>OY970821.1:50749384-52190098 GCA_963853835.1 Calendula officinalis | reverse complement strand
ACTTGGATTGATTAATGAAGATCCCGGTAGGTAACTGACGAACCTGTAGACCGAGAAAGAAATTCATCTCCCCCATCATACTCATTTCAAATCGCTTGATCATAAGATCTGAAAAACGTTTACAGTATTTAGGATTTGTGGAGCCGAAAATAATATCATCTACATAAATCTGAATGAGAACGATATCTTCCCCTTTTCGTTTGATAAATAGAGTTTTGTCCAATTTGCCTTTTGAAAAATTAGAGTCGACTAAAATTTTTGATAAAACATCATACCATGCTCGTGGAGCTTGCTTCAAACCATATAAAGCTTTATCAAGAATGTAGACATGGTTAGGCAATTGTGGATCGACAAATCCTTCTGGTTGATGAACGAAAACTTCTTCACTGAGAATACCATTAAGAAATGCAGTTTTTACATCCATTTGATAGATTGTAAAATTCTTGTGAGCTGCATATGCCAGAAATATTCGGATGGCTTCTATGCGTGCAACCGGGGCAAAAGTTTCTTCATAATCGATGCCCTCTTGTTGAGAATACCCTTTAGCAACCAGACGTGCTTTATTTCTAATGACAATCCCATTTTCATCCTTTTTGTTCTTAAAGATCCATTTGGTACCAACAACGGACTTTCCAGGTGGTTTTGGAACTAGACGCCAAACTTTCAATAGTTCAAATTGATTGATCTCATCTTGCATTGCAAGAATCCAGTCTGGGTCTGATAATGCTTCGCTTACTTTCTTAGGTTCATTAGAGCTTAAGAAAGATGAGTATTGACATTCATCAGCAGTTGCTCTATGAGTTTGAACCGAGGATTCAGGATTTCCAATTACTTGATGTAAAGGATGTAAAGAATTCGTATTCAACGATTAATCAAGAGATTAAGCAATAACAATTGTGAATTGTGAAGAAGATTGAGAGAACAAGAAACTTGCAAAACGTACGATCTATTCAAAATGTCGGCAAGCTTAAGTCAATACTAGGTTACCACTAGGTATTTACATCTAGGCCTAGTATTGACTAATTACATAAAGTACCCTAAACTATTGATTACAATAAACTGTCACATTACACCCTAGACTATTACAATACTCTAGAATGTGACCTAACACTAGTCAACTAATTTTCCCTAGTAGCTCAGTTGGTTAGATTTTCATGCTAATAACATGAAGGTCTCAGATTCGAGTAGTGCATCTGTCAATTTTTCTCAAAATGAAAATATTTTTTTGAAATAACAAGCGTTTTTGAAAAAAAAAGAAATAGTATCAGTGTCTACTATTTGTATTCACTCACTTGATCAAACTAAGTATCAAAATCAATGGATAATACAAAAATAATAATTAGTGAATTACAAAATTTATCTTGTGATGAGTACAACATGAAGTATATACAAATTGTAAACATTCATACCATTTGTCTTTTGAAGAATCAAGTCTTAGTGATTTAGAGTTATCAAATGCATTATATATTAATGATTTTTCACCGGCCAAATAATGCGCTTAAATCTTATCGGATCTGGCACAAGTTCTAAAGCTAAGGACAATGTTATCGTTTTTCAAATATTTGATGTGTTTTTTTTTTCTAACATGTTATAACCGTAATCAATTAAGTTAGTATATGATTGATGCTTAATGTTGTATTAATATTTGCACGGATGAAATTAGTGTAACTTCTTAAATACAGGGATCAAATAGGTAAATTATCCCTCTAAGAATGAAGATTTTTGGAAAGTAATATGTATTTCAAAAAAATTATCAATTTTAATTTACTTTTAGAAAACTTTTCAAAAGTACGGTGTGGTTTTGGAAACCAGGATACTCCTCATAATGCGCTATGACTCAATCATTTGTGCGCCACTCGTAAGTAAAGTAAAATTTGCGATTCCAAATCCCGAAACGTGGTTAATGGACACATGATGGAAAAACGATTGACACATGGCGCATTGTGGGCGAGTATTCGGAATTTTAAATCCCAGATACCATACTTTAGAAAATGTTTTAAAAACCACAATAAAAATGATAATTTGTTTGAAATGCATGCATCAAAACGTACACTTTTGGAGCATGCGCCATGCGGGCAATAATCTTGCTCAATGACAATAGGGCTTTCTACTTTTTCCATGCGAAGATTCTCAAAATGCATATCCGCAACCTCTCCCGGATGCGAATCGGGCCATGTTTTTATCCGAACCCCGTTCGCTGTGCACAAGAAGTCACAATCCTTCACGAAAACCCCCTTCACCGGTTTCTCTCCAGGGTTCCTACCCAAACTTCCAACACTAATGCCATGGCCTGGAACGCATTTCACTCCCTCAATGTGCAAGTTTTCACATCCATCACCAATTGAGATACAATCATCACCGGTTTTAATCGTAGAGTTCTTGATTGTGATGTGTTTTGACCACCCGAGGTGGATTCCGTCGGTGTTCGGGCTCTCTGCGGGTGCGGAAATGTGGAAGTTATCAAATGTTACGTTTGTACACGACATCACGTTACAGTGGAAATTCTTGCTGTCTTTTGAAGTTATTCCCGTGATCAAAGAATTTTGGATGAAGTTAAAGCTAAGATTCTGCGGCATTAAAACATATAACAATCATCAAATCACAGGATCATGATTAAGTTCATGGAATTTTTAGCCAGATTCACATAAGAACGTCACATATGGTCAAAATATGAAAACCAGAATGAAATGCACATTAAACCCAAAGCACGGTAGCATTTCTGTACATATGGGGTGTATAGTTTTGTTGGTGAACCTAGGTGGCCACAATGTGTATACTTTTGTTGCACTGAGCCAAGGGTGTCTTTGAGCAGGTGCAAGTGGTTCGGCTGCACAAGGCTTATGTTTTATAGGGGCCCAATTTTTTATACATTTTGTCAATGGATCGACATCCTAATATTGTTGTTTTCTGGTTGTCACAATTCTCACTGTGTTAAAGATTTTTACGTGACCATGTCTCTATGTACGTTTATATATATATATATATATATATATGTATATATATATATATATATCATCACCTATATATGGAGCTACATCCGATTATGCTATGACAACTCATCACAACGCTCGCTTCTGATTGGACGAAAATGCCACGTGTAAATCGTTCGTTGGTCCAACAATTCTTCAACAACTACACAATAGGATAACGATCCACAGTTATTATTGACAGAAAATTCAGGCGTGCAAATACGGTTTCAACAAAACCGTCTTCCTAACCTGTATCTTCCTTCTAGATCCCCTTGTCCACCCCTCCCCACGTGATTTAGGGTTTCGTTACCCAGCCGTCGTCTTCCTTCGCAATCGCCATCAACCGTTTACCCTATTTCCTCCGACGGTCGCCATCTTCCCGAATCGGCACACCCTTTCATCCTTATTTAACCTGTCGCGTCCTCAAATTTGTTGCGCCACAGGTTCCCATCATCTTCTTGCCCATTTGGTTTCTGCATATTATTTTCAGATTTTTCGAATTGCACATTATCCAAGCAGCATTAATCATCTTCTCGGTTCTTGATTTAACATTGAAATAATCAAAAAAGTTATGTCCATTCAGTTTCTTTCTTTTGTAAAGCACTTATCTCCAAACTCCCTTACACGCCGATCAATTAAGGCATCAATTCAACTGAAAAATTGATCTGCCAAGGGTTATGTTTAATGCTTTGTAGAATTATGGCATTCAAAACCCTAAATGGAGGTAAATTCATTCAAAACCTGAATTGTTATTTTTTATGTTAAAATAAAATATGATATTAATATGAATATATGATCGATACATAAATTGGGGTTCGTTAATAATCTATTGTTATTTGAATGTATGAATAGGAAACTGAATTTTTTTTCCATAAATTTTGATTATTTAGTGTTTGATATTAAGTTAAGGTTCGTTTGTTAATTTGTATTTTGATAATTGAATTAGGTTTGAAGAATTTACTGTTGATCGTTTGTCTAATAAGTCATCTTTGTGATTTGTGTAAGAAATCTGGACAAGTGATATGTAGATTCAATTATCATGTCCCAATTTACATAGACCCTGTTTCACCCTTTATGTTAATTTATTTTCTTGAGTTTTGGTTTCATAGTGTTATATATGTTTAAAATACATTATATTGGGACAATTTCTAACATATTTCTCACTGATCCTGTGGATTTGTATAGGAATCGCCTATACAAGTATCTAATGAATCCATCTCCAAATCAAGTTGATTGATATGTTATTCCCTTTAAATTGAGGTAAATTCATTCAAAACCTGATATGTTATTTAATCGAGATATGCAAATCACTACTAGAAAAACTGCCAATACCAACGGGCGAAATCCGTTGGTAATTTGGCTAAATCCGTTGGTAATCCGGTTTACCAACGGGATTACCAACGAAAACTGACTGTCAGTAAAAGGCCCGTGGGTAAATTTATTTACCAACGATGCCGTTGGTAAATACCAACAGACAAGCCGTTGGTGATGAAAAATTTCCCGTTGGTAATTTTGATAGCCAAAAGCATTATAGCCATTGGTAATTTAGCGACGGAAACGCCGTTGGAAATTTTATTTATCTGTGGGTAATTTGAGTAGTCAATATTTGACAACTTACCAACGGAATTTCCGTTGGTAGTTAAAAGTCTGACGGTAAATATGAAAAAATACGGTAATTTCAACTTTACGAGTCAGCCCGTTAGAAATTGCATACTAAACAACGCTTTTATTCAAACAAATTCTTTGTACAAGATGCACAAATTTAGTACAAAATATAAATTCTCCTAACGTATTTGGTGATCATTTCCTTTTCATTCTCATTTATACCTTCATACTCAAATCACATTCTTGAATCGAGTCATCAACAATCTTATCAGGTATATTCTGATTTTTGGTTTTTGTTGTTCTTCAAATAATTTGGGATTCTTGCTATCTTTCCTCTGGGAGTTTTCACTTTCTGAGATTTTCCCTTTGTAATCTTCTTCTCATTTGTAGCAGCCTTGCAGGTTTGTGATCTTAAAGTGGAACCAATTGACTTTTTCTCATTGACACATTTCATCTATTCTGACACCTTGTGCTCTGTTTTTTGAACCCTTTGTTCCTCTTCCTCTTGCTAAAAAATAAAACTAAATTAGTACCAATATAAGTGACAAACTAAAATGCAATAAAAACTAATAAACCTTAGAACTTATTGAAAAATGTCTTCAACAAATTGATCCGTTTAAGTGGACAGCCAAATTGACCCATGCCTAGAGTTTAATTCATGTTTGACAAAATAAGAATAGTGACTATATTTGTCCCTAAACTTAAGACATAACATACTCAATTGCATCAATTAAAACATTCTGGCAACCAACAAATAAGGAATATGTATCTTCGTAAGTTTTTGCATTTCAGTGAAGAACTGTATTCACTATGTACCATTAAAACAGATTGAAGGTAACACTTTTATCGTTTCTCCATATTTACCTTGTGTCTAGAAATATAAGAAATCCATAGATAACTACATGGAAAGGCATTAGATATCATGAGACACACCCAGATAAGCTTCCAAAATCCGCAATCATATCAAATTATTAGCAATGATCAACTTTGTAAAGCATAGTTCTGCTAGCTATATTTCTATATTATATCCCATAAGAAATAAACATTATGATACTAACCTACTCATAGAACAAGCTACTAAGTAACATTAATGCACTTGATTTAATCAAGTTGATCCGAGATGCAATTTTACTTGATTTAATCAAGTTGACATGAGATGGAATCTTACTTGATTAAATCAAGTTGACCCGAGATGGAATTTACTGGATTTAATCAAGTTGACCCGAGATTGAATTTACTTGATCTAATCAAGTTGACCCGAGATTGAATTTTCCTTTATTCAATCAAGTTGACCCGAGATGGAATTTACTTGATCTAATCAAGTTGACCCGAGATTGAATTTACTTGATCTAATCAAGTTGACCCGAGATTGAATTTTACTTGATCCAATCAAGTTGACCCGAGATGGAATTTTACTTGATCTAATCAAGTTGACCCGAGATGGAATATTACTTGATTTAATCAAGATGACCCGAGATGCAGTTTTACTTGATCTAATCAAGTTGACCCAAGATTGAATTTTACTTGATCTAATCAAGTTGACCCGAGATGGAATTTACTTGATCTAATCAAGTTGACCCGAGAAGCAATTTTGCTTGATCTAATCAAGTTGACCCGAGATGGAATTTTACTTGATCTAGTCAACTTGACCCGAGATTGAATTTTACTTGATTTAATCAAGTTAACCCGAGATGGAATTTACTTGATTTAATCAAGTTGAATTTTACTTGATTTAATCAAGTTGATCCAATATGGAATTTTACTTGATTTAATCAAGTTGTGTAACATCATTTTTAAAATTATTAATCTTTGTTGGTATTTTTCTACGTACTAATTTTGAAGCATACCCGCCCATCGGGCGGGTTATGAAGCTAGTATATATATATACACACACACATATACATACTGAAGGCCACACGGTTTTCTGCTGTGAACATTTTTTTTGGCATTGTTGGATGGCCATGCGATGGCTCCTCCAAGCCCGTCTAAGGTAACACAACCTGAAATAATATCATGAAATATGATCACGATATATTGGCGTGTTGATTGTTGAATAATTTATCCGTATTATGAGTAAATTAAACTCGACTGAATCGATTTGGATCTCGACTGAACCTTTGCAAGGTCAATTAAACTCGAATACGTTTAAGCAAAATTCGCCTTTTGGAATTATCAGTTTCCGTGTTTGGGAGCACCACATGCCGCTGTCCATGCATCATGCAAAGGCTATAAATCAATTAAAATGGGAAATTTTTTCAAAAGTGATATATCTATCAACCAAATTATCGATTCTAACGTGGTTTTAGAAAAGTTTTTAAAAGTATGATATCCAGGATTTGAAAATCTGGATACTCCTCCACCATACGTTACATGTCGATCGTTTATCCCACCTGTGGAGGTACAAACGATTGACATATTGTGGTGCATTGTAGGGGATTATCTGGTTTTCAAATACCAAATACCATACTTTTAAAAACGTTTCTATAACCATATTAGAAGTGATAGTTTGTTTTAAATACATAATGCCTTTGATAAAGTTCTTACAATGGCGAATAAATGTCGTCGGGGTTGGTCGACCTATGGCGATGACACCTGTGGCGACGAATGTTTTAACCTAATCCGATGAAGGTATGGTGACGACATTATCTCGATGACATGTCGCGGAATACCTTTGGTGATGACATATCGTCAGGACATGATTTTTGGCCGTTGTCGGGAAAGGGGTATTTTCTTGTAGTGGGATTAATAGTGTTTATAAATAATTACCTTGCTGATTTCAGAACCAGGCTTCGCGCCAAACTTTGTGATGTCGAATAAATGAGCCTCGGAAACTGTAGGGATTTACTACGCACCATGCGACTGCTCAACCACTTGGGTCGACCTCCTAGTGTACTTGGTTCGAACCTTGCTGACCAAGAACATGAACTTGTTCTTGACCGGTTAAAACCAACTAGCTGATTTAATCCCTAATTGCGGAACTGGGATTAAACCTAATCCTTAAATCCTAAAGTATTGGGATGTTGGAAAACTAGATTAGGTTAACAAGAAAGAAACCTTGTATGAAGAACTCGAACACACACACATACTTGTGTGTGTTCGTCGACTACTACCAAGAACCCTAGGGTTCTTGGTTCGACTTCGAACAAGAGGAGAGGAAGAAGCGTGTTCCATGAATCATACCTTAGGTTAATGCTCAAGATAAGTCCACTGATGATGAACACGACGAACGATCCTCTAGATGATCACTTGCAACGAACTTGGATCTTCAAGACTTGAAGAACACGAAGAACGAATGAAGAACACGAAGAACGAAGAACACCAAGTGATGGTGTTCTTGGGGTGTTCGGCCGAATAGGAGGAAAGGGGGCAAGGGTTTTCGGCTTCTTAGGTGTAACCTAATAAGTGATGCCTAAGCCCTCTATTTATAATAGATGGACTTTCACTTAGGGCACTTCTAGTTTAATTAAGATTAATCTCTTAATTAAACTTATCCTTTTACACTTCCATCCCTTATAGTTTAACTAGTTTATTATTGTTGCACTTAACTATTAAATGTCTAGTATTAACACACTAATAATTCGGTACCCATATACACGAATTATATATGCTTGTATTTATACTTTTAATAGTTAATTATATAATAACCTTTATATAATTTACACAATAATATTATCCAATTACTATATGATTTAATAGCCTTAAATCATATCATGGATAATCTATAATTAACACATTGTATATTTACTTAACTAGTAAATGTACAACTACTTGTACTAATTAGTTAGTTAAACTAATCTAGTAATAAGTTAAGCTTAACTTAATACTTAACAGATTCATAATGAATATTATGAATCATTCCTCTTCGTAGTATCGTTGCATAACTTGCTCGTGTTACATGCACTCACCGGTGTGACCCTTAAGTGTTTCGTAGGCATGGATGTATCATCATAGGTTGACTAACTGTGCACATAAATCCTTCAGACTCCCACTTATGCAAGTTTGTAACCTTTGTCTTAATGATACGAGCTACAGTGGCCTTCTAGATGGCCATGTAGGTAACCAACCCCATAAAAACAGCTTATGTAACCCTGGTATAGTTTTATGAAAAACTCTTAATAGCGTCTCCTAGTAAAGAACACTATGTCTTTACTTATTGGGTAACGGTGTTAGGCTTATCCCTTGCAGCACGATATTTGTGATAACGAATACGAGCATGGTAGAAATTATCAACTCCTGTATTCGAAATCATTTTATGACTTCTTGATTCAAACTGTTGTGATAAACGACAAAGAACAGATCAGTTCGTTTGGGCACGGCCGTGCACTTGTCAGTTTCTCATCATGTCAGAGGACCTATAAATATCTCTCCTTAAAAGGAGGTGCAATTACCATCTTGTTATATTTCGATTTAAAATACAACTTCCTTTGTACCCAGTATCGCCTCGTATGACAAACATATTTCAGAATTGTCTAAGTTGAACCAAAGCACATTAGTCGTTGTATCCTAAACCAAATACCTCAGGCTTAAGGACAATCCTAGTGAACAATACTTTTGAACTTTTCAACCACGATGTATTGTCACGGTGGTCAATCCAATATTCGTTGAGCCTCCAACAGAATATCACCGATATTTGGTTTACACAAAACTTGTATAGCTATCTTCGAAGAACTTCGAATCTACCACCAAATATCGTGATGACGTTAACGTCCCATCAAGGTTCCCACCAAGACGAGTAGTCACGGATTTATATCTTTTTGAATAAATAGACTTTTATTCATGGATGATGTAAAACATACAAAGTCTGAATAACAATGATATTAACTCATGTATTATTCCTCACTGGACATAGATACTGAATTAATACTGAATCATTACTTATTCCTTTTGTTCGTGTTGATTACTTTATGATTCTTACAACCTTGATTGTAACTTTATCACTTAAACCAATCATTCCTATTAAACTAAATACACAAGACGAGTATTTAGGAATACTATTACTTTTGTCTTTGCTATATATTGTTCATGCAACAGTTAGAACATATTCTAGTCTTGCCTTTTATGCAATTCGGTAAACATAGGAGGATTGGAAATTAACTCCTTAGTTTCTTGAATTCATAAAATTATCCTTGTAATTAAAGCCTCTTTTAGCTACTTGATTTGTAGGTATTCTTACTAGTTAAAGAAATTTCCTTAAATGATTATGTTATTCACTGAAGTGTTAAGAACTTATTAGATATGCAATAATTAATCACAAGACTTATGATCACGCTATTAGGTTTGCAATAATCTAATTAACGATCATTTATTATTTCTCTTAACTCTTTGGCTAACGACTTGGTAAAACCTTGTTGTTAATGTCTTACTAACTTACTGAATTCATCAACATCTTTAATGAATTACGTTAGTCTTAGCTCCCACTTACTTTTATGGAATTTAAGCATCTCTTAAACTACTTTGACCTAGTAAATAACTTGTAGTTTAATCTTTTTAAGAATTCTATCAATAATTAAGATCATCCTTTGGATTTGCGAATATCCAACATTCATGTTTAGGAAATTATGATCTTTATTGATTACTGTATCTAACAAGTATAAAACACTTGAAATGATACTATCAATTATTAAATATATTAGTGTTCTTTAAGAACTTTATTTAATGCTAAAGTCATTACTTGGATTTCTCAAATATCCATTATTCCTATTAGGGAATTATGACTTGATTAAATATTGTATTTATTACAAGTATAAAAGACTTGCAATAATACCTTTTAATTCTTAAATACTTTTAATATAGTTTGTTCCTTTAAGAGTCATTTAATGTCTAAGTCATTTTACTTGGATTATACGAATATCCAATTATTCCTATTAGGGAATTATGACTTCATTAAATCCTTTACCTCAAGTATAAAAGACTTGTAATAATACTCTTAAAGTCTATCTTGATTATATCCGATATAATCATACTATATTATTACTAATACTTTAAAACTTTCTATCAAAAGTAATGACTATTACTTAAGATGTTTTAACTAAGTTCAATAATCTTTGAACCTTATGCTTGCATAAAACTCTTAAATACTTTTATTAGAAAAACTTTCTAATTACTAGCATAAACAAATATATATATAAACATGAAATATAAGTAAATCAAAACTTGACTTACAATCTAGTCATAAACCTTTACTAGTGTAATTATCACACGTGCACACAATATAATTCAACCATGGATTCGAAATTAATTAAAACCAAAATAAAGCTTGTTTTAACAAAAAAATAAAATTATCCAAACAATAAAGTAAAATTGTTTAAAACCAATCCACAAAATACTGAATTATAAAACTTGGTGCTCGTGGGATCATCACCATCTGATGCTGGTCACTATCACTTTCCATCTCCTCCTGCAATAAACGATTGCAAAAGTTAGATTACTCGTAACGTACTTTACAAGTATCTTAAAGTGACTAAGAAGTGTGGTTGTGTTACCTGAGGAACTTGCGTTTCCTCCACTACCACTTGCACCCTTTGGACAATTCCTTTTCCAATGCCCAGCCTCACCACACTTGAAGCACCGGTTCTCGGTCCTCGCAGTGTTAGGCTTAACCTTCTTGACCTTTTGTTTGACACCTTTACCATTTGGCACTCCTTGTTTTGGATAGGTTTTACCCTTTCCTTTACCACCATGCCCTTTTCTCTTCTTCCCACCGCCACCGCCATTACCAATCAAGAGAACGTCCTTAGATTTGGTCCCCAAACTCAACTCAGCTGTCTTGAGCATGGAATGTAGCTCAGCAAAGGATTTCTCCATATTATGCATGTTGTAGTTGACCACAAAAGACTTGTAGTCATCTGACAACGAGTTGAGTATAGTATCTGTTGCCATTTACAACGGTATGGGGTGACCAAGTCTGGCGAGGTGATCCATGTGTCCCTTCATTTTCATGACGTGGGCACTCACCGGCGTTCCTTTGACCATCTTGCAAGAGTTGAAGGCTCGATTGATGTCAAACCTCTCAGTGCGAGCTTGCTCTTGAAATGAATCCCTAAGTTGCTGGATCATCTCAAATGCAGGCACATCCATAAGTCCCGCTTGTAACTCAGGACTCATAGTGGCGAGCATCAGACAGCTCACATCGAGTGCATCATTGACATGCTTATCATAAGCTTGCCTCGTTTCAGCTCTGGCATTAACATTAGGGGTGTTTGGTACTGCTCTCTTCAAGACATACCACTTTCTCTCATGCCTGAGCACAATACGAAGATTGCGCTCCCAGTTGAGAAAGTTTGACCCAGTCAACTTGTCCTTTTCGAGGATTGAGCGAAGTGAGAGATTGTTGGTACTTGTTGTCGCGATTGCGTTTGTTGCTGCCATCTACAAATCAAACCCAGTTTAATTAGTAATCATCAATAAACATTCTCAAAAATATATTATAAACCCATAATTAATATTTTAGGCCTAGGATCCATATATCACATTCTCGCCGCAAGGTTTGGGCACTTCCCGACGAGACATGTTATTTCTGGTAGGTAACATCCTCACCGATCGTATCAAGACTTGACACGATTCCTAGGGGTCATAGAATCTTTAGACTTATTACTTATTACAACCTTGTACAATTTGTACATTTCTAAGTTAGTAATAAAATCTAGTATGTTTATTCTACTCAAGTACTTTTTGGGCCGGGACTCCCGATTATCACCAAAGTAGATCAGACCATCTAAGACAATGCGATGCACTGCGCCGGACTCCTGATTATCACAGAACCTTACGCATCCTAACACTCGCAATGATTTGAATCCATATCTAAGGTTCTTTATCCCCACAATATGAATATCGTTTAACAAGTGAGGTGTTCCATTAGGTGGATAGTACTTAGATCTAAGATTTTCTTGGGTTTTGTTAAGTCTTAAACTAAACTTAAACCTTTATTCCAATCTTAATCCTTGTTTAAAATGTGTGACTTGTGAATTTAAGAATTCTACAAGACACCTTTTTAAAACATAAGAACTATTCTTTAAAACTTATGCTTTTAAGAATTTGCGCGATTTTATATGTATACCTAAAACGAGGTGTACAAAACGTTTACTAGTTTTTGTGAAAAACCTTACCTAGAATAAAACTTACTTATTTTATCTTACTTGAAAAACTTATAAACTTATGTTAAACTTTTAAATTCTTTTATTATCCATGAACTTGAAACATAAACCTAGTTTAACATACCTAGTTCTTCATATGTCTAATAATGAAATTAAACATTTGTTTTGACCTACTAGATTCGACCAAGACTTATGTCCTAACGGCACACTTATAAACTTTGTGATTTTCTTGTGTAGCTCCCACTAGCTCCAACAACCATGATGGAACTTAAGCTAACACAATCACCGGTTTATACTTGGTGAAACTAATAAACTTATTATATAAAGACTATATATAATAATTATTAGTTTGTTTAAACCTTTCTTATATTTAACTTGAACTAGTTAAATATAGGTTATTGTTATTTTTACTTGATCATTAATCTAGTTAATTACATGACTTGTAAAATAGTTATATTATACTTGTATAATTATCTAGTTATAATAACTTATAACTTTATACATCTTAATATATGATAATATATATAACTTTGTATATTTCTAGTTAATCATATAATTTCAACTTGTACAATTTCTAGTTATAATAAAATCATAACTTTGTACTTTCTAGTTTTAATTATATTATAACTTATACAATAACTAGTTATATTATTATATTATTCAAGATTAAAATAACATTATCCTTTTAATTGTTCCATTTTATCTTGTATTTAATATATATATATTCGTATATATGTTTATTTATAATAATAAACTTGTAACATTCTAATAAGAATATTACATATAATTTATTCGTATGTATTTTAACTTAATCTAATTAAAATACTTATAAACTTATTATATCTTTTAAAATTCAATTTTACTTAATAATTCAAAAAAATTCCGAAAATTTTAATACATATATATAAATAATTAAATACACCTTGTTAATTTTAGAACTTAAAAATTAACATACTCTTTATCAATTCCCTAAATTAATTAGATGAACCCTAATCTTGTTTTTGATCAATCAAAACTAGGGTTTTGACTTTCTTGATTAAAGACATTATTTTAGTTAAAAGATTAATTTTTAATCAATCCTATTTAAACAATAAACTTTGTTTTAATTCTAAGATAGATTATAACTTTTAATAAATTCATTTAAACTTTTTAATTTAAACCTTATAGACAATAAAACTTTGTCTAAATTTCTAGGTTTAAAGAACTAGTTAAATAAATCTATCAAAATAATAATTAAACCTATTAAACATAAACTTGTTTAATTGACTAGGTTTTAGATTATTATCCTAATTAATTCTTTTAAACTAATAAACTTAAACTAGTTTAAACTTCTAGGGTTCTTTTAGGGTTTCGAAAATCTCAAGTATAGGGAACTTTTCCACCAATTAAACTAGGCTAGTTTAATAAACTTGGTGTCCAAGTATCCTCTAGATTTTCGAAATCTCTAAGGGATTAGGAAAGAATCCTTTTGATCAATTAAACAAATATTGTTTAACATACTTGATCCTAGGGTTCTTCCTTGGTCACGAAAATTCAAGGGAGAAAAGGGGAGAATCCTTTTAATCAGTTAAACATATCTTGTTTAACATACTTATTCCTAGGGTTCTTCCACAATTTCGAAAATTACTAGGGTTTTTAGAAAAATTCTTGACCAATTAAACTAGACTAGTTTAATATTCTTGGTCTTAGGGTTCTTACCCTCTTTTTCGAAAAACATGAAGAAGAAGAAAGAAAACTTGAAACAAAAAAAACTTAAAATTAAAGTAAACAAACAATCTTTGTTAATCTAGTCTAGATCTTTAAACCAACGCTCTGATACCACTGTAGGGATTTACTACGCACCATGCGACTGCTCAACCACTTGGGTCGACCTCCTAGTGTACTTGGTTCGAACCTTGCTGACCAAGAACATGAACTTGTTCTTGACCGGTTAAAACCAACTAGCTGATTTAATCCCTAAATGCGGAACTGGGATTAAACATAATCCTTAAATCCTAAAGTATTGGGATGTTGGAAAACTAGATTAGGTTAACAAGAAAGAAACCTTGTACGAAGAACTCGAACACACACACATACTTGTGTGTGTTCGTCCACTACTACCAAGAACCCTAGGGTTCTTGGTTCGACTTCGAACAAGAGGAGAGGAAGAAGAGTGTTCCATGAATCATACCTTAGGTTAATGCTTAAGATAAGTCCACTGATGATGAACACGACGAACGATCCTCTAGATGATCACTTGCAATGAACTTGGATCTTCAAGACTTGAAGAACACGAAGAACGAATGAAGAACACGAAGAACGAAGAACACCAAGTGATGGTGTTCTTGGGGTGTTCGGCCGAATAGGAGGAAAGGGGGCAAGGGTTTTCGGCTTCTTAGGTGTAACCTAATAAGTGATGCCTAAGCCCTCTATTTATAATAGATGGACTTTCACTTAGGGCCCTTCTAGTTTAATTAAGATTAATCTCTTAATTAAACTTATCCTTTTACACTTCCATCCCTTATAGTTTAACTAGTTTATTATTGTTGCACTTAACTATTAAATGTCTAGTATTAACACACTAATAATTCGGTACCCATATACACGAATTATATATGCTTGTATTTATACTTTTAATAGTTAATTATATAATAACCTTTATATAATTTACACGATAATATTATCCAATTACTATATGATTTAATAGCCTTAAATCATATAATGGATAATCTATAATTAACACATTGTATATTTACTAAACTAGTAAATGTACAACAACTTGTATTAATTAGTTAGTTAAACTAATCTAGTATTAAGTTAAACTTAACTTAATACTTAACTGATTCATAATGACTATTATAAATCATTCCTCTTCGTAGTATCGTTGCATAACTTGCTCGTATTACATGCACTCACCGGTGTGACCCTTAAGTGCTTCGTAGGCATGGATGTATCATCATAGGTTGACTAACTGTGCATATAAATCCTTCAGAAACCACCATGAACATGAAAACAACAAAACCTATTATTGATTTGAAATTAATCATGACTATATATAGGTTTGAGTTGAATGATACGGTCTATGGAACATGTTCTAATGCTATTTATGATTTATTTCAAAGCGATTATTTCTAAAATGCAATCTTTCTTGGATTTTAATGGCAGGAATAGGTCGAGGGTTTTACACCAGAAAGGCTAACACTAGAATTTCTAATTTTAGAAACTACCAAACAAAGAAATATGCATATTTGTAGTCAAATTATCTCCTTCCAGAAAAGAAAAATACTTTCTATTTCGGGTTAGAGCATCAACAAACTATTGAAGTTTTAATATAAGATTGCCAAAAAATTTAGAATAATGCTGAAACAGTACCCGCCTTTTCAAACACAACCTGGAAAGATGGTGAGGGTAGATACCGCTAACGCGTATCGGAACCACTCTCGTTAGGAGTATAAAACCCGCCTTTATTTTTAGTAGGCACTGTAATAAGAATAAGTGAGACTAATTGGGGATGATTCATAACTTTTCACACTTATGTACTTTCATACAATATTCATAATTTCCACATTGTAAACATTATAGCTATCTCAAACGCTACATAAAATCATAACACAAGGAACCCCATAGTGTCATGTTAACCAAAAATGATCATCAGCCCATCTTATTCTTAGTCATAAGATCATGGGAGATAGCAAGGCGTGGGCAGGGTGGGCATCTGCCTACCCTAAATTTTTTATTAATAGTAAAATCTTTTTATAGATTAGTTTATATTTTCGTTTTTCATAATCGAAATATTGTTAGTGGTTCCTGTTTTATATCAAGAAAACGCAGCGGAATTTATTGGGAATCACCGAGAACGGATCTTGGTACATGTCACATAATTAAGCAATAAAATAAATTAGAGAAAAGATATAAGATTTATACCCTTGAAGCGTGAAACACATGCACCGATTGGATACCCAAGGTAGGATACCTCTAGAGTAGTTCAAACTACACATTATTAATTATCATAGGATGCTATCCCTCTTAGTAACATTCCATGAACCAAAAAACCAAAACAGTCTTCGCCTCCTTTTCTTTTTTCTGCTTCTCACGTCCGTAGGAGGAAGAAAACAAAATTCCTTGTGAATCCGTATGTATCGATTAATCAACGGATTAAGCAATAACAATGATGAATTAGAAGAACAAGATGAAGCTTTTCACACACACAAACGATCGTACGATTTCAATAAGTCGGCAAGCTTAATGATAATTAGGTTACAACTAGGTATTTATACCTAGGCCTAATATTGACTAATAACATAAAATACCCCTAGACTATTGATTACAATAAGTTTCACATTACACCCCTTGACTATTGAATACACTAAAATGTGATCCAACAATCTCCCCCTTTGTAACATTAGTCTGGGAAGCATATCTTCGAAGTCTTCATCTTTAGCAAAAGACTAGCCTTGTAAATTTTTCGTTGTATAGTGATGTATCAGGATCAGGCTTGAGCTTTGTTAACCACAAAAAGTATTTTGAAGACTTTACTTTGAAGATACATATTGATCGACCAAAACTGAGACCTGTAATGATAGAGATTAATAGCGGAAGTCTTTTCTTGAAGTTTGTGGCTTTATGTCGATCAATGATCCTTAATAATTGTTGTTCGGGAAAATTGTTGATAAGGTTTATGCTTCCCCTCAAACAGACAATTATTTCTTCATGGATTCTTCGGTTCCTTGTTTACTCTACCTTCACTGGTGCATATGTGTCTTTTTGATGTGGAGTAAGTTAGGCTAATACATTCTCCCCCTCATGATGAACAAGATTTATCTGAATCATCATGTAACAGGAAGAACCTCCGAAGCTTATGGATGAAAATGTGTTGAATAATGATATATTCATATTTTGAATGAATCAATATATAATACATTTTACATCCTAGTCAAATAGGGTAAACCGGGATCTCATAGATTTCCCGTTAACACAACAGTTGGAAAACTGTGTGACCTACGTTCATTGTTGGCTTAGATGTTAGCACTGGTAGGATTTCCATTCAATCATCATGGAATACCAATAAGTTTGGTATCACTATGACTGCTCCGGAAATATCACTAGGATATGCTTGGCGTAATGCCTGTGTCCTAAAGAAACTTAATTCGGTTCTAGACTCTATACGTGGACAAACGAAGGCGAGGACTGGAGGTGGGTCATCTTTTTCAATAGCAACAATCTCCAATGAGATGTCGATAGTAGATGTGGTAGTCTCCGTGATTTGGAAACAAGTACTTTTTGTACTTGAGTGGTCAGTGGGGGTTGTGCATTGCATCACCGAGTCCATTATATCTTAATCAGAAAGCTACTTATGTAGTCTGATATAGATGTGGTTACCCGGTCATTTGTTCGGTTTAGGGAGGGTATTCCGTTTTCTTTAGCCCTTTCTCACACACTCCTCACTCAACGCACTTTTTTATTTTTAACCACACCCTCATTTTTGTGTTACCATGTAATAAGCTGATTTGCACCCCATACTTCATACCCCCTCTCAATTTTTACCTCAGCGGAACCCACTCAAGATCCCGTGATACTTGATTCTGCTCACCTAGACCTATGAACCCTCACAGTATGTCCTATATTGTAGGTGCCTCCCGGGGAATATCATGTCGGTTATAACAGATCATAGGAGTTATTTGAGAGTGAACTATAATGCTTATGTGCAATTGATCAGCATTTAAATGTTACGTTGTAAGAATGATTTTCAAGGATTTTATTTTTTTTTCATCGGAAATGTATGTGTTTCCGGCATACGTCGTTGCCTTTATGATTTTTGAGGTTGAGGCACAGCAACTTGAATTTTCTTTTGGGTAACACCAGACTCACATAGAGTATCCGTTAGCACACGGTATGAATCGGTAGTCGTTTGCACAACCGTTGATTCAAATGTGTGACCTGCGTTTAGAGTTGGCATGATTTTAGCTCTAACAGGATTTCCACTTGATCCTCGTGAAACATCAGAATGTGTTCCGAGGGAGATCCATTTTTGTAGTGTAAGTGTCCTATAGTGAAAGATTCTTGAGGGTAAGAACTAGACATATTGTGCATACAAAGAGACTTAACCCGGGGCAGGAGGTTATTATGTTTCAATACCGTCATACTCCGAAGAAGTAGTCAGTAGATTTTGTGCTACGTCCCCTAATGAAATGAAACAAATTCCTGTTGAGAGGAATTTGAGTGGTTGGTGGTGGTTTGCATTTGCTTTACTGGGCCAGTAAAGTTTAGTGAAACATTCAACGTATGAATGATCACCCTTTATGTGTGTTTGCCTGGTTTAATGAGAGTTTGGATGCACAATGAAACAAATTCCTGTTGAGAGGAATTTGAGTGGTTGGTGGTGGTTTGCATTTGCTTTACTGGGCCAGTAAAGTTTAGTGAAACATTCAACGTATGAATGATCACCCTTTATGTGTGTTTGCCCGGTTTAGTGAGAGTTTGGATGCACTCAAATGTGTGTTTTCTTGTTATTATCATGTTCTCACATGACCTTGCACTCACCGAGATCTATACCCTAGACTTATACGCTCACATTTACCAATCGGCTAACAAGTATTTCCCTTGGAAGGTAAGACCGGTTCTGGTAAACCATGGGATGGTATTGTCTTTTGAAAAAGAATCGTTTATTTATGCAATCATGTATAAAATTTTTAATTTTCAAAGTTTCTCCCCCTTGAAATATTAATTCTTCCCCTAGAATTATTATTTCTCCCCCTCGACAAAATAAAGATATAAAAAAAATTTGTAGATCAGAAATGTACCTTGAACAACAGTAGGGGGTGGAGAAGAGTTTTTACAGTTATGTGTTTTCTGATTTAGAGCGAGTTTCAAGCTGATGTACTTGAAAGCCATTAAACGGTTAGGAACGGGTTATACACTGATGTGTGCATAAGCCATTGCTTTAAAGTGCGAGTCATATACTGAAATGTATATAAGTCATTTTGAAAAGATTTAATCAGTGAAAAGCATTTTGCAGAAACAAAATTGAAATTAAAGAGTAGAAATGATTTATGTTTTGAGATTTAACATACCAATTTAGACAAAAGATAGTTAAACCGTTTTTCGTCTAAAGCCTTGGTAAATAAATCAGCTAACTGAAAGTCGGTGGATACGAAGTACAATTCCACATTTCCTTGTTCAACGTGATCTTTGATAAAATGATATCGAAGATCAATATGTTTAGTTTTGGAATGTTGAACAGGATTGCATGAAATTGCAATTGCACTTCGTGACTCACAATATAAAGGAATACAGCCGTATGAAAAGTCATAGTCTTTCAATTGTGACTGCATCCAAATTACCTGGGATAGGCATCTTGCAGCTGCAACATACTCCGCTTCGGCAGTTGAAAGAGATACACAATTTTGTTTCCTTGATGACCAGCTCAACAATTTATCACCAAGAAATTGAGCACCTCAGAAGTGCTTTTACGATCCAACATACAGCCAGCATGATCAACATCAGAGAATGCAGACAAGTGAAACGAAGTTTCTTTGGGATACCAAAGACCAAGATCTCGAGTACCCTTTAAGTAACGAAAGAGATGTTTGACTGCTTGAAAGTGAGACTCTTTAGGAGCAGCCTGATACCGAGCACAAACGCAAGTCGAGAACATAATATCTGGTCTACTAGCAGTTAGATATAATAATGACCCTATCATGCCTCGGTAGTTGGTTACATCAACCAGCTTACCATCGGGATCAGCATTCACTTTTGAGCCAGGTGACATTGGTGTAGAAATTGGTTTACAGTCATCCATCAGATACTTCTTCAGCAAGTCAGTGATATATTTTGATTGATTTATGAAGATCCCGGTAGGTAACTGATGAACCTGTAGACCGAGAAGGAAATTCATCTCCCCATCATACTCATTTCAAATCTTTTGATCATAAGATCTGAAAATCGTTTACAATATTTAGGATTTGTGGAACCAAAAATAATATCATCCACATAGATCTGAATGAGGATGATATCCTCCCCTTGGCGTTTGATGAACAGAGTTGTGTCCACTTTGCCTTTTGAAAAACCAGAGTCGACTAAAAATTTTGATAGAACATCATACCACGCACGAATGAACATAAACTACCCCTAGACTATTGATTAAAATAAATGTCACATTACATCCCTTGACTATTGAATACACTAAAATGTGACCCAACATTCCTTTTGCATTGTGTTTTTATTGGACCATAAAACAAACAAAGAGATGGAGGTTGTTTTGTTATTTTTTTGTTGATCGTCTGACTTCAACAAAACCAAAAACCACCTACACTTTTGTGTTGGTGTTTTGTTCGGCCGTTTTCCAGGGATCAAAGGTAGGCAACAATTTTTAGGTTAGGATATCATTAGGGTTAAAATACCTTATTTTAGTCAGGCCTAATGATCCTTGGGCTTTTCCACTTAAGTATCTTTGTGACCTTTTAGTTAAATCAAGTTTAACCATTAAGCCCATTTAATTATGTCATGTTACTTAGGATATATAAATAATGTAGATACACTAATTAAACTTCATGTATCTTCCATGATCATTTCATTTTGAAATTCAATGGTTTAGATTGAGTTCCGCGGGTTCTGTAGCCTAAAATGGGTTCTGAAACTAGTTCTTCACTACATATATACATACATATATATATATATATATACATATATATATATATACACATATATATATATATGTGTATATATATATATATATATATATATATATATATATATATATATATATATATATATATATGTATATATATATGTATATATATATATATATATATATATATATATGTATATATATATATATATATGTATGTATATATGTAGTGAAGAACTAGTTTCAGAACCCATTTTAGGCTACAGAACCCGCGGAACTCAATCTAAACCATTGAATTTCAAAATGAAATGATCATGGAAGATAAATGAAGTGATTTAATGAGGGACCCCAAAATATTGGTTTGCATGTATGTTATTCATGCACGAAAACATATATGTTTTTGTGCATGTATGTTTTCATGTAAGTATACGTATGTGTTATTTTTGCATTATTTCAAAATATATGTTTTTCAGTATTTTTGATGTTTTTCTTAAAGTATATGTTTGATGTGGGTTAAATGTTATTGTTTTGCATATTTTTTTTACTAAATTCTAATATTCATAGATGGGTTATGCTTGGTTCTACGCAAAAGACGTGTTCTGCAAATAACTTTATATATATATATATATATATATATATATATATATATATATATATATATATATATATATATATATATATATATATTAAATGGTATCTCAGTGTATAAATGTGTGACCCTATAGGCTCACGTATGTCTAGCTGTCATGATATAAGCATATTACAACAGCTCACACTTGCGCATGTCATAACAATTAGTAATTATACAACCATAGGTTAGCGTCTAGCAACACACCAATGCCCTAGATATACATGAGGTGAGCTTCAAGAAAGTCTTATTTTAAAAGTTTATCAATCAGTTATCCTTTTGTTATTGATATTATGTTGAATTTTAGAGGCGGATTAACGTCTTCTAGAATTTCAACGATTCTGTTTCTCGATCTCTATATATTGAAATAGATTACCAAATTAATCAAGATACATCTTGATTACCTTTGGGTATGGCTATACAAAAATCTATTCAATTCATCGAGGGGCCCAATAGTATCTAATCCATTACATGTGGAGAACAATGTATTGACTGCACGTGTTTGTTACATGCTTCATGTCGCTCCTGAAGATTTTTTTATAGCAGCCTTATTCAGGACAACGTTTAACCATTTCAAATAGTCAAATCCACATATACAAAGCCTTCTTGCATCTCAAGTCTAAGGATAAGTGGCATAGCCTTTTCTGAGATTCACTTTTGACACTAATCCATGAAGTGAAATCTCATAGGTTGGGTCAGTCCAATTGTGCATCGCAGTGAACAACATATGAGTTTGATGGCATTATCATTAGTATTCATACTAAGATCAATATCATCAATGCTTAAAGATTTGTCTTAATAATATTCTCACGTTACTAATTGACAATGGACGATTTAGAATATAAAACACAATAGATATTCAAGGATATAAATATGTAAATATATAATTGAGAGATCGAATGTGATTGATTTCAAGCTAATTCATGGTGAATTGGTGAAGATTGAAGATTCAAGTGTGTGTAGTATGTGTGTTCTTGAGTGTGTGAGTTGAGAGAGAATGAGATGGAGGGAAGGATGCTTTCAAATAATAATTTCAATTAAGTGGAAAAGCTTACATTCTAAGTCAACATACATGTATTTATACCTCATCTCTAAACATGTCTAATTAAGCCTAAACACATAATTAAGCTCAAAACTTAGACTTAACAATCTCCCCCTTTTTGAGCTTTAGCACCTCATCCAAGTCTTCTGACTTCATATTCTTCTCATGATACGTAATGATTTTGATAAACTCTCATATGTGCTTCAAACTGTTGAACTACTGAATAATGTTTACATCTGAGCAGCCTGAGAAGCAATTAAGATTTCTGTCTTTGGTAAGAAAATATTTTCTGAATTTCAAGAACATACCATTGCAGAAATTTGAAAGTTTTATATACTCAAAGAAATTATATTTTTCGTTGAATATGTTTGAGTAAGGTAATCCTATAACTGATTTACTAAAGTTTTGAAAGTTCTGGAAATGGAATATCAGTTAGGTAAGGATTAGACTGGGATTTTCAGATATTGGAGATTTTATTTTGGATTTTGTGGTAGAGGTTTTTGTGAGGATAGGATAATGATGTTTTTGAATGATGAAAAGAATGATTTGAAAGTTAAAGTAAGTTTTGGATGTGTGTGTGTGTGTGTGTGGATGTTTGTATATAGGAAAGAATGATATGTACACTTTAGGATTTGGATGAATGTGAATAATTTGTATTACGGAACACAAGATTTGAACGGTTAAGCTTTTGTATGGATATGGTAGTTATGAAATTTGGAAAGAATGATTTAAACGATTAGATGTCGAATTGAAATGGATGTGAATTTGTGGTTTGGATAGTATGATTTGTAAAGTTTAGTATTTGAAGTGTGAAAGTTGAGAATTCAAGATTTGAACACCCTATAAGCGTAATATGCTTGTCCTGGTTCATTTCTAGCATTTGCGGCAGGAGTACTTAATATTGCTTTTTCTTTGACATTTCCTTTTCTCTCATGCGTAAGCATAATCCGAAGATCACGCTTCCAATAGAGAAACATTGACCCAGTCAATTCGTCCTTTTCTAGAAACAAGCATAGTGAGAGATTGTTGGTACGTGTCGTTATGGTTGTTGTTGCCATCTACAAATCAAACCCAGTTTAATTAGTAATCATCAATAAACATTCTCTAAAATATCTTATAAACCCATAATTAATATTTTAGGCCTAGGATCCATATATCACATTCTTGCCGCAAGGTTTGGGCACTTCCCGACGAGACATGTTGTTTCTGGTAGGTAACATCCTTATCGGTCGTATCAAGACTTGACACGATTCCTAGGGGTCGTAGAATCTTTAGACTTATAACTTATTATAACCTTGTACAATCTAATTGTACATTTCTAAGATAGTAACAAACTCTAGTATGTTTATTCTACTCAAGTACTTTTTGGGACGGGACTCCCGATTATCACCAAAGTAGATCGGACCATCTAAGACAGTGCAATGCTCTGCGCCGGGACTCCAGATTATCACAGAACCTTACGCACCCTGACACTCACAATGATTTGAATCCATATCTAAGGTTCTTTATCCTTACAATATGAATATCGTTGAACAAGTGAGGTGTTCCATTAGGTGGATAGTACTTCGATCTAAGATTTTCTTGGGTTTGTTTAAGTCTTAAAACTAAACTTAAACTTTTATTCCAATCTTAATCCTTGTTTAAAATGTGTGACTTGTGAATTTAAGAATTCTACAAGACACCTTTTTAAAACTTAAGAACTATTCTTTAAAACTTATAGTTTCAAAAATTTGCACGATTTTATATGTATACCTAAAACGAGGTGTACAAAATGTTTTACTAGGTTTTGTACAAAACATTTTACTAGGTTTTGTGAAAAACCTTTTCTTATTATAAAACTTACTTCTTTTATTTTACTAAAAAAGCTTAAAACATATGTTAAACTTTTGATTCTATTTTAATTCATAAACTTGAATCATAAATCTAGTTTAACAAACCTAGCTTTTCATATGTCTAATAATGAAATTAAACATTTGATTTGACTTACTAGATTCGACCAAAACTTATGTCTTAAGGACACTTATAAACTTTGTGATTTTTTTGTGTAGCTCCCACTAGCTCCAACAACCATGATGGAACTTAAGCTAACACAATCACCGGTTTATTCTTGATGAAACTAATAAATTTATTATATAAAGACTATATATAATAATTCTTAGTTTGTTTAAACATTTCTTACATTTAACTTGGACTAGTTAAATATAGGTTCTTTGTTATTTATTCTTGATCATTAATCTAGTATATTACATAACTTGTAAAATACTTATATTATACTTGAATAATTATCTAGTTATAATAACCTATAACTTTATACATCTTAATATATATAACTTTGTATATTTCTAGTTAATTATATAATTTCAACTTGTACAATTCCTAGTTATAATATAACTTTGTACTTTCTAGTTTTAATTATATAATAACTTTATACAATAACTAGTTATACTATTATCTTTTAAGATCAAAATAACATTACCCTTTTAATTGTTCCATTTTATCTTGTATTTAATATATTCGTATATATATATATATATATATATATATATATACTTGTAACATTCTTATAAGAATATTACATCTAATTTATACGTATGTATTTTAACTTAATCTAATTAAAAAAACGTATAAACTTATTTATTTCTTTTAAAATTCATTTTCTATAAATTTTTAAAATTTCCAAATATTATATATATAAATAAATAAATACATAAATACTCCTTGTTAATTTTAGAACTTAAAAATTAACACTTCTTTTAATCTTATTAATTCCCTATTAATAATTACTTAAACCCTAATCTTGTTCTTGATCAATCAAAACTAGGGTTTTGACTTTCTTGATCAAAGACATTATTTTATTAAAAGATTAATTTTAATCAATCCTATTTAAACAATAAACTTTGTTTAAATTCTAAGATAGATTATAACCTTTAATAAATTTATTTAAACTTTTAATTTAAACCTTATAAACAATAAAACTTTGTTTAAATTACTAGGTTTAAAGAACTGGTCTTAATAAATCTATTAAAATAATAATTAAACCTATTAAACATAAACTTGTTTAATTATCTAGGTTTTAGATTATTATTATTATTCTAGTTAATTCTTTTAATTAAACTAAACTAGTTTAATCCTAGATTATATCTAGGGTTTTGAAAATTTCCTTAAAGCCTGAGAAACTTTTTCACCAATTAAACTAGGCTAGTTTAACAAACTTGGTGTCCAAGCATCCTCCTTGATCACGAAATCTTTGAGGGAAAAAGGAAGGGATCTTTTTTGATCAATTAAACCAAAACTTGGTTTAACATACTTGATCCTAGATTTTGAAGATCAAACAATAAGGAAAGAATCCTCTTGATCAAGAACTTTGAAATTCTTGATCCTAGGGTTCTTCCAGTTTTTTGAAATTTCTAGGGTTAGGGAAAGAAGCCTTTTGACCAATTAAACTAAACCAGTTTAATGTTCTAGGTCCTAGGGTTCTTTCTCGCTTTTCGAAAAATCTAGGGTTCTTAGAAACCACTTGACCAATTAAACTAGACTAGTTTAATATTCTTGGTCCTAGGGTTCTTACCCTTTTCGAAATTTAAGAAGAAGAAGAAAAAAAACTAGGAACAAAAAAAACTTGTAATTAAAAATAAACAAACAAAAGAAACTGTTAATCTAGTTTAGATTTCTAAACCAACGCTCTGATACCACTGAAGGGTTTCATTGAACTCGATCAACCCATAGGACCGACCGCCTAGCATGCTTGGTTCGAACCTTGCTGACCAAGAACATGAACTTGTTCTTGACCGGTTAAACCAACTAGCTGATTTAATCACTAAATGCGGAACTGGGATTAAACCTGATCCTTAAACCCTAAAGGATTGGGATGTTGGAAATCTAGATTAGATTAACAAGAAAGAAACCTTGTACGAAGAACTCGAACACACACAAAGCTTGTGTGGTTCGTTCGACCATCAACCAAAGAACCCTAGGGTTCTTTGGTCGAATTCGTCCAAGAGGGGAGAAGGGAGAAATATGTTTCCCAAAACATACCTTGTTGTTTGCTTAAGATTAGTCCACTGATGATGAACAAATCGAGCGATCTTCTAGTTGATCTATGAAATGAACTTGTTCTTCAAAACTTGAAGAACACGAAAAACACCAAACTTGGTGTTCTTGGTGTTCGGCCGAAATTGAGAGAGAGAGGCAAGGGATTTTCGGCTTCAAGGTGTAAGAGTGTTTAGGGTTACCCTAAGCCTCTTATTTATATACAAATAAGTTGTGCTTAGAACCCTCTAGTTTAATTAATATTAGATCTTTAATTAAACTTCCTTTTAATACTTCCATCCCTTATAGTTTAACTAGTTTATTATTGTTGCACTTAACTATTAAATGTCTAGTATTAATACATTAATAATTCGGTACCCATATACACGAATTATATATATACTTGTATTTATACTTTTAATAATTAATTATATAATAACCTTTATATAATTTATACAACAATATAATCCAATTACTTATATGATTTAATAGCTTTAAATCATATCATGGATAACCTTTAATTAACACATTGTATATTTACTCAACTAGTAAATACACAACTACTTGTATTAATTAGTTAGTCAAACTAATCTAGTAATAAGTTAAACTTTACTTAATACTTAACTGATTCATAATGACTATTATGAATCATTCCTCTTTGTAGTATCATTGCTTATCTTGCTCGTATTACATGCACTCACCGGTGTGACCCTTAAGTGTTTCGTAGGCATGGATGTATCATCATAGGTTGACTAACTGTGCACATAAATCCTTCAAGCACTTCACTGACTTTCTTAGGTTCAGTGGAACTTAAGAATGAGGCATGGTGACATTCATCCGCTGTAGCCCTTCTAGTTTGGACGGATGACTATGGGTTTCCGATGATTAGGTCTAAAGGATGTTCCTTTGTCCACTTAGTAGAATGAGGAAGTGGGAGTTGACCAGGGATAACGTTGGAATTATCAGTGAAAACGGATGTGGTATGATTGCAGTTTCAGGATTTTGGGGTTGATCAGAGGTGGTGGTTCAACACGTGGAAGATGGAATTTAGAGATGTCTATCACCAGTGGAGCTATAATATCTGACGGAGGGGGAAGATCGACTGGTGGAGATTGAGTTCCTTGTGTTGATGTTGAAGGACCAGCATTGGCTGTGGGTATTGGTGAGGTTGGAGCAGGTGAGGTAGGTGATGGGGATTCATTTGGGGATGGAGTGTCGATTTCCGGAGCGGTGATGGATTGAACATCAGCCGGAGGTGGAGCTGGGGGTGGGGGTGGGGGTGGAGGTGGGGGTGGGGGTGGGGTGGAGGTAGAGGTGGATGTCTGACGTTGTGATATTCATCATAGAAGTGTTCAACTAGGATTTCAAGATCATTCAGAGATGTTGAATGGTTAGAAGAGGTTGTGGGTAGAGGTCTTTCAATGCCAGTTGACCCCGAATCAAGCGGGAATATTTCATCGAATGATACATTAACACTTTCTCTGACCATTCTTGTGGATCGGTTGTAAATTCTGAATGACGCTGATTCCTTTGAATATCCAATAAAGACCCTTCCTTAGCTTTCTCTTCAAACTTGGTTAGTTTATCTTTATCATTCAGGATGAAGCATCGACTACCAAAGATGTGGAAGAAGTTTACATTTGGTATTCGATTGTTGATGAGCTCATATGGAGTTTTGCCATATGTTTTGTTTATTATTGAGCGGTTTTGAGTAAAACAGGCGGTGCTGATGGCTTCTGCCCATAAAGACATAGGAAGTTTTGAGAATGAAAGCATCGTACGAGCAGCTTCTACTAAGGTACGGTTTCGTCTTTCAACAACACTGTTCTGTTGAGGAGTTCGTGCAGCGGAAAACTGGTGGGTGATGCCTGCAGATTCAAGATAAGAGTCCAGAGGAGTTCGTGCAGCAGATTCTTGAATTCAGTACCATTGTCGGTACGGATTGTTTGAACATTTAATTCCAAGTTCACTTGGGTTTTCTTGATGAATGAGATGATGATCTGTGCAGCTTCATCCTTTGAGCGAAGGAAATAAACCCATGTGTACCTTGAATAGTCATCAACAATAACCAAGACATATCGTTTACCAGCAAGACTTTGAACGCTCATTGGACCACATAAATCCATATGCAGTAGTTCAAGAGGTTTGGAAGTACTTGGAGCCGGTTTAGGTTTGTGAGACTTGTTGGTCATTTTTCCCATTTCACATGATGAACATTTATGATCTTTTTCAAACGCAACATCAGGTAATCTAGACACATGTCCTCCTTTTACGAGTTTGTTCATGGTTTTGAAGTTAAGATGAGACAAACGACGATGCCATAGCCATGACTCATTGGAAGTAGCTTTTGACACGAGACATACTTCTTCCAGTGGAACAACATCATTAAGATTAATGGAGAAAAGGTTTGTATCACGGGTTCTGGTAAGAAGTTCTTCTCCATCATATGTAGAATAGCACACTTTTTTGTGCGAAAGTTGACTTCCAGAGTTTTAACACAGAATTTACCAATGCTAAAGAGATTATGCGAGAGATCTTCGACAAAAGAAACATTTCTGATAATAAGATTTGGACGAATGATGTCACCAAGTCCTAAAATAGCAGCTAAATGATCATTTCCAAATTTGACCGTTCCCAGATATTTGTGACGAAAATTAGTCAATAAATTTTTGTTCCCCGTCATGTGCCTTGAACAGCCCGAGTCGAGGTACCATATATTCTACATAAAACAAATAAAACATTTTAGGTACCCAATCATGTATGGGTCCAGAACGACTAGTGACAGATGTTTTATGCAGATTTTCTGAGATGATCAATTTAGAGCTTTGGGGAACTGTTAGGAGGCAGTTCAGTTTTGATGACCCATTTGAATGATGTTTCAGAGGATTGAATAATCCAATGAGATTTTTCATTTTTAATCCAATTGTGTTTCACATGAGTATTCGGTTTAGCGGACGCTTTGTCGCCTTTTGAGGAAACTAACGGTTTTGACTTTTGTGCAGTGTTTCCTCGAGAAGACGTGTGGCGAGAAGACAGATGGGAGACAGAAGTTTGAGGGGTTTGAGAAGATTTCTTCGATTGTTTGGAAGTTATCTTTTGAGCTTTTGATGGAGACTCTGAGTTTGACGATGTTCGTTTAGAAACTGCGCGATACACGAGACGACGATGAGATGAAGATTTTTCAGAGGTTGGTTTGAATGGACGTTTAACGGTAGATTTTATTGGTCGTGAGTTTAATAATTTGCATGGATCTGGATAGCAAGTTGTGCATGATTGAATGATTTCACGTCGTATACCAAGAACATCGTGTCTTTTACCACAAGGAGCATCTATTTTGATAAAATATCGTTCATCGTATTGAGAAATTGGTGTATCAGTTTTTCTATCAAAATAAACCTGTTTGCCATTTTTATCAATTTTAATAATTAAATTTACGCCATTAACAGTGTAATTAACAGGACGATAAACTGCAGAATCATAAACAGTGCCATAAACTTCTTTCGGAGAATAAACTGTCTAGAGTCATTACATTTATTTTTAACAGAAAAAGATGAAACTACAGACTTAGGTGGACCAGACTTCTTAAGTAGACTAGGCTTCTTAAGCATACTAGTTCCAGTCTGAATAGACTTCTTTGACTGCGTGGCTCTTTTGACTTCAGCTTGCTCCATGGACCTCTTCCTCTGAGACTCTAATCTTCGATCTGCAAAATTCAAAATAGGTGGATTAGAGCTTCTCTTCAAGATGGTTGGAACTGGATTAACTGGTGTCGGTCCTAATACAGAGGATTTAGAATTTTGAGAAACAGTTTTGTTCGTTTTAGGTTTTAATTCTAAAATGGTGTCCTCTAAATTATGTATTTTGTTTTGAAGATTTTATTTTTCTTTATCAGAGGCTTTTTGTGTTTCATCAATTTCAGATTCTAATTGTACAATTTTCTTTTCTAAAATTAATGGAGGAACATAAAGCTTTGGTTCTTTGATTTGTTTTAACACTTCATTTTCAGGAATGGAAAATTCAGCTGGTGTGATGATTGGAAAATATTCGTTGTGTTCAAATTTTGCTTTCTTCTGTTCGTATGTTGAGTATAAGGCATCATAATTGAAGCTAATTTGAGCATTTTCTTCCTTTTCCCTGTTGAACTTTTCAATTTATGCTTCTTCATCTGGCATATGAAGGAAGCTTTGCCAGATTCCCAAGTTCATGTAATCGTAATTGTATAGTGTAGGAAGAACATCGGCAGCTTTTTCCAGAGGACGGGTGTTCTCTGCTCCAAGATCCACTTTTGACTTGTACGATCTAAACTCTTTTGGCTCATTGAATTTTATTGTTTGTGCTGTGTGACCGGCTTTGACAATCGTTTGTTCCAGTTTATAAATGTGTTCTTCAGCATTTTCTTTTCGGACAGTGAGACTGTGTATAGTTGCTGATTGTTTATTGATTTCCTTTTTAAAACTGTTTGTTATGTTTTTGATTTGTTCATTTAATTTTAGAATTTCGATGTCAGCCGTCTTCAACTAATCTTGGTATTCTTTCATCTTGACGTCTGCAAACTTCATCCATGTTTGTTCTCGATGTAATTGAAGCGCCTAATCATTTATCAACTTCTTGGAGTCGTCATTATCACTTGACACCATTTTCATGGTTTTCAGGTTCGAAATTTCAAGGTTTTTTGCATTAATAATTTGATTTAGTCTATTGACCTCACTGGTGTGAGCAACATGAAAGGATGACAACTGTTGTTGTAACTCTTGTGTTTTTTGATTTGAAAGGTTATTTTGATTGACTTGAGGAACAAGAGTTTCAAGTTGACAACGAAAGGTTAAATTTTCTGCCTTTAAGTTTGAGATTTGTGCATTAGATTCATTAGTTGTGTTAACTTGTTTTTGTAGACTATTTTGTAATTCAGAAATTTGAAATTGATAAGCAGATTTTGACGTAGACAACTGATTTTGTAATTCCTTGTTTACTTGAGTTATTTGAAGAGAACATTGACTTAAATCACTTAAATCATTTAAAAGTTGTTCCTTTTCGGATTCTAAAGAGTTAATTTGTTTTGTCAGTTGTGATTTCTCATCAATTTTAAGAAAAAGTTTTTCATTAAACAAGGAATTTTTTTGATTCATCAGTGTTTGAAGGTAGTAAAGAGTCAACAGAAGAAGAGTGTACCTCATTTTCATCGTTCTCAGGTATGCCCAGCTCAGCTCTTAGTTCGTTTGATCTCGCCATAAGAGCCAGGCTGGCAGTGCATTCCTCTTCCTCTTGATCATCTGAGTCTTCCAACCACTGTTGGTCCTTAGCCAGTAGGACCTTGCCATTTTCAACTTGCTTAGCCATAAGCATTTTCCTCTTGAAGTATTCAGGGTCCTTCACCTTAGGCTTCTTGCATTCTTTAGCAAAGTGCCCCGTCATACCATAGTTGTAGCATTTCTTTGGAGGCTCAGTAGAGGAAGATGAGGATTTGTTGTTAGGTGTTTGGGAAGAGGAGTTGAATTTGAAGTTTGAGGATGATCTGAGGTTGTTGTTCGTTGGCTTGTTATAATATTTGTTGTTATAGCTTGAGATTAGAACTAAAGCTTGACGAACCGACTCAATTTCATCATTTGTCCCCGCTGGGATCAGAGTCTCTGGTTCATCTTTTACCGCTTCTTTTGATTGAGCTGCAAGCAGTGCATCATTGATGCCTTTGTTGAGAGCTTGGTCTTGTTTGGCCAACAATGCAAGTGTGTCAGCATTTTCTTGCCTTGATTTTGCGATTCCTTTCACTATAGGTGCATTTTGATGTAGGTACTCATATAATTTATGAACGTCTATGAGGCTTAAGTCCTTGTGCTGCATCGCACTGTTGCCAAACATCTCCCATTCTGGTAGTAGGGATTGAATAAATTTGATGTTAATTTCAAGTTTCCCTTTGTTTAGATTGTTCTTCCTGAGATCATTGAGCATGTTGCAGAATCTGTGGTACATTTGCTCTAATTCTTCTCCCGGGGTAGCTTTAAATTGACCGTGGGTGTTTAGGGTGGATACCATCTTAGCTTTATTATCCAGGTCAGTACCTTCCATCTGCTTTTGGATCTCATCCCAGAGCTCTTTACCCGTACTGAAACTATCAAGGTTGCTGTAAATTTCATTCGTAAGTCCTTGTAGCATATAGGAGTGTGCGTACACGTCAGCCCTGGCCCTATCCTTCTGCACTTGGGTGTATTCCGACGGGGGAATTTCAATTACACCACCAGGCACCGCTGGTTCAGAGTTTGGGGCTGCTACCACAGCATGGTAGAACTTTGTTGGTCCGGTTTGAAGGGAGTCAAGGATATCTGGACCGATGACTCAGGATGAAATGGAGAAACCGTTTCTTCCATTGACCGTATTCTCCTCGGTAGAGAATAGGTGGTTTTGTATCTGATCCAATGGACAAGGCATCCTTGGAAGTCATTTCGTAGTGGTAAGGTTAAGAACTCGATGGGAAAAAATTTAAAATTGAAGTGTGGAGAAAGTGTTCGGGCCGAACAGTTGGTAGAGTTCGGGCCGAGGTGTCGAAGAGATTAAATGTGCTCGGGCCGAAGAGTTTGAAGTGTTCGGGCCGAAGATTAGATTGTGTTCGGGTCGAAGACTTTGTGGTGTTCGGGCCGAAGACTGTATATTGTTCGGTTCGAAGACTTTGGAAGAAGTTCGGGCCGAAGAGGTTATAGAGTTCGTATCGAAGACTTTGTAAGGTGTTCGGGCCGAGGAGATTGAATGTGTTCGGGCCGAAGAGGTTACTATTCTCTGGCCGAGAACAGTAGCGTCGTTCTTGAGCAGAACTGTTCCGAACAGCCTAGAAATTCCACTAAATTGATCCTAAAACGCTCGTTTCTTAACCAAAATTGATGATTCTTTTTGCAAAATGACCCAAAACCGTTTTCGTTCAATCCATTTCAACAATATTCACCAAAAACAACCTAGATCTAATAGAAAATTTGAATTTTGAAGGTTTTTGAAGCTTTAATGGTGTTTACTAAAAATCATAATTTCTTCATCAGAATGGATTGGATTCGAACTTAACTCGATTCTAAGCTTAATATAAACACAATATGAAGCTATTTAACTCAAAAGAACAAGTATTAATACCTCAAATCAGTTTTTTGATTTTTGACCCCTTTTTCTTCAAAAACTTGATAAACCCTTTTGATCTTCTGATTTGGGCAGCAAGCAATGGAAATGGATCGTTTTCAGAGTGAAATTAGGCTCTGATACCAATTGAAAAGCTTAAAACAACACAATCAATCCATTACTTGATGTTTGATGATGAATATGGATGAAAAGCTTGTGAAGATGGTTAGGGTTTTAGTGAGAGAAAGAAGAGAGAGGGAGAGAGAACAAATGCAGAAAATGATTCTTTGTTAATTGCAAGAGTTGGGGAATTAAGGTTTACACTATGGTTTATATACCATGACCTTAATTCCCTAATTAGCTTAAGACTAATCCTAAGCTTAACTAAACTAATATGCAATGTTACACATTGCCCCTAGACTATTAATTACAATCAAATAGTACCTAACATTAATACACTTACATATTTCGGTATACATACACACGAAATATATACTTGTGTTTTATACCATTAATAATTGATTAGACAATAATATTATCCAATCACTATATGATATAATAGCTTTAAATCATATCATGGATAATCTATAATTAACACATTGTATATTTACTCAACTGACAAATGTACAAATACTTGAATCAATTAGTTAGTTAAACTAATCCAGTAATAAGTTAAACTTAACTTAATACTTAACTGATTCATAATGACTATTATGAATCATTCCTCTTCGTAGTATCATTGCATATCTTGCTCGTATTACATGCACTCACCGGTGTGACCCTTAAGTGTTTCGTAGGCATGGATGTATCATCATAGGTTGACTAACTGTGCACATAATTCCAACAGACTCCCACTTGCGCAAGTTCGTAACCTTTATCTTAATGACACGAGCTACAGTGGCCTTCTAGATGGGCATGTAGGTAACCAACCCCATAAAACAGCTTATGTAACCCATGTATAGTTTCAAAAAACTCTTTAATAGTGTCTCCTAGTAAAGAACACCCTGTCTCTACTTCTTGGGCAACGTTGTTAGGTTCATCCCTTGCAGCATGATATTTGTGATAACGAATACGAGCATGGTAGAAAATATCAAATCATGTATTCGAAATCATTTCATGACTTCTTGATTTAAACTGTTGTGATAAACGACAAAGAACAAATCAGTTTGTTTGTGCATGGCCATGCACTTACTAGTTTTCTTATCATGTCAAGGGACCCATAAATATCTCTCCTAAAAAGGAGGTGCCATTACCATCTTGTTATATTTCGATTCAAAATACAACTTCCTCTGTACCCAGTAAGGTCTCGTATGACAACCATATTTCAGGCTTGTCTAAGATGAACTAAAGTACATTAGTCATTGTATCCCAAACCAAATACCTCAGGCTTAAGGACAATCCTAGTGAACAATACTTTTGAACTTTTCGGCCACGGAGTATTGTCACGGTGATCAATCCAATATTCGTAGAGCTCCAACAGAATATCACCGATAATTGGTCCACAACAAACTTGTTGTAGCTATCTTCGAGAAAAAACTCGAATCTCCACCAAATACCGCGATGACGTTAACGTCCCATCAAGGTTCCCACCAAGATGAGTAGTCACAGATTATATCTTTTTGAATAAAGGGACTTTTATTCATGGATATTGTAAAACATACAAAGTCTTGAATAACAATGATACTAACTCATGTATTATTCCTCACTGGACACAGATACAGAATTACTACTGCATCATTACTTATTCCTTTCGTTCGTGTTGATTACTTAATGACCTTTACAATTTTACTTGTAACTTTATCACTAAACTAGTCATTTCTATTAAACTAAACACATAAGACAAGTGTTGGAAAAACACTATACTTTTGTCTTTGCTAGATTTTGTTCTTGCAACATTCTAGAACATATTCTAGTCTTGCCTTTTATGCAATTCGGTAAACATAGAAGTATTGGAAATAACTCCTTAGTTTCTTGAATTCATAAAATTCACCTTGTAACTAAAGCCTCTTTTAGTTACTTGATTTGTAGATATCTTGTTGCTAGTTAAAGAAATTTTCTTAAATGATTATGTTATCCACTGGAGTGTGAACAACCTATTAGACATGCAATAATTAATCGCAAGACTTTGTGATCACGCTATTAGGTTTGCAATAGTCTAATTAATGATCATTTATTATTTCTCTTAACTCTTTGGCTAACGATTAGGTAAAACCTTGTTGTTAATATCCTACTAACTTGCTAAATTCATTAATACCTCTAATGAATATGTTAGTCATAGCTCCCACTAAATTTTATGGAAATAAGCATCACTTAAACTATTACTTTGACCTAGTCAAAACCTTATAGTTTAATCCTTTAAGGATTAATCAATTATTAAAGTCATCCCTTGGATTTACGAATATCCAACATTCCTTTTAAGGGAATCATGACTTTCATTGATCAATGTATCTAACAAGTATAAGACACTTGTAACGATACTTCCAATTCTTAAGTATATTATCTTTTAAGAACCTTATTCAATGCCAAAGTCATTTCTTAGATTTCTTAAATATCCATCATTCCTATTAGGGAATTATGACTTGATTAAATATTGTACTTATTACAAGTGTAAAAGACTTGCAATAATACCTTTTAATTCTTAAATACTTTAATATAGTTTTTTATCTTTTAAGAGTTCATTTAATGTTTAAGTAATTTTCCTTGGATTATACGAATATCCAATTATTCCTGTTAAGGAATTATGACCTTATTAAATTCCTTTATCATAAGTACGAAAGACTTGTAATAATACTCTTTAAAGTCTATCTTGATTATATCCAACATAATCATACTATATTAATACTAATACTTTAAAACTTACTATCATAATTAGCCATTACTTAAGATGTTTTAAATAACTTCAATGTACCTTGAACTTTATGCTTTCCATAAAAACTCTTAAATACTTTCATTAGAAAAACTTTCTAATTACTGGTATCTAAGTAATTTGAGCTTCTAAGATATTATTTAACAATCAAACAAATATAAACAATGAGGTCATTATTAAGTCAATACTTGAATTTATAATCTAGTCATAAAACTTGACTAGTATAATCAACACACATGCACACACAATATAATTCAACAATGGATTCAACAATGATAAACTTAAAAACCGAAAATTTTCATAAATAGAAAAATTATAATTTGTTCAAAACAACTAAAAACCAAAAATAGTTTTAGTGAATCCAAATAAAAAATGCTGAATAAAACGTGGTGCTCGTGGGATCATTATCTCATGTTAGTCCATCTCACTTTCCATCATCTCATGCAATAAACGATTGCTAAAGTTGAGTTACTCGTAATAAACTTTACAAGTAGGAAAGGAGTATCTAGAAGTTGGTCAAGTCAACTGAGGAGCTAGCAGTGCCTGCTACCCTTTGACCCTCGCCACAACCAAGAAACCGTTTCTCGGTCCTTGTTTGGCTTCACCTTCTTGACCTTTTGTTTGACTCCATTACCTTTAAGCACACCTTGGCTGGGATTGGTTTTATCATTTCCCTTTCCACTGCGCCTCTTTCCCTTTTCACTACCATCATCAGTTACTATGAGATCATTCTTAAACTTGGTCCCCAAAATCAACTACGTAAACATGAGCATGGAATGTAGCTCATCAATGGATTGCTCCATGTTGACTATATAATGCTTATAGTCATCTGACAACGAGTTTAGTATCATTACTATTGCTAACTGTAACGATATTGGGTGTCCTATTCATTCAAAATGATCTATGTGCTCTTTCATTTTCATCACGTGAGCACTCACTGTAACACCTCAATTTTTAATACAAAACATTTGCCCAAAATAAATCATTTTCATAAATAGAAGACCAGTTCCAAATCACGGATTTACAAAAACCTTTGATATGAAAATCAGAGTATGAGGTTTGGTGTTACAAAATATATCAAAACCAAGGTTAAGCACAAATCCCCTCTAATGATCTTCTACTCTAGGCCCCGCATATCTCAATCCATGCGCACCTAAATCCTCGATCCAGAACCTGAGTACATAGCAAACAAACAAGGAGTACGTGAGACACAAAAATGTCTCGTGAGCTACATGGGTTTATACCCCAATAATATCAAGTATCACATCGTATATAAATACATATTTATATTTTACCAACACATCCTAGTCACTCTATGGTGACTCTATCCGTCCTGCTTTCCTAGCATACATATCTAGTACATAAACATATATGTACCAGAACACAGTCATATCCAATACATAAACATATAGGTATTGGAACACAAGCGAACCTAAGGCATAAATATATATGCAATAGATCCATGCATTGCCTAGTACGTAAACATATGCGTACTAGTAGCACCCGTGTGCTTAGTGTACAAACATATGTACACCCGTCTCAGTGACCGGGGTCACCCCCGCGACACCACCATCTATCTCTAATCCTAACTCTATCAGTTATGCCAGTCAAAGCCTTCGGCTATCACATCAATCATCAAACAAGTTAGTTAGATATTATCAATAATATATACTAACTCAACACATAGTATATCTAGACAGACATTAAATAGACCAATCATAAGTAATCAAAATACTTCATATAGCTATGTACTCAGTAAAGTCCACACGTACTCACCTTAGCAATAAAATGCTCCAACCGTATTCTTTACGTCAGTTTCCTTGCTTCACAATTCGGTCAACCTTCCAAGACCTCACCAAATGCCTAATACAATAATCACAAGATTATCAACATCATATACTACTACCAATGTGTCCATCTATATCTAGATAACACTTATTAACTCATTTCCCCCAATTATGGTGATTTACCAAACCCTAGGTTTAACCAACCCTTAAGATTCTTACAAATCATAACCATACACTTGTTTCCTTTGATAATATACCATCTATTAAGTGTATACATCACTTATATCACCATAACCCATAACCCCAAGAACTAGGGTTTCAAACCCATACATCAAGATACATAGATCTTAAGCTACGAAGATCAAAGAGTGAAGATATACCTTTAATCTTCAACTAGGAGTGAAATCTACCAAAGATTTGTGAGGGATTCAACCTCAATCAGTCCTCAAGCTTGAAAATCGCCAAAGAAGAACTAAGGTTTTGATATGGCATCAAATGAGCCAAAACCCGACTTAAAGCTGCTCGACCATAGTTCACGACGCGAACTAAGTTCGCGTCGCTAACTTTCCCTTGCACGCGAACTTCGCGATCGGTAACTAGTCGTGATCTACAATCGCCAGATACAACAATCCCTGGAGGGAGTTCACGATCGTGAACTAAAGTTCACGCCGTGAACTTCCCTCGTACAGCAGGGCTGCACTTTTCGGTCTAGGTCTCGACCCGGTTTCGCCCATAACTTTCTCGTACGGTCTCCAAACAACACGAAACCAATTCCTACGTTCTTTAAACGATTTATCCTTATTTATCATATTTTTATACAATTTATTTATTTACAAATTTCGGGTCGTTACAACTATTCACCCCTTAGAAGGATTCTGTCCTCGGAATCACTCAAAAATTTCAAATCCGCATTCTATCGAGTATCCGCTCTCATTCTCCCGTGGTTATTACCGTCAAAATTTTCTCATCCCGAATTAGTCAACAATATGTATGTAAACATTCAATTAACTCTGTTAAATTCAAACGGGTCAAAAATCACTCTTAAGCCTTTAGTGCCCAATTGGACCAAAATTGCACAATACCGACCGCAAGACTTTCAATCCTTTAACCGATCATTTTATACACATAGAACTGACATGACCCTCGCATTACAACCAACTAATTGACCAACACAAATGTCAAAGTCTAGCTTCGACCAAGTTGCCATATTCCAACATCGTCTAACCTTTGACTTAAGAACAAAGTCAACTATACTTTAACAATTTCCCTTCTCGTTAAGGATCCCATAAATCCTCATTTCCTTTACAATTGACCTTTAATTTATGATCCATCTACAATCATATTCTCGATTCCCAAATTCAATCTTGACAACACCCAAACGGGTCAAAGTCGTATAATCTGACTACAACTATTTCAACTATTCCATTAATCCTTTCACATACATACAATCGATACATTATGCCCTCAACATTCACTAATCGTTCATAACGAGAGTCAAAGCCCATCTTTGGCTAAGTCAACCAATCACCAATTGGTCAACCTTGACTTTCACGTGAAGTCAACCATACTCTTTCAACTAACCAATTTCATATTCACGGGCACCATCACTAACATATCACTTCCGGTTCTACTCATTATTGTCCCCTTAACAATTGTCCCCATTTTTTTTTCCACACTTTCATTTTCTCCCCAATTATCCGAGAGTCGTACATTCACATATGGTCACATCGACCTTTACCGATTCTTGACCAACGTTTGGTCACTCACACCATCACTTAGTTTTCTATCAACCATCTTTGCACCACATAAATCAATTTCATAACTCTTATTCTCGATTACCGGAATTAGTTCTCCTATCGTAACATATTCCACTATTTCATACAAGTTTACCATACTTTGGTTATCAACTGATAATTTGCTCACTAGGAGTTTCTCTTTCCTCCTATTCTATAAATTGTAGGCATCCCCTACACTTACATGACCTAAATGCAACCCGCATTTCGAACCAGGTCCTCATTTACCAGTCATAATAGTAATACATCATTAACCACATGGTTCTACATTCGCTATACTCGTTCAAGAGCACCTATATACATGAGTATACATATTTATCCTGCTAGTTCCATCTAAGCATCTCTACCGTGCCCACATATGCCGTCCATTCATCTCAATCGTGCACATATACAAACATATGCATATGCCACACCAATACCATCTAAACATCATCATCATGCACATATACAAACATATGTATATGTCACACCAATAACATATAAGCATCATCATCATGCACATATACAAACATATGTATATGTCACACCAATAACATATAAACATCATCATCATGCACATATACAAGCATATGCATATGTCACGCCAATGCCATCTGACATCCATCTTTCCGCATCGTGTAGCCTTGCTACTATCTTACCCATTCGATCATCATGCATTCTAGCATATCTCCCATAAAATCGCATTATCGTTTTCTTTCCTATTTATATGTCTCCCATTGGACATACTACTTAGCACATTTCATATAATATTATCCTTCCATTATTATATGCCCTCCAAGGCCATCACTTAATGCACATGCATTGTACCCCGCGGGTAACTAATAACATTCTCTAATTGTTATTTACCGTTTCACTTACACATTAACCGCCCTTAACCGGTTCATTTCCTTAACAATTTCCGAGTCTTTTGACACCGCCGGAGTAGTTACCACTACATTCCATTAAACATAATTCACCGGCCAATTCAATCATCCTTGAGTCAAACATTCGACTCCGGCCCACACTTGCAACCCATGACGTAGCAACCAATGGCCCAAGACTCGATGTTCTACCTTTTCACATCGTGGGACTTAGGAATATTCTTTTCCCAATCGTAGTCTTACACTACACTATGTCACATATTTTCGTATCATTATCATGACATTTTACCAATAATCGTCCTTTTTACCCTTAATGTTGAATCCATCAACCCCGTCACAAGACTTGCTATGGCTATGTGCCAACCTTTACTTAACCGTTTTCAACGATCAAAATTCGTCATTCCCGACACTTATTCTTTTCCACATATTTTCCATCTATAAATTCCAAGGTGTCACTATACCTTAGTCATTCTTTCCTTTACTATTCACGTAAAATAATATTACAATACTCATCCGGGTTCACGCCGAATATCCAAGTTCCATTTCCCAGGTTTCTATTTCTATAATTCTCATCCAACTAAAAATTCATACCAAGACTTAGTACTTCACTATACTATCATTCGCTTGATAACGATATTCACCGACCTCGCGGTCCGACCTTTTATACTACTTATTAACATCGACCCTTGTTTCCTTACCACATACGACACTCCGGTCCATAATTCTTCTAAAAATATAAATTTCCACACACATAATTAACCGGGAAGATTATTCCCAAATATATATTCACATCATACAACTTATCTCAAATTTCTATGATCACTAATTCACGCGGCAATCCAATCGTTAGGCTATGATCACAATATCTTGGCTTGGTGCATACCCAACCAATCCATACCGATAACCACGTCAAGTTTCCTTTATTCCCACGGGTAATAAATTGCCTTTAAACTTTTCCCCATTTATTTCCAACTTCTAACTTCTAATAACACGTTCTACCATTGAGGTTTTCCCATTTACCTTCGTTTTCACATTTTTCATCTAACCATTCGATCGACACAATTTCTACCAAACTCATGAGACACAAACAATTAAGTAGGACTTGATTGCATGATATATATAAGTTGACAAGAAGTTACGGATAAAATACCTGACACCCCATCGTGCGCCTCATTTGCCTCCTCTCGGGTGAGTTGGAAGGATCGTCACTTCACCTTCGCCGGTTCCACCTTCTTTTGCGACGTGGACACAAGTGATTCGGTTTTCTTCTTCGGTCACACGTGACTATAATGCCCTTTTTCATGGCACGAGTAACACTCGACCTCGGCCGCTGGTTTGGATCTACAATCCCGGGCCAAATGCCCCGTCTTGCCACAATCATGGCAAATCTTCGGTTCCCCTCGGCATTCGCGGGTATGATTCTTCCCACACCTCTTGCACGAGGCTACACTTCCTTGCCTAGAGAAGTTCGATGTGAACTTCCCTTCTTGAAACTACTCGAGCCACTCTCGGATTTCTTCTTCTCATCCACATAGGCCCTCTCGGCAACCCTTGCCTCGTTCACCTCTTCTACACCTCGGGCGGCACTAATGGCCTCATCTAGCGTGACCGCCCTCTTCACCTCCAATTGATAATCCCAAGGTAGCCCACTAGCATACCTAACCACTCTCGACCTCTCCTCGGAGTAGGTCCTAGCAACAAACGGGAGTAATCCCGTGAATTCCCTCGAGTACTCCTCGACCGTCATATCGCCCTTCTTTAGGGTCACAAACTTCTCATGCATCTTCTCCAAATCCCTTTCGGGGCAAAACTTCTTTCTCAATCTCGTGGTAAACTCCTCCCACAACATTCTCTCTATCACCTGCTTTCCGAGGGTCTCATAGACTATGTCCCACCAAACCATAGCATCCTCTTTTAGCAATTGTGACGCGTACGTCACCATATCGGCTTTGTTGCACTTGCTACTTCCGATGACCCGCTCGGTCTCTCGGATCCACCTCATAGTCACCTTCGGGTCCGAACTACCTGTATATACATTTGGCTTACAAGCCATGAAAGTCTTAAAAGAACAACCATCTTTTCCATCGGGCCGTGCCCTAGCATCACTACAACCACCCGTGGAGGATTTCTCCACTCGGGTGCCCCCACCACCGGTTCTCTCATCCGATTTAGCCTCGGATTCGCGATCTCCTCCCGACCTCTCACGGTTTCCAATAATGCGGTGCACCTCATCGGCCACCGTCCCTTTGATTTGATCAATAAAACTTTGGAGATCTGCCATGGTTACCGGAGTCTTATTAGCTCCAACCTCCGACTCATCCACTTGTTGCATCGATGGTTGACTTTCTTGTTCAACCCTCTCGACATGATGCATCTCTTCCTCCCGGTTTTCCGGGGCTTTCCCACTTCGACGAGTGTTCACCATTTCTTTCTATCAAGACTATACGAAAGACATTAAACATTTAGTACCTCTTGTACAATCCAATAGTCGCATAAGACTCAATATCCATAATCACATCAACTTTCATAGGTCCCCTAGGTTCAACCCTAAACTTAACATAAAGTCTCAAGGTCAACCTATCGATCTCAAAGAATCTTACATTCCTAATGCTACAGTCTAAGACTAGGATGGACATCCAACCTAATTCACTTAAACAGTAGCTTTGATACCAAGTTGTAACACCTCAATTTTTAATACAAAACATTTGCCCAAAATAAATCATTTTCATAAATAGAAGACCAGTTCCAAAACACGGATTTACAAAAACCTTTGATATGAAAATCAGAGTATGAGGTTTGGTGTTACAAAATATATCAAAACCAAGGTTAAGCACAAATCTGCTCTAATGATCTTCTACTCTAGGCCCCGCATATCTCAATCCATGCGCACCTAAATCCTCGATCCAGAACTTGAGTACATAGCAAACAAACAAGGAGTACGTGAGACACAAAAATGTCTCGTGAGCAACATGGGTTTAGACCCCAATAATATCAAGTATCGCATCGTATATAAATACATATTTATATTTTACCAACACATCCTAGTCACTCTATGGTGACTCTATCGGTCCTGCTTTCCTAGCATACATATCTAGTACATAAACATATATGTACCAGAACACAGTCATATCCAATACATAAACATATAGGTATTGGAACACAAGCGAACCTAAGGCCTAAACACATATGCAATAGATCCCTGCATTGCCTAGTACGTAAACATATGCGTACTAGTAGCACCCGTGTGCTTAGTGTACAAACATATGTACACCCGTCTCAGTGACCGGGGTCACCCCTGCGACACCACCATCTATCTCTAATCATAACTCTATCAGTTATGCCAGTCAAAGCCTTCGGCTATCACATCAATCATCAGACAAGTTAGTTAGATATTATCAATGATATATACTAACTCAACACATAATAAGTCTAGACAGACATTAAATAGACCAATCATAAGTAATCAAAATACTTCATATAGCTATGTACTCAGTAAAGTCCACACGTACTCACCTTAGCAATAAAATGCTCCAACCGTATTCTTTACGTCAGTTTCCTTGCTTCACAATTCGGTCAACCTTCCAATACCTCACCAAATGCCTAATACAATAATCACAAGATTATCAACATCATATACTACTACCAATGTGTCCATCTATATCTAGATAACACTTATTAACTCATTTCCCCCAATTATGGTGATTTACCAAACCCTAGGTTTAACCAACCCTTAAGATTCTTACAAATCATAACCATACACTTGTTTCCTTTGATAATATACCATCTATTAAGTGTATACATCACTTATATCACCATAACCCATAACCCCAAGAACTAGGGTTTCAAACCCATACATCAAGATACATAGATCTTAAGCTATGAAGATCAAAGAGTGAAGATATACCTTTAATCTTCAACTAGGAGTGAAATCTACCAAAGATTTGTGAGGGATTCGACCTCAATCAGTCCTCAAGCTTGAAAATCGCCAAAGAAGAACTAGGGTTTTGATATGGCATCAAATGAGCCAAAACCCGACTTAAAGCTGCTCGACCATAGTTCACGACGCGAACTAAGTTCGCGTCGCTAACTTTCCCTTGCACGCGAACTTCGCGATCGGTAACTAGTCGTGATCTCCAATCCCCAGATACAACAATCCCTGGAGGGAGTTCACGATCGTGAACTAAAGTTCACGCCGTGAACTTCCCTCGTACAGCAGGGCTGCACTTTTCGGTCTAGGTCTCGACCCGGTTTCGCCCATAACTTTCTCGTACGGTCTCCAAACGACACGAAACCAATTCCTACGTTCTTTAAACGATTTATCCTTATTTATCATATTTTTATACAATTTATTTATTTACAAATTTTGGGTCGTTACACTCACTGATGACCCCTTAACCACCTTGCAAGATTTGAACATTGTACAAGCGTAATATGCTTGTCCTGGTTCATTTCTAGCATTCGCGCAGGAGCATTTAGTATTGCTCTTTCTAGGACATTTCCTTTTCTCTCATGCCTAAGCATAATCCAAAGATCATGCTTCCAATTGAGAAACATTGACCCAGTCAATTCGTCCTTTTCTAGAAACAAGCGTAGTGAGAGATTTTTGGTACTTGTTGTCGTGGTTGTTGCTGCCATCTACAAATCAAACCCAGTTTAATTAGTAATCATCAATAACATTCTCTAAAATATATTATAAACCCATAATTAATATTTTAGGCCTAGGATCCATATGTCACATTCTCGCCGCAAGGTTTGGGCACTTTCCGACGAGACATGTTGTTTCTGGTAGGTAACATCCTTACCGATCGTATCAAGACTTGACACGATTCCTAGGGGTCGTAGAATCTTTAGACTTATAACTTATTACAACCTTGTACAATTTTAATCGTACATTTCTAAGTTGCAATAAAGTCTAGTATGTTTATTTTACTCAAGTACTTTTTGGGTGCTGAGAGCAGCATTCATATTGAAAGCATCATTAATAATATATAAAGCATTAACAAAGATGTTGCATTAATACTGAAAGCAACATTAACAAAGATGTTGAATTAATACTGAAAGCAACATTAACAGTTAAATGAGCATCTTAATATATAAAGCAACATTAACAGTTAAAGCAGCATTAACAGAGAAAGTAGCATTAACAGTTAAATGAGCATTTTAACATCATTATTATTGAAAGCAGCATATCAGTTAAAAGCAGAATTAGAAGTTAAAGCAGCATTATTATCAGTTAAAGCAGCATTAGTAGTTCAACCACCATTAACACCATTAACAGTTAAAGCATCATTAACAGAAGCCATCATTAACAGAGAGGCAACATCAATATTGAAAGCATCATTAACAGTTAAATGATCATTTTAATATAGTAAGCAACATTATTATTGAAAGCAGCATTAAACAGTTGAAGCAGCATTATCAGTTAGCTGAGCATTAATATAGAAGCACCATTAATATTGAAAACATGTGAGTTTAAATCTTTTTGTAGCATGGTAATTAAATGCATGAAAACACATTTTGAATTATTCACCTTTGAAAAAAATAAACTATCATCTGATTCTTCAACTTTTAACCACGTTGTAGCTCTTGGTATCACGTCAGCTTCTTTAAGCCAACAACAACTACATATTGGGAAGGATTCCACTATCCATACCTGCAGTAGAAGTTGTAATTAAATGCATGGTTCAAGTATTCATGACTGGACAACAAGCTAGTCAAAATCTACATGTGCTTACCTAGAAAGCCCATATAAATCCCATCAGCGTATAGGTAGGAACAAAATTCTTGTCCTTTCTTAAGTTGGTTATGTGCTCATGCCTGTAATGACTGGCAACATTGTTTATTTCATCATAAAGTTGCCTCCATATGTGCTCACCCCATGGAAAATTATTCCAAGCTTCGAGATCTTCAACTAATCTCATTAACGTATCATCCACAAAGTCGCCTAATGGTTTACCCATAAATGTAACCTCCAAACTCAATAATAGACACCTACGTACTGCGTCAACATCATGCAGCTTGTGAAAAAAACAATCATCCTCAATTGAAGCAAAATAATCTAAGTTTCGAACTTTATGCACCCGCGGATGAGGTAATACCCTGTGGCGGAATGGTATGTCACCACTTTCATACTTGGAAAAACTTAATTCACCAAAGAGCAATGACGTCATAAGGCAAAATTCAGAACGGCCAAACTGTATACTAAATCCATGCACATTATATACAAGATGCATATCAAAATGATAATCATGAGCAGAAACCTATTTTTGGAGCATATAGTGAATGATATGGTCATCATGTTCTACAAAACAAAAATCCAACCATTTACCAAAACATGTTGACTTGAACATGGTTGATCGGCTTTCATTCAATCTTTTCTTGATTAAGCTGAAGTAATCAACTTTACTTCTAATGGATAACTTTGCATCGTATAACTGTAACAGTATTTATGAATAAACAGGTTGCAAAATGCATTCAAACAACTATAAACTGTGGCTACATAATCGTATATACCTGATCATCGGATGATGGAGAGGATTACTTTGACATTTTGAACGGAAATGGTAGATGTGTTTGAAAATTGTGGGTTTTCAAAATCTTGATGCAAACAGGTAGATGACTAAGCTTGATTGGTTAACCATGGTTAGATTATTTTAAAAAACAAACAGTGTTTAATTTTGAATTTTCCCCTCCAAAAATTTCACTTTGACAAAACTTTCAGTCGTCGGTATTTCGGAAAAGTACAAATCTTATATTCATGATCTTTTCAACCATCGTATCAATCACAACCATGGCGACACTTGGCATTATTTGCATGGAGTTGCTCGGTCGTTCAAAAAGTGGGTAAGTCGCACGGTCCATTTTTGGAAGAAAAAAGATGATCAGTCCTCACGTCCACGTGTTTTTGGTCTATTTTAGCAATTAATTCTATTTTGAAAGTGCGGAAGAAAGAATTAGCAGGAATATGTTAAGTCTAAACTCTAAATTACGCACAACAAAATTCAAAATTCGTCAATTTGGTCCGGCATAAAATCGGTAGAGAGACGCTCTGCTATCTCATTCTCGAAATTTCTTACCTCCATTTCTCTAAAACCCTAAACCTCTTCACTCAAATAATTGGATTCAATTTGCTTCACCCCAATGTTTTCTCCAGGGACCAAGAAATCCAACTTCAGCTCTAGAACAGTTCGTACGCATCCGCCTCCTGGTAATGGTTCTCCGGTGACTCCAGTTATCGATAATAGAAAACCGGTGACGGAGAATATTGTCCCGGACCGACCTAATACCGGCACCCCCGCTCCTTGGGCATCTCGGTTGTCTGTCCTTGCTAGGTAAATTACTCAACTCAGTTGATCATTTCGATATGTTTTGCGTAATTTTTGTGACTTTTTAAATCTGATTCCATCACATCTACGACAAATTGAATCACGCCCGATGATCATTCACTTGGAAATGAACGTCGAGCTGGATCCGTTTATGTTCGTTTTGCGGATAACATCGGATTGCTAGCACTGAATAAATTGTGTGCGTTCACTTTGTTTACTCATTCGATATACATTTAGGTCAAGCAGACGACTGTTTGGCTCGCAATCATGAATCTGGTTTGCTTGGATAGGAAATGAACACTACATTTAACCCTAATTTATGCATATCTGCTGAAAATTTTGATGCAAGGTGAACTAGTTAGAATACTAGGTTTAGTATTTCAGAGTCAAATTCATACTGTAAATTGTTTTTGCTGCAATAAGTAGCTTGTAAGGAATTTTGATAGAAATAAATCTACAGTTTAAAGTGTAAGTATCTCTTCATATTCCCTTTAATATCAGCAGTGTATGTAATTAATTTACATAGTGTTTTGATGTTTATGTTCTTCTATCTTCAATTACTTTGATTTCTACATGAACTTAGCAGAGTTAAGCATGCCTTCTGTTAGAGGGTATATACAGGATTCCATTTATGAAACGCTTGAAATTATAACACCGATTTGTTGATAAATCTACTTACAGAATTGGTGGGTAGTATTTTATATTCATATGTCATAACTTTTAATATCTATTACTTAGAATCCCAACAGCAAAGAAAGGTGACAAAGTGGATGATGTGGACCCCATTCAACCTGTTTTTGTTGGTGAAGTTCCCCAAGTTGTTCGTGATGAACAGGCTAATATGTTGCAGAAACATATTCCTGGTTAGTTATTACACATGATTTTCAATTTCTTTTTTTTTTCTTTTTTTTTCTTATAATTATTTTTATTGCAGGTGATACGGGCATATCTGGTGGGATGAACAAAGATACCTGTCTTGCATGGATTATATGTGGCTGCAGGCTTTTCATTTGGAGCTACTTATCACCAGCAGCTTCAAGAAAATGTATAATTCTTGAAATTCCTCCCGAAATACTCGAGAATGGAGATACTAACAAGAATCTTGGTAGTAATTGGTTACTTTGTTTTCTTGATTGGGATCAAACCGCATTAAACACAAACAAAATCCTTCAACAAAGAAATGTTGGTGTTCTTTTATGCAATAAGAAAAGTCAAACCCTAATATATTACCCCAACATTTACTCTTCTTCTGATCCAGTCATTTACACCAATCAAAACAACCGTCAAACTCAAAGCTCTTATAATTCTCTAATTGCTTCTGTTATTCCCGAGAAACAAAATGTCTGTATTGCCCTTGCATGTAGCTCTAATGGTCAAATTTCTAAATTCATATGTTTGCCAGCTGGCATCCAGTCTCGTGACCCTGTAAGTGTGTCATCTCAAACTGCAAAGGGGTACCCAAGGTCAATGGTTTGGCATGAGCCGTATCATTCTTTGAAAGAACAAAAAAGGCGGTTTCTTTTATTAACAGATCATGAAATACAATGTTTTTCTGTCGATTTTATTCATGATAATAATATTTCAAAACTTTGGTCTCACGAAATAGTGGGAAACGATGGTGATGTTGGTATACAAAAGGGCTTAGCTGGACAAAAGAAAATTTGGCCTCTTGATATGCAAATAGACAATAATGGGAAAATAATAACCGTTTTTTTTGCAACTTTTTGTAAAGATCGTGCCACTAGTTCAAGCTACACAGAATATTCCTTACTAACAATGCAATACAAATCTGGGATCAATATTTCTTCAGAATCCAAAATTTTGGAAAAAAGATGTCCAATTGAAGTAATAATCCCAAAAGCAAGAGTAGAAGATGAAGATTTCTTATTTTCTATGAAATTAAAAGTTGGTGGAAAACCGTCTGGCTCTTCAATCATACTATCTGGTGATGGAACTGCAACAGTCACACGTTATTTCAGAAACACAAGCCGTCTTTATAAATTTGATTTACCGTATGATGCTGGGAAGGTTCTAGAAGCTTCCGTGTTCCCTTCTGAAGATGGTGAAGATGGTGCATGGGCTGTTTTAACTGAAAAGGCCGGCGTGTGGGCCATACCCGAAAAAGCAGTTTTGTTAGGTGGAGTTGAACCACCCGAAAGAAGTTTATCACGAAAAGGCAGCTCAAAAGACGAAATTTCACAAGAAGAAAAAAGAAATGTTTTATTTTCAGGAAATGTTGCTCCTAGGAGAGCTAATTCAGAATTATGGGATTCTGGAGATAGAAAAAAAACTGTTTTTACAACAGGAGTTACTGCACACAGGACTGCACAAGATGAAGAATCTGAAGCTTTACTGACTCAGTTTTTTCATGAATTTCTTCAGTCTGGTGAGGTTATTGGTGTAGTTGATAAGTTGATGAATTTGGGGGCGTTTGGACGCGATGGAGAGATAAATGTGTTTTCTAGGGTTAGTAAATCGATTGTTGATAGTTTGGCCAAACATTGGACTACTACTAGGGGTGCAGAGATTGTGGCTTTATCTCTTGTCTCTACACAGCTTTTGGATAAACAACAAAAACATCAAAAGTTTCTACAGTTTCTTGCTTTGTCTAAATGTCATCAACAACTTTCCTCTACACAGAGTATGAATCTTTATTTTCAAGGACAAAATACATTTTAGTACCCTGAACTTGACTGACTAGGTCTTCTACTACCCCTAAACTTGACAAAATTGTCAATTTAGTACCCTGACTCATTAACTTGATTGTGTTTTCTTACTTGACTTACTTTCGTTAGAGATTTTGACGGACTAAAAATATACTTTCATCTCAATATATTGATATTAGAAGCAAATCACGTGAGAAAATAAGACCAAATTAGTGAGTCAGGGTACTAAATTGACCATTTTGTCAAGTTCAGGATACCGTGTTGCACATTTAATAGTTCAGGGTAGTATAAAAAATGGCAAATCGCATAAAATAGCAACGAACTATTAGGTGATTCCTAATTCTAGCAACGTGAGTAATCGGTATTTTCTAGTGACATAAGTTATTATAAATAAATTAATATAATAATATATATTACGTGGACCAACAAGTGGAAAAAAGAGAACAAATAAGTAACCGACCACGTCACTAGAAAATACCGACTACCATCATTTAAGGTGAAACGTTTCCCAAATTGCAAAAATTTAAAAGTTTGTTGCTATTTTTGAGAATTTTGATAATTGGTTGCTAGAATTAAGAATAACTTAATAATATGTTGCTATTTTATGTAATTTACCCTATAAAAAAACTTACTCAGCCAAGTTCAGGATACTAAAATTGTGTTCACCATTGTATATATTATTTTTTGATTATTAATGTTCACTCGTGCAATTTTAATATCTAATTTCCCCTTTAATAATCAGGGAAATCCTTACAAATCATAATGGAACATGGTGAAAAACTTGCTGCCATGATTCAACTCAGAGATCTCCAAACCCTAATTAGACAACAAACTTCAGAAAACGGGCTTTCAGGCTCAATTTGGGACCTAATTCAGTTAGTTGGCGAAAAAGCCCGCCAAAATACGGTCCTTTTAATGGACAGAGATAATGCAGAAGTATTTTACAGTAAAGTATCTGAACTTGAACAAGTTTTTCATTGCTTGGAGAACAGGTTACCTTTTTTAATCAGTGAGGAAATGCCATTAACATTTCAGCTACAAAAAGCATGTGAATTATCAAACATGTGTGTCACTTTATTAAATACAGCAGTTAGTTATAAAGATAATAATCACATGTGGTACCCCTCACCGGAAGGATTAACACCATGGTATTGTCAAACTGTGGTTAGAAGTGGGATGTGGAATCTTGCATCGTTTATGATTAATTTGTTGACTGAAATTGGTCAATTTGATTTATCGGTAAAATTGGAATTTTATTCTTGTTTAGAAGTGTTGGTTAAAGCGTTACTTGAGGCATATTCTGGTGCTGTAACTGCTAAAATTGAACGTGAGGAAGAACACGGTGGTATTTTGGAGGAATATTGGAATAGGAGAGATTTACTTCTTGATTCACTTTATCTGCAAGTTAAAGCTTTTAATCAGGTAAATTTGTTCTTTTATATGAAGGGGTATTTTGGTCATTTGACACTTACATAAAGTTTATCCAAAAATTTTGTTTTTTTAAATTTTTTTTATTATTTGTTACTTCCTCCGTATCAAAGTAAGTGACACAAATTGGTTTACACATTTTTTGAGGCAAAAGATTAAAGTGGAGGTGAAAATAGATTAAAGGACATAGTTAGTGGAGAATGGGTCCCACTTTTCTTGAATAAAGTGATATTAATGAGTTTTAAAAGTAAAAGTAAGGGTATAAGGGTAATTTCATTTTGTTAAAGTGGATAGTTAGTGGGTATGGGTCCCACTATTTTTACCAAATATGGAAAGTTTTCAAAGTGTGTCACTTATTTTGATACACCTCAAAATGGAAAGTGTGTCACTTATTTTGATACGGAGGAAGTATTATTTTTTCGTTAAAAAAAACAGTATTATGTGATAATGACGTGATTTTTTCAATCACATGTGATCATATATACAATCATTTGTGATTATCACATGATATGTTTTTAACGAAACCAAACTAATTTTTATTTAAAAAAATAATAATAGTAATAAAAAAATTTAAAAAAACTATGTAAAAATGACCAAAATACCCCTCCATGTATGAAATGTGTGATTAATCTTGACCATTAATTATTATTGATTAATGGTTGAGATGTGTCCCTTGGGCCTTGAGATATAAATAATTGAAGGACTACCTTGAATATATCTCATCTCATGATTAGTAATAACAAAATTGACATATTTGGTGATTATATTTAGGGTTCTGGTGAAGGGCAAAATGGGAAAATTGGTGAAAAACTTTCATCTAATCTGTTAGCGATTGCTAAAAGACATGAAGGGTACCAAACTCTTTGGAATTTGTGCTTTGATTACAATGACTTAGAACTGCTCAGAAGTCTAATGGTATGCATGTAGATTAGTTAGTTATTCAGTTGATTTATGTATTTAGTACATCAAATTTACCCGAATAATGAGTTATATATTTATTACTAAGTAAATTTCACAAATGGTCCTTTAGGTTTGTACCATATTACTTATTTGGTCCTTTAGTTTCATTGGTAGTCCTTATTTCTGAAACTATTGACACGTTTGGTGACTTGGTCCTTTACCTTCCGTCAAACAAACGGGTTCTTATGGGTTTTATATTGGTGAAGGGAAAGGGAAAAGGATAGATTTACCCCCGTGCATCACACGTGACCATACTTGACGGTAAAATTTAAGGTAAATGACGTCCATAGTTTTAGAAATAAGGACTACGAGTGACTATATATGTAATATGGTACAAACTTAAAGGACCATTACTCTTTATTACTGCAGCATGACAGCATGGGTCCAAAAGGAGGATTTAGCAACTTTGTATTCAAACAAATGTACAACAACAAACAATTCTCCAAACTTATGAGACTTGGGGAAGAATTCCCAGAAGAATTGGGTATATTTTTAAAAGACCACCAAGATCTCTTGTGGCTTCATGAAATATTTTTACACCAGTTTTCGTCTTCTTCTGAAACTCTTCATGTTTTGGCACTTTCTGATGGTGCTGACGTGGCAATCTCTGAAAATGAGGGACCCGCATCTTATGATAATACTGAAGTTGAACCAACATTGGCTGACAGAAGACGGCTTTTAAATCTTTCTAAGATTGCTGCTGTTGCAGGTCTGCCTTCTGTTCTTCAAATACATTAATGTATTTTTACTGCTCATAAATCATGTAAAAAAAGTTAGATTATTGTAGAAATAATACAATTTTTATGATCATATTTGACTATAATTATCTATACAAAACTCAGATTTTGGACCACCTCTAGTTATAGCGATAGTTCAGATCATCTGATTTGACAGTGATTTTCTTGCAGGAAAAAATGCTGATTATGACACCAAATTAAAGCGGATTGAAGCTGATTTAAGAATTCTGAAATTACAGGTAGGTTGGCTTTAGTCTGACAGATTATCTCTGTATTTTCTATTTTTACCCTTTATATCCTTCTAAATTGTTGTATTTTCAAAAACTCAAAATTCTCATATATATCCTTTTTCCTAATTTAATAATATTTAAAATCTTTTAAAATTTTAAAAATCATAGATTTTAATCTAAATTTATGGTAAAATAGCCTAAATACACATAATGAAAAAAATTATAGTCGTCGAGTTTGACAGGAAAAATACTTCTGATGAAAGAAAAAGCCCTTGACCTTTAATGGTATTAAGGGCGTTTTACCACTTACAATTTATGTTTTTTTTTAATTTTAATTGATTTAAATATTACTCCCTCCGTCCCACAAAAAAGTTCCCATTTCTCCTAAAGCTTTTGTCCCATAAAAAAGTTCCCATTTCTCACATGTGGTGGGCTCCACACAATAAAATACTATTATTATCAAAAACCACATCAATGATATCCACTAATTATCTTTCTCTCTCCAAACCAACCTTATATTATAATCAAAATAATATCAATGACTCCACCACTAACTATCACCTAAAATCTTGTGCCAAAGGGAAATGGGAACTTTTTTGTGGGACGGAGGGAGTATTAAATTAGGTAAATGGTATATGTGAGAATTTTGGGATTTTGGAAGGATATATACGTAATAATGAAGTTTGTAAGGATATATTGGAAGTTTGCAAGGACGTATATGAAATTATCCCTAAAAAGTTATGCATTCATCAAATATATCTGCTTCAAAATTGGACAACAAAGTGTTTTGCGGGTCAACCTGACCTTTAATATTTCCATACATAATTAAAACGTGTTATTTTGCAGCAAGAAATACTAAAACTCCTTCCCGACAATGAGGAAATTACACAAAAACTTGTCCCACCAGCCGACCTAATTCAACTATGCCTCAAATTTCAAAACAAACAACTTGCTCTATACGCATTCGATATATTCGCATGGACCAGTCTTTCCTTCTTGAGATGCAACACAAGTCTTCTAGAAGAATGCTGGAAAAATGCAGCCAATCAAGACAGTTGGGAAAGCATAAACCAAACGTCAGATGAGGAAAATTCAAATGTTTTGAAAGAAACGGCTCTTTTTGAAGCTTCTAGAAGGTGCTATGGGCCTGAAAGTGAGAGTTATGAAGGTGGGTTTGAACAAGTGTTGCCTTTGAGACAAGAGAACGGGTGTGCGGTTGAAGGGATTTTGATGCAGCATACGAGTTTTCCTGATGCTGGTAAATTGATGCTCACTGCAATTATGTTGGGTAGTGTTGCAAGTTGTGTTGATATGGCGTTGGATGACGCTCCTTCACCTTCACCTTCACCTATGGAGTGAATCGACAAATGTTTCTATTAATTGGTTGATTTAGATGTTGTAAGCCTTTTTTTTAACCGTCGTTAAATGCATTCAATTAAAACTGTGTTTTGGCATTACAATGGGTGTAAGCACGCTTCGTTAGGTAGTAACATATCTCTATCCGTGGGTATAGAGAGACTGTTTTTTTAAAGATATATGGCAAAAGTATGCGGTGGTAAAAAAAATACAAGTAGAGTAGAGCAAAATTAGATAACAATAGGTGGCATGTAAACTAATGGTTCTAAAAAATTGAGTAAAAGATATAAAGCATAAAAGTTATGTAGAGTGTATCATGTGTAGCAATATATGTATGTATGACATGTGGGGTAAGTAAACATATAAAATATGAATGACGTGTGAAATATGATAAAAATGACATGTAAAGCATGATAATAATACAAAAAGTAAATTGCACAGAAGGTCCCTGTGGTATATCAATAATTACAATCTCAATATGTGAACTTCATGTATTATACTGGACGTCCCCGGTGTATAGATTTTATTACACCCATGGTCCCTTCTAGGCTTCTACCCTTAACTTTTTTCTAAATGACCAAAATACCCTTTTGACCTTTTGTAATAAAGCGAAATTAAAGGACTTTGAACGTAATAAGTGATAAACCATAAAAACTATTCGTGAAATTTATTTTATTAATTGATTTTTTCTCTCTTTTATCCATATACTTCAACCACATACAGACTCACCACATACATCTATCTCTTTGAATTTAAACTTCAATCAATAACCATAATCGTCGCCCCACCAAACCCCCCTAAAAAGTCTATCAGTCACACCCTACCTTTGGTTGCCTTCTACAATTATTTCACCGGCGTTGACGTTCTATCGACCTGAACTAATTCAAACAATTGATGCACGTCGCTAGAGGAGTTGGTATTTTGTACATGCAGGTCGATAGAACGTCACAGACGGCGGAACAACTGGAGAAGGCAATCGGATGTAGGGGTTGGGATGGACGACTTTTTAGGGGGTTTGGTGGGCCGATGATATTGGTTATAGGTTGATGTTTGAATTCAAAGAGTTAGATGTGGGTGGTAAGTCTAAATGTAGTGGAAAATTTTCGATAAAAGAGTTCAAAAAGAAAAAAAAATTATTAGGTTTATCATTTATTGTGCTCAAAGTCTTTTATCTTCACTTTATTGCAAAAGACCTAAGGGTGGTTATCCGTTTCATAATTTTCGTTATGTTATCCGTTTCACAATCTTCTAAATTTCTTTTTTAAACTCGTTAATTATGTTATCCGTTTCATAATTTTCGTTTTTTTTTTTTTTTTTGGTTTGTAAAATATCTCTTCATTTGACGTCATTGGTGGAAATGTGGAATGGTGATTGAGAATCAACAGCAAGAAATCTAAGAGCCACATGGCAGGAGAAGGACCTCATCTCACCCTTTAGAATCAAAAAAATAAATCCAATAAACCAATGAGATAATGCTTACTTGTACACATCCTAATCCACTAATCTACTTAAATTCCATATATAACCCTCCACTTCTCAGACATCTACACACACTCTTTACAAACTACCATCTCATCAACAATTCCCTTGATCTCAATGGGAACCTCTTCAATCCAACAGTCAGCATTCGCCGGACAGGTGGCACTCAAGCCACAAAACGAGCTCGTCAAGAAAACTAGAAGCTACAATGGCGGACGTTTCACCATGCGCCGAACCGTCAAAAGTGCACCGCAAAGCATTTGGTAAAATAATTCACACTTTGAAAGTTTCAAGTTTATAGATGTGGAAATTGAAAACTAAATAAAATGATATTGTATGGTTTAATATAGGTATGGCCCGGACCGCCCAAAGTACTTGGGCCCGTTCTCCGAGCAAACTCCGTCATACCTAAGCGGTGAATTCCCCGGTGACTACGGTTGGGACACTGCTGGGTTATCGGCTGACCCCGAGACATTCGCCAAGAACCGTGAGCTTGAAGTGATCCACTCTCGGTGGGCCATGCTTGGTGCACTCGGGTGCGTGTTCCCTGAAATTCTTTCCAAGAACGGTGTCAAATTCGGTGAAGCGGTCTGGTTCAAGGCGGGATCCCAGATTTTCTCAGAAGGTGGGCTCGACTACCTTGGAAACCCGAACCTGGTCCACGCCCAAAGCATTTTAGTGATTTGGGCTTCGCAGGTGGTTCTCATGGGCCTCATTGAAGGGTACCGTGTTGGTGGAGGCCCACTTGGTGAAGGGCTTGACAAGATTTACCCTGGTGGATCTTTTGACCCACTTGGATTGGCTGATGATCCAGAAGCATTTGCTGAGTTGAAGGTTAAGGAGCTTAAGAACGGTCGATTGGCCATGTCTTCGATGTTTGGGTTCTTTGTCCAGGCCATTGTAACCGGAAAGGGCCCGATTGAGAACTTGTCTGACCATCTTAGTGACCCGGTAGCTAACAACGCTTGGGCTTATGCTACCAACTTTGTGCCTGGAAAATGAGTTAGAATATTTTTGTAAAAAATTAATTATAGTTATGAAATATTCCGAGCAAAACTTTCATATTAAGGTGTCTTTTAATATTGTTTGGTTGAAATCCATTTCATTTCTAAACTATTAAACAAAGGATAAAATGTTGGAGCTAAAGAAAAATATGATTAAAATGATGTCTCTCAACCCTACATTCTACAATATGATTAAAATTATGTCTCTCAACCCTACATATATAATTTTCATATCATCTTATTGTATGAGCTAATACCCAGTTTGTAAATAAAATGCAATACAAGAAAGGAAATGACGAATATAATTACAAATAATGAAACGAAATATGTAAACAAAAAATTAGATAAAGAGTTTTGTTGAGTCTCATGATTTAATACGATTCCCTTAAAATAAATTAATCGTCTATTTCTTAGGGTAAAACAATTACCAAGTAATTTGTACTAGCAGATATGAAAAATGTTTGAATACTTACTGAAATTCTATGCGATTAAGAACAAGAAAGAAAGCAAATCCGTGATAGTATGTGTTTGGGTGAATCAAAGCATATCTACAAATGAGCCACAATTTCTCATTTTATAGGTTAAATGATAACTTTTGTTTAATAAAAACAATAAGGGTTTTTCTAACATATATTGTAATGGTGACTTTGAATGAATTAATAAACTAAACATGTGCCTAATACTACTCGTAATCGTGAGGTCGCCACCTCCGTCCCCTCTTTAATCGCTGAAAAAGACGTGTCCCTTCCCCCTTACATTCGACTTGCACGACACGTCCCTTTAAGGGGCACATGTTAAAAAAACTCAAACAATAAACTCATTCAATACTACCTAACATAAAATCGTAATCTACATCCAAAACCGTAACTATTGTGCATCAGGTCGGTCTGTGCAGGTCAGTATGATCCTTCTTGTTGACGAGTTGCAAAAAATAGTCACACATGACCTTGTGATTTTCAGAGTTGCATTCATGTCCACATAAGGGTTTAACCACTATCTCACTTCCTACCTTATAAACCACACATATGTTTGGTATTTTTGAATGTGGGACAAGTTGCCAACATTTCTTGTTTCTAACACCCGACTTTGAGAGTTGATATTTCATTCACTACATCTCTATATTGGACATTCTTTAGCTTGTTGCGTAGCTCCCACAAAGGAGAACGCAAAACTACCAGCTTGTAATTATATATAACGAATATACATATAATTATATAAGTTCAAAGTTATTGAAAACCCATATTCATCACAAATTTTCCAACACTTGCAACATTTTATATATAATCACAAATTAGCTTATTCATGGTAGAAAAAATAGAACAAATAATTGTTTACCAGTCAACTAAATGATGGCCCGTTTTCACCCGAACCCATTACCCAACCTCATCAAGCCTGCCATATTGTCACCTTCAATAACATTTCAACACATCGTCAATAATCCATGCAAGAACATAATCCGTCTTTAAAATGGTCATAACGGGGTGGTTCAATTGCGGCTGAGAGATAGGAAGAAGGATGGAGGGTGTTTGGTGACGAAATAGATCGTTCGGTTACATGCCTTTTGCCCATTTAAATAAAGGTCCATTAATCATGTTCACTTTCACAATAACACGTTTTTGTTTAAATTTAAACAAAGATAAATTTTATGGATTAACTTGAACAAGAAGACTAGTGAAATAATATAAAATATGTCATATCAACATTTCAATCGTGACTCCTAATTTATTTAAGATAATTTGATTAAAAGGAAATACTAGTTGACAGGGGCGGAATTTTTATGGTGCACACGGTGGCACGTGCTACAACTCGAAAACAAATTTGGTACGTTAAATTTTTGGGACTTTATTATTGTTATAATATTTTGAATACATTAATATATATCTGAAAAGGCGAATTAAGCCACATCCATCTACTAGTGCAGCTGGCTAGCACTCCTTCCATGTATATAAGAAGGTCATGATTTCGAATCTTGTTGTTGCTATTTTTTTTAAATCAATTTTTTTTTTTCCTTTTTAAGCCTCTATATTACAAGGGTTTTTCTTTTTCTCAACCTTTTTTCTTTTTTTACCCTATATATTTATTAAAAAAAAATCTTTAGTCCAAACATTTCAAATCATTTTCTTTTATTTTCCTTTTTCAATACTTTAAATTGATTTATATTATAAATCAAAGGAGGTATTTTATAAAATATAATATAATTTTATAAACCAAAAATTTTATGGATTAAAAACCTATTCAATATCGCAAATCAATCTTAAAAAAAACCTCTAACTATTAGTTAATAGTCCACACCCAAAGGCAACCCAAACATTTGTACCAAATAAAAAAACATAAAATGTGTATTGTAGATTTTGTAATATGTTTATAAAATTAGTAATTCTTTCGTAAGTTTATGAAATTCATTCTTAAAGATTTGTTGGTGTATGTAATTAAAAAGGGTGATTTGTAATATAATTTTTTTGTGTTAAATTTGTTTTGTTTCAGGACATTGCCACTGTAATCCCACTAGAGGTCGCAGTCCCCTTAACACCGCATTTTTTTTTCACCAGAAGGGTGTCACCGCTAGTGGAAGTTTCTAATTCCGCCCCTGCTAGTTGAGATAAGAGCATATATCTTTTACTAGCTTCAAAGCCCGCCCGATTGGGCGGGCATGCTTCAAAAGAGATATTAAAGAAAAATAACAAAAATATTAATACAGTTTAAATGACATGGCAAAACATAGATGTATGATAAGTTTGTACAAATTTTGATACATGAATAAATGTTATAGAAAATTGATAGACGAAATAAGATTTCTTTGTAAATGACATTTGTTGTTGAATTAGTATAATTGCCATATTTGTCCCAACAAATAACCTTCACTCCGTTCTTCTTCTTAACTCGTGATACAGCAACACAAAGTTGACCAGGTGAGAATACTGGTTTTGAACAAACAAACCAACTTGTGACAACGTCTGACCATGTCTTTTATTAAGAGTCATAGCCGTCTTACCACCTTCCAACAAAAGGGCCGCAATACCACCTGAGGCAACATTCAATACCATTGACCCTTGCGAATGTAATATTGTTTTGGTAGAATAATGATAAACCACTTTAAAACTGAACATGAATGTATAATCATGAAAATCATGAAATTAAAAGTCAAATAACATTTGATAAAATCATGAAAATAATCTTTTTTACAACATCGTCCTTTTTCACTTGATCTACAAATTTCATATCTTAAAAAACACAAGAATAAAAATAACTTCAAAAACTTCAATTTAGTTTATATTAAGTCCTAGGTTTGCAAAGTAAAGAAAATTATTACGGAAAAAGTTTGTAAATATGACCTCTCAATATGAGAACTTAAAAAACTGTTTGCAAACTTAAATTCCATATTTATTTTTAATACTATAACTTTTCATGTTGAGAAGTTGGGGACAAATATGATTAGTCGTTGCAAATATGAGAAGTTGGGTCAACCTACACAATTTTTTGTAATGATTGTACAATTAGGGTACCTTGAAAAGATCAGATCTAAATATGTAAGTTCAAAAGCATAAACAAAGAAGATTATAATAAAGAGAACAAAAGGGGCTATTGAAACTAACACAATTGTTGATAAATATAAACCATCTATAGCTTTCAAACCATCTAATATACATATGAAACTGATTTAGGTGAGACTCTAAATCAGTGAAATGTTGAAGATTAAAAACAATTAACCCATTATGTTTGGCTAAATTTCATCTAACTTATATATATAATTTGATGATGATGATAAGAAGTAAAACCTTAGGCATCATATCTGTAGTTGCAATAAGTTTGTCAAATTCCACAAATCCTCCTTTAATTTGCTCTATCAACTCCTCTGCATCAACTACATCTGCTCCCACATTTTTTGCATCATCGATCTTTTCACCTATAAATTTAAATAATAATTCATAAATGTTACAATTATACTACAATTTTATAGCAAATTAATTAGTTAGAGAAATAACCTTTAGTCAAAACAGCTACCCTAACAACATGTCCTATACCCTTGGGAAATTCACCTACAATACAAGGTTATAAATATAAGAAGAAACTATAAAAAGCATAATATATTGTATTTTAATTAAAAGAATTAATAACTTACTTATTATGAGTTGTTTATCATTATATTTTGGGCCAATATTCAGACGAAAATGTGCTTCTACACTTTCAATAAACTTTGTGTTTGCCATTTGCTTGAGCAATGATACTGCAGTTTTGACATCATAATTTTTCTTAACCTCCCAAAATTTTAAATTTCCAAGAATCTCTTTGACCTTGTCTTTTAATCAAAATTAAACAAAATATAATTCAAAATCAACAAGTTGCAACTTGTAAGCTATGACGAGGCTCAATTATAAATAAGCAAAACATGGGCATTCAAAATCGACAAGGTTCAACTCTGGTTATCTAAAACTGATCGTTTGACACTAACGCAATCAACATGCAGTGATCATCTCATTGTTGATTAATAGTCTATTACTACTTTAGCCTCAGTTGAAAGTGAACATTTAACTTTGGGCATGTTTGGGAAAGCTTATTAACGATGAACATTTGACTTTGGGCAGTGAACATTTGATTAATAGTCTATTACTACTTTAGCCTCAGTTAAAAGTGAACATTTGCCTTTGGGCATGTTTGGGAAAGCTTATGAGCTTATTAGCTTATTAAGCTCAAATTTACAAGTGTATTTGAGCTTAATAAGCTAATAAGCTCATAAGCCCTGTTAAAAAGTTTTCCCAAACATGCCCTTTGTAGTGTGCAATGACCTATCACTGTGTTCCAGAGATTTTAAGTGAAAGAAAAGAGAGGAAGAGAGAAGAAGTAAAGAGAAAAGAAGAGATTCTAAGAGGGAAATATTTTTGTTTTTCGTGTTCCCGTGTCGGATAGGAAAGAAAAGAAAATTGTCGGTTTTTGTGTTCCTGAGTAAGAGAGAAGGGAAAATAGATTACACATTTACAATTTTATCCTTAAAATATAAATAAATAAAGTAAAATTAAGGGTACTTTGGTAATTGCAAATAATTTTAATTAATCTTCTCTTTTCTTCTCTCCAAATCTTCCCACTTTTGGGAGGAAGATTATGTAAGAAAAAATGCTCCACATTTCCTTCCTCTTCTCTTTCTTTCTTTTAAAAAAAAAAAACTCTGGAACACAATACAATTTTAATTTCTTTCCATTTCTTTTCTCTTCTCTTAAAATTAAAACTCGTGAACGCAGTGTATATGTTCAACATTAAATTGACAAAGACTACTTTTTTGTACAAATTAAAATTGACAAGAAATTAGAGTCAAATAACTAAATTCAAGATTTTCATACCCTGTTAGTCTTTAGAGGCAAAGAAACTTTCCCTTTCTTAGGTTTAGTTGGTGTAGGTCAATTGCATTTTGAATTAAGTAACCTGCATTGTTGATAAATATAAACCATCATTGAGAAACCATAATTGATGAAATGGAAAGACTAATTTGATGAAATGTTTTCAAATATCAATTAAGAAGACTAATTTGAGTTAAGCTTACATTTCTTGTTTCTCAAGAACCTTAAATCAATTTTAAATTTATATAAACCAAAATTGATAAAGCAGGCTTACTATTGGATACAGTCAGTTTGAGTACAACATCAGAAGCATCTCAAAATCATGTTAAACCTAGGATTGGTGTAGTTGTCAAGAATTTTGAAATTAAAATTGTTACCATTTTGGGAATTAAGGATGCATCCCATGCTTGAGAAACTTACCGACATGTACTAACCAGCGGTTAAACAAGATCCGCTTGTGAGCACGTCATCGGTAAACTCACCGGCGGTTTTAAACTTAGGGTTGTACTGAAGAATCTTATTTGGCGGATGAAGTACGTTGTTTTTCCGAGTGATTTGGTGCAGGGTTTGGTGGTGGAGAGAAATGGAGTTTGAACAAATGACACCAATGGAGATAGCGGCTAGAGAGAATAGTGTGAGATGCTACCTGGAATAAACCCTAGTGTGCCAAGTCTCGTATTCCATTTGAGCATAAATGTGTAGGATTACAGATTTGCCCTTTGACATGTGGCATATGGCATGATTACGCGTAAGCGTTAAAAACCAATGAGATTTGTTGAAATAGATGAGTTGGCAAAACAAAGTCAAATCTAGGCATCATATATAGAGGTAGATGTATAGTTTATAGAAGTCTATATAGAGGTAATGTTCATGGTTATAGACTTTAGAGCATCTCTAACGGATTTTATAGAGCCTGTCCATAATGGACATGATGGTGTGGAGTTAACGACTTATACAAAACAAAATGTATTAAAATTGCAACCCAAATTCCATGGAGGAAAGAATAATCAAAGTGAGCCCATTCACATATTTTAAACAAAAATTGGACATGTTTAATCGAAATAAGATAAGTAGGAGTTTATTCTGAACTCGGTGAAGTTTATAGAAGTAGATGTGTATGTTTATAGAAAATATTAATTTATAAAAAGTTGATACGGCATGAGGTGACAACACAATAGATGTGTATGAGGTGACAATAGATTTGATAAAACTGACAACGTTGTGGATACTGTTAGTCCCAAGACTAAGTAAATAAGATTTGATGCTCGACAGCCAAGAAGAATAAATAACAGCTGAAGTAAGTATCTCAGCTGAAGCAAGTATATACAATAAACCTTCAGCTGAGTACGTACTTAGCTTTAGGATACAAGTCAAATCAGCAGCTATTAACGAGAGTTCATTCGAAGTCTATGGCCAAAGGACAAAGACAAGAAGAAGACTTCTCAGCTGATTGTGGAATCAGCTGATAGTACCTGCTGCAGATAAAGACTTAAAGGAAATGTTCATTGACACCTTGAACATTTCCCTTTCCCGCTCAAAGAAAGAAGAAAACGATGAAGATCTTCTATTTTGTAATAGAAGATAATGTCAGTACAACTTCATCGTTTGTCCCTCAAGCATGTAAAGAGAAAGTCAACAACTTCTGTACTTGTGTAGTACACCTTTCACTGTGCGTCATAAAAGGTACCGGAAGAAGTGGACACAAAGTACACTCGGGACGATAACTTGTGCAATCGCATTTAATGATCCATGGCAAGTCTACATCGACGAATAATATGTTTACACGTCGTCAAACTTGTGGACTAAGGAACATGGATCTTGGGCTATAAATGCAGATGTAAATGCTTGCATTTACAACACACCTTTAACCCTTCAGAGCATCTTAGAAATCATAAGCACAAGAACATTCTCTGAGAGTTAGTTATTGTCTAAGTATTAACTCCTCCATAGTTATTACTAAGGCATTAATATCAGCTGTTAGTATCAGCTGATATAACTCTCAGTGTATATCTCTTCTAGTTTGAGCGGTCTAAAGTGTCAACTCAAGTATAGAGTTTTAGGTAGTGTGTACTATCTATTTCCGCAAACTCTGTATTGTATTAAGCTATTTTTAATAAAACTCTTAATCATTGAAACCTTGTTGTTATTTACTTATCGTATCTTCGTCACTCGGCCATAACGCAACACGGTTGTGTTGTTGGGATCCAACAACTGGTATCAGAGCAGGTGTCAAAATTGTTTTCCATCAATTTTGAGCATCTGTTATGGTTGAACCTACATCATCAGATCTTCCATCATCTGGAAAACCTCCCAAACTCACTCAAACAAACTACCCCATGTGGAAAACCCGTATGTTGTCTCACATGGTTACCTATCACCCAAAACTCCAAGATAATATCACGATAGGAAAATATGTTCCCAAAACCCTCATTCCTGGTTCTTCTGAAACACCAGAACACTATGTTGTGAAGTCTGAGGCTCAGTGGACAGACGCTGAAAAATGTCTTGTTCATCTTGAGAACAAGGGAAGAGACATGCTTTTTCAAGCAGTTGGTGATGAACTGTATCACAATATTCAGTTTTGTGACTCAGTTAAAGAGATGTGGGAACGGCTGGCTGAAGTTTATGAAGGCACATCTGTTGTGCGTGAACATAACAAAAACATGCTCATACATGATTATGAACTATTTAAAGCCAAGCCAAGTGAGACTATAGCTCAAACATTCAATCGTTATAACATTCTGTTAAACGAGCTAAAGTCTCATGGGGTTGATAAGGACGATATGTCCAAAATGTGTAAGTTTATGCAGCTCTACCCTCTAAATGGGCTACCATCATAACTTGCATGAGTACATCTCCCACTCTGAAAGATTATACTCTTTCATCTCTCTATGGTATGTTCTTAAGTCTTGAGAGAACTGTACTCAACAAATTTCAACCTCCAAAGGACTCTAAAGTGAGTTCTGTTGGATCTTCTACTGCTCTTGTCTCCTTAAACAAGCCTAGCAGAATCGAATATCCACCATCAGATGATGAGGCTGACAACACTTCGGCTGTTGGTTTGTTCAACATGCCGGAAGTCAGCTTTGAAGAAGTCGATGAAGATGAAGACAACGATGCCCTTATATCTGAGTTGGCCTTACTTGTTAAAAATAGAAAATTCTTCAAAAACAAGTCTGGCTCCTCAGCTAGAGGCTCTAGTAGCAGATGTATCTCATCAGTTGTATCTTCCAGACCCTCTGGAAGTACACCTGACATCTCTGAGATAACTTGCTACAACTACAACAAGAAGGGACACTATGCTAACGACTGCAAGCAGAAGAAAGCTAGTTCATCATCTTCAACTGGTGAGTCCGTTGAAGAAAAATACAAAAAGCTACAAGCCTTCACCAAAAAGACTCTAGAAGAAAAGAAGGCACTTGAAAGCAAATCTGCTGACAAGGGTCTAGTAGCTGAGACTCATGATTGGGCTGACTCTGGTGACAGCTCATCTGACGACGATGAACAAATGGCCACAATGTGTTTGATGGCTCGTGCTGATGACGATGAATGCATTACAGCTGATGATGCTAGTACCTATAAATGGGTCAACATTGTTCACAAAAAGGTAACCTCTCTAATCTCCGCTGAGGCTACTAAAGCTAAAGAAATTGTTGATTCTATTATTTGTGACTTGCACTTCATTGATCAGCTGAAAGGTGAATGTTTGGATAAACATAATGCTATTCTACGTGAAAATGCATTCTTAAAAGAACGTTTAATTGACCACAAAACTTTAAAAGAAGAACTTTCTGAAACGAAATTTACTAACTCAGTTCTCCAACATGATCTAAGTGAAAAAGTTAAAGAACTTGAAGCAATTAAAAAGATTTGTGAATCATGGTCTCGTTCATCCAAACGTGTGAGTGAATGTGTTAACTCACAAATCCCCAGTCAAGTACAAGCTGTACTAGGAGGAGATTTCCTTGCTGCAGCCGCTGTTCCTGACAGCAGTACAGATGATCTGTACTACTCGTCAGCTGATGCTTCTGTGCCAGCTGAAGAGTTGGTTTTTGGTTCCTTTGTTAGGTCCACCAAAACCTATGCTACTGAGATGTCCTCAGAAGACCCTTCTGTGGCTACTGGTGAAGAGTCATCTACTGACTCCTCTGCCATGGTAGTTAGGACACCCACTGTAGTTATTGTTGAACCTAGAAAATCTGTCTCGGGTTCAACACCTGCTGCATCTTCTGCTAGATCTCAGCAGAAGACTAGAAGAACAGCAGGAAAGAAAACTGTTCTTACATCCTCCAAGGGTGAGCCAGTTGGAGTTCGTACTCGAGCTGCAAAGAACAAAGGTAAGAGTGTTTCTAAGAACACTCCAAGTCCTTCTTCAGTCGTGTCTGTCAGACAGCTGAAAGCAAAGGTCAGCAAGCTGACATCACTCGTTCAAACTCTGACTATCTCTGATAATCAGAAAATGAAAGGTATCTTGGGTCCAGTTCCCAATCCTACTGCCTCGCCCTCTACTCCACTGCAAAGAAACAGAAAATGCTATAAGTGTGGAGATCGTGGGCACATGGCAAGTGAGTGTGACTGCACGTGCTTGAGACCTTCCCCAACTTCAGTATGTGAGCCTACTGAGAAGCCACGTCTGTGACTCCCAGCGGGAAGTCACAAGGACCCACCGAAGTGTGGGTTCCCAACAAGAACTAACTTCTTTATCTTATGTGCAGGGTGATGAAAGCAAACATGTCTGGTACCTAGAGAGTGGTTGCTCAAGACACATGACTGGTTATAAATCCCTGCTGGAAGAGTTTGAAGTTTGTGATGGCCCCTCAGTAGTTTTTGGTGATAATGGTAGAGGCTCAACTGAAGGTTATGGAACCATCTCAAATGGGTCCATAAAAATCACAAGAGTTGGTTATGTAAATGGGCTGAAACATAATCTTATCAGCATTAGCCAACTTTGTGATGCAAAGTTCTCAGTGAACTTTAACGAATACAGAGGAACGGTGACAGATAAGAATGGAAAGGTAGTATTAGTTTCTCCCAGAACCAAGAAGGTCTATACACTTGACATGAATCCTCAGAATCAAGAAGTCTGTCTATTCTCTCACTCTACTGAAGAGCTGAATTGGCTGTGGCACAAAAGGCTATCTCACCTGAACTTCAAAAATATATCGAAGCTGGCACGAGGTCAGCTGGTGAATGGTCTGCCACAAATCAAATATGAAAAGGATAAGCTTTGTTCTGCATGTGAACAAGGCAAACAACACAAAAGCTCCTTCAAATCAAAGCAATGTTTTTCCATCGACAGCTGCCTTCACATGCTCCATATGTATCTCTTTGGTCCCATGAACACTGAAAGTCTAGGTGGAAAGAAGTATACACTTGTTATCGTTGACGAATACTCACGATATACTTGGGTTATATTTTTACGCCACAAGAGTGATGCAGCTGATGAAATTATCAAGTTCATCAAAAGGATGGAACTTCTAAACGGGTCTAGAGTGAAGATGCTGAGATCAGACAACGGTACTGAATTCAGAAACAAGACTTTGGAAGATTTCTGTTCAGATGTTGGGATCTCCCAAAACTTTTCAGCTGCTAGAACACCTCAACAGAATGGTGTTGCTGAAAGAAGGAACATAACCCTTATAGAAGCTGCAAGAACAATGCTTGCTGAGTCAAACATGCCTAAGCAATTTTGGGCAGAGGCTGTTAACACAGCCTGTTTTACTCAGAATAGGTCTCTCTATGTGAAGAGACACAAAAAGACTTCTTATGAGATTTTTCATCAAAGGAAACCCTTCATCGGTTTCTTTCACGTGTTTGGCTGTGTGTGTTTTGTATTAAACACAAGAGATCAGCTGAGTAAATTTGACTCTAAAGCTGATGAAGCCATTTTCTTGGGATACTCCACTCTATCCAAAGGATATAGAGTTTTCAACAAAAGAAGACAAACATTGGAAGAGTCCATAAATGTTACTTTTGAAGAACACTCAAAAGCTTTGAACCCCTCCTCTACTGACTCGTCTGATGCCTTTCAGAGATCAGCTAAATCATCTCCTGATGATACAACTGAAGCATTCTCCGATGCTTTAAATCTCTTTGATGTTCCCGTAAATGAATCAGATGAGACATTCCATGATGCTCCTACATATCTTGTGGAAATTGCAGTTGTTCAACAAGAGATTCCAACAGTTAGAGCATCATCTAAGGCTACTTCTAAGCCACCTCTTCATACTTCAAGAAGATCAGTTCCAAATGAAGTAATTCATCCTGCTGAGCAGTCAGCCGCTCAACAAGGATCTAATTCTGCTGAATCTTCCTCTTCTACTGCTGCTCCTCAATCTAAGTGGACCTCAGAACATCCAATTGAGTTAATCATTGGAGATCCACAGCAGGGAGTAGTCACTAGAAGTAAAGCATCATGCAATCTTTGCTTATGGTCTTGCTTTCTAGCAATTGAAGAACCGAAAAATATTAAAGCTGCTTTAGAAGACTCAAGCTGGATTCAGGCGATGCAGGAAGAACTTAACCAATTCGAGGTCAACAAAGTATGGCAGCTGGTGCCTCCACCAGCTGGAATGACTACAATTGGTACTAAATGGGTATTTAGGAATAAAATGGATGAAGAAGGTGTAGTTATTCGCAACAAGGCTAGACTTGTTGCACAAGGATACAGACAAGAGGAAGGAATCAATTTCGATGAAACATTTGCTCCAGTGGCTAGGATTGAGGCTATTAGAATATTTCTAGCCTACGCTGCTTACAAAGACTTCACAGTTTTTCAGATGGATGTGAAGAGTGCCTTCTTGAACGGAAAGCTGCAAGAGGAAGTGTATGTTAAACAACCACCAGGGTTTGAAAATCCTAAGTATTTAGACTATGTGTTTAAACTGGATAAAGCGATGTATGGGTTGAAACAACCTCCTCGTGCATGGTATGATACACTCTCCACATTCCTCATAGCAAATGATTTCACCAGGGGAAAGATTGATAAAACCTTATTCATTCACAAAATCAAAGGTTATATCATTCTTGTTCAAATTTATGTGGATGACATAATTTTTGGTGCTACTGATGAAAAACTTTGTAGACGTTTTTCATAACTTATGTCTACAAAGTATGAGATGAGCATGATGGGTGAATTGACATATTTTCTTGGCTTACAAGTTAAGCAATCTAAAAATGGAATTTTTATAAATCAAGAAAAATATATCAAAGATCTTTTAACGAAATTTGATATGAATTCATCATCATCCATGAAAGCACCAATGGCTCCTCCAAACAATTTAGATGCTGACATAACTGGTAAGTCAGTTGATGTCACATTCTATAGAGGAATCATTGGATCATTACTCTATCTCACCGCCAGCAGACCAGACATTATATTTGCTACTTGCATGTGTGCTAGGTATCAAGCTGATCCTAGAGAATCTCACTTAATAGCCGCAAAAAGAATTTTGAGGTACCTTAAGGGTACTCCAAGCCTAGGTCTTTGGTATGCCAAAGACTCCGGGTTTGATCTAATTGGCTATTCAGATTCAGACTTTGCAGGTTGCAAAATGGATAGAAAGAGCACCACTGGAGGATGTCAGCTGCTTGGTGGAAAGCTAGTCAGCTGGACAAGCAAGAAACAAAGCTCTGTTTCTACCTCCACAGCTGAAGCAGAATATGTTGCTGCTGGAAGCTGTTGTGCTCAAGTCCTTTGGATGAAGAATCAGCTTGTTGATTTTGATATGAACTTCTGCAAAGTTCCCATCTATTGCGATAACACGAGTGCTATTTCAATCAGCAACAATCCAGTTCTTCATTCCAGAACCAAACATATCGACATAAGGTATCATTTTATTAGAGATCACATTGAACAAGGTGACGTGGAACTACACTTCATTTCAACTGACCTTCAGCTGGCTGATCTATTCACTAAGCCTTTAGATGAAAAATGATTCAACTTTTTGATCAGCGAGCTAGGTATGTTGAATGCTTGAATCAACTGCTGAAGTACTATCAGCAGCTGATAAGATTCACCTTGTCACTTAGTACATTCAGCTGACTAAAATCTTTTGAATGTATCAGTCGGCTGAATAAAATCTCTTAAATGATAACTTATCAAGTTTTATAAGTTAAAACGTTTGGTTCTCCCAAAAAGGCATCTTCCTACCCTGTCCACACGTTCTCTGTGGTAAATATTTCCACTCGAGTGGAAATATTTGGCATTTATGAGGGACAAGACCTCTGACACAGAAACGGCTCCACTACCCTGACACAGAAACGGCTCCACTTTCTCACACTGTCACATCCAACCACCTTTGCACGATAACCAACGTGTGTATAGTTGGTTTGTAACTATCCAATTATGACCCGGTTTAAACTCGAACTTTACCCAAACCGACCCATAAAACCCCTATAAATACCCACCATTCCTCATTTTTCTTCATCCCTTCCACAATTCTTTCTCCAAAAACCCTCCATTTCTAAACCTTTATCTTTCTTCCCTCTCTCCCCAAAATGTCGAAGAAAGCCCCAAAGGTTTCTCTTACTAGGGCTTCTATTGGGTTCACTCAGAACTCAAACCTAGTAGGCAACTTCTCCCCACCAGATGATCTTGACGATATCTATCGACCGGTTGTGACGTTTGTGCGTCACTGCCCCATCTGTGGTGCCTTTACAAGAGTCACCAAGAGTATCATTGAACTCTTGCGTGATTTCTGGATGATCGCCTCCGCTCCTGGAGACGACATCACTGCGCAAGTCGGAACTCATCAAATCACCATTTCTCTTGATGATTTCCGAGTCGCTTGCGGATTCGATTATCTGCAACCTGGTGAAGAATATCAGCAGACTAAATCTGTTGATGAAGCTAAAGCGAGTCTAATCAGTATCACTGGATACAGATTAGAAAATGAAAAAGATCAGTGCCGATCTTCAAGAAGTCTCAGCTGACGAGACCCTGGGCCTATTTCTTTACCCATATCATTTAAGGTATCGGAGGCAATTCCAGGTCTCTCAACCAGTGCAACTCCAGCATGCAAGTCTTTGCTGAAGCCCTAGTCACTGGTCAGCGGATCGACTTCGGGAAACTGGTGTACGAGGAGGTCAAGACGAAGCTGAAAAGCAAGGGAAATAACATTCCCTATCTTTGCTTTTTCACATTGTGCGTTGCACATGTGATGCTTAAAAAGCTGGAGATAGATTAAGATGACATCCCTGGGGAATCGGTGATGGTCCGTTCCATTTCCAGCCTCATCTTCCAGAAGAAGGATGATGAGAAGGCATTTCCCCTCACCTCGTACATGCTGAAGATCATAGATGATCGAGTCAGGTCCAAAAGGGATCAAAAGATGGGCGAAACATCGAAGAAATCTGCCCTCCAAGAAGGTAAGTCCTTTTCTCATCTGAAGAGATTTCCATCAACTGATCGCACACAAACTGTTGATAGAAATACCACCACTTCCAGTGGGATCTCAATGCCCATTAACGTGGAAATTGTGGAAACGGGTGATATTCCACGTGGTGGGAAGAAGCGTGTGAAGCGATCTGCTCACCTCCCTGCTTCTTCCTCTTCATTCTCTTTATCATCTTCTCCCACTTCCAGCGCCCCTTTTTCTCCTCAGCTGAGGCAAAGAGGGTCTGCTACATGTGGAGATGATGATGTTGATGATGATGTTGGGCTGGCGATCGCAGCATCATCAGGATTCAGCCGGAATCCGTTGGGTTCTCATTCGAGATCCCAATTGGAAGGATTACAATCAGAAGCAGTATCAGCATCTGGATGCAGTCCTTCTCATTTTCACTCTTACAGTGTTTTTCCAGGAACTCTACCAATACTTGGAGTTCCTGTCCAGACACTTCCGGCTGTCTCTCTTTTTCCCTTTCCTTTCATCCACTCTGCTGATTTCTCAACAAGTCAGCAGACTTCATAACGGCAATTTCGTTCTTTAGGAGTTAGTGCCGGCTCCACACCTCTGCGTAGCTCCTCGACCGATTCATTATCTGTCGTTGTAACAAGGGAACAAACTCCACAAGCAACCTCAGTCTCTCAACAGACTGCTGGTGAAGTTTTTGGCTCATCCCAAGCCACCCGAGTGTCAGCTGCACACACACCACCCCCAACTTCTTCATCACTTACTGAGTCATCAGCTGATGATAGATTGACTAGAAACCAAGTCAATCTTGAAGCTGTTCTTTCTGTTTCCCACAACGTTACCAGCTTAAACCAGCTGGTGATCGAGGAAACCACCACCACCAATGAAGAGACAACTTTATACCAAGTTGTTACTGAGGTAATCACCCAAGCTGCCAGTGATCGCGAACGTATTCGCCAACCGAGCTGTGAGGCAGCTAACCCATCACCCAGAGGAACTCTTCCTCTAGTCTCCATAACAATTTCGCCGACTGTTGAGACCGAAGCACCAGATTCACAAACAGCATTTCATATGATGTTTGATTCTGCTGATATCCCCATTCAGCAGTACATCTTTTCAGATGATGAAGAGATTCAAGAATCTGGGCTTCAACCTGTTTTGACAACTGAAGTAGGCACTTCTGTTTTAACCCCAAAAGTTTCAGTTGGACCCAACCCACCCCCTATAGTTTCTGAGGATCCCATAGGAACTCTTCTTCCTACCTCAGGAACACCTTCTTCCACAGTTGAGGTTACCCCTCAAGCTGGAGACATGCCGGACCCCCTCCCCAAAAGCGTCCAAGTGTCCCATGCTGAATCCAGCAAAGCTGGAGGAAGCATTCCCATCAGAGCCACTGCTGCTCTGATGTCTAGTGTTGTTACATCCCAGATTCGACCTGGGATGGCCACGCTGAGGAAGCAGATGGACTCCCTTCGCAGGGATGTTCCAAAGAAGTTTGCCAAAACTGCTGAGAACCTCTCTTCCAGTATAACTTCTCTGCATGTTGAGGTCCACACTCAGACTCCTCAGCTGGTTCTTCTTTCTGATCAGATTCGCCTCAACACCAGCGAGTTCATCTCTCTCAACGACTATGTGCGTCAAGAGCTGAACTCCCTTCGCGATTCTGACAGAGTCGAAAGCGACAAACTTCTCTTCGAAGTTCGGGACAGCCTGGCTCTTGCCCAATCAAAGCAAGAGTCCCTGCTGACGCTCACTCATAGCCACCTCTCTAAGCATATCGATGAGTCAGCAGTTGCTGTGTCCTCCAGGTTGGACAAAATGGAGACTGAAGTCAGCTCGCTGACTTCCCAAGTCGCTGGTCTCCCAGGCACCCTCAACCTCATTCTTGCCAAGCTTAATGAGAGTGCTGCTGTTGTCCATCCTGCTTCAGCACCAGAGAGTACCCCTCTTCTTCGGGCACTCTCTGAGGGGGAGAAAGTGGCCACTTCAGCAGGTGAACAACATGGTGAACAAGAAAGTTCACAACTTATAATCACCTCTGCTGTTGGAGCCAATACTGAAGACGTTCCAGTAGGTGACAACTCAAGAAATCCACCTATCACCTCTGATGGAACATTAGAAGAAGAAGCTGAAACCTCAACTGGTTATACTAAAATCGTTGATTCTTTTGAATCAGTTGAGGTCCCAAAAGTCCAAGCCCCGCAAATCCAAAACCCTCAGCCTATTTCACAGGAGATTCCTCATCCTGCTGAGGGGGAGCCTACATATGCTTTGGTTGAAAACCTCATTTTAAATGAAGTTGGAACCACTGCTGATCTTGATACAGCCATAGCCCTTCAAAGAATAGCCCATGAAGAGCTGTATCAACAAGTTGAAGCACAAAGAGCTGAGAACATTAGGTTGTTCAAAAAGGTTCTTGATCAGCGTAGGCAGGAAGCAAAGATCACCAGCGTAAAGGCCCCCAAATTCAATCCCAGCTGCCCTGATGAAATTGTAATAACAAGGGCTGGGAATGCGGTGCTTCATGAAAAGTTTGCTCTGAACAAGATCAGCCTCATTCTCAACTACGATGAATGGAAAGAGGCTGAAGCAGCAGCCAGAACTGCGAGACCATCGCGGATTATAACAGAACTGGTAGATAGGATTCAAGTCGCAATCTACTCCTTCAAGAATCTATGCGATACAATCAGGAAACAAGCTCCTGAGTTGGCATATCGTATACCTCCTGAATTGTGTGAATCTCAAGCTGCTATTGTCAGAGAAACTGCTGGTGAAAGCTCCTCAGCGAGAGGGGAGAAACGTAAGTCCGTTCTCCTTGAGCCTCTTGCTGACTCCAGATCACTGGATATTGGGTCGTCCATCATATTTGCAAAACGACCAAAATCCAATATCCCAAAAGCCATCCCCGAGGGAGTTAACTTTGTCCCTGGGCTGATCGTAAAAGAACCAATTTATGGCTTTTGCTATCTGGAGAAAAAGAAGCTGCCTTGCTTCCAGCGGGTAGATGAGTTGAACTTATGTGATGTGGATCAACTGATGCTCTATCACAAGGTGCTGAGTTCCTCTACTGAAGAGGGAAGAGAAATGAAGAAACAAATATGCTCAGCCTTCAACTCACTGTGTCACAATGTCCTTGGATCGGCTATATCCAAGACATTATAGTTTTTTTTTTATTTTCCTTGTACTTTAATTTCCTTATCAATAGAAAATCAAAACTTTGTAATATACTTGTAAAAATTGTAAAAATATAAACATATACAAAAGAACCCTAAGGGTCAAAGTACATATGTATTCAGCTGACTCCTTTCAGCTGAATCATTACAGGGTTACACTTATACGGCTATTCGATTGCATCAAATAGGGGGAGATTGTTAGTCCCAAGACTAAGTAAATAAGATTTGATGCTCGACAGCCAAGAAGAATAAATAACAGCTGAAGTAAGTATCTCAGCTGAAGCAAGTATATACAATAAACCTTCAGCTGAGTACGTACTTAGCTTTAGGATACAAGTCAAATCAGCAGTTATTAACGAGAGTTCATTCGAAGTCTATGGCCAAAGGACAAAGACAAGAAGAAGACTACTCAGCTGATTGTGGAATCAGCTGATAGTACCTGCTGCAGATAAAGACTTAAATAAAATGTTCATTGACACCTTGAATATTTCCCTTTCCTGCTCAAAGAAGAAGAAAACGATGAAGATCTTCTATTTTGGAATAGAAGATAATGTCAGTACAACTTCATCGTTTGTCCCTCAAGCATGTAAAGAGAAAGTCAACAACTTCTGTACTTGTGTAATACACCTTTCACTGTGCGTCAGAAAAGGTACCGGAAGAAGTGGACACAAAGTACACTCGGGACGATAACTTGTGCAATCGCATTTAATGATCCATGGCAAGTCTACATCGACGAATAATATGTTTACACATCGTCAAACTTGTGGACTAAGGAACATGGATCTTGGGCTATAAATGCAGATGTAAATGCTTGCATTTACAACACACCTTTAACCCTTCAGAGCATCTTAGAAATCATAAGCACAAGAACATTCTCTGACAGTTAGTTATTGTCTAAGTATCAACTCCTCCATAGTTATTACTAAGGCATTAATATCAGCTGTTAGTATCAGCTGATATAACTATCAGTGTATATCTCTTCTAGTTTGAGCGGTCTAAAGTGTCAACTCAAGTATAGAGTTTTAGGTAGTGTGTACTATCTATTTCCGCAAACTCTGTATTGTATTAAGCGGTTTTTAATAAAACTCTTAATCATTGAAACCTTGTTGTTATTTACTTATCATATCTTCGTCACTCGGCCATAACGCAACACGGTTGTTTGTTGGGATCCAAAAGATTCTATAAGACAGGTGTTAACGAGCACGTCGGTCTTCACTTCGGTTGTGTCACTTTTGTCAAACCAATGGCACGGCTCATCGGTTCTTCTCCATCGTTTATTCACTTCGACTGCTCGAAGAAAACGGGCGAGGAGAAAAGTGGGTCCTAAAGTATTTTAATAGGGTATACAGTATATACATATATATTTTATATATATTTTATAATTCTGACGTTAAAAAAAACTAAAAAGAATTAAGAATTGTTGAGAAAAGTGTCGGTTGTCGCAATTCAAAAGTTATTCAACGTAAGTGATTAGGAAAATTTGTATCCACTCCTTCAAATAAATGGAAATTTATCTATTATTTTCATGTATTAACCAAATTATGTAGTCGCATTCTATTAATAATTACTGAAATAAGTATAATTTAAAAAGTCTAGCTTAAAAGATTAGGAAATTGAATAATTCAAACGGTTATAACATTTTAGTATTATTGTTTTAATAAAAAAAACATAACCGATGTTAAACCGGACTCTAAATTTTACTCTCTATTTTTATGTAAAATGGATCGGATCATTACCTCTGTATAGTGGGAATTTAAAATCGTGGTGACGGATTCCTTAAAGACTGTCAAACAAGTCGAACCGATTGAACTAGATTACAATATTGTTCATTATTTATGTCTTTATGATAAGTTAGTTACCAAATTTTTTGTAAGTAATCGAAATTCAGAAAATTACCGATAAGAAGATACTCAATCTGGAAGATGATAAAGAAAGACGAAGGTGATGATTCACGAATGAAGCATTAGGTTAAAACATTTCACGACACACAGAAGTATCATATAGCATAAGGTTAAATTTTAAAAATAAAAAAAGCCGCCAAATTCAGTTTCTTGGGCAGGCCCGGTTCAACATGGTTTGGTTAAAAACCTTGCACTTTAATCCGACCCACATCTTACATATTAACCCAGCTACATCCAATCAACACCACACCAACAGGTCGTTCAAACATTGCAAAAAAGTCAAAGAAAGTGAGTTATACATTTTATATCTCTTGTTTTATCTCCTTATCCAACAAATTGTATAATTTGTTTTGTTGTTATTATTAATCATTTTTTGGTGGCTCAGAATCAACACAACACAGCAAGAAATCTGAGAGACACGTGGCAGAAGAAGGTCCTACATCTCAGCACTCAAAATCAGAAACCAGATCCAATAAACCAATCAGATGGTGCTGAATTTTGTACACATCCTAAATCCTAATCCATCAAGCTTATTTAATGCAGTATATAACATGAGTCTAGTTCGCCACCATCAACACACACACCAATCTTTCAACTTTCCTTTAATCTCAATGGCAACCTCTTCAATCCAACAGTCAGCATTCGCTGGACAGGTGGCACTCAAGCCACAAAACGAGCTCGTCAAGAAAACTGGAAGCTACAATGGCGGACGTTTCACCATGCGCCGAACCGTCAAAAGTGCACCGCAAAGCATTTGGTAAAATAATTCACACTTTGAAAGTTTCAAGTTTATAGATGTGGAAATTGAAAACTAAATAAAATGATATTGTATGGTTTAATATAGGTATGGCCCGGACCGCCCAAAGTACTTGGGCCCGTTCTCCGAGCAAACTCCGTCATACCTAAGCGGTGAATTCCCCGGTGACTACGGTTGGGACACTGCTGGGTTATCGGCTGACCCCGAGACATTCGCCAAGAATCGTGAGCTTGAAGTGATCCACTCTCGGTGGGTCATGCTTGGTGCACTCGGGTGCGTGTTCCCTGAGATTCTTTCCAAGAACGGTGTCAAATTCGGTGAAGCGGTCTGGTTCAAGGCGGGATCCCAGATTTTCTCAGAAGGTGGGCTCGACTACCTTGGAAACCCGAACCTGGTCCACGCCCAAAGCATTTTAGCGATTTGGGCTTCGCAGGTGGTTCTCATGGGCCTCATTGAAGGGTACCGTGTTGGTGGAGGCCCACTTGGTGAAGGGCTTGACAAGATTTACCCTGGTGGATCTTTTGACCCACTTGGATTGGCTGATGATCCAGAAGCATTTGCTGAGTTGAAGGTTAAGGAGCTTAAGAACGGTCGATTGGCCATGTTTTCGATGTTTGGGTTCTTTGTCCAGGCCATTGTAACCGGAAAGGGCCCGATTGAGAACTTGTCTGACCATCTTAGTGACCCGGTAGCTAACAATGCTTGGGCTTATGCTACCAACTTTGTGCCTGGAAAATGAGTTAGAATATTTTTGTAAAAAATTAATTATAGTTATGAAATATTCCGAGCAAAACTTTCATATTAAGGTGTCTTTTAATATTGTTTGGTTGAAATCCATTTCATTTCTAAACTATTAAACAAAGGATAAAATGTTGGAGCTAAAGAAAAATATGATTAAAATGATGTCTCTCAACACTATATTCTACAATATGATTAAAATTATGTCTCTCAACCCTACATATATAATTTTCATATCATCTTATTGTATGAGCTAATACCCAGTTTGTAAATAAAATGCAATACAAGAAAGGAAATGACGAATATAATTACAAATAATGAAACGAAATATGTAAACAAAAAATTAGATAAAGAGTTTTGTTGAGTCTCATGATTTAATACGATTCCCTTAAAATAAATTAATCGTCTATTTCTTAGGGTAAAACAATTACCAAGTAATTTGTACTAGCAGATATGAAAAATGTTTGAATACTTACTGAAATTCTATGCGATTAAGAACAAGAAAGAAAGCAAATCCGTGATAGTATGTGTTTGGGTGAATCAAAGCATATCTACAAATGAGCCACAATTTCTCATTTTATAGGTTAAATGATAACTTTTGTTTAATAAAAACATTAAGGGTTTTTCTAACATATATTCTAATGGTGACTTTGAATGAATTAATAAACTAAACATGTGGCTAATACTACTCGTAATCGTGAGGTCGCCACCTCCGTCCCCTCTTTAATCGCTGAAAAAGACGTGTCCCTTCCCCCTTACATTCGACTTGCACGACACGTCCCTTTAAGGGGGCACATGTTAGAAAAACTCAAACAATAAACTCATTCAATACTACCTAACATAAAATCACAATCTACATCCAAAACCGTAACTATTGTGCATCAGGTCGGTCTGTGCAGGTCAGTATGATCCTTCTTGTTGACGAGTTGCAAAAAATAGTCACACATGACCTTGTGATTTTCAAATTTGCATTCATGTCCACATAAGGGTTTAACCACTATCTCACTTCCTACCTTATAAACCACACATATGTTTGGTATTTTTGAATGTGGGACAAGTTGCCAACATTTCTTGTTTCTAACACCCGACTTTGATAGTTGATATTTCATTCACTACATCTCTATATTGGACATTCTTTAGCTTGTTGCGTAGCTCCCACAAAGGAGAACGCAAAACTACCAGCTTGTAATTATATATAACGAATATACATATAATTATATAAGTTCAAAGTTATTGAAAACCCATATTCATCACAAATTTTCCAACACTTGCAACATTTTATACATAATCACAATTAGCTTATTCATGGTAGAAAAAATAGAACAAATAATTGTTTACCAGTCAACTAAATGATGGCCCGTTTTCACCCAAACCCATTACCCAACCTCATCAAGCCTGCCATATTGTCACCTTCAATAACATTTCAACACATCGTCAATAATCCATGCAAGAACATAATCCGTCTTTAAAATGGTCATAACGGGGTGGTTCAATTGCGGCTGAGAGATAGGAAGAAGGATGGAGGGTGTTTGGTGACGAAATAGATCGTTCGGTTACATGCCTTTTGCCCATTTAAATAAAGGTCCATTAATCATGTTCACTTTCACAATAACACGTTTTTGTTTAAATTTAAACAAAGATAAATTTTATGAATTGTCAAACTTGAACAAGAAGACTAGTGAAATAATATAAAATATGTCATATCAACATTTCAATCGTGACTCCTAATTTATTTAAGATAATTTGATTAAAAGGAAATACTAGTTGACAGGGGCGGAATTTTTATGGTGCACACGGTGGCACGTGCTACAACTCGAAAAAAAATTTGGTACGTTAAATTTTTGGGACTTTTTTATTGTTATAATATTTTGAATACATTAATATATATCTGGAAAGGCGAATTAAGACACATCCATCTACTAGTGCAGCTGGCTAGCACTCCTTCCATGTATATAAGAAGGTAATGAGTTCGAATCTTGTTGTTGCTATTTTTTTTAAATCAATTTTTTTTTCCTTTTTAAGCCTCTATATTACAAGGGTTTTCTTTTTCTCAACCTTTTTTTCTTTTTTTACCCTATATATTTATTAAAAAAAAAGTCTTTAGTCCAAACATTTCAAATCATTTTCTCTTATTTTCCTTTTTCAATACTTTAAATTGATTTTTTTTTTATAAATCAAAGGAGGTATTTTATAAAATATAATATAATTTTATAAACCAAAAATTTTATGGATTAAAAACCTATTCAATATCGCAAATCAATCTTAAAAAAAACCTCTAACTATTAGTTAATAGTCCATACCCAAAGGCAACCCAAACATTTGAACCAATTAAAAAAACATAAAATGTGTATTGTAGATTTTGTAATATGTTTATAAAATTAGTAATTCTTTCGTAAGTTTATGAAATTCATTCTTAAAGATTTGTTGGTGTATGTAATTAAAAAGGGTGATTTGTAATATAATTTTTTTGTGTTAAATTTGTTTTGTTTCAGGACATTGCCACTGTAATCCCACTAGAGGTCGCAGTCCCCTTAACACCGCATTTTTTTTCACCACAAGGGTGTCACCGCTAGTGGAAGTTTCTAATTCCGCCCCTGCTAGTTGAGATAAGAGCATATATCTTTTACTTCGGGCGGGCATGCTTCAAAAGAGATATTAAAGAAAAATAACAAAAATATTAATACAGTTTAAATGACATGGCAAAACATAGATGTATGATAAGTTTGTACAAATTTTGATACATGAATAAATGTTATAGAAAATTGATAGACGAAATAAGATTTCTTTGTAAATGACATTTGTTGTTGAATTAGTTTAATTGCCATATTTGTCCCAACAAATAACCTTCACTCCGTTCTTCTTCTTAACTCGTGATACAACAACACAAAGTTGACCATGTGAGAATACTGGTTTTGAACAAACAAACCAACTTGCGACAACGTCTGACCATGTCTTTTATTAAGAGTCATAGCCGTCCTACCACCTTCCAATAAAAGGGCCACAATACCACCTGAGGCAACATTCAATACCATTGACCCTTACGAATGTAATATTGTTTTGGTAGAATAATGATAAACCACTTTAAAACTGAACATGAATGCATAATCATGAAAATCATGAAATTAAAAGTCAAATAACATTTGATAAAATCATGAAAATAATCTTTATTACAACATCGTCCTTTTTCACTTGATCTACAAATTTCATATCTTAAAAAACACAAGAATAAAAATAACTTCAAAAACTTCAATTTAGTTTATATTAAGTCCTAGGTTTGCAAAGTAAAGAAAATTATTACGGAAAAAGTTTGTAAATATGACCTCTCAATATGAGAACTTAAAAAACTGTTTGCAAACTTAAATTCCATATTTATTTTTAATACTATAACTTTTCATGTTGAGAAGTTGGGGACAAATATGATTAGTCGTTGCAAATATGAGAAGTTGGGTCAACCTACACAATTTTTTGTAATGATTGTACAATTAGGGTACCTTGAAAAGATCAGATCTAAATATGTAAGTTCAAAAGCATAAACAAAGAAGATTATAATAAAAAGAACAAAAGGGGCTATTGAAACTAACACAATTGTTGATAAATATAAACCATCTATAGCTTTCAAACCATCTAATATACATATGAAACTGATTTAGGTGAGACTCTAAATCAGTGAAATGTTGAAGATTAAAAACAATTAACCCATTATGTTTGGCTAAATTTCATCTAACTTATATATATAATTTGATGATGATGATAATAATAAGTAAAACCTTAGGCATCATATCTGTAGTTGCAATAAGTTTGTCAAATTCCACAAATCCTCCTTTAATTTGCTCTATCACCTCCTCTGCATCAACTACATTTGCTGCCACATTTTTTGCATCATCGATCTTTTCACCTATAAATTTAAATAATAATTCATAAATGTTACAATTATACTACAATTTTATAGCAAATTAATTAGTTAGAGAAATAACCTTTAGTCAAAACAGCTACCCTAACAACATGTCCTATACCCTTGGGAAATTCACCTACAATACAAGGTTATAAATATAAGAAGAAACTATAAAAAGCATAATATATTGTATTTTAATTAAAAGAATTAATAACTTACTTGTTATAAGTTGTTTATCATTATATTTTGGGCCAATATTCAGACGAAAATGTGCTTCTGCACTTTCAATAAAATTTGTGTTTGCCATTTGCTTGAGCAATGATACTGCAGTTTTGACATCATAATTTTTCTTAACCTCCCAAAATTTTAAATTTCCAAGAATCTCTTTAACCTTGTCTTTTAATCAAAATTAAACAAAATATAATTCAAAATCAACAAGTTGCAACTTGTAAGCTATGACGAGGCTCAATTATAAATAAGCAAAACATGGGCATTCAAAATCGACAAGGTTCAACTCTGGTTATCTAAAACTGATCGTTTGACACTAACGCAATCAACATGCAGTGATCATCTCATTGTTGATTAATAGTCTATTACTACTTTAGCCTCAGTTGAAAGTGAACATTTGACTTTGGGCATGTTTGGGAAAGCTTATTAACGATGAACATTTGACTTTGGGCAGTGAACATTTGATTAATAGTCTATTACTACTTTAGCCTCAGTTAAAAGTGAACATTTGCCTTTGGGCATGTTTGGGAAAGCTTATGAGCTTATTAGCTTATTAAGCTCAAATTTACAAGTGTATTTGAGCTTAATAAGCTAATAAGCTCAAAAGCCCTGTTAAAAAGTTTTAACAAACATGCCCTTTGTAGTGTGCAATGACCTATCACTGTGTTCCAGATATTTTAAGTGAAAGAAAAGAGAGGAAGAGAGAAGAAGTAAAGAGAAAAGAAGAGATTCTAAGAGGGAAATATTTTTGTTTTTCGTGTTCCCGTGTCGGATAGGAAAGAAAAGAAAATTGTCGGTTTTTGTGTTCCTGAGTAAGAGAGAAGGGAAAATAGATTACACATTTACAATTTTATCCTTAAAATATAAATAAATAAAGTAAAATTAAGGGTACTTTGGTAATTGCAAATATTTTTAATTAATGTTCTCTTTTCTTCTCTCCAAATCTTCCCACTTTTGGGAGGAAGATTATGTAAGAAAAAATGCTCCACATTTCCTTCCTCTTCTCTTTCTTTCTTTTAAAAAAAAAACTCTGGAACACAATACAATTTTAATTTTTTTCCATTTCTTTTCTCTTCTCTTAAAATTAAAACTCGTGAACGCAGTGTATATGTTCAACATTAAATTGACAAAGACTACTTTTTTGTACAAATTAAAATTGACAAGAAATTAGAGTCAAATAACTAAATTCAAGATTTTCATACCCTGTTAGTCTTTAGAGGCAAAGCAACTTTCCCTTTCTTAGGTTTAGTTGGTGTAGGTCAATTGCATTTTGAATTAAGTAACCTGCATTGTTGATAAATATAAACCATCATTGAGAAACCATAATTGATGAAATGGAAAGACTAATTTGACGAAATGTTTTCAAATATCAATTAAGAAGACTAATTTGAGTTAAGCTTACATTTCTTGTTTCTCAAGAACCTTAAATCAATTTTAAATTTATATAAACCAAAATTGATAAAGCAGGCTTACTATTGGATACAGTCAGTTTGAGTACAACATCAGAAGCATCTCAAAATCATGTTAAACCTAGGATTGGTGTAGTTATCAAGAATTTTGAAATTAAAATTGTTACCATTTTGGGAATTAAGGATGCATCCCATGCTTGAGAAACTTACCGGCATGTACTAACCAGCGGTTAAACAAGATCCACTTGTGAGCACGTCATCGGTAAACTCACCGGCGGTTTTAAACTTAGGGTTGTACTGAAGAATCTTATTTGGCGGATGAAGTACGTTGTTTTTCCGAGTGATTTGGTGCAGGGTTTGGTGGTGGAGAGAAATGGAGTTTGAACAAATGACACCAATGGAGATAGCGGCTAGAGAGAATAGTGTGAGATGCTACCTGGAATAAACCCTAGTTTGCCAAGTCTCGTATTCTATTTGAGCATAAATGTGTAGGATTACAGATTTGCCCTTTGACATGTGGCATATGGCATGATTACACGTAAGCGTTAAAAACCAATGAGATTTGTTGAAATAGATGAGTTGGCAAAACAAAGTCAAATATAGGCCTCATATATAGAGGTAGATGTATAGTTTATAGAAGTCTATATAGAGGTAATGTTCATGGTTATAGACTTTAGAGCATCTCTAACGGATTTTATAGAGCCTGTCCATAATGGACATGATGGTGTGGAGTTAACGACTTATACAAAACAAAATGTATTAAAATTGCAACCCAAATTCCATGGAGGAAAGAATAATCAAAGTGAGCCCATTCACATATTTTAAACAAAAATTGGACATGTTTAATCGAAATAAGATAAGTAGGAGTTTATTCTGAACTCGGTGAAGTTTATAGAAGTAGATATGTATGTTTATAGATAATAGTAATTTATAAAAAGTTGATACGGCATGAGGTGACAACACAATAGATGTGTATGAGGTGACAATAGATTTGATAAAACTGACAACGTTGTGGATACTGTTAGTCCCAAGACTAAGTAAATAAGATTTGATGCTCGACAGCCAAGAAGAATAAATAACAGCTGAAGTAAGTATCTCAGCTGAAGCAAGTATATACAATAAACCTTCAGCTGAGTACGTACTTAGCTTTAGGATACAAGTCAAATCAGCAGCTATTAACGAGAGTTCATTTGAAGTCTATGGCCAAAGGACAAAGACAAGAAGAAGACTACTCAGCTGATTGTGGAATCAGCTGATAGTACCTGCTGCAGATAAAGACTTAAAGGAAATGTTCATTGACACCTTGAACGTTTCCCTTTGCCGCTCAAAGAAGAAGAAAACGATGAAGATCTTTTATTTTGGAATAGAAGATAATGTCAGTACAACTTCATCGTTTGTCCCTCAAGCATGTAAAGAGAAAGTCAACAACTTCTGTACTTGTGTAGTACACCTTTCACTGTGCGTCAGAAAAGGTACCGGAAGAAGTGGACACAAAGTACACTCGGGACGATAACTTGTGCAATCGCATTTAATGATCCATGGCAAGTCTACATCGACGAATAATATGTTTACACGTCGTCAAACTTGTGGACTAAGGAACATGGATCTTGGGCTATAAATGCAGATGTAAATGCTTGCATTTACAACACACCTTTAACCCTTCAGAGCATCTTAGAAATCATAAGCACAAGAACATTCTCTGAGAGTTAGTTATTGTCTAAGTATTAACTCCTCCATAGTTATTACTAAGGCATTAATATCAGCTGTTAGTATCAGCTGATGTAACTCTCAGTGTATATCTCTTCTAGTTTGAGCGGTCTAAAGTGTCAACTCAAGTATAGAGTTTTAGGTAGTGTGTACTATCTATTTCCGCAAACTCTGTATTGTATTAAGCTGTTTTTAATAAAACTCTGAATCATTGAAACCTTGTTGTTATTTACTTATCGTATCTTCATCACTCGGCCATAACGCAACACGGTTGTGTTGTTGGGATCCAACAACTGGTATCAGAGCAGGTGTCAAAATTGTTTTCCATCAATTTTGAGCATCTGTTATGGTTGAACCTACATCATCAGATCTTCCATCATCTGGAAAACCTCCCAAACTCACTCAAACCAACTACCCCATGTGGAAAACCCGTATGTTGCCTCACATGGTTACCTATCACCCAAAACTCCAAGATAATATCACGATAGAAAAATATGTTCCCAAAACCCTCATTCATGGTTCTTCTGAAACACCAGAACACTATGTTGTGAAGTCTGAGGCTCAGTGGACAGACGCTGAAAAACGTCTTGTTCATCTTGAGAACAAGGGAAGAGACATGCTTTTTCAAGCAGTTGGTGATGAACTGTATCACAATATTCAGTTTTGTGACTCAGTTAAAGAGATGTGGGAACGGCTGGCTGAAGTTTATGAAGGCACATCTGTTGTGCGTGAACATAACAAAAACATGCTCATACATGATTATGAACTGTTTAAAGCCAAGCCAAGTGAGACTATAGCTCAAACATTCAATCGTTATAACATTCTGTTAAACGAGCTAAAGTCTCATGGGGTTGATAAGGACGATATGTCCAAAATGTGTATGTTTATGGCAGCTCTACCCTCTAAATGGGCTACCATCATAACTTGCATGAGTACATCTCCCACTCTGAAAGATTATACTCTTTCATCTCTCTATGGTATGTTCTTAAGTCATGAGAGAACTGTACTCAACAAATTTCAACCTCCAAAGGACTCTAAAGTGAGTTCCGTTGGATCTTCGACTGCTTTTGTCTCCTTAAACAAGCCTAGCAGAATCGAATATCCACCATCAGATGATGAGGCTGACAACACTTCGGCTGTTGGTTTGTTCAACATGCCGGAAGTCAGCATTGAAGAAGTCGATGAAGATGAAGACAACGATGCCCTTATATCTGAGTTGGCCTTACTTGTTAAAAATAGAAAATTCTTCAAAAACAAGTCTGGCTCCTCAGCTAGAGGCTCTTGTAGCAGATCTATCTCATCAGCTTGTATCTTCCAGACCCTCTGGAAGTACACCTGACATCTCTGAGATAACTTGCTACAACTGCAACAAGAAGGGACACTATGCTAACGACTGCAAGCAGAAGAAAGCTAGTTCATCATCTTCAACTGGTGAGTCCGTTGAAGAAAAATACAAAAAGCTACAAGCCTTCACCAAAAAGATTCTAGAAGAAAAGAAGGCACTTGAAAGTAAATCTGCTGACAAGGGTCTAGTAGCTGAGACTCATGATTGGGCTGACTCTGGTGACAGCTCATCTGACGACGATGAACAAATTGCCACAATGTGTTTGATGGCTCGTGCTGATGACGATGAATGCATTACAGCTGATGATGCTAGTACCTATAAATGGGTCAACATTGTTCACAAAAAGGTAACCTCTCTAATCTCCGCTGAGGCTACTAAAGCTAAAGAAATTGTTGATTCTATTATTTGTGACTTGCACTTCATTGATCAGCTGAAAGGTGAATGTTTGGATAAACATAATGCTATTCTACGTGAACATGCATTCTTAAAAGAACGTTTAATTGACCACAAAACTTTAAAAGAAGAACTTTCTGAAACGAAATTTATTAACTCAGTTCTCCAACATGATCTAAGTGAAAAAGTTAAAGAACTTGAAGCAATTAAAAAGATTTGTGAATCATGGTCTCGTTCATCCAAACGTGTGAGTGAATGTGTTAACTCACAAATCCCTAGTCAAGTACAAGATGTACTAGGAGGAGATTTCCTTGCTGCAGCCGCTGTTCCTGACAGCAGTACAGATGATCTGTACTACTCATCAGCTGATGCTTCTGTGCCAGCTGAAGAGTTGGTTTTTGGTTCCTTTGTTAGGTCCACCAAAACCTATGCTACTGAGATGTCCTCAGAAGACCCTTCTGTGGCTACTGGTGAAGAGTCATCTACTGACTCCTCTGCCATGGTAGTTAGGACACCCACTGTAGTTATTGTTGAACCTAGAAAATATGTCTCGGGTTCAACACCTGCTGCATCTTCTGCTAGATCTCAGCAGAAGACTAGAAGAACAGCAGGAAAGAAAACTGTTCTTACATCCTCCAAGGGTGAGCCAGTTGGAGTTCGTACTCGAGCTGCAAAGAACAAAGGTAAGAGTGTTTCTAAGAATACTCCAAGTCCTTCTTCAGTCGTGTCTGTCAGACAGCTGAAAGGAAAGGTCAGCAAGCTGACATCACTCGTTCAAACTCTGACTATCTCTGATAATCAGAAAATGAAAGGTATCTTGGGTCCAGTTCCCAATCCTACTGCCTCGCCCTCTACTCCACTGCAAAGAAACAGAAAATGCTATAAGTGTGGAGATCGTGGGCACATGGCAAGTGCGTGTGACAGCACATGCTTGAGACCTTCCCCAACTTCAGTATGTGAGCCTACTGAGAAGCCAACGTCTGTGAGTCCCAGCGGGAAGTCACAAGGACCCACCGAAGTGTGGGTTCCCAAAAAGAACTAACTTCTTTATCTTATGTGCAGGGTGATGAAAGCAAACATGTATGGTACCTAGACAGTGGTTGCTCAAGACACATGACTGGTTACAAATCCCTGCTGGAAGAGTTTGAAGTTTGTGATGGCCCCTCAGTAGTTTGGTGATAATGGTAGAGGCTCAACTGAAGGTTATGGAACCATCTCAAATGGGTCCATAAAAATCACAAGAGTTGGTTATGTAAATGGGATGAAACATAATCTTATCAGCATTAGCCAACTTTGTGATGCAAAGTTCTCAGCGAACTTTAACGAATACAGAGGAATGGTGAAAGATAAGAATGGAAAGGTAGTATTAGTTGCTCCCAGAACCAAGAATGTCTATACACTTGACATGAATCCTCAGAATCAAGAAGTCTGTCTATTCTCACTCTACTGAAGAGCTGAATTGGCTGTGGTACAAAAGGCTATCTCACCTGAACTTCAAAAATATATCGAAGCTGGCACAAGGTCAGCTGGTGAATGGTCTGCCACAAATCAAATATGAAAATGATAAGCTTTGTTCTGCATGTGAACAAGGCAAACAACACAAAAGCTCCTTCAAATCAAAGCAATGTTTTTCCATCGACAGCTGCCTTCACATGCTCCATATGGATCTCTTTGGTCCCATGAACACTGAAAGTCTAGGTGGAAAGAAGTATACACTTGTTATCGTTGACGAATACTCACGATATACTTGGGTTATATTTTTACGCCACAAGAGTGATGCAACTGATGAAATTATCAAGTTCATCAAAAGGATGGTACTTCTAAACGGGTCTAGAGTCAAGATGCTGAGATCAGACAACGGTACTGAATTCAGAAACAAGACTTTGGAAGATTTCTGTTCAGATGTTGGGATCTCCCAAAACTTTTCAGCTGCTAGAACACCTCAACAGAATGGTGTTGCTGAAAGAAGGAACAGAACCCTTATAGAAGCTGCAAGAACAATGCATGCTGAGTCAAACATGCCTAAGCAATTTTGGGCAGAGGCTGTTAACACAGCCTGTTTTACTCAGAATAGGTCTCTCTATGTGAAGAGACACAAAAAGACTTCTTATGAGATTTTTCGTCAAAGGAAACCCTTCATCGGTTTCTTTCACGTCTTTGGCTGTGTGTGTTTTGTATTAAACACAAGAGATCAGCTGAGTAAATTTGGCTCTAAAGCTGATGAAGCCATTTTCTTGGGATACTCCACTCTATCCAAAGCATATAGAGTTTTCAACAAAAGAAGACAAACATTGGAAGAGTCCATAAATGTTACTTTTGAAGAACACTCAAAAGCTTTGAACCCCTCCTCTACTGACTCGTTTGATGCCTTTCAGAGATCAGCTGAATCATCTCCTGATGATACAACTGAAACATTCTCCGATGCTTTAAATCTCTTTGATGTTCCCGTAAATGAATCAGATGAGACATTCCATGATGCTCCTACATATCTTGTGGACATTGCAGCTGTTCAACAAGAGATTCCAACAGTTAGAGCATCATCTAAGGCTACTTCTAAGCCACCTCTTCATACTTCAAGAAGATCAGTTCCAAATGAAGTAATTCATCCTGCTGAGCAGTCAGCCGCTCAACAAGGATCTAATTCTGCTGAATCTTCCTCTTCTACTGCTGCTCCTCAATCTAAGTGGACCTCAGAACATCCAATTGAGTTAATAATTGGAGATCCACAGCACGGAGTAGTCACTAGAAGTAAAGCATCATGCAATCTATGCTTATGGTCTTGCTTTCTAGCAATTGAAGAACCGAAAAATATTAAAGCTGCTTTAGCAGACTCAAGCTGGATTCAGGCGATGCAGGAAGAACTTAACCAATTTGAGGTCAACAAAGTATGGCAGCTGGTGCCTCCACCAGCTGGAAAGACTATAATTGGTACTAAATGGGTATTTAGGAATAAAATGGATGAAGAAGGTGTAGTTATTCGCAACAAGGCTAGACTTGTTGCATAAGGATACAGACAAGAGGAAGGAATCAATTTCGACGAAACATTTGCTCCAGTGGCTAGGCTTGAGGCTATTAGAATATTTCTAGCCTACGCTGCTTACAAAGACTTCACAGTTTTTCAGATGGACGTGAAGAGTGCCTTCTTGAACGGAAAGCTACAAGAGGAAGTGTATGTTAAACAACCACCAGGGTTTGAAAATCCTAAGTATTTAGACTATGTGTTTAAACTGGATAAAGCGATGTATGGGTTGAAACAAGCTCCTCGTGCATGGTATGATACACTCTCCACATTCCTCATAGCAAATGATTTCACCAGGGGAAAGATTGATAAAACCTTATTCATTCGCAAAATCAAAGGTGATATCATTCTTGTTCAAATTTATGTGGATGACATAATTTTTGGTGCTACTGATGAAAAACTTTGTAGACATTTTTCAAAACTTATGTCTACAAAGTATGAGATGAGCATGATGGGTGAATTGACATATTTTCTTGGCTTACAAGTTAAGCAATCTAAAAATGGAATTTTTATAAATCAAGAAAAATATATCAAAGATCTTTTAACGAAATTTGATATGAATTCATCATCATCCATGAAAACACCAATGGCTCCTCCAAACAATTTAGATGCTGACATAAATGGTAAGTCAGTTGATGTCACATTCTATAGAGGAATCATTGGATCATTACTTTATCTCACCGCCAGCAGACCAGACATTATGTTAGCTACTTGCATGTGTGCTAGGTATCAAGCTGATCCTAGAGAATCTCACTTAATAGCCGCAAAAAGAATTTTGAGGTACCTTAAGGGTACTCTAAGCCTAGGTCTTTGTTATGCCAAAGACTCCGGGTTTGATCTAATTGGCTATTCAGATTCAGACTTTGCAGGTTGCAAAATGGATAGAAAGAGCACCACTGGAGGATGTCAGCTGCTTGGTGGAAAGCTAGTCAGCTGGACAAGCAAGAAACAAAGCACTGTTTCTACCTCCACAGCTGAAGCAGAATATGTTGCTGCTGGAAGCTGTTGTGCTCAAGTCCTTTGGATGAAGAATCAGCTTGTTGATTTTGATATGAACTTCTGCAAAGTTCCCATCTATTGCGATAACACGAGTGCTATTGCAATCAGCAACAATCCAGTTCTTCATTCCAGAACCAAACATATCGACATAAGGTATCATTTTATTAGAGATCACATTGAACAAAGTGACGTGGAACTACACTTCATTTCAACTGACCTTCAGTTGGCTGATCTATTCACTAAGCCTTTAGATGAAAAACGATTCAACTTTTTGATCAGCGTGCTAGGTATGTTGAATGCTTGAATCAACTGCTGAAGTACTATCAGCAGCTGATAAGATTCACCTTGTCACTTAGTACATTCAGCTGACTGAAATCTTTTGAATGTATCAGTCGGCTGAATAAAATCTCTTAAATGATAACTTATCAAGTTTTATAAGTTAAAACGTTTGGTTCTCCCAAAAAGGCATCTTCCTACCCTGTCCACACGTTCTCTGTGGTAAATATTTCCACTCGAGTGGAAATATTTGGTATTTATGAGGGACAAGACCTCTGACACAGAAACGGCTCCACTACCCTGACACAGAAACGGATCCACTTTCTCACACTGTCACATCCAACCACCTTTGCACGATAACCAACGTGTGTATAGTTGGTTTGTAACTATCCAATTATGACCCGGTTTAAACTCGAACATTACCCAAACCGACCCATAAAACCCCTATAAATACCCACCACTCTTCCTCATTTTTCTTCATCCCTTCCACAATTCTTTCTCCAAAAACCCTCCATTTCTAAACCTTTATATTTCTTCCCTCTCTCCCCAAAATGTCGAAGAAAGCCCCAAAGGTTTCTCTTACTAGGGCTGCTATTGGGTTCACTCAGAACTCAAACCTAGTAGGCAACTTCTCCCCACCGGATGATCTTGACGATATCTATCGACCGGTTGTGACGTTTGTGCGTCACTGCCCCATCCATGGTGCCTTTACAAGAGTCACCAAGATTATCATTGAACTCTTGCGTGATTTCTGGATGACCGCCTCCGCTCCTGGAGACGACATCACTGCGCAAGTCGGAACTCATCAAATCACCATTTCTCTTGATGATTTCCGAGTTGCTTGCGGATTCGATTATCTGCAACCTGGTGAAGAATATCAGCAGACTAAATCTGTTGATGAAGCTAAAGCGAGTCTAATCAGTATCACTGGATACAGATTAGAAAATGAAAAAGATCAGGTGCCGATCTTCAAGAAGTCTCAGCTGACGAGACCCTGTGCCTATTTCTTTACCCACATCATTCAGGGTATCGGAGGCAATTCCGGGTCTCTCAACCAGTGCAACTCCAGCATGCAAGTCTTTGCTGAAGCCCTAGTCACTGGTCAGCGGATCGACTTCGGGAAACTGGTGTACGAGGAGGTCAAGACGAAGCTGAAAAGCAAGGGAAATAACATTCCCTATCTTTGCTTTTTCACATTGTGCGTTGCACATGTGATGCTTAAAAAGCTGGAGATAGATTATGATGACATCCCTGGGGAATCGGTGATTGGCCGTTCCATTTCCAGCCTCATCTTCCAGAAGAAGGTTGATGAGAAGGCATTTCCCCTCACCTCGTACATGCTGAAGATCATAGATGATCGAGTCAGATCCAAAAGGGATCGAAAGATGGGACCAACATCGAAGAAATCTGCCCTCCAAGAAGGTAAGTCCTTTTCTCATCTGAAGAGATTTCCATCAACTGATCGCACACAAACTGTTGATGGAAATACCACCACTTCCACTGGGATCTCAATGCCCATTAACGTGGAAATTGTGGAAACGGGTGATATTCCACGTGGTGGGAAGAAGCCTGTGAAGCGATCTTCTCACCGCCCTGCTTCTTCCTCTTCATTCTCTTTATCATCTTCTCCCACTTCCAGCGCCCCTTTTTCTCCTCAGCTGAGGGTAAGAGGGTCTGCTACCTGTGGAGATGATGATGTTGATGATGATGTTGAGCTGGCGATCGCAGCATCATCAGGATTCAGCCGGAATCCGTTGGGTTCTCACTCGAGATCCCAATTGGAAGGATTGCAATCAGAAGCAGTATCAGCATCTGGATGCAGTCTTTCTCATTTTCACTCTTACAGTGTTTTTCCAGGAACTCTACCAATACTTGGAGTTCCTGTCCAGACACTTCCGGCTGTCTCTCTTTTTCCCTTTCCTTTCATCCACTCTGCTGATTTCTCAACAAGTCAGCAGACTTCAAAACGGTAATTTTGTTCTTTAGGAGTTAGTGCCGGCTCCACACCTCTGCGTAGCTCCTCGACCGATTCATTATCTGTCGTTGTAACAAGGGAACAAACTCCACAAGCAACCTCAGTCTCTCAACAGACTGCTGGTGAAGTTTTTGGCTCATCCCAAGCCACCCGAGTGTCAGCTGCACACACACCACCCCCAACTTCTTCATCACTTACTGAGTCATCAGCTGATGATAGATTGACTAGAAACCAAGTCAATCTTGAAGTTGTTCTTTCTGTTTCCCACAACGTTACCAGCTTAAACCAGCTGGTGATCGAGGAAACCACCACCACCAATGAAGAGACAACTTTATACCAAGTTGTTACTGAGGTAATCACCCAAGCTGCCAGTGATCGCGCACGTATTCGTCAACCGAGCTGTGAGGCAGCTAACCCACCACCCAGAGGAACTCTTCCACTAGTCTCCATAACAGTTTCGCCGACTGTTGAGACCGAAGCACCAGATTCACAAACAGCGTTTCATATGATGTTTGATTCTGCTGATATCCCCATTCAGCAGTACATATTTTCAGATGATGAAGAGATGCAAGAATCTGGGCTTCAACCTGTTTTGACAACTGAAGTAGGCACTTCTGTTTTAACCCCAGAAGTTTCAGTTGGACCCAACCCACCCCCCATAGTTTCTGAGGATCCCATAGGAACTCTTCTTCCTACCTCGGGAACACCTTCTTCCACATCTGAGGTTACCCCTCAAGCTGGAGACATGCCGGACCCCCTCCCCAAAAGCGTCCAAGTGTCCCATGCTGAATCCAGCAAAGCTGGAGGAAGCATTCCCATCAGAGCCGCTGCTGCTCTGATGTCTAGTGTTGTTACATCCCAGATTCGACCTGAGATGGCCACGCTGAGGAAGCAGATGGACTCCCTTCGCAGGAATGTTCCAAAGAAGTTTGCCAAAACTGCTGAGAACCTCTCTTCCAGCATAACTTCTCTGCATGCTGAGGTCCACACTCAGACTCCTCAGCTGGTTCTTCTTTCTGATCAGATTCGCCTCAACACCAGCGAGTTCATCTCTCTCAACGACTACGTGCGTCAAGAGCTGAACTCCCTTCGCGATTCTGACAGAGTCGAAAGCGACAAACTTCTCTCCGAAGTTCGGGACAGCCTGGCTCTTGCCCAATCAAAGCAAGAGTCCCTGCTGACGCTCACTCATAGCCACCTCTCTAAGGCTATCGATGAGTCAGCAGCTGCTGTGTCCACCAGGTTGGACAAAATGGAGACTGAAGTCAGCTCGCTGACTTCCCAAGTTGCTGGTCTCCAAGGCACCCTCAACCTCATTCTTGCCAAGCTTAATGAGGGTGCTGCTGTTGTCCATCCTGCTTCAGCACTAGAGAGTACCCCTCTTCTTCGGGCACTCTCTGAGGGGGAGAAAGTGGCCACTTCAGCAGGTGAACAACATGGTGAACAAGAAAGTTCACAACTTATAATCACCTCTGCTGTTGGAGCCAATACTGAAGACGTTCCAGTAGGTGACAACTCAAGAAATCCACCTATCACCTCTGATGGAACATTAGAAGAAGAAGCTGAAACCTCAACTGGTTATACTAAAATCGTTGATTCTTTTGAATCAATTGAGGTCCCAAAAGTCCAAGCCCCGCAAATCCAAAACCCTCAGCCTATTTCACAGGAGATTCCTCATCCTGCTGAGGGGGAGCCTACATATGCTTTGGTTGAAAACCTCATTTTAAATGAAGTTGGAACCACTGCTGATCTTGATACAGCCATAGCCCTTCAAAGAATAGCCCATGAAGAGCTGTATCAACAAGCTGAAGCACATAGAGCTGAGAACATTAGGTTGTTCAAAAAGGTTCTTGATCAGCGTAGGCAGGAAGCAAAGATCACCAGCGTAAAGGCCCCCAAATTCGATCCCAGCTGCCCTGATGAAAATGTAATAACAAGGGCTGGGAATGCGGTGCTTCATGAAAAGTTTGCTCTGAACAAGATCAGCTTCATTCTCAACTACGATGAATGGAAAGAGGCTGAAGCAGCTGCCAGAACTGCGAGACCATCGCGGATTATAACAGAACTAGTAGATAGGATTCAAGTCGCAATCTACTCCTTCAAGAATCTATGCGATACAATCAGGAAACAAGCTCCTGAGTTGGCATATCGTATACCTCCTGAATTGTGTGAATCTCAAGCTGCTATTGTCAGAGAAACTGCTGGTGAAAGCTCCTCAGCGAGAGGGGAGAAACGTAAGTCCGTTCTCCTTGAACCTCTTGCTGACTCCAGATCACTGGATATTGGGTCGTCCATCATATTTGCAAAACGACCAAAACCCAATATCACAAAAGCCATCCCCGAGGGAGTTAACTTTGTCCCTGGGCTGATCATAAAAGAACCAATTTATGGCTCTTGCTATCTGGAGAAAAAGAAGCTGCCTTGCTTCCAGCGGGTAGATGAGTTGAACTTATGTGATGTGGATCAACTGATGCTCTATCACAAGGTGCTGAGTTCCTCTACTGAAGAGGGAAGAGAAATGAAGAAACTAATAAGCTCAGCCTTCAACTCAGTGTGTCACAATGTCCTTGGATCGGCTATATCCAAGACATTATAGTTTTTTTTTTTTTTTTCCTTGTACTTTAATTTCCTTATCAATAGAAAATCAAAACTTTGTAATATACTTGTAAAAATTCTAAAAAGATAAACATATACAAAAGAACCCTAAGGGTCAAAGTACATAAGTACTCAGCTGACTCCTTTCAGCTGAATCATTACAGGGTTACACTTATACGGCTATTCGATTGCATCAAATAGGGGGAGATTGTTAGTCCCAAGACTAAGTAAATAAGATTTGATGCTCGACAGCCAAGAAGAATAAATAACAGCTGAAGTAAGTATCTCAGCTGAAGCAAGTATATACAATAAACCTTCAGCTGAGTACGTACTTAGCTTTAGGATACAAGTCAAATCAGCAGCTATTAACGAGAGTTCATTCGAAGTCTATGGCCAAAGGACAGAGACAAGAAGAAGACTACTCAGCTGATTGTGGAATCAGCTGATAGTACCTACTGCAGATAAAGACTTAAAGGAAATGTTCATTGACACCTTGAATATTTCCCTTTCCCGCTCAAAGAAGAAGAAAACGATGAAGATCTTCTATTTTGGAATAGAAGATAATGTCAGTACAACTTCATCGTTTGTCCCTCAAGCATGTAAAGAGAAAGTCAACAACTTCTGTACTTGTGTAGTACACCTTTCACTGTGCGTCAGAAAAGGTACCGGAAGAAGTGGACACAAAGTACACTCGGGACGATAACTTGTGCAATCGCATTTAATGATCCATGGCAAGTCTACATCGACGAATAATATGTTTACACATCGTCAAACTTGTGGACTAAGGAACATGGATCTTGGGCTATAAATGCAGATGTAAATGCTTGCATTTACAACACACCTTTAACCCTTCAGAGCATCTTAGAAATCATAAGCACAAGAACATTCTCTGAGAGTTAGTTATTGTCTAAGTATTAACTCCTCCATAGTTATTACTAAGGCATTAATATCAGCTGTTAGTATCAGCTGATATAACTCTCAGTGTATATCTCTTCTAGTTTGAGCGGTCTAAAGTGTCAACTCAAGTATAGAGTTTTAGGTAGTGTGTACTATCTATTTCCGCAAACTCTGTATTGTATTAAGCTGTTTTTAATAAAACTCTTAATCATTGAAACCTTGTTGTTATTTACTTATCGTATCTTCGTCACTCGGCCATAACGCAACACTGTTGTGTTGTTGGGATCCAACAGATACTATAAGACAGGTGTTAACAAGCACGTCGGTCTTCACTTCGGTTGTGTCACTTTTGTCAAACCAATGGCACTGCTCATCGGTTCTTCTCCATCGTTTATTCACTTCGACTGCTCGAAGAAAACGGGCGAGGAGAAAAGTGGGTCCTAAGGTATTTTAATAGGGTATACAGTATATACATATTTTTTTTATATATATTTTATAATTCTGAGGTTAAAAAATCTAAAAAGAATTAAGAATTGTTGAGAAAAGTGTCGGTTGTCGCAATTCAAAAGTTATTCAACGTAAGTGATTAGGAAAATTTGTATCCACTCCTTCAAATAAATGGAAATTTATCTATTATTTTCATGTATTAACCAAATTATGTAGTCGCATTCTATTAATAATTACTGAAATAAGTATAATTTAAAAAGTCTAGCTTAAAAGATTAGGAAATTGAATAATTCAAACGGTTATAACATTTTAGTATTATTGTTTTAATAAAAAAAAACATAACCGATGTTAAACCGGACTCTAAATTTTACTCTCTATTTTTATGTAAAATGGATCGGATCATTACCTCTGTATAGTGGGAATTTAAAATCGTGGTGACGGATTCCTTAAAGACTGTCAAACTAGTCGAACCGATTGAACTAGATTACAATATTGTTCATTATTTATGTCTTTATGATAAGTTAGTTACGAAATTTTTTGTAAGTAATCGAAATTCAGAAAATTACCGATAAGAAGATACTCAATCTGGAAGATGATAAAGAAAGACGAAGGTGATGATTCACGAATGAAGCATTAGGTTAAAACATTTCACGACACACAGAAGTATCATATAGCATAAGGTTAAATTTTTAAAAATAAAAAAAGCCGCCAAATTGAGTTTCTTGGGCAGGCCCGGTTCAACATGGTTTGGTTAAAAACCTTGCACTTTAATCCGACCCACATCTTACATATTAACCCAGCTACATCCAGTCAACACCACACCAACAGGTCGTTCAAACATTGCAAAAAACGTCAAAGAAAGTGAGTTATACATTTTATATCTCTTGTTTTATCTCCTTATCCAACAAATTGTATAATTTGTTTTGTTGTTATTATTAATCATTTTTTGGTGGCTCAGAATCAATACAACACAGCAAGAAATCTGAGAGACACGTGGCAGAAGAAGGTCCTACATCTCAGCACTCAAAATCAGAAACCAGATCCAATAAACCAATCAGATGGTGCTGAATTTTGTACACATCCTGAATCCTAATCCATCAAGCTTATTTAATGCAGTATATAACATGAGTCTAGTTCGCCACCATCAACACACACACCAATCTTTCAACTTTCCTTTAATCTCAATGGCAACCTCTTCAATCCAACAGTCAGCATTCGCCGGACAGGTGGCACTCAAGCCACAAAACGAGCTCGTCAAGAAAACTGGAAGCTACAATGGCGGACGTTTCACCATGCGCCGAACCGTCAAAAGTGCACCGCAAAGCATTTGGTAAAATAATTCACACTTTGAAAGTTTCAAGTTTATAGATGTGGAAATTGAAAATTAAATAAAATGATATTGTATGGTTTAATATAGGTATGGCCCGGACCGCCCAAAGTACTTGGGCCCGTTCTCCGAGCAAACTCCGTCATACCTAAGCGGTGAATTCCCCGGTGACTACGGTTGGGACACTGCTGGGTTATCGGCTGACCCCGAGACATTCGCCAAGAACCGTGAGCTTGAAGTGATCCACTCTCGGTGGGCCATGCTTGGTGCACTCGGGTGCGTGTTCCCTGAGATTCTTCCAAGAACGGTGTCAAATTCGGTGAAGCGGTCTGGTTCAAGGCGGGATCCCAGATTTTCTCAGAAGGTGGGCTCGACTACCTTGGAAACCCGAACCTGGTCCACGCCCAAAGCATTTTAGCGATTTGGGCTTCGCAGGTGGTTCTCATGGGCCTCATTGAAGGGTACCATGTTGGTGGAGGCCCACTTGGTGAAGGGCTTGACAAGATTTATCCTGGTGGATCTTTTGACCCACTTGGATTGGCTGATGATCCAGAAGCATTTGCTGAGTTGAAGGTTAAGGAGCTTAAGAACGGTCGATTGGCCATGTTTTCGATGTTTGGGTTCTTTGTCCAGGCCATTGTAACTGGAAAGGGCCCGATTGAGAACTTGTCTGACCATCTTAGTGACCCGGTAGCTAACAATGCTTGGGCTTATGCTACCAACTTTGTGCCTGGAAAATGAGTTAGAATATTTTTGTAAAAAATTAATGATAGTTATGAAATATTCCGAGCAAAACTTTCATATTAAGGTGTCTTTTAATATTGTTTGGTTGAAATCCATTTCATTTCTAAACTATTAAACAAAGGATAAAATGTTGGAGCTAAAGAAAAATATGATTAAAATGATGTCTCTCAACCCTACATTCTACAATATGTATGAGCTAATACCCAATTTGTAAATAAAATGCAATACAAGAAAGGAAATGACGAATATAATTACAAATAATGAAACGAAATATGTAAACAAAAAATTAGATAAAGAGTTTTGTTGAGTCTCATGATTTAATACGATTCCCTTAAAATAAATTAATCGTCTATTTCTTAGGGTAAAACAATTACCAAGTAATTTGTACTAGCAGATATGAAAAATGTTTGAATACTTACTGAAATTCTATGCGATTAAGAACAAGAAAGAAAGCAAATCCGTGATAGTATGTGTTTGGGTGAATCAAAGCATATCTACAAATGAGCCACAAATTTCTCATTTTATAGGTTAAATGATAACTTTTGTTTAATAAAAACATTAAGGGTTTTTCTACCATATATTCTAATGGTGACTTTGAATGAATTAATAAACTAAACATGTGCCTAATACTACTCGTAATCGTGAGGTCGCCACCTCTGTCCCCTCTTTAATCGCTGAAAAAGACGTGTTCCTTGCCCCTTACATTCAACTTGCACGACACGTCCCTTTAAGGGGCACATGTTATAAAAACTCAAACAATAAACTCATTCAATACTACCTAACATAAAATCGTAATCTACATCCAAAACCGTAACTATTGTGCATCAGGTCGGTCTGTGCAGGTCAGTATGATCCTTCTTGTTGACGAGTTGCAAAAATTAGTCACACATGACCTTGTGATTTTCAAAGTTGCATTCATGTCCACATAAGGGTTTAACCACTATCTCACTTCCTACCTTATAAACCACACATATGTTTGGTATTTTTGAATGTGGGACAAGTTGCCAACATTTCTTGTTTCTAACACCCGACTTTGAGAGTCGATATTTCATTCACTACATCTCTATATTGGACATTCTTTAGCTTGTTGTGTAGCTCCCACAAAGGGAGAACGCAAAACTACCAGCTTGTAATTATATATAACGAATATACATATAATTATATAAGTTCAAAGTTATTGAAAACCCATATTCATCACAAATTTTCCAACACTTGCAACATTTTATATATAATCAAAATTAGCTTATTCATGGTAGAAAAAATAGAACAAATAATTGTTTACCAGTCAACTAAATGATGGCCCGTTTTCACCCGAACCCATTACCCAACCTCAACAACCCTGCCATATTGTCACCTTCAATAACATTTCAACACATCGTCAATAATCCATGCAAGAACATAATCCGTCTTTAAAATGGTCATAACGGGGTGGTTCAATTGCGGCTGAGAGATAGGAAGAAGGATGGAGGGTGTTTGGTGACGAAATAGATCGTTCGGTTACATGCCTTTTGCCCATTTAAATAAAGGTCCATTAATCATGTTCACTTTCACAATAACACGTTTTTGTTTAAATTTAAACAAAGATAAATTTTATGGATTGTCAAACTTGAACAAGAAGACTAGTGAAATAATATAAAATATGTCATATCAACATTTCAATCGTGACTCCTAATTTATTTAAGATAATTTGATTAAAAGGAAATACTAGTTGACAGGGGCGGAATTTTTATGGTGCACACGGTGGCACGTGCTACAACTCGAAAAAAAATTTGGTACGTTAAATTTTTGGGACTTTTTTATTGTTATAATATTTTGAATACATTAATATATATCTGAAAAGACGAATTAAGACACATCCATCTACTAGTGCAGCTGGCTAGCACTCCTTCCATGTATATAAGAAGGTCATGAATTCGAATCTTGTTGTTGCCATTTTTTTTAAATCAATTTTTTTTCCTTTTTAAGCCTCTATATTACAAGGGTTTTCTTTTTCTCAACCTTTTTTCTTTTTTTTACCCTATATATTTATTAAAAAAAATCTTTAGCCCAAACATTTCAAATCATTTTCTTTTATTTTCCTTTTTCAATACTTTAAATTGATTTTTTTTATAAATCAAAGGAGGTATTTTATAAAATATAATATAATTTTATAAACCAAAAATTTTATGGATTAAAAACCTATTCAATATCGCAAATCAATCTTAAAAAAAACCTCTAACTATTAGTTAATAGTCCACACCCAAAGGCAACCCAAACATTTGAACCAAATAAAAAAACATAAAATGTGTATTGTAGATTTTGTAATATGTTTATAAAATTAATAATTCTTTCGTAAGTTTATGAAATTCATTCTTAAAGATTTGTTGGTGTATGTAATTAAAAAGGGTGATTTGTAATATAATTTTTTTGTGTTAAATTTGTTTTGTTTCAGGACATTGCCACTGTAATCCCACTAGAGGTCGCAGTCCCCTTAACACCGCATTTTTTTTTTTCACCACAAGGGTGTCACCGCTTGTGGAAGTTTCTAATTCCGCCCCTGCTAGTTGAGATAAGAGCATATATCTTTTACTAGCTTCAAAGCCCGCCCGATTGGGCGGGATGCTTCAAAAGAGATATTAAAGAAAAATAACAAAAATATTAATACAGTTTAAATGACATGGCAAAATTTTGATACATGAATAAATGTTATAGAAAATTGATTGACGAAATAAGATTTCTTTGTAAATGACATTTGTTGTTGAATTAGTATAATTACCATATTTGTCCCAATAAATAACGTTCACTCCGTTCTTCTTCTTAACTCGTGATACAGCAACACAAAGTTGACCATGTGAGAATACTGGTTTTGAACAAACAAACCAACTTGCGACAACGTCTGACCATGTCTTATATTAAGAGTCATAGCCGTCCTACCACCTTCCAACAAAAGGGCCGCAATACCACCTGAGGCAACATTCAATACCATTGACCCTTGCGAATGTAATATTGTTTTGGTAGAATTATGATAAACCACTTTAAAACTGAACATGAATGCATAATCATGAAAATCATGAAATTAAAAGTCAAATAACATTTGATAAAATCATGAAAATAATCTTTATTACAACATCGTCCTTTTTCACTTGATCTACAAATTTCATATCTTAAAAAACACAAGAATAAAAATAACTTCAAAAACTTCAATTTAGTTTATATTAAGTCCTAGGTTTGCAAAGTAAAGAAAATTATTACGGAAAAAGTTTGTAAATATGACCTCTCAATATGAGAACTTAAAACACTGTTTGCAAACTTAAATTCCATATTTATTTTTAATACTATAACTTTTCATGTTGAGAAGTTGGGGACAAATATGATTAGTCGTTGCAAATATGAGAAGTTGGGTCAACCTACACAATTTTTTGTAATGATTGTACAATTAGGGTACCTTGAAAAGATAGATCTAAATATGTAAGTTCAAAAGCATAAACAAAGAAGATTACAATAAAGAGAACAAAAGGGGCTATTGAAACTAACACAATTGTTGATAAATATAAACCATCTATAGCTTTCAAACCATCTAATATACATATGAAACTGATTTAGGTGAGACTCTAAATCAGTGAAATGTTGAAGATTAAAAACAATTAACCCATTATGTTTGGCTAAATTTCATCTAACTTATATATATAATTTGATGATGATAATAATAAGTAAAACCTTAGGCATCATATCTGTAGTTGCAATAAGTTTGTCAAATTCCACAAATCCTCCTTTAATTTGCTCTATCAACTCCTCTGCATCAACTACATCTGCTCCCACATTTTTTGCATCATCGATCTTTTCACCTATAAATTTAAATAATAATTCATAAATGTTACAATTATACTACAATTTTATAGCAAATTAATTAGTTAGAGAAATAACCTTTAGTCAAAACAGCTACCCTAACAACATGTCCTATACCCTTGGGAAATTCACCTACAATACAAGGTTATAAATATAAGAAGAAACTATAAAAAGCATAATATATTGTATTTTAATTAAAAGAATTAATAACTTACTTATTATGAGTTGTTTATCATTATATTTGGGCCAATATTCAGACGAAAATGTGCTTCTGCACTTTCAAAAAACTTTGTGTTTGCCATTTGCTTGAGCAATGATACTGCAGTTTTGACATCATAATTTTTCTTAACCTCCCAAAATTTTAAATTTCCAAGAATCTCTTTGACCTTGTCTTTTAATCACAATTAAACAAAATATAATTCAAAATCAACAAGTTGCAACTTGTAAGCTATGACGAGGCTCAATTATAAATAAGCAAAACATGGGCATTCAAAATCGACAAGGTTCAACTCTGGTTATCTAAAACTGATCGTTTGACACTAACACAATCAACATGCAGTGATCATCTCATTGTTGATTAATAGTCTATTACTATTTTAGCCTCAGTTGAAAGTGAACATTTGACTTTGGGCATGTTTGGGAAAGCTTATTAACGATGAACATCTGACTTTGGGCAGTGAACATTTGATTAATAGTCTATTACTACTTTAGCCTCAGTTAAAAGTGAACATTTGCCTTTGGGCATGTTTGGGAAAGCTTATGAGCTTATTAGCTTATTAAGCTCAAATTTACAAGTGTATTTGAGCTTAATAAGCTAATAAGCTCATAAGCCCTGTTAAAAAGTTTTCCCAAACATGCCCTTTGTAGTGTGCAATGACCTATCACTGTGTTCCAGACATTTTAAGTGGAAGAAAAGAGAGGAAGAGAGAAGAAGTAAAGAGAAAAGAAAAGATTCTAAGAGGGAAATATTTTTGTTTTTCGTGTTCCCGTGTCGGATAGGAAAGAAAAGAAAATTGTCGGTTTTTGTGTTCCTGAGTAAGAGAGAAGGGAAAATAGATTACACATTTACAACTTTATCCTTAAAATATAAATAAATAAAGTAAAATTAAGGGTACTTTGGTAATTGCAAATATTTTTAATTAATCTTCTCTTTTCTTCTCTCCAAATCTTCCCACTTTTGGGAGGAAGATTATGTAAGAAAAAATGCTCCACATTTCCTTCCTCTTCTCTTTCTTTCTTTTAAAAAAAAAACTCTGGAACACAATACAATTTTAATTTCTTTCCATTTCTTTTCTCTTCTCTTAAAATTAAAACTCGTGAACGCAGTGTATATGTTCAACATTAAATTGACAAAGACTACTTTTTTGTACAAATTAAAATTGACAAGAAATTAGAGTCAAATAACTAAATTCAAGATTTTCATACCCTGTTAGTCTTTAGAGGCACAGCAACTTTCCCTTTCTTAGGTTTAGTTGGTGTAGGTCAATTGCATTTTGAATTAAGTAACCTGCATTGTTGATAAATATAAACCATCATTGAGAAACCATAATTGATGAAATGGAAAGACTAATTTGACGAAATGTTTTCAAATATCAATTAAGAAGACTAATTTGAGTTAAGCTTACATTTCTTGTTTCTCAAGAACCTTAAATCAATTTTAAATTTATATAAACCAAAATTGATAAAGCAGGCTTACTATTGGATACAGTCAGTTTGAGTACAACATCAGAAGCATCTCAAAATCATGTTAAACCTAGGATTGGTGTAGTTATCAAGAATTTTGAAATTAAATTTGTTACCATTTTGGGAATTAAGGATGCATCACATGCTTGAGAAACTTACCGGCATGTACTAACCAGCGGTTAAACAAGATCCACTTGTGAGCACGTCATCGGTAAACTCACCGGCGGTTTTAAACTTAGGGTTGTACTGAAGAATCTTATTTGGCGGATGAAGTACGTTGTTTTTCCGAGTGATTTGGTGCAGGGTTTGGTGGTGGAGAGAAATGGAGTTTGAACAAATGACACCAATGGAGATAGCGGCTAGAGAGAATAGTGTGAGATGCTACCTGGAATAAACCCTAGTGTGCCAAGTCTCGTATTCCATTTGAGCATAAATGTGTAGGATTACAGATTTGCCCTTTGACATGTGGCATATGGCATGATTACACGTAAGCGTTAAAAACCAATGAGATTTGTTGAAATAGATGAGTTGGCTAAACAAAGTCAAATCTAGGCCTCATATATATAGGTAGATGTATAGTTTATAGAAGTCTATATAGAGGTAATGTTCATGGTTATAGACTTTAGAGCATCTCTAACGGATTTTATAGAGCCTGTCCATAATGGACATGATGGTGTGGAGTTAACGACTTATACAAAACAAAATGTATTAAAATTGCAACCCAAATTCCATGGAGGAAAGAATAATCAAAGTGAGCCCATTCACATATTTTAAACAAAAATTGGACATGTTTAATCGAAATAAGATAAGTAGGAGTTTATTCTGAACTCGGTGAAGTTTATAGAAGTAGATGTGTATGTTTATAGAAAATAGTAATTTATAAAAAGTTGATACGGCATGAGGTGACAACACAATAGATGTGTATGAGGTGACAATAGATTTGATAAAACTGACAACGTTGTGGATACTGTTAGTCCCAAGACTAAGTAAATAAGATTTGATGCTCGACAGCCAAGAAGAATAAATAACAGCTGAAGTAAGTATCTCAGCTGAAGCAAGTATATACAATAAACCTTCAGCTGAGTACGTACTTAGCTTTAGGATACAAGTCAAATCAGCAGCTATTAACGAGAGTTCATTCGAAGTCTATGGCCAAAGGACAAAGACAAGAAGAAGACTACTCAGCTGATTGTGGAATCAGCTGATAGTACCTGCTGCAGATAAAGACTTAAAGGCAATGTTCATTGACACCTTGAACATTTCCCTTTCCCGCTCAAAGAAGAAGAAAACGATGAAGATCTTCTATTTTGGAATAGAAGATAATGTCAGTTCAACTTCATCGTTTGTCCCTCAAGCATGTAAAGAGAAAGTCAACAACTTCTGTACTTGTGTAGTACACCTTTCACTGTGCGTCAGAAAAGGTACCGGAAGAAGTGGACACAAAGTACACTCGGGACGATAACTTGTGCAATCGCATTTAATGATCCATGGCAAGTCTACATCGACGAATAATATGTTTACACGTCGTCAAACTTGTGGACTAAGGAACATGGATCTTGGGCTATAAATGCAGATGTAAATGCTTGCATTTACAACACACCTTTAACCCTTCAGAGCATCTTAGAAATCATAAGCACAAGAACATTCTCTGAGAGTTAGTTATTGTCTAAGTATTAACTCCTCCATAGTTATTACTAAGGCATTAATATCAGCTGTTAGTATCAGCTGATATAACTCTCAGTGTATATCTCTTCTAGTTTGAGCGGTCTAAAGTGTCAACTCAAGTATAGAGTTTTAGGTAGTGTGTACTATCTATTTCCGCAAAATCTGTATTGTATTAAGATGTTTTTAATAAAACTCTTAATCATTGAAACCTTGTTCTTATTTACTTATCGTATCTTCGTCACTCGGCCATAACGCAACACGGTTGTGTTGTTGGGATCCAACAACTGGTATCAGAGCAGGTGTCAAAATTGTTTTCCATCAATTTTGAGCATCTGTTATGGTTCAACCTACATCATCAGATCTTCCATCATCTAGAAAACCTCCCAAACTCACTCAAACCAACTACCCCATGTGGAAAACCCGTATGTTGTCTCACATGGTTACCTATCACCCAAAACTCCAAGATAATATCACAATAGGAAAATATGTTCCCAAAACCCTCATTCCTGGTTCTTCTGAAACACCAGAACACTATGTTGTGAAGTCTGAGGCTCAGTGGACAGACGCTGAAAAACGTCTTGTTCATCTTGAGAACAAGGGAAGAGACATGCTTTTTCAAGCAGTTGGTGATGAAATGTATCACAATATTCAGTTTTGTGACTCAGTTAAAGAGATGTGGGAACGGCTGGCTGAAGTTTATGAAGGCACATCTGTTGTGCGTGAACATAACAAAAACATGCTCATACATGATTATGAACTGTTTAAAGCCAAGCCAAGTGAGACTATAGCTCAAACATTCAATCGTTATAACATTCTGTTAAACGAGCTAAAGTCTCATGGGGTTGATAAGGACGATATGTCCAAAATGTGTAAGTTTATGGCAGCTCTACCCTCTAAATGGGCTACCATCATAACTTGCATGAGTACATCTCCCACTCTGAAAGATTATACTCTTTCATCTCTCTATGGTATTTTCTTAAGTCATGAGATAACTGTACTCAACAAATTTCAACCTCCAAAGGACTCTAAAGTGAGTTTCATGAAGATGAAGACAACGATGCCCTTATATCTGAGTTGGCCTTACTTGTTAAAAATAGAAAATTCTTCAAAAACAAGTCTGGCTCCTCAGCTAGAGGCTCTAGTAGCAGATCTATCTCATCAGTTGTATCTTCCAGACCCTCTGGAAGTACACCTGACATCTCTGGGATAACTTGCTACAACTGCAACAAGAAGGGACACTATGCTAACGACTGCAAGCAGAAGAAAGCTAGTTCATCATCTTCAACTGGTGAGTCCGTTGAAGAAAAATACAAAAAGCTACAAGCCTTCACCAAAAAGATTCTAGAAGAAAAGAAGGCACTTGAAAGCAAATCTGCTGACAAGGGTCTAGTAGCTGAGACTCATGATTGGGCTGACTCTGGTGACAGCTCATCTGACGACGATGAATAAATGGCCACAATGTGTTTGATGGCTCGTGCTGATGAAGATGAATGCATTACAGCTGATGATGCTAGTACCTATAAATGGGTCAACATTGTTCACGAAAAGGTAACCTCTCTAATCTCCGCTGAGGCTACTAAAGCTAAAGAAATTGTTGATTCTATTATTTGTGACTTGCACTTCATTGATCAGCTGAAAGGTGAATGTTTGAATAAACATAATGCTATTCTACATGAAAATGCATTCTTAAAAGAACGTTTAATTGACCACAAAACTTTAAAAGAAGAACTTTCTGAAACGAAATTTATTAACTCAGTTCTCCAACATGATCTAAGTGAAAAAGTTAAAGAACTTGAAGCAATTAAAAAGATTTGTGAATCATGGTCTCGTTCATCCAAACGTGTGAGTGAATGTGTTAACTCACAAATCCCCAGTCAAGTACAAGATGTACTAGGAGGAGATTTCCTTGCTGCAGCCGCTGTTCCTGACAGCAGTACAGATGATCTGTACTACTCGTCAGCTGATGCTTCTGTGCCAGCTGAAGAGTTGGTTTTTGGTTCCTTTGTTAGGTCCACCAAAACCTATGCTACTGAGATGTCCTCAGAAGACCCTTATGTGGCTACTGGTGAAGAGTCATCTACTGACTCCTCTGCCATGGTAGTTAGGACACCCACTGTAGTTATTGTTGAACCTAGAAAATCTGTCTCGGGTTCAACACCTGCTGCATCTTCTGCTAGATCTCAGCAGAAGACTAGAAGAACAGCAGGAAAGAAAACTGTTCTTACATCCTCCAAGGGTGAGCCAGTTGGAGTTCGTACTCGAGCTGCAAAGAACAAAGTTAAGAGTGTTTCTAAGAACACTCCAAGTCCTTCTTCAGTCGTGTCTGTCAGACAGCTGAAAGGAAAGGTCAGCAAGCTGACATCACTCGTTCAAACTCTGACTATCTCTGATAATCAGAAAATGAAAGGTATCTTGGGTCCAGTTCCCAATCCTACTGCCTCGGCCTCTACTCCACTGCAAAGAAACAGAAAATGCTATAAGTGTGGAGATCGTGGGCACATGGCAAGTGAGTGTGACAGCACATGCTTGAGACCTTCCCCAACTTCACTATGTGAGCCTACTGAGAAGCCAACGTCTGTGAGTCCCAGCGGGAAGTCACAAGGACCCACCGAAGTGTGGGTTCCCAAAAAGAACTAACTTCTTTATCTTATGTGCAGGGTGATGAAAGCAAACATGTCTGGTACCTAGACAGTGGTTGCTCAAGACACATGACTGGTTACAAATCCATGCTGGAAGAGTTTGAAGTTTGTGATGGCCCCTCAGTAGTTTTTGGTGATAATGGTAGAGGCTCAACTGAAGGTTATGGAACCATCTCAAATGGGTCCATAAAAATCACAAGAGTTGGTTATGTAAATGGGCTGAAACATAATCTTATCAGCATTAGCCAACTTTGTGATGCAAAGTTCTCAGTGAACTTTAACGAATACAGAGGAACGGTGATAGATAAGAATGGAAAGGTAGTATTAGTTGCTCCCAGAACCAAGAATGTCTATACACTTGACATGAATCCTCAGAATCAAGAAGTCTGTCTATTCTCTCACTCTACAGAAGAGCTGAATTGGTTGTGGCACAAAAGGCTATCTCACATGAACTTCAAAAATATATCGAAGCTGGCACGAGGTCAGCTGGTGAATGGTCTGCCACAAATCAAATATGAAAAGGATAAGCTTTGTTCTGCATGTGAACAAGGCAAACAACACAAAAGCTCCTTCAAATCAAAGCAATGTTTTTCCATCGACAGCTGCCTTCACATGCACCATATGGATCTCTTTGGTCCCATGAACACTGAAAGTCTAGGTGGAAAGAAGTATACACTTGTTATCCTTGACGAATACTCACGATATACTTGGGTTATATTTTTACGCCACAAGAGTGATGCAGCTGATGAAATTATCAAGTTCATCAAAAGGATGGAACTTCTAAACGGGTCTAGAGTCAAGATGATGAGATCAGACAACGGTACTGAATTCAGAAACAAGACTTTGGAAGATTTCTGTTCAGATGTTGGGATCTCCCATAACTTTTCAGCTGCTAGAACACCTCAACAGAATGGTGTTGCTGAAAGAAGGAACAGAACCCTTATAGAAGCTGCAAGAACAATGCTTGCTGAGTCAAACATGCCTAAGCAATTTTGGGCAGAGGCTGTTAACACAGCTTGTTTTACTCAGAATATGTCTCTCTATGTGAAGAGACACAAAAAGACTTCTTATGAGATTTTTCGTCAAAGGAAACCCTTCATCGGTTTCTTTCACGTGTTTGGCTTTGTGTGTTTTGTATTAAACACAAGAGATCAGCTGAGTAAATTTGACTCTAAAGCTGATGAAGCCATTTTCTTGGGATACTCCACTCTATCCAAAGCATATAGAGTTTTCAACAAAAGAAGACAAACATTGGAAGAGTCCATAAATGTTACTTTTGAAGAACACTCAAAAGCTTTGAACCCCTCCTCTACTGACTCGTCTGATGCCTTTCAGAGATCAGCTGAATCATCTCCTGATGATACAACTGAAGCATTCTCCGATGCTTTAAATCTCTTTGATGTTCCCGTAAATGAATCAGATGAGACATTCCATGATGCTCCTACATATCTTGTGGACATTGCAGCTGTTCAATAAGAGATTCCAACAGTTAGAGCATCATCTAAGGCTACTTCTAAGCCACCTCTTCATACTTCAAGAAGATCAGTTCCAAATGAAGTAATTCATCCTGCTGAGCAGTCAGCCGCTCAACAAGGATCTAATTCTGCTGAATCTTCCTCTTCTACTGCTGCTCCTCAATCTAAGTGGACCTCAGAACATCCAATTGAGTTAATCATTGGAGATCCACAGCAGGGAGTAGTCACTAGAAGTAAAGCATCATGCAATCTTTGCTTATGGTCTTGCTTTCTAGCAATTGAAGAACCGAAAAATATTAAAAGCTGCTTTAGAAGACTCAAGCTGGATTCAAGCGATGCAGGAAGAACTTACCCAATTCGAGGTCAACAAAGTATGGCAGCTGGTGCCTCCACCAGCTGGAAAGACTATAATTGGTACTAAATGGGTATTTAGGAATAAAATGGATGAAGAAGGTGTAGTTATTCGCAACAAAGCTAGACTTGTTGCACAAGGATACAAACAAGAGGAAGGAATCGATTTCGATGAAACATTTGCTCCAGTGGCTAGGCTTGAGGCTATTAGAATATTTCTAGCCTACGCTGCTTACAAAGACTTCACAGTTTTTTAGATGGACGTGAAGAGTGCCTTCTTGAACGGAAAGCTGCAAGAGGAAGTGTATGTTAAACAACCACCAGGGTTTGAAAATCCTAAGTATTTAGACTATGTGTTTAAACTGGATAAAGCGTTGTATGGGTTGAAACAAGCACCTCATGCATGGTATGATACACTCTCCACATTCCTCATAGCAAATGATTTCACCAGGGGAAAGATTGATAAAACCTTATTCATTCGCAAAATCAAAGGTGATATCATTCTTGTTCAAATTTATGTGGATGACATAATTTTTGGTGCTACTGATGAAAAACTTTGTAGACGTTTTTCAAAACTTATGTCTACAAAGTATGAGATGAGCATGATGGGTGAATTGACATATTTTCTTGGCTTACAAGTTAAGCAATCTAAAAATGGAATTTTTATAAATCAAGAAAAATATATCAAAGATCTTTTAACGAAATTTGATATGAATTCATCATCATCCATGAAAACACCAATGGCTCCTCCAAACAATTTAGATGCTGACATAACTGGTAAGTTAGTTGATGTCACATTCTATAGAGGAATCATTGGATCATTACTCTATCTCACCGCCAGCAGACCAGACATTATGTTAGCTACTTGCATGTGTGCTAGGTATCAAGCTGATCCTAGAGAATCTCACTTAATAGCCACAAAAAGAATTTTGAGGTACCTTAAGGGTACTCTAAGCCTAGGTCTTTGTTATGCCAAAGACTCCGGGTTTGATCTAATTGGCTATTCAGATTCAGACTTTGCAGGTTGCAAAATGGATAGAAAGAGCACCATTGGAGGATGTCAGCTGCTTGGTGGAAAGCTAGTCAGCTGGACAAGCAAGAAACAAAGCACTGTTTCTACCTCCACAGCTGAAGCAGAATATGTTGCTGCTGGAAGCTGTTGTGCTCAAGTCCTTTGGATGAAGAATCAGCTTGTTGATTTTGATATGAACTTCTGCAAAGTTCCCATCTATTGCGATAACACGAGTGCTATTGCAATCAGCAACAATCCAGTTCTTCATTCCAGAACCAAACATATCGACATAAGGTATCATTTTATTAGAGATCACATTGAACAAAGTGACGTGGAACTACACTTCATTTCAACTGACCTTCAGCTGGCTGATCTATTCACTAAGCCTTTAGATGAAAAACGATTCAACTTTTTGATCAGCGTGCTAGGTATGTTGAATGCTTGAATCAACTGCTGAAGTACTATCAGCAGCTGATAAGATTCACCTTGTCACTTAGTACATTCAGCTGACTAAAATCTTTTGAATGTATCAGTCGGTTGAATAAAATCTCTTAAATGATAACTTATCAAGTTTTATAAGTTAAAACGTTTGGTTCTCCCAAAAAGTCATCTTCGTACCCTGTCCACACGTTCTCTGTGGTAAATATTTCCACTCGAGTGGAAATATTTGGCATTTATGAGGGACAAGACCTCTGACACAGAAACGGCTCCACTACCCTGACACAGAAACGGCTCCACTTTCTCACACTGTCACATCCAACCACCTTTGCACGATAACCAACGTGTGTATAGTTGGTTTGTAACTATCCAATTATGACCCGGTTTAAACTCGAACTTTACCCAAACCGACCCATAAAACCCCTATAAATACCCACCACTCTTCCTCATTTTTCTTCATCCCTTCCACAATTCTTTCTCCAAAAACCCTCCATTTCTAAACCTTTATCTTTCTTCCCTCTCTCCCCAAAATGTCGAAGAAATCCCCAAAGGTTTCTCTTACTAGGGCTGCTATTGGGTTCACTCAGAACTCAAACCTAGTAGGCAACTTCTCCCCACCGGATGATCTTGACGATATCTATCGACCGGTTGTGACGTTTGTGCGTCACTGCCCCATCCGTGGTGCCTTTACAAGAGTCACCAAGAGTATCATTGAACTCTTGCGTGATTTCTGGATGACCGCCTCCACTCCTGGAGACGACATCACTGCGCAAGTCGGAACTCATCAAATCACCATTTCTCTTGATGATTTCCGAGTTGCTTGCGGATTCGATTATCTGCAACCTGGTGAAGAATATCAGCATACTAAATCTGTTGATGAAGCTAAAGCGAGTCTAATCAGTATCACTGGATACAGATTAGAAAATGAAAAAGATCAGGTGTCGATCTTCAAGAAGTCTCAGCTGACGAGACCCTGGGCCTATTTCTTTACCCACATCATTCAGGGTATCGGAGGCAATTCCGGGTCTCTCAACCAGTGCAACTCCAGCATTCAAGTCTTTGCTGAAGCCCTAGTTACTGGTCAGCGGATCGACTTTGGGAAACTAGTGTACGAGGAGGTCAAGACGAAGCTGAAAAGCAAGGGAAATAACCTTCCCTATCTTTGCTTTTTCACATTGTGCGTTGCACATGTGATGCTTAAAAAGCTGGAGATAGATTATGATGACATCCCTGGGGAATCGGTGATGGTCCGTTCCATTTCCAGCCTCATCTTCCAGAAGAAGGATGATGAGAAGGCATTTCCCCTCACCTCGTACATGCTGAAGATCATAGATGATCGAGTCAGATCCAAAAGGGATCGAAAGATGGGCGCAACATCGAAGAAATCTGCCCTCCAAGAAGGTAAGTCCTTTTCTCATCTGAAGAGATTTCCATCAACTGATCGCACACAAACTGTTGATGGAAATACACCACTTCCACTGGGATCTCAATGCCCATTAACGTGGAAATTGTGGAAACGGGTGATATTCCGCATGGTGGGAAGAAGCGTGTGAAGCGATCTGCTCACCGCCCTGCTTCTTCCTCTTCATTCTCTTTATCATCTTCTCCCACCTCCAGCGCCCCTTTTCTCCTCAGCTGAGGGTAAGAGGGTCTGCTACCTGTGGAGATGATGATGTTGATGATGATGTTGAGCTGGCGATCGCAGCATCATCAGGATTTAGCCGGAATCCGTTGGGTTCTCACTCGAGATCCCAATTGGAAGGATTGCAATCAGAAGCAGTATCAGCATCTGGATGTAGTCCTTCTCATTTTCACTCTTACAGTGTTTTTCCAGGAACTCTACCAATACTTGGAGTTCCTGTCCAGACACTTCCGGTTGTCTCTCTTTTTCCCTTTTCTTTCATCCACTCTGCTGATTTCTCAACAAGTCAGCAGACTTCAAAATGGCAATTTCATTCTTTAGGAGTTAGTGCCGGCTCCACACCTCTGCGTAGCTCCTCGACCGATTCATTATCAGTCGTTGTAACAAGGGAACAAACTCCACAAGCAACCTCAGTCTCTCAACAGACTGCTGGTGAAGTTTGTGGCTCATCCCAAGCCACCCGAGTGTCAGCTGCACACACACCACCCCCAACTTCTTCATCACTTACTGAGTCATCCGCTGATGATAGATTGACTAGAAACCAAGTCAATCTTGAAGCTGTTCTTTCTGTTTCCCACAACGTTACCAGCTTAAACCAGCTGGTGATCGAGGAAACCACCACCACCAATGAAGAGACAACTTTATACCAAGTTGTTACTGAGGTAATCACCCAAGCTGCCAGTGATCGCGAACGTATTCGCCAACCGAGCTGTGAGGCAGCTAACCCACCACCCAGAGGAACTCTTCCTCTAGTCTCCATAACAGTTTCGCCGACTGTTGAGACCGAAGCACCAGATTCACAAACAGCATTTCATATGATGTTTGATTCTGCTGATATCCCCATTCAGCAGTACATCTTTTCAGATGATGAAGAGATGCAAGAATCTGGGCTTCAACCTGTTTTGACAACTGAAGTAGGCACTTCTGTTTTAACCCCAGAAGTTTCAGTTGGACCCAACCCACCCCCCATAGTTTCTGAGGATCCCATAGGAACTCTTCTTCCTACCTCGGGAACACCTTCTTCCACAGCTGAGGTTACCCCTCAAGCTGGAGACATGCCGGACCCCCTCCCGAAAAGCGTCCAAGTGTCCCTTGCTGAATCCAGCAAAGCTGGAGGAAGCATTCCCATCAGAGCCGGTGCTACTCTGATGTCTAGTGTTGTTACATCCCAGATTCGACCTGGGATGGCCACGCTGAGGAAGCAGATGGACTCCCTTCGCAGGGATGTTCCAAAGAAGTTTTCCAAAACTGCTGAGAACCTCTCTTCCAGCATAACTTCTCTGCATGCTGAGGTCCACACTCAGACTCCTCAGCTGGTTCTTCTTTCTGATCAGATTCGCCTCAACACCAGCGAGTTCATCTCTCTCAACGACTATGTGCGTCAAGAGCTGAACTCCCTTCGTGATTCTGACAGAGTCGAAAGCGACAAACTTCTCTCCGAAGTTTGGGACAGCCTGGCTCTTGCCCAATCAAAGCAAGAGTCCCTGTTGACGCTCACTCATAGCCACCTCTCTAAGGCTATCGATGAGTCAGCAGCTGCTGTGTCCACCAGGTTGGACAAAATGGAGACTGAAGTCAGCTCGCTGACTTCCCAAGTCGCTGGTCTCCAAGGCACCCTCAACCTCATTCTTGCCAAGCTTAATGAGGGTGCTGCTGTTGTCCATCTTGCTTCAGCACCAGAGAGTACCCCTCTTCTTCGGGCACTCTATGAGGGGGAGAACGTGGCTACTTCAGCAGGTGAACAATATGGTGAACAAGAAAGTTCACAACTTATAATCACCTCTGCTGTTGGAGCCAATACTGAAGACGTTCCAGTAGGTGACAACTCAAGAAATCCACCTATCACCTCTGATGGAACATTAGAAGAAGAAGCTGAAACCTCAACTGGTTATACTAAAATCGTTGATTCTTTTGAATCAGTTGAGGTCCCAAAAGTCCAAGCCCCGCAAATCCAAAACCCTCAGCCTATTTCACAGGAGATTCCTCATCCTGCTGAGGGGGAGCCTACATATGCTTTGATTGAAAACCTCATTTTAAATGAAGTTGGAACCACTGCTGATCTTGATACAGCCATAGCCCTTCAAAGAATAGCCCATGAAGAGCTGTATCAACAAGCTGAAGCACAAAGAGCTGAGAACATTAGGTTGTTCAAAAAGGTTCTTGATCAGCGTAGGTAGGAAGCAAAGATCACCAGCGTAAAGGCCCCCAAATTCGATCCCAGCTGCCCTGATGAAATTGTAATAACAAGGGTTGGGAATGCGGTGCTTCATGAAAAGTTTGCTCTGAACAAGATCAGCCTCATTCTCAACTACGATGAATGGAAAGAGGCTGAAGTAGCTGCCAGAACTGCGAGACCATCGCGGATTATAACAGAACTCGTAGATAGGATTCAAGTCGCAATCTACTCCTTCAAGAATCTATGCGATACAATCAGGAAACAAGCTCCTGAGTTGGCCTATCGTATACCTCCTGAATTGTGTGAATCTCAAGCTGCTATTGTCAGAGAAACTGCTGGTGAAAGCTCCTCAGCGAGAGGGGAGAAACGTAAGTCCGTTCTCCTTGAGCCTTTTGCTGACTCCAGATCACTGGATATTGGGTCGTCCATCATATTTTCAAAACGACAAAACCCAATATCACAAATTCCATCCCCGAGGGAGTTAACTTTGTCCCTGGGCTGATCGTAAAAGAACCAATTTATGGCTTTTGCTATCTGGAGAAAAAGAAGCTGCCTTGCTTCCAGCGGGTAGATGAGTTGAACTTATGTGATGTGGATCAACTGATGCTCTATCACAAGGTGCTGAGTTCCTCTACTGAAGAGGGAAGAGAAATGAAGAAACTAATAAGCTCAGCCTTCAACTCACTGTGTCACAATGTCCTTGGATCGGCTATGTCCAAGACATTATAGTTTTTTTTATTTTCCTTGTACTTTAATTTCCTTATCAATAGAAAATCAAAACTTTGTAATATACTTGTAAAAATTGTAAAAAGATAAACAAATACAAAAGAACCCTAAGGGTCAAAGTACATAAGTATTCAGCTGACTCCTTTCAGCTGAATCATTACAGGGTTACACTTATACGGCTATTCGATTGCATCAAATAGGGGGAGATTGTTAGTCCCAAGACTAAGTAAATAAGATTTGATGCTCGACAGCCAAGAAGAATAAATAACAGCAGAAGTAAGTATCTCATATGAAGCAAGTATATACAATAAACCTTCAGCTGAGTACGTACTTAGCTTTAGGATACAAGTCAAATCAGCAGCTATTAACGAGAGTTCATTCGAAGTCTATGGCCAAAGGACAAAGACAAGAAGAAGACTACTCAGCTGATTGTGGAATCAGCTGATAGTACCTGCTGCAGATAAAGACTTAAAGGAAATGTTCATTGACACCTTGAACATTTCCCTTTCCCGCTCAAAGAAGAAGAAAATGATGAAGATCTTCTATTTTGGAATAGAAGATAATGTCAGTACAACTTCATCGTTTGTCCCTCAAGCATGTAAAGAGAAAGTCAACAACTTCTGTACTTGTGTAGTACACCTTTCACTGTGCGTCAGAAAAGGTACCGGAAGAAGTGGACACAAAGTACACTCGGGATGATAACTTGTGCAATCGCATTTAATGATCCATGGCAAGTCTACATCGACGAATAATATGTTTACACATCGTCAAACTTGTGGACTAAGGAACATGGATCTTGGGCTATAAATGCAAATGTAAATGCTTGCATTTACAACACACCTTTAACCCTTCAGAGTATCTTAGAAATCATAAGCACAAGAACATTATCTGAGAGTTAGTTATTGTCTAAGTATTAACTCCTCCATAGTTATTACTAAGGCATTAATATCAGCTGTTAGTATCAGCTGATATAACTCTCAGTGTATATCTCTTCTAGTTTGAGCGGTCTAAAGTGTCAACTCAAGTATAGAGTTTTAGGTAGTGTGTACTATCTATTTCCGCAAACTTTGTATTGTATTAAGCTGTTTTTAATAAAACTCTTAATCATTGAAACCTTGTTGTTATTTACTTATCGTATCTTCGTCACTCGGCCATAACGCAACACGGTTGTGTTGTTGGGATCCAACAGATACTATAAGACAGGTGTTAACGAGCACGTCGGTCTTCACTTCGGTTGTGTCACTTTTGTCAAACCAATCTCACGGCTCATCGGTTCTTCTCCATCGTTTATTCACTTCGACTGCTCGAAGAAAACGGGCGAGGAGAAAAGTGGGTCCTAAAGTATTTTAATAGGGTATACAGTATATACATATTTTTTTTTATATATATTTTATAATTCTGAGGTTAAAAAAACTAAAAAGAATTAAGAATTGTTGAGAAAAGTGTCGGTTGTCGCAATTCAAAAGTTATTCAACGTAAGTGATTAGGAAAATTTGTATCCACTCCTTCAAATAAATGGAAATTTATCTATTATTTTCACGTATTAACCAAATTATGTAGTCGCATTCTATTAATAATTACTGAAATAAGTATAATTTAAAAAGTCTAGCTTAAAAGATTAGGAAATTGAATAATTCAAACGGTTATAACATTTTAGTATTATTGTTTTAATAAAAAAAACATAACCGATGTTAAACCGGACTCTAAATTTTACTCTCTATTTTTATGTAAAATGGATCGGATCATTACCTCTGTATAGTGGGAATTTAAAATCGTGGTGACGGATTCCTTAAAGACTGTCAAACTAGTCGAACCGATTGAACTAGATTACAATATTGTTCATTATTTATGTCTTTATGATAAGTTAGTTACGAAATTTTTTGTAAGTAATCGAAATTCAGAAAATTACCGATAAGAAGATACTCAATCTGGAAGATGATAAAGAAAGACGAAGGTGATGATTCACGAATGAAGCATTAGGTTAAAACATTTCACGACACACAGAAGTATCATATAGCATAAGGTTAAAATTTTAAAAATAAAAAAAGCCGCCAAATTCAGTTTCTTGGGCAGGCCCGGTTCAACATGGTTTGGTTAAAAACCTTGCACTTTAATCCGACCCACATCTTACATATTAACCCAGCTACATCCAGTCAACACCACACCAACAGGTCGTTCAAACATTGCAAAAAACGTCAAAGAGAGTGAGTTATACATTTTATATCTCTTGTTTTATCTCCTTATCCAACAAATTGTATAATTTGTTTTGTTCTTATTATTAATCATTTTTTGGTGGCTCAGAATCAACACAACACAGCAAGAAATCTGAGAGACACGTGGCAGAAGAAGGTCCTACATCTCAGCACTCAAAATCAGAAACCAGATCCAATAAACCAATCAGATGGTGCTGAATTTTGTACACATCCTAAATCCTAATCCATCAAGCTTATTTAATGCAGTATATAACATGAGTCTAGTTCGCCACCATCAACACACACACCAATCTTTCAACTTTTCTTTAATCTCAATGGCAACCTCTTCAATCCAACAGTCAGCATTCGCCGGACAGGTGGCACTCAAGCCACAAAACGAGCTCGTCAAGAAAACTGGAAGCTACAATGGTGGACGATTCACCATGCGCCGAACCGTCAAAAGTGCACCGCAAAGCATTTGGTAAAATAATTCACACTTTGAAAGTTTCAAGTTTATAGATGTGGAAATTGAAAACTAAATAAAATGATATTGTATGGTTTAATATAGGTATGGCCCGGACCGCCCAAAGTACTTGGGCCCGTTCTCCGAGCAAACTCCGTCATACCTAAGCGGTGAATTCCCCGGTGACTACGGTTGGGACACTGCTGGGTTATCGGCTGACCCCGAGACATTCGCCAAGAACCGTGAGCTTGAAGTGATCCACTCTCGGTGGGCCATGCTTGGTGCACTCGGGTGCGTGTTCCCTGAGATTCTTTCCAAGAACGGTGTCAAATTCGGTGAAGCGGTCTGGTTCAAGGCGGGATCCCAGATTTTCTCAGAAGGTGGGCTCGACTACCTTGGAAACCCGAACCTGGTCCACGCCCAAAGCATTTTAGCGATTTGGGCTTCGCAGGTGGTTCTCATGGGCCTCATTGAAGGGTACCGTGTTGGTGGACGCCCACTTGGTGAAGGGCTTGACAATATTTACCCTGGTGGATCTTTTGACCCACTTGGATTGGCTGATGATCCAGAAGCATTTGCTGAGTTGAAGGTTAAGGAGCTTAAGAATGGTCGATTGGCCATGTTTTCGATGTTTGGGTTCTTTGTAGCTAACAATGCTTGGGCTTATGCTACCAACTTTGTGCCTGGAAAATGAGTTAGAATATTTTTGTAAAAAATTAATGATAGTTATGAAATATTCCGAGCAAAACTTTCATATTAAGGTGTCTTTTAATATTGTTTGGTTGAAATCCATTTCATTTCTAAACTATTAAACAAAGGATAAAATGTTGGAGCTAAAGAAAAATATGATTAAAATGATGTCTCTCAACCCTACATTCTACAATATGATTAAAATTATGTCTCTCAACCCTACATATATAATTTTCATATCATCTTATTGTATGAGCTAATACCCAGTTTGTAGATAAAATGCAATACAAGAAAGGAAATGACGAATATAATTACAAATAATGAAACGAAATATGTAAACAAAAAATTAGATAAAGAGTTTTGTTGAGTCTGATGATTTAATACGATTCCCTTAAAATAAATTAATCGTCTATTTCTTAGGGTAAAACAATTACCAAGTAATTTGTACTAGCAGATATGAAAAATGTTTGAATACTTACTGAAATTCTATGCGATTAAGAACAAGAAAGAAAGCAAATCCGTGATAGTATGTGTTTGGGTGAATCAAAGCATATCTACAAATGAGCCACAATTTCTCATTTTATAGGTTAAATGATAACTTTTGTTTAATAAAAACATTAAGGGTTTTTCTAACATATATTGTAATGGTGGCTTTGAATGAATTAATAAACTAAACATGTGCCAAATACTACTCGTAATCGTGAGGTCGCCACCTCCGTCCCCTCTTTAATCGCTGAAAAAGACGAGTCCTTTCCCCCTTACATTCGACTTGCACGACACGTCCCTTTAAGGGGCACATGTTAGAAAAACTCAAACAATAAACTCATTCAATACTACCTAACATAAAATCGTAATCTACATCCAAAACCGTAACTATTGTGCATCAGGTCGGTCTGTGCAGGTCAGTATGATCCTTCTTGTTGACGAGTTGCAAAAAATAGTCACACATGACCTTGTGATTTTCAGAGTTGCATTCATGTCCACATAAGGGTTTAACCACTATCTCACTTCCTACCTTATAAACCACACATATGTTTGGTATTTTTGAATGTGGGACAAGTTGCCAACATTTCTTGTTTCTAACACCCGACTTTGAGAGTCGATATTTCATTCACTACATCTCTATATTGGACATTCTTTAGCTTGTTGCGTAGCTCCCACAAAGGAGAACGCAAAACTACCAGCTTGTAATTATATATAACAAATATACATATAATTATATAAGTTCAAAGTTATTGAAAACCCATATTCATCACAAATTTTCCAACACTTGCAACATTTTATATATAATCACAATTAGCTTATTCATGGTAGAAAAAATAGAACAAATAATTGTTTACCAGTCAACTAAATGATGGCCCGTTTTCACCCGAACCCATTACCCAACCTCATCAAGCCTTGTGAAGATCGAATAACTCTTCATAAACATAGATCTTTAGGCTCAAGAATAGTTAGTTCTTGATCTGGAATAAGCATATACAAAACATAAAATTGCGGAATTAGTTGAACATATATGTATAGCTAAACAAGTTTTCATCATTAAAAGCCTCAATTCTATATATAAATACATAGAACGGTTCTTCGTTAAACAGGATCATACGACCTTGAGGCTTAGGTTTTTACACACAAAACACGTTAAAACGTGGGTTCTAAGAACATCTAATTCTATGTCATTATGTTTCTTTATATACTAGAAAACCCAAGACTTACAAGGAAAAGATAATGACTAAATCTTTTAAACTAATAAAGATATACTATATCTTTTTACATTAATGATTATCTCCTAAATCTTTATTTGAATCTTGAACTTCATATCATCGACTTAGGTCCTTGTAGTTTAATAGTTTTGACATATCAAATCTTTAATGAATATTAATAATAATATTCCTAACAATCTTCCCCTATTTGATTTGACAAAACTTGTAGAATTAGCTAGGAATCTTCAAGTCTCTTCCCCTTTTTGACATAATCAAATAAATCCGAGAAACTTGAACTTCCCCTTGAATGATCAACACTTTTTCTTCCCCTAAAAGTTTGATATCATTCATGTGTTCTTCAAGGCTATATTAATTACATTGAAAATCAACTATCTTCTATTTGAAGTTGAAGTAGAAACTCAAACTAAGCATCACATTCCGTCTAAATATAGTAATCAGCAACATCATATCTTGTATGAGAGACTTGCTTATCTTAGTCTTCAACAGATCTTTTCGTTAAGATTCGGTTGAATTGCAGTTACAACAATACATAACATCTTATGTAGTAAGATTTTCCACTTCATCTTCAAATAAAATATAATCAATTATCTTCTGTAATCAATTGATAAAGATCAAATATGTAGCAAATAAAAACTTTCCTTTATCTTCATTATGCCTTCAACCTGTGTGTGTGAATAATGTGATTCGTTTCACATTATTTTCAGATACGATCAATAAACCGTGGTATGGAATGAGCATGGTGTGTGACATGCTTTCCAAAATATGATGTATCAGTTGTATGGAAGAACTCAGTAAAAAAAAAATTTAAAATTTTTCCGGTCAGTACTGATTAATACTGATCAGTCAACGCAGCAGTAGTAAATTCTGATTTTTTATTACTGATGTTGATCAGTAGAAAAATTGACATGGATCAGTAGTAAATTGTTGTTACCAGTAGTAAAATCGGAATTGAGCATCGGATCAGTAGTAACCTGATATACTACTGATCAGTAGTGTATTGGTATTAGGAGCAGTAACAAGTTGAAACAAGATCAGTAGTAAAATAATATACTACTGATCAGTAGTGAGTAAATATACCAGTAGTAATTTGATACTGAGATCACAAAATTAGGGTTCCACTCCCCCTTTGTTTCCGATACGTATCTGGCGAATTGCACCGTTTTTTTCTTTGTTTTTAAATATTTATCTTCCCTTTTGGTAGACAAAATGCGATAATAATCTTATGTGCTGAATTCCAAGTCATCTTGTTCTTCACTGTTGGAGGCATCACTTGAGATTTGAGAGATTGTTGGTGTTGTCTCAAATACACGGATTTCTTGGCCATAATTTTGCTTTGCGACAGCAAGCTTTTCCGTTGCAAGTTGAGCATTCATTAGATCAGCAATGGCAAATCTCCTTCGTTTTATTACTCGTAGAGAATCTGCTAGCATCGATCAACCAAAACCTTTTGGCTCTGTGTCTCTGCCTTTCGCGTCAACTCTATCCTTTGTTTTTTTTTTCTTTTTAATGATTTTTATTTTTCTTATAATCATTGATAGATTCTTGTTTGATTCCAGATCTGAGCCACCGTGCTCTGATACCAATTGTGAAGATCGAATAACTCTTCATAAACATAGATCTTTAGGCTCAAGAATAGTTAGTTCTTGATCTGGAATAAGCATATACAAAACATAAAATTGCGGAATTAGTTGAACATATATGTATAGCTAAACAAGTTTTCATCATTAAAAGCCTCAATTCTATATATAAATACATAGAACGGTTCTTCGTTAAACAGGATCATACGACCTTGAGGCTTAGGTTTTTACACACAAAACACGTTAAAACGTGGGTTCTAAGAACATCTAATTCTATGTCATTAGGTTTCTTTATATAATAGAAAACCCAAGACTTACAAGAAAAAGATAATGACTAAATCTTTTAAACTAATAAAGATATACTATATCTTTTTACATTAATGATTATCTCCTAAATCTTTATTTGAATCTTGAACTTCATATCATCGACTTAGGTCCTTGTAGTTTAATAGTTTTGACATATCAAATCTTTAATGAATATTAATAATAATATTCCTAACAAGCCTGCCATATTGTCACCTTCAATAACATTTCAACACATCGTCAATAATCCATGCAAGAACATAATCCGTCTTTAAAATGGTCATAACGGGGTGGTTCAATTGCGGCTGAGAGATAGGAAGAAGGATGGAGGGTGTTTGGTGACGAAATAGAACGTTCGGTTACATGCCTTTTGCCCATTTAAATAAAGGTCCATTAATCATGTTCACTTTCACAATAACACGTTTTTGTTTAAATTTTGTCAGGATCGATTAACTATAGAGAAGTTAATAAACACTTTAGATCTAATTGAATATAGAAGTTGCAGCGGATCAACACTATATCAATGTAATAAGAACAATGAACTGTAAATAATATGCGAAAGTATTAAGAACACAGTTTCACAAAAAGCTTCAATGTATATTATCAAGTTAACAATACACACGTACGTTTACAATTCGTAAGGAACTATTTATAATAGTCCTTGAAGCTAAACTATTTACCCTAGTTATTCTAGGACTTTGATTTACATCGAATTATAAAGATATACATTGATTTACATTCTATAACTATCTCTACGAAGATCTCGGACTTGATATGCTTCCAAAACGCGTACCAGTAGTAAAACCAATCACCAGTAGTAAATATGCAACGTCAGTAGTAAACTTGGTGATCAGTAGTAAGTCCAATATCAACGTCAGTAGTAACTACTATTGATTAGTAGTATCTTCAATAAGCTTTGATCAGTAGTAACTAAGTTATAGTATACACCAGTATCAACTTCATCCGTAGTAACATGTTCTGCCCCATCAGTACTAAGTATGATTAGTACTAACTGCAGCATCAGTAATAAGTTGATCTGTGTTTTGCTCCAACAATCTCCCCCTAAACTTATTGATTATCTTTTAATCAATCAAGTTTCTTTTGTTCTTCTTGTTCCCTTCTTCTCTTCTCAAGGGTTCTTTGATTCTGTTGAAGCCTTTGTTCAATAATATATTTGCTGTTCCTCTTTGTAAAGTAATTTAACTTGTTTTGGAACATAACAGCATCATAAGGTTTCATCAAAGTATTTATGAATATCTGATACATAGTCTTCTCAGAATGTGGATATTCTTTTTCATATAAGTACAATTCACATACTTTGCCTGATTTCTCAAAGAAGTACATATTAGCTGTAGGAATGACATTCCAAGCATACACATTACCTGGATCTGTAAATTGTTCTGGATAATTATCTGGATAAAATGCAGCATCTATCATTTTTGTTAAGTATCCAGCACCAGACTCTTTCCATGATTTCTTTGTCATTCTAGGTTTTCCAATAATCAGAAGCTTAATTACATCACTTCTAGAGCATGATCTGATTAATGGTAACCATCCAGTGATTCTCTGTACAACTTTGTCTTCCCTTATGACCTCTATAACATTGTTCTGCATAACCCTCCAGTTGATAATTGGATTGTTCTGCAATGGAGCAACAGGCATTTCAAGAACAGGTACAATTTGTTTTGATTTCTTTTTAGAGCTTTGTTCTTGATCAACAGATTTTCTTTTCTTTGATTGAGGAGTTGAGGTATTACCAGTAGTTGAAACACTACCAGCTTTGATTAAGTTTGGACTGATTGGGATTAAAGTTTTGGCTTTCTTTGTTTCTTCAGCTTCTTGTTCAGCCAAGTCTTTCTTCTTAGCAGTGCAGTATTTTTCAATTATAGTCATCATCTTCATTCTTCTTAATGACTTTGCACTATGCCCTTTTGTTTTTAAATACTCAATCGTATTGGCCTTCTGTTCAAACACATCATCGGTTAATTCACTTTTAGTCTTTTTGCATTCAGAGACCAAATATTCAAGGCATTGAATATGTTCTTCTTCAATCTTTCTGAGCCTTTTGAATTCTGCCTTTTGAGCTTTTATCTGAATGTCATCTGTTTGAACAGGTATTTGAGCAGGAATTTTACTTTGAACTTTCCCTTTATTTTCCTCTATTGCTTGATACATTTCCACTTTCTCCAAAAAATTTCTGTGTTTTATTCTCCATCTGGATTGCTTTTCTGCTCTGACATGATTTATCTTGTTTACCATGTGATGGCCTAATGCTCTATTTGGATAATCATCATCATATACTTCTTTTCCTTTTCCAATGTGAGCAGATGGTGGAGGTGGAATGTATTTCATATCAGGGATACCCATCATCAGAAGTTTTGGATAAAACAGATGTAGTTGACCTTCTGGTAAGATTTTAGGGTGTGGAGGAAGTGTACATTCATCTACCTCAAACCAATTCACATTATCATCAATGTCAGGTATGATAAGTGGTTGATCAGGTGTTGGTGGTTTGGAGATAATGACATGTCTTTCTCTTTCAATTAGCTCTGGGAATTGTAATTCTTCCTCTTCAGTAGTAACCAGAGTAGTTACTACTGGTGTGACTTCAGGAGTTACTACTGATAGGGCATCAGTAGTATTTGGTGCTTTCAAATCCTCTTCTTGACTTACTACTGCTATTATATCAGTAGTAGGAGTTACTACTGGTATTTCCTTTTCAAATTGTTCTTCCATTGTAGCAGTAGTAGTAGGTTCATCTTCTGTAACCATCATTTCTGGGCCTTCATCAACTTTTGTTTCTTTTAAATTTAGGAGAGAGGATGCTGCTGCTGCAATTGATTCACCAATCATGGTTTGTATGTTATCCTTCTCCCCCTTAGTGAGCTCAACTGGTGGAGCCTCACTATCATCAATTTTCTTCTTCAATTTCCTGATGATTTTAGTTTGTTGATGAAGCCTTTGCTCATAGAATCTCATTCTCTTGTTGATGGTATTGACATGCCTTTTCATGGCAGCCATAGTTTTTCCTTGGTTTGTAAGATATGTAAGACAATTTTGTACAGTGGATTCAAGAGAATCCACTTTTTCCGTCAATTGATTGATTTTAATACTGCCCTCACTCCATCTAGCAAGATCATCGGGCTCACTAACAGGTACATTGGCTTTGAGGTTTTCCATCCTATCCATCAATTCAAAAGATCTGCCCTCATCACTTCTTGGTGATTCATTGGGTCTTTTACACATCCTCTTCTTCCTAGAAGAAGCAGAGATGCCCCCCCTTGTGGTTTCTTGGCACCGGGGTCCTTTGAGTAACTCCTCAAATGAGTCATCACTCAAAGTTGCCGAGGTCTGGGTCCTAATGATGTTTTCACTGTCCTGTGCACCCACCTTTGGGGCATCAGTAGTGAAAGCCCTCGCCTCATGTCCTCTCTCCTCCTTGGAGGACAACTCTTGGAGCCTGGGGTTTGACTCAATGTGTCCCCTTGTGTCCTTTAAAGATTTCTTTCTTTTGTAAATAGTGGAAATATTTTGGGTTTTGTCTGGCAGGTCTTCCACAGAGTGAAGAGTAGCACTCTGCAGATTTAAATCAAGTTCCTGGGACACATTCAGGACTTCTGTTTGGGCTGGTGATTGAGTGACTAGTTGGGGTGGTGTTTGGGCTGTATTTGGGGGTGATGGAGTGGGTTGAGGTTCAACTTGGGATTTATCAATGGTTGAACCCTCTCCAATAGTTGTTTGATCTTTGATCATATTAGGAAACAGAGGGGTTTCCTTGCCCGAAAATTTAAATTGTTTTCTCATATTTGAGAAAACTTTCTTGTTCAACTCAGGTAGTATAAAAATGTTTTTAGGAGTTGACAAGTTTTGTAATTCACAGTTTATTATATGTTGTAGAAATCTGGGATACATTAAAAATTTAGAAGAACTAAGATTTCCCAACATACCTTCAAAAATCATTTGAGAAAAATTAAATACTTGGTCTGTGCATAAACAGACAACAGCAGAGGCTATTGCCTTATTAAACTCATTCCAAGTACTTCTTTTTGGAGAAATACAATGCTGAATAGTATGTACTAAGAATTTCCATTGTGGGGAGAGAAGACCCTTTTGAAAGGTTACTATATTCAGTCTTCCCTCATAACCCATTTTTTGTAAAATTTCAGCAATGTATTCCTTCGGAAGAGTAGACATACCTGAATCGTCATGTAGTTGTAGATGGTGTCTGATTGATTGTTCTGTTACTGTGATATGCTTTCCATCTACTTTTGATTTTATCATTGATATGGTTGTTCCTTCCGTTTGCTCAGCATTGGTCCAGAAATCCACCAAGTGCTGTTGATATGATTTTGGTTTTACAATTAAAGCAAACTGTATATACGAATTTCTCAAGAATTTGACGATCGGACGAAAATCTTTTGTGCCGTCGGGATTCTTTAGGAAGGCACACATATTGTGAAATTCGGAATATTTGAGATCGGTTTGAACATTCAAAGATTTTAGAGTTGCCATTTTTGTTGAATTTTGAGAAGAACAGGAATGAATTTTGTTATTGACGAAGGGTTTTTGATCGTAAGCTAGGGTTTAGTGAGAGGATTTAGCAAATCGAAGAGAAGATAATGCTAAACTAATCGACTGCCGCCTTTTATATCTTTCGATTTAACCTGCAAAACTACTAAAATGCCCTTCGAATCATAACATAACGGTTATTTTCATGGGGGTTAGTTTGGTAATTGTGTTTCTGAAAGACCAGTAGTAAATAAGATATCAGTAGTAAAACGTCAGTAGTATCTACTAACATCAGTAGTGACTAAGGATTTTGACATCAGTAGTAACTATAGACATCAGTAGTAACCACTAACACACAAGACCAGTAGTATATGTGAATACCAGTAGTACTGACTTACCAGTAGTATTTGTGTGAACCTAATACACACCAGTAGTATTTAACTACCAGTAGTATTTTGTGCACATGCCTACACACCAGTAATACAGATATACCAGTAGTAAAACACTTAAGTAAATAAATAATATTTTACAACAATAACTTTACACATGATTTTAAGTGAGATTTTAGTTTATCAAAATCATTCCAATACTGCTAACCAAGAAGTTGAATCTTCCTACATCAAATGCTTTTGTAAAAAGATCTGCTAATTGATCATCAGTATGGATCTTAACTACTTTGATTAATTTCTTTTCATTACAATCTCTTATAAAGTGAAATCTTATTTCAATGTGTTTAGTTTTTGAGTGTTTTACTGGATTATTCACAATACTAATAGCACTTTGATTATCAATAAAAATTGGAGTTTTAAGGATAGAGATACCAAAGTCTAGAAGCTGGTTTTGAATCCATAGTACTTGAGCACAGCAAGCAGATGCAGCTACATATTCTGCTTCAGCAGTTGATGTTGATACATTTGTTTGCTTCTTACATTGCCATGACACCAGTCTTGATCCAAAGAATTGACATCCACCAGTAGTGGACTTTCTATCTTGACATTCACCTCCATAGTCACTATCTGTGTAGGCTATGAGTTCAAAGGGTGAATCATGTGGATACCATAGTCCTAGTGATGGTTTGCCTTTCAAGTATCTGAATATTCTTTTAACGGCTTGCAAGTGTAGTTCTTTAGGTCTTGCTTGATATCTTGCACACACACAAACACTATACATAATGTCAGGTCTTGATGCAGTTAAGTACATCAAAGAACCTATCATTGATCTATATAAGTGTTCATCTACATCCTCCCCCTCAACATCAGGATGTAGGTGTTTGTATGTTTCCATTGGTGTACTAGCACTTTTATTGTCTTTCAAATCAAACTTTTCCAAGATGTCTTTGACATATTTTGATTGATTTATCAAAATACCATCTGTTCTTTGATTAACTTGGAGTCCAAGGAAGAAGTTCATTGGACCCATAGAGCTCATCTTGAATTTAATCTGCATCAGTTCTTCAAATTCTTTGCATAATAAATCATTGGTTGAGCCAAAGATGATATCATCTACATAAATTTGTACCAGTAGTATATCATCTTTGACTTTCTTTGTAAACAAAGTTTTGTCAATGGCTCCTCTTTTGAAGTTGTTCTTCAATAGGTATGATGATAATGTGTCATACCATGCTCTTGGTGCCTGATGTAGTCCATACAGAGCTTTATCCAGTTTAAACACATAATCACCATGTTTTGGATCTTCAAAACCTGGAGGTTGGCATACATAGACCTCTTCTTCAATCTTCCCATATAAGAATGCACTCTTCACATCCATTTGATAGACTTTAAATTTCTTGAATGAAGCATATGCTAGAAATATTCTTATGGCTTCAATTCTAGCAACAGGAGCATATACTTCATCATAGTCTATTCCTTCTTCTTGAGTGTATCCTTGGGCTACAAGTCTGGCTTTGTTTTTGATCACTATACCTCTTTCATCTTTCTTGTTTCTGAAGATCCATCTTGTTCCAATGGCTCTTTTTCCTTTGGGTAGAGGTACAAGTGTCCAAACAGCTTGTAACTTGAATTGAAGGAGTTCTTCTTGCATTGCCTCAATCCAGTTTGAGTCCTTCATTGCTTGTTGGATCTTCTTTGGTTCATCCTGAGACAGAAAGCATTCAAACATACAGTCATTAGCAATTAAACTTATATTACACATATTTGCAGTTATGCTTTTGTTTAATTTGCTTCTTGTTTGTAGTGGTGAGTTAACATCACTTAGAACAAGGTCTAATGGATGGTTCTTTTGAGTCCTTGTGGTTGTAGCTTTATCAACTAGTAGTTGATTTTCAAGATTGGACTCATTTGTCTCAGGCAGTTGTTCCTCTAGTGATCCTTCATTGTCATTGATGTTTGGTTCATCATCATCTTGGTCAGAGTTACTACTGCTATTGTCTTCATTTAGATCAGTAGTATTGATGTTGTTACTGGTATCAGTAGTATCTTGAGAATCTAGGTTATTGTTGGGACCAGTAGTATTTTGAGTACTATTACTGGTATCAGTAGTATTTGAATTACTACTGTCCTCATTCTCAGAGTTACTACTGGTTCCAGAATTTGAGTTGTTACTGTCCTCGGTATTAACTATGGGAGCAGTATTAACTACTATGTATCTCATTTCCTCTTGACCAGTATTAACAGATGATGTTCCTTCCTTTTGATAGTGACAATTTGAATTACCTGCATTGAAATTCATGTTAGAATTAAAGGATTTGGTTAGATTGTCCATGTCAAATAGCCAATCTGGACCATTTCCTTGTTCATTAGATACATTTTCATTAAAGGATACATTGATGCTTTCTTCAATTATTCTTAATCTCTTGTTGAATACTCTGTATGATTTGCTTTGAGTAGAGTATCCTACAAAGATTCCATCATCAGCTTTGCAGTCAAATTTACCAATTTGTTCTCTTGTAATCAGAATAGTACAAGGACAACCAAATGATTTCAAAAAGCTTATAGAAGGTTTTCTTTTATTAAAAAGTTCATAAGGTGTTTTAAAATGTGGCTTTACTATTAATACTCTGTTCTGAACATAACAGGCAGTATTAACAGCTTCAGCCCAAAAAGTGATTGGTAATTTTGAGTCTGCTAGCATTGATCTTGCTGCTTCTATGATGGTTCTATTTCTTCTTTCAGCTACACCATTTTGTTGTGGAGTTCTAGGTGAGCTGTATTGCCTGTCAATACCTTTAAAATCACAAAAGTTAATTAAGTTAGCATTTTTAAATTCTGTGCCATTATCACATCTTATGGCTTTAACTTTTTGATCAGATGTGTTCTCCAGTTTGACAATTAAGTTCTTTATGAGTTCACTTGTTTCATCCTTTGTCCTGAGAAAGAAAACCCATGTATATCTGGAAAAGTCATCAGTAATAACAAGACAATATTGTTTCTTTCCAATACTCATTACATTTGTAGGTCCAAAAAGGTCCATATGTAAGAGATGTAAAGGAACAGAAATAGAGTTCACGGTTTTGGACTTATGAGAAGTCTTGTGTTGTTTACCTTTTAGGCATGCAACACAGTGATGATCACACATGAATTGTTTTTGAGGTAGTCCAATGACCAGATTTCTTTTTACTAAATTGTTCATGTTTTTAAAATTAGTGTGACACATCCTTCTATGCCATAGTTCTGATTCAGTGGTGTTTGCCTTGGATATAAAACAGTTGACCTCATTTGAAGAAATGAGTTCTCCCCCTATATCCAGGCAATACACATTGTTTCTCCTTGGAGTTCTTAAAACAACATATTTTTCATCTAAAATAAAATCAGGAGAAAGAATGATGCACTCAATGTCTGTGAAAAGAATTTTGTTCTTTTTATCACAAACTTGAGACACACTGACAAGATTGTATTTTAGTTCAGCTACATAAAATACATCATCAAAGGTAATTTTGCCATTAGTAACAGTACCTTTACCTGTAATCTTACCTCCCTGGGGATTCTCACCAAATGCCACATATCCTCCATCAAATGACTTGAAATCTTTAAGAATTTGCAGATTTCCAGTCATGTGCCTTGAGCATCCACTATCAATATGCCATGTTCTTCCTTCTTCTGGGATTTGAATGCTCTGCACAAGTGAGTAAATGATTAGTTAAGTTTGGGAACCCAAGCTTTATATGTCTTGGGTTCATCCTTTGAGAAATAAGCTTTGGGAGATTTAACTTTAAACCTTTTTGGTACCCATACTTGTTTTGTACTGGTGCCCTTTTGAAAGTATTACTGGTGTGAGAATTTCCTACTGATCTTGGTTTATACCCGTGATTTTTTGCTTTTGAATGCTTTACTACTGATGGACCAGTAGTATTTGGGTACTTACCATGTTTAGAATGACCAGTAGTGTTTTTAGGGTTGACACCAGTAGTATTTTTAAAAGTTGGTTTGGGAGCAGTAGTATCTTTGTAATTAGGGTTTTTACCAGTAGTATTCTTGTATTGGTACCAAACAGCATTATACTTAGGGTTAACACCAGTAGTAAAATTGTTAAAGTTTTTACTGGTGTTGGAAAATTTAAAATATTGTTTATTTTGATTGGATTTTCCATTGTTCTTGAAGTAATTGCTGTTCTTTGGGCTTCCAACTCTTCTGTTTTGCACAAATCTTGGTGCACTTCTTCCAAATCTTGGTGTTTCAGCAATTGGAGTTTTAATTTTATTTACTACTGAAGGACCAGTAGTATCTTTTAACTTTTGAGTTTTTGCATTTTCTTTAAAAATTTTAAATTCCTTTAACTCTTTGCAGTTTATTGGATTGAAGTGACAATCCTTTGCTAAATGGTTCATTTTGTTGCATATAACACATCTTAATTTCTTATTTTTAGCACCTTCAGGTATTCTTTGATATAAGAGTTGTTTTTTATTTCTTTCATTTCCCCTTGTTAGAATTTTTGGTACATTTTCTGCGTCATATTTGGGAGAATCATTTGGACTTTGAGCTGTGTGAAAACTTGTATCAATTGATTTTGGTGATTCAGTTTGAGAGATTGTAAATTCAATTGATTGATCATCATCAGAAGAATCATTTGATTCAGATGTTTCATTATGTGATTCAGTTTGATTTTCAGTTTTTAATTCATTAATGATTCTTTCTGAACTGTTTTAAGTGGTGGAATGATTTTATATGGAGGTGGTACAGCATGATATCCCACCCCATGAACAACTTTTTCTGTAGTTTGATTATTAGTTAGTTCATCAAGAATTTTAGTACTTCTTTCAAATTTTTTAATTTTTAATTTATTTTGTTCAATTTCAAGTTGACATTCTTCTAATTTACTTGTTAATTCTTTATTTTTTAGTTCATAAAATTCTTTCTCATCCACAGCCTGAAGCAGTTCTTCCTTTATCCTTTGATCAATCATCTGGTACACCTTTATTTGATGTTCTTGATCAGTAATCACACCATCAAATTCATGATTTCTTCTCACTGCTTTTGCTAAATCTTCATTTAATTTAGTGTTTTCTTTTTCTAAGTTTTTAACAATTTTAGCACATTCAGAAGTACAAGGTTTAGGTTTTACCTCAGTTTTGTTGTCAGTAAAGACCATGAGAGCTTGATTTTGAGCATGCTCTTCTGCTTGGAAGCTCCAGTCATAGCCTTGTCCTTGTTGTGATACAAGGGCAGTTGATTTTGATCTTTTGTCTGGCTGAGGACATTCTTTTGCAAAGTGACCAAGGTTGTTACAGTTGTAACATTTGACTTTAGTTTTGTCAAATCCAGCTTTGTCACCTTTGTTGAAGTTGAGGCTCGTCCTACCAGTTCTTTTTAAGAATCTTTTTGTCCTTAGGCTCAGCATAGCCATCTGCCATTTAAGATCCATCTCCTCAAGATCATCTGGGTTCAATTGTTCCAAGTCATCACTAATCAATGCAGTATGCACATGACTTGTGAAGAAGGATTCTCTTGCAGCATCCTCAGAATCTGCAGCCTTTCCTGTGAAGGTTTCCTGACCTTGACCTGTACTAGAGACAAATACAGCATTATTAGAAGAAATAAAAGGGTTCTTTTGGTTTACCTCAGTTTCAAATACTCTGAGATCATTGTAGAGTTCATCCAACTCTTTTTCTTCTAGAGCATCTCTTTGTCTATATACCACTGTATACATGGACCATTCTTCACTAAGAGATCTTAGGAACTTCATGTTGACATCTTCTTGATCCATCTTAACCCCAACCTAGTTAAGTTCACCAATTAGTTTGTTGAATCTGTCAAACACTTGAGTGAGTGTTTCATTGGGTTTTCCTTTGAAGTTTTCAAAGTCTTGTTTGAGAACAGACTTCATGTTCCTCTTGGTGCTCTTGGTCCCAACGAATCTCTTCTCCAATGCTTCCCATAGCACCTTTGCATCATCATACTCAACAAAGAGATGTTGATAATCGTTAGGAATGGCCAGTAGGAGAGTGCTTAGAGCTTTGAGTTCGATTCCCTTGTCCTTCTTTTCCTTCTCACACTTAAGTTTGTCTGCCTCAGTTGCAGAGCTGCTTGCTTGACCAGGACCAGTTTTGTTTCCTTCAAGGACAACTTCCCACATAGAATAATCTGTAATAAGCATGTATTGCTTAATACGATTCTTCCACATCCCAAAGTTGTTGGGAGTGAGTATAGGAATTTTGTTGGCCTGAGTGCTTTCATTATTATCAGTCATGATTAATAATGTGTATGTTTTTAAGATTAAAACTTTTTGTTGTTCTTAACAAATAGTAGATCTAGAACCAATATGCTCTGATACCACTTGTCAGGATCGATTAACTATAGAGAAGTTAATAAACACTTTAGATCTAATTGAATATAGAAGTTGCAGCGGATCAACACTATATCAATGTAATTAAGAACAATGAACTGTAAATAATATGCGAAAGTATTAAGAACACAGTTTCACAAAAAGCTTCAATGTATATTATCAAGTTAACAATACACACGTACGTTTACAATTCGTAAGGAACTATTTATAATAGTCCTTGAAGCTAAACTATTTACCCTAGTTATTCTAGGACTTTGATTTACATCGAATTATAAAGATATACATTGATTTACATTCTATAACTATCTCTACGAAGATCTCGGACTTGATATGCTTCCAAAACGCGTACCGGTAGTAAAACCAATCGCCAGTAGTAAATATGCAACGTCAGTAGTAAACTTGGTGATCAGTAGTAAGTCCAATATCAACGTCAGTAGTAACTACTATTGATCAGTAGTATCTTCAATAAGCTTTGATCAGTAGTAACTAAGTTATAGTATACACCAGTATCAACTTCATCAGTAGTAACATGTTCTGCCCCATCAGTACTAAGTATGATTAGTACTAACTGTAGCATCAGTAATAAGTTGATCTGTGTTTTGCTCCAACAAATTTAAACAAAGATAAATTTTATGGATTGTCAAAATTGAACAAGAAGACTAGTGAAATAATATAAAATATGTCATATCAACATTTCAATCGTGACTCCTAATTTATTTAAGATAATTTGATTAAAAGGAAATACTAGTTGACAGGGGCGGAATTTGTATGGTGCACACGGTGGCACGTGCTACAACTCAAAAAAAAATTTGGTACGTTAAATTTTTGGGACTTTTTTATTGTTATAATATTTTGAATACATTAATATATATCTGAAAAGGCGAATTAAGACACATCCATCTACTAGTGCAGCTGGCTAGCACTCCTTCCATGTATATAAGAAGGTCATGAGTTCGAATCTTGTTGTTGCTATTTTTTTTAAATCAATTTTTTTTTCCTTTTTAAGCCTCTATATTACGAGGGTTTTCTTTTTCTCAACCTTTTTTCTTTTTTTACCCTATATATTTATTAAAAAAAAATCTTTAGTCCAAACATTTCAAATCATTTTCTTTTATTTTCCTTTTTCAATACTTTAAATTGATTTTTTGTATAAATCAAAGGAGGTATTTTATAAAATATAATATAATTTTATAAACCAAAAATTTTATGGATTAAAAACATATTCAATATCGCAAATCAATCTTAAAAAAACCTCTAACTATTAGTTAATAGTCCACACCCAAAGGCAACCCAAACATTTGAACCAAATAAAAAAAACATAAAATGTGTATTGTAGATTTTGTAATATGTTTATAAAATTAGTAATTCTTTCGTAAGTTTATGAAATTCATTCTTAAAGATTTTTTGGTGTATGTAATTAAAAAGGGTGATTTGTAATATAATTTTTGTGTGTTAAATTTGTTTTGTTTCTGGACATTGCCACTGTAATCCCACTAGAGGTCGCAGTCCCCTTAACACCGCATTTTTTTTTCACCACAAGGGTGTCACCGCTAGTGGAAGTTTCTAATTCCGCCCCTGCTAGTTGAGATAAGAGCATATATCTTTTACTAGCTTCAAAGCCCGCCCGATTGGGCGGGCATGCTTCAAAAGAGATATTAAAGAAAAATAACAAAAATATTAATACAGTTTAAATGACATGGCAAAACATAGATGTATGATAAGTTTGTACAAATTTTGATACATGAATAAATGTTATAGAAAATTGATAGACGAAATAAGATTTCTTTGTAAATGACATTTGTTGTTGAATTAGTATAATTGCCATATTTGTCCCAACAAATAACCTTCACTCCGTTCTTCTTCTTAACTCGTGATACAGCAACTCAAAGTTGACCATGTGAGAATACTGGTTTTGAACAAAAAAACCAACTTGCGACAACGTCTGACCATGTCTTTTATTAAGAGTCATAGCCGTCCTACCACCTTCCAACAAAAGGGCCGCAATACCACCTGAGGCAACATTCAATACCATTGACCCTTGCGAATGTAATATTGTTTTGGTAGAATAATGATAAACCACTTTAAAACTGAACATGAATGCATAATCATGAAAATCATGAAATTAAAAGTCAAATAACATTTGATAAAATCATGAAAATAATCTTTATTACAACATCGTCCTTTTTCACTTGATCTACAAATTTCATATCTTAAAAAACACAAGAATAAAAATAACTTCAAAAACTTCAATTTAGTTTATATTAAGTCCTAGGTTTGCAAAGTAAAGAAAATTATTACGGAAAAAGTTTGTAAATATGACCTCTCAATATGAGAACTTAAAAAACTGTTTGCAAACTTAAATTCCATATTTATTTTTAATACTATAACTTTTCATGTTGAGAAGTTGGGGACAAATATGATTAGTCGTTGCAAATATGAGAAGTTGGGTCAACCTACACAATTTTTTGTAATGATTGTACAATTAGGGTACCTTGAAAAGATCAGATCTAAATATGTAAGTTCAAAAGCATAAACAAAAAAGATTATAATAAAGAGAACAAAAGGGGCTATTGAAACTAACACAATTGTTGATAAATATAAACCATCTATAGCTTTCAAACCATCTAATATACATATGAAACTGATTTAGGTGAGACTCTAAATCAGTGAAATGTTGAAGATTAAAAACAATTAACCCATTATGTTTGGCTAAATTTCATCTAACTTATATATATAATTTGATGATGATGATAATAAGTAAAACCTTAGGCATCATATCTGTAGTTGCAATAAGTTTGTCAAATTCCACAAATCCTCCTTTAATTTGCTCTATCAACTCCTCTGCATCAACTACATCTGCTCCCACATTTTTTGTATCATCGATCTTTTCACCTATAAATTTAAATAATAATTCATAAATGTTACAATTATACTACAATTTTATAGCAAATTAATTAGTTAGAGAAATAACCTTTAGTCAAAACAGCTACCTTAACAACATGTCCTATACCCTTGGGAAATTCACCTACAATACAAGGTTATAAATATAAGAAGAAACTATAAAAAGCATAATATATTGTATTTTAATTAAAAGAATTAATAACTTACTTATTATGAGTTGTTTATCATTATATTTTGGGCCAATATTCAGACGAAAATGTGCTTCTGCACTTTCAATAAACTTTGTGTTTGCCATTTGCTTGAGCAATGATACTGCAGTTTTGACATCATAATTTTTCTTAACCTCCCAAAATTTTAAATTTCCAAGAATCTCTTTGACCTTGTCTTTTAATCAAAATTAAACAAAATATAATTCAAAATCAACAAGTTGCAACTTGAAAGCTATGACGAGGCTCAATTATAAATAAGCAAAACATGGGCATTCAAAATCGACAAGGTTCAACTCTGGTTATCTAAAACTGATCGTTTGACACTAACGCAATCAACATGCAGTGATCATCTCATTGTTGATTAATAGTCTATTACTACTTTAGCCTCAGTTGAAAGTGAACATTTGACTTTGGGCATGTTTGGGAAAGCTTATTAACGATGAACATTTGACTTTGGGCAGTGAACATTTGATTAATAGTCTATTACTACTTTAGTCTCAGTTAAAAGTGAACATTTGCCTTTGGGCATGTTTGGGAAAGCTTATGAGCTTATTAGCTTATTAAGCTCAAATTTAAAAGTGTATTTGAGCTTAATAAGCTAATAAGCTCATAAGCCCTGTTAAAAAGTTTTCTCAAACATGCCCTTTGTAGTGTGCAATGACCTATCACTGTGTTCCAGACATTTTAAGTGAAAGAAAAGAGAGGAAGAGAGAAGAAGTAAAGAGAAAAGACGAGATTCTAAGAGGGAAATATTTTTGTTTTTCGTGTTCCCGTGTCGGATAGGAAAGAAAAGAAAATTGTCGGTTTTTGTGTTCCTGAGTAAGAGAGAAGGGAAAATAGATTACACATTTACAATTTTATCCTTAAAATATAAATAAATAAAGTAAAATTAAGGGTACTTTGCTAATTGCAAATATTTTTAATTAATCTTCTCTTTTCTTCTCTCCAAATCTTCCCACTTTTGGGAGGAAGATTATGTAAGAAAAAATGCTCCACATTTCCTTCCTCTTCTCTTTCTTTCTTTTAAAAAAAAAAAAACTCTGGAACACAATACAATTTTAATTTCTTTCCATTTCTTTTCTCTTCTCTTAAAATTAAAACTCGTGAACGCAGTGTATATGTTCAACATTAAATTGACAAAGACTACTTTTTTGTACAAATTAAAATTGACAAGAAATTAGAGTCAAATAACTAAATTCAAGATTTTCATACCCTGTTAGTCTTTAGAGGCAAAGCAACTTTCCCTTTCTTAGGTTTAGTTGGTGTAGGTCAATTGCATTTTGAATTAAGTAACCTGCATTGTTGATAAATATAAACCATCATTGAGAAACCATAATTGATGAAATGGAAAGACTAATTCGGTTTCTTGGGCAGGCCCGGTTCAACATGGTTTGGTTAAAAACCTTGCACTTTAATCCGACCCACATCTTACATATTAACCCAGCTACATCCAGTCAACACCACACCAACAGGTCGTTCAAACATTGCAAAAAACGTCAAAGAAAGTGAGTTATACATTTTATATCTCTTGTTTTATCTCCTTATCCAACAAATTGTATAATTTGTTTGGTTGTTATTATTAATCATTTTTTGGTGGCTCAGAATCAACACAACACAGCAAGAAATCTGAGAGACACGTGGCAGAAGAAGGTCCTACATCTCAGCACTCAAAATCAGAAACCAGATCCAATAAACCAATCAGATGGTGCTGAATTTTGTACACATCCTGAATCCTAATCCATCAAGCTTATTTAATGCAGTATATAACATGAGTCTAGTTCGCCACCATCAACACACACACCAATCTTTCAACTTTCCTTTAATCTCAATGGCAACCTCTTCAATCCAACAGTCAGCATTCGCCGGACAGGTGGCACTCAAGCCACAAAACGAGCTCGTCAAGAAAACTGGAAGCTACAATGGCGGACGTTTCACCATGCGCCGAACCATCAAAAGTGCACCGCAAAGCATTTGGTAAAATAATTCACACTTTGAAAGTTTCAAGTTTATAGATGTGGAAATTGAAAACTAAATAAAATGATATTGTATGGTTTAATATAGGTATGGCCCGGACCGCCCAAAGTACTTGGGCCCGTTCTCCGAGCAAACTCCGTCATACCTAAGCGGTGAATTCCCCGGTGACTACGGTTGGGACACTGCTGGGTTATCGGCTGACCCCGAGACATTCGCCAAGAACCGTGAGCTTGAAGTGATCCACTCTCGGTGGGCCATGCTTGGTGCACTCGGGTGCGTGTTCCCTGAGATTCTTTCCAAGAACGGTGTCAAATTCGGTGAAGCGGTCTGGTTCAAGGCGGGATCCCAGATTTTCTCAGAAGGTGGGCTCGACTACCTTGGAAACCCGAACCTGGTCCACGCCCAAAGCATTTTAGCGATTTGGGCTTCGCAGGTGGTTCTCATGGGCCTCATTGAAGGGTACCGTGTTGGTGGAGGCCCACTTGGTGAAGGGCTTGACAAGATTTACCCTGGTGGATCTTTTGACCCACTTGGATTGGCTGATGATCCAGAAGCATTTGCTGAGTTGAAGGTTAAGGAGCTTAAGAACGGTCGATTGGCCATGTTTTCGATGTTTGGGTTCTTTGTCCAGGCCATTGTAACCGGTAAGGGCCCGATTGAGAACTTGTCTGACCATCTTAGTGACCCGGTAGCTAACAATGCTTGGGCTTATGCTACCAACTTTGTGCCTGGAAAATGAGTTAAATATTACGAGTCCATTAATAATTTCCCTAACATTAGATACTTTATCCCAATTTCCATTTGCATGTAACTTTCAATGCATTTCGGGTTAATTTCCTTTTAGCTCGATAATCTATACACATCCGCCATGTATTATCTTTTTTCTTGACAAGTAATATTGGACTTGAAAAGGGACTATTGCTAGGCTGAATAAACCCCGCTGCCAATAATTGTTCCACTTGTTTTTCGATTTCAGCTTTTTGGGAGTGAGGGTATCGGTACGGACGAATATTAGGTGGTGTAGAATTTGGAATTAAAGGGATGTAGTGGTTCTTTGAGAAATTCTGGAATTTCAGGTTGTGTGTCCGCTAGATATTGAAAGCTAGAAGAAGGTTGTGAACCAGTGGTGATACCCTGCCACCTATAACGTTTGCCATCTACATGAAAAATCATAAACATATCTTTCCAATTTGCTTGGACCCAACCATTGTATACCCAAAACTAAATCTGCTTGAATAAAATCCCCATTCCCAATTTGAACACCAAACGGAGCAACTGTTTGAGTGTTAAGTTGTAACCAATACATCAGATATAAAATTATGTCCGTCAATCAAAATAATTACCTCCGTGGAATTAATCATACCTTGAACCTTCATGGTTCGAGGATGTAATTTACCAAGAATAGCATGTAAGCTAATCTCTGCAGTATCTTGAGTATTTTCTGCCCCGTACTCTACTTCATTTGCAGGTTGTTCATCTTCCACTTCTAACATTTTTAAGAAACACTCCCAAAAGACAGTGCTCGGGCCAATTCGCCACCCGAGAAGAACGTTTTGCAAACTCTTGGCGGTATTCTTGTACGGTGCCTGTTTGTTTAACACCACACAAGTGTTCATCGGGATTTTGGAATTCGAAATTTCTTTGTAATGCACAAATTCCTCCCAATAATCAATATTTTGATCGGTTGGAGTAAAAATCTAATGCATCTCCCTCCAAGTGCATCGATGCAACATCAACCATCTGGAATATCATAATAACGGAAATACTTTTCGAGCCAACCCCGTGGATCCCCTTCACTAAAGGTAGGAAAAGCAATTTTCCCTGATTCCATCGATCCTTATTCTGTGATCGAGATTTTAATAGAATCCAATTTCTTGGCGATCGTGGCTAATTGCATCGCCACTGGATGGATTTCCTTCTCCTGAATTACTCCGAGTATTGTCGAGAGCCGGCAATGATAAGAATGAGAAACAACAACAATAAACAAATTACACTTGAAATTCAAAGTACCAAATTCGAGATTGGTAGTCTCCTTCACAAACGTGAATACAACAAACTTATTTCATGATAATGATAGAAAACATACAGATTTAATATAAAATAAACATAACTTCTCCTAGATTGTAGGACCAGAACTGCTCCCTTCTCTTTCTCGTGACCCAATGGGTTTATCCAGAATCCAAATAGGATATTATATTTAATTGCTCATCTTGCACATGTCTTTTAATTCTTCTATCAAGCGTATTCCCCAATTTCTGTATTTTTATAGATTCTTGCTTGAACCATTAAGCAAACTCATCCAAATAATTTTGTTTGGTTTATTTTCCATCACATTCTTTGCTTCTTCAAGATTACCAGCTCGACAAAGAATATCAATAAAACAACCATAATGTTCAACTATCGGTTCTATTTTATAATCATTCATCATTAAATTGAAATATTCTTCAACCAAACCTTACCACACCTATGAAGGTTAGGATTATGTTAAGTTTAAGCATTTCAAGACATAGTTTAATAACTTGCCCATGAATTCCTAATCCTACTATTAATGGTACATCACTCTGTGCATAGCAATAGTCAAGCTCAGACTCACAAAGCTGTGAATTTAATTATCATTAGATTCTTATAAGATAATTCTGGTTTTGGAAAACCATCGGGAACAAAATCAAGCATGTAACAAATCTAGGTTATAACTTCCAAATTTATCTATGCTGCCAGGTTTTATTCTACAGATATATTTTTTTTTAATTAATTCGTACAAAAGCAACAAAACACTACTTGCAGACTTGCAATTGCATTGAAATCAAATTAGGTTATGCAAATCCATATTCTCTTATTATGCAAATTTTGCAAATACTAACCAAAGTGAAATCAATTTAAAAAATATGAAATCTACATATTTCGAAATTAAACGAGATTACTGGAGTCACTACAAACCGTTACATCAGAAATCAAATAAGATCTGTGAATGAGTTTGTGTACACAACCAAGCAGAGAGCGAGTGGCGAGAGAACGGCCTTTTCTCTCGTCAATTCCGTTTCCAGTTCGAGTTCTAGTTGTTTTCTCTTCGGTGTTGCCTCCAGTTAATGCGCATTTGGGCTTATGTCAAGATTCGAGAACAAGTGGACTATAATTTTGAATCTGGCTAATATTATTCGAAATGGGCACTTATGTTTTGTGGGCACTGGGCGGTAGCCCTGCTCAGCCCAATACGAATATAGTAATGAGCTTATCAAAATGCTGGGTTGATTTGTACAAAATCTCTACTATATTATAAAGCACTTATGATCTTTCCTTAAATAGCAACATAAAAATTCAGCCAATTTCTTGCTATTTTTGGAAAAACACGTGTTTATAAAAAAATTGAAACCTGACGGATTCGAACCCTAGTCCTCCTACTTATAAGCAGACAACACAACCAACTGAACTAACAAATTAAACACGCATTGTTTGAGACTCCAAGTCTTATGAATAACACCCGGCTCCATGGGCCAATAAAGACTTTGTCAAAAAACCACCGCCCTCACGGTCCAATACATCGTATCTCTGGTGCTGAGTTTCTTAGACAATGAACGGCTTTTCAAATTGGGAAATGAAACGAGTACTTTGGTATTCATAACCAAGATTTGAAATCAAGCAATCTAAGTTTTATCTGTCTTAGTATTTCAGTCGGCATATCTATCTCCCCCATCTTCAATCTCATGAACCTCTCGGGTAAATTCCTCATTCTCTATCCGTTTCAGCATAGTTTTTTTAATCTTCATACTCTACCATAATCTCGCTCATATATTTAGATGTAATTGGGTTCTAAATCGCTTCAAATTTTGTACAGTTGAGCTGGTTTTACAGATCTAGGGTTTACATTCAAGTGGGTTAGTTTTGAACATTCGTAACTTGTTATTTTGTGTATATTTTCGTAACTTGGTTCTAACTCGCTTCAGATATGATTATTAAACTTTGATTGTTTGTCAAAATCTGATCCAATATCTCAATTTTAGATATAATGTTGTTAAGAACTTAGATTGTTTGGCAAAAAGTGATTATTAAACTTTGATTATGGAATGGTGCTTTATGCTCTGGAATGTTGTAATATTTGGGTAAGTGAACTGTGTTTTACTAATTGTTAAGTATCAATAAAAGATGATTTTTTTTTCTTGAAAACAGGTGTTTATTAACCGACTAATTTTATTTTCATTACAATCCAGTTGACACTCCTTGGGATGGAGGTGAGTGCTCATTGCTTTGTCCATTTATTTATGCATCGTGTAGAATAATTCAAGGCACTATTATCAAAATCGTTTGCCTGGTGATGTTCAGATCAACAAAGTTCTGCCCAAGCTCCATCATCCAATGTTGCCGAGGTACATATGGCTGTTATACTTTTTTGTTTTTTAATGATTCATGCCATTATATACGTGATTGAATTAATATTAATCCTTCGTTTTATATGATACATACAGATGATGAGGCCTACATGAAATTGCTGCATCTAAAGAACCGAAAAAGGTTTATTTGTTTACCTCATTTTTGTTTATCTTATTGTTAGATATATTGGACAGAGTTTTCTATGAATATAGCTTTCTTGATTAGTCAACATAAATCTTTTTTTTCCCTTTTGACATTGTGATTTGTTCTGTCATGATTAACTTTTTTGTGGGTTTAATTTGAGGTTGGTGGTGTTTTTTGGATCTTCGAGTCGATGATGCAGGCAGAGAGTATGCAGTTCGAATTAGCATCAAAAGTTGTTGAGTTTGAAGCAATGTACGCACGATGTGAAACTATAAGTTTTGCAATACTACTGCTTTCAGTATGTTATATGTTGTCATGCTGTAAAGTACATATTTTGGTATTAGATGGTTATAGTGGATTTAATATACTGGATGCTAAATGATGTGTTATTTGGTTCTTTTTTTTTTTTGTAATTCTTAATTTGATGGAAAATATGGTAGAGATGAAACATACCAAGTTACTGCTAATCCTCTGCCTAAGTAATTTGGTGATTTATTAATTACTTCATATGATGTCATCGACCCAAACATGTCTCTTGTTGTTTCTCCTGAATCCTAATATGGTGAGGGGGACAAAATGACATTTAAAGGGTTCTAAACAAGAAAACTCACATTGCTGCTTTGGAAGCGACTAGATGTTAACAACAAATGGGAAAGCAGCTCACGGGGGAAGAAAACTCATTGTTCAGAAGAAAAGAGCATCTCTTAATGATTTTGATAGGTTCAAGATTATGTTGGCAAAGATTAAGAAACGTGGAGTTGTTAGGCAAGAGCTATTCAAGCTTAAGAAGGAAACCACTTAATTTTGCAACAACTATCAAGATTTTGTTTCACTTTATTTAAATTATGTTGTTAATTAGACGATTGTTGGTTCTTTTTTGTTTATGTTTCACCTTTTACAAGAGATATTTAGAATTTTGTAAAATTTTATTTTTGTTTCAAAAAAATGAACATAATTCTAGAATCAATCTGGTTTTTGCTAAGAACATGTGAATAAATTAGTGGAAAAAAATTTAATGCTACTAAAAGTGGCATAATGGTTGGAACAAATCGAGTTGTTTTTATTGCACGATGAAATTATGAAATTGGCCGGGTTGTTTTTATTGCGTGACGAAATGGGTCGGGTTGACCTACAAGCCTTTTTTCCCACCATCACCTACCATTTGATCACCTACAAATATGGTCACAGGGTATCTGTCGCCGCATTGCGCGGGTACCCTGCTAGTAATTTTTATATGAGTATTGTTAATGACAGTCCTTGGAAGTGTCATTAAAAGGTAGTTGTATGCATAAAACGTTTTTTATGGATGGTAGTTGATTTTTAAAATGCTGGGGCGGATATTGATTATTGTACAAGTTTTTAATGTGTCTTGACTTCTTATTGACATCTATTAGGGTTATCATTATAATTTTCTTTTTTATTTATATAGACAAAATTCATGTCAAATGACAATTATGTTATCCTTTTTTTTACCACACTTTGAATTTCACACTCTTCGATCAAAAAGAAAGAAATTACATGATTATCATTTGAGTGAAATGTTCAAGGTAGTCCATTAATTTTATCTAGTCTCAAGGGACATTTATGAGCCCTTGGATCAAGAAAAATCAATGGTGAAGATCAAAATTCAAAACCACCACCACCACTACAAACACATGTGCTTCTCCGGCGACCGGAGACGGCAGCGGTCGGCGGCGGCGACCGGCGGCAAACGGCGGCGGACGGCGGCGAGGGGCGGCGGTCGACGGCGGCCAGAGGTGGCCGCCGGCGGTGGTCAGCGGTGGTGGTGGTCGTGACTGGAAACACATGTGCTTCGTGATTTAAAGACAAATGAATTACTTCTAAGTTACATGTGTTCAGGAACAAAAACATATGTGCTTGGCTTTATGAAGCACATGTGCTTGGCTGCACATGTGCTTCATAATGATATATTTGTCACTTGTTTTGATTTTTTTTCTTGTGTAGTGAAGCACATGTGTTTCATAACGTCAAGCACATGTGCTTCGTGATTCAAACACAAATGACTTGCTTGTAAGTTACATGTGTTCAGGTGCAAAAACACATATGCTTGGCTTTATGAAGCACATGTGCTTCATAATGATATGTTCGTCACTTGTTTTGATTTTTTTTTCTGTGTAGTGAAGCACGTGTGTTTCATAACGTCAAGCACATGTGCTTCGTGATTCAAACACAAATGACTTGCTTGTAAGTTACATGTGTTCAGGAACAAAAACACATATGCTTGGCTTTATGAAGCACATGTGCTTCATAATGATATGTTCGTCACTTGTTTTGATTTTTTTCTGTGTAGTGAAGCACATGTGTTTCATAACGTCAAGCACATGTGCTTCGTGATTCAAACACAAATGACTTGCTTGTAAGTTACATGTGTTCAGGAACAAAAACACATATGCTTGGCTTTATGAAGCACATGTGCTTCATAATGATATGTTCGTCACTTGTTTTGATTTTTTTTATGTGTAGTGAAGCACATGTGTTTCATAACGTCAAGCACATGTGCTTCGTATGCTCCCTTGTGTGTTTATGTTTTTAGTAACTTGAAGCACATGTGTTTCGTGACCTGAAGCACATGTGCTTCGAAGTAATATGTTGTGTTTTAGTGAAGCACATGTGCTTCGATACATCAATACCACCACCACCCCCATTACCACCAGCACCTTCACTGTCAGCCACCACCACCACCGCCGGCCACCTGCGGCGGACCGCGGCGGACGGCGGCGATTGGCGGCGGCTGGCGGCGGGCGGCGGGCGGAGGTGGCCGGAGGCGGCGGCCGGCGGTGGCTGTAGGTGGGTGATTTGATCTTGGCCATCATGATCCAATGGCTAGGATTTGTCTCTTGGGACTAGACAAATCCTTTGGACTTCCTAGAATACAACTCTATCATTTGATATGAAATTACTTTGTACAAATTATCAAAGGGTTTTTGACCTAGCAGTGTTGCCCCTCATTCTTATGATCAGAGTTCAAGTGTCATATTAGTATTTAGAAATCGATTAGGAGTACAAATCAGAACCCATAAATATTGTTGCCGTTGGAAAACCCTACAAGGCGTTTGAACAATTCGCTTCCCCGTTGATATCCATTTGCAAGAAAAATGATTGCTCGTGATAATAAAGGATCTACAAGAATCAACTTGAGTTAAATTTATTTTAAACTCTTTTAAAGAGAACTTCTTTTTCTTTCATTTTTAATTATTTTTTAGTGTGCTCAAAAGATGAGATTTTGGTGTTGTTCTTTTTAGTTTTTATTAACAACTTAAGCAAAGCTCATATAGTCTTATTGAGCAGTTGAATAGCCTTCTCCTATCAATTGTTCGCCAAAGGGACACGGTCTCTATCTTTGACTTGGCCTTCGTCCTTGAGAACACAATGATTTCGGACTTTTATCTTTTCTGAGCTAGGCGCGTATATGTGTGCTTTTAAAGTAAGATCTTACTTCCAAAAAGACTTAAATAAAAAGTGTCACATGGTGGATTAAGAAGCTTGTATTTCTTTCATCATATTTATTTTCAAGTTCATTGCTTCATGCCATTTAATAAAACAATAAACTGTTGATTTTCATATCGTAATTTATTAATAAATACCAGAAACATATATTTTTGTGTGAATATGAAACTTAAAGATTTGAATCACATTCCTTGAAGAAAACGAAACACTTTTTTATTCAAAATCAAAATTATCTCAATTATAAAAAGATGAAAACCGTAGGTGACAGTTTTGATGAATATGGTTCTTAAAAAATGAATTAAAGTTGGTGATTAGCACAAACGATGCATGTGCCTATATAATCGGAATCTTAATTCTACTACTAGTGCTAATTAATGCTAAACCAAGCCTTTTGTTTAGGTTTTTATCTAATATATAAACAGTAGAGCAAGCTAAGTAAAAGAATGAATAAAGGAAAACAAACTATTAAATTAATGGATGTACAAAAGTAAGTTCAACATTCAAATATGTTATAACACCCAAAAATGCATGCTAATTAAGTACCAACATTTGGTGAAGGGGTTGCTACAGGCTGCCCATAAGAATATCTCTACTGATCACATGCTACACATTTTTCCACCTTCACACTGTTTTCCAATGTACAAAACTTGCATGACCAGGCCTTGTACCTGTCCTCCACACTTTTTGCTTTCAGGGTTCCACACAGCTCACATATTGGAGCCAATGCCTGCCATAATCAGATCAGATCAGATCAGATCAAATCAAATCAAATCAAATCAAATCAAATCAAATCAAATCATAGTAGGGGTGAGCTCAGTCCAAAAACCAAACTATACCGAAACCGATACAAGCGAAACCGTAAACAACAGATTTTCAAAACCGAAAACAACTGATTTTCAAAACCGAAACCGAACTGATAACATGTTATCGGTTGGTCCGGTTCGGTTTTTTAGGATAAATGTACATCATTTTCCGAAGACCGAACCAAACCGAACCGAAATCAATAGAATTGAAACCGAAAACTATAAATTTTCAAAACCGAATCGATAACTCGGTTTCGTTTCCGTTTCGGTCATTTTTCGGTTCGGTTCGGTTTTTTCGGTCCAAATGCTCACCCCTAAATCATCGTAATCAGAAAATAATAACCAATCACCATGGCTTCAAAACCTGACAGGCTGACACGACACGACAAAAATCCACGAAATTTGAATTTGTGTCGTGTAAAACAAACACAAAGTCGTGTCGTGTTCAGAGATTAACACGAAATTGACACGATAGTTATGATTTTGGGAACATTTAGTAGTAATTTATGTTATTTTTTTGTCGTGTTTTAAGCATATACTAATTAAGAAATTTGATGTTTTTGTTATTTATCTCGTGTTAATCATTTTTTAATTGGGTTGTATTCGTGTTAGCAAAACAAAACATGACTACGTGTCGTGCCGTTTTAGTGTTTAAAAAAACGAATTCATGTCGTTCCATGTTACCCAAAAACATGAAACGACAGCACGATTTGACAGCCCTACGACTCACCGGATTCACGAATGTGCATGTCAAGCACTCCCACTCAAAGGATTCAGTTGGTTTTTTATCACTACAAGAAGTAGATGCATCACGTGTTAAATCAATCGTTTGGCTTTTCTTTTTTTTTAAAGTTGAAGAATTAGATACTTCCGTCAAGTCAATAAAATTTGATTCTGAACAACGATTTCGTTTGGAAACAGGTTGCGGGACGCTTTCTTCTTCTTGTTCAATTAATTCCTCGAGACCACACCATAAGTCATCTTGCAATCTTCTTTCTGCAGCCATTGCAGCTGCTTGACCAGGTGTTAGAGCAGCCATTATTGACTTATCGCCACCTAGGCGTTTAGGTCCTGTTAGTGACGGTTGACCAGCTCTCTTTTCTGCCGCCACACGTGCAGTTTGGCGGATTGATGAAAGAGGACGTTGACCGCCCAAACGTCTACCTGGAAGGTCAAACCCGTCACCCGACCCGGATATTCCTTTACTCATCAGCTCCTCACATTCCTAACAAACCACAACTATAATATCATTTTGAGTTAATTACAGAAATGGTCCTTTAGGTTTGTATCAAATTGCAACCTTAGTCCTTATTTTTGAAACTTTTGTCACGTTTGGTGCTTTAAGCCAAACGGTGTTAACTTTTTCTATGAAGTCCCCCATGTGCAATGCACATGAGGGTAAAATAGTCATTTTATCACTTTAATTGGACAGCAATAAATGCTTGTAACTTATGTATGAATGGTTAACAGAAAAAGTTAACACCGTTTGGCCTAAATGCCCAGACGTAACAAAAGTTTCATAAATAAAGACTATCTTGTCATTTTTAAAAGATTAGGACCAAAGTTGCAATTTGATACAAGCCTAAAACCAGTTTTGTAATTAACTCTTATCATTTTTTCTACACCAATTTAGCAGATTAGTGTAAAGTAAAACAACATGCAGCATAGAGAGAGTGAAAATAAAATACCTTCCTGAGATCATCCCAGAGTTTGTAAAAACTAACATTATGAGGACCAATGGCGTTATGACACAGTTCATGTAGCATTGTATCAAGAACTTCATCAAAAGGGTAAAAATCCCAATCCGTATTTGGTCTTCGAAGTCTCAGTTTTACATGAAGACCATGTCCAACGTTCAATCCCAAAAGACGTGGGTTTTTTGGACTGCAAAAACATACATATTTTCATTTTACTTCAACATATAAGTCATTAAAGTTTCAAATTCTGTATATAACAAAATTAATCGCTAACAATGATATCCAATCTGGAAATAACAAAATTAGGGTTTACATACCACATTTCGGATAGCACTTTCACTCTCCATTTATGATTGCGCATGATGGGCTGAACTTGTTTTGCGATTTTCTCAAGGAATTTCCGAGCCTCATCTGCTCCAACCTTCTTCTTTAAGGTTCTAATTTCCCAAACCTTGTGAAGATCGCCAACATTATTCATGTTTTATAAAACCCTAAATCCCAAATCTCAAAGTAAAACTAGTAATGCAAATATTCTATCGAATCCAAAATCGATTCAGATTAATATGGCGGGATTTAGACGCGTCCCTACCCGAGAATCCCAGACGTCCCTTTGTCATCTCCCGCTCCTCCAATTTTCTTTCGGTCCTACTTTTGGCACTAGATGGTGCACATAAAAAATTATTTATTTTTTTATTTTGTTATCATTATTTTATTTATTTTAAAATTACATTTTTTCCTCGATAACTAGGGTGAAAACGAGTCGAGCCGTTCGTGAGCTACTCGGGATCGGCTCGTTAAAAGTTTGAAACGAGCCGAGCTTAAACGAGTATGAGCCGAGTATGAGCTTAAATAAGAGCTCGTTTATTAAACGAGTCCGAGCCCGAGCTTGATCAACTAATATTGATTAGGCCCGGGAGCCTAAACGAGCAAATATATATTAATTATTACAAAAATATAATTATATATTATAGCACCTCCGTATGAAAATAAATGATACACTTCAAGAAATACGGTTTTATAGGTAAAAGATAAAATGTTAGATTAAGTGGATAGTTAGTGGAAAATGGATCTCACTTCTTTTGAATAAGTTTATATCAATGATGTTTAAAAATAAAAGTAAGGGTAATAGGATATTTCAGTTTATTAAATAAAGTAGATAGTTAGTGGAGAAGAGGTCCCACTTTTTTACCGAATAATGTAAGTTTTTGAAGTGTATCACTTATTTTGTTTCACCCCTAAATGAAAAGTATATCACTTATTTTGATACGGATGTAGTACATCTTTATACTTATGTGTATATGTATACTATACATATATATGTATATAACATAATATAAAAATGAAATGCTTACATAATATATTAAATATTATAATTAAATATATATTTTTATATATTTTGTGTATATGGGAGCTTAAATGAGCCTAATCGAGCCGAGCCCCGAAGCTGCGAAAAACCTAAACGAGCCGAGCTCGAGCTTTACATATAAGACTCAAAACGAGTCGAGCTCGAGCTCCTTACAGGGTGAATCAAAATAAGATTTACAAAAAAGAGATATTTTATATACATATATTTTGGTACTACCTCCGTATTAAAATAAGTGATACACTTTTATTTAATGGTGAATTAAAAAAAAGTCATGCACTTTTAAAACTACCTTATTTGATTAAAAAAAAGTGAGACTCTTTATCCACTAACTTTCTACTTTAATAAAGTGAAGTTACCCTTTTATCATTCTTTTACTTTTAAACATCATTAATAATTTAGGGGTGAGCATGGGGCGGTTTGGGGCGGTTTTTAACTAAAACCAAACCCCGCCCCAAAAGTTCAGGTTTTAAGAATTATACCCCGTTCGGTTTCGGTTTTTCGGGTTTTTCGGGTTTTCGGTTCGGTTTCGGGGTTTTTTTCGGTTTTTTGTTTTCCTTTAAATTTACCAAATTGTTACCTTAAAAATTAATATTATGCGTCAAACTCACAAAGCTTAACACATTTCGCTATAAATAAAAAACAACTAGTAAGTTTAATATAATGTAATGATAAATTCAACTAACATAACTTGAAACTTAGAAAATATATAAATAAATCACCTAGAAATTCAATCATATATTTTATTCAAAAGATAATTAAATGTCAAATCTTTTAAAATTTTTGAAAGATATATAATGGCGGGGCGGGGCGGGGTTTTCGGTCGGGTTTTTCATATGCCCCCGAAAACCGCCCCAAACATTCGGGTTTTCCAATAATCAAAACCGTTGACATCGGTTTTTCAAATGGTTCGGTTTTTTCGGGGCGGTTTTTTCGGGCGGTTTTTTCGGGGCGGTTTTTTCGGGTTTTTCGGTTTCGGTTCGGTCTTTCGGTTTTTATGCTCACCCCTAATTAATATTACTTTATTTAAAAAAATGGAACTCATTCCCCACTAACTATTTAGTTTAATCTATCTTAAACTACATTTTAATCTTTTAACTAAAAAACTGTTTTTTTTCAAATGTATCACTTATTTTGATACGGAGATAGTAATATAATTTTTTTGTTGTCAATGTATGATGTTTTCTTTCTATATTAGAAACTAGTCAGATTCACAAGTCTTCGTATACACTAAAATCTCTTTAAATTAATAATGTCAGGAATGGAAAAATTTATTAATTTAAAGAGTAATTAATTTATCAATAAATTAATAAATATTAATTTAAAATGTTTTTAAGTAATTATATAGTATACATACCAAACAAAAAGACAAATTAGTCTGACTCTTAGAATTATGTTGTAGTAAACCTTCAGATTCAAGTACTCAATGTAAATTAGTAAGAAAAGTTAGAGATTAGCTCCAAATAGACTTGAACTTTAAAGGAAAACATAAAACTAAATAATAATTCAATAGAGTGTAATATTTTTTTTTAGTTTCTATGAATTATTAGTTTATGACTTTTTTGGGATCATAAATTATAAAGTGATCTCTCAAAAAATAATTATCTTATTATTTTATCAAGTATTTTAAATTTTTATATTGGCAAGTCAAAATAAAATTTTGATTTTAAAGAGTGTATTAGTTTACTAGTTAAAGAGATTTTTCTTGAAACCCTACTAAAAATCAGTGTTGCAGTCCTGGAGAACCTTTCAGCCATCACTCTCTTCCGTTAGATTATATCGCACAAATATGCACAGGCTATCTAGGCGTTCCGTCAACTCCCTCCTCCGCTACGATGGCCATCGCCGCCGTGATGCCAGGGTTGCGGCCTCAATGTGTTCCCACAATTTCAACGAATCGGTTTGATTCTTCATTTCTTCGTAAACTATTTCACATTTCCTACCAGCAATAGCTTTGTTTACGTTTTTATCTATAGTCTATTTAGCAGTATACCATTTTGTTACGAAATCAACTTGTTAGAACGACTGTTTATCAGCTAATAGAAGCCCTAACACAGTTACCGATTGTTATGTCATCATTTCGCTCAAAGTATTTATCATTTTTCTCGTCACAAATTCTATAATTTGACATGAACAGGCTGGAGAAAGGGATTCCAATGGCAGATGGTATTCAGTTCTTACGAATTCAACTTACAGTAAGCCTGCTTCTACAAAACCATTTAAACAGGGTATGATTCCTTCCGGAATCCGTTATGAATCAACTGCTTCTGATTTTCAGACAACTGATGCACCTGTTGAGAAGTATGAGTATCAAGCAGAGGTGTGCCATTATTAAGTTCAAAATTAGTTTTTGATATCATAATCAATCGATAAAATGATGTTTTTTTTCTTTTGCAGGTAAGTCGACTCATGGACCTCATTGTAAACAGTTTATACAGCAACAAAGAGGTGTTCCTTCGTGAACTTATCAGGCAAGTTTCACATTTTTTAGCAAATCTTAAATTGTAATTTCTTTTTAGGTTTTTTAAGGATTTAATTCTATTTCTGATATTATTAAATATATTATATTTCAGCAATGCAAGTGATGCATTAGACAAACTACGATTCCTTAGTGTTACTGAACCAGATCTTTTGGAGGGTGCTCCTGAACTTGACATACATATTCAAACTGATCAAGAAAATGGAATAATTACTCTCACGTAACATTTATAACTGCTAAATAATCTGGTTAAAAAAATTACATAAAACATTTTCTGATTTCATGCTTTTTTTTAGGGATTCTGATATTGGTATGACTCATCAAGAACTTGTTGATTCATTAGGAACAATTGCTCACAGTGGAACTGCAAAGTTTTTAAAAGCTTTAAAGGTTAATAATGATGTTTCTTTAATTATCTAAATAATTTATTCTTTTTCAGTTTTTCTTGACCAAAGAAATAAAGCTTCATCAAATATGATCTACAGGATAGCAAAGATTCTGGTTCAGACAGCAATTTGATTGGTCAATTTGGTGTTGGATTTTATTCAGCATTTTTGGTTGCTGATAAGGTATATTATTGAATTTTTTGAATATTTTATGATATTTTTATGTCTAATTTTTAATGTAATTAACAGGTGGTTGTGTCAACAAAAAGCCCTAAATCTGAGAAACAATATGTTTGGGAAGGAGAAGCTAATTCTAGCTCTTATATTGTCAAAGAGGAAACTGATCCTGAGAAATTAATTCCTAGAGGAACTTCCATTAAATTGCATCTCAAGGTCTATATATATATATATATATATATATATATATATATATATATATATATATATATATATATATATATATATATATATATATTTTACTCCCTCCGTCCCTAAATAAAGTTCCCATTTGTGTTGGGCACAACATTTTAGGAGATAGTTAGTGGTGGGGTATTTGGTATTACTTTTGATTAAAATATAAGGTTTGATTGGAGAGAGAAAGTGTTTTAAAGAGATAGTTAGTGGTGAAAGTATTGATAATAATATTATTATATTAAGTGGACCCCTTATGTTTGTGAAATGGGAACTTTATTTAGGGACAAAACTTGAAGGAGAAATGGGAACTTTATTTAGGGACGGAGGGAGTAATTTCTAACATGTAATAAAAATATTATCTATTTATTTATTAATTTCTAACATTTAATGACTATATTAAGTTTATATATTTTGTTTGTACTCAGCGTGACGATAAAGGTTTTGCTCATCCTGAAAGAATCGAGAGACTAATTAAAAATTATTCTCAGTTTGTTTCGTTCCCAATTTACACATGGCAAGAAAAGGGATACACAAAAGAAGTAACTTTAATTTTGAAATTATCAGATTTTGTAAAGTAATTTTTCCATTTTCTTTTTTTTTTATTTATTTTTTATATATTTTCTTGAAACAGGTTGAGGTTGATGATGATCCAACTGATGACAATGTTGAGGTGAATGATAATTCTTAAATAATTTGAGTTCATATTGTACAACTGTACAAGATATAGTTTTAACTAAAATATTGTTTTATTGCAACAAAAAAAGAAGAAAACTAAAAAAAATTGTTGAGAAATATTGGGATTGGGAACTAACTAACGAGACACAACCTATATGGGTAAGTTTATCCTTTTAATTTTGTATTTATATTTTTATTATATATTATATTTCAATTATTATTTTTCATTTTTGCAGCTTAGGAACCCTAAGGAAGTTACAACAGAGGATTACAACGAGTTCTACAAAAAAGCATTCAATGAGTACTTAGAACCTTTAGCATCATCACACTTTACAACAGAGGTAAATCTGCAATTTTTTTGTCTTATTTGATTAATGAGAAATTGGATGTAAAACCTTAGAGTTTGTTGATTTTAAAAGAGTAAATTACACAAATGGTCCATTAGGTTTGTACCATATTACATATTTGTTCCTCTAGTTTCATAAATTACACTCGTAGTCCTTATTTCGGAACTATTGACACGTTTCGTCCTTTACCTAAACAGAAGGTTAACTTTTCCAGTGTAATTTATGAAACTAAATGACCGAATATTTGATATGGTTACAAACCTAAAGGACCATTTGTGTAATTTGCTCATTTTAATATTTAATGCAAAATTAAATGAATAATATTGTGACAACTGCAGGGAGAAGTTGAGTTCAGATCAATTCTTTATGTGCCTGCAATTACTCCAATGGGGAAAGAAGACATTGTAAATCCAAAAACTAAGAATATTAGGCTCTATGTCAAACGTGTCTTCATTTCAGATGATTTTGATGGAGAACTGGTAAATAAAATTAAAAAACTTCCCAATTTATTCTCTCGGAGAAATCTTATATGTTTTGTAATTCATCGTAACCAGCTTTTTTTTTTAAATAAAAAAAAATAGTTTCCACGATATTTAAGCTTTGTGAAAGGTGTTGTCGACTCTAACGATCTTCCTTTAAACGTATCACGTGAAATTCTTCAAGAAAGCCGCGTTGTAAGTAAATCCGACATTTTTTTTATGATTTTCTCACAATTTTAGTGCGGGTGAAATCAGACAGAAACCAAGTCCAAGAAGACCGAGGGTAGGGCAAATTAGATATATCTTTAGCTCGTATATAACTAATCAATATCTAATATCACATAGAGGTACTCAAATTGGATCAGTGATCGATTTCTAGGTTTCGTCGTAAACCTAATTGGTTACTTCCAATAAGTTCGGCAGCGGATCACGAAATCTTGGTCATCTTCTCTATCTAATGAATGGGGAGTATGCTTTCAAATTTTTTTGACATATAATGAATATTGATTATATATTTTATTATTTTATAATGAAAAGGTTCGAATAATGAGAAAACGATTGGTTCGAAAGGCGTTTGACATGATTCTTGGCATATCCAAGAGTGAGAACCGAGAGGTAAGCACTTGATATTATTCATATAAATATATAATCCCCAATTTTACATATATATATATATATATTTAATGTTTTTAAGGATTATGAGAAGTTTTGGGAGAATTTTGGAAAACATATAAAATTAGGATGCATTGAAGACCGTGAAAATCACAAACGTCTGATAGAGATCGTGAAATAGATGAACGCTAGTAAATGGATAAACACTGGAAATAGAAGATGAAGAACTGAAATTGGAATTGATAAACTGAAATAGAAATTACAAAAGATAACTCACAATCAATCCACAATGGATGATTGTTCCAGGGATGAATCCCTATCTCAAAGCTAAAGCTAAGAGCCTAATACAAACCCTAATTTTCTCTCGATGATCGAATATGCGACCCCTATCCTCTATGTATATTGATTTTACCTTTTAACTTATATTACTCTTTTAGCCCTTCTAAAATACAAATTGTCTATTTCCTATCAATACTCTCGCCTTCGAAAAAGTCTTGTCCTCAAGACTTGCTTCAGCATCAACATCATTTCGAGCATAACAAGCTGTTCCTTTGCATCTAATGCAGCTGCTACATCCAACAAGATTTTTTTTTTTTTTTTTTTTTTTTTTTTTTTTTTTTTTTTTTTTTTTGGTTACTGCTTGAAAGCGCCGAGAAGCTTCACGAACTGACGAGTTTTTCAATGATAGTCGTTGAGGTATATCACCATAACTAATTGGGGTTGGTTGATCAATTATGATTTTAAGCATCTTTGTTGCAAATATAACTTGGTGGTGCAAAATTTGGCATCTTTGTATGATGTCTTCCTGCAATGAAGGGAGTTCTTCAAGTGGAAGCTCTACTCCCAGATCATTGTGTGCAACCATTGCCCCATCAGATGCAACAAGTACAGAAGGCATGTTGACTACTGACTCTCCACTTTCAATTTTTACAATCACATGGATATCCGCATTGCAGCTTTTTAAATAATTTTTTAGCTCATGAATCAGAAATGAGTCAGCATAGAAATCAACATTGTTGTCTCTTCCAAACTTTATATCTTCCCAATCTCTATCTATTGTCAAAGGCAAATAGGCACTTTTTCCACTATGTCTCCTGTTTTTCAGATCTCCGCCACCGATTACTTCACATATTACTAACTCAGTGATCTTAGAGTTAGCAACCAATAAAATCATTCCACCATCAACCAATAGTGTACCTCCATGCTCGACATCATTTATACCATCATACTTAACACTAACATTATTATTTGTGTCGACTCTTCTTTTAACAACGAAATTAAATTCTTTTCCTTCTTGAAGAAGAGTCGATTTAGGTACATTTCCACTTCTAAAGTCAAGTCCCGTGGTAGTTGATGCCCCGACTGCAATTTCATCTCCACCACCAAAAGCAATCTCAGAATTGTCAATTTCCAAAAGTGAATTACCCGATCCCCATCCACCATCAGTGATGCCATCCCCGTCATCAGACACAACGAAACTTTTGGGAAATATTTTTGGAGGGAAAAAACTCATACGTCCCTCAAACCCTGCTATCCCCGGATCATAGACCAACTTTGGACATTTGCAGAGTTTCTTCAAAATTTCTTGTTTCACATTTTTGCATAAATAAAAATACTGTATAGTTCTGTTTGAAGAGGAGTCAGTTTGCAACATACAATTGGAATGAAATTGGACAGACCAAATTCATTCTCAATCTCAATAAATCCAGTAACTAAAACATCCAATTCAGTAGAAGAAGCCTTAACTTTCGAAAAGTGAGTTTCCAACTTAGTACACCTTGCTCTGATTTGAGGATCCGGTGGTTTATGAGGTCTGGGATGCTCGTAGTCGTAACAAACGTTCAAGGTAGCCAAGAAGTTTATGTAATCTCGAGGTTTGAGTGTTAATGACCATTGATTACAATCTGGGGGCTTGAGTGGCTTACGACCCCATACAACATACGAAATAGTCAATACCAATTGTCTAACCAAATTTGGTTCAAGAGATTCATCGAGCACCTTGTGTGCACCACCCAAAACCTGACTTGCTAAGTAATTCATGGTTAGGTGAGTCTTTGGGCATAACCCTTGAAACATAACAGTGACAGGTCTATTAACGTCATCCAATTCAATCAATGCAGTCGGTGTTTCCCTTCCAAATTCAATAATATAACCAAATTCATCACTAGAATCGGATACAATTTCCCCTCCCGTATCAGAATTAAAAATAGGTTCCATACCAGAAATTGATGAACTGTCAAGTTCAGATTCACTGCTATCTCCCTCATCAGAAACGATGCCACCCATACCAAAACCTCCACCCAATATTCCAGATCCACCGTCATTCCCTTGTTTCATAGTAGCTAGTTGTTCATATGGATTTTGCACATCGACACTGCTGAATCGTTGCAATAATTCAAATTGAAATCGATCCCACGACAAAGGATCGTAAAATTCCTTCACGATTGAAAACCAAATTTTTGCGACGCCGGTCATGCTCATCTGAGCTAAACGAATGCGTAAATCTGCCCGAGTTGAATTAATTTCAAAATAGAGAGTTGCCTTCTGCAACCATCCTTGTGGATCAAAACCACAAAATTCCGGTAACTTGACGCATTTCACCGCCCACGGTAAGCCTCCGGTGACTCCTCCGGTTGTATCAAACGGAGATAAGCCATCACCACTGTCGTACATAGGAGAACGACCATCGCCACCCAAGCCTTGCTCCTCACCAGACATGGGTCGTTTCTCTTGTTGCTTGACCCAACCCATCATGAATTTCCGAAATGCAATTGATTCTGCACGTTCAGTAGCAAAATCAGCTTGAAGCTTCGAAATCAGTTCATCGTGTTGATCCAAACGACTGCCCTGAGATCGAGTTTCAATAGGTGGATTCTGTTATGATCCCACATTGGCTAGAGTAAAAACTAAATGGTGGCTTATAAGCCTAAGTGTCCCCTCCTCCTTCAAGCTAGCTTTTGGGAGTGAGTTCTACACTTGAGCTTATGAGCATGGTGCGAGCCTAGTATGGGCTGGGTTCGTATCAATTGGTATCAGAGCTAGCCCTACGTTGCGAGGTTCCAACACTCGGAGTGGTGGCCTATGGAGTGGTGGCTTGGACCCGAAAGGAGGGTGCCAACCGTGACCAACATAGCCGTGACCAACGAGCTCGGAGTGGTGGCCTGTGGAGTGGTGGCTCGGACCCGAAAGGAGGGTGCCGACCGTGACCAACATAGCCGTGACCAACGAGGACGTTGGTTCTTCAAAGCGTGGGGTATTGTTATGATCCCACATTGGCTAGAGTAAAAACTAAATGGTGGCTTATAAGCCTAAGTGTCCCCTCCTCCTTCAAGCTAGCTTTTGGGAGTGAGTTCTACACTTGAGCTTATGAGCATGGTGCGAGCCTAGTATGGGCTGGGTTCGTATCAGATTCACCATTGTGAAGAGAAATCAATGAAAGAAAGTGGTAGAGCGTAGCAGGTCGGACCAATGATAGAGATCGTGAAATAGATGAACGCTAGTAAATGGATAAACACTGGAAATAGAAGATGAAGAACTGAAATTGGAATTGATAAACTGAAATAGAAATTACAAAAGATAACTCACAATCAATCCACAATGGATGATTGTTCCAGGGATGAATCCCTATCTCAAAGCTAAAGCTAAGAGCCTAATACAAACCCTTATTTTCTCTCGATGATCGAATATGCGACCCCTATCCTCTATGTATATTGATTTTACCTTTTAACTTATATTACTCTTTTAGCCCTTCTAAAATACAAATTGTCTATTTCCTATCAACGTCTTGCACCATTGTTACGGTTTTTCTCTTCACAAAGTGAAGAAGAAATGATAAGTTTGGATGAATATGTTGAAAACATGAAAGCTGACCAAAAAGATATTTACTACATTGCTGCTGATAGTGTCACAAGTGCAAAAAACACCCCGTTTTTGGAGAGATTATATGAGAAAGATCTTGAAGTAAGTAATGTTGCCAGCTGTCATTATATGTTTGTAATTCTATATTTATATTATATAATTAGAAATGTGTTCAAAGTAGTCCTTAATTTTCCAGTAGTCTCAAGAGACAAATTTCAACCATTGATTAATAATAACTAATGGTCAAGATTAATCACATAATTTATACATGGAGGGGTATTTTGGTCATTTGACACCCACATGTTTTTTTTTTCTTTTTCTTGTTTTTTTTTTTAATTTTAGTTTTTAATTTTGTATTAATGTTTATTTTATTAAATTTTTATTACTTCCTCCGATTCAAAATAAGTGATACACTTGGGGTTTCACGGTTTTTGAGGCAAAAGATTATAATGATAGTTAAATTAGATTAATTGGATGGTTAGTGGAGAATGGGTCCCACACCTTTTGAATAAAGTAAGGTTAATGATGTTTAAAAGTAAAAAGTAAGGGTAAAGGGGTAATTTCACTTTGTTAAAGTAGATAGTTAGTTAGTGTGGGTCCCATTTTTTATGCCAAATAAGGAAACTTTTCAAAGTGTATCACTTATTTTAAATCACCCCAAAAAGGAAAGTGTATCACTTAATTTGAATCGGAGGAAGTATATATTTTTCGTTAAAAAAAAATATCATGTGATTATCACATAATATTGTTTTTAACGAAAAAATAATAAAAAATGAAAAAAAAGAAAAAAAAATTGGATTAAATTTATGTGGGTGTCAAATGACCAAAATACCCATCCATGTATACAATATATGATTAATCTTGGCCGTTAATTATTATTGATCAATGTCTGAGATATGTCTGTTGGACTACTAGAAAATTAAAAACTACCTTGAACAATTCTCTATATAATTAAATTAAATTAAATTAAATATTTATGTACTTCTCAACAGGTACTGTTCCTAGTTGATCCCATTGATGAAGTTGCTGTCACAAATCTAAAATCATACAAGGAAAAGAACTTTGCTGACATCAGCAAGGAAGATCTGGATATTGGTTAGTCTTCGAAACTTGAAGCTGAAATAATAAAAAGAGGAACAAAAGAGAAAAATTGGAAAAGACGAAAATACCCTCATGTGCATTACTTAACAGAAAAAGCTAACACACTTTGGCCTAAAGGACCAAACGTGACAAAATTGTCAAACTAAAGGATTATCCTTGTGAGATTTAAAGGATTAGGACCAAACGTGAAATCTGGTATCAACTTAAAGGACCATTTGTGTAATTAACTCATTTTTTAATCTAACAAAATTTAGGTGAGAAGAACGAGGAAAAGGAAAAAGAGATGAAACAAGAATTTGGACATATTTGTGATTGGATGAAGAAACGGTCAGGTTGATGAAGGCACAAACAGTTGGTGATTCTTCTAGTCTGGATTTCTTGAGAAGCAGAAGAGTGTTTGAGATTAATCCTGACCATCCAATTATTCAAACACTAAGTGTATGACAATTCTTAATTTAATAAATGATTTTATTCTTTAAAGAAAATGTTGAATAATTTTTTTTGTGCTTGAATAATGTAGGCTGCTTGTAATGTAATAGCAATGGTGATGATGAAGAAGCTTTGAGAGCTATTGATCTTTTATACGATACTGCGTTGATTTCTAGTGGTTTCACGGTGAGTGACACCTGGCGATGTTTTTTTGGAGTTAATTATATAAATTATTATTTAATAAATTAATTTATTTATTTTTATGTAGCCTGAGAGTCCATCGCAACTAGGTGGGAAGATTTATGAAATGATGAACATGGCTTTATCAAACAAATGGGGTTCCCAACAACAAGAAGCTGAGATAGTGGCTGAGCCCTTACCTACCCTTAAAGCAGAGGTGGTTGAGTCTAGTTGTCACAAATGAGTTGACTCGGTTCTTGGAAATAATGAGTTGACTCGGTGGTTGGGTGTTACTAGCATATTTAATTTTAGTAGTATCACTATATGTAGTAATGTAGAGTTGCTACTTACTAAAAAGGGTGTTGCGAGTCTTGAATTCGATTAATATGCAATGAGCTACTAGGTTCTCGAGGGGTTTCCATGCATCCGTTTTAGGGGTAGGTTTGTTAGAAAAAGTTTAAGAGTTGACAATTTCAATTAGTATTTTGTTTGGTTAAATGACAACTAATGCCTAGGACCAAATGACAAATAAACTGATGAGGCTGACCAGTTATGATATTAACATGGCATATATAAAGAAAAAAGGCTGACCTGATGTATGTCATAACTAGCAAGAGTACCAAGAAAACGTTTCCTTAACCATAAGAGGACTGCTTGTTAGGATGGGATATGGAGTCGAATTGGGATAGTAACTGGTTGGTTGGAACTGGATTACTAAAATTGGGTCTTGTCCAACTTCTCTTGAAATCAAATATGGGTCTTTCGGGTTTAGGTATACCCGGTTCGTGTATGATAGGTAGTGTTCGGTTCATATTTATTACGCAATTGCTATTTGTAAATCATTCTAATGCATGTATAAACTAACAAATATGACACAAACATCCGAAACCGGCTCTAGTTACTATTTCGAGTCTATACCCGATTTACCCGGAATCGAACTGGAACTGTATTCTGTAAACGGTTCGGTAATCGGGTCTACAATTACTTTGAATTCAATACTCGGGTATTTCGTGCCTGGTCCATCCGGATGGGCTTTGGACCCGATGGTCTACAATTACTTTGAATTCAATACTCAGGTATTTCGTGTCTGGTCCATCCGGGTGGGCTCTGGACCCGATTCCTACCGGGTGTTTGCATGTTATCACCGTGACCAGCGCTATAGGCGCGCCAATGACCCTTTTTTTCTCAACGATAACGTTATACTTTTTTGTCTTCTTTTTTTCCCATTTATTATATTATTATTTTTTGTTTTTGCTTTCCAAACCTAATATTATTAGTGTATAATATAACTTCTACTTATCTCATCTTATTAACAATGACAACCGATGCTTCGACGCTTGTGTTAGAATGAGTATGAGTCCTATGATGAAATGCACGGCCGTCATACATCAATTAGTATAAGGATATGATTTTGACAAATGCTTACAAATTGGGGAATCGAAGGGCTTGGTTGAAAGGTAAGGATAGCGTGATTGGCCGATTGGTTGGTTGTAGTTATGAATGTTTAGATATTTTTACCAAATGTATAGGTCTATATTTTCTCAAGAGCTCTTAAGAAAAGCTAGTGCCGATAATATCAATAATTTATATGCGAAACCCAAAAATTATCATAGGTTCGTCGTGGGCAGGGCGTCTCCGAGATTTCGAAGGCCCAGCGCGAATATAAGAAAATGGGCCCCTAAATACAAGATATACTAGAAAAAAATTGGACTTTTTATCTTATTTCATGTTAACTTATTAAGCTGACTTAAAATTTAAGATTATACATATAAGATGTATATAAAAAATTGGGCCCCCTCTGAAATGTGGGCCATGTGCGACTGCACCTGTTGCACCTCCTCAAAGACACCCCTGGTCGTGGGTATGTTTGACAGAATAGATTGTATATACTGAGAATGTAGAAAATGTCCGGTTGAGGACAATACAAAAGAGGGTTGATCATAAATTCTCTAATATATACATTCACGATTCAGCTTATACTGTTCATAATAATTTCCAGTTCAGCCCCTAAATTTTGTTCCTATTACACTTTCTTCTTTAATATTTTAGAAAAAACATATCGCACTAAATTTTATTCATGTTACACTTTCTTCTTTATATTTTCTCTCATAACAATTTTCAATTCAGCCCCTAAATTTTGTTCCTATTACACTTTCTTCTTTAATATTTTAGAAAAAACATATCGCCCTAAATTTTGTTCATGTTACACTTTCTTCTTTAACACGAGTATTTTAAAAAAAAGATGTTGTAAATTAAAATATCTTAGAAAAAATATATTTAATATTTATAAAATAAAGTTAACGACACATTAGTTAATGGTTTGAGTCATGTAGTGACATCTAAGTGGGCGGTATGCTTTTCTTGAACCTATCTCTTTTTTTTTGGGAAGAAACTCCACCACTTTTATTATCTCCAATGAATGCCTCCAATAAATCTTGAACTAAAGACCTCTTGAAAAAATCCTCAAGACTATCTTTGTTGGTCAATTGATCTACACCAATTGGTTTAATATTTATAAAATATATTGTAAATTTACCAACCGAGTACCCGCAAAACATGACAATTAATTATATCGCTTCATATTTAATTATAATTATCAATTACAGACTATGCTTCATATTATACTTTGAAATTTAAAAAAAAAGAAAAGAACATATATCTTTTTTTATTCATATATACAAGATAAATAATTTAAACGTAAGTAAATCGAATATTAATCTCAACTGAAAAGTGTATATTTTAAAACCCGCAGCAACGCGCGGTTTACTACAATCCTCGTTTTGTACAATTATGATTGAAGTTGTATCACGAGATTCTTGGAGCTGGCAAGGATACCTAGCGGACCATATACAGTAAAACCTCCATAAATTAATAAGGTTGGGACTAGGATATTTTATTAATTTAGAGAGACATTAATTTATCGATAAATTAATAAATTATTAATTTAAAAGATAATATTATTATGAAATTAACTTATCTAATACGTATTCACATATTCACAGGACCTTCAAAATTCTGCATCACATTTACATTCACAAGACCTTCAAAATTCTCACATTAATGAACTTGTCAAGTTCAATGTACATAGATCTAGATTGATCACTATAAAATGTCTAATGATAAATTTTAAAATAACATCAACTATGGTTTCTAAACTAAAAGTTGTTAAAAAATCAACGATGACCAATCAACAACGAAAACTCTTAAGTGCAATTGGGAGATTTAAAGAAGAACTCAATATAGATTTGAAGTTCGCAAAAAAAACAAGTGACTATAGATTCATTTTTTACTTGATAACTCTAGAATTTTGGAATTTTATTTTAGTAATTATTAATTTATAGTTTGGTTGGGACTAATATATTTACATTAGGATTTTAAAAAAATTATTATCTTATTATTTTATCGATTGGGGTCCGATTTTGTACTAGTCCCAAGTTGGGACCGGAAAATTATTAATTTTATCGAGGTTATTAATTTATCGAGTATTAATTTATGGAGGTTTTACTGTAGATTCAAAATCGAGATATACCCATTCAACATTCGATTACATTGAACTAACGGATCTGTTAGTCCCAAGACTAAGTAAATAAGATTTGATGATCGATAGCTAAGAAGAATAAATATCAGCTGAAGTATGTATCTCAGCTGAAGCAAGTATATGCAATAAACCTTCAGCTGAGTACGTACTTAGCTTTAGGAAATCAAGTCAAATCAGCAGCTATTAACGACAGTTCATTCGAAGTCTATGGCCAAAGGACAAAGACAAGAAGAAGACTATTCAGCTGATTGTGGAATCAGCTGATAGTACCTGCTGCAGATGAAGACTTAAAGGAAATGTTCTTGACACTTTGAACATTCCCTTTCCCGCTCAAAGAAGAAGAAAACGACGAGGATCTTCTATTTTGGAATAGAAGATAATGTCAGTACAACATCATTGTTTGTCCCTCCATGCATGTAAACGGAAAGTCAACTATTTTTGTACTTATGTAGTACACCTTTCACTGTGCGTCAGAAAGGGTACCGGAAGTAGTTGACACAAAGTACACTTGGGACAATAACTTGTGCAAGAGCATTTAATGATCCATGGACAAGTCTACATCGACGACTAATATGTTTACACGTCGTCTAACTTGTGGACAAAGGAACATGGATCTTGGGCTATATATAGAGACGTAAATGCTTGCATTTACATACACCTTTTAGAAATCATAGTACAAGAACATTCTCTGAAAGTTAGTTATTTGTCTAAGTATTAACTCCTCCATAGTTATTACTAGCGCATTAATATCAGCTGTTAGTATCAGCTGATATAACTCTCCTTGCATAGTCTTCTAGTTTTGAGCGATCTAAAGTGTCATTTCAAGTATAGAGTTTTAGTTAATTGTGTACTATCTATTTCCGCAAACTTTGTACTGTATTAAGTTGTTTTAATAAACTCTTAATCATTGAAATCTTGTTGTTCATTATCTTATCTTCGTAAATCAGTCTTAACGCAACACGTTAGTGTTGTTGGGATCCAACAACTGGTATCAGAGCAAGTGTCAAAATTGTTCTCCATCAATTTTGAGCATCTGTTATGGCTGAACCTACATCATCAGATCTTCCATCATCTGAAAAACCTCCTAAACTCACTCAAACCAACTATCCTATGTGGAAAACTCGGATGTTATCCCACATGGTTACCTATCACCCAAAACTTCAAGATAACATCACGATAGAAAAATACGTTCCCAAAACCCTCATCCCCAATACTCCTGAAATACCAGAACACTATGTGGTGAAATCTGAGGCTCAATGGACAGACGCTGAAAAACGTCTTGTTCATCTTGAGAATAAGGGTAGGGACATGCTTTTTCAAGCAATTGGTGATGAACTGTATCACAATATACAATTTTGTGACTCAGTTAAAGAGATGTGGGAGAGGCTGGCTGAAGTTTATGAAGGCACATCGGTTGTGCGTGAACATAACAAAAACATGCTCATACATGATTACGAGCTGTTTAAAGCCAAGCCTAGTGAGACAATAGCTCAAACTTTCAATCGTTATAACATTCTGTTAAACGAGCTGAAGTCTCATGGGGTTGAAAAGGACGATATGTCCAAGATGTATAAGTTTATGGCAGCCTTACCTTCTAAATGGGCTACCATCATAACTTGCATGAGTACATCTCCTACTCTGAAAGATTATACTCTTTCCTCTCTCTATGGTATGTTTCTAAGCCATGAGAGAACAGTACTCAACAAATTTCAACCTCCAAAGGACTCTAAAGTGAGTCCCTCTGGATCTTCGACTGCTCTTGTTTCTCTAAACAAGCCTAGCAGAATCGAATGTCCTCCATCAGATGATGAAGCTGACAACACTTCAGCTGCTGGTTTGTTCAGCATGCCTGAAGTCAGCATTGAAGAAGTCGATGAAGACGAAGACAACGATGCCCTTATATCTGAGCTTGCCTTACTTGTTAAAAATAGAAAATTCTTCAAAAACAAGTCTGGCTCCTCAGCTAGAGGCTCGAGTAGCAGATCTATCTCATCAGCTGTACCTTCTAGACCCTTTGGAAGTACACCTGACATCTCCGAGATAACTTGCTACAACTGTAACAAGAAGGGACACTATGCTAACGACTGCAAGCAGAAGAAAGCAAGTTCATCATCTTCAACTAGTGAGTCCATTGAAGAATAATACAAAAAGCTACAAGCCTTCACCAAAAAGATCCTAGATGAAAAGAAGGCACTTGAAGGCAAAGCTGCTGACAAGGGTCTCGTAGCTGAAACTCATGATTGGGCTGACTCTGGTGACAACTCATCTGATGACGATGAACAAATGGCCACAATGTGTTTGATGGATCGTGCTGATGATGATGAAAGTATTACAGCTGATGATGCTAGTTCTTATAAATGGGTCAACATTGTTCATAAAAAGGTAACCTCTCTAATCTCTGCTGAGGCTACTAAAGCCAAAGATATTGTTGATTCTATTATTTGTGACTTGCACTTCATCGATCAGCTGAAAGGTGAATGTTTGGATAAACATAGTGCTATTCTACGTGAAAATGCATTTTTAAAAGAACGTTTAATTGACCACAAAACTTTAAAAGAAGAACTTTCTGAAACAAAATTTATTAACTCAGTTCTTCAACATGATCTAAGTGAAAAAGTTAAATAACTTGAAGCAATTAAAAAGATTTGTGAATCATGGTCTCGTTCATCCAAACGTGTGAGTGAATGTGTTAACTCACAAATCCCTAGTCAAATACAAGTTGTACTAGGAGGAGACTTCCTTGCTGCAGCCGCTGTACCTGACAGCAGTACAGATGATCTGTACTACTCGTCAGCTGATGCTTTTGTGCCAGCTGAAGAGTTGGTTTTTGGTTCCTTCGTTAGGTCTACCAAAAGCTATGCTACTGAGATGTCCTCAGAAGATCCTTCTGTAGCTACTGGTGAAGAGTCATCAACTGACTCCTCTGCCATGGTAGTTAGGACACCCACTGTAGTAATTGTTGAACCAAGAAAGTCTATCTTGGGTTCAGCACCTGCTGCCTCTTCTGCTAGACCTCAGCAGAAGACTAGCAAAACAGCAGGAAAGAAAACTGTTCTTACACCCTCCAAGGGTGAGCCAGTTGGAGTTCGTACTCGAGCTGCAAAGAACAAAGGTAAGAGTGTTCCTAAGAACACTCCAAGTCCTTCTTCAGCTGTGTCTGTCAGACGGCTGAAAGGAAAGGTCAGCAAGCTGACTTCACTCGTTCAAACTCTGGCTATCTCTGATAATCAGAAAATGAAAGGAATTTTGGGTCCAGTTCCCAGTCATATTGCCTCGCCCTCTACTCCACTGCAAAGAAACAGAAAATGCTATAAGTGTGTAGATCGTGGGCATATGGCAAGTGAGTGTGACAGCACATGCCTGAGACCTTCCCCAACTTCAGTATGTGAGCCTACTGAAAAGCCAACTTCTGCGAGTCCCAGCGGGAAGTCACAAGGACCCACCGAAGTGTGAGTTCCCAAAAAGAACTAACTCTTTTAATTTATGTGCAGGGTGATGAGAGCAAACATGTCTGGTCCTTAGACAGTGGTTGCTCGAGACACATGACTGGTTACAAATCCCTGCTGGAAGAGTTTGAAGTTTGTGCTGGTCCATCAGTAGTTTTTGGTGATAATGGTAGAGGCTCAACTGAAGTTTATGGAACCATTTCAAATGGATCCGTAAAAATCACAAGAGTTGGTTATGTGAATGGGCTGAAACATAATCTAATCAGCATTAGCCAACTTTGTGATGCAAAGTTCTCAGTGAACTTTAATGAATACAGAGGAACGGTGACGGATAAGAATGGAAAGGTAGTATTAGTTGCTCCAAGAACCAAGAATGTCTATACACTTGACATGAATCCTCAAAATCAAGAAGTTTGTCTATTCTCTCATTCTATTGAAGAGCTGAATTGGTTGTGGCATAAGAGACTATCTCACCTAAACTTCAAAAATATATCAAAGCTGGCTCGAGGTCAGCTGGTGAATGGTCTGCCACAAATGAAATATGAAAAGGATAAGCTTTGTTCAACTTGTGAACAAGGGAAGCAACATAAAAGCTCCTTCAAATCAAAGCAATGTTTTTCCATCAACAACTGCCTACACATGCTTCATATGGACCTTTTTGGCCCTATGAGTACTGAAAGTCTAGGTGGAAAGAAGTATACACTTGTTATCGTTGATGAATATTCACGATATACTTGGGTAATATTTCTTTGTCACAAAAGTGATGCAGCTGAAGAGATTATCAAGTTCATCAAAAGGATGGAACTTCTAAATGGGTCTAGAGTCAAGATGCTGAGATCAGACAACGGTACTGAATTCAGGAACAAGACTATAGAAGACTTCTGTTCAGATGTTGGGATCTCCCAAAACTTTTCAGCTGCTAGAACACCTCAACAAAATGGTGTTGCTGAAAGAAGGAACATAACCCTAATAGAAGCTGTAAGAACAATGCTTGCTGAGTCAAACATGCCTAAGCAATTTTGGGCAGAAGCTGTTAACACAACTTGTTTTACTCAAAATAGGTCTCTCTACGTGAAGAGACACAAGAAGACTTCTTATGAGATTTTTCGTCAAAGGAAACCCTTCATCGGTTTCCTTATGTGTTTGGCTGTGTGTGTTTTGTGTTAAACACACGAGATCAGCTATGTAAATTTGACTATAAAGATGATGAAGCCATATCTTGTAGATATTGCAGCTGTTCAACAAGAAATTCCAACAGCTAGAGCATCATCCAAGGCTATCTCTAAGCCACCTCTTCATACTTCCAGAAGATCCGTTCAAAATGAAGTAACTCATCCTGCTGAGCAATCAGCCGCTCAACAAGGATCTAACTCTGCTGAATCTTCCTCTTCTACAGCTGCTCCTCAATCTAAGTGGACCTCAGAACATCCAATTGATTTAATCATTGGAGATCCACAGTAAGGAGTTGTCACAAGAAGTAAAGCATCATGCAATCTCTGCTTATGGTCTTGTTTCTTAGCAACTGAAGAACCGAAAAATATTAAAGCTGCTTTAGAAGACTCAAGTTGGATTCAAGCGATGCAGGAAGAACTCAAGCAATTTGAGGTCAACAAGGTATGGCAGCTGGTGCCCTCACCAGCTGGAAAGACTATAATTGGTACTAAATGGATATTTAGGAATAAAATGGATGAAGAAGGTGTGGTTATTCGCAACAAGGCTAGACTTGTTGCACAAGGATATAGACAAGAGGAAGGAATCAATTTCGATTAAACATTTGCTCCAGTGGCTAGGCTTGAGGCTATTAGAATATTTCTAGCCTATGCTGCATATAAAAAACTTCACAGTTTTTCAAATGGACGTGAAGAGTGCTTTCTTAAACGGGAAGCTGCAAGAGGAGGTATATGTTAAGCAACCACCAGGGTTTGAAAATCCTAAGTATTTAGACTATGTGTTTTAATTGGATAAGGCGCTGTATGGGTTGAAACAAGCTCCTCGTACATGGTATGATACACTCTCCACGTTCCTCATAGCAAATGATTTCATCAGGGGAAAGATTGATAAAACCTTATTCATTCGCAAAATCAAAGGTGATATCATTCTTGTTCAAATTTATGTGGATGACATAATTTTTGGTGCTACTGATGAAAAACTTTGTAGACGTTTTTCAAAACTTATGTCCACAAAGTATGAGATGAGTATGATGGGTGAATTAACTTATTTTCTTGGCTTACAAGTTAAGCAATCTAAAAATGGAATTTTTATAAATCAAGAAAAATATATCAAAGATCTTCTAAAGAAATTTGATATGAATTCATCATCATCCATGAAAACACCAATGGCTCCTCCAAACAATCTAGATGCTGACATAACTGGGAAATCAGTTGATGTCACATTCTATAGAGGAATCATTGGATCATTACTCTATCTCACCGCCAGCAGACCAGATATTATGTTTGCTACTTGCATGTGTGCTAGGTATCAAGCTGATCCTAGAGAATCTCACTTAATAGCTGCAAAAAGAATTTTGAGGTACCTTAAGGGTACTCCAAGCCTAGGTCTTTGGTATGCCAAAGACTCCGGGTTTGATCTAATTGGCTATTCAGATTCAGACTTTGCAGGTTGCAAGTTGGATAGAAAGAGCACCACAGGAGGATGTCAGCTGCTTGGTGGAAAGCTAGTCAGCTGGACAAGCAAGAAACAAAGTACTATTTCTACCTCCACAGATGAAGCAGTATATGTTGCTGCTGGAAGCTGTTGTGCTCAAGTCCTTTGGATGAAGAATCAGTTTGTTGACTTTGATATGAACTTTTGCAAAGTTCCCATATATTGTGATAACACTAGTGCTATTGCAATCAGCAAAAATCCTGTTCTTCACTCAAGAACCAAACATATCGACATAAGGTATCATTTTATTATAGATCACATAGAACAAGGTGACGTGGAACTCCATTTCATCTCAACAGACCTTCAACTAGCTGATTTATTCACTAAGCCTTTAGATGAAAAACGATTCAATTTTTTGATCAGCGAGCTGGGTATGTTGAATGCTTGAATCAACTGCTGAAGTACTATCAGTAGCTGATAAGTCCACCTTGTCACTTAGTACATTCAGCTGACTAAAACTGTTTTGAATTTATCAGTCAGCGAAATAAAATCTCTTAAATGATAACTTATCGTGTTTTTATAAGTTAAAACGTTTGGTTCTCCCATAAAAAGGCATCCTTTATCCCCATCCATACGTTTTCTGTGGCAAATATTTCCACTCGAGTGAAAATATTTGGCATTTATGTGGGACAAGACATCCTGACACAGAAACGGCTCCACTACCCTGACACATAAACGGCTCCACTGCCCCTCACTGTCACATCCAACCACTTTTTGCACGATATCCAACGTGTCTATAGTTGGCTTGCAACTATCCATTTATGACCCGGTTTAAATTCAAATATTTACCCAAACCGTCCCATAAACCTCTATAAATATCCATCCATTTCTCTCTTTTCTTGATCATCACTCCCAAAATTCTCTCTCAAAAACCCTCTATTTCTAACTTTTATCTTTCTTCCCTCTCTTCCCAAAAACGTCGAAGAAAGCTTCAAAAGTTCTTACTAGGGCTGCCATTGAGTTCACCCAGAACTCAAACCTAGTAACCAACACTTCCCCACCGAAGGATCTCGACGATGTATATCGACCGGTTGGGAGGTTTTTGCGTCGCTGTCCTATCAGCGGTGCATTAATCAGATTCACCAAGAGTATCATCGAACTCTTGCGTGATTTCTGGATGTCTGCCTCCATCTCTGGAGACAACATCACTGCGCAAGTTGGAGATCATCAAATCACCATTACTGTTGATGATTTCCGAACTGCTTGCTGGTTCGACTATCTGCAACTTGGAGAAGAATATCAGCAGATGAAATATGCTGATGAAGCTAAAGCGAATTTAATCAGTATCACTGGATACAGATTAGAAAACGAAGAAGACAAGGTGCCGATCTTCAAGAAGTCTCAGCTGACGAGACCCTGGGCCTATTTCTTTACCCACATCATTCAGGGTATAGGAGGCAACTCTGGGTCTCACAACCAGTGCAATTCCAGCATGCAAGTCTTTGCTGAAGCCCTAGCCACTGGTCAGCGGATCGACTACGGGAGACTAGTGTACGAGGAGGTCAAGGCCAAGCTGAAAGGCAAGGGAAATCATATTCCCTATCTTCGCTTCTTCACATTGTGCATCGCACATGTGATGGTTGAGAAGCTGAAGATCGATTATGAAGACCTTCCAAGGGAATCTGTGATGGTCCGTACCATTTCCAACATCATCTTCCAAAAGAAGGATGATGAGAAAGAGTTTCCTCTCACCTCGTACATGCTGAAGATCATTAAAGATCGAGCCAGATCCAAAAAGGATCAAATAGAGGGCGCAACATTAGAAGAATCTGCCCTACAAGAAGGTATGTCCTTTTTCTCATTTGAAGTGTTTTCCATCAACTGATCGCAAACAAACTGTTGATGGAAATACCACCACTTCCACTGGGATCTCAATGCCCATTGACGTGGAAAATGTGGAAACGGGTGATATTCCACTAGGTGGGAAGAAGCGGGCCAAGCGAACTGCTCACCGCCCTCCTTCTTCCTCTTCATTCTTTTTATCCTCTTCTTCCACTACCAGCGCCACTTTTTCTCCTCAGCTGAGGGTTAGAGGGTCTGCTACCTGTGGAGAAGATGATGTTGTTGATGATGTTGAGCTGGCGAAAGCAGCATCATTAGGATTCAGCCGGAATCCGTTGGGATCTCACTCGAGATCCCGATTGGAAGGATTACGATCAGAAGCTATGCCAGCATCTGAGAGCAGTCCTTCTCATTTTCACTCTTACAGTGTTTTTCCAGGAACTCCACCAACAATTGGAGTTCCTGTCCAGACACTTCCGGCTAATCCTTCTTTTCTCTCTTTTGCTCTTCAACCTTCTTCTGCTGATTTCTCAACAAGTCAGCAGACTTCAAAACGGCAATTTCGTTCTTTAGGAGTTAGTGCCGGCTCCAACCTTCTGCGTAGCTCCTCGACTGATTCATTATCAGTCGTTGTAACAAGGGAACAAACTCCACAAGCAACCTCAGTCTCTCGACAGACTGCTGGTGAAGTTTTCGGCTCAACCCAAGCCACCCGTGAGTCAGTTGCACACACAGCACCCCAATTTCTTCATCACTTTCTGAGTCACCAGCTGATGATAGATTGACTGGAAACCAAGTCAATCTTAAAGCTGTTCTTTCTGTTTTCCACAACGTCACCAGCTTAAACCAACATGTGCTCAAGGAAACCACCACCGCCAATGAAGAGACAACTTTAGACCAAGTTGTTACTGAGGCAACCACCCAAGCTACCAGTGATCGCGAAGGTACTCACCAACCAAGCTGTGAGGTAGCTAACACACCACCCAGATGAACTCTTCCTCCAGTCTCCATACCAGTTTCGCCGACTGGTGAGACTGAAGCACTAGATTCTCAAACAACATTTCATATGATGTTTGACTCTGCTGATGACCCCATTCAGCAGTACCTCTTGTCAGATGATGAAGAGGTAAATGAATTTGGGCTTCAAACCACTTTGACAGCTGATGTCGGCCCTCCTGACAGAAACCCAGAAGTTTCAGCTGGACCCATCTCACCCCCAAAGTTTCTGAGGAACCCATAGGAACCCTTCTTCCTACCTCGGGAACACCCACTTCCACAGCTGAGGTTACCCCTCCAGCTAGAGACATACAGGACCCCTTCCCCCAAAGCGTCCAAGTGTCCCATGCTGAATCCAGCAAAGCTGGAGGAAGCGTTCCCATCAGAGCCGCTGCTGCTCTGATGTCTAGAGTCGTTACATCCCACGTTCGACCTGGGATGGCCACGCTGAGTAAGCAGATGGACTCCCTTCGCAGGGATGTTCCAAAGAAGTTTGCCAAAACTGCTGAGAACCTCTCTTCCAGCATAACTTCTCTGCATACTGAGGTTCATTCTCAGTTTCCTCAGCTGGTTCTTCTTTCTGATCAGATTCGCCTCAACACCAGCGAGTTTATCTCTCTCAGCGACTATGTGCGTCAAGAGTTGAACTCCATTCGCGAATCTGCCGGAGTCGATCATGCCAAGCTTCTCTCTGAAGTCAGGGACAGCCAGGCTCTTGCCCAATCAAAGCAAGAGTCCATGCTGACACTTACTCATAGACACCTTTCTAAGGCTATTGAGGAGTCAGCTTCTGCTGTGTCCACCAGGTTGGACAAAGTGGAGACTGAAGTCAGCTCGCTGACTTCCCAAGTCGCTGGTCTCCAAGGCACCCTTAACCTCATTCTTGCAAAGCTAAATGAGGGTGCCGCTGTCGTCCATCCTGCTTCAGCACCAGAGAGTACCCCTCTTCTTCGGGCACTCTCTGAGGGGGAGAAAGAGGTCACTTCAGCAGGTGAACAACAAGGTGAACAAAATAGTTCACAACGTATAGTCACCTCTGCTGTTGGAGCCAATACTGAAGACGTTCCAGCAGGTGAAACCCCAAGAACTCCACCTATCACCTCTGCTGGAACACAAGAAGAAGAAGCTGAACCCTCAACTGATTTTGTTAAAATCGTTGATTCCTTTGAATCAGTTGAGGGCCCACAAGTCCAAGCCCCGCAAATCCAAAACCCTCAGCTTATTATACAGGTAAATCCTCAACCTGCTGAGGGGAAGCCGACTTCTGCCACGGTTAAAGCTCTTCTGCTGAAAGAAGCTGGAACAGCTGCTGATCTAGAAGCAGCTATCGAACTTCAAAGAAAAACTCAATAAGAGTTGTTCCAGAAAGCTGAAGCCCAAAGAACTGAGAACATTAGGTTGTTCAACAAGGTTCTTTGTAAACGTAGGCAAGAAGCAAAATCACCAGCGTAAGGGCCCCCAAATTCTCACCCAGCTCTCCTGATGAAATTGTAATAACAAGAGCTGGAGGAACTGTGGTCCATGAAAAGATTCCTCTGAACAAGATCAGCACCTTTCTCAACTACGCTGAATGGAAAGAGGTGGAAGCAGCTGCCAGATCTGCAAAACCATCGCAGATTATAACAGATCTGGAAAGTGAGATAAAATTCGCAATCTACTCCTTCAAGACTCTATGCGACACAATCAGGAGACAAGCTCCTGAGTTAGTATATCGCATACCTCCTGAATTGTGTTAATCTCAAGCAGCTGCTGTCAGAGGATCTGCTGGTGAAAGCTCCTCAACAAGAGGGGAGAAACGTAAGTTCGTTCTCCTCGAGCCCCTTGCTGACTCCAGTCCACTGGATATTGGGTCCTCAATCATATTTGCAAAACGACCAAGACCCAATATCACAAAAGCCATCCCCACGGGAGTTAACTTTGTCCCTGGGCTGAACGTAAAAGAACCAATTTATGGCTTTTGCTATCTGGAGAAAAAGAAGGTGCCTTGCTTCTAGCGAGCAGATGAGTTGCATCTATGTGATGTGGATCAACTTATGATCTATCACAAGCTGCTGAGTTCCTCCACTGAAGAGGGAAGAGAAATGAAGAATTTAATAACCTCAGCCTTCAACTCACTGTATCGCAATGTCGTTGGATTAGCTATATCCAAGGTATTATAGTTTTTTTTTTCCTTGTAAGTTTAATTGCCTTATCAATAGAAAATCAAAATTTTGTAATATACTTGTAAAAAATTGTAAAAAGATAGAACACATACAAAAGAACCCAAAGGGTCAAAGCACATAAGTATACAGCTGACTACATCAGCTGAATCATTACAGGGTTACACTTATACAGCTATTCGATTGCATCAAATAGGGGGAGATTGTTAGTCCCAAGACTAAGTAAATAAGATTTGATGATGGATAGCTAAGAAGAATAAATATCAGCTGAAGTATGTATCTCAGCTGAAGCAAGTATATGCAATAAACCTTCAGCTGAGTACGTACTTAGCTTTAGGAAATCAAGTCAAATCAGCAGCTATTAACGAGAGTTCATTCGAAGTCTATAGCCAAAGGACAAAGACAAGAAGAAGACTATTCAGCTGATTGTGGAATCAGCTGATAGTACCTGCTGCAGATGAAGACTTAAAGGAAATGTTCTTGACACTTTGAACATTTCCCTTTCCCGCTCAAAGAAGAAGAAAACGATGAGGATCTTCTATTTTGGAATAGAAGATAATGTCAGTACAATATCATCGTTTGTTCTCCAAGCATGTAAACGGAAAGTCAACTATTTTGTACTTATGTAGTACACCTTTCACTGTGCGTCAGAAAGGGTACCAGAAGTAGTTGACACAAAGTACATTTGGGACAATAACTTGTGCAAGAGCATTTAATGATCCATGGATAAGTCTACATCGACGACTAATATGTTTGCACGTCGTCTAACTTGTGGAAAAAGGAACATGGATCTTGGGCTATATATAGAGACGTAAATGCTTGCATTTACATACACCTTTTAGAAATCATAGTACAAGAACATTCTCTGAGAGTTAGTTATTTGTCTAAGTATTAACTCCTCCATAGTTATTACTAGGGCATTAATATCAGCTGTTAGTATCAGCTGATATAACTCTCCTTGCATAGTCTTCTAGTTTTGAGCGATCTAAAGTGTCATTTCAAGTATAGAGTTTTAGTTAGTTGTGTACTATCTATTTCCGCAAACTTTGTACTGCATTAAGTTGTTTTAATAAACTCTTAATCATTGAAATCTTGTTGTTCATTATCTTATAAATCAGTCTTAACGCAACACGTTAGTGTTGAGGATCATTGGATTCCTTTCCTATAGTCCAAATATCGTGTTGATTTTATCTAAGAAATACATACATTATATGAACAAGAATTAATCATGCCCAACCTTCCCTTCTTACAAATATATGTGTTTGAACTAAGTATAAAAATGTAAAAACAAAAACCAACATTTTTGGCACAAAGCAAAGTGAAAAATGAAGATTTAAGAAGTAAAACAACATTATAATGAATCTATTCTAAGGTAAACGAGTTTCACTACAATCACTTATCAAAACTCGCAATGCTTATAATATCCCTAAACGTGTTAAAACTCTCGCGGGTTTTAAGCCTACACCCCGACCCGACAATGACCACAATCACTCGACAACAAGTGGGAACAAGACAAAAGACTTGAGAGTACAACCCGCCAATGCATCACGGGTATAAAAGTAATTAGTACATCTCAAACCTAATTAATACATAACAAGTAATTACTACATGTTTTCTCAACCAACATTTGAGTCACAATCTTAACCACCAAATTTGTAATCAACCTCCAGCCGCCAGGATCACCTTAGGATCCCTTACACCTAAATTGCCCTCCATCACTATGTGTTTTTTGGATCTATACACTACTAATCTCACACACTTTTCAAAGTAAATGACCAAAATGCCCTTCAACTTTGTTTTCGTCTTCTTCTGCTTGAAGAAGTTGCTCTGGTGTAGCAGCAGGATCAAGATCCCAACAACCATCTGGCAAATTTAAAGCTTGGCCTTTTAGTAAACAAGATGGAACTTGATGTGAAAACCGACCCATTTCTTTTCTGGGTATTAACCGACCCGCATTTTTATTAGGGTTTCTTTGATACACGGTTTTATAACCTTCTAATTTAACCAAAGGTGTCACAGAAACACCAAGTTTTTCACTATAATCATCAAGAATTTCCACCATTTCAAATTCTCGCCTAACTTTTTTATTAGTTTTTTTACTCCAATTTTCTGACCAATTTCTATAAACCGCCCAAATATCACCTCTTTTCGGATAGATATTAACAGACCCACCTCTTCCCGCCTTCTCTCTACCCAAAAGATGAGAAAAGATGTTGACTTGGTCAACGAAATCAGAATGAGAAACCTTAAAACTTCCACATGATTTATTGAACCCGAATTCGGTATCAGGTTTTGAATTTAAGTAACTTATGTGAACTTGAAACGGTTTCACACTGATGACCTGGCGAATGAGACAATAAAGTCTAGGCATACCGTCTTCTTCATCATAAATTGCCCAAATTTGCTTCGGTTTAAAAACTTCTTCAGATCGATCCGTATCAAAATCATGAAAATCGGGATCGGGGACCGTTATTGAACTGGATTTTTTAACTGTTTTCCCATGTTTTTCGGGTTTTAAAACGGAATTTAGCTTTATTTCTTTTAATTTCTCACGAATTACCATTCTACCCTTTTCAATTAACAATTTTCTTGCATCAAAAGCAGGTGCAACCATGTACTGTCTGATTGAAACCTCAATTCCATTATTCCCGTTTACATTGTTTGTAACCGAATCGGGCTCGTTTCTTGAGCCCGTTTCCCCGTTTTCCATCTTTCTTTTCTTGGGAGGTCGGCCCATTCTAGGAGCCGGCCCGTTTGCTTTTGATCTACTATTGTTAACAGGTTTGTTAGGTACACCGTTAGGATCTAACGGGTTCCACTGAAACGAAACGGGCCCGTGCGTATGATGAATACCCGTGGGCCCGTTTCCTGTAAAACATACAGAACTACTGGCCACATACGGGTCCGTATTATACGAATGGGTAGCATAACCGTTTTCAGATGTATAAGCCCAAGGAGTATAAGTTACTGGTACCGCCCCTGTTTCAACTGCTACAAAAACACCTCGACAATTCTTACACGAAAGGCTTTTATTCACATATTTTCTTAAATACTCATATTGAACCCTACAAGAAGTACAAACCGTCCAAAATGTATCATTTCTTGCAGATAATTGTTTATTTCTTTTAGCATCATATGAACTCCTTTTTATGTTATCAGATAAAACAGCCCATGCTTCAGAAACAAGTTTGAAAGCTTCATCAGCTCCAACTGTTCTGTTTTTATCGGGGTGGAGAAGAACAGCCATTTTTTTGTAACGTTTTTTAACTACCGATTTATCGGCAGTTGGATCTAATCCAAGAATTGAATAGAAATCAACTTCTTGATTTATGTTTGTTGTTTCTGTAGCTGCTGCATATATTTCAAATGTAGCCACCATTTGAGATATTCCCTCAAGTTGGGGACATAATGTTTGAGCTCTTAGAGCGTATTGTTTTGCACCTGTAAAATCTTTTAATAAAAATAGTTTTTCTGCATTTTCTTTAGATCTAAGAGCTTCTTCTACTGTTGGATCCATTCATAGACTTCAGCCCTACAAAAACGGTATTCAATTTGAACTTAATATGTATTCAGAACATGCAAATTACCAAATCAAGCTGATAAGTACTGAAGCTTGGATCAAAATTATTGATTTTTATGCTTAATCTACAAAACGAATTAAGTAACAAGTTAATTATCAGCTTAATTACATAATCCTTCAGCTAAATTTCCAAAATTTGATTAAATGACCTGTTCAGGAAAGGTCGTCTAGGTCAAAAAGATTTCAAATTTAACTCAAGCTGATAATCAAAACTAATAAAACAAGTCAAAACACAAAACCATAACAAAATTCAAACAGAAACATCAACGTAACAGTAAGATCTCTGTTCCGATCAGTCAAAATGTCAATTTTAAAAAACTACGAAAACCCTAAAAATTATTTTTTTCTCTACATTATACAGTATACAAACACAAATTTGAAGTAATACTTACTTGAATCCGCATCTAACAGCAACTGAACTGCAACTAGATCTAAAATCCGATAGTGGATTCGTGTAGGTTTGCTTCAGATCTACGATCAACGAAACGAGCTTAACTTTTGTAAATTTAGGAAAGTGAAAAATAAAAATAAAACTTAACCTTTAAATAAATAAATAAGTATACGTTGTAATTATTTATACTAAAATAAATATTAGGGTATTGGGTAGATTTGATAATTTAAAACACAAAATAAAAGCAAATTGTGGAATTCCGGTCGTCGGCGGGTGGAATTGAATATTCCGGCATGTCGCCGATCACATGCACTATTCAAAATAGAAATTTTAAAACTATTGTAAAGTAAAATACGTGAATAATACATGTTTTAATAGGTTATATAATGGGCTAAGAAATGTGGTTGTTTATATTAAAATGAAGTAAGTGTTTTAGAAAGTACAATTCAAGATTATTTAATCTTATACTTGTCTAAAAATGATATTCAAAAGTACAAAATAAGAGTTAACTATGAATATATATTATAACAAACTCAAACAAATTATCCTAACATTATTCATTTTGTTTATGTTCAATTTTTTTTGTAAGGAGAACGAACTCTTATTTACGTGACATTGAAATACGTGTTTACTTTTATTTGTAACAAATTTGACATAAAAATATGTTGTATTAGAAAAGATATTGTAAAGCAAACAATTACCGAAGGATTAAAAAGTTGAATCTTTTGGTCGTTGAATATTTCATATAGCATATAAAATAATTAACGAAGAAAATAATTAACAAAGAAAATAATTAGTTGATGGAGTATATATTATCCCAATAGTTTACAGGTACAAGTACATTCAAGCGGATTTTGAACCCGATCTGGCTCGGATTTTTTTAACATGATCTTGCATAAACTATAAAATTGGTTTTTTTTAAAAACCGAATTGGATTTAATCCGGTTTTTTGGACGTTAAATGTTTAACCGATATAATTGGATTGGATTAAGACCAAACTTTTATTAATATTTGTTTTTTGGAGGTAAAGATCGGAATTTTTGTCGATCCAGTTTTATATCCGGTGAAAGATCGAGTTGGCTCAAATAGGTAGAATCTGATTATAGTATGCCTGTTTCGAAAAAGTTGGTCCGGAATAAAAAAAACATCTTCACTAAAATCCGATTTCATACCGTTTTTTCGAAAAATCAGATAATAGGATTTTATGTGTATCTCTATCTATAGTATAGAATAAAACAATATTATACTCCGTATGTAGGTTTTTATTTCCAACAAGTAAACAAAGGATATATTGTTAACTCAAATACGTAATTTTTGTGATGTGTGCTAAATTGATACCGACACTCAAACTTTTCATTTACCGGAACCTAACTATCACATTGTATCACGTGAAAAGTTTTTATTCAAAAAGCTACTTTTTTATATTGTTCATAGACTTCCATAATAATTGTAAAAGTGTAAAACATTATTGATTATTTTATAACATGTATTATCTTTTGTTTTGATATGCATGTGTAGCGACGGATTTAGAAGAAAAAAAGTCATCAAACCATCATGCATACAAAAATTATCGACATCTAAGACATCATTTGTAATTTTGTATTATGTTTTATTCGAGTGTATATCATATGAGCTAAAAACTTGCCCTATTCTCTATTCAAATAATTTGAATAGGGAAATCTCATCCGATTCGTAAATTCTATACGAGTGTTAATTTTTTGACTATTTATTTCTTTGGAAACGTGTCTATATAGATACGCTAGTGTATATGTACGTGTTTATACACATGCAAACAAGAATGTATGTATACATAATCTTTATCTTTATTATATATAATGCATTTGACACTCGAACTTATACTAAGATTCGAACATGCAACTTTCATATTATTAGAAAGGGCTATAACCAACTGTGTTATTAGAGCAAATATTGATTACTTTACTACAATTATTTATGTATTATATTATTTTTGTTAATTTTCAAATAAGTTGTGAGATATAATTAATTCACAACAAGTTTACAAATTTTCACTTAATTGACAAAATAGTGTCATTAGTACATCATGGTTGTATTCTAGGTAGTCTACCATTAAAACATAGTCCTAAGAGATAAATCTTAGGCACTGGATCAAAAAAATCCTTTAGCTAACATCATCATCAAATCACATTTGATTCAATACACAACCACCACCACCGCCGACCGCCACCGTCATCCGCCGTCGCTGCCGGCCGCCGCAATCGCATGTGATCAGGGGTGTCTTTGAGGAGGTGCAACATGTGCAGCCGCACAGGGCCCATGTTTTATAGGGGCCCAAATTTTATGTATATAATATTTAAATTTAAGTCAACGTAATAATTTAATAGGAAAAAAGTTAAAAAATCTAAATTTTTGTAAAAAATATTGTATTTAGGGGGTCAATTTTCGTGTTTTCGCACAGGGCACTTAAAATCTCAGAGATGCCCCTACATGTGATTGAAAGCAGCCGACAATGGTGAGGGGTTGTCGGTAGTGGAGATGCTGGCCGACAGTGGTGAGGGGTTGTCGGTGGTGGAGATGCTGGCCGACAAAGGTTGGCAGTGGTGGTGGTGGTCGGTGGTGTGCAATCACATGTGATTTAATTTAAGGTGGTGGTGGTGGTAATGTTGATGTATTAAATTAGACCTAATGGGCGTTACCAAACCCATTAAGCCCAATAGTCTACGGCTAAGATCTCATCAATCAACACGGCCCATTCTGAATAAAAGTCTATAAAACAGAGCACCAATTAGGTTTTGCATATCACATTGCATTATGATCGCCTAAGATCTCATCGTAAGGAAGTAGTTCAATTTCTTTTTTATTTTCGTTTTTCAAAACAAAAATTTACTGCTGCATTGTACCAAGAGTAAGGTGGATTAATATCTTTCTCTTGATTGCCACAGCGGCTGTAGCTAAATCTAATCTGACGTTTTACTGGCCGGTTGTCGTTAATTTCAGTGGATATATCTGCTTACCGAACTTCATACATTTTCCAATCTTTTGGTTTTGTTTAATTTAATTTATTTGCGTGTTCGTTTTTTTAAATATCGGAGAATTGGATGTTAGAATGACATCATCGGCTGTTTGATTTCGCTGTTTTAGTAATATATTCTCTGTTATCAAAGAAAAATCTAGTCACTTTCCAGGCAACATGCTTAAGATTTTCTTGCGATTCACGCATATTAAATTGCAATTGATAAAACATGTAGCAATACAGAATGCTTTTCATTTCCTATGGTTGATATTTTGTTTAAAATTGACATCATTAATTTTTCCTCCTTTTTAATAATCTAAGCGTTTTTCTAGTGTTTGGTTTCCCCACTTATTATTCTAGCAGCTTTAATAATATAACTTAATATTACAATTGTTGCCGTTAAAAAAAAAACTTAATATTACTAGGACTAATAATAAACCTACTATTTAAAGTTGAATCCATGAGTAAAAACTTGCAAAGAAAAACTTTATTTTTTGCACCAATTTTTATGTGATAGTTAGTGGTGGGGTCATTGATAAATACTTTTGATTAAAATATATTATTGAATTGGAGAGAGAAAAATAGTTAGTAGATATTAGTGATCGGGTCTTTAGTAATAATAGTTTTTATTGTGTGGAGTCTATCAAATATGAGAAATGAGAAGTTTTTTGTAGGACAAAAATTTAGAGTGAAATCATAGTCAAAAGAAGAGTTTGAGCCTGGCTTGATCCTGGCTCTTACATGTCTACCAACTTGATAAGATGACATATATATTTACTATTTTTTTCTCCCAATATTATTCTTTGATTTTGAGACAAATCTTGATTAAATGGATAACACATATAAGTAGGTGTAAAAGGTAAACACCAATACCATTACTTCAATTTTTTTATAACAAATTTTGTTTGCAGAAAATACATGGACCATCAAAATAATTAATTAATCTTCAACTTTCTAATATTAAGGAATTTTATACAACCATTAGTTTGTTGCTAATAAAGTAATAAATCGTTATATGAGTAAGATATAATCCTGATAAATTTTGTCTAAAAACAAAAAGGAGGAGGTGGGTTTTGAAGCAACAAAATTTAAGAATCGTTACATAAACAACAAATGAAGTTACAAAAGTTTATAAAAAGTTAAAACGATTTGCTATGAACAATAATAATACTATTATCGTAAATGTTTATATATCTAGAAATAGAATTAGCATTGTTTAGAAAATTTATTATTATTATTATTATTATTATTATTATTATTATTATTATTATTATTATTATTATTATTATTATTATTATTATTACTATTATTATTATTATTATTATTATATTAAAACAGATTTATTTATTATTATGATTAATTATGACTATTATTATTATTATTATTATTTTTATATATATAGGGAAAAGTGAGTGTGTGACTGTGACATACCTAAGCTTTTGTGTGAAACCATCTAAGATTACATAATTTAGGTTAAAAAAACTTATACCTCACTACATAAACTAATTAGTATATCAAATCATGTTTAAAACTTATCAATTATCTTAAATTTTAATTATGTTTTTATTGAATTGGTGATTCAAGTTTCATATTTTTGAAATGATGTTTATATTGAACAAATCTCATATTTTTTAAATGGTGTTGAGTTGGTGTTTTTATATTATGTAAGTGTTTTAATATGGTGTGAAAGTGACAAAATATTGAAAAAATAACCGTTTTGAGTTTTTTCAACCAAAACTATGTAGTTATAGGTGGTTCCACACCCAAGCTTAGATACGTGACAGTCACACACTCACTATCCCCATATATATATTAAAGAATATGTTTTTTTTCTAATTATATTTTAAATTTATATTATTTCATTTGTCTAAATAATTGAAGCTGGAGATGCAACACTTGTTTCTAGACGTTTCAATATTTAGCATCTTACTAAACTATGAACTAACGGAGACCGTTTCAATATTTGGCATATTACTGAACTATGAACTAACTCCACTTTAAATTTTCTTCAGTTATATTTTCTTTTGGGTTTTGATAATGAAAGGGTAGACATGCATTAAAAGCTTGTACTATATATTAATCTACAACCGACTTCTAAATTTCAGAAACTACTCCATTGTACAACATTTTATGCACTTAGTGACACCATTATCAAAACTTTTTTTTTTTCCTAATGAAAGCTGTACAAATATGTCCATGATTTAATGAATGATAAATTGCATTATTGTAAAACCGTAAAACTATATATCACTTTGGATTTTTCTTAAATAAACAGATCCAAATCACCGCCTCTAGTATCTAGTTACTCTTTAATGACATGTTTTGAGAAAAATGTAAAATATCTTGTAATATCCAATAATATCGTGATATCGTTTTATTTGTATAAGGAGTATGTGCTACCTTCAGTTGGTCAAGAAGAATGAAGATTGCTTTCAATGCTGAAAGGCGTATTATTTATCGGGATTTTATGACATCAATTATATTGTTGGATGCGGTTTGTCAATGTGAATTTAAGAAGAGAAATGATATTGATTCCTACTATTTATGTCTATCTACGTGTCTATCAATTTGATCATGATAGGTGTCAAAATCAATTGAGGATATTAGAAAAAAGATTTAGTGGAGTACACATATCAACCTTATAAGTGGGTAGACACATGAATAAGAACATGTAATAGGACTCAATATTATTTCTCATTTAAAAATTAAATGATTATGGGATTTTTTTCAATAAAGATAGATAAATGCAAGATAGTCTCTACTACATATAAAATATTTAGAACCTTTCTATTAGACATTAGTAAAATACTTAAAATTCAGCCACAAACTTACTATTTTAGAATTATTCACGTTTTAAAAACTTACCAGCCTGCTAGATTCGAACCTAAGACCTCAAACTTAATACCAAGGCCGTCAAACCAGGTGAGCTAATAAGATGCTTCATTATCTATTACTCTGTAATACAATTGTGGTAGAATATTATATTATATTTTATTGTTCATTATGCATTGATTGGGTGCTTATTTATTTCTTTTGCCTTTTATTTTAAGGCTGAAATTTATCAATTTATGCAAGGCTGAAAGATATTTACATTTAGAGTTTAAAGTTTGGTCCCTATTATTTAATATATGTCATCTATATTATTAATAACCAACACATACAATGTATATGTACTTTTTTTAAACATTTTGTACGTGACTCTAAGCCCATAAAAATCCAATTAAGTAATTTATCAGGTTTTTAAATAATAGGTATGAGTATAAAGTAAAGCATTTTGCAACTATGATATTGATATTACTTGAGATTAGTAAACAAATAAAGCCAACACAAAAAAAATGTTAACTTTTATTTTTTCTATGGCAAAACTAGCAAAAATAATTACTTGATATACAATCCCGCAGCGAAGCGCGGGGTATTTAATACCTTGTTGAATTCAATTACTTTTATCGCCAGCCTTTATTGTTGGCCCATGGCCCACCCAATTACAGTCTTTACTTTCTCTACACATACGCATGCCTTAGACTGGTACCAACGACACTTCTCTAGCTCCCGTCGTGGGGCTTTTTTGGCCATCGCCCAACGACGACGTTGGCATGGCCCTGTCGTTGCTGGCGTCGTTGAAGACCCGTCGTGGTGACGACGGGAGGGGGGCAGGCGTCGTGGGTGAGGGTGGGGCCGGAGGAGCGTGTAAATTTGAATTCAAACTTTTTTTATATACATTAATTAATACCCAACCCCTATAAAAACCCACCAACTCTATCATTTTAAACACTATCACATATTCATCTTTTAAACTCACAATAACATACTTCCGTTCTTCCTAATTTCCATAATTTTTCTCCCGTTAAATGGATCCAAACGATGACCGTAAAGGCAAATCTGATCAATATCACTGGATATCGATTAGAAAAAGAAGATGACAGGGTTCCGATCTTTAAGAAGTCTCAGCTGTGGAGACCATGGGCTTACTTCTTCACGCACATCATTCAGTGCATCGGAGGTAACAATGGGTCTCAAAACTAGTGCAACTCAAAGCTTCAGATCTTCGCTGAAGCCTTAATCACCGATCAGCGAATTGATTATGGAAAACTGGTTTTCGAGGAGGTCAAAACGAAGCTCAAAGCGAAGGGAACTCACATTCCATATATAAGATTCTTCACTCTTTGCATCGCTCATGTGATGTATCATGCTCTGAAGATTGACTACGATGACCTCGAGGAGGATTGGTTTCATGTCCGTCCTCTATCTGATAGCATCATCTCCTCTAAAAAGGAAGATGTAAAAGATATTCCCCTCCTCTCATACATGCTGAAGATCATTAAAGATCATTAAAGATCATAGTAGATCCAAAAGGGATCACTCACAGGGCACCACAACGGAGAAATCTGCCCTACAAGAAGGTATGTCCTTTTCTCATAAGGAGGGTCTTTCAGCACCTAGTCGTCAGATAGCTGCTGATGAAAAAGAACCCACTTCAACAGGGACCTCTGTCCCTAATGATGTGGAAGAAGAGGTTGAGGATGTTGCTCGTCTTGCAGGGAAGAAACGAGTGAAAAGTTCAGCTCGTTGTCCTCCCCAGACCTCTCCCTCCTCTCTGCCTCCATCAACTGGTCTTCAGGTTCTTTCTTCATCTCTTCACTCTGGAGAAGAAGAGACGACGACCGACCAGTGATGTGGCACTTGATGATGCTGATCTGGCGACAATAGCATCATCAACGTTCAGCCAGGATCCTCTAGGTACTCACTCGAGTCCTAGAATGAGAGGATTACCGTCAGAAGCATTGCCAGCATTTGGGGTTGATCCTTCTCATTTTTAGTTTTGCAGTGTTTTTCTAGGAACTCCACCAACAATCGGAGTTTCTAGTCAATTATCCCTGGCTGATCACTTTTCCCTTTTTCTTTCTCTTCCACCCGCTGATACAACTGTAGACCCAGTTGTTACTGAGGCAACCACCCAAGCTGCCAGTGATCGCGAAAGTATTCGCCAACTAGGCTGTGAGGCAGCTGATACACTACCCAGAGGACCTCTTCCTCAAGTCTCTATACCAGATCAGCCGACTGGTGAGACTGAAGTACAAGGTAATCAAACAGCATTTGCCATAATGTTTGATTCTGCTTATGAACCCATCATGCCCTACTACTCGTCTCTAGATGAGGCAACAGATGAACCTTGGCTTCAATTTGATTTGATAGCTGATGTCGGCCCTTCTGACAGAAACCCAGAAGTTTCAGCTGGACCCAACTCATCCCCAAAGTTTCTGAACATCCCATATGAGCTCTTCCTCCTAACTCAGGAACACCCACTCCCACAACTGAGGTTACCCTCTCAGCTAGAGACACACCGGACCCCTCTCCCCAAATAGTCCATGTGTCCCGTGCCGAATCCAGCAAAGCTGGAGGAAGCATTCCCATCAGAGCCGCTGCTGCTCTGATGTCTAGAGTTGTCTCATCCCATATTCGACCTGGGATGGCCATTCTGAGTAAGCAGATGAACACCCTTCGCAGGGATGTTCCAAATAAGTTTGCTAATACGCTAAGAATCTCTCTTCCAGCATTGCTTATCTGCACAATGAGGTTCACACTCAGATTCCTCAGCTGGTTCTTCTTTCTGATCAGATTCGATGCAACACCGATGAGTTCAACACTCTAAGAGAGCTGAACTCCATTCGAGAATCTGACAGAGTCGAAAAAGATAAGCTTCTCTTCGAAGCTCGAGCAACTGAAGCAGAAGTCGATCGACAGCTGAATACCTTGCATACCGAGGTCTCTGCTTTTGTTTCAGCTGTTGATCGTATTGGTCTTGCACAATCAAGGCAAGAGTCTCTGCTGACCAATACTCATTGCCATCTCTCTAAGGCTATTGAAGACTCTGCCTCTTCTGTGTCCACAAGGATGGCCAAATTGGAGACTGAGGTTAGTTCGTTGACCTCTCAAGTTACTAGTCTCCATGGCACCTTTGACCTCATTCTTCAGAAATTAAATGAGGGTGCCGCTGCTGTTCATCCTACTGCTGCACCAGAGAGTTCCTTACTTCTTCAGGCACTCTCTGAAGGGGAGAAAAAGCAAGCTACATCAGCAGGTGAACAATCAGGTGAACATCTTGATTCACAACTTATAGTCACCTCTGCAGTTGGAGCCAATGTAGAATATATTTCAGCAAGTGAGACCCCAAAATCTCCACCACTCACCTCTGCCGGAATAGAAGAAGAAGACATTTCAGAAGATGAGACTCCAATTCTAACAACACTCGTCCCTACTGAAACACTTGAGGTAATTGCTTCCGCATGTGAGACAACAACGCAATCAACACTCACCCCTGCTGAAGGTCTCAGGGTAGAAGAAACCTCTACTGATTTCGTTAACATTGTTGATTCATTTAAATCAGTTGAGGTCCCACAAGTCCAAAACCCTCAGCCTATCATACAGGTGAATCCTCAACCTGCTGAGGGGGAGTTAACTTCTGCCATGGTTAAAGCTGCTCTTCTAGAGGAAGCTGGAACCTCTGCTGATCTCAAGGCAACTCTTGATATTCAAAGAAAAACTCAAGAAGAGGTATTTCAGAGAGCTGAAGCAGAAAGAGCTGAGAACATCAGATTGTTCAACAAGGTTCTAAATAAACGTCGGCAAGAAGTAAGAATCAGCAGTGTAAGGTGCCCTAAATCATCTTCCAGCTCTCCACAAGAAATCATTATATATAGAGCTGGAGGGCCCTTAGCTCTTGAAAGGGTGTCTCTGAACAAGATCAGCACTCATTTCAACTATGATGAATGGAATGAGGTGCTAAAAGCTGTCAGATCTGTAAAACGATCGTCTAACATAACAGATCTGGAAAGTGAGGTAAGAGTCGCAATCTACTCCTTCAAGACTCTATGCGATAAGGTCAAGAGATACTCTCCTGACTTGGCAAATCGCATACCAGCTGAATTGCGGAACCTCAAGCTGATATAGTCAGAGAACCTGCCAGTGAAATCTCCTCTGTAAGGGAGGAGAAACGTAAGTCTGTTCTCCCTGAGCCCCTTGCTGAACCCAGATCATTGAAGAGGAGTCTTCTATACTTTATGCTAAACGCCCAAGACTCATCTTCTCAAAAGCCGTACCCATGGGAGTAAACTTTGTCCCTGGGAAAATTGTGAAAGAACCTATTCATGGTTTTTGTTATCTGGATACCAACAAGAGGGAATGCTTTCAACAAGTTGGTGAAATATTTCAGTGTGATCTTGATCATCTCATGATATTTCACAAACAGCTGAGCTCTTCTACTGAAGAAGGAAAAGAAATGAAGAAATCAATCAACTCAGCCATCAACTTGTTATTTCAGAAGGTCGTAAGAGAATAAATATTTATGACAGTTTTTGTTGATTTTCTGTACCTCATCAGCTTCACATCAATAGAAAATCATCGTTTGTAATATACTTGTAAAAATATTGTAGAAATATAAAAAGAACCCAAAGGGTCAAAGCACTTAAGCATGCAGCTGATTCAACAGCTGAATCATTACAAGTTCACACTTATACAGCTATTGGATTGCATCAAATAAGGGGAGATTGTTAGTCCCCAGACTAAGTAAATATGATTTGATGATCAATAGCTAAAGAAGAATAAATTAGCTAAATTATGTATCTCAGCTGAAGCACAAGTATATACAAAAAACCTTCAGCTGAGTACATACTTAGCTCAAGGAATCAAGTCAGATCAGCAACTACATATAGTGTGATCATTCGAAGTTTATGGCCGAAGGACAGAAACTCGAAGAAGACCATCCAGCTGAAAGTGGAATCAACTGATGGTATCTGCTGCAGATAAAGACTTGGTGGAAAATGTTCTTGACACTTTGAACATTTTCCTTTCCTGCTCAAAGAAGATGAAAACGATGAAGATCTTCTATTTTGGAATAGAAGATAATTTGTCAGTACTTCATCGTTTGTCCCTCCAAACACAAAACGGAAAGTCAACTTCTTTTATACTTTCAAAGTACACATTTTTACTGTGCGTCAGAAAAGGTGATAAAAGAAGTTTACACAAAGTACAATTGGGACTATAACCTATGTAAATGCATTAAATGTTTCTGTGGATAAGTCTCCATCATCGGATAATAAGGTTTCACATGGATTATCTGATGGACAAAGAAACAGCTTGGGCTATATATAGAGACGTAAATGCTTGCATTTACAACACACCTTTTAGCAATCATAGCACAAGAACATTCTCTGAGAGTTAGTTACTGTCTGATATTAACTGCTTCATAGTTAATATTCAGACATTAAATATCAGCTGATATAACTCTCGTTTCATAGGATCTTAGTTGAGCGAGCAAAAGTGTCAATTCAAGTATAAAGGTTTAGTTAGTGTGTACTATCTATTTCCGCAAACTTTGTACCGCATTAAGTTGTTTTAATAAACTCTTAATCATTGAAAATATTGTGTGTTCTTTACTTTCCTTGTCTTTACTTAGCCGTAACGCAACACGTTAGTATTGTTGGGATCCAACATTTTTAATTTCCAAAAACAATTTATTACACTTTTAATTGTAACATCTAAAAGCATTTTTCTCTACTTCAACAATCAACGCTTAATTTAAAAAATCATCACCCATTTTATTCATCAAATCGGTCTTTCGAAGCTTCATTGCAGAAAAAGCATCTTTCAACTATTGCAGTTTTAACTAGGGGTGAGCATAAAAACCGAAAAACCGAACCCGAAAAACCTGAAAAAACCACCCTAAAAAAACTGAATCATTTGAAAAACCGATGTCAACGGTTTTGAATTTTGGAAAACTCGAATGTTTGGGGCGGTTTTCGGGGGCATATGAAAAAACCAACCAAAAATCCCGCCCCTCCCCGCCATTATTGTTAGGTCACAACAACCCTGGTTTGTATATTATTTAGATAGAATTTAGATTGCTTAAGACAAATAATGTATTGAACACAAGATTATAGTCAAATGTAATATTCCACTAAGTGTGGATTGTTGCGGAAAAACAAGACGACTTTACAATTACAATATGTATGAATGAACGTGTGAATTGGTGAGTTCTCCTTTGCAAGATGATCTCTATTTATAATGATATAGAGATCTTATATAATGAGCAAAGGAGTAACCGAATGACTAAACAAGGAAAATGACTAAGATCAAGGGATTTGATCTTAGTCCGTTACATAGCTAAATGTAACTCAGTCCTTCTACTCAGTATTAGATTTCCAATACTGAGTACTGATACTGAGTGGCCAATACTGGCCAAACTTAGTATCAATCCTAAACTTAGCATATTTATTCTACTAATTATTCTAAGCTAGTCTAAGTTATTTTGTTATCTTAAGATTCCAAAGGGGTAAGGCTTTTTGCCTTAACAATCCCCCCTATCTAATGATAACAAAACAATTACAAAGACAATTATTACATACAAAAAAATACAGGCTGCAGAGTCTTCTTCTTCACCTTCTGTTGATTGATTCAAACTCATAGAAGAATTCTTTCTTTATATGGATGAACTCTTCTCTTTTCTTCAGTTCATCCTGCCTGTTATTGAGCACATCAACTATCTTCTTTCTGAACCAAGAATCCTCCTTCTTGGTTATCATCCACTTCAAACCCACAAGATGACTGATAGGGGCCTTTGGCAAATCTGCTTAAGTGATGAAGCATTCCTTATCTTCTGGTCAGTATACATATACCCAGAGGTTGGATATATGGTGCTCTTTTGATCCTGAAAAATAAGATTTGGAGGAACAGGGTATGAGTTAAAGATCCTGAAAGTGTTAAGGCACTCAGGCTTGTTGTTCTTGACAGCCTCAGTCATTACACTGAGTGCCCTATAGTCTGCTTGGTACATAATGCCTTTTTCAAAGCATATAGCAGAATAGCCCAAATTTTATCCATCATAACTTGGGATTCAGAGGATCTTGATGGCAACTCCTTTATCAGTCTAGCAATTTTCACCCAGTCTTGGAGTCCCATGTTCTGAATGTCATGAAGAAAAATCTTCATAGGAGGACTGACTGGTCCCGTGCAGACTGCAACTATGGACTTGTCAACAGTTTTGACTTTTATTTTGTTGACATAGATGTTCAGCCAGCATATCTCCTTTACATTGAGAAATGATATATTCCTCAGCATACTCATCCTGTTCTCCCTATATCTTGTTCTTTGAGCAACAATGTTCCAGTATTGTTGAAGGATGTCATCTCCTTTTCTTCTTATAGTTTGAGGTTTCCATGGAACATCTGCATCAGAATCAGTGTCAGTATCAGGATCTTCTTCCTTGATAGGGAAGAACTTTTGAGCCTCTTTTTCATCCTCAGTATCACCTACAGTCTCCTCCTCAGTATCATGCACAGATCTCCTTGGCTTGTGATCAGAGAAGCTGGATCTTGTTCCTCACTAGATTCTGAGGACATAACCACTTTTGTCAATCTTCTGGTGCTTGGCCTTCTAGGAACTCTAGAAGGTCCTTCAGCTTGAGGAGAAATTTGTTGTTTTGGAGGCTCTTCATCATCGGAGGATGATGATGAAGAGCTTTCTTTGTTTGCTACATCCAGTGCAAAGTTGAGAAAGTTCTGAGATGGCACTGGATGTTCGTCTTCATCATCAGCAATAGGCAAGACAAAAGGCCTATAGACTATGATCTGCAAGTTATTTGGCTCTTGAGCAGGAGGCTTGGTATCAACTTGCTGTGGTTGGTCAGTGGTAGTCTCCCCCTGAGTAGTTGGCTCAGATGGTTCTTCAAGTTGTTGCAAGACTGACCTCCCTCTTTGTCTTCTTCTCTCATACTGAAACATAAGTGGTTCAGTATGAGGAGTTTGCTGATATTTTTGTTGCTGTGGAGGTTGATCTTCATTTAGTTTTCTTCTTTTCTCTCTCTGAGCAGATGGCTCAGGTTGATCAACCTCATCTTCTCTTTGTCTCTTCTCCCCCTTATTGTTATCGTTGGATGGGGAAGGTAGAGGTTCAGTATCACCACCTATGTCCCCTTGTTGATCATTAGGTGTGGGGGAGGGCATAGGCTCTGTAGCATCATCATGTTCACCCTCAGTATTAGCATGTGAGGGTGATCTCCTAGGCTCAGTATCATGGCCTCCTTCATCATCTTCATTATTTCCACCAAGTGGAGACTGTGGAGGTGGTGGAGGCTATTGTTGTTGCTGAAGTAGTGCCACCGACTGCTTTAATGAGTCAATTTCATTACTCATTTCATCCATCCTGGCCAGAATAGTGTTCTGCATGGCCAGGATTTCATTTAAAATTGTTTGTAGAGCCCCTTGTACTTCTTGAGACTGAGTGGCTTGTGCTCGATGGCCCTGCACAGATGGTGCTAAAGAAAAAAAATAAAACTGGTTAGAATGAAAGGTTTATCAAATAGAATTGTGTTGTTGTTAAATTCTATAATCATGTAAAAAGAATTTTGAAGTCTGTATTTCATCTGGCACATGATGAAATATTGTGGACTTGTGCATAGCATGTGTAAGAAATTTTTAGTAAAATTGAGTGTGAATATTTGAGTAGCTCAGTATAGGATAGGTCACATTTACTAAAAGGTTTTGGTTTGGGAAATCGAAGCCTGGGATGTGCTTCTTGTTATTTTCAATGTTTATCACTCGATATCAGAGTGATAACAGAAATGTGGCTAAAGCCCATGGAAATTATTTGGCTATTGTGGCTTAAAAGGTTTGTGATCATTTCTTGAGTTATGTGACCCAACTCAATAATAAGTTGGACATAATCCGAGCAGCACCAGTGGGTGTCAGTATGACATCAACCACCATCGTCTCTTTAAATGTTGAGACAACTGTAGACTGACAATGATCATATAAGTGCTCAGTGTATGAATGTTGCATAGCAGCAGTGGGCTTACTATGTTGGCCATAATAGGATATATTTTTGAAAGTTCGTTTGAGACGTTGGTCAGTATTGAGTTGGTACTGGCCAATACTTAGTCTCTATTTGGGAATATATATATATATATATATATATATATATATATATATATATATATATATATATATATATATGTATGTATGTATATATATATATATATATATATATATATATATATATATATATATATATATATATATGTATGTATGTATATATGTATGTATATATATATATATATATATATATATATATATATATATATATATATATATATATATATATATATATATATATATAAGTTTTAGAGTATTATAGAAATTCATACCTGAGACTTTGTCAGACTCCCTTCGAGCATCTGCATAGGTCGGTGCTGGATCATTTGTATGTTGATTTGAGGCACCGACACCTTCAGGAGCCACTTCTCTTCTATCTTGAGCACCTTCCAGTGTTAGTTGCTCAAACTGTGTTTCCACATTAAGAGGAACATGAGGTTCCTCAATGGGTTGAGCAATATGTTCTGGTTCAGGACCTGGAAGGTCAGCGGTAAGACTTTGTTCTTGAAGAGATGCAGTCAATGATGGAACATGAGTGGGCTGCACCTCTTCTGATGATGGAGTACCCATTATCACTGGGGATAAGTTTCTTCTTCTTCTTATGACACGAGGCTGCACTTCTGTGGACTCAGTATCAGAATCTGATGCAGTATGAGGAGCATCAGGATCCTGTTCAAGTTGAGGAATATGTGGTGGTTCTAGTACTTGATCTGGTTGAGCATCCACCATCTCAACATCTTGAGCATCAATCCCACCATCACCACTATCATCATCATTATCATCATCATTGTTATTTTATGATCAAGTATCAGAATCATCTTCATCATCATGTTTTTCATCATTGATGTGTGCCTGGACAATGGCCCACATAGAGTGACTGAGTACAGCCTCTCCTTCCCTTGGCCTGTAAAAATATATCTTCTCATGTAAGGGAGGAAGATCTGCTCTTGAACTATTAAATTCATCATAAACATGAGCAGGCATTGAACTCTAGAAGATGAGAGATAGAAATCTGCAAAAAGGAACATTGAATTCTCTGGTTTGAGCCCGAACCAGAGAAGCTAATTCATTAAATATCAGTCTAACATAATCAATGTCACGACCATGGTACATGGCATGTACAATCTGCATCCCAAAATCATTGATTTGGTCCAAAGCTCCAGTCTTGTGGGTCATACACCGAATGAGTGTTGAAATTAGAACACCCCACATTGGACCAAATTCATTCCGTTTAATAATGCATGTGGTTCCTCTGCGTCCAATAAAAGGCAATACGGAGCGAGCCTCCATTCGATCAACATTAGGCTCATACTGAGCTTGAGCGGGAAGTCTCAGTGTTTCCCTAATAATAGCAGTTGAAACAAAAGCTCTTCTTTGATCTCGGACAACCCAACCGGTAATCATGTCTGGAGAGTCAAGTTTTGCAGAGTACCAGTATTCACATAGCATCTCCGGATATATTGCTCGAGGAGATAGAATCAATGCTTGAGTGATTAGACAGTGCTTCAAGTATGTAACTATGTGAGTGAATTCAGGGCACGCCCATGCCTGAGGAATATTGAAATTTGCGGTTATGTTATTCCTTGCAAACTTGGGTAATTCATCCTTTCGAAATTGGGTCGCCGGTGCAACCTCTGGTGCGAAGAATCTGTAGTTTGCCATCTGTGATTTGAGATTAAGTAATTTCTTGCAAAGAGAGTAAAATCGTTAATCGCAGAGAGAACTGAAAGAGAAAATATGAAATAACTGTTAGAAAATTTAAATGTAAAAGAAAAACGGTTATTTATACTTAATTATCGATAATTATGGTATTGGGAAGTAACTACGGCTGAAATGACAACCTTATCCTGTTCCAACAGTAACTTTCTTAATAAGAAAGGTTACCGTTGGGGAGTATGGGGATTAAAATCAGTTTTACCACTCTAGGACTCCAATACCGAGTTTAAAAACATTTAATTTAATCTGTATATTAATGAAAAATAAAAATTACTAAATTTTGATAAATCAGAAGAGTGATACTGAGTGGGTCAGTATTAGCACCAATACTTAGCAGTCAGTATCAGAAAAGTTTAAGGAAAATTAAGGATTCAGCATGCCCAATTGCCCTAATAGATACATAAACCTTTCCTCAGAGAGAGTTTTAGTAAATACATCTGCCAATTGGTCATCTGTTGGAACAAAATCTACCTCAACCTTACCCTTTTCCACATTATCTCGAATAAAGTGGTGTCTGATATCAATGTGCTTTGTTCTTGAGTGATGGACTGGGTTCTCTGTGATAGCAATAGCACTCTTGTTATCACAAGGAATGAGTGTCTTCTGAAAATTGAATCCATAGTCCATGAGTTGATACTGCATCCATAAGAGTTGAGCACAACAACTTCCTGCAGCAACATATTATGCTTCTGCTGTAGAAGTTGCTACTGAGTTTTGCTTCTTGGATGACCAACCAACTAGTCTTCCACCAAGGAATTGACATCCTCCACTTGTACTTTTTCTATCCAACCTGCAACCTGCAAAATCTGCATCTGTATACCCTTAAAGGTCAAAGTTTGAGTCTTTAGGATACCAAAGACCCATGTTAGGAGTACCTGAAAGATATCTAAAAGTGCACTTAACAGCTTTCATATGTGATTCTTTAGGATCAGCCTGATACTGAGCACACAAGCATGTTGCAAACATGATATCAGGCCTGCTAGCTGTTAAGTAAAGTAAAGAACCAATCATACCTCGGTATGTGGATTGACATACTGGTTTACCAGTTTCATCTTTACTTATTTTATCCTGAGTACCCATAGGAGTGTGCAAGGAAGATAAATTTTCAAATTTGTATTTCTTTAGCATGTCATGCACATACTTACTTTGATTAATAAAAGTGCCATCAGGCTTTTGATCAACTTGTAAAACAAGAAAGTAAGTAAGTTCACCCATCTTACTCATCTGATACTGAGATGACATTATCTTAGCAAACCAGTCACACATTGACTTGTCAGTGGAGCCAAAGAGAATATCATCTACATATATCTGAATAAGTAAGATGTCAGAACCTCTCCTTTTTGAAAATAATGTTTTGTCAATTTTACCTCTTATAAATTTATTTTCAATTAAGTACTCACACTACAAGCGTAAAATGCTTGTCCTGGTTCATTTTCTTCATCCTTGGCAGGGGTTTTCAACATGTTTCTTTCTCGGTCAATCCTATCCCTCTCTTGTCCGAGCATGATCTTAAAATCACGCCTCCAATTGAGGAAATTTGACCAGTCTTTTCTTTCTTTCCTAGAAAGAAATGTCGCGACAGTTTGTTCTAGCTTATCGTTGTGTTTGTTGTTGCCATCTACAAATCAAACCTAGTTTAATTAGTAATCATCAATAAACATTCTCTAGAATATATTATAAACCCATAATTAATATTTTAGGCCTAGGATCCATATATCACATTCTCGCCGCAAGGTTTGGGCACTTCCCGATGAGACATGTTGTTTCTGGTAGGTAACATCCTTACCGATCGTACCAAGACTTGACACGATTCCTAGGGGTCGTAGAATCTTTAGACTTATAATTTATTACAACCTTATTACAATCTAATTGTACATTTCTAAGTTAGTAATAAAGTCTAGTATGTTTATTCTACTCAAGTACTTTTTGGGCTGGGACTCCCGATTATCACCAAAATAGATCAGACCATCTCAGACAGTGCGATGCTCTGCGCCGGGACTCCTGATTATCACCGAACCTTACGCACCCTGACACTCGCAATGATTTGAATCCATATCTAAGGTTCTTTATCCTTACAATATGAATATCGTTGAACAAGTGCGGTGTTCCATTAAGTGGATAGTACTTCGATCTAAGATTTTCTTGGGTTTGTTTAAGTCTTAAACTAAACTTAAACCTTTTATTCCAACCTTAATCCTTGTTTAAAATATGTGACTTGTGAATTTAAGAATTCTACAAGACACCTTTTTAAAACTTAAGAACTTTTCTTTAAAACTTATAGTTTCAAGAATTGCGCGACTAATATGTATACCTAAAAACGAGGTGTACAAAACGTTTTACTAGGTTTTATGAAAAACCTTTATCTATAAGAAAACTTACTTGCTTTATCGTACTTGAATAACTTTTAAAACCTATGTTAAACTTTTAATTCTATTATGATTCATAAACTTGAATCATAAATCTAGTTTAACACACCTAGTTTTTCACATGTTAAATAATGAAATTAATCATTTGTTTTGACTTACTAGATTCGACCAAAAACTTATGTCATGGCGACACACTTATAAACTTTGTGACTTTCTTGTGTAGCTCCCACTAGCTCCAACAACCATGATGGAACTTGAGCAAACACAATCACCGGTTTATACTTGGTGAAACTAATGAACTTATTATATAAAGACTATATATAATAATACTTAGTTTGTTTTAAACCTTTCTTACATTTAACTTGAACTAGTTAAATATAGGTTATAAAGTTTTCTTGTTATTTATCACTTGATAATTAATCTAGTATATTACATGACTTGTAAAATACTTATATTATACTTGTATAATTATCTAGTTATAATAACTTATAACTTTATACACCTTATAATAATATACAATATATAACTTTGTATATTTCTAGTTAATCATATAATTTTAACTTGTACAATTTCTAGTTATAATGAAATCATAACTTTGTACTTTCTAGTCTTAATTATATAATAACTTTATACAATAACTAATTATACTATTATCTTTTAAGATCAAAATAACATTATCCTTTTAATTGTTCCATTTTATCTTATATTTAACAGATTCATATATATATATATATATATATATATATATATATATATATATATATATATATATATATATATATATATATATATATATATATATATATATATATATTTATAAACTTGTAACATTCTAATAAGAATATTACATCTAATTTATACGTATGTATTTTAACTTAATCTAATTAAAATACGTATAAACTTATTACAGTGTATATCTATTAAAATTCATTTTCTTTAAATATTTAAAATTCCGAAAAATATTATATATATATAAATAAATACACCTTGTTGATTTTAGAACTTAAAAATTAACACTTCTTTTAATCTTATTAATTCCCGAAATGAATTAGTTAAACCCTAGTCTTGTTCTTGATCAATCAATCCTATCTAAACATTATTTTATTAAAAGATTAATTTTTATCAATCCTATCTAAACAATAAAATTTGTTTAAATTCTAAGATAGATTATAACCTTAATAAATTTATTTAAACTTTTTAATTTAAACCTTATAAACAATAAAACTTTGTCTAAGTTTCTAGGTTTAAAGAACTAGTCTTAATATATCTATTAAAACAATAATTAAACCTATTAAACATGAACTTGTTTAATTATCTAGGTCTTAGATTATTATCCTAATTAATTCTTTTAAACTAATTAAACTAAACTAGTTTATTTTTCTTGATCCTAGATTACTTCTAGGGTTCGAAATTTCTAAAGCCTAGGAAACTTTTCCACCAATTAAACTAGGCTAGTTTAATCAAACTTGGTGTCCAAGTAACCTCCTTTGGTTTCGAAATCTTTGAGGAAAAAGGAAAAAATCCTTTTTGACCAATTAAACCAAAACTTGGTTTAAAACACTTGGTCCTAGATTTTGAAGATCAACTAATAAGGAAAGAATTCTCTTGATCAAAATCTTTAATGTTCTTGATCCTAGGGTTCCTCCAATTTTCGAATACACTAGGGTTAGGAAAAGAAGCCTTTTGATCAATTAAACTAAACTAGTTTAATGTTCTTGATCCTAGGGTTCTTTTACTATTTTCGAAAATTCTAGGGTATTAGAAACCTTTTGACCAATTAAACTAGACTAGTTTAATATTCTTGGTCCTAGGGTTCTTACCCTTTTCGAAAACTTAAGAATAAGAAGAAAAAAATTTGAACAAAAAGAAAGACTTTAATTAAAAATTAAACAAACAAACTTTGTTAATCTAGTTTAGATTTCTAAACCAACGCTCTGATACCACTGAAGGGTTTCAATGACACTGATCGACCACTTGGGTCAACCACCTAGCACGCTTGGTTCGACCATACTGACCAAGAACATGAACTTGTTCTTGACCGGTTAAAACCAACTAGCTGATTTAATCCCTAAAAGTGGAAGTGGGATTAAACCTAATCCTTAAACCCTAAAGGATTGGCATGTTGGAAATCTAGATTAGATTAACAAGAAAGAAACCTTGTACGAAGAACTCGAGCACCCACACATACTTGTGTGTGTTCGTCAAACTAACCAAGAACCCTAGGGTTCTTGGTTCGACTTTGAACAAGAGGGGGGAGAGGAAAGAGTGTTCCATGAAACATACCTTAGTTAATGCTTAAGATAAGTCCACTAATGATGAACACGACGAGCGATCCTCTAGATGATCACTTGCAACGAACTTGTTCTTCAATACTTGAAGAACACGAAGAACGAAGAACACCAAGTGGTGGTGTTCTTGGGGTTTGGCCGAAAATCAAAGGGAGGAGGGGGGATGATTTTCGTGTGAGGTGTAAGGGGTTTTAGGGTTACCCTAAGCCTCTTATTTATATGCAAATAAGTTACGCTTAGAACCCTCTAGTTTAATTAATATTAGATCTTTGATTAAACTTTCCGTTTACGCTTTCATCCCTTATAGCTTAACTAGTTTATTATTGTTGCACTTAACTATTAAATGTCTTGTATTAATACACTAATAATTCGGTACCCCTATACACGAATTATATATACTTGTATTTATACTTTTAATAATTAATCATATAATAACCTTTATATAATTTATACAACAATATTATCCAATTACTCTATGATTTAATAGCTTTAAATCATATCATGGATAACCTTTAATTAACACATTGTATATTTACTCAACTAGTAAATGTACAAATACTTGTATTAATTAGTTAGTTAAACTAATCTAGTAATAAGTTAAACTTAACTTAATACTTAACTGAATCATAATGACTATTATGAATCATTCCTCTTCGTAGTATCATTGCATATCTTGCTCGTATTACATGCACTCACAGGTGTGACCCTTAAGTGTTTCGTAGGCATGGATGTATCATCATAGGTTGACTAGCTGTGCACATAAATCCTTCATGTGGAATATCGAGAACGATGATGCAAAAGAGTTAATGAGGAAGTATCATCTAGGCTTGTTAAACATTTTGTCCTTACAGGTAAGGATGCTTGTGAGAAGTATAAGTTTCTTGTTAAGGATGATTGGGAAACATTTAAGGCACAAACAAGCACCCCAGAATTTAGGGTATCTCTTACTTATATTATATGTTTAGTATTGTTCAATATTTTATTAACAATTTGTTAATTTGTGTAGCTAAAAAGGGAGAAAGCACAGGCAAGCAATGCAAGGAGACAATTCAAGGTCCGCGTGGGCCGAAGCGGGTGGATCCGTTTTAAAAAAAAAATAAAAAGGATGCAGTTTGGTCTGAACTTCTACAAAACCACAGTGTTCTTTCGGAGATTCAAAATGAACGGTCTAAGTTGTTTTTGATGGGTTGTGCAGTTAAGAATAGTGAAGGAAAGTTTGAACTTCCTAACGAAGCGATGGACAATTTCCATGTTTTGGTAAACTAAGTTTTATTTAAATGAAGATTTTTATCTTTTTGGTAAACAAATACTTTTTGTAGCTCGCGGAAGAGAAAAGGATGATAGCGGATGGTACTTATGCAGAAAATAAGAAGGATCCTTAAATTGTTCTCTTAGGACCCAAGCACGGGGGACGATCTCGGACCGTATCCGAGGTAATTGGATACACAAATGTTAAAGGTGGATTGATTAGAAATGTGATCCCACAAAGTACCCCCGCGGTCAACACAAGCCACCATGATTCATGTGGGTCTCGTGGACCGGTCGAACACTATCCACCTATTGAGGTAACATTTTAAAAGTTTTGCAGCCTATACTATCCAGGCTTATAATTGTATCTGTTTTTACAGGTGTTGACACCATGTGAGTTGCTAGTTAGGATGGCTGATGCCCATTCAGTCAAAGTTGGTTCTAGACAAGCATGGCCAACTGTGGGTTCCCAACTGTTACATAATAAACCGATTGCCGATGGTTGTGTAAAAGTCCAAGTTGATGCGATCGTGTTTGGAAAGGAGGATTTTCCTGTCCATCCTCTCACAAAAACAGATGATGTTCAAGTGGTTGAGAATTTTTCGTATAATTTAGTACAGTGGCCAAGACATGCAGTGAAGGTATATTTTAGTTTTTTTATTGTTTGTGCACGCTTTTATGTAACTTTGAAGAAATGTTTTAGCTTATCGGCGATGGGCTTGTCAATTCACCACTACCGGAAAGGGACTCGAGAGATTATTCTCATCATAGATTTGACTCGGGAGAATCCTCTACATTTGATATGTCAACAAATTCTGTTTATAGACCAGAAATTCCCGACACTGCACCCTTCCCTTTAGACCAAGACTTTTATGGATATACACGCATGGTTAGTCTTATCATTATCATTATTTTGATCATTATTTTTAAATACTAATGTTTTTATCATTACTTATTGTAGTTGCAATCGGTGGATCCAACATTCCCCGCAGCCCAAACATTCCTGGCAGCCCAAACCGTCACCGCAGCCCAAACATTCCATGCAACCCAACCGATAACTGAAGCCCAACCAGTTAACCCAGCTCAAACCATCACCGAAGCCCAAACAGTCCCCGTAGCCCAACCCGACAACCCAGCCCAAACTGTCACTAAAGCCCAACCCATTATCCCAGCCCAAACCATCACCGAAGCCCAAACAGTCCCAGAAGCCCAACCCATTAACACACCCCAACCCGACAGCCCAGCCCGAACAATCCCTAAAGCCCAAACACCCACCGCAGCCCAAACTGTCACTAAATCCCAACCCGACAGCCCAGCCAAAACCATCCCCGAAGCACAAACAGTCCCAACCCGACAACCCGAAGCCCAAACAGAACTCGAACCCGAGAATATTCCTATTGATCCTCAGTACGATGAGCATTATGCGATGGTAATGCCCGATGCTCCCCAATTAATGTTCCTTCCCCTCCGGGTATGTATCCTGAGACATATACAGAAGGCATCCCAGCCACAGAGATTTTACAATTAGCTCAATTCCATTGGGTTGATAGCAGCATGATACATTGTTTGTGAATGTAAGCTTAATATTTTACTATTTGGGTATAACTGTATTTACTAACTTTTTTTTGTATATTTAAGGTATTATTATGAAATGACGGGCAGCAATTCACAATGTGCATTTTTCAATCCACACTATATTACCGAGCCAGAATGTCGCACCAACAATAACCATGTCAGAAAACATATCAGGGATGTTTTAAATCATCATCCAAGCAAGTCATACTTTCTTGCACCATACTGAGCTCGCGATCTCCATCTCGCTTGTTCGATGGAGAGGGAGTAGCTCGTCGGAGAAGGAGTCATTTGTCCGGCCGGGGGAGAGAGTGATCCTCGGTTGAGGAGCACGAACGGTGTGTTGTTTGCATTGGTTTTTGTATTTGTAGCTCTGTAGTTCCTGGTTTTAGTAGCTCTGTTGTTCCTGTCTTCTTGTTGTTCTTGTAGCTCTGTTGTTCCTGTCTTCTTGTTATTATTGTTCCTGTCTTATTGTATTTATTGCAGCTCTGTTCCCTGGTTTTGAGTATTGATTGCAGCTCTGTTCCCTGGTTTTAGTAGTTATTGTAGCTATTGTTCCTGGTTTTGATAGGTGTTTTATTGGCTCCCTGTGTTGGTTGATACTAAAATAAGGGCATTTAACAGACGAGAATAAGTGTATGTAGTATGAGCCCTGAAGGCGTCTAAGCATGGGTTAATAGGGCCTTTAGGCCCCTCTGAGGTGGTCCTGAACCGCCTCCCCCTCGTCAAAGGATCTTCAATCCTTTTCCTACGGGGCCTGCAGGAGCGCAAAACCCTCGCTCGGCCGCTTTCACAGGCTAGCACCCACGAGCAAGACCAGCTTTAGCTACACCCTCTTTCTTTGCTGAGTAGCTGCATCCATCATATATATAGTAGCACTAAGGCCGGACCACAACTTCTTTTTTTCGAGATTGAGTCTGCTAACCCGATCTACGACCAGATTGCTTTCCTGGGCTCCTATGCTTGCTCACTAACTGAAGAAAATCAATATTTTGAGTTAGGGTAAGATTTAATTTTCCATAATATATAACATGGATTAATTGCTTGTGTTTACTTGCAGGAGACACTGGATGGTTTTTATCCTCTGTCCTAAAACGAACATTGCATATATTGTTGATTCTCTAAAGCGTGTACGGGGTCCCAATTTCTACACTCTTTTATGAGTGATCAATGATATGTTTCCCCGTAGGTTTCAATGGATAAGGACAACTGTATGTTTTGAATTTCCATTTTTTACCAATTTATTTAAGATGTATAAAATATACAATTGAAATATTACAATGCTGGAAACAAGAAGAAAGCTGGGAATGTGGTTACACTGTTGCTCGACGTATTGAAGATTTTTTGGAGACCATACAGTTTAACATCAGGCAATCTGTAAGTTTATGTTATAGTTTTAAAATATTACTCAAATAGATGTAAAAACTATTGATATTAATTGTTTTTCATGAGTAGATGTGGAAGACTAATAAGATTTTTGAAGATTCTATGATTCGTGAATACATTGCAAGGTTGTTGCCCTCGTATCTCGAATGGATGAAGAAGTGCAAGATCAGTGATGCCACTTATTGGAGGTTAGCAATTAAGCAAGTGTAGATTTTTGAATAGTTGTAAATTTTTGAAACATGGTTCATTACACTGATCACAACCTGCAAGCGAAATTTTTTTGACATTTACTGTGCGGTACGTTGTACGTTTTTGGGTGCTATCTAAATATATGAGTTAGATTTTAAATATAATATAATATAATATAATATATATATATATATATATATATATATATATATATATATATATATATATATATATATATATATATATATATATATTGTGGAATGATTTTTTTTTGTTTATTTTGGATACCTACTATTGCGGTTACTTTATCATGTGTGCGAATAACTAATATTGCGGGTAAAACATCTAGTGTAGTGTGTGAATCACTAATAGGGCGGTGTTAGCTTTAATATTGCGGTTTCTTTCTTGTTGCGGTCTGCGCCTTTGATATTGCGGTTTCTCTTTTGTTGCGATGTAGGATTTAATATTGCGGTTTCTTTCTTGTTGCGGTTTTTGCCTTTGATATTGCGGTTCCTCTTTTGTTGCGGTTTTGTTTGTTTGATAGTGCGTAGTTTGTTAGTGCGTTCCTTTCCCCGCAATATCAAAGCGTTTTCCCCGCAACAACAAATCCGATCTGTAGTAGTGTTTCCTTGTTTTGACATTCGGATATCGTGAGTGCTAACCGATTCTTTGTAGGCTTTGGTGAATGTATTGTGGTCCCAAGTCTGTCCTAAGCAGGTCTTGTTTTTGTAGACTTCGGATTTCCATCGAGTCATAGAAAGCTCGAGTCATTGCTAGTTAATCGTTGTATCCAGGATCTCTTGATTAAAAATTGTTGGTCTAACCGTTTTGTTCTAAAATGTTCCTTATGGTGTTCATATTCTATCACTGAACTTGGGGGTATTTGGTTTTTGGTTTGGGTAAAACCATGGTAGAATTGGTTAAACGTTTTATAACCGAAAAGTCGGAAACCGAACCCGTAGGGTTCTTGGTTTCCTAGAACAATATAGATTTTTTTACATAAAAGATTCCAAAAACCCAATGTACCACTGCTTAATCCTACACCACCATCAACACAAAACACAACCAATTCCACCACCGACCTATTACAACCACCCAAACATCGTACACCCTACCCTTTTTACCCGTTTATCCCCCGAGGCTTTACAAAAACGACGGACCGAAGGGCTATGTTTCCGTTGTCTCGAAAAGTTCCACCCCGGTCACGTATGTAATCCACCCCAATTCCTTCTCATAACCGATAATGAAGAAACCCAAACAACCGATATTCCACCTGAACCAAACTCACCACCCGACACAACCACAAACCCAACAGACACCACTGAATTTGAACCAAATCAACCACACTTTTTATCCCTTTCCGCCTTCTACGGACTACAAACCAACCGAGCCATTCAAGTTACGGGATACCTTTATGGTCACCCGGTCACTACACTCATTGATTCCGGTAGTGCCCACAACATAATCCAACCCCGCATCACAGCCCTTCTTACCAACAAGCCCACACCCATCAAAGCGTTCAAAGTAATGGTCGGCAACAACCAATACATCGACTGCAGTGGTCTTTTTCCCACAGCGGCATTAGAACTCAACAAAGTCACTTTCACCGTACCCCTGTTTGTGATCGATGTTGTCGGGGTAGATATAGTCCTTGGTCTCTCTTGGCTCAAATCGCTAGGTCCAATCCTAGCCGACTTCTTGATCCCGCAACTCTCATTTAATATCGACGGTATACCTTGTATCCTACGTGGAGAACCGTTTGCTTCATTGGTATAACCAAGCTCTTTACAAACTTTAATAAAAAAAAAAATTGTAGCCTCAATCCATACAATGCTTTATCACCATCAACCACCCCAATCCAAACCTATTGATCCACAAACCCATACAAACCCAGAAATCCAAAAACTACTCACATACTTTCACACCTTATTTGATACACCCCACAACTTACCGCCGTCCCGCCAACACGACTACCACATTCCCGTACTTCCAAACACACCACCAATCAACGTTCAACCATACCGATACCCACAATACCAAAATGAGATCATGACATCCTTGATCACCGAAATGCTCACCGATGGCGTTATTCAACCGAGCCAGAGTCTGTTTTCATCACTGGTCCTTTTAGTGCGCAAAAATGACGGTACTTGGCGGTTTTGCGTAGATTATGGAGCCCTTAATGCGGTAACCATTCGCGACCGTTTCCCGATTCCCACCGTCGATGAACTACTCGACGAGCTCCAAAGGCTCTGCCGAATCAAAAAAATTAAAACAAAAAAGAATTTTGTTGGCAGGATTCTGTAACAACCCAAAAATCAGGAGAAATTTAAAATTTTTTTAAATCATTTAATTAATAAAATTTCCGAAAGTACAAGTAATGGAAATGTCCCAACTCATATAAAAATATAAACCGTCTCTTGGTATTTAATGCGGAAATAAATAAAAGGTTTAAAATTATGTTTGACTCAAAACAAACTTTTAAAAACTCCAAATCCAATAAATAAAGATGCAGCCCATCAACCGTTGACCTTCTCTTTGCCCTTGCTAATACCTGAAAAATGGGGGAGTGATTGGGGTCAGCCACCGCTGAGTGAATAATATCAAAATAAACAAATATATACAAACAACTCAAGCCACATAAGTGATCCCTAGGGACTCTACTCAATTCTCGATTACTCAAGTTTATTTTCTCAGATTTTAAATTTATATAGCGCGCTTGTGTGACTTGGGACGAGAGATCAACCTCGACCCGCCTCACAAAACTCAAGGCTCAACACCCGTACTCTTCGGTGCCAAGACAACACAAGTATATTATGTTTAATGTTTTAACTCAAGAACACAAAACTCAGATAACTCCGGCTCCAGATAACTCAAATCACAGATAACTCAAATCACAGATAACTCAAATAAATCACCCAATCAATACTCAAGCTCAATCAACAAGACAATTCACAACACATAGCACAAAATCATGAATTGAAAGTAAGTATAAGTTTATAGTGAGATTACCCACCTCGAATAACCATAAGCTCCTAAATATCCTCGGTACTGAAGAGCGTCTCTAACCGGTCCTAGAAGGTCCTACAATGTACAAGGAAGCTCGGGTTAGGATTAGACTCAAAGGTTGTTTCAGCAGAAACTAAACAGCACTCAAGATTTTCACGGGAACGGCTATAACTCTCAAACCGCTCACTAGATATTAATCAAATTTTTACGGTAGTTAAATGACTCAGAGGACTACAATTTTACAGAAGACTTCTGAAGCTAGATCCAAACGGAAAAGGCTCAAAACAGGCTCACGAGACAGAATAGCTAAACCAAAAACTATCCAGCGAAGGTTTACTAAAACAGCAATAACGTTTAAACCGTGAATCAGATTAACGAGCCGTCAGCGTCGTTGGAAAGAGGACTCAGAAACCTAGAGACCAACACAAGCCAAAAATCCAAAACCGTATTTTAAGTGTGGTAAAAACAGTCCCGAAGTCAGCAAACAGATTATGTTAAAATTCAGCATATTAAAATAGAACCCGTTTTAAATCCCGACATCAACCCGTCTATTCCCGAGGCACCCAACAGCCCCGAAACTCATTTTTAATTCAGAAACATGTTTATGATTAATCTTGCTCATTATTATATAATCTTTTTGGTTTAAGGAACCCAAGAAACCCAAGGTTCGGTTTCCGGGTTTTTCGGTGAAAACATCTAGCCAATTATCAAACGGATTATACCCGAACCAAAACCGACACGACCCAACCTCTAAACTCAGACTAAAAATCAGTACCTCGACCCAGCCAATAATCAAAGCAATAACAATGATAAAGAAACGGAAACATTAAACGGTTTATAAACGAGTGTAACAACAGCACATAAAATCACTGCGGAAGCTTAGTGTTTCGACCGTAACTACCAAACCCTCAACCCGTTTAATGAGTGCTTGTTCAATTCGGAAAGCTAACTCAAACGGGTACAAATCTCTGTGAGACGACCCTCACCTAATTCGACTTCTATGATGCTCAAAAACAGCCCGCAACATGGCGGTGACAATCTGCCATAACTAAAAGTGATTTTAAATAGTACTAGAAAAAGGGATTAGAAGTATACCCTACGAACCAAAATGCAAGAAAATACAAAATCTGGATTATCAAAACTTGACACCACTCAAATCGTGATCACCCCCCTGGATCCTCTTGTTCTTTGACGATGCAATTTGCCCATCGACATGACCTCCTTGTATGCTTAAACCCCATTGGAAATAAAATCACTGCCTATTGAAATTAAGAGATGCTTCCAGCCACCATGTTTGACCGAAGGAAGAATTTCATGCCTATCTCACTTTTTCTTTGAACCTCTCCACTACAATCTAATGTTTTTAGGTGCTTCCTCACGTGAAGGGTTGGCTAGACCACCGCCCACATAAAACAAGTGTCTCCATACTCCTCTAATCGATGTATGCTCAGGGACGAACGAAATCACGGCTGCCCTCTTTTCTTTCCCTTTAATACTCGGCGACACTTTCAATAAAAAGGGATTTAGGGTTAATAGTTTTGACAATAAACATAAACAAGCCCATCATTTAAAATAACAAGGGCATTGGCCTTTGGCCGGCCCAACTCACAAACTTGACTAAAACCCGAAACATCTAGTTAAATGTTGTCCGCATAATACTAGCCGTCTAATTAAATTATCATCTAATTCTTATGAAATGAATAACTAATTTATTCACCCACTTAAGTTAAAAAATTAAAAAAAATTAATAAAGGTGAATAATAATTACTTAGTTACTTACTCTGACATGTCTAATTTAATTAAGGTTTAATAATATGAGACGTTTTATCTATTATTTAAAATTGTCCAATAATATAAAATTAATTATAAATAAACTAAAATGTGATTACAATATTATTATTTAATCGTTACAATTTTTGGGGCGTTACAACTCAACTCCACTTAAAATTGACTTCGTCCCCGAAGTCATGGCTCAGAAGAACTCAGGGTGGCGATCTCGCAAATCTCAGACTCATGCTTGCTAACGACACACGTCCGCAAAAGACGATATAAAATAAAACGATAAGATTGAGAATGACAAGGAAATTCTTCAGGGCGACCTACGCGATCAGAATAACTCCAGTTCTCGCAACTGCTCGGACAATATTCCGTCTCTAACGGTGCAAAATGATGAGGGCTCGGGATTGGAATGTTCTCTAAGGAACTCGGTTTAACTCAATAAGAAAAGGATGACGATATAGGTAAAAAAAATTATCCATGATACTCTGTTAAAGGCGTCTTCTTGCTCTAGTAGTCGGACACAATTGCTGCACCCAACGGTTGACGTTGCGTTAAATCTCCGATTCAACTCCACTTGGAGATTTGTTACGGTCTGGTTTGTGGCTACAGATGATCTTGGCGTGGTACTCTATCACCCAATCCGCGCTCGCAATCATACTCGGCCCTCTCATGATGACAACAATAAATTCTATGGGAGAAACTTTCCCGCACGATTCAAACAGATTATCACTTTTACATTTTATCAACAAATAAAAGCTTATTATTAGCAATCTCTGCCACTAAGCGGCATCTCAAGGCTCTCTACTCTATAGGACATTAGTATGTCTAAGGCATAAGAAACAATTTTGTAACTCACACCACTATCAAACAATACACAAACAAACACAATATTCTCAAAAATGTTCTTATCACACAGAACCCCAGATAGTAGGCAACTCATGCCTCTTACTCAAGCTGCATATACTCAAATGCACTCACCTCAAATCCCCACAACTTGTTTTTAACTCAATGCAAGCTTATATCATCAATTTAAACTTAAATCTCGTTTAATGACCTCTCACTAGTCCACATAATATATACATTTACTCGCTTTTACGATTTTTCACGTGTTCCAAATTACTAATTTATATTACTGGAATGAATCATTCCTCACTTAATCCGCATTATCGGTTATCTTGTTAACTCATATTTAAAAATTCTCCAATGACTCTTTTTAATATTGTTCGCTCAACTCACTTTAATGATACTCATCAACTCGTTTAATGATTTTCTCATTTAGGTTGTTCATAAATTTCTCACTTTGTTCTCATTTAATTGTCTCTTGATCAATTTGATTACATGTCAACTCATTAATCTCTGTTTATTTTTAGTCTCAAGCGCCTCAATTTAATATTTTCTCTTTACTCAATTAATTGATTCGTTAATTACTTACCTCATTAATTCTCGTGTATTCAGTTATTTAGTTAATTCCATTCTCACTATAAAGTTTCCTCATTTGTTCATTTCAGTAACCCCTCTTGATTTAATAATTACTCAACAAGGTATACATTTTGATGACATTCGGTTTGATAATTTAACTCGATGTTCCCCTTAATTTTAATTTGATATTTTTTTCATAAATAAAATTTTATCATTTGGTTCATTTTAATAATTTATTCGTTTAACTTGATTTATTAGTTTCTTACAGTTCGGAAGTTTCTCAGTAATAATAAATTTTTCACATAATTTATTATGACGCTCTTCTCATTTGCACCATTACCCTCGATAAATAATTATTACTCAGTAACTTGTAATACTCAACACAATAATTTGGTTCAATAACTTTCTCGATTGAATTTAATAACTTTTCATAATCATGTTATTCTCGTTTAATTTGACTTGAATAAATTCTCATGTTTTATTAATCTCTTTTAATCTCATTATATTCCCATGGAATAGCTTCTCGATTTAAAAGTTGCTCGTATAAACTCTCTAGCCAATTATATGGACATGCATGCTCATAAAAATTATAAATAACACATAACAAAGAAATTTCTCTTGATAATTCTCTTAATTTACCCCTACTCAACTCCACTTGGAGAAAACTCGTCCCCGAGTTTGGAAGTGGCACTCATAATCTCATAGAACTCATTCTGAACACTCGATAGTTCGGTTAGTTGATTCTCATTTTTAATTATATATTTTAAGGCTTCATTAAGTTACTCGATAATCAAACCCTTATGCACATGTGTGAGTTGGTCCCAACGTAGACTCTTTATGCCCCTCTCACACCCCTACTCATTTACTTTTTATCACTTTATAAAAATTATTCATTGCTCATATTAGGTGTCAGCTGTCTCATTAACATTCACATGGATTCTCACATCCTTATTAGATTTTATCAATTATAACTCATCACTCTTTATTAGTCTCATTAATAATTAGTCATTTTATGACTCCTCATATATCAAGCTTGTTACATTTATTAGCACCACAAATCTCTATTTCGTGTCACACATTCACGATTATCTCTTGATCAAATCTGGGTATTAACCCTCATTTTGGTTTACTCATAGCATGTTTGGTATTATCATTACCATATAAAAAAAATTATCGTAAAAAGAATTCTCATTAAAGTTGTAGCGAATAAACCTCGTAAATTTTCTTTTGTCAATTAATTAACTCGTCTTGGTTTCCTCAGCTCACCCAATTAGTGATGGCTCACTTTTATAATTTTTTTATTGACTATATAAATTTCATCTCTTGTTAATTTATTTCATTCTTTCGATGTTTTTCCCATCAGTTACTTAAATGTAATATTAACTCCATAAATCTTCACATAAATTTCTCAATTTACAACTCTTTTACTCATTTTGCATTACCCCTCATGACTTCATTAATTCGTTTACTCATAGTTTCTCTTCTACTCAATTTAATGAGTATGCATAATTAAAATCTCTCCATTTGATTCGTTTTAGGTAATTGTCCAATTGTGCTTGCTTTATAAATTTTATCATAATTTCAATGACTTCTCAAGTATACAAATTAAATTATTCTTAATCATTCTTACTTAATTATTACCTTAGATTTTTAACCAATTAATATTACTCAGTTTAACAATTTATCATTAGTGATTCTCACTCAATTTAGTTTAATTATCTTTCACTTGATTTGTTTGGATAACTCCTTATCAACTTAAATTAATAATCTCTTATTTAATTATTTATTATTTTCTCATAACTCTCAACCTAGTGATGTTTTCATCCAATTTACTCATTTGTTTAAACTTAACATTTTTTTTATTTTCTCATTTACTTTGTTTTAACGATTGCTCAATCGCCCTCAATTTATTAATAACTCAATTAGGTCATTTGAAGAATTTAACTGAATTTTATTTATTAGTCTCTCGCTTGACATGTTTTGTAGCTCTTTATCAATTCGTGTTTGATGATTCACTTATTCAATTGATTGCACTGTTTTCTCATATATAATAATTGAGGGTTTCATGATACTTAGATGATTGACGAATGGTCTCCTTGAATCTTTTTCGAAACATAGGCATGAGTCCTGTACGTATAATAATATGGGCCCTCTATTATAAACCGCACCTACCCTTGTCATGGTTTCGAGCCAGTTTCGAAAATTCCATGATCTCCCATCCTTATACCATCCACATAATCAAGTAGTTCACAACAGTACATATAGTATATATACATATATAGTCGTACAATTCGCGCTCATCTCGAGTTAATTTTATTTTATTCTCTTAGTAATCAATGTCACTCGCGACGTTTTTAATAAACTAAATAACTCATAAATAAGTACTAGAGGCATAAGGTCGTTGTGATGCGCTGCTTCTCGATTTGGATTTGGACTTAATTTAAAAAACACTTTTGAAAACTCATTTTGAAAACTCGTGTTTCGACTTGAGTTTGGAATCCACCCCTTGTGAACCCAATTCTCTCAAGCCAGAGCTCTGATACCAACTTGTAACAACCCAAAAATCAGGAGAAATTTAATTCTTTTTTAAATCATTTAATTAATAAAATTTCCCAAAGTACAAGTAATGGAAAGGTCCCAACTCATATAAAAATATAAACCGTCTCATGGTCTTTAATGCGGAAGTAAATAAAAGGTTTAAAATTATGTTTGACTCAAAACAAACTTTTAAAAACTCCAAATCCAATAAATAAAGATGCAGCCCATCAACCGTTGACCTTCTCTTTGCCCTTGCTAGTACCTGAAAAATGGGGGAGTGATTGGGGTCAGCCACCGCTGAGTGAATAATATCAAAATAAACAAATAAATACAAACAACTCAAGCCACATAAGTGATCTCTAGGGACTCTACTCAATTCTCAATTACTCAAGTTTATTTTCTCAGATTTTAAATTTAAATAGCGCGCTTGTGTGACTTGGGACGAGAGATCAACCTCGACCCGCCTCACATAACTCAAGGCTCAACACATGTACTCTTCGGTGTTGAGTCAATACGTCTGGCACCAGTGCTCTTCGGTGCCAAGACAACTCAAGTATATTATGTTTAATGTTTTAACTCAAGAACTCAAAACTCAGATAACTCCGGCTCCAGATAACTCAAATCATAGATAACTCAAATCACAGATAACTCAAATAAATCACCCAATCAATACTCAAGCTCAATCAACAAGACTATTCACAACACATAGCACAAATCATGAATCGAAAGTAAGTATAAGTTTATAGTGAGATTACCCACCTCGAATGACTGTAAGCTCCTAAATATCCTCGGTACTGAAGAGCGTCTCTAACCGGTCCTATAAGGTCCTACAATGTACAAGGAAGCTCGGGTTAGGATTAGACTCAAAGGTTGTTTCAGCAGAAACTAAACAGCACTCAACACTTTCACGGGAACGGCTATAACTCTCAAACCGCTCACTAGATATTAATCAAATTTTTAAGGTAGTTAAATGACTCAGAGGACTACAATTTTACAGAAGACTTCGGAAGCTAGATCCAAACGGAAAAGGCTCAAAACAGGCTCACGAGACAGAAGAGCTGAACCGAAAACTATCTAGCGAAGGTTTACTAAAACAGCAATAACTTTTAAACCGTGAATCACATTAACGAGCCGTCAGCGTCGTTGTAATAACTTGATTTGATTCCGAGGACGGAATCCTTTTAAGGGATGGATAGTTGTAACGACCGGAATTTTTGGTTAATGAATTAAATTGAAATATTAAGGAATAAAGGTGGTAAAATATTAAATCGAGTCTCCATTGTGTTTTATCGAGTGTTTGGATGTTTGGGACTTGGTGTAAAAAAGTATGGGTCAAGAATTGGATGGAAACAAGTTTAAAAGGCAAGAAATTTACCCAGACAGCCCTCGCGACGCGAGGAAGGCGCGAGGCAGACGCGAGTCCAAACATAAACTTCAGAGGCGAGACGCGAAGAGCTCGCGCCGAGATCGCGCAGAGCACGCGCCGAGCTCGCGGCGCGAGCCAGGCGCGAGCGGGGGGCGAGGTGGGTCTTCGACCGGCAACCAGCAGGCAAAGCCGCGTCCGCTCGCGACGCGAGGTGGGCGCGAGCGGGGCGCGAGGAGTGTCTATAGTATATAAACTTGTGTGTAGGCTAGGGATTCATTTCACCTTCAACTCTACACATAGTGCAGCCGATTTGGGAGCATTCTTGGGCGATTTTGGAGCTCAAGAGCTCAGATCTTCATCATCTTGAAGGATTGAAACATCAAGGGTAAGTATTCTTGAGTGTCTTGCTTATCTACCTTGATTGTGAGCTTAGTATGGGTAAAAATGGTGGTTTGGGGAACCAACCATGTCATCTTTGGGGAAGATGACTAAACATGGGTGTAGAACACTCATTGTAAGCTTGTAATCGATGTGTACAAGTTGGATTTGGGTTATTGATGGAAATCTTGAACTAGGGTTTGAGATTCCACCAAGTTGGATGAACTTGGTGATTAGGAATGTGAATATGGATTGTTTAGCGATTAGTTATGGACAATAACTATTTATTGTGATGATATTGATGGTAGGTCAAGAAGACCTAAAGATTGGCGCATTTCACAAGTTGGAAAGCAAGGATTCCTGTTATTAGACACGTTTTGGAGTTAGCTTGACTAAGGTGAGTACATGAGACTTTTACTGAGTACATAGCAAATGATTTTGAAAACTATGATGTTTTAGGAGTCTTTATTAATAAACGTTTTTAATAAAGATAAGATTGATATGATGAGAAAGTGCTAGTAATAGACTATTTGAGTATGTCTAAATGATTAATGATTTTGAAAGAGATTATAATAATGAAAAGTAATTAATGAGTTTTATCAATAAGGTGTATGAATAAAGATAATGACTTAAAAGAGATTGATAATCGATTTATTAATAATATGTATTAATAAAGCCTGAGACAATGATTTTAAGTAATAAGTATCTGATAGTATATTATACTAATAAAAGTAGTTATCGAATTACTAAGAGAATACATATGAAGTGACTAGTAATAGACATGTATTCTAGTCAAAGAGGAGTCAAAATATTGTGATTTTGATAATATGATAAATATGTTTTAAATTAGTAAAGGACTTGGTAAAGTCAAGATTTAAAATGAATAAGTAAAGAAAATAATATTGTGACAACTCGACATTTTGGGTATGTTTCTATTTTTTATTTCTTACTTGATCATTATCATTATCCTAATTCAAAACTAGTTTGAGTTGTACACAAACACCAACTTGAAACCCTAGATATCTCCCAAATAAATACCCTACTCTAGCCACCAATTAAACCCTATTGTTCCTTTGATATTTTCGTCCAAAGCAAATCCCAAAACAGTCCCGAGTTCATTCGTCCCAAGCCAAAACCAAACTCTTTTCGGTTTGTTCGTGATCTCATTCGTCCGGTCGCAAGAGGGTATAACGAAATCCTATTGTTATAATTTGTTTTTCTAATCTTTTTTGTCTCATATCGAACCTGAGACCATGGCTTAAGGCCATATGGTCTCGGAAATATACTCTAACCCAAAATCGTGTGTGCATGGTCTCCATGCATGTGTATGTGCTTGATTTATAATCTTTTCGGTATTATTAAATTGTTGTTATTGTTCTTTTTGTAAAAACCGACGTATAAACCCTTTTAATCCCAAATTTTGACACGTTAATCACAATGAAAACCCACACAAAACCCTAAAATTTCATGATTTTTGGAATTCGTTTGCCTCGTTTTTGACCTAAAAACCGGTCAAAACCCTAAATCGAAAACCCTAGCCGAAACCCTAGCTTTGAACCGGATCTTGAAGCCTAACTAACTGTGTTAATTCGGTAACCCACTGAGTTGACTCAGATCTGATCGTTTGACCAAAGTTGACCCGTTAATAAATCGGTCCAAGGCCTGAACTTGGCCCAAACCGATTTAACCCTATCCGGCCCATTTGATTCTTAAACCCTAATTGGGTCAAGCCCATTTACTTGAGGCCAATCCGACCCAAAAGCCATTCGGGCCAAGCCCATATTCTGTCCAAATCAGGCCCAAACCCAAGGTCCATTATCCATTGGGCCGTAGCCCATTAAGAAGCACAATTGGCCCATATTGTGGCCCATTAGCCCATTTCATTTCATTTCAGCCCAATTCATTTTATTTCGGCCCATTTAATCCAACCAAGCCCATTAAGCCCATTAGGACCATTAAGCTTAACCCAAGCCCATTTCATTTCATTTCACTTTGAAGCCCATTTCATTTCATTTCATTTCATTTCATTTCGAATCCTATTTCATTTCATTTCGGCCCGTTAAGGCCCAATAACCCTAATTCATACGATGTCACAAAACGTAACACAAACTAATAACATAAACAAACTTATACAATTTATTATTAGTACGCCTATGCGTTAGCTTAGTGTTGATTAGAATATTTATTGCGTTTAGGCGCTAGGAGTCTTTGAAGAGATTCTTTGAGGTTTATCGAGAGCTAAGCTTTGCCCAGGTGAGTCCACAGACCCCTTTACTACTTCTACTGTTTTATAAACTTTGGGGTGGAAAACATAAACAAATGTTATTGTTTTACTATGACTGTACAACATTTACATTTTCATTATCGTGTTGGCATGACAAACAATTATTATACCGGACTAAGGTGCCAGCAATCATTAACTAGTGGATCTAGACCATGGATATGCAGATAGTACTATTGGCTGACACTCAACTTCCCAACATTATTTGATGACTACTTGGTATATCCAAGACATCTTTCGGGAGTGTATATCCATAAAAGAACGATAACATGCTGAGTTAAAGTGTTGATTGTGGACTTAGGGGTTGGTATATTAACTCAATAGACTAGCTACTTGTTGGGGATAACAGTTCATGCGATGTCAAACATAACAACTTGTTCAACACTTTTTCATAAACAAAACAAGTAATTGTAGATCTTCTACAATTACACTTTACTTTTTATATCTACTTCTCATATCATATTAGTGTTGAACTTTATACATTTTCAGTCATAAACCTATTTTGATAACAAACATTTTGGGTAGCAAACACTTTACTTTTACGATCAACATTAACCATGTGGATTCACTCAACATTATTGTTGACCCTTTTATACTTATGTTTTTTCAGGTGATTAGGTGCACAGTGGAACTGGAGGATATGAGCAGTGGGTTGACGTGAGCCATGAATGAACATTTAAGTTTACAAACAATCATTTCATTTTCAAACAATTTCTATTTTCGGAAACTACTAATTTTGGAAACTTTCCATTATTAGAAGGTAAACCATTTTCATTATGTTATTTACCTGGTTGTTTGTTTACTTAATTTTTGGTATGTAATCATGAACGTTACACCTCCGTTCTTCCGCAAAACATTTTAAATGAAGTAAAACTCATTTTTGGCGGGGTGTGACAAATATGATAAATTAGAATAGGTGTATTCTAATAAGTGATTAATTTGATGAAAGGAGCTAATGCTCATATTTTTATGAAAGGAGCAAATGCTCATATTTTGATCAAAGGAGCTGAGGCTCATAAGTGTTAATGAGATATCCGGAATAAGACCGCCCAGAAATGGGGGAGCATGAGACGTCTACTTGGGGTGGTACCTCCCTGCGCAAAGAGTAGAATGTCACAGTTTAGGACACCCAATGTTGGGTGAGCATGACGACCCGGGAACGGGGAGAGCTTATGAATCTCGGTAAGATGGGGGCTCCCAATTACCTTGATAGTTTACCTATGACGTCCCATATCGGGCGAGTTGGCTTCTGAGAGGTCCGTTGCGTATGTGATAAAGAAAGTGTTAGCTTGGAAATAGCTTACAAGTATGTGATTAGATGATGAATAAGCTTATGGTAAGCTTATTAGTTTATGTGGGTAAATGAATAGAAGATGTGTTATGAATTAATAGAAATGATGAGGATAAGTATTTACATTGATATAAATATTATTTTATAAATATTTTGAGAATGGGTCGAAAACCCATGTATCTCACAAGACTATTTTGTCTCACGTACTACTTTGTTTTTTGGCTATGTACTCAGGTTCAGGATCGAAGGATTAGAGAGTCGCGATAGAAGTGGCCTAGTGTTGATTAGCTCGGGAGCTCGTAGGTAGATCCCGTTTATCCTATGGTTATGATATTCTTTTTGTAACACCGGTTTTAATACTCTGATAAACTCTAATGGTTTTTGTTAAACCGTGTTTTGGGATGTTGGACATTGTAATGTTTTTATTTAAAAATATGTTTTAAAAAGTGTTTTGAAAATTGAGGTGCTACACTGATTATGAAAATACCTTGCAAATCTTCTAGAAGATATCGGCGATCACAAGATGACAGATAAAACTGTCAGAATTCCGTTAGTCGTGCTAGTCCCATGAAATATCCTCTGCACCAACGGAATTCTTACACGTGGAATCGATCGATCATTCCTTTGGCTCTACGTTTCCCAATGCTATAAATTGAGGACTTGAGCGATTGATTTCTGTGTGCACCCAACAAGGTTACACGCTGCTGAGTTACTCCAGAACTTTATTCCTTCGAGCAGAGTGTAAACCACCAGTTAACTCTAGTTATCTGATTCGAGAATTGAATCTGTATAACGAAAGTGTCTGGTATTGTGCTTGATCATTTGTTGATCATAAACTTGTCTTAGATAATATATGTTGTTGTCTATCACATGCAAGCAGTTTAGTTAGGATTTGTTCTTAGATATTTCGCAAATTGCTTGCATCTTTATTGTATCATTATTGATTAATAAAGAAAAGTTTAAAAGTGTAGAGTGTTCTCATTAATTTAAATTGGTCAGTGAGAGCGTGTAACAATTAGCATGCATTTTTGTAGGGAAAACTACAATGAAAAGTAGTTGGTCTTAGTTGTTGAGAACTCTAATACTTGATTTCTTTATTTGTTCACAGGAGTTGAAAGAATTATTCTCAAAGTTTGGAAAAGTAGTTGAGCATGAGGTCATTCAAGATTATATATGTTACAAAACAATCTTGAGCGTATAAGTGTTGAAATTCACTTATTACGGGACTAACAATTGCTATCAGAGCAGGACAATTAATTCATAATTGCTGATCTGCTTACTTAGTGATCAAAAATGGGTGAAAAGTTGTCTCAAGTGAAACTTGGTTCTAAGACAAATGCCCCTGTGTTTTCTAATGACGCTTTTGGTATGTGGAAAATCCGTTTTCTGGTATTTGTCGAACATAAAAATGACATGGGACCAAGTATTCTTATCAATGGTCCATACATTCCAAAAATGTTCGTTCCAAGTACAACCATTTCAAAGAAAGAGAAAAAGGAAGGAGATGATAAAGAGGAAGAAGAAGAAGAAGAAAACCTTTCCGATGTTGAAGAACCCAAACCAAAAGATCAATGGTTAGAGGCAGACAAAAAGTTAGCGGGTTTAGATGCTGAAATCATGTTCCTTTTTCAAACATCCCTCCCAAATTACATTCTTATTACAGTAAAAGAATGTAAAAGTGCCAAAGAGATATGGGATATCCTGATAACATCTTTTGAAGGAACCGACGAATTTAAGGCTAGCAGAAAAGCGATGTTGAATCGAAAGTATGAAGCATTCAAGGCCATCAAAGGTGAAACACTGAACATGTCCTACAAAAGTACACCATCCTCATAAATGAATTAAGGGAGTTCGGCATTCACAAATATGTTCAAGAATTAATGTATAAGTTTTCGGAAATTCTTCCAAAAGATTGGGCTGTTATGTCCACGGTGTCAAGAACCTCTGGTCAGATGAGAGACATGAATATGAGCAGTCTCTACAATACACAAATGAACTTTGAAAATGAAAACAAGATGTATGATGATCTGAATGAAACTCATACCTCTTCTGCCCTCATTGCAAGCTCTTCCAAATCATCTCGAAGAACACAAAAAGCAAAGGTGGAAAATATTTTCGATCCAAACGATGCTGATGATGAAAGATTTGAAGATGCTGAAGATGGTGATTTCGAAGAGCGTGAATCTAATTCATGAGAAGGTGACAATGATGATATAAAAGAACTCTGTGAAAGTATGGCTTTATTAGCCACAAGATACAAAAGATTCTTAAATTTAAACAGATCGGGAGGTCAAAATGATAGAGGAGAGATGGTATGCTTTAAGGGTGGAAGAACGGGTCACATTAAAGCTAATTGTAGAGTTAAAGAAAATTATGGGTCTAATAAATCAAGCTCAAGCTCCTCCTCAAACTATAAAAATAAGTATGAAGATACTGAGAAGAAGTACCAGGAGTTGAAAGCTCAGCTAGCCAAGGCTGAGAAATATGCAAAAGCATTAAAGGCAACTGCTGAAGCTTGGTTAAGTGACTCAGAGACAAGTGAAGAAGTAATCATAAGCAATACAAGAGGTCTCATTGCAAAAATAGAAGAAGAATCTGAGTCAAACCCTGAAAATCTGAGATATTGTATGTGTCTGATGGCTAGATTTGAAGAAACTGAGTATCATCAGATAGAAAGAGAATCTCTGGAATCCAATATTCCAATGTCCTCTCTTTCAAAGGAATGGGAAGACGAACTTCCAAACAAAGAAAAAGTATCTGACACAGCTCCTTCAAAAGAATATCCACCTTTAGTCAAATCACTTGTAAAAGACCTGATGTCCACTCACGATAGAAATGCTCAGTTAGAAACCGCTCTAACCACGATGACTGGAAAGTTAGAAAAACTCGTTCAAGAATCTTCAGAAGCCGAAAATTCAAAACTTGAGGCAATCAGGCTTCAGTACTTCAACGATCGTCTGAGAGAAGATAACTTGTCATTAGCTCAGAAAAAAGAAGCTCTTCAGAAATCGTGCAACTCATTGAACAAATCATCTGATCTCATCAAGCAAGTCCTGGAAGAACAGAATTCCATTCAAGGCCTTTCTGAGAAGTATGAGCAATATCCAATCTGCAGAACTCCTACATCTGGAATAGTAAATATTAAAAACCAAAAATCCAGATTGTTTAAATCCTAAGAAGTTTGCTATAGAAAAGAAGTTTTTAAGACTGCAAGCGAAAATCTGATCATCACCAAATCTGATCTCTCTAACCAAGATTATTCATCAGAGGAATCCAAGATCCGGGGTAAAGAGATGTTTCAGGCCAACTCCACATGAAAAAATAAAACACACCTGTCATAAGAGAAAATCAAGAACCACTGAAGTTGATTGTTCTGATGACCAAACGTTAGTAAATCTCACCGCTCATATCAGCTTGCTTACATCATCAGTAGCTGATACAAAAGCTGACCTTGCAAAACTCACATCCGAAATCAGGGCTGAGATGAATGAAGGGTTCACAAAAATTAACAATCAACTGCAAACATTTTTCAAACAACTAGAAAACAGTGCCACTCCACCAATCACTTTAAAAGACTTTGCAAGCTATCCTTTTCAATTCTCATTTCATCATAAAAAATACGATATTAGACGAATCAATCACTAATGATAATCTGATGACATTCTTTGATCAGATGGATGACCTCAACCAACCCCAAAATATCTCAATAGAAAACTATATCAAGCAACATGTTATTTTTGAAGGAGGTGAGGAAATGGAGGTCGATGAAATTCAAGCTGATCCAGATATTCATAGTCTATCAATGGAACAATATGTAAGACATAATATCATTTTGGGAGTAACTGAATAGATGGAGATTGATGAAAGCCATTCAGATCAAAACAATAAACTCAAAAATGGTAAAGAGGAATGTAGTTATCACAAAAACAAAGATTATTACAATCTCATCTATAAAGAAGATATAGCATCTAGCTCAAAAAGGTCATTAGAAACTGAAAGGTTTTCTTCAAAAAGGTTGGACGTTTTCAGTGACAACAAGTATCCATGCCTCAATGAATACTCAAAATTCAATGAACGAGCAGAAGGATAGGGCAGGGCAGACAATATGATGACATCTGATTTATGATCAGTTGTAAGTCCCTGCGAATATACCATCATCAATAAGGCATAGTGAAAGTTTATCATCAGATCCTGCTCATCGCCAACCACCGTTGCAGCTATTTTTCCTCTTATGAAGCTGTTTCTTGTCTTCTCTTACTAAGTCTGAGGACTAATTTTGTTTTGGGTATGAGTTATTTTAATTTGCATCATTTTCAACTATTTACTATCATGAAAGACATCGTTCTTAGATGATTTGCTTAAAGTTCTTATCTTACGATTGTATAAGTTTGTCTTTACGAAATAGAAACATATTAGTCCAAAAAAAACGTCAGATACCATATACTTTAGACACATCTTCAAGGCTCAGTGATTCAGATAGTCAAATGATTTCAGATAGTCAAAACTTGTGCACGACTATCTGACGGTAATGACCATTTGATGAAGGATCAGTTGCTAGACTTCATCAGATAATCATTAGGTGGAGCAATTTCATTGGACCTATCTTCATAACTGACACTCGAGTGCTATTGGACACGTCTGTCTCGCTGACATTAAATGCGACGCACGATGTCATTTCCCGCCACACTACCCTGCCATTTGATTGACCCCCTCCATCATTCCTAGACTACCTACAAATAACTTCCCATCTCCACCACACGATCAACTTTAACGGTTCAAATTTTAACCGTCGACCAAAACCGCGTCCCCACGATTTTCCCCAAATCAATCCGAACTTAACACTTTTCATTACTCATTACTTGCAAAATTTTCTCCCAAAATCAAAACCCATACATTCTTCTCTCAAAATCCTTCAATCAATGGTGAACTCAAAAAGAACTTATCTCAAGGTACCTCTACCTGCATCCATTAGTCCATCACAAAATGTGTTCTTCCCATACAAAAATATATACTATACGAAGAACAACTCCAGAAGCTTCATCAACTACCGTCTCAGGAACCTGAGACCGGAATTTAAAGATCTTCTTAAATTCTTCGACCAACACCCAATCAGAGATACTTTAAACTTTGATATTCCTCTATCAAGACCTATGATGCTCGAGTTCTGGTACACTTGCACCACATCCAATGAGTCTGGAGAAAACATAATCACTGGTACGATCTTGTACGGTAAAAACATCGTTTCCTTCAATCTTTCTACTTTCAGAGAAGCAGTCAAGCTGGATTATGTGAGACCCCCACAAGTTCATGAACCAAACCCGTCGTTAGAAGAAGCAAAAAGAGTCGTCTTGCCATACATTCAATACCAGGGAGACCACACCAGAGGCATCTCAAGGACAAAAATGTGTCTGTTATGGTCAGCATTCTTTATGAACATCTCTCAATGCCTGACTGGTAAGACAGGAGGGTTTGATTCTGTATCTAGTCACGAGATGATTATGGGAGCTGCCCTGTTTTCTGATGTTAAGGCTGATTTTGGTTCACTTATTTCTGAACATTTGGTAAAAAAGGTTGCTGCTGCAAGAAAAGATGAGTTGATTCCTTTTCCCCGGTTCCTATGTATGAGCTTTCTTCACTCCCTGAGGGAACATGAATTCTATGAAAACGTGGGCCCGTCATTCAAAGCTGGAACGGTAGGCCGTGCAAACTTCACAGGTCTGGAAGAGAGGCTCGCCCCTGAACTTCCTGAAGGTATGTTAACTTTCACCAAAATTGCTCAATCAGACTCCTCTCGTGAAGACGATACGGGGTCCGACGATGATGATGAACACCAATAAATCCATCTAATCAATCCCGCCGATATATAACCAGAATATTTAATCCCAGAGTTGTGCCCAATCCAACTCCAATTCAGATAAGGGAAATTTCATCCTCCCCTTCACCAGTCCCTCTGAGGACAGAAAATGCTGATGCGGACCATTCTCCGGTCCATCAGGAATCCAGGTTAGATGTTGAGTTTGATGATGTTAACCGACTCATTGATGAGTTTGAAGATGAAGAGGATGCTGATGTAAATCAATCGGTGGAGCACACGAGTGTCCCCACTCAAATGAGTCTCGGTGCTAAACCTGAACAGGAGTACACGCTACCAGTCAGCTGGATTGATAGCTCCGATGAAGATCCCGCCCCCACAGCCGAGCAAGTCCCACCTCCCGGGAGAGCTGCCAAACCAGAGGGTCCAATGGACCGGGGCGTGCCAGCTGCGAGAAATCTCCCTAGCCTGGTGGAAAATTTCAACGAAACATTCAAACAACTTGCTCTGATTAGAAGTTTTTGTGGGGTCATCAACACCAACATTAAGAACATTTCCAACCACTATAATATGTCAGACAGCGTCCAAGATTTCCTGGCCAACAATCAGGAAATTCTCCAAAGAAATGTGAATGCACAAAACAGACAGATCGATAATCTTATCTCTGTTATTCAAAATCTCACTTCTAGCAACGCTGATCTGACATCTAAGTTCAATCATCTCGAAAGATCTATTGGTGAAAGGATTGATAATCGGTCATATCGCATCTCTAACCTTGTTGAGCCACTGATAAATTGAGAAAATGCTCAAGGTGTCACTCCCACTCCTCATTTTCAGGGGGAGAAATTTGTGTCTCATCAAGGCACAGCGGAGAGGGTTGTTAGTAGACCGGCCAGAAAGGGAAGTGGAGACAGGATCAGTGGAAAGAGAGTTGTTGGAGATAATAGAGTACATGATGTTCGCAGGGGTTCGAGTCGTGTAGCAGGAGAAAATGTTCAGGGTGGCAAAATCAGTCAGATGACCTCAGAGCGATTCAGGAGGTCAGGTATCAGGTTCAAAGAATTTCCAGAAATTACCATCACTCATCTTGGTGGTACTACTAGGGTCCCCATAGTTCCTGCCTCAGATCCCCTTGTCATAAGAAAGGCTTCTGCACAGGCTCCCGTAGGTAAAATCCAAAACCTTCCCCTTGACAAGGGTAAAGGTCCTGCAGCTTCTCCCCCAACAAAGAAGAAAAAGAGAAAGAGCCAAATGACTCCTGAAGAGGAGGAACTCAGGAGGACAGCCAGACGTCTGGGGATGTCTGAAGAAGAGATAGCTGAGGCCAAGGAGGAATAGTGCAGGTAAAGGGGCTTAGGAAGCCACAAGGGAAGGAAGGAGTGATAGAATGGGGAAAGATGGGAGCTACCGGTGTTAAAAGGCCGGTGTTTGAAGAAATTAATTTTCGTTTATGGTTCAAAAACAATGATCTGCAATCTTAAAACAATTTTACTTTTATGCATCCACCCCAAAACAATTTACATTTATGTTTTTCATTTTCAACTCTTTGATAAATGAACATCATCAATTAATGATGATGATTTTGACATACCTAAGTTTATTTGCTTGCTAGATACTTAGAAAACTCAGATAGAAAATATGAGTTATGAGCTGTAGTGTGATCAGATTCTATCAGATCACTATATATTGTAATGTTTTCTAAGTATGTCGAAGACTCTCTGAATTGTGAAAAATACTCAAGGTTAAATATAAAACTTTCACATATTCAGGGGGGTTGCCTAACTATTTGTCTACATCAAATAGGGGGAGATTGTTGGGTCGCTGAAAAGCTTCCCCCGCTGAAGAGATTTAATGAAGACAAAAAGGCAAATAGTTGGAAGACAATCTGAGGATTAGTTCCTCAGATTGTGGGTAACTGAATCTGATCAGTTCGGATTTCAGTTACCCAGTTAAATTATCTGATCACTATCTGAAACAACGATCAGTTTCCCGTGCGGAATCAGATACTAGTTAATAGATCAGATAGTTGTAACAGGTTCAACGCACATTGGACAATAACACTGGACCATTGAACAGATACTTCTCTAATCAAAACTCTTAGTTAAGGTCACTGAAGCTGATGGCCATCTGAAGAAGCATGAGCATCCGAAGACTCATGGCTGCCAGAAGTGTACATAGGCTGGAAGTTTCAGTGTCACGGAAAGAGACAAGTAAAGCACAAGTTTGTGCATCATTGATTATGAGAATATCTTGCAAATCTTCTAGAAGATATCGGCGATCACAAGATGACAGATAGTACTGTCAGAATTCCGTTAGTTGTGCTCGTCCCATGAAATATCCTCTGCACCAACGGAATTCTTACACGTGGAATCGATCGATCATTCCTTTGGCTCTACGTTTCCCAATGCTATAAACTGAGGACTTGAGCGATCGATTCATGTGTGCATCCAACAAGGTACACTGCTGAAATTACTCCAGATGTTTATTCCTTTGAGGAGAGTGTAAACCACCAGTTAACTCTAGTTATCTGATTCGAGAATTGAATGGGTAAAACGAAAGTGTCTGGTCTTGTGCTTGATCATTTGTTGATCATAAACTTGTCTTAGATAATATTGTTGTTATCTATCATATGAAGCAGTTTACTTAGGATTTGTTCTTAGCTATCCCGCAAACTGCTTGCGTCTTTATTTTCTCATTATTGATTAATAAAGAAAAGTTTAAAAGTGTAGAGTGTTCTCATTAATTTTAAATTGGTCAGTGAAAGCGTATAAGTGTTGAAATTCACTTATTACGGGACTAACAGTTAGCATGTGTTTTTGTAGGGCAAACTACACCGAAAAGTAGTTGTTCTTAATTGTTGAGAACTCTAATACTTGATTTCTTTAATTGTACACAGGAGTTGAAAGAATTCTTCTCAAAGTTTGGAAAAGTAGTTGAGCATGAGATCATTCAAGATTATATATGTTACAAAACATTCTTGAGGGTTTGGATTTACTGTATTTGAAATCGAACAAACTGATGATGAAATTCTATCTTCTCCTATATATGAGCCTACATTTGATTTACATTTGCCAACTAGGCAGTTTGGAGCTATCCCATTCGCCAACAATGCCATGTGTAATTCTAGGATTGGCCAACATGTCATGTCTCTCTTTCCTGTATTTATTCACAAAAATCCCTTCATTTACATAAAGAAAATCAACTCCCAGTTTTAAACAAAATTCACGGGATTTCATATTTACTAATTCCGAAACATCTCTCCTGCATATATACCACCAAAAATCACGGGATTTCATTAAGATAAACTTTTGAATTTTTCCTTTAAAATCTATTTAATACCACCTACGATAATTATAGTAAAAATTCAAAACATTATATACAATTGATTATTTCCTTTAAAATCTGTTTAATACCACCAAAAATACTTGGCCTTACACCGTGATAATTATTATTTTTTTGTGACAATTATACTAAAAATTCAAAATATTATATAGTCAACCAAAATTCCAGTTTATTCTACGGTGTAAACTAATCTATTCCTTAAATCCCGTGATTTCACTTACCTTTACCATTTTTTTAAATTCAATAACCATTATCCCCTATATAAACCATGCCAATATGGTTGAAATACTCACAGTTGATTAAAAGCCAGTTCTGATTCCCTGCATCAAAGAAAAACATCAGGTGAGGGTACATATTCATTCCTTAAATTATCGCTTTTTTTAATTTTATTTTTTAAAGTCGGACTAATTACTCAAATCTGTACATGTTTCAGTTATAATTTTTTATTTAAATATTAAATTTGATTAAAAGTATAAAATATAGTCAGAAAATGACTTAAAAGTCACAATTAAAAATAGTCATTATTAAAAATCATAATACTGACTTTAAAAAGTCAGATTTGACTTTAAAAGTCAGAATTATGATTTCTGCCAACTAAAATGGATTTTAATACTCATAATTGACTTTAAAAAAATATGATTGAATTTTTGTAATTACTATTTTTAGTTATTTTTTAATTTTTTCCAAATTAATTTTAAAATACAAATTATTAATTATTTTTGCAAATTGCATACTTTTTTTTTTCAGATTTGATAATTTTTGGTCAACTGTGTAATTGTTAATTTTTCATCAACTGTTTAGGTTATGTATTGTTGCATAAACTTGATATTGTTTAAGTTTAAAAATCCTCAAATTCAGTAAACTTGATACCATAATTAAACATACTTTTCAACCAAATTTATCATTACAGCTATTGATTCTTATGCCATTTTTAAAATTATTAATATTTGTTAGTATTTTTCTATAATATATCTTTTGAAGCATGTCCGCCCAGTCGGGTGGGCTATGAAGCTAGTTCAATGGATATATGATTTATATGAATGGTACATAGGTAAGTATTGATGGTGCATGTATTTTTACCATATGCGGAACACATTATACGATGAACCCTAAGTCCGTAATTATAAATGTAACACCTCAATTTTAAAATAATATTTAAATACATTTCATCCCAAAAACATGCAAATAAGTGTCGGTGTCAAATACCGGTTTTACAAAAACAGAGGGTTTCTTGTTTGAAAGTATCAGAGTATACAAAAACGGTGTTACAAATTATATCTTAACCATAGGATAAAGACCCTAATCATCAACACCGAGCTAATCTTAACAAGGTCTCTTCTAAACGGGCCTCCTATATCTTCGATCCCGAACCTGAGTAAATAGCAAAAACACAAACATAGTACGTGAGACAAAATTTCCTCGTGAGATACATGAGTTTTAGACCCGATAAACAACTTGTCACATAATATCATTTATATTAAAATAATATTATTAATTTCATTCGTTTGGGTCACTTCGTTCCATTCATCATTGGCCAATGTCAAGATAATCGGAATACCTCCAATCTATCAAGACCGTCATATCCACGGTAATCGGAATGCCTCGAATCTACCGGGACTCATAGGTACTGGGTAATCGGAATGCCTCCAATCTACCACTAACCTTAAGGTACCGTAATAACCGGAATGCCTCCAATCTATCACGGTCCTAGGGACATCAACATCATCATCATCATTTCTTGTCTTTTATCATTAGGAGCTTATAGCTCCATCATTTCTCAATCAGTTAATCGTTTCATCACCATATAAGCAATTCATCATAAATCACATAAATAACTAAATTACTTATAGACTCGATAAAACATTTTAACATAAAATATTTTCTAGCTATGTATCCAGTTTTGAAAGTTCACATGTACTCACCTTAGCCAAGCTATCCCCTTGTGTTAATCAACACAAATGCTTACTTCCCAATCAAGGAAGCAACTCCAATCACAAGGTCTTCTTGACCTAGCATCATTACCATCATAACAACCAATTATCAATCATGACTAATCACTAATTAATCCATAATAGCTTTCCTAACCACCAAGTTCATCAACTTGGCGGGATCTTAAACCTTAGTTCAAGATTTCCCAACATCAAACCCAAATCTAACTTGTACACATTGATTACAAGTCTACAAGGAGTGTTTTACACCCATAATAGTTCATCTTCCCCAAAGATGATATGGTTGGTTCCCCTAACTAAGTAAAACAAGCAAGAATTCTTACCCTTGATGCTTGAATCCTTCAAGATGATGAAGGTTTGAGCTCTTGAGCTCCAAAAACCGACCAAAATGCTCCCAATTCGGCTGCTATAGATCTAGGGTTGTAGGTGGAATGAAACCCTAGCCTACACTCATCTTTATGTAGCTCAGACACACATCGCGCCCCGCTCGCGCCGAACTCGCGCCGCGAAGAGACGCGGGTCTTCACGCTTGTTGCCGCATTTTACCAGACTTCGCGCCAGGCTCGCGCCTGGCTCTCGCCGCGACCTCAACGCAAGGTCAACGCGAAGTCAACACGGGTCCTTCTGTTCGTTCTCGCGTTTCGCTTGCGCCAGACTCGCGCCGCGAGTGCTGTCTAAGCCAGCTTCTTGGTCTTTAAGCTTGTTTCCATCTAAGTTTTGACCCATACTTGGTTTTACTAAGTCCCAATCATTCAAACACTCGATAACGCACAACTCAAGAAACAAATTAACATAAATACCAAAATTCATATAAATCCCGAATCGAATATACGACATTACAAACTGTAAAATTCCGGTCGTTACAACTATCTACCCCTTAAAAGGATTCCGTCCTCAGAATCTACTCGAAGATTCCCGGTCCACATTTAACCGAATCTTCCATTCTCATCTCCTTACGTTTAACACGGCCAAATTTTTATCCGTTGCAATCCAATAACAATATTCATTTTAAACATCCACTTGTCCTCGTTAGGCCCAAACGGGTCAAAAGTCCATCTTATTCCTTTAATACCCCAAACGGGTCAAAATTCCATAAATCGACTATACCCTTTCAATTATTTAACTAATTCCTTTTACCCACATAGGAACGATATAACTAGATCATTACTATTATTAAATCAATCAAAACGAAAGTCTATGTCTAGCTTTGACCAAGTCAACATATTATGTCTATCTCTTTCTTTACTTAACACAAATCAAGCACACTTAACAATTTCCTTTTATCTAAAAGTTCCATTCGACGTTATTTCCTTCATAATCGACCTTCGATTAATGATCCATCAACAATTATATGCTTGATTCTCAAATTCTACTCGGAACACCCAAACGGGTCAAGGTCGTATAATCCGACTATGACTTTTCCAACTATTCCATTAACCTCCTCACATACATGTAATCGATACATTATGCCCTCATCATTCACTAGTCGTTTATTAACGAGGGTCGAAGCCCATTTTTGACCAAAAGTCAACAAATTTACAATTTTGACTAACATTGACTTATGCATAAAGTCAACCATACCTTGACAACTTCCTTACCCACCAGTGGTTCCATTTATCATCAATTCCTTTACAATTGATCACACATTTGTGGTTCCTCAACCATCATGTACTCGATTTCCGTATTCAACTTGAAACACCCAACGATCAAAGTCGCACACTATAACTATTTCCATTAGTCAATTAACCATTGTCATATACATATAGGCGATACATTATGTTCTTATCCTCGTCTAACCATTTTAAACGAAAGTCAAAACCAATCGGACCAAAGTCAACAGTCTATTAGTTGACTAGTCTTGACTTATGAATAGAGTCAAACTTACTCGCAAAATTCACATACTCTCTTCTAGTGAGTCATCACTTTTCAAGCCTTTCGTTTTTGATTCCGATATTTACATATCTTTTCTCGATTGTTCCCTTTCTATTCGATCTCAACGTCCTATAATCAATTAACAATTTCCTTCTAAATCAGTACCGATCCCTATTAGTCTTTAACTTCCATTCAAATACTTATGCCATTTATAATTTCCTTCAAACATCCTTACACCATGTTTGAAATTCCCGACTACCGGCTTTAGAGCCTCGATCATATCCATTGTGGCCTAACCACTCATTATACCTCTTTCACCACTCATTGGTTACTAGCAAACTTTGCTTCCTAAAAGCGTCCCTTTTTCATAGGTCATGAACTCGTAGGCATTTCCTACCTATACTTATACTTAAACACTACCCGCGTTTTCAATCCAAGTTCTCACTTGCCATAAAAAAATCATAACAAGAACTAACCATACGATTCCACATACATCAGATACAAACATCATCTCCTTGATATAGCAAACCATACTTTAACTATCCTACCGGATGATCGGAAAGCCTCCAATCCATCACGATTCCAAACTGTCACCATGATCGGAAAGCCTCCAATCCATAGCGACCCATCAAATCTCATTAACCGGAAAGCCTCCGATCTAACAAGATCCATGCAAAACCATTCTATCTTGCATACAGTTCATGGATGCATCTTTCACATAGCATCATGCATTTTCTTTCATAACTAATCACATTCCCTATTCAATCTACATTTCCTCACATTTCACATAACATTACCTTCCTAAAATTATATTCTTTTCATAGACCATTACTCCCACTTAACCCTTTATACAGCCCAGTATACACATAATCGTTTCTAATGCCTTCCATCAACCTACTCATTTACCGATCATCTTTAGTCGATTCATTTTCTCATTACTAAAATTTCCAATCTTTCTTTCACCACTTAGGTAACCACCTTTGCATTCAATTATCCACATTTTTACCGAATCACGCGGTCAACTCGAGTCAACCAATTGACTCTGATCCATAATCTAAACATAAGTTATCACACTTTTTCTATATCCTTTCTCCACCACATAATTTTTTTTTTCTAAAGTCTTTAACCGCTCTTTTTCTTACCATTCGCGATTATAATATTGCCTTAATTATCCAGATTCCCGCCGAACACTAAGGTTCCATATTTCGAAATCTCTTTTCCTACCCTTATTTCTCGCGACATACCAAACGCCAACCCATATAACTATACACATAACAACCCGGGGAGATTATCCCCCAACCTTATTTCTCACATCATACATTTCATCTATTATTGTTTTCACCTGTAGTTCACATAAGCACTAAATTGTGCGACATATAAGCAATTAAATCCTATTCATCTATCAAAAACTTCATAAACGAATTACCTGAAGCGGCTCCCTGAGCTTCCTTCACCCGATTCTTATTGGCGGTTGATACTTCTATAGTGTCCCAGCTCATGACAAGTGTAGCATTCCACCTCCTCGAGGTTCCTTACTTTGCAATCTTTCGCCATGTGCCCAAATCTTCCGCATTTGAAACATATAGCCGTGTTCGCTTTGCATTCTCCCTGGTGATTTTTACCACAACTTTGACAACTTCCAACACTACCTTTCTTTGACGGACTCGATCCAAATCTTTCTTCCTTTGTCGATCCCAAGCTACTATCGAGCTTCTTCCTTTCCCCTCCTGACGACAACTCTTGTGCTTTTCGCCGAATACCCCCCTCGACACCTCGAGTGGTACAAAACTTTTCCTTTAATCTACTCGTGAACTCCTTCCACGACATATCACACAATGCCCTCCTACCCAAAGTATCATACATGGTAATCCACCATGTCAACGCTTCATCCTTCAACTGTCGGGATGCATAAGTGACCATGTCCTTCCTCGAACACTTGATACTATCTAACACTTGCTTAGTCTCCCGAATCCAACGCATCGTTACCTTCGGTTCCAAACTTCCATAATACGCACCGGGGTTGCACACCATGAATGTCTTGTATGAACCTCCTTCCCTTTCCCACGACCCCGAATCATCACTCTCTTCGGTCGATGGCTTCTCGGTACGGGTCTTACTACCCGATGACCTTCTTCCCCCACGGGGCCTAGAATCCTCATGCTTCTCTCCACTCAATCGGTTATCCATAATCCGGTTGACGTCCTCGTTCACCACTTCTCTTATCTGATCAAACAACTCCTGAATAGCTTTCATGGTTACCGGGGTTTGGTTTGCATCCAAACCGAAACCCTCTCCATTTTACCGGAATGAGTCGGGATTCGATTTGAATCCGTCTCATGATCTCGTGGAACTTCTCCACCTTTTGGGTTCACCATTTGCTATATCAATACATCACACCATTAGAACTCAACGATTGACTCATTAGTCACATATAACCCATATAGCCCAAAACATTATCTTTCCTCTTAGGGTTCGACCCTAATATACTCATACTTTACTGTCTCAAAAGACTAATCGTGGACATCCTATGGAAAACATATGGTCCTACTTAGCATAGTATAAGACTAGGGAGGTCAAACCTACCTAATTCACTTAAACTATAGGTCTGATACCAAGTTGTAACACCTCAATTTTAAAATAATATTTAAATACATTTCATCCCAAAAACATGCAAATAAGTGTCGGTGTCAAATACCGGTTTTACAAAAACAGAGGGTTTTTAGTTTGAAATTATCAGAGTATACAAAAACGGTGTTACAAATTATATCTTAACCATAGGATAAGGACTCTAATCGTCAACACCGAGCTAATCTCAACAAGGCCTCTTCTAAACGGGCCTCCTATATCTTCGATCCCGAACCTGAGTACATAGCAAAAACACAAACATAGTATGTGAGACAAAATTGCCTCGTGAGATACATGGGTTTTAGACCCGATAAACAACTAGTCACATATATCATTTATATTAAAATAATACTATTAATTTCATTCATTTGGGTCACCTCGTTCCATTCATCATTGGCCAATGTCAATATAATCGGAATGCCTCCAATCTATCAAGACCGTCATATCCATGGTAATCGGAATGCCTCCAATCTACCGGGACTCATAGGTACTGGGTAATCGGAATGCCTCTAATCTACCACTAACCTTAAGGTACCGTAATAACCGGAATGCCTCCAATCTATCACGGCCCTAGGGACATCATCATCATCATCATCATTTCTTGTCTTTTATCATTATGAGCTTATAGCTCCATCATTTCTCAATCAATTAATCGTTTCATCACCATATAAGCAATTCATCATAAATCACATAAATAACTAAATTACTTATAGACTCGATAAACCATTTTAACATAAAACATTTTCTAGCTATGTACCCAGTTTTGAAAGTTCACATGTACTCACCTTAGCCAAGCTATCCCCAAATTGTGCTAATCAACACAAATGCTTACTTCCCAATCAAGGAAGCAACTCCAATCACAAGGTCTTCTTGACCTAGCATCATTACCATCATAACAACCAATTATCAATCATGACTAATCACTAATTAATCCATAATAGCTTTCCTAACCACCAAGTTCATCAACTTGGCGGGATCTTAAACCTTAGTTCAAGATTTCCTAACATCAAACCCAAATCTAACTTGTACACATTGATTACAAGTCTACAAGGAGTGTTTTACACCCATAATAGTTCATCTTCCCCAAAGATGATATGGTTGGTTCCCCAAACCACCATTTTTACCCATACTAGGCTCACAATCAAGATAACTAAGTAAAACAAGCAAGAATTCTTACCCTTGATGCTTGAATCCTTCAAGATGATGAAGGTTTGAGCTCTTGAGCTCCAAAAACCGACCAAAATGCTCCCAATTCGGCTGATATAGATCTAGGGTTGTAGGTGGAATGAAACCCTAGCCTACACTCATCTTTGTGTAGCTCAGACACACCTTGCGCCCCGCTCGCGCCAAGCTCGCGCCGCGAAGAGACGCGGGTCTGCCCGCTAGTTGCCGCATTTTACCAGACTTCGCGCCAGGTTCGCGCCGCGACCTCAACGCGAGGTCAACGCGAAGTCAACGCGAGATGTTCGCGTTTCAACTCTGGTCCTTCAGTTCGTTCTCGCGTTTCGCTCGCGCCAGACTCGCGCCGCGAGTGCTGTCCAGGCTAGCTTCTTGGTCTTTAAACTTGTTTCCATCTAAGTTTTGACCCATACTTGGTTATACTAAATCCCAATCGTTCAAACACTCGATAACGCACAACTCAAGACACAAATTCACATAAATACCAAAATTCATATAAATCCCGAATTGAATATACGACATTACAAACTGTAAAATTCCGGTCGTTACAGTAAATTTTTGTTGAAGTTATGATTAATGAATCTGTAATTTTGTACTTTATTAGGGTAACATGGTAATTACAGATTGACTTCATTGATTTTTCTTTTCTATAGTATTAAATTCAAACTAATTTGACACCAAAAAAATGTACTAGTCAGATTTGACTTTCTAGTCAAATTTGACTTTTTAGTCAAATTTGACTTTTATCTTAAATGATTTGACTTGACTAATGAAAGAGTTAAATTTTGAAAACTGGAACGAACATACAAAGACTAAGTTTTGCTATGATTATAAACAAGAGTCAATGTCAATCATTATCAAAGGCTGATCTGTATTTGAGATAGTCATTGTTTTGACACGAATAATTATATATAGCGTTATCTAGATTAAAAAACATACAAGATTTTTTTGAAGATTTTAATAGAAGATATGGGGGTCTAACAAATATAGCATCAAATGTTTTATTTCATGGAAGTGTTCCAATATTTATCTTTAAGTTTTTGTATTTTCTTAAATAGAGTGTTTCATGATCGTCATTTCATTAAAGAAATTGTTTCGAAACATTTTAACATTTACCGACTAATGTTTTAATTAATTGTCTTTATTGAATTTTTTATTCTATGTATATCACTTTATCATCCGTTTAAACGAATTACATATTTTCTTATTCTACGGGTAATATTCATGCAATTAATGATAAATTGTTGTAGGACATTTTAACCTATATATGAGGTCTAGGTTTGAATTTTTTTTGACAACTAATCACCTTCAAGCAATCTAATTGGCCCACTATACCACTTGTAATTGCCTTCTGATGCCAGATGGCCTCATCAAAATAAAACCATCTGATACTCTTCTATTCCTCCTGCAATATAACAACTTACTTGATAATCACGGGATTTTAACAAATACATGCTGAATAAATTCAAATCTAGCTGTATTGATACATTTATCCTCAAATAAACCCAAATTCTTCTTTGTCTAGAATCTACACCCACAGAATTTGCATTCGATCATTCATTTCATTCATTCATCATATTTTGATTCATGAATGGCGTCTTTTTAACACAATAACTATAACATCTTCACCTTCAAATATATAAGATTTGATTTTTATCTAATCTTGTCACAAATTTCATTAGATTTGAAATTCATATTGTCTACTTATTCGCGCTATAACAAATGAGATGATTGCGGCATCAAATCAGTCATTGATTTTCAATTTTTCGCTGGGAATTGACTTCATTGAAGCGAAATCGACGAAAGTAGGGTTCACGAACTTTCCAGCGACATCGCTCAATTGTCGTTGGAACTTGATGTCGACGAACTTAGCACCAATTAGAGCAAAGGAAGCTTCTCGATTGTCATTGTTAAAAACCTGTATTGAAGTCAATTCGAATGAAGGTGGTTCTATAAACAGTTGTGATGATTCCAATAATGGTACTAAATCGTGACAGATGTGAATTATAAAGTTGATTATATGGAATATTCTGTAACTATTTCATTAAAATTAGGTTCGATTCGTCAGAGATCCACGAATATTGTTTGGCATAAATGCTCTGTAGAGAAAATTGATAGACAAGAGTTGCTACAGCAAAAAGGTTGTGTCCTTTTGGATTACTGGACTCAATAGTTCAGGTTAGCTAATATTTGTTATCTTTACTTTTTTGATTTGACTAATCAAACTATTTGAGATTAACCAGCATATAATTTTAGCTGCATATATGATTAATCAGCTTTTAAAAGGTTTAATTATGAATATAATTTCAGGAAAGAGCACATTAGCTTGTGCATTAACACGAGCTTTGCATTGTAAAGGGAAACTGACATACGTTCTTGATGGTGATAATGTCAGATATGGTCTCATCAATGATCTTACTTTTAAAGCAGAAGATAAATGTATAATAATCTCAAATTTATTCTTAATTGCAGCTTTTGTGAAAGTTATTATTGCATATGTTTTTAGCATGTAATATTATCTCTTAAACCCAAATCACCACCTATTCAGATTTGAAATGTAACTGAAGATGAAAAAGAGAAGGCAATGGAATATGAATTGCCTTCTTTACATACGCTTGAAATTGTCTCAATCTGGGTATGTTTTATGTATTAGTACAATTTTATAAATTTGTTTTGATTTCATGATAGATTTTTGGTGTGTTTGCAACTTTTTTTACAGGGATTTTTTAGTCGTAGAGTGCAGATGATTGGAAAAATGATGGTGCTCAATGATGATCGTGTTTCGTGTTTATCAGACACATGAGAATCCAAAAACCATGTAACTCTCAATGAGATGGTGAGTACCAAGTGTTTGTTGAAATACTTCATAGAAATGTATTTCTTGGAACCCTTTTTTTTCTTTTTGGGTATTATTATGGGTACTTAATTGATTATGATCCACTTAATCTTGATACGAGTATAGCAGACTAAATTTTAAACATGTGATTGTTAGACTTTTTTTTTTGTTTGTAGGTTGATGCAAAAGTATCAAATAGATCACCACGTTTTGCACGAGAGCTCATCTCAACGATCTTATTCAGTGTTGCTATTTTCTTAATGTGGTATGAGTTTTTTTTATCATTCTTTAGTCGAATTATTATTGATTTTTGGTTGGTAAGGGTAATGGGGGCTGGTGCACTTCAAAAATTATATTGGTGGTTTAGGAGCTTCTGGTGTTCGCCTATTTTTGGTAATTATGTATTCCATCCGTCCCAATTTTATTGTTCACCTTTCATCTTTTATTTGTCCCAAAATTATTGTCAACTTAAGAATTCCACCAATCAAAAAATAGTTTTGTGGTAAAAGAATAAAATTTTATTGGTTGGACAGTATAAAAAATGCATTTTTCTTAAATTGTGTAATTTTTGTTCTGTAGACAATAATTTTGGGACGTAGGGAGTAATAGGTAATTAATTAGGTAGTTAGGTAATTTTGGAACATATTAAATTGTTTATGGTAATTAAGGTAATTTTAAAACATATTGTTCTTATACCACTAGGATATTCTCTAAAATAGGTAACAATGATTCATGTATAATTTTTCCACCGAGTAAATATCATAATTTGTTATCATAATTTGTTCACCCATCCCATTAAGGGTATGATTGTCATTTAGGATGAATTTGCTATGTATGGATAAAAGTTGCTCTGTACGAATCAGCTCCCTATTCTTTTACACCAATCAAATAAAAATAAGAAAATGGTTGTTAATTGATGGGTTGGGTTAGGTTGTGATCCATTCAGTAAAGGAGCATATGTCCATACTTGCTGTATATACATACTTTCTTTTTATTTTTTTCAAACAAAAGTTTCTTCTTTCTTTCTTGCATTGTTTTGTTTCATTGAGTGAAAATGTATGATTTAGTTTCTCTTTTTAATTTTGCAACTTCTTTTGTTTCAAGTGATATTTTAGTTGACTTGCATGATAGCAGAATATTGTTCTGGCAAAAATGAAAGAGTTGCACTTCATACTAGGTATTACACTATTACAGTCAAGTTTTAAAGATTTTTTTGATTAGTTTCTGTAACGACCCGAATTTCTTTTGTGTTAAATAAATTATGAAAAAAATATGATAAATAAGGATAAATCATTTAAAGAACGTAGGAGTTGGTTTCGTGTTATTTGGACATTGTATGAGAAAGTTACGGACGAAACTGTGTCGAAAAGGGCATTAAATGCTGCAGCCCAAAGTTCACGATCGGGAACTAAAGTTCACGAACGTGAACTTTGGCCAGAGATGTTGGGTTTTTGATTCCAGGAAGTTCACGATGAGTTCACGACGAGTTCACGACGCGAACTTTGCTGAAACTGCATAAAATCGGGTTTTTTGTCATTTCTCTCATTTACAAACCCTAGAACATTATCCCAAGTATGAGTATACGATTTTGAGTGTAAGAGGGCCATTGGAACCGATTTTCACACTCAATCTTGAAGATTCTCACTCCATTGTTGAAATATAAGGTAAATCTCTAGTCCTTTTAGTTATGGATGATGTTTTTGGGTGAAAATGGTGAAGTATGCAAACCCTAGTTGGAGGGTTTGTAATGGGTGATGAAATTGGGTTTATATAACTTAGATCTACAACATATTGTCAAGGAAAATGTGTTCATAACATGGATTTGATGATTATCTAGCTAGTTATGAACTTTATTTGGGGAAAAATGGTGGTTTGGGTAACCTATCAAGTTATCTTTGGAGAAGATGACTAAGATGAGTGTAGAACACTCTTTGTAAGCTTAAGAACCTTGTGTTCTTGTTAGATTTGGGTTTTATTCATGGAAATCTTGAACTAGGGTTTTGAGAATTCACCAAGTTGGATGAACTTGGTGGTTAGGAGTGTTGTTATGGATTGTTTAGTGATTAGTTATGGATAATAACTAGTTATTGTGATGATATTGATGGTAGGTCAAGAAGACCTAAAGATTGGTGACATTTCACAAGTTGGAAAGCAATGATTCATGTTTTAAACGCGGTTTGGAGTTAGCTTGGCTAAGGTGAGTACATGAGACTTTTACTGAGTACGTAGCAAATGATTTTGAAAACTATGATGTTTTATGAATCTTTATTAATTAATGTTTTTAATAAATATATGATTAAAAATGTAAGAAAATGCAAGTAGTAGACTATTTAAGTATGTCTAAATGACTAATGATTTTTGAAAGAGATTGTGATAATGAAAAGTAATTAATAACTCTTTATTAATATGATGATTGATTAAGAGTAACGATTAAGAAACTATGATATTTGGTTTATCAATAATATTTGTTAATAAAGCTAATAACAATGATTTTTAAGTAACGAATATTGATTAGTATATTATCCTAATAAAGGTAGTGATTGAATTGTTAAGAGATTAGATATAAAGTGAGTAGTAATAAATATGCATTCTAGTCAAAGAGAAGTTAAAGTAATATAATTTTGATAAATGATAAATATGTTTTATTTAATAGAGGACTTGGTAAAGTCAATATTGAAATTGAATAAGAAACGAGAATAATATGATAATTAAAATAGATATATTCTAATTTATGTTTGAGTATGTATTATTGGGGCATAGTCCCGTATCTGATGATTTCAATATGTGTTGAGAAAAGGATCCGGATCATAGATAACCCACACAAGTTGGGGGAGTTAGTGACACCTACTTGGGGCGGTACCACCCTGCGCAAGGGTAGTGTGTCAAGAAATAGATAACCCGGAAAGCGGGGGAGTTTCAGATAACCCGGAAATCGGGGGGAGCAATAGATAACCCGGAAACGGGGGAGTTTACGTAGATAACCCACATCGGGGGAGTTTGCTTCGGAGAGGTTCGTAGCGTATGTGATAAAGTATGTGTAAGCTCAGGTTAGCTTACAAGTATGTGATTTTGATGAGAGTAAGCTTAAGGTTAGCTTACTAGTATATATGTATAAAAATGATAAGATCATAAGTTAATAAGTAATAAATGAATAAAGAAGAGTAATGAATATGACTTTTATTATATTTGAGAATGGGTCGAAAACCATGTATCTCACGAGACTATTTGGTCTTACGTACTACTTTGTTTTTGGCTATGTACTCAGGTTCGAGATCGATGGATTAGAAGGTCGCGATAGAAGTGGCCTAGTGTTGATTAGCTCGGGAGCTCCTAGGTAGATCTCGTTTATCCTATGGTTATGATATTATATTGTAACACCGGTTTTAATACTCTGATAAACTTTTAAAAGGTTTTTGTTAAACCGTATTTTGAGATATTGGACTTTGTAATATTTTTATTTAAAAATATGTTTTAAAAGATGTTTTGAAAATTGAGGTGTTACAGTTTCATTTACACAATTTTTAGTTTTTAATTTTCATAATTAGCATGTTTGAATGTGATATAGTGTAATCGAATGCAGCCTCAAGAATATGAAGGTTTGTATCCGTATTTTGTCTTATTAGATGATCTGGCTAAAACCCAATGTTGTTCAGATTTTACTAGATTGAATATGTATTTTCTCTCAGTGTGGATTTAGCTTATGTGGAGACAAATATCGTAAGCATATTACTGCATTGAAATTAGACAAATTTGTGGAGGAACATGGTATACTTTTTATGCCCGATAGCTCATCAAGGTGCCCGATATCAAAACACTTTATCATAATTACAATAATAGATTATCATATGATTTCTTAAGTTTTTTTTGTTGGTATTTTTCATTTTATTTTTCGAAGCATGCCCGCCAATTCGGGCGGGCTTTGATAGTAAAAATTGTAGATGAGTAAAATTAGTGACAGCCCGTGATTTTTCACATATCCTAGTGTGTTATAACATAATGGAGACAATAATTACGATCGTATGAGATAATGAGTAGTATGTGTATGCAACACATGATAACTAGTTTAGTAGCAAAAGCTCACCCTGCTTGTTGGTATTTCAATACGAATTTATGATACATGTAAGGTGAATAAATACCCTTTAAGTTTTTTAGTATTTTATAAACCGTAAAAACTAATAGAAGTACATATTTTATTTATCTTATTTTATTTTTACCCGGAAATATCCAACATTCAATAAGATTTAAAGGTGGGTATAGGTCATATTGAGCACATCAAAATTGATGCCGCGTCATCCGCTACATGATCATATCAATTTTTTCGTATGTTTATAAATTATATGAGGAGTGAGCATGAGACAATTGGGCGCCCTTACAAACATTACTAACTTTGCTTAAATAAAATAATGGGTTAACATCCCAATTGACTCGTAATAATAAAGTCAATTGAATCCTCAACTTTAACGATTTAAACTGTTACATGATAGAGTTGAATCAAAAGGGAAATTGGATCAACTATTCGAATATAAGTCGTTTGTTATAAATTTGGTGATATAATAGTTAATTATATTGAATATTTCATTCCATAGAAAACTTATTCTCTATTCCATTCGAGGGTTTTTAAAATTTTCCATTTATGCACCTAAATGCTTGGCAAAATTCATACAAAATCTCAAAGATTAAACCTATAAATTATCACAGCCGCTTCACAATTGTTCTCAGCTGAGTCGCATACAAAAGTTCCAATTCCAAGGTATGAATCAATTTTCTTTCACGTGATAAGAACTTGATAGATATTTTTTTCACGGTTGATAACAAAGAAAAATTCATAGTGGTCCTTGATGGTTATTTTTTTCACGGTTTGTCAGGATCGATTAACTATAATGAGTTAATAAACACCTTTAGATCTAATCGATGATAAAAATTACAGCGGATTAACACTATATCGGTATGTTAAGAACAATTAACTGTATGAATAATGAGATGTATTATAAAGAACAGTTTTCACAAAAAGCTTCAATGTATATTATTAGATGAACAATACACACGTACATTTTACAATTTGTAGGGAACTATATATATAGTCCTTGAAGCCTAACAAACTATCCTAGTTATTCTAGGACGTTGATAAATTATCGTATATAAACGTATCTACATTAATATACATTGAATATGTTCTATAACTGACTCTACGAAGATTTCGGACTTGATCAGCTTCAATTACGCGCATACCAGTAGTAACTGCAATCATCAGTAGTAAGAGTGATGATCAGTAGTAACTCTAATAATCAGTAGTAAGTCCAAAACCAACGTCAGTAGTAATTACTAATGATCAGTAGTATCTTCTCTTTATGCATGATCAGTAGTAAGTTAGTTATAGTCTTCACCAGTATCAACTAAGGTCAGTACTAACTGCAGTATCAGTAATAAATAAGTTGAACTGTGATTTGTTCCAACACGGTTGATAACAAAGAAAAAATCACATGGGTCCTAGACGTACTTACTGATGAAACTTGAAGATGATTGTTATCTATTTTGGTGTTGAAAATTATGATTTTCATTTAATACTATGGTTTTCGTGATTATACTATCTTTTTGTGGTTTTCATTTAGAACAATTGGACTCAGGTAAGTTTTATTTTTGGTTTGGGTTTCTTAGACTTATTATTATATCGGTTTCTTTATGTTTTAGATCGACTTCCAGAAAAAGTTAAATGAAAAAGAGGTGATCTTACATATTAGTATATTACATAAATTGATGATAAAATTTAAGGACTATTCTTGTATTTTTGATGGACTTCATGACCAAATTCATAATTTTTAGGAAACCAAATGAACGTTTGCTATGTTTGATTGCTACAAATGTGCGCTTATATGTTGAACTGATTACATATTTTACACAACACAATTATTTCTTCTTTAATCTGCATGCAGTTTTTTTATGTGATTTGAAAATTTATTAACTGTCTCGTATGCTCTGTTTCTTTTTTCTGTAATTGCTAGAAATAATGTCATCCAACCCTAGAAGACTTACCTGAAAATGCCATGTTCGAAATATTATCAAGCCTGCCAGTTAAAACAATCATCCACAGCAAGTGCGTATGCAAAACCTGGCGAAAGTTAGTTACAGATCCTTACTTTGTTAATCTTCATCTCTCAAGGTCACGTGAGGGCCTAATGATTCATCATACATCACATATAAATCCAGGATTTTTGAAGTTTGTGGAGATAGAATATGAAATTAATCACCAACGTTTGCTCCATGAGCCTGTTATGAACCTTGATCTTAATGCTGCTATTTTCCCATACAACACAATAGCACGCATGGTGGGCTCAGTTAATGTCTTGATTTGCTTGTGGGCGCATGGTGGTCTTAGTGGTGATACCACTTACATATGTAACCCAATCATCGGGCATTTTATGATCCTTCCTAAACCGCACTTAACCGAAGGAATTTTTTCACATGTTGATTGTGGTTTTGGCGTTTCAATGGCTGGTGAATACAAAGTAATAAGGATCTTTAAACAGCCCAAATCCAGTTGAAATCGAGGTTTACACCATTGGTACAGATCATCAATGGAGAAATATTGGTCAAGGTCCTAACTTCAAATGGGTAACCCATGGGTTATTTTTAAACGGCTTTGTTCATTGGCTGGATGGAGATATCATTTATGCATTTAATTTAGATAAAGAGTCATTTGGATCGCCTCGTCAACCAGATGAACATTCAATTTTGGGAATCTCAAAGGGTTGCATTAGTGTATTTTGTTGGTCTGATTTTGGATTTATTATTTGGGTGATGAAAGAACACACGAATGAAAAATCTTGGCATAAGAAGTTGGTGATTGAAGATAATAGTATCAGTTTTCTGGATCCTAATTCCTTGCTTCCTAAGTGTCTCATTGATGGGTTGAATGATACAAGTATTTTGATTGTTGATGATGATGATGATGAGAAACGCAAAGTTGTGGGATATTGTCTTGAGACAGATACAGTTGAAGAAACAGAAGTACGTACATGGCATTATCTTTGAAGTAATGAATTATCGTCCTAGTTTTCTTAAACTCTAAAACTTCCTATTGGAGAGACTTCCATGTCTTTTTCTATTAAATATTTTTTCTATGTAACTATTGCATTAAGTTTATCAAGTGATGGTTAGTTTGAAGTCGTAATTCTCATGTTTCAGTCACAATAGGTAACTATTGCGTGACATTTATGAATCAACAAATAGACAACTTGTTTCATGCTTATGATTCAAGAAATTGAATTAAGATTTACTCTGATGCAAATTCCTTTTAGGATGTTACTTAATCTACTATATGTTTATGATTAATTATGTTTTGGTAGATATGAACGTGTTTATCAAGACTTTTTTGTAATTTTGCTCTAACTCATTGCTAGTGTTTCTTTTAATAAATTGGCTGTAAAAAAAAAAGTAGGTGCGTATCCGCAAACAATTGTGGATAAATTATACGTTCTGTTTTGTGTATAAGCATGTAGTTTATTTACTCGGAAACGTTATACATTATTTGAGTTTCTTGATTAGTATAGTACTATAGTTTATGAATAATTAAAATTAAGAGATTCACCATTTGCCAATTCAAAATGTTGTATTAGAATGGAATTATTTTCTCTATAATTTGAGTTTACTTGTATTTTTAAAAGCTATTTTGTTTATAAAATATGTATTTATTGATAATTCTTTTTGACTAATTTAGTGTTAAATAGTTTAAAGTTTAGTGTATGGATATATTAGTAAATTAAGAGACGATGAGATCTAAATGTGATAATATAATAGAGATAATAATTACGATCCTATGAGATAACGAGTAGTTTGTGTATGCAACAACGCTTAGCTAATTCAGTAGTAAACGCTCACCCTCCTTGTTGGTAGCTAAATACGAATTTGTGATACACGTAACGTGAATAAATATCCTTAAAGTTGTTTAATATGAACAAGATGATTAAACGTTCAATGATTCAACGGTTTGAATGATTAAGAGATTATATTTAAAACTTTTTTGAATGTGAGAATTTTTTTTGTAAGTATTAAACTGTTTAATGATTCATTATATGTTCTAGAATAATTTAGCACTTTTTTTGATGTCACATTCAACATACTTTTCATCCAGAGCTATTATGTTTAAAAGTTATTTTAAATGCTGAATGGGTTCATTAGTGCTAAATGGGTTCATTAAGTTGCAAAACATACAACACCTTAAAGCTTTTTAGTATTTTATAAACGTTAAAACTAATATCTTTACTACTATTAAAGCATTTAGGCTTACTAATATTAGAAGATCTTAATTTTAAGACCTAGGCATAAATGCTTTAGAAGACAAAAAATAATAAAAACGCAGCTTGGGGGAATCAAACCCATGATCATTTGGGACTTAGGTTTGTGTGTTAACCACTTCAACTACTTGATTACTTTGATTTATTCCAGATACTAATAAATATAAGCTTTAACGTCACCAGAACTCACACCATCACTAATGTCAGCACCTACCATCACTACGCACCATCATTCATCACCATCGCTATTGCCACCACCACCGTTATTGTCGTCACTTCGAAATATAGTTACGAGTATCCGCCGCCGCATTGCGCGGGTACCCTGCTAGTAATAACATAAATATTCTTTAAAATTCCGCTTAGGGAAATCCGATATTCAAATAAGATTTAAGGCTAGTGGGTATTAGTCATACTGAACACATCAAAATTGTTGTCACATCATCTGCTACCTAAGCATCCACACACTATTTTGGAATAAATTTTTGTCACATGATCATATAAATTTTAATTTCCATATCACTGTTTCTTTCTTTATAATTTCTTTTTTGTTTTATTAGTATGTCTATAAACTATATAATTAAAATATCTCATTTGCAAAATAAAATATTGCATTTCATTGAACTTAAACATCATTAATTTAACAATAAGAGCAGAAGATGTTGTTAAGTGTTAAAGTCGTGTTAAAGAAATTTTTATTTCTTTAACATTGTTAAAAAATCACCTCAAATTTTTTTCCCTCGTTTAATATTCTTATAACATCTATTTGTAATAAAATACCCATACTAATCACAATTTAGAAAGAAAAAAACTTTTAACTTGACTTCAACCCATGGCGGAGGATTCATTGGCGACACCAAATTTTTACTTTTTGATTTTAGCTTCTCAAAAAGCCAATAGGTCACTAAGTTTGGAATATTGCAGAGATATCAAAATGGTGAGGTGAAATGCTTTTATTGATAGAAGATTTATGATGTGCTAAAGATGTCGTGACAAAGATAACATGGATTAATTGATATGACATGTTTTATTTTACTTCCTCCGTATCAAAATAAGTGACATAATTTCCATTTTGGGTGTATCAAAATAAGTGACACACTTTGAAAACTTTCCTTATTTGGTAAAAATAGTGGGACCCATACCCACTAACTATCCACTTTAATTAAGTAAAATTACCTTTATACCCTTACTTTTACTTTTAAAACTCATTAATATCATTTTCTTCAAGAAAAATGGGATCCATTCTCTACTAACTATGTACTTTAATCTATTTTAACTTCTACTTTAATCTTTTACCTCAAAAAATATGTAAGCTAATTTGTGTCACTTATTTTGATACGGAGGAAGTATTAAAGATAGAGAAAAAAAAAATAATTTTAACTCTTTTAAGATTAACCTAATAAGCTGAATAAATATGCCCTTGCAAATAAATATATTTGATATGTTGAGGATTCCAAGTCTTCATCCACGGCCACCGCCACGTGTCTCGAAAGTCGCCTCCCTCCACCGCCTTTAAAATGGTCTCTCCGCCTGCACCCACTTCCACTGGATGCCATCCCGTTGCCGCTAATGCCGGCAGTCCCCTACTTCTCCTCCTAAATAAGTCAGTTTTCAGTTTATTTTGTTTTTTAGTCGATTAAATTTTATTTTGGTTCTTAGATTTGATCTTTGTTTTGTTTTGCATTTGGTGTTTGTGTATGTTTTTGTTCAAAATGCCTTTTGAACTATACATGCTTCAAGTGCCCTAATTGGTTTCATAGCTCGTCCCCGTAGTAAACCCTAAATCATCCGCCATTGTTAAATCCATCCATGGATGACTTACCTGCCAATATTATCTTTGAAATTCTCGCAAATCTTCCGGTCAAAACAATCATCCACTGCAAACTGGTCTGCAAAAAATGGCTCAATTTCATTTCCGACTCTTTATTTGCCAATCTTCAGCTCACCAAATCAGCTGCATTACTCTCAAATTGATCATGTTTTTGCCAAACCAGCATTCTTAAGGTGGGTTGAGATCGAAGGATACAAACTTCATCACCACGGCACGACCTGATCATGAATCTTACTCTTAATCTCACACCTGATTTTAAAAACTCTCAACCATGTGGATTAGGATGTTTGGTCTGCTTGCTAGATTTTGGTTTCAGAAAACAAGATAAGATTTCCATATGCAATCCAATGACCAGAGAGTATATGATCCTCCCTATGCAAAGGGTAAAAATCCTGTTACAGTTAGTTATGGTTTTGGAATCAGTTCGGGAATACAAAATCATATGGATTCATAAAGTTGGCCCGTTCGTTTCATTGGCCTATTTCACAGGATGAGGATTCTATTTACACATTTGATTTTGATAACGAGACATTTCAGTTGTTTCCCTTTCCTCCTGTTAGGGAATCCTAAAGGGGTGTTTATGTCATTGTTACTGTAGTTTCTTTGATGATATGTCGATTTGGGTGATGAAGGAATAAGAGTTGTTGGAAAAAAGAGGAAAGGTAATCATCTATATGAAAATCCAGTTGAAATCTTGGAAAATAAAAGTATTTTGATGGTGTATCATCTGGTGGTTTATTGTCCAGACACGGATACGATTGAGCAAACAGAATTTTGTGTTGATGCAATGACTTATCGTCCAAGTTTCCTTAAACTCCACAACTTTGGATCAGACATGAATTCCAACACAAGCAGCCATCCTTGCCATGGGGTTTTGGTAGGTAAAATATTTATTTTGTGTTTATTAATGTTTTGTTAGTATATTAGTATTTTTAATGTGATGTTTAGTGTATCTCATGTATATTAATGTTATAATTATGTATTGTGTTATATACTGTAAATCAAGATAACAATCTTTATAAAGCGAGATCCTACCTTTTTCCTAAACTAATAACTCAACTATTCTGAGAAGCACAAATAAACAAGCAAAAATGTTCATTTTCTTACTTTCTTAAATGGCTTGGTGTCACAAATTTCTAAAGCGGGCAATTTTTCATTAAAATCTTTTAACATGAACGTCGATAATAGGGATGAAGGGCATTCGGGTTCTTCCTCTCTGTCCACACTTTCGGGGTTATTATCCTGTAAAACAAAAAGTCATTTTTTTTTCTTCATAATAATGTAAATGGGGGGTATATTTTGGGCATTATTTTGTTTATTGTTATATCAAATATATATGAGACACAAAATTACATCTTTTATACCTATGGGATTTGAATAAAAATGAGTGGGTTGATTTAATTTCATTTCACGCGGTAAAAAAAAAGGTAGATAGAGGGAACAGGTGATAGGTGTCAAACAAGTTGAAAGTTTCCCAAGTTTATTTTTAATGCATACAACCTCGTGAAATGCTTTATTTGAATGTTTAGATTACTATTGTGTTGACTGTTGATATTGTTTTTGTAATTCTAAATGACACGTCAATGGATATAATATTTTTTCATTGGACAGGTCAACCCAACCCCACCTTTCTTGTTTTGGCTTCTGACCAATAATAAAAGTGTCGTTATAATGTAGCATACGTTTAAATCCAAAATATTGAAAACATTCCCTAAAGCATCATGCTCGTGTGGGAAGTCAGGAGCATAAGTCCAAACCAACATTTAGCACCTTCACGATAGAGAAATCATGGCTCTAGTAACTCCCTGATCAACACAAAAGATTCAAGAACATTGATCAAGAAAGCACAAAAACTAGAGGTGGCAAGATACGGGTTAGCTCGACCCAAGACACTCTTTAGCCAAGTTTTTACTGGTTCTATAAATAACTGGACTGTCGATTTTTTTGTATGCTTAAATATTATAGTTTGTGCGAGTTTCAGCCCGTTTCCTTTTCGGGTAACGTTTTTCAAATATTATCCTTTCACTCAATGTCGATGAAAAAGTAACCCGTTGATAAGTAAATGGGTCGAAATTGCTGTGCAAACATTGTCCTCCAGTTATCCCATAGTGAACATATGTGATAGTGGTATCTAGGAGTAGATTATGATTTGCCGTTAAAAAAAAAAGATAAGTTTCACATGATTAGAACACTTTTGAAATTTGGTTGTTATTATATAATGAAAACAAAATTTGAATGACTTAAATGTAACACACTTGAAACTTTGTTATTCTTTTATGAAATTAACCCTTAGCTTAATTGACATGATATAAGCTCAAGTTACTGTTTGGATAAGTTTATAATTTTAAGCTTAATGAGCTTATTTAGGAGGTATTTGAAAAGCCCTTTTCGATGGCTTATTAATGAAAGCTTATGCTTATATGGTGGGGATGAGAATACTTTAGGGTGAGCTCGGTCCAAAAACCAAACTGAATCGGACCGAAACTGATAAAACCGATAACGATGAATTTTCAAAACCGAAACTGAACCGATAACATGTTTTCGGTTTTGGTTCGGTTTCGATCCGGTTCGGTTTTGGTTAAGGTTTTTTAGGCTAAATGTTCATCCTTTCCCGAAGACCGAACCAAAACCGAAACCGAAAATGAAGAAATTTCAAAACTGAAACTGAACCAATAACATGTTATCGGTTTCGGTTTGGTTCCGGTCGGTTTTCGGTTCGGTTCGGTTTTTTCGGTCCAAATGCTCACCCCTAAGCTACTTATGGACGATAAGCTCAAGCCCTTCTAATAATTTAAAACAAACACCAAACTTAAGTTGTTCGTCTCCAACCAAACAATCAAAATTGTGTAGATGACAAGTTATTTATACAAGCTAACCCATACACCCATGTTTAAATAAATCCTATAAAACAAAAATGTTAATCATCTAAAATTGAGTGTCAAGTTCTCAAATTGTTGATCATACCTACACACTTTCGTGTATTGTAGCGGTGTTTTTTTGATATGGTTAAAAGTCTAAATATGTTACTTAGACGGCCCGGTATGAGCATGGAAGCATGGCGTGGAAGTCGCCATGGACAACCTACCACGCCGTGGTGGTTGATGTCATAATATATTGATGTTACATTGAAAAGTTGCAAAATTAATTTCTTAAATTTCAAAGGAAAAGTTAACTGGTCATAGTCCATCATGACCCGAACTCATTTCACCCGTACTTTATAAAGTCCATAGCACATATTATGCATAATATTCTATTCCATAATGTAATATGTTTCAAAGTAGGTAATGCCGGTAACAAATTTAAGATTCGTTCTTATGCTTCAAGATTAATGATAGTTTTTCATATCTTTTGTTTAACTGCATAAATTTTATTAAGATGCACAGGTGAGGAGGTAACATTGAGTCCAATTTAATTTAATTTGCTCGTTTGTTCCTATTAGAAATCCAATGATAGTCATGTCCCTGTGTTGCTATTCCACTCCTGGTCAAAGATGACAGCTTAATAGGACCCAGACTATTCAAGTCAACTATACTTGCCTTCCAAGTAATGGAAGACTTAGCCATGCTCGATATTTTCTAAAGACTGCCGGTCAAAACAATCATCCACTTCAAGAAATGGCAGGATCTAACTTTGGACCCTTACTTTTGATCAAAACAATCATCTCCCCAGACCTTTTGATGTGTCATGAGTCTGAAAAGGGAATGACCGGTTACCATAGACCGATTGAAGACGAACAAGATCATCACCGATTGCTACACGACCCTGTCATGAGTCTAGATCTAAATCTTGCACCCGCTTTCCAAAAGTCTCAAACACTTCATGTTGGCTCAGTCAATGGTTTGATCTGCAAATCAAGAGTATTATATGTGTGATAGGTATAAAAATAATAAAAGTCAATTACTATAGCTAAATTAGGGGGTCATTTTTTTTTATTGTTCTGTTTAGTCTAGCTTTTTGCTAGACTCAACTTTTATTAGTAAACGTTTTGGAGGTCTTCGGGAGAGTGATGATAATGCCAAAGCTACACTCATTGCCTTCTTTTTGTTGAAAAAAAGAGTTAGGGGGTCATTTTATTCTTTTACTAGATTTGTAAGTAAACACAAAATTTAGTTAGAACATAGTCTCTCTCTGCAGATAGTGTCGGAAATTTAAGAGTGTAAGGCAATAATGTTCAATAAAAACAATTTGGATAATGCTTTTGAGTTGTGTATGAATACAATATCGACGCTAATATACATGGGGAGTTGGGTTCAAGGAGGTCAATGATTTTTACAAAATCCCGAGGAACAAATCTCAACCATTGATCAATATAATCTAATGGTCAAGATTAATCACATACTTTATACATGGAGGGGTATTTTGGTCATTTGACACTAAAAAAAATTATTTTATTTTATTTTTTATTTTATTTTTATTTTATTTAATTTTATTTTTATTTTATTTTTATTTTTTAATTGAGGGGTATTTTGGTCATTTTGGAAAAAATATATTTTTTATTTTTATTTTTATTTTTTAAAAAAACTTACTTTTTTTAAAAAAACTTATTTTTTTAAAAAAATTATTTATTTATTATTATTTTTTTAAAATTTATTAATTTTTCATTAATAACACATAATGTTATTGCATAGTGAATCACATGTGATTGCATAGTGAATCACATGTGATTGCATTCTGAATCACATGTGATTTAACTAAAACCTGATTTTACACTAAAATCACATGTGATTTACACTAAAATCATATGTGATTTTACATTAAAATCACATGTGATTAAGTTATACACGTAATTATCAAATAAATATTATTTTTTAATAAAAAATATTAATAAAAAAATAAAAAAATAAAAAAAATTTAAAATAAAAAATAAAAAAAATCAAAATTTTTTTGAAGTGCTAAATGACCAAAATACCCCTTCATAATAAAAAATAAAAAAAATAAAAAAATAAAAATTTTAAAATAAAAATAAAATAAAATATTTTTTTTTTATTTTTTAAAAATGACCAAAATACCCCTCAATATATAAAATATGTGATTAATCTTGACCATTAGATCCTATTGATCAATGGTTGATATTTGTTCCTTGGAACTTCTTAAAGATGATGGACCTACTTGAACGTTTCTCTAAACATGAGTTATATAAAATCCTCAAAAATAGAATTCAAAGCAACATACAACACACAAAAATTTTGTATATTTCAAAGAGAGAGTGATTTGCAAAAATAGTGCATATCTCAAAAAATTTGCACAAATAATTTTTTTTTACCACTTTAAAAAACAATACTACCGCGTACCCTAAATCGGATACTTGCCTCTGCCTGCCACATGTACTCTATATATGTGGACAAGACTACTGATAAAAATAATAAAAATTAATCGACAATAGAAAAAAATAATAAAAACATTGGGAGGAATGATATGGGAATCCAAACTGCACACTCTCTTCTTCCCTCTCATGATGTTGCGATAGTAAAATACACATTAGTTAATTGGGATTTATTTATCATCTTAATCAATATGTCATTTTAGTTTTTCTATTTAATTCTTAATTTTCTAATTTTTAGTTTTGTCACTAATTATTCCCTTCAGCCGAAATTTAAATATAATATGTAATTTACATAATTATTTCTCGTTGTCATATGTTTTTAGAAGATAATTAGTGGTAGGGTCCTTGAAGACAATTTTAATTAAAATACATGATTAGTTGATGAATGAGTGGTGGGAGTATGGGGAGGGTGGTGTGCATTTTTTTAAGACAAAACTCTGAAAAAGTTGTAGAAGAGAGAGGGAGGAGAAAGTCTTCCGCCTACCCCTATGGCTTGCTGGGGGTTTAAGGCTAGCTAGTTGTCATTCCCCCCGCTGGAGCTCCTTTGTTTACGGGAGTAATATGTATACCTTCAGTTTGCTTCTGAGGGAAAAGCTGTTTTCCTAATAATGAAAAGAGTGTCAAACTGCTATCGACTTCAAAAGGGATGGAACTTGCGCCACTAAGCTAATTAGAGATAGGGTTTGTAATGGTATCGACAGAGCCCGGCGGAGAGTATGCCATAAAAGAAAGCTAGCTAGAGAGAGAGAGGGGGGGGGGGAGAGAGAGAGAGAGAGAGAGAGAGTTGTGTGTAGGGGCAGCAGAGAGAGAAGACGAGTCCCAACGGCACACACCGACGCCGCCGGTTTGGCCTGCCGGTTGTGGCGACCGTTGGCACGAGTCCGCCGGTTTGCCGCCGGTTTGAGCATCGCCGGTTTAAAGACGAGGGGAGAGGGTTTCGCCGGTTGAAAACATGTGGGCCCCCCTCTGATTTTCGAGCCATTGGGATTAAAAAAAAACTTTTTTTTATTTAAACGGTAATAAACGGCTATATTCCAAAAAAATTCAAAAAAAACTCAAAAAAATTAAACTTTTTACATCTATAAATACCCACTCATTTCTTCTATTTTTTTACACCACATTTCACCTTCTTTATCTCTCAAAAAATTCATACTTCCTCCCAAACTAATCTCAAAATGTCCAAAAAACGTCAACCGTCGGTATCCAGCGACGTGTGGGAGCTATTTAATGAAAACCCCATAGATCCCCCACACTCACCAGCCGGTTCTTCTTCGACGCAAACAAGCACCCCGGCACCATCGCTGGGTTTTGCGGCTTACTCTCAACCACCACCAAACTACCAATACCAACAACCACCACCAATTTACCAATACTACCAACCACCACCCAACTTCCATTACTCTCAACCACCAAACTTTCAATACCAACAACCACCACCAAACTACCAATACCAACAACCACCACCAAACTTTCAATTCCAACAACCTCCACCAAATACACCTCAGTTTTCACAAAATTTTCAATCACCATCCGAAAATGTGGGGGACACCCAACCAGAACCGATACCCACAAGAAAAGGGAAAGAAAAAGGGAAAGAAAGAGCGGCGCCAAAAAGGGCACAAACAAAGTGGTCAACCCCAGACGCGGTGATTTTATCCCAACGTTGGATTCATAACTCCGAAGATGGTGTTAAAGGGAATAACAAAAAACATACGGTCCATTGGGGCCAGATTCTCGAGGACTTCAACTCGGTGGCTTCTGTGAAGCGTAACATGAACCAACTAACGGGCAAATTCTCCAAAATAGCGGCTGACGTGAAAACTTTCAGTGCTATATACAATTGTTTAAACGACGGTTGTGGAAGCGGTACGCGAGACGAGGACGTTCTAAAAGCTTCTCGTGAACAATTCCATGAGAATGTTGGCCGTAATTTTATATACGAGGACTGTTGGGAAGTGCTAAAAGATTACCCAAAGTTCTATTTTTTTAAGGCGTCATAGATACCGAGACGATAAGCCTCGATGAAGACGACGACCCGGTTAGCATGGATACAAGGACAGCGACACCGGCTAACATGCATGCGTTGTTCCAAGATGACCCGTTAAGCCCCCCCTCTTTTGTTGGTGGGGCCCAAATTTGGTGAAGTGTCGGAGTGTTGTTGGCATGACTACGTCAGTTTAGTGTTAGGTAGTTTGTCTGCTGATGTGGCGCTGAGTTGGCAGCAACTGATTACGTCAGTTGCAGTCACCATTTGGAGTGGTCGAAGGAGGCATTTATCTTGTACGGATGTCGCTTGTACTTTCTGGGTATGGGGCATTCAAGATGGCAGAGGTATCCAGGTATGGTTCGTGTTGAGGTGGCGGACGATAATAACAAGTAATCAGACATGTGGCAGGTAGGGGTTAGGATCCGGGTACGGGGTGTTAGAAAGTTTGGTTAGATTTCGATTACTTGGAAAACTGTGAAGTCGTGAAACACTTTCATATCAAAGTATTACGTCTGTACTACGAAATCTTCGATCAGATAAAATCACAATTGCAAGAACAGAGAATTTTCGAGAGTGTTTTGAGAATTTCCGTACCTAATCTCTATGACCAAATCTGTCATATCCCCAATTCTTTGAAACTGGCGAAAACCGATTGGAACTTCAATGGAGCAGTTAAAACCGCCCAAAACTGCCAAAATCGGGTCAAGTTTGGGTCGAATTTTACGGGTCAAAAATAGGGTTCGAATCTAGAATTCGGATTTTCTACACATTTTTTATAAAGGAATATCAACCTAGGGGCACTGTCCCCGGACCCCCGCCAGGGGCGCTGCCCATTGGACACCGTTCCTAGGAGCGCAGGACCCCTGTTCAGTCGATGTATTTTAATCAGAATAAATTCAAACAAGCGTGCACTCCGCACCATCCTTACTTGTTCAATATTTACTAAAATTACATTTGGTCAGCAAGTTTATCCCATTACACTTAAATAATATTAGTAATACAAATCACCAACACGGGGTACTCTGGCAAAATTATTTCTGAAATTGAGGGAAAAACAACATTATTTGTGGAAATATTTTTAACATATGCATTATATATGGAAATTACAGTGCAAGAATTAACCCCTTTCCTGACTACAACTATGGTAACGACAATTTTTGTATAGCCTATCTCGATGACATATCGTGTGACGGGGGTAATTCCTTGTAAACTGTTTGTTATGAGTTATTAGCTTAAGTTGTTGGTGAGAGTAACTTAATAAATGCGTAATGATTTAATGAGGTGTTAATTAACTTACGAGCTATTATCTTGTTACATCCCAAATTTTAATGGACCGGTATTTTTAAAAGGTAATTATTATTAAATAAATTGCTTGTTAGTAAGGGTTTGGCTAACTCTTGCCCTAAGGGCATGAGGTAAGAAGTCTTAATTGAACACATTATTTCCTAATATATCAAAAAATGCATTAAATGAAGTACAATTTTACCAATTATTAAATGCATTTGTCAATATAAATGGTAATTGTAACATCAATAAATGCTTTTATCTCATGCACTTAGGGCATGAGTTAGAAAAACCCTTTTAGTAATTACTTACGTAGTGTTTGGTATGGATGAATCATAGAGGGAATGAAATCAACTATTCCAACGTAATACAAAAAAGTTGTTTGTTACATATTTGGTAATGCAATGGTTAATTACATTGAATATCCCATTACATTACAATCCATGTTTTCTATTCCATAGCCCCCCCCCCCCCCCCTTATGTATTTTCTCATTCCATTCACGGGTATTATTATTTTTCTAGTTATACCCCTTAAAACATAATTAGTATTTATATTATAAGGATATTTTAGTCTTTTTTGTGACAACTCAATATTTTCGGTATGTATTTTCATTTCATATCTAAAACTTTCCTTATTTAGAAAGTTTCTATATTTAGACATTTCTATTTCTGGCATTTAATTACACAACAAAACATCTATTTTTACACCATGTATCAGTGTTTGACTATTTTAGTCAACACAACATATTATTTTATTTTTGATAACACACTTGAGCTAAAACATTTATTAAAATTGTAACTTTATATCGGTTACACATTAAACGAATTAAATTAATTTAAATGTGACTCGAATTGAACTAGCTTATAAACCAAAACTAACCATGACCGACCACCTAAGTGGCCGGCCTAACCCCACTCGAACCCTCATCTCAGCCGAACCCTACATGGGTGAGGTTGATTCCTTCTTATTGCTTGATCTTATCTTGTCGTTTACCCTAATCATCATCACAATTTGAAAGAGTTATAGTCCTACTACAACTCTAACTTGAAACCCTAATTCCCTACCATATAAATACCATAGTTTAGCCAACAAATGAACCCTATTTGCCTCCTTGTTGATTTCGGCCAAGCTCCCAAACCCGAACACCCCTTGTTCGTCGATCTCAAGAAATCTGCAAGCATCTCCACTCGTTTTCTTGTTCGGTTCTCCCTCGATCATCCATTGCAAGGTATACATAAATCCCTTTTATTTGTTTTCTTCTTTGTATCGGTAATAACTCGAACCCGAGACCATGGCCTAAGGCCAAATGGTCTCGGTTATTCCTTGTTTTCCCAAAGCCGAAGCATGAATGAATGTATACATCCGATCGTATGCATGTGTGTGTGTGTGTTTAATTTGATTTGTTCTTTTGTTCATTGTTTTGATTCTATTAAACCCTAGACTTGTGAAGTTGTAAACCCTAGATCTAATACCTTTGTTGTGACCAAAACACCTAAACCTATAACCGAAACCATCATCAAACCGTAGGGTGGCCTAATCGGCCAACCCTAGCCGAAACCCTAACCCTAGTTGACCAAATTGTTGACTATTTTACTTTTGTTGACTAGATTTGACCATCATTGACCCGAACTTATGTTAAACCTAACCCTAATTCGGAACCCTAACCCTAGCCGAATTCTAGTTGTATATAGTTGACCTTTGTTGACTTTTGTTGAGCTATGTTTACCGTAGTTTGACCCACAAGTGAAACCGGGTCAAGGCCGGATCTTGACCCAAACCCAAATACCTGATCGGGCCAAGGCCCGTACTTGGCCCATTCGATCTATCCAAGCCCATCGGGCTAAACGTTAGTCGGCCCATTAGTAACCAAGCCCATTTGGACCAAAGCGCAAACCTTTGGCCCATTACTTACCAAAACCGAACCCAATTGGGCCCAAGCCCAATCCATGGCCAACCTAATCGGACCTAAGCCCAAGTTGAGGCCCAAGTGGCCCATCTAGTGGCCCATTAGACCCATTAAGCCCGTTAGGCCCTTTAAGCCTAACCCAAGACCATTTCATTTCATTTCGAAGCCCATTTCACATCATTTCATTTCAGCCCATTAAGGCCCAATAACCCAAGTTTATTCGATGTCACAAAACATAGAACATAACGCAAGTCATATATCATTATCATTAGATCGCCTGTGTTAGCTTAGTCTAATTAGAAATGTTATTATGTTTGATCAAGTGCTAAGCTTTGCCCAGGTGAGTCCACAACTTATTTTTTACTACTTTTTACTGTTTTAAAACTATCGGGGTGGAAAACATAAATAATGCTACTATTACTATGACTGTATAACAACTTTACAATTTCATTATCGCGTTGGCATGACAAACAATTATTATACTAGACTAAAGTTACCAACAATCATTAACTAGTGGATCTAGACCATAGATATGCAGATAGAACTATTGGCTGACACTCATCCTCCCAACATAACTTGATCATTAATTGGTTATCCAAGACATCTTTCGGGAGTGTATATCCATAAAAGAACGATAACATAGTGGAGTTGACGTGTTGATTGTGGACTTAGGGGTTGGTATATTAGCCCAAGAGCCTTGCAAATTGTTGGGGTAAACAGGCATGCGATGTCAAACATAACAACTTATTCAACACATTTTCATAAACAAAACTAGTAATTTTAGATCTTCTACAATTACACTTCATTTTCATACTTATTTCCCATAACATATCAAGTGTTGAACTTATACTTTTTGAGTCATAAAACTATTTTTATAACAATCATTTTGGGTAGCAAACACAATATTTTTACCCTAAACAATAACCCTGTGGATTCACTCAACATTATTGTTGACCTTTTTATATTTATGTTTCTCAGGTGATTAGGAGCACAATGAGACTGGAGGATATGAGCAGTGGATTGTCATGAGCCATGAATAAAACATTAAGTTTACGAACAATCATGTCACTTTCAAACAATTTCTATTTTAAGAAACTTACTATTTTTGGAAACTTTCTATTTTTAGAAAGTGAAACTATTTTCATTTGTTATCTGCGTGGTTGTTTGTTTACTTAACTTTTTCTATGTTGTCATGAACGTTACACCTCCGTTCTTCCACAAAACATTTTAAATGAAGTAAAACTCATTTTTGGCGGGGTGTGACAGAGCTTAAGTTTCATTGTTTTTAGATTAGAATAATTGCCCTAGTTAGTATTGCCTTAGTGTAATATTTAGAATACGTCAGAGAGCCTAAAATTTTATAATCTAATGGTTTTATACGTCGTGTTAAGCAGAATGTCGCCTGCGAGTGTTATTGATATTTCGTCCGACTCAGAGTAAGACAGTGATCAGAGTACAACTACATCTAGAAGACGTGATACGCTTCCTACGTCTCCAAGACCAGTGTATTCGCCGACGCCATTCCCGATATCTTCAGCAGATTGGATTCGTTCCAACCAGCCTCCTGTCCCGGTGTATCCCAATGGACCCCCTGATATCAAGCCCGGAGAGTGTCCGTATCTTTATCGACTGGAGAAAGACAGTGAATTCTATATAGCATTAAGACGGCGACCAGAGTCAAGAGAAGATGTTTAGTCATCTACATTTCGTCTACATTTGTTTTCCTATTATTATATGTCTTTATTTTTAGCTATTTTAGAAAGTTAGTTTTTAAAATTAGTATTTTCTTTTACCTAGTATTGTCCCTCATATTGTTTCTCCTGAATGTAAGTGAATCGAGAAATATCTTCAAGGTCTGCACGATCTAATTCGTCCTCATGTTATTGCTTCTGAACCCACGACTTTTGAAGATGCTGTGAATCGAGCTACAAGGTTGACTTATGATGCTATGAGAAGCGGATCGTTCAAAGACAAGCTAGTTGTGTCTAGCAAATCTTCTGAAACCTCCAACAATGAAAATGGGAAGCGTTCCTACGACAACAAACAACAAGGCTACAAAGGGAATAAGTATCAGAAGACTAAGAATTATGCTGCCTCTAATCAGAACAACAACAATCAATCTAATCCAAAGCCTTATGCGGGAAGCAAGCCCATGTGTAACAAGTGTAATTGGCATCATGATGGTCAGTGTGAGAAGTGCTACAAGTGTGACCGCTGGGGTCACAATTTCAAAAAGTGTTCGTCCAACAATCCTCCCAAGAATCCTGTGTGTTACGATTTTGGTGATCCAAACCATTATTGTAATCGTTGCCCTAAGCTTCAGAACAACAACAACAATCACAACGGCAACAACAACAATGGCCATCGTAACAACAATCGCAACAACAACCGCAATGCCAACAACAACAATGATCGTCAAAATGGTCGTGGTCGTGCATTTGTCATGAATGCTCAGGAAGCTCGCGAAAATCCTGATACCTTTACCGGTACGTTTATCGTCAACAATCATTTTGCTTCTATTTTATTTGATTCGGGAGCCGACTTGATTTTCGTATCGATTGACTTTAAAAGTTTCTTAAATTTTAATCCTGAACTTTTGAAAGTCAAGTATGAGATCGATCTAGCGAATGGAAAAGTTGTTAGGTCTAGTGAAGTTTTTAAAGGTTGTAAGCTTGAGCTAGATGATCATATTTTTGATATAGACCTTGTGCCTGTAGAGCTAGGTAGTTTTGATATCGTCATAGGGATGGATTGGTTATCTAAGAACCATGCTGAAATAATATGCTACAACAAACAAATTCGAGTCCCTTTATCCAAAACAAAAACATTAATAACTCAGGGTGAACAAAGAAATAAAAACGTAAAAATCATAGACTCTATGAAAGCTCAAAAATATACTCGTAAAGGATGCCAAGCCTTTCTTGCTCATGTCGTTGACAAAAAGTCCAAAGATCGTAAGATCGAGGACATTCCTACCGTTTGTGAATTTCCTGGCGTTTTCCCTGGTGAATTGCCTGGACTGCCACCTCAGAGACAAGTTGAATTTCGTATCGATCAGATTCTAGAAGCCGCACCTATTGCGCGTTCTCCTTATCGTCTTGCACTGTCTGAAATGCAAGAACTTTCTTCGCAATTACAAGAACCTCTTGATCCTGGTTTCATTCGAGCGAGTTTCTCGCCCTGGGAGCTCCAGTCCTCTTCGTTAAAAAGAAAGATGGTTCAATGAGAATGTGCATTGACTATCGTGAATTAAACAAAGTTATCATTAAAAATCGATATCCTCTTCCCCGTATTGATGATTTATTTGATTAACTCCAAGGATCGAGTTTCTATTCCAAGATTGATCTTCTTTCAGGCTACCATCAGTTAAAAGTTCGTGATGAAGATGTGCCCAAAACTGCTTTCAGAACTCGCTATGGTCATTTCGAATTCTTGGTAATGCCATTTGGTTTGACCAATGCACCTGCTGTGTTTATGGATATCACGAACAATATGTGCAAGAAATATCTCGACAAAGTCGTTATCGTCTTCATAGATGATATTCTCATCTATTTGCAAACAAGAGAAGAGCATGAAGAGCACTTAAGAATCATTCTTGAGTTTTTAGAGAAAGGAACCTGTATGCCAAATTGTCCAAGTGTGAATTTTGGTTGCGTGAAGTAGAATTTCCAGGTCATGTTATCGACGAGGAAGGTATCCACGTTGATCCTGCAAAGATTGAAGCCATTAAGAATTGGGAAGCTCTAAAGACCCCAACTGAAGTGAGACAATTCCTTGGTCTTGCTGGTTACTATAGATGGTTCATAGAATATTTCTCAAAGATTGCAAAGGATTTAACGGTGTTGACACAAAAGGATGAGAAATTTGTCTGGGGCGAAAAGCAAGAATCAGCCTTCCAATCTCTGAAATCCAAATTATGTTTCGTGCCTATTCTATCTCTTCCTGAAGGAATCGAAAATTTCGTGGTGTACTGTGATGCTTCGCACCAAGGGCTAGGTTGTGTATTGATGCAAAATGACAAAGTGATTGCCTACACCTTTCGACAATTGAAGATTCACGAGAAGAACTACACAACACATGATCTCGAGTTAGGTGTCGTGGTGTTCGCATTGAAGATTTTGAGACATTACCTCTACGGTACCAAGTGCACAATATTCACCGATCACAAGAGCTTGCAACATATATTTAATCAGAAAGAGCTCAACATGAGACATCGCAGATGGGTAGAGTTGATGAATGATTACAACTGTGAGATCAAGTATCGTCCTGGTAAAGCTAATGTGGTAGCTGATGCCTTAAGTCGGAAAACCGTAGCCTAAACCTCGTCGTGTTCGAGCCCTTCCAATTTATGTTCGTTCTAATCTATCTTTCCAAGTTCATGAATTTCAAACTGAAGCCTTGAAGATGGAGAACATCAAAAGTGAAGCCTTGTGTGGTATGGAAAAGCAGTTATAAGTAAAGGTGGATGGAACCCTTTATTTCGTGGATCGTTTATGGGTTCCTAATTATGGAAGTGTTCTCGACGTCATCTTGAATGAAGCTCATAAATCTAACTATTCTATTCATCCTGGTGCTGAAAAGATGTACAAAGATGTCAAAGAGTTGTACTGGTGGCCGAATATGAAGAAAGAGATCGCATTTTATGTCAGCAAATGTTTAACGTGTGCAAAGGTGAAAGCAGAGAATCAGAAGCAGTATGCTCTTCTACAACAGCCAGAGATCCCTGAATGGAAATGGGAAGAAATCTCTATGGATTTCATAACCAAGTTGCCTCGAACGTCTAGTGGTCATGATACAATCTGGGTAATTGTTGACCGACTGACCAAATCAGCTCATTTTATTCCCATTAAAGAAACTGATCAAATGGAAAAATTAACGATAATCTATCTAAAAGAAGTTGTATCTCGTCATGGTGTGCCAGTTGCGATCATATCTGATCGTGATAGTCGCTTCACATCTCGATTCTAGCAATCGTTGCAAAAATCTCTCGGTACTCGCCTCGATATGAGTACTTCCTATCATCCCCAAACCGATGGTCAGACTGAAAGAACAATCCAAACTTTAGAATTCATGCTGAGAGCCTGTGTTATTGACTTTGGTGGAAGTTGGGATTGTCATCTCCCTTTAGCTGAGTTCTGGTACAACAACAGTTATCATACAACTATTAAAGCCGCACCATTCGAAGCTCTGTATGGAAGAAAGTGCCGTTCGCCACTTTGTTGGGTTGAAGTTGGTGATCGTCAAATCACTGGTCCTGAAATTCTACAAAAAACAACTGACAAGATCTTCAAGATGAAAGATCGTATCAAGGCTGCAAGAGATCGACAAAAGCGTTATGATGATAATCGTCAAAAGCCTCTAGATTTCGCTGTTGGCGACCACGTGTTGCTAAAGGTAGCGCCTTGGAAAGGTGTTGTACGCTTTGGAAAGAAGGGAAAGCTAAGTCCTCGATATGTTGGGCCGTTTGAAATAAGTGAAAGAATCGGTGTTGTCTCTTATCGTCTTCGTCTTTCAAAAGAGCTCAGTACTGTTCATAACACGTTTCATGTGTCTAATCTTAAGAAGTTTATTCATGATCCATCACTTATTGTTCCTGCTGAGGAAATCATCATCGACGACAAACTTCATTTTACTGAGGAACCAATTGAAATCTCCGACTGGAAAGAGCAAAAGGTAAGAAGAAGCAAGATCAAAATCGTCAAAGTCAGATGGAACTCCAAAAGAGGTCCTGAATTCACGTGGGAACGTGAAGACCAAATGCGAAAGAAATATCCTCATTTATTTCTCGTTGTCTCTCCTGTTCGTTCTTCGTCTTAAATTTTGGGACGAAATTTCTTCAACCACGGGAGAATGTGACAACTCGATATTTCCGGTATGTAATTTCATTTCATTTCTAAAACTTTCCTAATTTAGAAAAGTTTCTATATTTAGACATTTCTATATCTGGCATCCAATTACAAAACAAAACATCTATTTTTACACCATGCATCAATGTTTGACTATTTTAGTCAACACAACATATTATTTTATATATGGTGACACACTAGAGCTAAAACATTTCTTAAAATAGTAACTTTATATCGGTTACACCTTAAACGAATTAAATTAATTTAAACGTGACTCGTATTGAGCTAGCTTCTAAACCAATACCGAACCATGACCGACCACCTAAGTGGCCGGCCTATCCCCACTCGAACCCTCATCTCGGCCGAACCCTACATGGGTGAGGTTGATTCCTTCTTATTGCTTGATCTTATCTTATCGTTTACCCTTATCATCATCACAATTTGAAAGAGTTATAGTCCTACTACAACTCTAACTTGAAACCCTAATTCCCTAGCATATAAATACCATAGTTTAGCCAACAAATTATCCCTATTTGCCTCCTTGTTGATTTCGGCCAAGCTCCCAAACCCAAACACCCCTTGTTCATCGATCTCAAGCAATCCGCAAGCATCTCCACTCGTTTTCTTGTTTGGTTCTCCCTGGATCGTCCATAACAAGGTATACATAAATCCCTTTTATTTGTTTTCTTCTTTGTTTCGGTAATAACTCGAACGCGAGACCATGGCCTAAGGCCAAATGGTCTCGGTTATTCCTTGTTTTCCCAAAGCCGAAGCATGCATGCATGTATACATCCAATCGTATGCATGTGCGTGTGTGTTTAATTGATTTGTTCTTTTGTTCATTGTTTTGATATTAATTAAACCTTAGACTTGTGAAGTTGTTAATACCTTTGTTATGACCAAAACACCTAAACCTAGAACAGAAACCATCATCAAACCGTAAGGTGGCCTGTTCGGCCAACCCTAGCCGAAACTCTAACCCTAGTTGACCAACTTGTTGACTATTTGACTTTCGTTGACTAGATTTGACCATCATTGAACCGAACTTACGTTAAACCTAACCCTAATTCGGAACCCTAACCCTAGCCGAATTCTAGTTGTATATAGTTGACCTATGTTGACTTTTGTTGACCTTTGTTGACCATAGTTTGACCCACAAGTGAAACCGGATAAAGGCCGGATGTTGACCCAAACCGTGGACCCAAACCCGAATACCTAATCGGGCCAAGGCCCGTACTATCCAAGCTCATCGAGCCAAACTTTAGTCGGCCCATTAGTAACCAAGCTCATTTGGACCAAAGCCCAAACCTTTGGCTTATTAGTTACCCAAACCGAACCCAATTGGGCCCAAGCCCAATCCATGGCCCAACCTAATCAGACATAAGCCCAACTTGAGGCCCAAGTGGCCCATCTAGTGGCCCATTAAGCCCATTAGGCCCAATAAGCCTAACCCAAGCCCATGTCATTTCATTTCGAAGCCCATTTCAATTCATTTCATTTCGGCCCATTAAGGCCCAATAACCCAAGTTCATTTGATGTCACAAAACATATAACATAACGCAAATCATATATCATTATTATTAGATCGCTTGTTTTAGCTTAGTCTAATTAGAAACGTTATTACTCAAATGGGCTCCTCCTCCTTTTGGTATTTTGAAGTTGAACACAGGTGGTTCGTTTAGGAAGCTAGGAGTCTGTGTAGGAGTCTTCTGTTTGATCAAGTGATAAGCTTTGCCCAGGTGAGTCCACCACCCATTTTTTACTACTTTTTACTGTTTTATAAACTATCGGGGTGGAAAACATAAACAATACTACTATTACTATGACTGTACAACAACTATACATTTTCATTATCGCGTTGGCATGACAAACAATTATTATACTAGACTAAGATTACCAGCAATCATTAACTAGTGGATCTAGACCATGGATATGCAGATAGTACTATTGGCTGACACTCATCCTTCCAACATTATATGATCATTACTTGGTTATCCAAGACATCTTTCGGGAGTGTATATCCATAAAAGAACGATAACATACTGGATTTGAAGTGTTGATTGTGGACTTATGGGTTGGTATATTAGCCCAAGAGCCTTGCAAACTGTTAGGGATAACAGTCATGCGATGTCAAACATAACAACTTATTCAACACATTTTCATAAACAAAACTAGCAATTGTAGATCTTCTAAAATTACACTTCATTTTCATACTTATTTCTCATAACATATCAAGTGTTAAACTTATAATTTTTCAGTCGTAAAACTTTTTTTGTAACAATCATTTTGGGTAGCTGTAACACCTTAAAATTTACAAGATTTTTAAAATTTTTGAAAACAAAATTATAATCAAAAGGTCCCATAAATAAATCTCAGATATTAATATTTAACATTTAAAACATATTTATTGCGGAAATAGTTAAGATAAAGTAAAGTGTTTTAAAATATTAAATGATGTCCACATCAGTAATGAAAAGATACAGCGGTCAACCGTCCACCTTCTCCTTTCCTTTGCTGGTACCTGAAACAATGTGGGGGAAAGTTTGGGTCAGCTGGGGAAGCTGAGTGAATAATTCTCAAAATGCAAACAATCATAACATACAACACATGAGGGCACATCGGTGTATTCCTACTCAGAATCTACTCGATTAATTACTCAGATTTATTTCTCAGATTTTATTACTCAGATTTTAATTTATATAACGCGCTAGTGTGACTTGGGGCGAGAGATCAACCTCGACCCGCCCCACACCACCTCAACACCTGTACTCTTCGGTGTTGAGTCAAAAGGCCTGGCACCAGTACTCTTCGGTGCCAAGTCAAAACGTCTGACACCAGTGCTCTTCGGTGTCAAGTCATATATATTATGTTTAATGTTTAACTCAGAACTCAGAAACTCAGAACTCAGAAACTCAGAACTCAGAAACTCAGAACACAAGATGCTAGATCACAGATAACTCCAGATAACAGATAACTCAGATAACAAATAACTCAGATAGCAAATATGGTGCAAGTAATGTAACACGTAAGTCATGCATGTATAACGTTAAAACTGAATACACGGTGAGAATACTCACCTCGAGAAACGTAAGCTCCAAGGGTTCCCGACAATCAGAAAGATAGCACGTTATCACCTAGACGGTCCTAAAACCAAAGAAAAACGAAATCCCGGATTAGAATCTAACCCCTTGTCCTTATTTCAGAAAAACTGGCAGCATCCGTCGGTCTCACGGGAACTGCCATAACTCTTAAACTGTGCAATAGATTTATCTCCTATTTTAACCATGAAAAGTAGACAACCAGAACAACACATCTCTGTGAGACGGTCACTGGCCAAAACAGACTCTAAGTGTCTCAAAACAGTGTTGCAAGACAGACATGCTGCACAGGTCAACTTCCTAACAGCAGCATACTAAATTAGCTATAACTTTTAAACCGTAATTCGGATTGACGAGAGGGTTGCGGCATTGAAAAGCTAACTCAGAAAACAAGTGACCACACGGGCCAAAAATCCAAATACATATTTTAAGTGTGGTAAAAACAGGCTCGAACACAGACTAAAGAATCTGCCTAAAAACTCAGCATGTCGTTTAAACCCGTTTTGAATCCCGACATTCACCCGCTTATTACCGAGACACCCGACAGTCCCGTAACCCATTTATAGTTTCAGAAACATGTTTTCACTAAACTAAATCTTTTGTTTACAATAAGTTTCGGTTTAGGGAACCAAAACCCTACGGGTTCGGTTCCCGGTTTTTCGGTTAATAACGTTTATCTAAAACGACCACGGATTTACCCAACCCATCCCGACATCCATACGAAGTCAGAAACTCAGCGATTAGGATTATAACAACCCGCGACGAAAACAGATTTCATGCGAGACTCGATTAAGAACGACGGCTACAACGAAACAACAATAGAACCGAACTCAAGAATTGATATAACAATGACAAAACGAAACCGAGCCCTCCACGACTCAGTCCCAACCCGGTGATACACACTCGCACCTTACAATAAAACTCAATTAGTCATAGATTAAACGTAATCAAATAGCGAAGGAATGGTTTAGAGTTCTACCGAATAAATGGCACGATCGGGAAACCTGCTCAAGAAAAGTTCTCCACAAATCTGCTTGTTGCTTTCTTACTTCTTGTTCGTGGCCACCAATCCCCGACTTGTAATCTGCTCGGCGATTTCACTATTCAAACCCGACACCCGATATGCAAATCTCGATCATACCCGCAACACAGAATTCTGCTCGATGGTGGTTCTTGGTTGCTTTGCGTCCTATCCTGCCGGAGATCACATGGAAAATAAAACCAAGGTGGTGGCTGGATGGATGTTGTCGGAATTAAAGAAAGAAAAATAGGAATTGGCGATGGTGTGTTGCTGTCTTTGCCGGATCAATTAACAAAAACAAGTGATGGGTTTTTCTTTAGGATTCTGCCGGAAGAGGGAAAAAAGAAAGAGCAAGGTGGCGGTGGTTTTGGGTTTATCGGAAATACCAAAACAAAGAGGAAAATAAATAGATGACGGTGGGACTTCATTGGTTTAGCCGGAATCCCAATTAAAATAAAAGATGACGGTGGAGCTTCAACGGCGGTTTAGAAATGATCGAGGGAACCAATACGAGGTGGTTCACGGCTGGAAAAGATTTTGGGAGGATTAGGGTATATTTAGCTTAAGTATTAAACTCTATGGGCTCTAGACTTTTAAGCCAATAATCGGGCTAAAACAAAACACCACAAACGGGCTTAAGGCCTTAACTCGGGCCTAAAAGACTTAGCTGAAGGACTCGAGTGAGTAAAGGCCGAACTAAAATAGAATGAGGGTTATCCGGCCTAGGCTGGAAACATGAATCGCAAAAAGAGGCCTTGGCCTATTCGACCGGCTTCGGGTTTAGGTCACGCACGACGCACTTCTAATCGCAAGGCTCGGGAAATTCTAAACGTTTATTGATAGATTAATTCTCAATATTATTTAAACACAACGTAATTAAATAATTAAATAAAAATAATATTTTAATTATCAGAAATTCGGGGCGTTACAACTCAACTCCACTTGAAATAGACTTCGTCCCCGAAGTCATGGCTAGAAAGAACTCAGGGTAGCGGTCTCATATCTCATAATCAAGCTTGCCAACGACACACATCCTCAAATAGAGACAAGGAAGAGGTCATGAAATAAATAAATAAAATGACTCGTCAATGCGGCTTACACGATCATAATAAACTCCAGTTGTTGCAACTGCTCGTAAAATCTTCCGTCTCTAACGGCACAAAAGATAGGGCTAAAAGAATAACAATCGAAAGGCTCTATAAGGATCTCGGTTTAACGATGGAAAGGAATGTCGACAAAAGCACAGAATAACCCATGATACTCTGTTAAAGGCGTCTAGTCAGACACAGTTGCTGCACTCAGCGGTTAACGTTGTGTTGAATCTCCGATTCAACTCCACTTGGAAATTTACTGTTGATTTGTTGACGATACCAGATGCTCAGCGTAGTACCAGGTCATCCAAACCATTTGCACAATCACACTCGGATCTCTCATGACGGTAACAAGTTTTTATGGAAAATTTTCTTCCCGCACAACTCCATCAAATGACCACTTACACATTTTAGCAACAGGTAAAAATTTCATTATCGACAATTTTCCACCAAAATGACTCGGAAGGTCCTCTACTCTATGGGTCAACAGTTTGTTAACAGCATAATAAATAATTTAGCGGTTTACACCATTATCAATTAATATAAAAACCATGCAAATAAATCACAAGGAATATACATATCACACAGAATTCTCATATACTCAGGTATATAACTCCAAAATATGATCTGGAAATATAACTCACAAGTCCCATTCAGAAATAAACTCAAAACATATCTCGGGAGTATAACTCAAAAATGTATAACTCAGGAGCAAACTTATAAATCTTAACTCAGAAGCAAACCCAAAACTCTAACTCAGTAACAACTCATAAGGTAATAATATTTACAAGTAATAGCATTAGGTATAAATCACATTTTTACTCGTTCTTATTACTACTCGCGTGTTCCAATTTACCAGCTTATAATACTTGGAATGATATACTCTCTCTCAACCGTGTTTTTGGTTCTCAAAATAACTCTTCTTTAACATTATATTGTTACCTTACTCTATTAGGTTTTCATATTACCGATGTTGATACCCCTTTAAATAGCTCCAATTAACGATCTTGTCATTTAATTCCCTTTAATAGGTTCTCATTCTATTACATTTAGTGGTTTCTCGATAATATTTTAATAGATGTTTTCTCATTCATCTAGTTTAACGATCCTATAATAGACAATTTCACCGATAAAATGTCTCTTAATTATTTTGACCATATCTACTCATTAATTTAATGTTACCCACTAAAATTCCAATTAAATTTCATACTCTTATTTATAATGATTTCTCGTTACTCAAATTACGAATTAATCCCTTAGTTCTCATTTACTCAATTCGCAGTTACACTTTATTCTAAATCTTACGGTTTACTCATGGTTCATCAATTCAGTACATTCTCGTCTTTTCGAAATTTCTCCTAAGTTCAATATAAATTTACTGAATAGTTGTTCTCATCTCAAGTTTAATAATTATTCGTAAATAGAGTTTTCTCATATAATTTTATAATACCTCAAAACTCATAACACTTTATAATACTTCAAAGATTTGAATAAAACTTCCCGTTAATTTAATACTTTTCTCTTTTAACTCATTTTATTAATTTGCTTATGTAACTCGATTTGTAAATTTCTTATAACTCAAAATTACTCCATAATTAATCAAAATAAAATTTTATCATTTAGCTCGTTTTAATAATAACTCGTTACCAGCAAATTACCGATCTTTTAACTCATTTTCCTCAAAATTTCCTTGTAGCAGTTTTCTCATATTCGACTCATTAATAAGTTCTCATCACTTTAATTTAATGATTTCTCATTATCACATTTATAACCACCCAAGAATAAGTTACTGTCTTATTTTGTATATATTTGTAGTATTACTACTTCCCTTTTGCACGATATTCATTCAACCCAATTAACTTGATTTGATAGTTACTCTTATAATTTATTTGATCAATTATATGTATCTAGATTTCGCACTTTAAATTCATACCAACAAAATCTCTCTGCATAAGCATCATGCTCATGATATTTATAAATAATAATTAATGATAATTATTTCTTGACAATTTTCCTTTTTACCCCTACTCAACTCCACTTGGAGAAAAACTCGTCCTCGAGTTTGGAACTAGTATTGTCTACCAAAATAAACAAGCAAGTATGTATTCATACAAACAATTAGGATACACATACTAAATTCACAATAACAAGCATTGGTCCATCGTTCCCTTCAAAATCTCCCCATAACCAACCAAAAGTTCGGTGTGTACGATAATATGGGCCCTCTATTACTTTCGACACCTACTTCTGTTTGGTCACGAGTAAATCCCAAAGTTTACAACTTCCCACATATAAACCCACCAACAAATCACACTCAGAAGAAAGGAATTTTAATCACACTCAGGAGAAAGGAAGTTTATTTTCAATGTCTGATAAATACAGATATGCACTCAACAGTGCATACTCAACATCTCATAACCATTACTCAGAAAATCATGCGTACATTTAGTCTCGTACGCGATACTCGGATAACTCAGATTCATAGAAATATTTCCACTTAGCTATTTTCACAATACAAATCTCCTTTTAAACTTTTCATTTGGATATGCCATTTATCATTCCTCATAAATATAACTTATATCCTCTTCACAGTTATATTAAATTTATTGTAATTTGTGAGCATGTCGATTAATATCTTTTTGATCAGAGTTCTCAGTTATTGCGTTCCTCGTTTAATTTGATTCAATTTATCGCTCTTTTAACTCGTTTTTAAATAAATCATCATCAAATTGATGACGTTAGCTTCCTCTTAATCCTCTTATATAATTACTCTTTAAGATGAGCTTCAATAATATCTGATTAATTTGACTCAGCGATTTCTCAATTAATTAGTCTATTAAACTTACATAGTTTATTTTAAGCTATCCGTGTGAACTTATTAATCTGTCACTTAACTTGTCATCCACATTTAGTTTTGCACTCAGCAATTTAACCTACTTACTCGAAATGTTTTTCCCATTTTATCTCAATTTAATGATTCTTAAATAAATACTAACTTGTTGACCTTAATATGGAATCTGCTTAACTAATATATCTTGTGATTCGTTGTATTCACGAAAATTTTAATTTCTCATCTACATAACACCTCTTTTAACCCTGATCAATAATTCTCTTTTAGATCCTGTTTATAATTCTCGTTTAGCTAAATGTAATTATTTCCCATTTTATTGGCTTAATAATTCTTTCTTTTACTCAACTTGGTAAAGCCTCTTAAAAATATTCTTAATCAATTTGATTTACTAATCTCTGATTTACTCGTTTTAATTGACTCAGTCTATTAAATGTTTTCTCCCATATGAAAGATTTTAATATTCTCCCAATACGAATATTAAGTACTCCTCTTTAATGTTAATAATTTCCTCATTTCTCATTTACTCAAATCATGTTTCTCATTACACAGCTTATAGATCTTATATAATAAATTAATATCCCATTATTACACTTTTGGTTCGAATTTCTCAGAATTTATAAAATTTCACCTCAACTCTATTAGGTGTTCCTCTAAATTGAACTTTTATTATTTTCTCATTAGTATTTATAATTTCACTTTTCTCCAGTATATAATTTTCATATATATAAATATAGAACTCTAAGAATTAAAATCGAAATTATGCTCAAATTAAGCTCTAAATTATTCACAAAATTATGGAATCTCATAATAGTATATCTATATACATATATGTTTAGCCATACAATCATAAGTAATTCTCTCAGGATATAAACCGAAAATTCTCAGAATATGCTACTCGTCTATACTAAGAATATAGCAAAATCTCAATTAAATAATACTCTTAAATATTACCGGCAGTAGGAAGCGAGAGGTCGACGTGACATGATGTATGTTCGATGTGGAAACTTTTCTCAGAAAAGTATTTGACTCTTTTCTCGTTTGAAAAACTCGATACTCAAACTTGAGTTTGAATTCGCCCCATGCGAACCCAAATCCCTCAAGTCAGAGCTCTGATACCAACTTGTAACACCCTAAAATTTACAAGATTTTTAAAATTTTTGAAAACAAAATTATAATCAAAAGGTCCCATAAATAAATCTCAGATATTAATATTTAACATTTAATACATATTTATTGCGGCAATAGTTAAGATAAAGTAAAGTGTTTTAAAATATTAAATGATGTCCACATCAGTAATGAAAAGATACAGCGGTCAACCGTCCACCTTCTACTTTCCTTTGCTGGTACCTGAAACAATGTGGGGAAAAGTTTGGGTCAGCTGGGGAAGCTGAGTGAATAATTCTCAAAATGCAAACAATCATAACATACAACACATGAGGGCACATCGGTGTACTCCTACTCAGAATCTACTCGATTAATTACTCAGATTTATTTCTCAGATTTTATTACTCAGATTTTAATTTATATAGCGCGCTAGTGTGACTTGGGGCGAGAGATCAACCTCGACCCGCCTCACACCACCTCAACACCTGTACTCTTCGGTGTTGAGTCAAAAGGCCTGGCACCAGTACTCTTCGGTGCCAAGTCAAAACGTCTGACACCAGTGCTCTTCGGTGTCAAGTCAGATATATTATGTTTAATGTTTAACTTAGAACTCAGAAACTCAGAACTCAGAAACTCAGAACTCAGAAACTCAGAACACAAGATTCTAGATCACAGATAACTCCAGATAACAGATAACTCAGATAACAAATAACTCAGATAGCAAATATGGTGCAAGTAATGTAACACGTAAGTCATGCATGTATTGACGTTAAAACTGAATACACGATGAGAATACTCACCTCGAGAAACGTAAGCTCCAAGGGTTCCCGACAATCAGAAAGACAGCACGTTATCCCCTAGACGGTCCTAAAACCAAAGAAAAACGAAATCCCGGATTAGAATCTAACCCCTTGTCCTTATTTCAGAAAAACTGGCAGCATCCGTCGGTCTCACGGGAACTGCCATAACTCTTAAACTGTGCAATAGATTTATCTCATATTTTAACCATGAAAAGTAGACAACCAGAACTACACATCTCTGTGAGACGGTCACTGGCCAAAACAGATTCTAAGTGTCTCAAAACAGTGTTGCAAGACAGACATGCTGCACAGGTCAACTTCCTAACAGCAGCATACTAAATTAGCTATAACTTTTAAACCGTAATTCGGATTGACGAGAGGGTTGCGGCATTGAAAAGCTAACTCAGAAAAAAAGTGACCTGCACGGGCCAAAAATCCAAAAACATATTTTAATTGTGGTAAAAACAGGCTCGAACCCAGACTAAAGAATCTGCCTAAAAACTCAGCATGTCGTTTAAACCCGTTTTGAATCCCGACATTCACCCGCTTATTATCGAGACACCCGACAGTCCCGTAACCCATTTATAGTTTCAGAACATGTTTTCACTAAACTAAATCTTTTGTTTACAATAAGTTTCGGTTTAGGGAACCAAAACCCTACGGGTTCGGTTCCCGGTTTTTCGGTTAATAACGTTTATCTAAAACGACCACGGATTTACCCAACCCATCCCGACATCCATACGAAGTCAGAAACTCAGCGATTAGGATTACTACAACCCGCGACGAAAACAGATTTCATGCGAGACTCGATTAAGAACGACGGCTACAACGAAACAACAATAGAACCGAACTCAAGAATTGATATAACAATGACAAAACGAAACCGAGCCCTCCACGACTCAGTCCCAACCCGGTGATACACACTCGCACCTTACAATAAAACTCAATTAGTCATAGATTAAACGTAATCAAATAGCGAAGGAATGGTTTAGAGTTCTACCGAATAAATGGCACGATCGGGAAACCTGCTCAAGAAAAGTTCTCCACAAATCTGCTTGTTGCTTTCTTACTTCTTGTTCGTGGCCACCAATCCCCGACTTGTAATCTGCTCGGCGATTTCACTATTCAAACCCGACACCCGATATGCAAATCTCGATCATACCCGCAACACAGAATTCTGCTCGATGGTGGTTATTGGTTGCTTTGCGTCCTATCCTGCCGGAGATCACATGGAAAATAAAACCAAGGTGGTGGCTGGATGGATGTTGTCGGAATTAAAGAAAGAAAAATAGGAATTGGCGATGGTGTGCTGCTGTCTTTGCCGGATCAATTAACAAAAACAAGTGATGGGTTTTTCTTTAGGATTCTGCCGGAAGAGGGAAAAAAGAAAGAGCAAGGTGGCGGTGGTTGTTAAGGCAAAAAGCCTTACCCCTTTGGATCTTAAGATAACAAAACAACCTAGACTAGCTTTGATTAATATGTAGAATAATATAGCTAAGTTTAGGTCTGATACTGAGTGATCAGTATTAGAACTCAGTATCAGTACTCAGTATCAGATAGTGATACTGAGTAGAAGGACTGAGTGATACTCAGTATAGTAACGGACTAAGATCAAATCCCTTGATCTTAGTCATTTTCCTTGCTTAGTCCTTCGGTTACTCCTTTGCTCTTTATGTAAGATCTCTATAACATTATAAATAGAGATCATCTTGCAAAGGAGTACTCACCAATTTACTTTGCACATTCACATCTTTTGTAATTGATCAGTGGTATTGCTTTTCCGCAGCATACCACACTTAGTGGATTTATACATTGACTATATTCTTGTGTTATCACTTTAATATTTCTCTAAGTATAATATTCTATCAATTAACATTACAAACCAGGGTTGTTGTGACCTAACAACTGGTATCAGAGCAGGCTAAATAATCTCTTATTTAGTCGATCTATAACCCTGGCAGCCATTTCCTACATCTATCCCTCCAACACTCAAAAATCCAAAATGTCTACAATTGTTGCACCAATTATGTCTGGAAAGGGAGTACCCATCTTTGATGGAAAGGACTTCCATCAATGGAAGCTCAAAGCTCAGTGGTATCTTGAATCTATTCACCATGAGATGCTCACTGTGCTAAATGATGGTCCCATCATTCCACAAACTGTGGAGCCTGTTGCTGCTACTGATGATGCTCCTGAGGGCATAAGATCTGTACCTAAACTAAAGCACAACTGGACTGATACTGACCGTCAGTTGTATGCTTTAGACTCCAGAGCTAAAGGGGTGATTGGTAATGCTGTTACAAAAGAGATACTTAATGCAATTATGAAATTGCCAATAGCAAAGGCTATGTGGGATAGCCTATCAGTCACCTATGCAGGTACAGCAAAGGTGAAGTTGCAAAGAAAAAGCAACATGAGAAGGAAATATGAAAATTTATTTTCAACTCCAAATGAAGACATCACAACTCTCTATAACAGGTTCAATAATGTTATCCATGATCTAATCAGTGTAGGCATTGTGAAAGAGGAAGGAGAGCTTGTTCAAAAGTTCCTGGATAGTCTTCCTCAACAATTTCTTGACATGACAAACTCTGTCAATGCTGCTAACAACATTGAGTCATACACTCTTCAAACTTTGTATGGTTTAATGCTGAATCATGAGGAGAATAATGCTGCAAGACAGATCAACTGGAAGAAAACTGAAAAGTCTTCCACTGGTATGGCTCTAGTTGTGCAACAGGCTTATACTGTGACTGAGCCAGAAGAACCAGAAGTTGATCTTGCTGATGCTGAGGCAGAAGAGCTTGAAACTCAAATGGCTCTCATGTCTATGAAGCTGGATCAGTTGAAGAAGAAGAGGCTTGGTGTTAGCTCTTCTAATACTGACCCTAGACCAGGTCTGTGCTATAGGTGTGGAAAGCCTGGACATATTGCTGCAAATTGTCATACTAAGTCTTCTGAGACTGACCAAAATGACAAGATTTCATACCGAGCAAAAAGATATAGAGACAAATATGTCAAGCTGAAGAATTGGAGCAAGGGAAAGAGGGCAGAAGGAAATGGAGCACCTCATCAAGCACTTTACTCAGAAGCCTGGATGGATGAAGAGTTAAGTGATGATGAAGAGGAGATTAAGAATAAAGCCTTTATGGCTTTCACTGAAGATGATTTGAAGAGTTCCTTTGAAAAGGATATCAAAGAGGCTGAGAGGATGAGTGTTCATACTGATTGGGATTCCACTCAGTTGTACAAGGTAAGTTCCTTTCAAACTTATTCAGTGAATGAAAAAACCAAGATTTTTGAGTATATGCTTGTTGATCTTAAAACTTCTGTACAAAAAGAAAAAGCTTTAAAATTAACAATTAAAGAACTTGAAAGGGTAAATAATGAAAACTTGGATAAATTAGCAAAATATAAAGATTTAGAACTAAATTTTTCAGATTTAAAAGACATTAACCAAAGATTAGCTGATAAAGCTCATTTACACAAACTTGAAAAAGAGAAATTTGAAAAACAGTGTAAATCTTGGGGAAATGCTTCAATAAAATTAAATAAATGTTTAAATGAACAATTTCCAGAAAATGTGAGGGCTGCACTTGGTGTTGATCCTCAATTTAAAAGCAGGAACAATTTTGCTGATTTATTTGAAGAGTTTTCTACTATGAACCCTATTAATTTTGTAAAAGCTAAAACTTTATGTGAAGTTGGATGTCAAACTGAGTCAGATGATGAAGAAAATGAAATTTTAGAAAAACCTATTGGTCCTTCCATCTGCTCAAAGTGCTATACTGAGCTACAAGAACTCAGTATTGAATTTCAAATAACAGAAATTTCTGATACCGAGCTACCAATAGTTCAGTATGACACTTCTGCTGTTCCACCTTTTGAATTATTATTTAATACAACAACTTTTGAATTATATAATGATAATAAAACAACTTCTATCTCACATGTTTCATCAAATACAGAAGTTGCAGGAACAGAAACATCAAATACTGAGACATCTAAAGAACCTGTTAAAGTTGTTCCTTCAAAACATGATAAACAAAAGACAACTTCAACTAGGTCTTTGGTTGGTAAAGACAAGAAGTCTACCTCTAATAAAATTAGAAAGACTTCTCTGCCAAATAAAAATAAGCAACCAGATCATCCATCTCCTAAACCAGTTAAAAACAATGTTAATACATCTATTAGAAATAACAAAATTAATGTTTTAAAAACACTTGGTGATCAGGTCAAATCTTTAAGTAAACAATTTGCAAAACTCGTTCATACTGACCTACCAAAAGTGAAACATTTTTCTAAAATACCATATGAAAATATGTTTAGAAATAGACCTAGGAAATGTTATAGATGTCATCATACTGGTCATAAGGGAGATGAATGCTGGACTGATCTCTCAAGTCCTAGGTACTCAGTACCAAAGAAAAGGAGAGAAACTAAGTCAGTATCACCAAAGAAAACTTCTAAAGTTACCCCTGAAGTGATACCGACCTCTCCACATAAAGAGATCAAGTCAAATTGTGTTTATCCCACCAAAGGTCCCATTCAAAAATGGGTTCCTAAAAGGAACTAACTCTTATTTTGTGTCTTGTGCAGGGTGACAGAAAGTGGTACTTAGATAGTGGCTGCTCAAGACACATGACAGGCAGTATGGAATACCTTCTTAATTATACTCCAGAGAAGGGTCCTTCTGTCAAGTTTGGAGATGACTCGGTGGGAAAGACAAGAGGTTATGGTGTGATCAAGGCAGGCAACATAACTTTTAAAAGAGTTGCCTATGTAGAGGGTCTTAAACACAATCTGCTCAGTATTAGCCAGATGTGTGATGATGACAATGAAGCTCGATTCAGAAAGGTTGCAGGAATCATCTACAATGATAAAGGGCAGCCTGTACTCATTGCTAGAAGAGAAAAAGACGTATATGTGGTCAACCTATCTGAAATAGACCCAACTATTCGAGTATGCCTGCTTTCTAAAGTCAAGCCAGAATTACATTGGCTATGGCACAAGAAACTCTCTCACATCAATTTTAGAAATATCAACGAGCTCAGTATGAAGAAACTGGTGAGAGGATTGCCCACAATTACTTATTCAAAAGATAAGTTATGCTCAGCATGTGAAATGGGCAAGCAGAAGAAGAGTTCATTCAAATCTAAAGTCAATCATTCCATCAATGAACCTCTTACTATGATACATATGGATCTTTTTGGCCCCATCAGCACACTATCTTTGGCCAAAAAGATCTATACTCTAGTCTTAGTTGATGAATTCTCAAGATATACTTGGGTCATCTTCCTCAAGACTAAGTCAGATGCAACAACAGAAATCATTGCCTTTATAAAAAGAGAGGAACTTCAAAAAGGCAACAAGGTCAAGCAACTTAGAAGTGACCATGGTACTGAGTTTAAGAACTCAGTATTAGCAGATTTCTGTGAAGAAAAAGGAATCATTCAAAACTTCTCTGCAGCCTACACACCCCAACAAAATGGTGTTGTAGAAAGAAAGAACAGAACACTGATTGAAGCTGCAAGAACTTTATTATGCCATGCTGGACTGGCACTGAGTTTCTGGGCTGAAGCTGTAAACTGTGCAAACTTCACTCAGAATAGAGCCACTATAGTCCAAAGACATCTGAAGACTCCATATGAGTTATACAATGGCAAGATTCCTAATGTGGAATATTTCCACATCTTTGGGAGTAAATGTTTTGTACTCAGTACAAAACAAAATCTCAATAAATTTGCTCCCAAAGCAAATGAAGGTGTGTTCATGGGCTACTCTCCACACTCTAAAGCTTTCAGAGTGTATATCATCTCAACCAAGATGATTGTAGAATCCATTCATGTCACATTCGACGAAGATCAGAATGAGCATTCTACCTCAGCAACTGAAGACATAAGTGGCATAGATATTCTATGCAATCCAGAACACTCCATTGCTGAACAGCCTAAGTTTCATCCACACTTTATTCCTAATAAGTTTAATGAAACTGATCAAGTTCAAACTCAGTATCACTCAAATGCGTCTAATACTGAGGTTCCCATATCAGAGAACCTCCATACTGAGTTTCCAACAAATGATCTGAACCACTCTATTTATGAAGAAGGTGAAACATCCAACACTTCACAAGAATCCACATCAACTCTGCAAAATGAAGATGAACAGCAACCTGCACTGTCTAATACTGATCAGAATTCCACTCAGTATCAGACAGACAACACACCAAATCAACAAGATATTGTTGATCCTATTTCAAATGCTCCCTTAGGAAACAATTTAAGGGAACACAGAGACCATCCACACTCAAACATTATTGGTCCTATTGAAGAAGGTGTCCAAACAAGAAGAAAATTAGAATTTCCAACCCAAGCAACTGCAAACTTTTGTTTTTTCTCAAGTTTTCTATCTACCATTGAACCAAAGAAAGCTGATGAAGCTTTATTAGATGAAGATTGGGTAGAGGCTATGCAAGAAGAGCTCACAGAGTTTGAAAGAAACAAAGTTTGGAACTTAGTACCACCTCCTTCTGGCAAAACTATTATTGGTACTAAGTGGGTGTTCAGAAACAAGATGGACAAGGATGGTGTTGTCATCAGAAACAAAGCAAGGTTAGTTGCTCAAGGTTACAGGCAAGAAGAAGGCATTGACTATGATGAAACTTTTGCACCAGTTGCAAGAATTGAAGCTATTAGGTTGTATCTTGCATATGTAGCCTTTAAAAATTTCAAAGTTTAACAGATGGATGTCAAAAGTGCTTTTCTAAATGGAAAACTACAAGAAGAAGTTTATGTTAAACAACCTCCAGGTTTTGTTGATCCCAAATTTCCTCATTATGTTTTCAAGCTTGATAAAGCTCTATATGGGCTCAAACAAGCTCCAAGAGCCTGGTATGACACCCTGTCTGAGTATCTTATTGAAAATAAGTTTACAAGAGGTAAAATTGATAAAACATTATTTTCAAAAAGGAAAGGTTCTGACATCTTACTCATTCAGATATATGTAGATGACATTATCTTTGGTTCCACTGACAAGTCAATGTGTGACTGGTTTGCTAAGATAATGTCAACTCAGTATCAGATGAGTATGATGGGAGAACTTACTTACTTTCTTGGTTTACAAGTTGAACAAAAGCCTGATGGCACTTTTATAAATCAAAGTAAGTATGTGCATGACATGTTAAAGAAATACAACTTTGAAAATTTATCTTCCATGCACACTCCTATGGGTACTCAGGATAAGATAAGTAAGGATGAAACTGGTAAACCAGTATGTCAATCCACATACCGAGGTATGATTGGTTCCTTACTTTACTTAACTGCTAGTAGGCCTGATATCATGTTTGCCACATGTTTGTGTGCTCGGTATCAGGCTGATCCTAAAGAATCACACATGAAAGCAGTTAAGCGCATCTTTAGATATCTTACAGGTACTCCTAACCTGGGTCTTTGGTATCCCAAAGACTCAAACTTTGACCTTGAAGGGTACACAGATGCAGATTTTGCAGGTTGTAGATTGGACAGAAAGAGCACCAGTGGAGGATGTCAATTTCTAGGTGGAAGACTAGTTGGCTGGTCATCCAAGAAACAAAATTCGGTAGCAACTTCCACAGCAGAAGCAGAATATGTTGCTGCAGGAAGTTGTTGTGCTCAATTATTATGGATGCAGTATCAACTCTTAGACTATGGGTTCAACTTTCATAAGACTCCTATTCATTGTGATAACAAGAGTGCTATTGCTATCACAGAGAACCCAGTCCATCACTCCAAAACCAAGCACATTGATATCAGACACCACTTTATTCGAGATAATGTGGAAAAGGGTAAGGTTGAAGTAGATTATGTACCAACAAATGAACAATTGGCTGATGTATTTACTAAACCTCTTCCTGAGGAAAGGTTTATGTATTTACTAGGGCAATTAGGTATGTTGAATCCTTAATCTTTATTAAATTTCTTTAAAACTGAGCGCTCAGTATCACTCCTGTTGATACTGACCACTCAGTATCACTAGTCTGTTATCATCAAAATTTAAAATTTTAATTTTTTTTATTAATTTCAAGAGTAAATTAACTGTTTTTATATTTTTTAAAATTTTTTTTAATTAATTTTTTTTTTACTCAGTATTGGGGTATGACGGCTCTTACACCGAGCTTAATCCTCATACTGCTCAAACGGTAACCTTTCTTAATAAGAAAGTTACCGTTGGCAGAGGATAAGGCAGTCAAATCAGCCGTTTTTACTTCCCAATACCTTAATTATCTTTCAAATCTCCTATAAATAACCGTTTATTTTTACTTCAAATTTTTTAACTGTTATTTCTTTCTTTCATCTTCAATTCTCTCTGCGATTAACGATTTCATTTTCTCTTAGCAAGCAAATTTTTTCAAATCAAAATCACAGATGGCGAATTACACTTTTGTTGCTCCAGAAGTTCAATCGGAAATCCAATTCCGAAATAATGAAGTACCTAGGTTTGCGAGGAACAACATCACAGCAAATTTCAATATTCCTCAAGCCTGGGCATGCCAAGAGTTCACAAACATTGTGACTTTTCTGAAAAATTGCCCAATTGCTCGTGCACTGACCTTGTCTCCTCGAGCAATTTACCCAGAAATGCTATGCGAATTTTGGTACTCTGCTACACTCGATTCTCCAGATATGATTGCTGGGTGGGTAATTAGAGATCAAAGAAGGGCATTTGTTTCTACTGCAATCATTCGTGAAGCACTGAGACTTCCCGCCCAAGCTCAGTATGACCCATTTGTTGATAGATCAGAGGCACGCTCTGTACTGCCTTTTCTGGGTCGAAGAGGAACAACGGGCACAATCAAAAGAAATGAATTTGGTCCCATGTGGGGTATTCTCATCACAACAATCATTCGATGTATGACCCACAAGACGGGAGCTTTGGACCGAATAAACGAATTTGGGATGCAAATAGTACATGCTCTGTACTATGGAAGAAATATCGATTATGCTCGCCTAATTTTCAATGAATTAGCTACTCTGGTTCGAGCAAATACAAGGGAATGCAATGTCCCTTTCTGCAGATTTCTATCTCTCATATTTCAACACTCAATGCCCACACAGCTTTATGATGATTTTCACAGTCCAAGAGTTGATCTTCCTCCACTCAGTGAGAAGATTTTCTTTTACAGACCAAGAGAAGGAGAACCTCTTCTAAGTCCTCCTATGTGGGCCATTGTTCAAGAACACATTGATGATGTAGAACACATGTCTGATACTGAGTCAGACAATGATGATGATGATGATAATGATGATAATAGTGGAAATGGAGCACAGGCTGGTCAAGATATTGAGATGCAGGATGTCCCACAAGTTCAAGAACCAACTATCTCTCCACCTGCACAAGATCTTGCTGCTCCTCATATTGAAACCGATCGTGAAACTGAGTCCTCAGAAGACACACCACTGGTCCTTCGAAGAAGAAGAAGGAATGTTTCTCCTATCATTATGGGCAACTTATCATCTGAGGAGGTGCAGCCTGCAAATGTTCCATCATTAACTGCATCTATTCAAGCCCAAAGCTTTATTGCAGCCACCGCTGATCTTCCAGGTCCAGAACAAGCTCCACCTGCTCAACCAATTGAGGAACCTCATGTTCCTCTTGATGTGGAGATTCAATATGCACAAACTACACTGGAAGGTGCTCAGCATGACAGAGGGGTCGGTATTGAAGATGTTGGTGCTGCACATCAACAAACACATGATCCTGCACCGACCTCTGCAGATGCTCGAAGGGAATCTGACAGAGTCTCAGGTATGAATTTCTAAAAACCCTTAAACTTATATATATATATTTCATTCCCAAATAGAGACTAAGTATTGGCCAGTACCAACTCAATACTGACCAAAGTCTCAAACGATCTTTCAAATATATATCCTCTTATGGCCAACATAGCTAGCCCACTGCTGCTATGCAAAATTCATATACTGAGCACACTAAATTGATCATTGTCAGTCTACAGTTGTCTCAACATTTAAAGAGACAATGGTGGTTGATGTCATACTGACACCCACTGGTGCTGCTTGAATCATGTCCAACTTATTTTTGAGTTGGGTAGCATCATTCAAGAAATGATCCCAAACCCTTAAGCCACAAAATCCAAAAATATCCAATGGGGTTTAGCCACATTTCTGTTATCACTCTAATACCGAGTGATAAACATTGAAAATAACAAGAAGCACATCCCAGGCTTCGAATTCCCACACCCAAACCTTTTAGTAAATGTGACTTATCCTATACTGAGCTACTTAAATTTTCACACTCACCTTTACTAAAATCTTCTTACACATGCTATGCACAAGTCCACAATATTTCATCCTATACCAGATGAAATACAGACTTCACAAACTCTGTTTATATGATTGTAGAATTAAACAACACCACAATTATATTTGATAAACCTTTCTTTCTAACCAGTTTTATATTTTTTGTTTCTTTAGCACCATCTGTGCAGGGCATTCAGGCATCTCAAGCTGCAGCAGACCAAGTCACTATGCAAGCAATCATGCAGCACATTCTGGCCATCCAACAAACTCAAAATGTAATACTAGCCAGAATGGACAAGATGAGTGGTGATATTGATTTAATAAAACAGTCAGTATCACTCCTTCAACAACCACAGCAGCCTCCACAAACTCCACCAGGTTCACATGGTGACCACAATGAAGAAGGAGAAGGAGAAGGAGGTGCTGGTGATACTGATGCTGCAACTGAACCCATGCCCTCCCCTACTCTTGAACAACCTGAAGGGGACATGGGTGGTGATACTGATCCTCTTCCCTCCTCATCAAATGATAACAATAAGGGGGAGAAAAGACAAAGAGATTCTGAGGTTGATCAAACTGAGCCTTCTGCTCAGGGGGAGAAAAGAAGAAGATTGAATGAAGATCAACCTCCACAACAACAACATCAGCAAAGCCCTCATACTGAGCCATTTCGCATTCAGTATGAGAGAAGAAGACAAAGAACAAGGTCAGAATTACAAGTTCAAGACCCACTTGAGCCATCTGCTCAGGGGGAGACTCATACTGACCAACCACAGCAAACTCATACTGAGCCACCTGCTCTAGAAGAAAATAACTTACAAATTGTGGTCTATAGACCTTTTGTGTGGCCCATTGCTGATGATGAAGTTGAAGAACATCCAGTGGAATCAGAAGATTTTTTAAACTTTGCATTGGATGAAGCAAATAAAGAAACCTCTTCATCATCATTCTCAGATGATGAAGAGCATACAAGAAAATCTATCTCATCTCAAGCTGAAGGACCTTCTAGAATTCCTAGAAGACCAATAACCAGAAGAATGACAAATGTGGTTATGTCCTCAGAATCTAGTGAAGAACAAGATCCAGCTCCTCTGATCTCAAGACCTAGAAGATCTGCTCAGTTTACTGAGGGAAAGAGTGAAGCTGAGGATGAGATTGAGGCCCAAAAGTTCTTCCCTGTTAAGGAAGAACCTGAATCTGAGTCTGAAGATGTTCCAAGAAGATCTCATACTGTAAGAAGAACTGGAGATGAATTACTTGAACAGTATTGGAACATTGTGGCACAAAGAACAAGATATAGGGAAACAAGGATGAGTATGCTGAGGAAGAAAGCATTTCCAACTGTAAGAGACATATACTGGCTAAATGAGTTTGTCAACAAAATAAAGGTCAAAACTGTTGATAAATCAATTGTTGCAACTTGTACTGGGCCAGTCAGTCCTCCAATGAAGTTTCTCCTCCATGACATTCAAAATATGGGACTTCATGATTGGATAAAAATTGCTAGACTGATCAAGGAAATGCCTTCAAGATCTTCTGAAGCCCAAGTGATGATGGATGAAATCTGGGCTGTATCTGCTATATGTTATGAAAAAGGCATTCTTTATGCAGCAGAATACAGGGCACTCAGTGTGATGACTGAAGCTATGAGGAACAACAAACCTGAGTGTCTTAATACTTTCAGAATAATTCCCACATATACTGTTCCCCCTAATCTCATTTTTCAGGATCAAAAGAGTACCATATATCCAACATCTGGATACATGTATACTGACTCAGATGACAGGGAATGCTTCATTACTGAAGCAGATTTGGCAACAGCTCCTATCAGCCATTTGGTGGGCCTTAAATGGATGATAACCAAGAAAGAAGATGCTTGGTTTAGAAAAAAGATAGTTGCTGTACTAAACAACAGGCAAGATGAACTGAAGAAAAGAGAAGAGTTCATCCATGTGAAGAAAGAAGTCTTCTACGAGTTTGAATCGATCAACAAAGACTAAAGAAGAAGACTTTGCAGCCTGTAGCTTATTTTGTTTAGTTTTTCTTTGTAATTGTTTTGTTATCATTAGATAGGGGGAGATTGTTAAGGCAAAAAGCCTTACCCCTTTGGATCTTAAGATAACAAAACAACCTAGACTAGCTTTGATTAATATGTAGAATAATATAGCTAAGTTTAGGTCTGATACTGAGTGATCAGTATTAGAACTCAGTATCAGTACTCAGTATCAGATAGTGATACTGAGTAGAAGGACTGAGTGATACTCAGTATAGTAACGGACTAAGATCAAATCCCTTGATCTTAGTCATTTTCCTTGCTCAGTCCTTCGGTTACTCCTTTGCTCTTTATGTAAGATCTCTATAACATTATAAATAGAGATCATCTTGCAAAGGAGTACTCACCAATTTACTTTGCACATTCACATCTTTTGTAATTGATCAGTGGTATTGCTTTTCCGCAGCATACCACACTTAGTGGATTTATACATTGACTATATTCTTGTGTTATCACTTTAATATTTCTCTAAGTATAATATTCTATCAATTAACATTACAAACCAGGGTTGTTGTGACCTAACAGTGGTTTTGGGTTTATCGGAAATACCAAAACAAAGAGGAAAATAAATAAATGACGGTGGGACTTCATTGGTTTAGCCGGAATCCCTATTAAAATAAAAGATGACGGTGGAGCTTCAACGGCGGTTTAGAAATGATCGAGGGAACCAATACGAGGTGGTTCACGGCTGGAAAAGATTTTGGGAGGATTAGGGTATATTTAGCTTAAGTATTAAACTCTATGGGCTCTAGACTTTTAAGCCAATAATCGGGCTAAAACAAAACACCACAAACGGGCTTAAGGCCTTAACTCGGGCCTAAAAGACTTAGCTGAAGGACTCGAGTGAGTAAAGGCCGAACTAAAATAGAATGAGGGTTATCCGGCCTAGGCTGGAAACATGAATCGCAAAAAGAGGCCTTGGCCTATTCGGCCGGCTTCGGGTTTAGGTCACGCACGACGCACTTCTAATCGCAAGGCTCGGGAAATTCTGAACGTTTATTGATAGATTAATTCTCAATATTATTTAACCACCACGTAATTAAATAATTAAATAAAAATAATATTTTAATTATCAGAAATTCGGGCGTTACAACTCAACTCCACTTGAAATAGACTTCGTCCCCGAAGTCATGGCTAGAAAGAACTCAGGGTAGCGGTCTCATATCTCATAATCAAGCTTGCCAACGACACACATCCTCAAATAGAGACAAGGAAGAGGTCATGAAATAAATAAATAAAATGACTCGTCAATGCGGCTTACACGATCATAATAAACTCCAGTTGTTGCAACTGCTCGTAAAATCTTCCGTCTCTAACGGCACAAAAGATAGGGCTAAAAGAATAACAATCGAAAGGCTCTATAAGGATCTCGGTTTAACGATGGAAAGGAATGTCGACAAAAGCACAGAATAACCCATGATACTCTGTTAAAGGCGTCTAGTCAGACACAGTTGCTGCACTCAGCGGTTAACGTTGTGTTGAATCTCCGATTCAACTCCACTTGGAAATTTACTATTGATTTGTTGACGATACCAGATGCTCAGCGTAGTACCAGGTCATCCAAACCATTTGCACAATCACACTCGGATCTCTCATGACGGTAACAAGTTTTTATGGAAAATTTTCTTCCCGCACAACTCCATCAAATGACCACTTACACATTTTAGCAACAGGTAAAAATTTCATTATCGACAATTTTCCACCAAAATGACTCGGAAGGTCCTCTACTCTATGGGTCAACAGTTTGTTAACAGCATAATAAATAATTTAGCGGTTTACACCATTATCAATTAATATAAAAACCATGCAAATAAATCACAAGGAATATACATATCACACAGAATTCTCATATACTCAGGTATATAACTCCAAAATATGATCTGGAAATATAACTCACAAGTCCCATTCAGAAATAAACTCAAAACATATCTCGGGAGTATAACTCAAAAATGTATAACTCAGGAGCAAACTTATAAATCTTAACTCAGAAGCAAACCCAAAACTCTAACTCAGTAACAACTCATAAGGTAATAATATTTACAAGTAATAGCATTAGGTATAAATCACATTTTTACTCGTTCTTATTACTACTCGCGTGTTCCAATTTACCAGCTTATAATACTTGGAATGATATACTCTCTCTCAACCGTGTTATTGGTTCTCAAAATAACTCTTCTTTAACATTATATTGTTACCTTACTCTATTAGGTTTGCATATTACCGATGTTGATACCCCTTTAAATAGCTCCAATTAACGATCTTGTCATTTAATTCCCTTTAATAGGTTCTCATTATATTACATTTAGTGGTTTCTCGATAATATTTTAATAGATGTTTTCTCATTCATCTTGTTTAACGATCCTATAATAGACAGTTTCACTGATAAAATGTCTCTTAATTATTTTGACCATATCTACTCATTAATTTCATGTTACCCACTAAAATTCCAATTAAATTTCATACTCTTATTTATAATGATTTCTCGTTACTCAAATTACGAATTAATCCCTTAGTTCTCATTTACTCAATTCGCAGTTACACTTTATTCTAAATCTTACGGTTTACTCATGGTTCATCAATTCAGTACATTCTCGTCTTTTCGAAATTTCTCCTAAGTTCAATATAAATTTACTGAATAGTTGTTCTCATCTCAAGTTTAATAATTATTCGTAAATAGAGTTTTCTCATATAATTTTATAATACCTCAAAACTCATAACACTTTATAATACTTCAAAGATTTGAATAAAACTTCCCGTTAATTTAATACTTTTCTCTTTTGACTCATTTTATTAATTTGCTTATGTAACTCGATTTGTAAATTTCTTATAACTCAAAATTACTCCATAATTAATCAAAATAAAATTTTATCATTTAGCTCGTTTTAATAATAACTCGTTACCAGCAAATTACCGATCTTTTAACTCATTTTCCTCAAAATTTCCTTGTAGCAGTTTTCTCATATTCGACTCATTAATAAGTTCTCATCACTTTAATTTAATGATTTCTCATTATCACATTTATAACCACCCAAGAATAAGTATACTGTCTTATTTTGTATATATTTGTAGTATTACTACTTCCCTTTTGCACGATATTCATTCAACCCAATTAACTTGATTTGATAGTTACTCTTATAATTTATTTGATCAATTATATGTATCTAGATTTCACACTAAATTCATACCAACAAAATCTCTCTGCATAAGCATCATGCTCATGATATTTATAAATAATAATTAATGATAATTATTTCTTGACAATTTTCCTTTTTACCCCTACTCAACTCCACTTGGAGAAAAACTCGTCCTCGAGTTTGGAACTAGTATTGTCTACCAAAATAAACAAGCAAGTATGTATTCATACAAACAATTAGGATACACATACTAAATTCACAATAACAAGCATTGGTCCATCGTTCCCTTCAAAATCTCCCCATAACCAACCAAAAGTTCGGTGTGTACGATAATAGGGGCCCTCTATTACTTTCGACACCTACTTCTGTTTGGTCACGAGTAAATCCCAAAGTTTACAACTTCCCACATATAAACCCACCAACAAATCACACTCAGAAGAAAGGAATTTTAATCACACTCAGGAGAAAGGAAGTTTATTTTCAATGTCTGATAAATACAGATATGCACTCAACAGTGCATACTCAACATCTCATAACCATTACTCAGAAAATCATGCGTACATTTAGTCTCGTACGCGATACTCGGATAACTCAGATTCATAGAAATATTTCCACTTAGCTATTTTCACAATACAAATCTCCTTTTAAACTTTTCATTTGGATATGCCATTTATCATTCCTCATAAATATAACTTATATCCTCTTCACAGTTATATTAAATTTATTGTAATTTGTGAGCATGTCGATTAATATCTTTTTGATCAGAGTTCTCAGTTATTGCGTTCCTCGTTTAATTTGATTCAATTTATCGCTCTTTTAACTCGTTTTTAAATAAATCATCATTAAATTGATGACGTTAGCTTCCTCTTAATCCTCTTATATAATTACTCTTTAAGATGAGCTTCAATAATATCTGATTAATTTGACTCAGCGATTTTTCAATTAATTAGTCTATTAAACTTACATAGTTTATTTTAAGCTATCCGTGTGAACTTATTAATCTGTCACTTAACTTGTCATCCACATTTAGTTTTGCACTCAGCAATTTAACCTACTTACTCGAAATGTTTTTCCCATTTTATCTCAATTTAATGATTCTTAAATAAATACTAACTTGTTGACCTTAATATGGAATCTGCTTAACTAATATATCTCGTGATCCGTTGTATTCACGAAAATTTTAATTTCTAATCTACATAACACCTCTTTTAACCCTGATCAATAATTCTCTTTTAGATCCTGTTAATAATTCTCGTTTAGCTAAATGTAATTATTTCCCATTTTATTGGCTTAATAATTCTTTCTTTTACTCAACTTGGTAAAGCCTCTTAAAAATATTCTTAATCAATTTGATTTACTAATCTCTGATTTACTCGTTTTAATTGACCCAGTCTATTAAATGTTTTCTCCCATATGAAAGATTTTAATATTCTCCCAATACGAATATTAAGTACTCCTCTTTAATGTTAATAATTTCCTCATTTCTCATTTACTCAAATCATGTTTCTCATTACACAGCTTATGGATCTTATATAATAAATTAATATCCCATTATTACAATTTTGGTTCGAATTTCTCAGAATTTATAAAATTTCACCTCAACTCTATTAGGTGTTCCTCTAAATTGAACTTTTATTATTTTCTCATTAGTATTTATAATTTCACTTTTCTCCAGTATATATTTTTCATATATATAAATATAGAACTCTAAGAATTAAAATCGAAATTATGCTCAAATTAAGCTCTAAATTATTCACAAAATTATGGAATCTCATAATAGTATATCTATATACATATATGTTTAGCCATACAATCATAAGTAATTCTCTCAGGATATAAACCGAAAATTCTCAGAATATGCTACTCGTCTATACTAAGAATATAGCAAAATCTCAATTAAATAATACTCTTAAATATTACCGGCAGTAGGAAGCGAGAGGTCGACGTGACATGCTGTATGTTCGATGTGGAAACTTTTCTCAGAAAAGTATTTGACTCTTTTCTCGTTTGAAAAACTCGATACTCAAACTTGAGTTTGAATTCGCCCCTTGCGAACCCAAATCCCTCAAGTCAGAGCTCTGATACCAACTTGTAACACCCTAAAATTTACAAGATTTTTAAAATTTTTGAAAACAAAATTATAATCAAAAGGTCCCATAAATAAATCTCAGATATTAATATTTAACATTTAATACATATTTATTGCGGAAATAGTTAAGATAAAGTAAAGTGTTATAAAATATTAAATGATGTCCACATCAGTAATGAAAAGATACAGCGGTCAACCGTCCACATTCTCCTTTCCTTTGCTGGTACCTGAAACAATGTGGGGGAAAGTTTGGGTCAGCTGGGGAAGCTGAGTGAATAATTCTCAAAATGCAAACAATCATAACATACAAGACATGAGGGCACATCGGTGTACTCCTACTCAGAATCTACTCGATTAATTACTCAGATTTATTTCTCAGATTTTATTACTCAGATTTTAATTTATATAGCGCGCTAGTGTGACTTGGGGCGAGAGATCAACCTCGACCCGCCTCACACCACCTCAACACCTGTACTCTTCGGTGTTGAGTCAAAAGGCCTGGCACCAGTACTCTTCGGAGCCAATTCAAAACGTCTAACACCAGTGCTCTTCGGTTTCAAGTCAGATATATTATGTTTAATGTTTAACTCATTACTCAGAAACTCAGAACTCAGAAACTCAGAACTCAGAAACTCAGAACACAAGATGCTAGATCACAGATAACTCCAGATAACAGATAACTCAGATAACAAATAACTCAGATAGCAAATATGGTGCAAGTAATGTAACACGTAAGTCATACATGTATAACGTTAAAACTGAATACACGGTGAGAATACTCACCTCGAGAAACGTAAGCTCCAAGGGTTCCCGACAATCAGAAAGACAGCACGTTATCCCCTAGACGGTCCTAAAACCAAAGAAAAACGAAATCCCGGATTAGAATCTAACCCCTTGTCCTTATTTCAGAAAAACTGGCAGCATCCGTCGGTCTCACGGGAACTGCCATAACTCTTAAACTGTGCAATAGATTTATCTCCTATTTTAACCATGAAAAGTAGACAACCAGAACTACACATCTCTGTGAGACGGTCACTGGCCAAAACAGATTCTAAGTGTCTCAAAACAGTGTTGCAAGACAGACATGCTGCACAGGTCAACTTCCTAACAGCAGCATACTAAATTAGCTATAACTTTTAAACCGTAATTCGGATTGACGAGAGGGTTGCGGCATTGAAAAGCTAACTCAGAAAACAAGTGACCATCACGGGCCAAAAATCCAAAAACATATTTTAAGTGTGGTAAAAACAGGCTCGAACACAGACTAAAGAATCTGCCTAAAAACTCAGCATGTCGTTTAAACCCGTTTTGAATCCCGACATTCACCCGCTTATTACCGAGACACCCGACAGTCCCGTAACCCATTTATAGTTTCAGAAACATGTTTTCACTAAACTAAATCTTTTGTTTACATTAAGTTTCGGTTTAGGGAACCAAAACCCTACGGGTTCGGTTCCCGGTTTTTCGTTTAATGACGTTTATCTAAAACGACCACGGATTTACCCAACCCATCCCGACATCCATACGAAGTCAGAAACTCAGCGATTAGGATTACTACAACCCGCGACGAAAACATATTTCATGCGAGACTCGATTAAGAACGACGGCTACAACGAAACAACAATAGAACCGAACTCAAGAATTGATATAACAATGACAAAACGAAACCGAGCCCTCCACGACTCAGTCCCAACCCGGTGATACACACTCGCACCTTACAATAAAACTCAATTAGTCATAGATTAAACGTAATCAAATAGCGAAGGAATGGTTTAGAGTTCTACCGAATAAATGGCACGATCGGGAAACCTGCTCAAGAAAAGTTCTCCACAAATCTGCTTGTTGCTTTCTTACTTCTTGTTCGTGGCCACCAATCCCCGACTTGTAATCTGCTCGGCGATTTCACTATTCAAACCCGACACCCGATATGCAAATCTCGATCATACCCGCAACACAGAATTCTGCTCGATGGTGGTTCTTGGTTGCTTTGCGTCCTATCCTGCCGGAGATCACATGGAAAATAAAACCAAGGTGGTGGCTGGATGGATGTTGTCGGAATTAAAGAAAGAAAAATAGGAATTGGCGATGGTGTGCTGCTGTCTTTGCCGGATCAATTAACAAAAACAAGTGATGGGTTTTTCTTTAGGATTCTGCCGGAAGAGGGAAAAAAGAAAGAGCAAGGTGGTGGTGGTTTTGGGTTTATCGGAAATACCAAAACAAAGAGGAAAATAAATAGATGACGGTGGGACTTCATTGGTTTAGCCGGAATCCCAATTAAAATAAAAGATGACGGTGGAGCTTCAACGGCGGTTTAGAAATGATCGAGGGAACCAATACGAGGTGGTTCACGGCTGGAAAAGATTTTGGGAGGATTAGGGTATATTTAGCTTAAGTATTAAACTCTATGGGCTCTAGACTTTTAAGCCAATAATCGGGCTAAAACAAAACACCACAAACGGGCTTAAGGCCTTAACTCGGGCCTAAAAGACTTAGCTGAAGGACTCGAGTGAGTAAAGGCCGAACTAAAATAGAATGAGGGTTATCCGGCCTAGGCTGGAAACATGAATCGCAAAAAGAGGCCTTGGCCTATTCGGCCGGCTTCGGGTTTAGGTCACGCACGACGCACTTCTAATCGCAAGGCTCGGGAAATTCTAAACGTTTATTGATACATTAATTCTCAATATTATTTAAACACAAGTAATTAAATAATTAAATAAAAATAATATTTTAATTATCAGAAATTCGGGGCGTTACAGTAGCAAACACAATACTTTTACCATAAACAATAACCCTGTGGATTCACTCAACATTATTGTTGACCCTTTTATATTTATGTTTTTCAGGTGATTAGGAGCACAGTGAGACTGGAGGATATGAGCAGTGGATTGTCGTGAGCCATGAATAGAACATTAAGTTTACGAACAATTATTTCAGTTTCAAATGTTAGGTCACAACACCCTGGTTTAGTTGGTTAATTGATTGGTTAATTATAATTCTAAGACAAATATTGGATAAGAACAAGATATGAGTCAAATGTATAATTCCACTAAGTGTGGCTTGTTGCGGAATAACAAGACCACTGATCAATTACAAAAGGTATGAAAGTGTAAAGTGAATTGGTGAGTTCTCCTTTGCAAGATGATCTCTATTTATAATGATATAGAGATCTTACATAATGAGCAAAGGAGTAACCGAAGGACTAAGGTAGGAAAATGACTAAGATCAAGGGATTTGATCTTAGTCCGTTACATATTGTAACTCAGTCCTTCTACTCAGTCCTTCTACTCAGTATCAATATCTGATACTGAGTACTGATACTGAGTTCCAATACTGATCACTCAGTATCAGACCTAAACTTAGCTATATTATTCTACATATTAATCAAAGCTTGTCTAGGTTGTTTTGTTATCTTAAGATCCAAAGGGGCAAGGCTTTTTGCCTTAACAATCTCCCCCTATCTAATGATAACAAAACAATTACAAAGAGATAAACAAAAAATACAACAGCATGGGTAGCAACATCTTCTTCTTCATTTGCTGTTGATGGCTTCATTCTCATAGAAGACTTCTTGTTTGATGTGGACAAACTCTTCTCTGCTTTTGAGTTCATCCCTTCTACAATTCAGAACTACAACAATCTTCTTTCTGAACCAAGAGTCTTCTTTCTTGGTGATCATCCATTTCAGTCCAACAAGGTGACTGATTTGAGCTCTTGGTAGATCTTCTTCAGAAATGAAGCACTCTCTATCCTCTGAGTCAGTATACATATATCCAGAAGTTGGATATATGACACTCTTTTGATCCTGAAAAACAAGGTTAGGAGGAAGAGGGTAATTTTTAAGTTACTTGTATGTATGAAGACATTCTGGTCTGTTGTTTGAGTAAGCCTCAGTCATCACACTGAGTGTTCTATACTCTATTTCATGAAGTAAGTCCTTCTCATAACATACTACAGCTACTGCACAGATCTCATCCAAGACTATTTGATCATAAGTTGATTTCTTTGGAAGCTCTTTGATCAGTCTTGTGATCTTCACCCAGTCTTGAAGACCAATTCTTTGAATATCATGAATAAATATCTTCATGGGAGGACTGGTTAAGCCAGTACAAGTGATAGTGATTCTTCCTTCTTTGAGCTTCACTTTTACTTTATTGACATCCAGATTTAACCAATGTATCCCCCTTACATTTGGAAATGTTTTGGTCCTCAAGAACTCATTCCTTTCCTCCTTATACTGAGTCCTAGCAGCAACCATATTCCAATAATGTTGAATATGGTCTGGACCCTTTCTTGAGATTCTATGTGAAGGACCAGGAGTATCAGTATCTGGGTCAGATTCTGGTTCAGCTTTGATTCCCAACTCTTGCTCATATAAAAATCTTTCTTGTTCTGCCCAGAGTTGTTGAGAAGTCAGTCTTGGAGCCTGCTCAGTATCACTGTCCAATGTATGAATAGGTCTTCTTTGTCTTGTTACCAAAGAAGCAGGTTCCTCACTTGATTCAGAAGAAGTGAGAACTGCATTGATGGGTCTTCTTGATAAGGAACTCCTTCTTCTAATCACCAGATTTTCTGGTTCTTCATCATCCGAGGATGATGATGAAGAATTTTCTTGTTCTACCAGATTCAGTGCATAGTTCACTAAACCTGGTTCTTCATCTTCATCATCAGCAATAGGCCAGATGAAAGGCCTATATACCACAATTTGCAAGTTGTTTTCTTCTAGAATAGGTGGCTCAGTATAAACTTGCTGTGGTTGGTCAGTGTGAGTCTCCCCCTGAGCAGATGGCTCAAGTGGGTCTTCAAAGTGTGGTACTGACCTACTTCTTTGTCTTCTTCTCTCATACTGAAATCGAAGTGGTTCAGTATGAGGACTCTGCTGATGTTGTTGTTGTTGTTGTTGTTCTTGTTGTGTAGGTTGGTCTTCATTCAATCTTTGTCTTTTCTCCCCCTGAGCAGATGGCTCAGGTTGATCAACCTCAGTATCTCTTTGTCTCTTCTCCCCCTTATTGTTATCATTGGATGGGGAGGGAAGAGGATCAGTATCACCACCCATGTCCCCTTGTGGTGCTTCAATGGTAGGGGATGGCATGGGCTCAGTCGCAGCATCAGTATCACCCTCAGTATTGGCATGGGAGGGTGATTGCATATGTGTAGGATCATCATCGCCTTCTCCTTCTTCATTATGTCCACCATGTGAGGATGGTGGAGGAGATGGAGGCTTATGTTGTTGTTGGAGTAGTGAGACTGACTGTTTGATGGAGTCAATGTCCCTACTCATAGTGTCCATTCTGGCCAAAATTGTATTCTGAGTGTGTTGAATGGCCAGAATATTCTGCATGATTGCTTGCAGAGTCACTTGTTCTTCTGCAGCCTGTGATGCTGGAATACCCTGCACAGATGGTGCTAAAGAAACAAAAAAATATAAAACTGGTTAGAAAGAAAGGTTTATCAAATAGAATTGTGGTGTTGTTTAATTCTATAATCATATAAACAGAGTTTGTGAAGTCTGTATTTCATCTGGTTTATGATGAAATATTGTGGACTTGTGCATAGCATGTGTAAGAAGGTTTTAGTAAAAGTGAGTGTGAAAGTTTAAGTAGCTCAATATAGGATAAGTCACATTTACTAAAAGGTTTGGGTTTGGGAATTCGAAGCCTGGGATGTGCTTCTTGTTATTTTCAATGTTTATCACTCGGTATTAGAGTGATAACAGAAATGTGGCTAAACCCCATGGAAAATTTTTGGATTTTGTGGCTTAAGGGTTTGTTATCATTTCTTGAATTATGCTACCCAACTCAAAAATAAATTGGACATTATTCAAGCAGCACCAGTGGGTGTCAGTGTGACATCAACCACCATTGTCTCTTTAAATGTTGAGACAACTGTAGACTGACAATGATCAATTGAAAGTGCTCAGTATATGAATTTTTCATAGCAGCAGTGGGCTAGCTATGTTGGCCATAAAAGGATATATATTTGAAAGATCGTTTGAGACTTTGGTCAGTATTGAGTTGGTACTGGCCAATACTTAGTCTCTATTGGGGAATGAAATATATATATATATATAGAAGTTTGAAGGCTTTTTAGAAATTCATACCTGAGACTCTGTCAGATTCCCTTCTAGCATCAGCAGAGGTCGGTGCAGGATCATGTGATTGTTGATGTGCAGCACCAACATCTTCAATACCGACTTGTCTTTCTTGCTGAGCACCTTCCAGTGTAGTTTGCTCATATTGAATCTCCACATCAAGAGGAACATGAGGTTCCTCAATTGGTTGAGCAGTTGGAACTAGTTCTGGACCTGGAAGGTCAGCGGTGGCTGCAACTAAGCTTTGGGCTTGAAGAGAAGCAGTTAATGATGGAACATTTGCAGGCTGCACCTCCTCAGATGATAACACATCCATAATGACTGGTGAGAGGTTTCTTCTTCTTCTTCTGAGGACAAGCTGTGTGGCTTCAGTCGACTCAGTATGAGAGGAATGTTGTTGAGTCGGTTCTTGAACTTGTGGAACATCCTGCACATCTGGCATCTCAACATCTTGACCAGCATTTCCTCCATTACCACTATTATCATCATTATCATCATCATCATCATCATTGTCTGATTCAGAATCAGACATGTCTGCTTCCTCATTTATGTGTTCTTGAACAATGGCCCACATATAAGGACTCAGTAGAGGCTCTCCTTGTCTTGGCCTGTAAAAGAAGATCTTCTCACTAAGAGGAGGAAGATCAACCCTTGGACTGTGAAACTCATCATCAGAATGTGTGGGCATTTAGTGTTGAAAGATGAGTGATAAGAATCTGCAGAAAGGGACATTACAATCCCTTGTGTTAGCCCGAACCAAAGTAGCTAATTCATTAAAAATGAGCCGTGCATAATCAATGTTTCTTCCATAGTACAGAGCATGTACTATTTGCATCCCAAATTCATTTATTTGGTCCAAAGCACCCGTCTTGTGGGTCATACACCGAATAATTGTTGTAATGAGAATACCCCACATAGGACCAAATTCGTTTCTTTTGATGATTCCCGTTGTTCCTCTTCTACCCAAGAATGGCAATACTGCGCGTGCCTCTGTTCTATCAACGAATGGGTCATACTGAGCTTGAGCGGGAAGCCTCAGTGTTTCACGAATGATGGCAGTAGAAACAAATGCCCTTCTTTGATCTCTAATTACCCACCCAGCAATCATATCTGGAGAATCGAGTGTGGCAGAGTACCAAAACTCGCATAGCATTTCTGGGTAAATTGCTCGAGGAGACAAGGTCAGTGCACGAGCAATTGGGCAATGCTTCATAAAAGTCACAATGTTTGTGAATTCTTGGCATACCCAGGCTTGAGGAATAGTGAAATTTGCTGTGATGTTGTTCCTCGCAAACCTGGGCAGTTCATCATTTCGGAATTTGATTTCCGATTCAACCTCTGGAGCAACGAAAGTGTAATTCGCCATCTGTGATTTTGATTTAAGAGTTTTTGCTTGCTAATAGAAAGTGAAATCGTTAATCGCAGAGAGAATTTAAAATAAAAGAATGAATAACTGTTAAAAGATATTTGAAGTAAAAAAAAAACGGTTATTTATAGGTGATTGAAAGATAATTAAGGTATTGGGAAGTTAAACCGGCTGATTTGACTGCCTTATCCTGTGCAAACGGTAACTTTCCTATTAAGAAAGGTTACCGTTGGGCAGTATGAGGGTTAAGCTCGGTGTGAACGCCGTCATACCCCAATACTGAGTTTAAAAAAAATTAATTTAAAAAAAATTTTAAAATTATAAAAATAATTAATTTACTCTGGAAATTAATAAAAAAATAAAAATTTTAAATTTTGATGATAACAGACTAGTGATACTGAGTGGTCAGTATCAACAGAGGTGATACTGAACGCTCAGTTTTAAGGAAAATTAAGAGAGATCAAGGATTCAGCATACCTAATTGCCCTAGTAAATACATAAACCTTTCCTCAGGGAGAGGTTTGGTAAACACATCGGCCAATTGTTCATCTGTTGGTACATAATCTACCTCAACCTTACCTTTTTCCACATTATCTCGAATAAAGTGGTGTCTGATATCAATGTGCTTAGTTTTGGAGTGATGGACTGGGTTCTCTGTGATAGCAATAGCACTCTTGTTATCACAATGAATTGGAGTCTTGTGAAAGTGGAACCCATAGTCCAATAGTTGATACTGCATCCATAATAATTGAGCACAACAACTTCCTGCAGCAACATACTCTGCTTCTGCTGTAGAAGTTGCTACCGAGTTTTGCTTCTTGGATGACCAACCTACTAGTCTTCCACCTAGGAATTGACATCCTCCACTTGTGCTTTTTCTGTCCAATCTACAACCTGCAAAATCTGCATCTATGTATCCTTCAAGGTCAAAGTTTGAGTCTTTGGGATACCAAAGACCCAGGTTAGGAGTACCTGTAAGATATATAAAGATGCGCTTAACTGCTTTCATGTGTGATTCTTTAGGATCAGTCTGATACCGAGCACACAAACATGTTGCAAACATGATATCATGCCTGCTAGCAGTTAAGTAAAGTAAGGAACCAATCATACCTCGGTATGTGGATTGACAAACTGGTGTACCAGTTTCATCCTTACTTATCTTATCCTGAGTACCCATAGGAGTGTGCATGGAGGATAAATTTTCAAATTTGTATTTCTTTAACATATCATGCACATACTTACTTTGATTTATAAAAGTGCCATCAGGCTTTTGTTGAACTTGTAAACCAAGAAAATAAGTAAGTTCTCCTATCATACTCATCTGATATTGAGTTGACATTATCTTAGCAAACCAGTCACACATGGACTTGTTAGTGGAGCCAAAGATAATATCATCTACATATATCTGAATGAGTAAGATGTCAGAACCATTCCGTTTTGAAAATAAAGTTTTATCAATTTTACCTCTTGTAAATTTATTTTCAATAAGGTACTCAGACAGGGTATCATACCAGGCTCTTGGAGCTTATTTGAGCCCATATTGTAACACCCCTGAAATTTGTATTAATTAAATAATAATATTTTAATCACATTATATTATTTATGAGTAACTTATATTATTTGGACGACCTGTAGTTAGTCGGTTCGTTTTTATCAGACGTTATATAAGTAATTAGACTTAATTGGTTAGACGTTTAATTATTTGGTCACTTTATAATTTAGTTGACGTTCATATATTATTAAAAGTAATTAAATAGTCCGTCTTAAAGTTTGGACCGGTTTGTTAATCATAAGTTTAAGGTGGTGTTCTTTTGAGTTGGGCCGTTCAAAGGCCAAGGCCCCGAGCTTTTGTTTTGCGGGCTTGGAGCCTTAGTGATTAAGTTAAGTTGATTAAGTAATACCCTAAACCTCCCTCATAGAAGTTGCCGCAGTTGTCAGTTTCGTTATTCATCCCAAGTGACGATTTCGTTATTCACTCAAATACTCCAAATAATGATTGTAAGCATTGAGAAACAAAGCAGGTGAAGACTTTTTGTTACTTCAGATGTGTGAGACGGTGGAGGAGGAACAACCAAATAGAATTCTTTTCCAACCAAGTAATTTTTTTGCCAACTTCCGACGATCGTTTAATTTCCAGCCGAGAACTCCTTGTCCAGTCCTCGTTTCTTTTTGTTCGGTTGTGTCACTCTTGCCGCAACTATGAACTAGCAATGGTGGTGTTGTAGTACGGATAGTCGACTTTTTGGTAAGGTTCCCTTGATTCCTTACGTCACGATTCTCGTGTTATTGATTACTGATTTTAATTATATTCTTGATTGATCGAGTTGTGATCACGATTTGATAGCAGGCTAAGGGTGGTGGTGACCATCGAGATGGAAGAGGGTTGTGCAGAATTCGGTGTAAAACTTCTCTTTTCTGTTCTGTTTTGATTCCTAAATCCCGATTGATGTTAATCTTTTTGTGTATAACCTGTGGTACCGAGCAGTGTTCATCATCAAGCAAGATTCGAACTAGATTAAGAACTCTAAAGAAATGGTGTTGTAGTCGGAATCAGGAAGCAATGGCCGATCGAATTGTATAATTTTGTGATGTTATCGATAGGCCAAACCAGTTTCATAACCAATGCGGGTTTTGAATGAGAATTCTGTGATGTTAATTCTTGTGAGCAGAATCGTTGTGAGCTTTTCCCGAGCAGCTTTAACCGAGCCATTTTCCGTATAGAATTCGGTAGTCACTTCTTCCGTTTTTATTCCTTTGATCAATCTATCGTTGAATTGCTATTAATTGAGTTTGTTGTAGGGTTTTGGGGGCGTGATGTCGGGGCTGTGACCTAGCCATAGAAGGCTCGGGTTTTATTAAGTTTAATTGTTTTGATTGTCAATCTAAAACAGGTTAGGGTTAGATTGGTTGTTAATCATATCGTTTTTGTCGAAATCATCTAAACCGGGAAGTTTTCCAACAAACGAGCTAAATAGAATATTTCTAAAATAAGTTTTCTGTGATAAAGTAAGTTTTCGGGGCTGTCGAGTGCCTCGGGAGCTAACGAGATGGTGTCGGGTTTGTTAAATCGGGTATTTATGAAAACATTTTCTGGCAGATTCTGCCCAACGTTTTCGGGCCTCTTTTTACCACACTTAAAATAAGATTTTGGACTTTTGGCCCGTGTTGGGACCTTGGTTTTTGAGTTAGCTTTTCAATTCCGCAACCCTCACGTCAATCCGAATTACGGTTTAAAAGTTATAGTCAATTTGGTATGATACTGTTAGGAAAACGACCTGTGCAACATGTCTGTGTTGCAACACTGTTTTGAGTCACTTAGAGTCTGTTTTATCCAGTGACCGTATCACAGAGATATGTAGTTCTGGTTGTCTACTTTTCATGGTAAAGATATGGGATAAATCTACTTCATAGTTTAAGAGTTATAGCAGTTTCCGTGAGACCGACGGGTGCTGCCAGTTTTCTAAATTGAGTCCTTAGAACGGATTGTAATTCAGGTTTCATTTTTATGCTTTTAGGATCATCTAGAAATAACCGAGCAGCGCCTTAGAGTATTGAGGATCCTTTGGAGCTTACGTTTTTCGAGGTGAGTATTCTCACCGTGTATTCAGTTTTAACGTTGTACATGCATGACTTATGTGTTACATTTCTTTCACCATAATTGTTATCTGAGCTTGAGCTGTTATCTGAGTTTGATCCGCTATCTGAGTTTTATTTGTTATCTGAGTTTGACATGCTATCTGAGTATCTGAGCAGCTGTTGATTTATTTTAATCTGAGACATTGTGCCTGGGTAACCGAGCTCGGCACAGGGTCATTCTGTGCTACTACTTGCTAGGGCATCTGAGATAATCATGTTAAAGAGATAATAAAACATAATAACACACATCTGAGTTTTTGGCTATATGCCTGGGATCACCTCCCGTCTGAGTTTATATCTGACTTGACACCGAAGAGCACTGGTGTCAGACGTTTTGACTTGGCACCGAAGAGTACTGGTGCCAGACCTTGTTTTTGGGATTATTCCCGTCTGAGTTTATATCTGACTTGACACCGAAGAGCACTGGTGTCAGATGTTTTGACTTGGCACCGAAGAGTACTGGTGCCAGGCCTTTTTGACTCAACACCGAAGAGTACAGGTGTTGAGGTGGTGTGAAGCGGGTCGAGGTTTATCTCTCGGCCCAAGTCACACTAGCGCGCTATATAAATAAAATCTGAGTAATAAAATCTTAGTAATAAAATCTGAGCAATAAAATCTGAGAAATAAATCTGAGTAATTAATCGAGTAGTTTCTGACTAGGAGTACACCGATGTGCCCTCATGTGTTGTATGTTACGATTGTTTGCATTTTGAGAATTATTCACTCAGCTTCCCCAGCTGACCCCTATTTTCCCCACTGTTTCAGGTACTAGCAAAGGGAAGGAGGAGGTGGACGGTTGACCGCTGTATCTTTTCATTACTGATGTGGACATCATTTAATATTTTAAAACACTTTACTTTATCTTAACTATTTCCGCAATAAATACGTTTTTAATGTTAAATATTAATATCTGAGATTTATTTATGGGACCTTTTGATTATAATTTTATTTTCAAAAATTTTAAAAAATCTTGTAAATTTAGGGTGTTACAAGTTGGTATCAGAGCACTGACTTGAGGGATTTGGATTCACAAGGGGTGAATTCAAACTCAAGTTTGAGTTATGAGTTTTTAAAATGAGAAATGAGTAAACTATTTTCTGAGTAAAGATTCCACATCCAGTATGCAGCATGTCACGTCGACCTCTCGCTTTCCAGTTGCCAGTAATATTTTAGAGGTTTTATTTATTTGGGAATTTCGTGGTATTATGAGTTTTGAGGAATGACAAATATGAGAATTGTGGTTATTATTTTGAGTATAATTCTGATTTAACTCTGAGTGTATTTCGCGACGAGAATCGCTTTTCTGAGTATATTTTCCGTGTGTAATTCTGAGTGCATTTGCGTCATACATGCTAAAAATTATAATTACATACAATTTTATTTAATCTATGAGGTTTTATAATTCTGATAAATTTGTAACCAAAAGGGGTAATAAATGGATATGAAATTTTGATAGTAATTCCATAAGTTATTTGATGAGAACATGTCTTGGGTAAATAAAAATGAGAAGGAATAAATTTTTCGTTTGGGAAAATCTTTTTGCTGAGAAAATGATAAACCGAGATTTATTAAATTGAGATCAAATGAGAAAACTTTTAAAGTATGTGATTTTAATAGCTGAGTCTGAAAATCCATAATTTTTTTTATGAATTCAGTGAGAGATTATTAATTTAACACAGAGATATTGAATAACCTATATAAGTTTGTTATACCAACTAATCGAGGATTGCCGAGTCAAATTAAACAGAAATTATTCAAGTTTATCTTAAAGGGTATTTATTAAAAGTGAACTAAAGGGAGACTATCATCATGAATTCAGTGATGATTTATTTAAAAATGAATCAGAAGAGCTTATTAGTTATATTATGTTCTGAGTTAAAAACATAATAAAATACTTTGTCTGAGCGTTTTTTTTTTTGCTGAGTGCATTTATGAGTAATGTTTATAAGATTTTGAGTAATTTATCAGATATGAAAGTAAAATTTTCTTCCTTTTAGTGTGATTTGCTGGTGGATTTATATGTGGGAAGTTGTAAACTTTGGGATTGACTCGTGACCAAACAGAAGTAGGTGTCGAAAGTAATAGAGGGCCCCTATTACTTTCCACACAGGACTTCTGGTTGATTATGGGGAGATTTTGAGGGGAACGATGGACCAATGCTTGTTTCTGTGAATTTTGTAGGGGTATCCTAATTGTTTGTGTGTTGATATGCTTACTTGTTTTAATATGGTAGAGAATGCCAGTTTTCAAACTCGAGGACGAGTTTATCTCCAAGTGGAGTTGAGTAGGGGTAAAAAGGGAAATTGCCAAGAAATAATTATTACTATATATTATTTATATATATTACGAGAAAGATGCTTATGCATAGAGATTTTTCTAGGTAAGGAATTAAAGTGCGAAATCTAGATACATATAATTGATCAGAGAATTTATAAGAGTAGCTATCAATTCGAATAGTTGTGAATAATTAAATAAATTATATGGAGTAATTATAGAGTTATAACAAATTGATAAATCGGGATTAATTGAGAAAAATAATAAATCAAGGTAATTGGGTTGAGTGTAATCGTGAAAAGAGAAGTACTAAATAATATAACTATATACAAAATAAGATAAGTATACGTATTCCTGTGTGATTATAATTAGATAATGATGAATTATTAAATTAAGTGATGGGAATTTATTAATGAGTCAAATTTCTAGAAAAACGGCTATAACGAAATTTTGAAGAAATGAGTTAAAATGAGGTCATTAAATTGAGTTGATAAAGAATTATTAAAACAAATGGGAAGAAAATCTTATTTTGATTGATTATTGAGTAAATTTTTGAGTTTATAAAAAAAAATTAGAAATTGAGTTCTGTGAACAAGTTACTAAAATGAGTTAAAAGAGAAAAATGTTTTAAATTAACGGGAAGTTTTATTTAAAAATTGAGGTGTTATAATGTTTTTATGAGAAAGTTCTATTTGCGAGTAATACTTTTTTTTTTTTGAGTTATCTAATAATATAAATATATTTTATTATTATATATTGGATATTTAAAATTTATGGAATCGAGTGAATGAGGAATTCATTAAGTGGATAAAACAATGAGATCTATAATAAATGAGCACTGAGAATTACTAAAACAAGGAAGCGCTAAATTTAGGTGTAAAGAGTAACATTTTAAAGTGAGAATAAAGGGTAATTGCTTTATTGAGTAAATGAGAACTAATGAATTGAATTATTAACTGAGTAATGAGAAATCGTTATTAATAAGTGTATGAAATTTACTCAACTATTTTTCTACTTGTAAAAAGTGGGTAATATGAGTTTAACGAGTAAATATGTGGGCAAGATAATCAAAGAAGTTAATATAGACTGCAATAAGTTAAAGCTGAATCATGAAAATTTTATCGAGTGTATTTGGAGTACATGCACAAGGAGAAATTTAAGGATATATATTTAATATTAAAATAATTGTTCTGATTATTGGTTCATATATCTTAATTATTAATCGGAAGTGACCTAATATATATATAAAAATGAGTAGATGAGAGATGAATCGGAAGTGGGTAATGATGCCTTCTTATGTTTATATATAAGATTTATGTGTGGTAGTTAATGATGTTGCTGATAAGCATTACTATCTTCTGAGTTACATTTATGGATTTATTTCTGGCTGTATTTATAAGTTAAAATTCTGAGTTAGATTTCTGGGTTATACGTCTGAGATATATTCCGAATTAGACTTCTGAGTTACTTTCCCGACTGACATTTCTGGGTAAATTGCTTAAGTACTACTGGGTGATTTTGAATTCTGTGTGCATTATCTATTATTTATGTGTGATAAAATACATTTACGTGAATTATGTACTTGTCGTGTAGTGATTGATAGTGGTGCGAACCGCTAAATTGTTTATTTTGTTTTAAAACAAACTAATGTTCTATAGAGTAGAAGACCTTCAAATGCCATTTATTGGTAGAGATTGCTAATAATAAGATTTTGTTTGTTAATAAAATTAAATGCGACAATTTGTTGGAACTGTACGGGAAAGTTTTTCCCATAAAGACTTATTGTTATCGCCATGAGAAGGCCGAGTGTAAATGAGAGCACGATCGGATGACCGAGTACCACATCGAGATCATCTGTCGCCACAAACCAAATCGTAACAAATCTCCAAGTGGAGTTGAATCGGAGACTCAACGCAACGTTAATCGCTGTGTGCAAGAACCGAGTCCAGCTGCGAGAGTAAGAATACACCTTCAGCAGAGTATCGTGGTTTTATTGTGCTTATTATCGACATTCATTTCCGTCAATAAACCGAGATCCTTAGAGAGCATTCCATTTTTATCTCTTTTTAGCCTTATCTTCTTACGCCGTTAGAGACAAAAGAGGAATAGGGAAGAGCTGAAGTTTATTCAGATCGAGAAGACCTCCCTAAGGAGTTCTTTTCATTCATAACCTCATCGTTTTCCCCATCTGTGGATGTGTGTCGTTCTCGAGCCTGAGGCTGAGATGCGAGATCGCTACCCTGAACTTCTTCTGAACCATCACTTCGGGGACGAAGTCTATTTCAAGTGGAGTTGAGTTGTAACACCCCTGAAATTTGTATTAATTAAATAATAATATTTTAATCACATTATATTATTTATGAGTAACTTATATTATTTGGACGACCTGTAGTTAGTCGGTTCGTTTTTATCAGACGTTATATAAGTAATTAGACTTAATTGGTTAGACGTTTAATTATTTGGTCACTTTATAATTTAGTTGACGTTCATATATTATTAAAAGTAATTAAATAGTCCGTCTTAAAGTTTGGACCGGTTTGTTAATCATAAGTTTAAGGTGGTGTTCTTTTGAGTTGGGCCGGTCAAAGGCCAAGGCCCCGAGCTTTTGTTTTGCGGGCTTGGAGCCTTAGTGATTAAGTTAAGTTGATTAAGTAATACCCTAAACCTCCCTCATAGAAGTTGCCGCAGTTGTCAGTTTCGTTATTCATCCCAAGTGACGATTTCGTTATTCACTCAAATACTCCAAATAATGATTGTAAGCATTGAGAAACAAAGCAGGTGAAGACTTTTTGTTACTTCAGATGTGTGAGACGGTGGAGGAGGAACAACCAAACAGAATTCTTTTCCAACCAAGTAATTGTTTTGCCAACTTCCGACGATCGTTTAATTTCCAGCCGAGAACTCCTTGTCCAGTCCTCGTTTCTTTTTGTTCGGTTGTGTCACTCTTGCCGCAGCTATGAACTAGCAATGGTGGTGTTGTAGTACAGATAGTCGACTTTTTGGTAAGGTTCCCTTGATTCCTTACGTCACGATTCTCGTGTTATTGATTACTGATTTTAATTATATTCTTGATTGATCGAGTTGTGATCACGATTTGATAGCAGGCTAAGGGTGGTGGTGACCATCGAGATGGAAGAGGGTTGTGCAGAATTCGGTGTAAAACTTCTCTTTTCTGTTCTGTTTTGATTCCTAAATCCCGATTGATGTTAATCTTTTTGTGTATAACCTGTGGTACCGAGCAGTGTTCATCATCAAGCAAGATTCGAACTAGATTAAGAACTCTAAAGAAATGGTGTTGTAGTCGGAATCAGGAAGCAATGGCCGATCGAATTGTATAATTTTGTGATGTTATCGATGGGCCAAACCAGTTTCATAACCAATGCGGGTTTTGAATGAGAATTCTGTGATGTTAATTCTTGTGAGCAGAATCGTTGTGAGCTTTTCCCGAGCAGCTTTAACCGAGCCATTTTCCGTATAGAATTCGGTAGTCACTTCTTCCGTTTTTATTCCTTTGATCAATCTATCTTTGAATTGTTATTAATTGAGTTTGTTGTAGGGTTTTGGGGGCGTGATGTCGGGGCTGTGACCTAGCCATAGAAGGCTCGGGTTTTATTAAGTTTAATTGTTTTGATTGTCAATCTAAAACAGGTTAGGGTTAGATTGGTTGTTAATCATATCGTTTTTGTCGAAATCATCTAAACCGGGAAGTTTTCCAACAAACGAGCTAAATAGAATATTTCTAAAATAAGTTTTCTGTGATAAAGTAAGTTTTCGGGGCTGTCGAGTGCCTCGGGAGCTAACGAGATGGTGTCGGGTTTGTTAAATCGGGTTTTTATGAAAACATTTTCTGGTAGATTCTGCCCAACGTTTTCGGGCCTCTTTTTACCACACTTAAAATAAGATTTTGGACTTTTGGCCCGTGTTGGGACCTTGGTTTTTGAGTTAGCTTTTCAATGCCGCAACCCTCACGTCAATCCGAATTACGGTTTAAAAGTTATAGTCAATTTGGTATGATACTGTTAGGAAAACGACCTGTGCAACATGTCTGTCTTGCAACACTGTTTTGAGACACTTAGAGTCTGTTTTATCCAGTGACCGTCTCACAGAGATATGTAGTTCTGGTTGTCTACTTTTCATGGTAAAAATATGGGATAAATCTACTGCATAGTTTAAGAGTTATAGCAGTTTCCGTGAGACCGACGGGTGCTGCCAGTTTTCTAAATTGAGTCCTTAGAACGGATTGTAATTCAGGTTTCATTTTTATGCTTTTAGGATCATCTAGGAATAACCGAGCAGCGCCTTAGAGTATTGAGGATCCTTTGGAGCTTACGTTTCTCGAGGTGAGTATTCTCACCGTGTATTCAGTTTTAACGTTGTACATGCATGACTTATGTGTTACATTTCTTGCACCATAATTGTTATCTGAGCTTGAGCTGTTATCTGAGTTTGATCCGCTATCTGAGTTTGATTTGTTATCTGAGTTTGACATGCTATCTGAGTATCTGAGCAGCTGTTGATTTATTTTAATCTGAGACATTGTGCCTGGGTAACCGAGCTCGGCACAGGGTCATTCTGTGCTACTACTTGCTAGGGCATCTGAGATAATCATGTTAAAGAGATAATAAAACATAATAACACACATCTGAGTTTTTGGCTATATGCCTGGGATCACCTCCCGTCTGAGTTTATATCTGACTTGACACCGAAGAGCACTGGTGTCAGACGTTTTGACTTGGCACCGAAGAGTACTGGTGCCAGACCTTGTTTTTGGGATTATTCCCGTCTGAGTTTATATCTGACTTGACACCGAAGAGCACTGGTGTCAGATGTTTTGACTTGGCACCGAAGAGTACTGGTGCCAGGCCTTTTTGACTCAACACCGAAGAGTACAGGTGTTGAGGTGGTGTGAAGCGGGTCGAGGTTTATCTCTCGGCCCAAGTCACACTAGCGCGCTATATAAATAAAATCTGAGTAATAAAATCTGAGTAATAAAATCTGAGCAATAAAATCTGAGTAATTAATCGAGTAGTTTCTGACTAGGAGTACACCGATGTGCCCTCATGTGTTGTATGTTACGATTGTTTGCATTTTGATTATTATTCACTCGGCTTCCCCAGCTGACCCCTATTTTCCCCACTGTTTCAGGTACTAGCAAAGGGAAGGAGGAGGTGGACGGTTGACCGCTGTATCTTTTCATTACTGATGTGGACATCATTTAATATTTTAAAACACTTTACTTTATCTTAACTATTTCCGCAATAAATACGTTTTTAATGTTAAATATTAATATCTGAGATTTATTTATGGGACCTTTTGATTATAATTTTATTTTCAAAAATTTTAAAAAATCTTGTAAATTTAGGGTGTTACACATATAGAGCTTTATCAAGCTTGAAAACATAATTAGGAAATTTAGGATCAATAAAACCTGGAGGTTGTTTAACATAAACTTCTTCTTGTAGTTTTCCATTTAGAAAAGCACTTTTGACATCCATCTGATAAACTTTGAAATTCTTAAAGGCTGCATATGCAAGATACAACCTAATAGCTTCAATTCTTGCTACTGGTGCAAAAGTTTCATCATAGTCAATGCCTTCTTCTTGCCTGTAACCTTGAGCAACTAACCTTGCTTTGTTTCTGATGACAACACCATCCTTGTCCATCTTGTTTCTGAACACCCACTTAGTACCAATAATAGTTTTGCCAGTAGGAGGTGGTACTAAGTTCCAAACTTTGTTTCTCTCAAACTCTGTGAGCTCTTCTTGCATAGCCTCTACCCAATCTTCATCTAATAGAGCTTCATCAGCTTTCTTTGGTTCAATGGTAGATAGAAAACTTGAGAAGAAACAAAAATTTGCAGTTGCTTGGGGTGGAAACTCTAATTTTCTTCTTGTTTGGACACCTTCTTCAATAGGACCAATAATGTTTGAGTGTGGATGGTCTCTGTGTTCCCTTAAATTGTTTCCTAAGGGAGCATTTGAAATAGGATCAAAACTATCTTGTTGATTTGGTGTGTCGTGTGTCTGATACTGAGTGGAATTCTGGTCAGTATTAGACACCGAAGGTTGCTGTTCAGCTTCATTTTGCAGAGATGAGGTGGATTCTTGTGAAGTGTTGGATGTTTCACCTTCTTCATAGGTAGAGTGGTTCAGATCATTAGTTGGAAACTCAGTGTGAAGGTTCTCTGTTATGGGAGCCTCAGTATTAGTCGCAGTTGAGTAAGACTGAGTTCGAACTTGATCAGTTTCATTAAACTTATTGGGAATAAAGTGTGGATGAAACTTGGGCTCTTCAGCAATGGAGTTTTCTGGATTGCATAGGATATCTATGCCACTGATGTCTTCACTTGCTGAGGTAGAATGCTCATTCTGATCTTCATCAAATGTGACATGAATGGATTCTACAATCATCTTAGTTGAGATGATATACACTCTGAAGGCTTTAGAGTGTGGAGAGTAGCCCATGAACACTCCTTCATTTGCTCTGGGAGCAAAGTTGTTGAGATTTTGTTTTGTACTGAGTACAAAGCATTTACTCCCAAAGATGTGGAAGTATTCCACATTAGGAATCTTGCCATTGTATAACTCATATGGAGTCTTCAGATGTCTTTGGACTATAGTGGCTCTATTTTGAGTGAAGTTTGCACAGTTTACAGCTTCAGCCCAGAAACTCAGTGCCAGTCCAGCATGGCATAATAAAGTTCTTGCAGCTTCAATCAGTGTTCTATTCTTTCTTTCTACAACACCATTTTGTTGTGGTGTGTAGGCTGCAGAGAAGTTTTGAATGATTCCTTTTTCTTCACAGAAATTGGCTAATACTGAGTTCTTAAACTCAGTACCATGGTCACTTCTAAGTTGCTTGACCTTGTTTCCTTTTTGAAGTTCCTCTCTTTTTATAAAGGCAATGATTTTTGTTGTTGCATCTGACTTAGTCTTGAGGAAGATGACCCAAGTATATCTTGAAAATTCATCGACCAAGACTAGAGTATAGATCTTTTTGGCCAAAGATGGTGTGCTGATGGGGCCAAAAAGATCCATATGTATCATAGTAAGAGGTTCATTAATGGAATGATTGACCTTGGACTTGAATGAACTCTTCTTCTGCTTGCCCATTTCACATGCTGAGCATAACTTATCTTTTGAATAAGTAATAGTGGGCAACCCTCTCACCAGTTTCTTCATACTGAGCTCGTTGATATTTCTAAAGTTGATGTGAGAGAGTTTCTTGTGCCATAGCCAATGCAATTCTGGCTTGACTTTAGAAAGCAGGCATACTCGAATAGTTGGGTCTATTTCAGATAGGTTGACCACATATACATCTTTTTCTCTTCTAGCAATGAGTACAGGCTGGCCTTTATCATTGTAGATGATTCCTGCAACCTTCCTGAATCGAGCTTCATTGTCATCATCACACATCTGGCTGATACTGAGCAGATTGTGTTTAAGACCCTCAACATAGGCAACTCTTTTAAAAGTTATGTTGCCTGCCTTGATCACACCATAACCTCTTGTCTTTCCCACCGAGTCATCTCCAAATTTAACAGAAGGACCCTTCTCTGGAGTATAATTGAGAAGGTATTCCATACTGCCTGTCATGTGTCTTGAGCAGCCACTATCTAAATACCATTTTCTGTCACCCTGCACAAGACACAAAATAAGAGTTAGTTCTTTTTAGGAACCCATTTTTGAATGGGACCTTTGGTGGGATAAACATATTTTGACTTGATCTCTTTATGTGGAGTGGTCAGTATCACTTCCGTGAAAACTTTTGAGGTTTTCTTTGGTGATACTGACTTAGTTTCTCTCCTTTTCTTTGGTACTGAGTATCTAGCACTTGAGAGATCAGTCCAGCATTCATCTCCCTTATGACCAGTATGATGACACCTATAACATTTTCTAGGTCTATTTCTAAACATATTTTCATAAGGTATTTTAGAAAAATGTTGCACTTTTGGTAGATCAGTATGAACAAGTTTTGCAAATTGTTTGCTTAAAGATTTGACCTGATCACCAAGTGTTTTTAAAATGTTATTTTTGTCATTTTTAATAGGTGTTTTAACATTTTGTTTTACTGGTTTAAAGGGTGGTGGATCTGATTGCTTCTTTTTGTTTGGCATAGAAGTCTTTCTAATTTTATTAGTGTAAGACTTCTTGTTTCTACCAACTGTGGACCAAGTTGAAGTTGTTTTTTGTTTATCATGTTTTGAAGAAACAACTTTAACAGGTTCTTTAGATTTCTCAGTATATGATGTTTCTGTTCATGCAACTTCTGTATTAGATGAAACATTGGAGATAGAAGTTGTCTTATTATCATTATATAATTCAAAAGTTGTTGTATTAAATAATAATTCAAAAGGTGGAACAGCAGAAGTGTCATACTGATCTATTGGGAGCTCAGTATCAGAAATTTCCTTTATAGAAAATTCAATACTGGGTTCTTGTAGCTCAGTATAGCACTTTGAGCAGATGGAGGGACCAATAGGTTTTTCTAAAATTTCATTTTCCTCATCATCTGACTCGGTTTGACATCCAACTTCACAAATAGTTTTAGCTTTTATGAATTTAATAGGGTTCATATTTGAAAACTCTTCAAATAAATCAGCAAAATTGTTCCTATTTTTAAATTGGGGATCAACACCAAGTGCAGCCCTCACATTTTCTGGGAATTGTTGATTTAAACATTTATTTAATTTTATGCAAGCATTTCCCCAAGATTTACACTGTTTTTCAAAATTTTCTTTTTCAAGTTTGTGTAAATGAGCTTTATCAGCTAATCTTTGGTTAATGTCCTTTAAATCCGAAAAGTTTAGTTCTAAATCTTTATACTTTGCTAATTTATCTAAGTTTTCATTATTTACCCTTTCAAGTTCTTGAATTGTTAATTTTAAAGCTTTTTCTTTTTGTACAGAAGTTTTAAGATCAACAATCATATACTCAAAAATCTTGGTTTTTTCATTCACTGAATAAGTTTGAAAGGAACTTACCTTGTACAACTGAGTGGAATCCCAATCAGTATGGACACTCATCCTCTCAGCCTCTTTGATATCCTTTTCAAAGGAGCTCTTCAAATCATCTTCAGTGAAAGCCATAAAGGCTTTATTCTCAATCTCTTCCTCATCATCACTTAAGTCTTCATCCATCCATGCTTCTGAGTAAAGTGCTTGATGAGGTGCTCCATTCCCTTCTGCCCTCTTGCCCTTGCTCCAATTCTTCAGCTTGACATATTTGTCTCTATACCTCTTTGCTCGGTATGCAATCTTGTCATTTTGGTCAGTCTCAGAAGACTTGGTATGACAATTTGCAGCAATATGTCCAGGCTTTCCACACCTATAGCAAAGACCTGATCTTGAGTCATTATTAGAAGAGCTAACACCAAGCCTCTTCTTTTTCAACTGATCCAGCTTCATAGACATAAGAGCCATTTGGGTTTCAAGCTCTTCTGCCTCAGCATCAGCAAGATCAACTTCTGGTTCTTCTGGCTCAGTTATAGTATATGCCTGTTTCACAACTAGAGCCATGCCAGTGGAAGCCTTGTCAGTTTTCTTCCAGTTGATCAGTCTTGCAGCATTATTCTCCTCATGATTCAACATTAGACCATACAAAGTTTGAAGAGTGTATGACTCAATGTTGTTAGCAGCATTGACAGAGTTTGTCATGTCAAGAAATTGTTGAGGAAGACTATCCAGGAACTTTTGAACAAGCTCTCCTTCCTCTTTCACAATGCCTACACTGATTAAATCATGGATAACAGTATTGAACCTGTTATAGAGAGTGGTGATGTCTTCATTAGGAGTTGAGAAGAAGTTTTCATATTTCCTTCTCATGTTGCTTTTTCTTTGCAACTTCACCTTTGCTGTGCCTTCATAGGTGACTGATACGCTATCCCACATAGCCTTTGCTGTTGGCAATTTCATAATTGCATTAAGTATTTCTTTGGTAACAGCATTACCAATCACTCCCTTTGCTCTTGAGTCTAGACTGAATAACTGACGGTCAGTATCAGTCCAGGTGTGTTTCAGTTTTGGAACTGTCCTTATGCTCTCAGGAGCATCATCAGTAGCAGCAACGGGTTCCACAGTTTGTGGGATGATAGGACCATCATTTAGCACAGTGAGCATTTCATGATGAATGGATTCGAGATACCACTGAGCTTTTAGCTTCCATTGATGGAAGTCTTTACCATCAAAGATGGGTACTCCCTTTCCAGACATAATGGGTGCAACAATGGTAGACATTTTGGATTTTTGAGTGTTGGAGGGATAGATGTAGGGAATGGCTGCCAGGGTTATAGATCGACTAAATAAAGATTAATTTAGCCTGCTTTGATACCAGTTGTTAGGTCACAACACCCTGGTTTAGTTGGTTAATTGATTGGTTAATTATAACTCTAAGACAAATATTGTATAAGAACAAGATATGAGTCAAATGTATAATTCCACTAAGTGTGGCTTGTTGCGGAATAACAAGACCACTGATCAATTACAAAAGGTATGAAAGTGTAAAGTGAATTGGTGAGTTCTCCTTTGCAAGATGATCTCTATTTATAATGATATAGAGATCTTACATAATGAGCAAAGGAGTAACCGAAGGACTAAGGTAGGAAAATGACTAAGATCAAGGGATTTGATCTTAGTCCGTTACATATTGTAACTCAGTCCTTCTACTCAGCCCTTGTACTCAGTATCACTATCTGATACTGAGTACTGATACTGAGTTCCAATACTGATCACTCAGTATCAGACCTAAACTTAGCTATATTATTCTACATATTAATCAAAGCTAGTATAGGTTGTTTTGTTATCTTAAGATCCAAAGGGGCAAGGATTTTTGCCTTAACATCAAACAATTTCTATTTTAGGAAACTTTATATTTTTAGAAAGTGAAACTATTTTCATTTGTTATTTGTGTGGTTGTTTGTTTACTTAATTTTTGCTGTGTTGTCATGAACGTTACACCTCCGTTCTTCCGCAAAACATTTTAAATGAAGTAAAACGCATTTTTGGCGGGGTGTGACATTTTAATATAATTTCATTCCTTTCGAATGTTTATTTATACATACCAAACAAAATGCGTTAATCATCCATTACATTCCAACATAATTACCAAACATGACAATGTAATTGTAATTAACAAACTCATGCATAAATGAAATGTCGTGAAGATTGAATTTTATCTTAGTATAATATTCATTCCAAATATTCGAATATTAGGGTGTAACTAAGGATTGAACCCATAATATTTATAGTGAATACATAAAGATAATACACACAACAGTTTAGATTCTCATATGTTCTAACTTGACACTTATTTTACTAGCTTGTGTCTTATCCTTCAATAAGCATATCAAAGCTAAGTCCCACACTGCTTGAAGCAGCTAAACTTCATGCTTATATAGGCAGCACTTTTACTCTTACATCTGCATATTCAATTTTTTAAAAGAACTATTAAGAAATGACATTTCAACCTCCTTTACTTGCAGTTCTGAACACATACATTGGGATGATTATAATAATGTGTTCCAATCTTCTAACATCAAGATTTCCACATTGAATTCAACATATAATATTAAATTTGACGGGAACTGGGTATCTTAATATAAAATATTTTAGGTGGACTTTAAACCCATCCCTACAACCGCCTTGTGCACAAGATCTCTAGTTAACCTTTTGGTTAAATGATCGGCTAAATTCAATTGAGTTCTAACAAACTCCACTGATATAACACCATTCAAGATAAGATCACGAATCTTACTATGTCTAACACCAAAGTGTCTAGACTTCCCATTATACACTTGACTATATGCCTTAGCCAATGTAGCAGCACTATCGAGCCTGATAGAAATGGGAGATATCCGTTTGGGCCACAATGGAATCTCATATATCAAATCCCTTAGCCACTCAGCTTCTTTACCAGCTGCATCCAGGGCTACAAATTCAGATTCCATTGTTGAAGTTGTAATACAAGTTTGCTTCTTGGAAGCCCAACTAATGGCACCCCCTCCAAGAAGAAATACCCAACTACTTGTAGAGGAGTGATCCTCTAAGTTGTTAATCCAACTGGCATCCGAGTATCCTTCTATAATAGAAGGATATCCACTATAAGTTAAATCATAATCCATAGTTCCTTTCAAGTACTTGAACACTCGACTTAAAGCTTGTCAATGCTGAGTACTAGGAAGGCCAGTATATCTACTAAGCTTTCCTACAACAAATTCTATATCAGGCCTAGTGCTGATCATAACATACATTAAGCTTCCAATAGCTCTTGAATATTTAAGTTCAAACACTAGAGCTCCTTTATTGGGTAGAAGCTAAATAGTAGGATCAAATGGAGTATTGACAGGAGTACAATTTCTAAAGTTAAACTTTTCAAGTATCTTCTCAATATAGTGAGATTAAGAAACTGATATACCAATGTTTCCCCATTTGATCTTTAAACCAAGATTAACTTCAGCCTCCCCCAGATCCTCCCTATCAAAGCTAGATGATAAAAGAACTCTTGGCTTTATCAACTTGATCTTGATCAGTACCAAAGATCAACATATCATCTACCTATAGACAAATTATAACTTCTTTACCAGAATTATCAAATTTGCAATAAACACACTTGTCAGCTTGGTTTAATGCATAACCATTAGATAAAATCACATCATCAAACTTTTGATGCCATTGTTTTGGTGCTTGTTTCAGACCATACAATGATTTCTATAGTCTACATACCTTATTTTCATTTCCAAGCAACACAAACCCTTCAGGTTGTTTCATATATATCTCCTCATCTAGTTCACCATTCAAGAATGCAGTTTTCACATCCATTTGGTGAATCACAAGATTGTGTATAGCTGCTAAAGCTAACAACAATCTAATAGTGGAAATCCTAGCAACCGGAGCATAAGTACCAAAGAAATCAATACCTTCTTTTAGCCTAAAGCCTTGGATAACCAATCTTGCTTTATACTTATCTATGGTGCCATCCACTTTCATTTTCCTTTTGAGGATCCATTTACATCCCAATGCTTCACCACCAGGAGGCAAATCCGTTAATTCCCATGTATTATTATACAAAATAGAATCAATCTCATCTTGAATTGCTTCTTTCCAGAAATGAACATCCCTAGATGTCATCGCTTCACTAAATGTCTTTGGATCCTCCTCAATAATACAACAATATTGATGTTTAGACACAGTTTTGTCCTTTGTTCCTTCAACTAAATAAAGTTGAAAATCAGATCCAAATGATTTAGCTTTTCTGACTCTAGTGCTCTTTCTAGGTGCAGATGATCCAGGTACAGAATCTGTACACCACCACTTGCATCTTTAGCTTGAGGTGCACTCTTTCTAGAAGATTGTTGAATCATATCCCTTGGCCTTGGTATAGATGTAAACCTCTCTTCATCAAATATGGCATTTCTTGACTCAATAACAGTGTTCACCGACACATAGTCATTAGATTCTATAACATAAAATCTATATGCCTTGGAATTCTCCGCATATCCAATGAAGATACAGTCTATACCCTTTTCACCCAAGTTTTTCCGTTTGGGTTCACTGAGCCTAACAACAGCTCTACAACCCCAAATTTTGAGATAACTCAAATTTGGTACCTTTTTATACCAAAGTTCATAAGGAGTGTTCTTACTCCTTTTATTTGGAGTTCTATTAAGTAAATAGAAGGCTCTTAACATAGCCTCAACACAAAATCCGTCACTTAGACCCGAATAGGATAACATGGAATTTATCATTTCCTTCAAGGTCCTATTCTTTCTTTCAGCCACACCATTTTGTTGTGGTGTGTAAGGAGCCGTAGTCTAATGTATTATTATAGTAGACTCAAAGTAAAATGGATCATAATACTCATCACCTCTATCCGTACGCAAAACCTTTATTAAATCATGTTTATGAAGCTCTACTTGTTGTTTATAAATTTTTAAATTTATCAAGAGCTTCATCTTTTGAATGGAGTAAATAGGCATAGCAATATCTAGATGCATCATCAATAAACGTTACGACATACTTCTTGTTTCCTAGAGAAGGTGTTGCATGAAAATCACATAAATCACTATGTATAAGTTCCAACACTTTACTTTCTCTATTGACATCTTTGAAAGGTTGTCTAGTGATCTTTGTTAGCATACAAGTCTTACATTTTTCATTTTTCATGTGAAAATCGGGTATTAAACTCATTTTAGACATATCTTTTGATCGCTTATAATGAACATGACCTAGTCTAGCATGCCATAAATCGGATTCATTTAAGTTATTGCTATTACTAGTAGAAGCTAAACAAACGGAATTATCATAACTAGGATAATTAAGATTCAACATAACCATAACATTACAAACATAACCAAATCCAACAAAGGTGCCATGTTTCGACAAGATATACTTGTCACTTTCCAACACTTTTTTGTACCCACATTTATTTAATACTACTTCACTTAGGAGATTCTTTCGAATTCCCGGTACATACAACACATTATCTAAACACAAACATTTTCCGGAAGTAAAATAAAGTAATACACAACCAACACCCTTGATTGATTCAGTTGCAACATTTCCAATCTTCACAAGGGATCCATCTTCAATTGGTTGAAAGACTTTAAACCAACGAAGATCTTTGCAAATATGAATTGTAGCACCCGAATCAACCCACCAAGCAACATCATCATCCTGTACATAATATGCATCAGAAATTACAGAAACATAATTTTCAATATAACTAAAATTATGTAGTAAATCAGAATTCTGACCTTGCTTTCCCGGGCCCTTAGACCCACTAGGTCCAACATTAGACCCACTCGGACCAGCCTCTTTGTTCACGACGCGAACACGACAATCTTTCTTAAAATGACCCGGGTTGTTACACTTCCAACAAACCGGAGGCTGTTAGGGCTTTTTGTTTGATTTGTCATCTTTACCATTAAACTTCCTTTTACTTTTAACCTTGTTGGGATTCTTGGATTCATCACCTTCCACCATATTCACAGAAGAAGAGCCAACTATGTTCTTGCCTTTAGGATTGTTATCAAGTTCTTGATTTTTCAAGGACTGTTCAATCCTAAGATGGCTTCCAAGTTGCAACAAAGTTAAGTCTTCTTTATTATGTTTAAGAGTGGTTTAAACACTTTCTATGAAGGGGGCAATTTGTCCATAATCATAGCAACCGAAATTGCTTCATCCATTTTCAGATTATGTTGGGCAAATTGTCCCAAAATCCTCAACAATTCGTGGAATTGTTCCATGACAGGCCTGATATCAATCATTTTATAATTCATGAAATTACCAACCAGAAACTTCTTACAAGATGCATCTTCTGCCATGTACTTGGATTCGAGAAAATCCCATAGTTCCTTTGCGGATTAAACGTTTTGATAAACATCAAAGAGAGAGTCAGTCGTACCATTTAAGATGTGCCCACGGCAGATGTAGTCATCGTTCTCCCACTTCGATCTCTTTCTCGCCACTTCAATCGGTTCATCTTCAACGAATTCAGGAATGAGTGTACTCAGAACATACACCACTTTCAGAGTGGTAAGGAGGAAATGCATCTTCTTCAGCTAGCGACGGAAACCCTGCCTTTCAAACTTCGTCAACTTATCAAACTTGCTCGTCATGTCTTTAACAAAATTCATTGTTCGTCATTTTCACAGACTACTTTGATCTTTGTTAGAAACTTTGGTTAGATTTCGATTACTTGGAAAACCGTGAAGTCATGAAACACTTTCAGATCAATGTATTTCGTCGGTACTACGAAATCTTCGATCGGATAAAATCACAATTGCAAGAACAGAGAATTTTCGAGAGAGTTTTGAAATTTTTCGTACCTAATCTCTATAACCAAATCTGTGATATCCCCAATTCTTTGAAACTGGTGAAAACCGATTAGAACTGCAATGGAGCAGTTAAAACCGCCCAAAACTGCCAAAACCGGGTCAAGTTTGGGTCGAATTTTACGGGTCAAAAATCAGGGTTCGAATCTAGAATTCGGATTTTGTACACATTATTTTATAATGGAATATCAACCTAGGGGCGCTGCCCTCGGACCCCCGCCAGGGGCGCTGCCCCTTGGACCCCATTCCTAGGGGCGCTGCCCCCGGACACTTGTTCAATCGGTATATTTTAATCAAAATAAATTCAAACAAGCGTGCACTCCGCACCATCCTTGTTCAATATTTATTAAGATTACATTTTGTCAACAAGTTTATCACATTACACTTAAATAATATTGGTGATACAAATTACAAGCATGGGTACTTTGGCAAAATTATTTATATAATTGAGGGAAAAACAACATTATTTGTGGAAATATTTTTAACATCTGCATTATATTTGGAAATTACAGTGCAAGAATTAACCCATTTCCTGACTACAACTATGGCAACGACATTTTTGGTATAGCCTATCTCGATGACATATCGTGTGACGGGGGTAATTCCTTGTAAACTGCTTGTTGTGAGTTATTAGCTTAAGTTGTTTGTGAGAGTAACTTAATAAATGCGTAATGATTTAATGAGCTGTTAATTAACTCATGAGCTATTATCTTGTAACATCCCAAATTTTAATGGACAAGTATTGTTAAATAGGTAACTATTATTAAATAAATTAGTTTTGATTAATTACTTATTAGTTACTTCATAATACAATTAATATGGTTACACTTTCATTAAATGGATTTATAAATATTAAAATAGCATTTTATGAAAAGGAAGGATCAGCTATTAACGTCATCTCAAACTTCAAATGTTAGTTAAATATGAATACTTATCCACCATATCTCTCGGCCAAAACTTGGGGAACAATAACTCTTTTTTGATGCTATATTAATTATAATGAGTAAATGGTCATAAAGGGGTAAAAAAAACTCCTAAACGGCATACTCCGTGTTATATTTGAGAGAGAGAGCGCGCGCGCAAGAGAGGCTAAAGAGAGAAACAATGGGGGCGTTTTGCTCGACGTAGTATTCCGTAATATAATTGAATTCAGTTTAAATTGAATTTGGTTGTAATTGAATACGATTACGCGTTTGACTACCAAAATTTTGAGTTAGAATTCAAATCAATACTTATGCATTTTTTAAAAACTTTCTTAGATTATTTTTGAAAATTTTATTATTATTTATATATTGTTATTTTTTTAAAGTTAAATTTTTTTTTAAAATTAAAGTTTTTTATATTATTTTTTAGTTTTTTAAAAAAATTAATTTTATTTTAGTTTTTTCTATTTTTTTAATTTTTTAAACGATTCTAAAATCCGAATCATACAAAATATGCAAACTGTTAGTTTACCGTAATTGAATTCATAGGGTGTTTGTAGAGAATTCAATTACAACGAATATTGTAATTCGAAATTACGCGTAACTAAATTACGAAAAAAACGTTCATCCAAATGTCCCTACTTAATATAATTGAATTACAATTACGGAGGATTACGTCAAAACAAACGAGCCATAAGTCTCCATTGAAGTTTTGGTCAAAGAATTTGGAATTGATATTCGGTTTCGTTAAAGGTAAGCTTTGTTTTTAATTTCGAAAATTCATGTATAATTAAATAACGGGGTTGGCATGGTCGGATTTTCATGGTGGTATGAATGTGTTAAAATCACTAATTTAGGTTAATATTTAGAGTAAATTACACGAAGTAGTTTTAGATTTGGTCCCTAAGTCTTAGAAATTACACGCGTGGTCATCGTGGTTTGGACTTCGTATTGGTTTTAGTCGCTAATAGTAACTGCCGTTAAAATTTGCTGTTAAACTTTTTAAATTGACAATTTTACCCTCACTATCTCTCTTTCCGTGCAAACAAAAACACACTCAACTTTTTCCTATTTCATTAGATTAACAATTTCTTCAAACTTTTACAATATCAATTAAGTATTTACATAATTAATATTTAGGCAAATCCAAAACTTTTGAAATGTATGACTGAAGAAAATGCCGAATACCTGAATCTGTTTCAAGGTGGAAAAGCTACCGTCGGCCTGCCACAAACCACCAACGTGAGATGTACGGAAAAATCGCCGACATCCGCCTACGCAAACCCTAGATCTGAAGATCTGTTCTTCGTCATTAAAAAAAGCGAGATGAACCTTAGATCTACAAACCCTTGTGTTTTTCCGCCGGTGAAGGGCAATTTTAAATTTACGATCACGGGATGTTGTTGATGCTGTTCTCGTGTTAGGGATCACATCTTCTATTACTTGAAACTCACATAAGAAATCAGAATCTCTAATTTGCAGATTTTAAGATTTATAGATTTTAAGATTTATGGTGACGGTGCGGTGAGTTTAGGGATCTGCATATGATGTGAGAAATCAGAATCTCTAATTTACTAGGGATGAAGGGGAGATTACACATATGATTGCCTCGAGTTGGGATGTGAAAGAGAGATGGAGAGGTGGAGGCATTGTGTGAAAATGGTGTTTTTGCAGGTAGATCTCGTCGGAGATGTCGCCGGAGATATCGCCGGAGATGGTGTCGGCTGCGATGGAGGAGGTGGTGACTGGTGACTGCCATTCAGGTCAGGGGCGGATCTGTACCTTAGCACACGCTGGCAAAGGCCACGACTCAAATTTTTTCGCGTAGTATATATTTTTTATATTTTTTTCGATTTTTTGAGGTACTATAGTAAAAGTTACCCAATAACATAAAAGTTAAAGCAACACTAAAAACGAAACCAAAGCCCAACCCAAATAGCTAAACCTAATTAAAAAACTATTTTCCCACACGGTCTCAATGGAACCGTACATAGTAGCCGCCCCCTTACCTAGCTGGTTCTAATATGTCTTCTCCGCCACAGTGTACTTTTTTCTTATATTTTATCTTCTTTTCTAGCTGTCTATTTACCTAGTTTAATTAGACCCTACAAATAGTAATAATAGTAAAATAATGTACGATCTGTAATTGAATATAATTGTCAAGAGGAATTATATATTGAACAATTGTTTAGAGCCTACAATCTCTGCCACTATGTACGATTGTCATTGTCAAGAGAAATTATATATTTAACAATGTTTTTTAAGTTTTTGAATATTGATTATATAATTAATTTGATAAAACACCTTTCTAAACTTACAATGAAGCAAGTAAGTTTAAGATAAAGTCTTAGTAAGATTAGTTCTAATTTAATTAGTTCTTGGATTATTTTGGTTGTAAATTAGTTCTAATTTGATTATTCTTGAATTGTAGGCTAATATTGGATCTTTTTTTTTTAAACCAAGACAAAGTCCTAATGAAAGTATGGCAGGTTCTTCCAAAAATCATGTTCCAATGAATCAAATCATTCAATCCCTTTGGTTTCTAATGTAATTCCACAAAGACCACAAAATCCACTATCTAGAAGTATTCCAAATACAAGTGTTCATATAAATGATTTCCAATGGCCCCGCGGATAGACCATAGATTGCTACGTATAATCCAAATCAAGTGGATGAAATAAGAAGGGCATATTTGCTTCAAGGAGCTTGTCAACCAACTGGTCATACATTTCCTACAAAGAAAATGGGTAAGAAAACAAGATGTTTTGTTGCTGAATGGTTTAATAAATTCGATTGGTTAAAGTATAGCATAAAACAAGACAAAGCCTATTGTTTATTTTGCTATTTGGTTGGAGACCTGGTGGGACAACAAGGTGGAAGAGATGCATTTGTTACAGAAGGTTTTAATAGTTGGATTAAAAAAGAAGCATTGAGGATTCATGTCAGTAATATTGATAGTTTGCATAACAAAGCACGACAAAAGTGTGACTTTTTAATGAAAGAAAAACAATTTATTGGTGTTTCATTTAAGAAACAAACTGAACTTGAAAAGGCTAACTATAGACTTCGGTTAAGTGTTTCGGTAGATGTTACTAGACATTTATTGAAGAACGCATTACATTTCTTGGTCATGATGAGTCAAGTGGCTCTCTTTCTAGAGGGCTTTTCATTGATGTAATATCTATAATTCGAAATCATAATGAAACCATTTAGAATGTTACTTTAGATAATGCTCCTCAAAATAATCAAGTGACATCCCCAAAGACTCAAAAAGAAATTCTTGAATGTTTCTCAAAAGAAATAATTATGGGTATTTGCAAAGAAATTAGAAAGGATGTGTTTGCTTTATTGGTTGATGAATCTAGTGTGAAGGGGTTTCATAACACTGATCGACCACTTGGGTCAACCTCCTAGTATACTTGGTTCGAACCAAACTGGTAAGAACATGATGGTGTTCTTGACCGGTTAAACCAACTAGCTGGTTCAATCCCTAAAAGTGGAACTGAGATTGAACTTAATCCTTAAACCCTAAAGGATTATAAGAACTTGGCAATCAAACTTGATTAACAAGAAAGAAACATTGTACGAAAAACTCGAACACACACAATGCTTGTGTGGTTCGTTCGACCATCACCAAGAACCCTAGGGTTCTTGGTCGAATTCGTACAAGAGGGAGAAGAGGGGAAAAGGGTTTCCCAAAAACATACCTTATCGTTTGCTTTAGATAGTCCACTGATGATGAAGAAATCGAGCGACCTTCTAGTTGATCCTTGCAATGAACTTGTTCTTCAAGACTTGAAGAACACGAAGAACGAACAAAGAACGAAGAAACACAATGCTTGTGTTCTTGTTGATGTTCGGCCAAAACAAGGAGGAGGGGAAGGGATGATTTTCGTGGGGTGTTAAGCATCAAATAAGGGTTCCCATAAGCCTCTTATTTATAGTTAAATAAGTTGCGCTTAGAACCCTCTAGTTTAATTAATATTAGATCTTTAATTAAACTTTTTCCTTTTATACTTCCATCCCTTATAGTTTTACTAGTTATTATTGTCACACTTAATTATCAAATGCCTTAGTATTATACACTTATATATTTCGGTATAGACATACACGAAATATATACTTGTGTTATACACCTTTAATAATTAATTAGACAATAATATTATTCAATCACTATATGATTTAATAGCTTTAAATCATATCATGGATAATCTTTAATTAACACATTGTATATTTACTTAACTAGTATATGTGCAAATACATGTATTAATTAGTTAGTTAAACTAATCCAGTAATAAGTTAAACTTAACTTAATACTTAACTGATTCATAATGACTATTATGAATCATTCCTCTTCGTAGTATGATTGCATATCTTGCTCGTATTACATGCACTCACCGGTGTGACCCTTTAGTGTTTCGTAGGCATGGATGTATCATCATAGGTTGACTAACTGTGCACATAATTCCAACAGACTCCCACTTGTGCAAGTTCGTAACCTTTATCTTAATGAAACGAGCTACAGTGGCCTTCTAGATGGGCATGTAGGTAACCAACCTCATAAAAACAGCTTATGTAACCCAGGTATAGTTTCAAAAAACTCTTTAATAGCGTCTCCTAGTAAAGAGCACTCTGTCTTTAATTCTTGGGCAACGTTGTTATTCTCTTCATCCTCTATCGCCACCTGATGGTACCCTTTGTATGCGTCCAGGAATGATTTCCACCGGTTCGCCCCCCCCCCCCAAGGATTCCACCTTTTGCTCTATTCTGGAAGAGGATAGCTATCTTTAGGGCATGCTTTATTAAGGTCTTTGAAATCCACGCACATGCGCATGGACCCATCTCCTTCTTTAATTAAAACAAGGTTTGCTATCCATTCTGGGTATTGAGTGCTCCGTAAGACTCCTGCATCTATTAAAATCTTAACTTTTTTGTTGACTATTTCGTTCCGGTCCGTCGCCATACCCCGTTTTGTTAGCTTTATTGGACGGAAAGAAGGATTTACCGTAAGCCTGTGCTCTGCTACTTCCATAGATACTCCCGTCATATCCTCCGGCTCCCACGCAAAAACTTCCTTATGCTTTTTTAATAACACTTCCAGATCTTCTTTCAATCCTTTTGGTAGGTCTCCCCTAATTCGGACCATCACGTCAGGGTGCTCTGGATTAATAACGATGTAAGCCTCTTCTTGTTCCGTCCAACTAACTTGATGAGTGACGCTATTGCATTCCAATGGAGGCATGGGCATGCTCTGGACCATGACAACTCCGTGTTCCGAAGGAAACTTAAGCAAACCATGAATCGTTGAAGCTATGGCCTGGAACTGCCACATGCCTGTTCTTCCCAGGATAACGTTGTACCTGGAAGGTGCTTCTAAACAATGAATTCCACCAAAATTGTCATGTTGTGAAACTTCTCCCAGTCGGCTAACATGAGGGGGTGATGTATCTTTCCTTTGGGCCATACAGATTGTCAGGAGAATCCGATAACCGGAGCCTTTGCGGGCTTCAAGAAAACTTTTATTTCGACAGAAAACTTGTCGAAGCAATGATTATACATGATGTTTGTTGAACTCCTTGAATCAACGTAAATTCGCTGAACCATTGTTTTTGCTATTTTCCGAAAACAACTAAAGGTTCCGTCCCCACGTAACCTTCCGACACAGGCTCCCCCTGCCAAACTCTACTGTTCCCCCTCTTCTTTTCCCCAAGAAAGGAGCTTTTACTTCTTCCTCCAAAGCAAAGATTTCTGCATTATATGCGGCTACTTCGTTTTTCGCAGGAGGCTCCACTACAGCCGTCTCCATCTTTCCTCTGATTTGCGTTTCCTTCTCCCTTTTATAGCTTTCACATGAAGCGGTAGCATGTCCCATGATTTTATGAAATTCACAGTATGCGTATGGATCTCTAGGATACCGTTTCCTCGTTGTTTTTCCTTCGGCGGGTCTCCGCGTTTCATGAATATAAAAAGCTTCCTGTCGGGACGAGGGGTATCGGTCATGCGAGGACCTTCCTTCATGAGTTCGCCCCCGGTACTGTTAGGTAACAACAACCCTGGTTTACTTGTTAGTTAGAATTCAGTTATTTAAGAAAAATAATGTATTGAACACAAGATTATAGTCAAATGTAATATTCCACTAAGTGTGGCTTGTTGCGGAAAAACAAGACCACTATACAATTACAAAGTATATGAAATGAGCGTATAAATTGATGAGTACTCCATTGCTAAGTGATCTCTATTTATAGTTTTATAAAGATCTTACAAAAGTGGCAAGGAGTAGTAGAAGGATTGATATATGGAAAGTGACCGAGATCAAGGGATGTGATCTGGTCAGTTAAACATGAGAGGTTTAACTCAGTCATTCTACTCAGTACTGGATTTCAATACTGAGTTCCTATAGTGAGTGGCCAATAGTGCTTACTCAGTATTGCACCGAGACTTAGCTAATTTATTCTACAAACTATTTTAAGCCAGTCTAGGTTGTCTTGTTATCTTAAGATCCTAATGGGGTAAGGTTTTTTGCCTTAACAATCTCCCCCTATCTAATGATAACAAGACAATATTACAAAGAGAAGGCATAAAACAAAACAAGGAGAAAATAAATAAGAAGAGCGCATAGTCTTCTTCTTCATCTAAACAACTGAATCTTCTTCTTCATCTGTTGTTGATGGATTTCTGCTCATAGAAGACTTCTTGCTTGATGTGGATGAACTCATCTCTCTTTCTCAGTTCATCCTTTCTGTTGTTGAGCACAACAACAATCTTCTTTCTGAACCAAGAGTCCTCCTTCTTGGTTATCATCCATTTCAGTCCAACCAGATGACTGACATGGGCCTTGGGCAGATCTGCTTCAGAAATAAAGCACTCCCTATCCTCTGAGTCAGTATACATATATCTAGAGGTTGGATATATGATAGCCTTCTGATCCTGAAATATAAGGTTAGGAGGAACAGGGTACTTCTGAAAGAACTTGTTTGTATGAAGGCACTTTGGTCTATTGTTTGAGTAAGCTTCAGTTATCACACAGAGTGCCCTATACTCCACTTCTTGGAGAATGCCTTATCATAGCATACTGCAGAAACTGCACAGATTTCATCCAAGACTATCTGAGCTATAGTTTATCTGGTTGGTAGCTCTTTGATTAGTCTTGTGATCTTGACCCAGTCTTGAAGACCAATGTTCTGAATATCATGAAGAAAGATCTTCATGGGAGAACTGATTAAACCAGTGCAGGTGATAACAATTTTTCCTTCTTTTGACTGCACTTTCAACTTATTGACATCAATGATTAACCAGTGTATGCTCCTCACATTTGAAAATGCTTTGTTCTTCAAGAGCTCCTTCCTGTTCTCCTTATACTGAGTCCTTGCTGCAGCCATATTCCAGTAATGTTGAATATGGTATGGACATTTTCTTGTAATTCTGTGAGAAGGGCCAGGAGTATCAATATCTGGGTCAGTATCTGGTTCTTCTTTAACCCCTAACTCTGGTTCATATAAGAATTTCTCTTGTTCTTTGACGAGTTGTTGATAAGACTTTCTTGGAACCTGCTCATCATCACTGTCCACAGTATGGACAGGTGTTCTTGGTCTGGTGATCAAAAGGGCAGGTTCCTCACTTGATTCAGAAGAAATAAGAACCACATTTTTCATTCTTCTTGTGGGTGGTCTTCTTCTTCTGGTAACCAGATAGTCTTGAGATTCTTCTGGCTCTTCATCATCTAAGGATGATGATAAAGAGCTTTCTTGTTCTGCCATATCTAGTGCATAATTTATGAGATTCTGAATGGGCACTGGATTTGGTTCTTCATCCTCATCATCAGCAATAGGCCATATAAAAGGCCTGTAAACCACTATCTGCAAGTTATTCACTTCCTGAGCTGGCTCAGTGTGAATCTCCTGAGGGTGGTCAGGATCAGTATCAGTGTCCCCCTGAGCAGATGGCTCAGACTGATGTTCTTCAAGTTTTTCCAGTAATGACCTTCCTCTTTGTCTTCTTCTTTCGTACTGAAACCCAAGTGGTTCAGTATGAGTAATTTGATGTGATGGTTGTTGTTGTGGAGGTTGATCTTCATTAAGTTTTCTTCTTTTCTACCCACAAAGCAGATGGCTCAGGTTGATCAACCTCATCTTCTCTTTGTCTCTTCTCCCCCTTATTGTTATCATTGGATGAGGAGGGAAGAGGTTCAGTATCACCACCTATGTCTCCTTTTTGATCATCATTTGTACGAGATGACATAGGCTCAGTAGCAGCATCAGTATCACCCCCAGGATCTGCATTGGAGGGTGATTTCCTAGGCTCAGTATCATCTCCACCTTGATCTGTATTGTCTCCACTATGTTGAGATTGTGGGGTCAAAGGAGGTTGTTGTTGTCGTTGGAGTAGAACAACTGACTGTTTTAGTGAGTCAATTTCACTACTCATGTCAATTTCACTACTCATGTCAATTTCTCTACTCATTATGTCCATCCTGGCCAGAATTGTGTTCTTTGTGTTCTGCATGGCCAGGATTTGCTGCATGATTGTATGCAGAGACACTTGTTCTTCTGGAGCATGTACTGCTAGATTACCCTGCACAGATGCTGCTAAAGAAACAAAAAAATAGAAACTGGTTAGTATAGGGTGGTATATCAAATAGAATTGTGGTGTTGATTAACTCTATAATCATTTGAACAGAATTTTTGAAGTCTGTATTTCATCTGGTTTATGATGAAATATTGTGAACTTGTGCAAAGCATGTGTAAGAAACTTTCAGTGAAATGTGAGTGTGAATTTTTAGTAGCTCAGTGTAGGATAGGTCACATTTTCTGAAAAGGTTTTAGGTTTAGGAAGTGAAGCCTGGGATATGCTTCTTTGATTTTAAATTTTTAGCACTCGGTATTAGAGTGATAACAGAAATGTGGCTTAAACCCCATAGTAGAATTTTGGCTATTGTGGCTTAAGGGTTTGTGATCACTTCCTAAATCATGTGATCCAACTCAAAATAAGTTGGACATGATAAAAGCAGCACCAGTGGGTGTCAGTGTGACATCAAGCACCATTGTCTCTCTAAATGTTGAGATAACTGTAGACTGACAGTGATCAATTGAGTGCTTAGTGTATGAATTTTGCATAGTAGCAGTGGGCTAACTAGGTTGGCCATAAGAGTGTGTATTTGAAAGTTCGGTTGAGACATTGGTCAGTATTGAGTTGGTATTGTCCAATACTTAGTCTCTATTTGGGGAAAAATTTATATATATATAGAAGTTTTAAGGTTTTATAGAAATTCATACCAGTGACTTTGTCAGATTCCCTTCTTCCATCTGCAGAGCTCAGTGCTGGATCATCTGTGTATTGATTTGAACCTCCAGCACCCTCAGGACCTTCATGGCCTCTATCCCGAGCTCCTTCCATAGTGTGTTGCTCATATGATATCTCCACATCAAGAGGAACATGAGGTTCCTCAATTGGTTGAGCAATTTGTTCTGGTTCTGGACCAGGAAGGTCAGCAGTTGCAGCAATCAGATTCTGCTCCTCAAGTGATGGAGTTAGTGTTGGAGCATGTTTGTGCTGCATGGAATCTGATGAAAGAGCTCCCATAATTACTGGAGTCAAACTCCGTCTTCTTCTTCTTAAAACGAGGCGTTGCTTAAGTGACTCAGTATCAGTGTCTGATAAAGTATGAGGAGCATCAGCATCCTGTTCTGGTTGTGGAATATGTGGTTGTGGTTGTGGTTGAGCATCCACCATTTCAACATCTTGACCATCATTTCCACCATTGTTATTATCATCATCATCATCACTGCCTGCATTGGATTCAGTATCAGAATCATCTTCATCATCATCTTCTTCATCATCAGTATCATCTTCAGCATCATCATTGATATGAGCCTGTACAATAGCCCACATGGATGGACTCAACAAGGGTTCTCCTTCCCTTGGTCTGTTAAAATAGATCTTCTTATTGAGAGGAGGAAGATCAACTCTGGGACTGTTGAATTCATCTTAAGTACTTGCAGCCATAGAATTATGGAAGATGAGAGATAGAAATCTGCAGAATGGAACATTGATTTCTCTGGTTTGAGCCCGAACCAGAGTGGCTAGTTCATTGAATATCAGCCTAGCATAATCGATATCTCTATAGTAGTACATTGCATGAACCATCCGCATCCCAAAATCATTGATTTGATCCAAGGCTCTAGATTTGTAGGTCATACACTGAATGATTGTTGAAGTAAAAACACCCCGCATTGGACCAAATTCATTCCTTTTTATTATGCCAGTGGTACCTTGGCGACCAATAAAGGGCAACACGGATCTGGCTTCTGCTCTATCAACAAACGGTTCATACTGAGCATGAGCAGGAAGACGTAGTGTTTCCCGTATTATAGCAGTGGACACAAAGACTCGTCTTTGATCATGAGTGACCCAGCCCGTGATCATATCTAGAGAGTCGAGTTGTGCACAGTACCAGAATTAACTCAACATTTCTAGATATATAGCCTGACGAGAGAGTTCCAGAGCTCGAGCAATCGGACTGTTCTTCATGTACGTGACGATGTGTGTAAATTCAGGGCAAGCCCAAGTTTGAGGAATATTTAAGTTTGCAGTGATGTTGTTCCTCGCAAACTTGGGCACTTCATCGTTTCGAAATTGCGTCGCTGGTGCAGCCTCTGGTGCGATAAAACGATAGTTCGCCATTATCTGTGATTACGATCAAAAATTTGTTTGCAAGAGTAGAGTACAATCTTTAATCACAGAGAGAATTAGAAGAAGAAAGAATGAATAACTGTTAAAAAGATTTTAAATAAGAAAGAACGGTTATTTATATTAAGATAGCAATAATCACGGTATTGGGAAGTAAAAACGCCTGAAATGACATCGTTATCCTGTTCCAACGGTAACTTTTCTATTAAGGAAAGTTACCGTTGGGGAGTATGAGGATTAGAAACAGTGTTCACACTCCAGGATTCCCAATACTGGGTAAAAAAAATTATATTATTTTTTTTAAAAGTATAAAAACATTTAATTTAATCTATAAATTAATGAAAAATAAAAATTATTTAAATTTGATAAACCAGACGAAGTATATTATCCTGGTCAATATTGGACCCAATACTGAGCGGACAATATCAAAAAATTTTGGAAAGAATTAAGGATTCAGCATACCCAATTGCCCTAGTAGATACATAAACCTTTCTTCTGAGAGAGGTTTAGTAAACACATCAGCCAATTGGTCCTCGTAGGAACATAATCTACTTCAACCTTACCATTTTCCACATTATCTCGAATAAAGTGGTGTCTGATATCAATGTGCTTTGCCCTTGAATGATGGACTGGGTTCTCAGTGATAGCAATAGCACTCTTGTTATCACAATGAGTAGGTGTCTTGTGAAAATCGAACTCATAATCCATGAGTTGGTACTGCATCCATAAGAGTTGAGCACAACAACTTCCTGCAGCAACATGTCCTGCTTCTGCCGTGGAAGTTGCTATTGAATTTTGCTTCTTGGATGACCAACCAACCAATCTTCCACCGATGAATTGACATCCTCTACTTGTACTTTTCTTGTCCAGCCTGCAACCTGCATAATCTGCATCTGTATACCCTTCAAGGTCAAAGTCTGAGTCTTTGGGATACCAAAGACCCATGTTAGGAGTACCTGAAAGATATCTAAAAATTCTCTTAACAGCTTTCATATGAGATTCCTTGGGATCAGCCTGATACCGAGTACACGAACATGTTTCAAACATAATATCAGGCATGCTAGCTGTTAAGTAAAGTAACGAACCAATCATACCTCGGTATGTGGATTGACATACTGGCTTACCAGTCTCATCCTTACTTATTTTATCCTGTGTACTCATAGGGGTGTGCATAGAAGATAAATTTTCAAATTTGTATTTCTTCAGGATGTCATGCACATACTTACTTTGGTTTATAAGAGTGCCATCAGGCTTTTGATCAACTTGTAAACCTAGAAAATAAGTTTGTTCTCCCATCATACTCATCTGATAATGAGCTGACATTATCTTAGCAAACCAATCACACATTGATTTGTCAGTGGAGCCAAAGATAATATCATCTACATATATTTGAATGAGTAAAATGTCAGACCCTATTCTTTTTGAAAATAATGTATTACCTATTTTACCTCTTGTAAATTTATTTTCAATTAAGTACTCAGACAGGGTATCATACCAGGCTCTGGGAGCTTGTTTGAGCCCATACAAAGCTTTATCAAGCTTAAAACATAATTAAGAAATTTAGGATCAACAAAACCTGGAGGTTGTTTAACATAAACTTCCTCTTATAGTTTTCCATTGAGGAAGGCACTCTTGATATCCATTTGATAGACTTTGAAGTTCTTGAAAGCTGCATATCCAAGATACAGTCTAATTGTTTCAATTCTTGTAACTGGTGCAAATATTTCTTCATAGTCAATTCCTTCCTCTTTCCTGTAACCCTGAGCAACCATTCTTGCCTTGTTCCAGATTACAACTCCAAATTCATCCATCTTGTTTCTGAACACCCACTTAGTACCAATAATAGTTTTGCCAGAAGGGGGTCGTACTAAGTTCCAAACTTTGTTTCTTTCAAACTCTGTGAGCTCTTCTTGCATAGCTTCTACCCAGTCTTCATCTAATAAAGCTTAATAAGCTTTCTTTGGTTCCATGGTAGACAAAAAGCTTGAAAAGAAACAAAAGTTAGCAGTTGCTTGGGGTTCAAAAGATAATCTTCTTCTGGTTTGGACACCTTGTTCAATAGGACCAATGATATTCGAATGAGGATGGTCTCTGTGGTCCCTTAGGTTGTTCCCTAAGACATCATTTGAAGCAAAGTCAACAACATCTTGTTGAGCTGACGAGTTGTCTGTCTGATACTGAATTGTGTTTTGTTCAGTATGGAACAATTCAGATTGCTGGTTTTCTTCATTTTGCAGATTTGTGGTGGATTCTTGAAAAGTGTTAGATGTTTCACCCTCTTCATAAGTGGAATTGTTGAGATCAAGATTAGAGAACTCAGTATTTAGGTTCTCAGTGTTGGGAACCTCAGTATCTGTTGCAGTTTTCCCATACTGAGCTAAATCTTGATCATCATCACTCATATCATGTGAAACCTGATATGGGTGAGTCTTGGGCTGTTCATCATTGGAGCTTTCTGGATTGCATAAGGTTTCAATACCACTTATGTCCTCGTTTGCTGAAGTAGAATGCTCATCCGAATTTTCATCAAAAGTAACATGGATGGATTCTTCAATCACCTAAGTTGATATTACATACACTCTGAAGGCCTTGGAGTGTGGTGAGTAGCCCATAAAAACGCCTTCATTTGCTTTGGGAGCAAACTTATTGAGATTTTTCTTAGTACTGAGTACAAAGCATTTGCTCCCAAAGATGTGGAAGTATTCCACATTAGGAATTCTGCCATGATATAACTCATAAGGAGTCTTGCGGAGTCTCTGGACTATAGTGGCTCTGTTTTGTGTGAAGTTTGCACAGTTTACAGCTTCAACCCAGAAGCTCAGTGCCAGTCCAGCATGACATAATAAATTTCTTGTAGCTTCAGTCAGTGTTCTATTCTTCCTTTCTAAAACACCATTTTTTTGTGGTGTGTAGGCTGCAGAGAAATTTTGTACGATTCCTTTGTCTTCACATAAATCTGCCAGTACTGAGTTCTTGAACTCAGTACCATGGTCACTTCTTAGTTGCTTGACCTTGTTGCCCTTCTGAAGTTCTTCTCTTTTTATAAAGGCAATGATTTCTGTGGTAGCATCTGATTTGGTCTTAAGGAAGATGACCCAAGTGTATCTTGAGTATTCATCAACCAATACCAGTGTATAGATCTTTTTGGCCAGAGATGGTGTACTGATGGGGCGAAAAAGATACATGTGTATCCTTGTAAGAGGTTCACTAATCGAGTGATTGACTTTTGACTTAAATGAACTCTTCTTCTGCTTGCCCATTTCACATGTTGTACGCAACTTATCTTATAAATAAGTCATTGTGGGCAACCCTCTCACCAACTTCTTCATACTGAGTTCATTGATGTTTCTGAAGTTGATGTGAGAGAGTTTCGTGTGCCACATCCAGTTCAGTTCTGTATTGACTTTAGAAAGCAGGCATACACGTATGGTGGGGTCTAGTTCAGACAGGTTGACCACATACACATCCTTCTCTCTTTGAGCAATAAGAACTGGTTGTCCTTTTTCATTATAGATGATCCCTGCAGTCTTCCTGTTTTCATAAGGAATTTTAGAAAACTGTTTTTCTCTTGGTTGATCACTATGAGTTAGTTTAGCAAACTTTTGACTTAAAAATTTAATCTGGTCACCAATTGATTTTAAAATACTATTTTTGTCATTTTTAATAGATGGTCTATCATTATTTTTAACAGTTTTTGGAGGAGATGGATCTGGATTTTTCTTTTTATTTGGCAAAGAAGTCTTATTTTTTTTAGACTTCTTGATTTTGCCACTTGAAGATCTTGTTGAAGTTGATTTTTGATTATCATGTTTTAAAATAACAACTTTAACAGGCTCTTTTGGTTCTTCAGTACATGAATCATCTGTTCCTGCAACTTCAGTATCAGATATTATAATAGGTGTAGAGGTTGATTCATTTGCATTATATTTTTCAAAAGTAGTAGTATTAAATAAAAATTCAAATGGTGGAACAACAGAAGTGTCATACTACACTACATCGGGTTCAGTATCAGATTTTTCTTGTGAAGAAAATTCAATACTGAGCTCTTGTAGTTCAGTGTAGCACTTTGAGCAGATTGAGGGACCAATAGGTTAATCAAAAATGATTTTATCCTCATCATCTGACTCAATTTGACATCCAACCTCATTAAAAGTTTTATATTTAACAAACTAAATTGGATTCATGTTTGAAAATTCTTCAAAGAAATCTGCAAAATTATTTCTACTTTTTAACTGAGGATCAACACCAAGTGCAGCCCTCACATTTTCTGGAAATTGTTGATTTAGACATTTATTTAATTTTATAGAAGCATTTCCCCAAGATTTACACTGATTTTAAAATTTTTCTTTTTCAAGTTTATGTAAATGAGCTTTATCAGCTAATCTTTGGTTCATATCTTTTAAGTTTAAAAAGTCTAATTCTAAATCTTTTAATTTTGCTAATTTACCAATGTTTTCATTATTTACCCTTTCAAGTTCAAGAATAGTTAATTTTAAAGCTTTTTCTTTCTGTACCAAAGATTTAAGATCAACAATCATGTAGTCGAAATTTATTTCTTTTTCATTCACTGAATAAGTTTAAAAGACACTCACCTTGTACAACTAAGATACTTACCTTGTACAACTGAGTGGAATCCCAATCACTGTGGACACTCATCCTCTCAGCCTCTTTGATATCTCTCTTAAATGTGCTCTTCAAATCTTAAAAGCCATAAAGGCTTTATTCTCAACATCTTCATCATCATCACTGAGCTCTTCATCCATCCAAGCTTCAGAGTAAAGTTCCTGATCAGGTGCTCCATTCCCTGCTGCACCCTTGCCCTTGCTCCAGTTCTTCAACTTGACATACTTTCCCCTATACCGTTTAGCTCGGTATGCAATCTTATCATTGTGATCAGTTTCAGATGACTTAGTATGACAGTTGGCAGCAATGTGTCCAGGCTTTCCACACCTATAACATAGACCTGATCCTGGGTCGGTATTGGAAGAGCTAACACCCAGCCTCTTTTTCTTCAACTGATCAAGCTTCATAGACATAAGAGCCATTTGAGCTTCAAGCTCCTCTGCCTCAGCAACATCAAGATGAACCTCTGGCTCTTCAGGCTCAGTGACAGTATAGGCATGTTGCACTGGTTTAACAATAAGGGCTATGCTAGTGGAAGTCTTGGCAGTCTTCTTCAAGTTGATCAGTCTAGCAGCATTGTTCTCCTCATGATTCAACATCAAACCATACAATGTTTGAAGAGTGTATGTTTCAATGTTATTAGTAGCATTGACAGAGTTTGTCATGTCTAGGAATTGTTGAGGAAGACTATCCAGAAATTTTTGACAGAGTTCTCCTTCTTCCTTAACAATACCAACACCGATAAGATCATGGATAACATTGTTGAACCTGTTATAGAGAGAGCTGGTGTCTTCATTAGGTTTTGAGAAGAAGTTTTCATATTTCCTTCTCATGTTGCTCTTTCTTTGCAACTTCACCATTGTTGTGCCTTCATAGGTGATGGTTAAACTATCCCACATAGCTTTTGCAGTTGGTAGCTGCACGATTGCAGTCAATATTTCTTTTGTAACTGCATTACCAATCACACCCTTGGCTCTAGAGTCAAGACTGAACAACTGTCGGTCATGATCAGTCCATGTATGGTTCTTGTGCCTGCAGGAGCATCATCAGTGGCTGCGGTCGGTTCCATGGTTTGTGGCATGATATGACCATTAGTTAGTACTGTGAGCATTTCACAGTGGATAGATTCAAGATACTATTGTGCTTTCAACTTCCACTGATGAAAGTCTTTGCCATCAAAGATAGGCACACCCTTTCCGGACATAACTAGTGCAACGATTGAAGACATTTTGGTTTTTGAAGATTGGGAAGGGTAAGTATATGGAATGGCTGCCAGGGTAATAGGTCGACTAAATAACAGTTTATTTAGCCTGCTCTGATACAAGTTGTTAGGTCACAACAACCCTGGTTTACTTGTTAGTTAGATAGAATTTAATTACTTAAGACAAATAATGTATTGAACACAAGATTATAGTCAAATGTAATATTCCACTATGTGTGGCTTGTTGCGGAAAAACAAGACCACTATACAATTACAAAGTATATGAAATGAACGTGTAAATTGATGAGTACTCCATTGCCAAGTGATCTCTATTTATAGTTTTATAAAGATCTTACAAAAGTGGCAAGGAGTAGTAGAACGACCGATATATGGAAAGTGACTGAGATCATGGGATATGATTTGGTCAGTTAAACATGGAAGGTTTAACTCAGTCCTTCTACTCAGTATTGGATTTCAATACTGAGTTCCAATACTGAGTGGCCAATACTGCCTACTCAGTATTGCACCGAGAATTAGCTAATTTATTCTACAAACTATTCTAAGCTAGTCTAGGATGTCTTGTTATCTTAAGATCCTAATGGGGTAAGGCTTGTTGCCTTAACAGGTACGGAGGCTTTCCTCCGTAACCCGATCGAAACTGACCTTTCCCCTTCTCACTGTTACGGTATGAGCCGGAACCTGTCGTTCCCTTTTTTTCCTGTCCCTCGAAACGTAGCTTCACCGCACTCTCCTCTTCCTGCTTGAGCACCTTTTTTACCGCATTAATCATATCATCTGCCTTCTCAAAATCTCTTTTCGATAGTTCTCAGAACGACTCCCCCTCCCTTAGCCCGTACGTGAAGGCCGCTATGATAATCGAATCCTCCCGTACCATCATTTTCTTGCTTTGTTCGTTGAACCTTTTGAAGTATGACTTATTTGATTCTCCCTCCCGCTGTCTGCAAGCCATGATGGATTGAGATCGTTATTGACAGTTCCTCTGTTGTATGAAGCTATGACTAAACTGCACCACAAGTTCTTCGAAGTTGGGTATACTTCTCTAAGGTAAACTGGACAACCAGTATCGGGCCAAAACTTCCAATGTTCCTGCGAAGTAGAGGCATCATAACCTCTGATCCATCGGGATCATTCTCACAGCCCATTGGAAGCTGGCTACATGACCGTCGGGGTCTCTGGTTTCGTCGTATGACTTAACTCTTGGCCCTTTAAGAACCGGAGGAATGGGTATCTCATTGATATCATCGGGGAACGGAGACCGGAAGCTTCGGGGGATCGAGGAATGATTTAGAGAAGATCCTTCCTTTCCTCTCCGAGCGGCCCGTTCCTCCGTCTCCATTCTTCTTCGTGGTCTCTCGCTCCGTACTCGGGCTGGAGGGGTCCTCTCTCTGAGTGTTTCTCGGGTGGATTCTTCTTCAGTAGATTCTTCTTCACTGGAATATGTCAGGGTTCTCTTTACCCCGCTTAGTCCTTCTGTTGAGATTCTCTGGCTTTTCTCCATGTCTCTCAATTTCCTGAACCTACAGAAGAGATTAAACTCTTCTATTTCCTCCTTCGTGGGTTCATTCCCTCCGACTCCGGGAGGAGGAGGAAACGTAGTAGTGTTTACAACGACTGAAACAGAGGGAGGGGTGCGCTCGATTCTCGTTAGCACCGGAGAGCGATTTCCTCCCTTCGATGTGGATTCGGTGATCATTTTGTTCGTAGTCCCACGGATGGCGCCAAATGTTGAAACCCGATTCTTCAAAGACGGGAAGTATGGTTCTTCGCTGGTAATGTGAACCTGAAAAAGGAAACAACTCTAGTCAGAGGCCTTCCGGGATTTGCTCCCAGAAGACACTCCGATGCCTAAGTAAGAACGAGGATTACAAATTTAAATGGTTAAGGGATTAAGAACTGGAACGGAGTAAGTTTGATTAAGTCTTTGACGGTTATTTAATGTGGGCATTATATGTGAAGTATGGTAAATGAGGGTTGGATTGAATGCCTGTTTGTGGATCGTTAAGTGTCCCATTTATAGTCGACTAAATGGGCGGTAGAAAGAACAAAAGGAATGAGCGGGATAATCAGTTACACAGGTTTATCCGCACCGTCTAAAGGTCCCTTGGTTAATAGGTAAAGACCAAACTTTTAACCGGAAGGTAAAGCGACGACCCTCCGTCGAGGCGCTTCCTGCGCGCCGCTTGCATTTAATGCACATGTGGTTTCGCACCACCTTTCCCTTAAATCCGGATACGCTATCAGATGTCTTGGGAATTGGTTGAGACAATCCAAGGTTGTCGTTTTCAACCTTCCTGCGCTTTGTCCTTCCGTCTGTTCTTCCCGCGTACGTTTGCTCCGTACGTGGTATACTTCATCAGTTGATATAGCATTTTTTAATAAAATCATTGAACGTTTATAACTAGGAGTAATATATTGAATCTCCACCGTGATTTTTCCAAAAGTTATTAACCAAACTCAAAGAGTCAAAGCTCATATGTAATGGTAGGTGTTAAGACCATTTCTGTAATAGGTTTTGACCTTTAAGTCCGTTAGTTAACAATTTCCTTGTTAAGTGGTAGATGGTATAAATACTTGTATGTTTGTCTTTCAATGTAACCTTTCCCTCACTTTTACAGATATACAATACTGAAAGTTTCATCTCCAAATTCGAGCTAAAATGATCAAGATCTGAGAAAATTTGAAGAAAAGTATGTTCGTCACTTGAAAATTAATGTTGTAAATTTTCTGTTTCAAATGAAGAATTGATCAGAGATTCGTGTTTCTCCATTGTTTCTAAGCAGAATAGAATCAAAATTCGATCCATTCCATCAACAATCGATCGAAATTGAGTGATTTTTGATGAAAAAGTGAAAAAGTTCAAAAACTACTGAAAATCGAAGAATTGAAGTTGTTGTGGTATGGATTGAAGAAATTGATCGGATCAAAGTGTTAGCAATTAGATTTCGAGCAATTAGAAAAAGAATCACTGATATCGGTGAAGAATTAAGCAAAAACGGATCAAAAGAGTGAAGAAAAGAACGAACGAAGCTTGTACGTCAAAGTGTTCGGCTCGAACATGATGAACAAGTTCGGCAGTTGAAGTTCGGCCCAAAATCACTAGTTCGGCCCAAAGTCAAGTTCGGCCCGAACTTCCCTAAAGTTCGGCCCAAAACGCTTTCAATAGTTCGGCTCTTCAATCTTCGATCAACAACTTCGGCTCTTCAACAGCACTTTGTCTTCAACAAAATCGATCAACAAAATCCACAAATTCAACATACAATCGAATTCAAAAGATAATCATTCAACATATAACCGAATTCAACACATAAGCGACACCTGATTCTGTTCCAATTGCATCTTTATCAAATGCATTATTGATTCAAAAAGAGTTCGGCAAAAACACATTCGTTCATACAGATAATCAAACTCAGTAATTAATCGATTTGTAATCTCATTGATCGATAGTTAATCAGTCGGCACATCTTGATTAAATACGATTCAGATCTGTCGACAACAAGAAATCAATCTTGCTTCAATCTCCGACTTCTAAATCTGACCGATTTCAATAAATAATTCCGCCTTCCGAGTTCATCTTCAATAATTCGAATTGACAGCAACTGATCAGCAAAGAGTTCGGAAAAATCAACATCAAAAGTGTTCGGCTATTTCTGAATCGACAAAGTGTTCGACCTCTGCTAAGATTTTTGATTGTTCGTGTTCAGGTTTTTGTCACAAGCGTAAAAAATGGCCCAAAACAATTTAGGCCCAACTTAATTTCAAAACATAATTTTGGCCCACAGCCAAAACAGATTTTTGTGTTTGTTCAAAAGCAAGCAAACCCAAGTCCAAAACAATTTTTAACACAATTTTTTTTTTTTATCAAATTTAATACGTTTACAATTTTTAATCACTATTAAATTTTACATTTTTGTTAAAAGATTTTAAAAGAAAAGTATATTTTTATACCACGAGAACTTTTACCCAAAATCCTAATAATCGCTAAAATGGAAAAACCTACACCAGCTATCAATGATGATATGGATAAAGATTTTCAAGCAGTGCTAAATGCTATGGCTTTTATCTCAAACTATAAGAAGAAATATAATTCAAAGCCTACAAACAATAATCTGAGATCTTCATCCGACATTAAACCTGATCTAAATGCTACAATCTCAAATGAAATGTCAATTATCACACCTTTGGATGCTACAAATAAATCAATCGTTCATGATTCAGAGTATTATAAACGTAAGATGTTGATGACTAAACATATTGAGACTGAACAAGTGTTATTAGCTGAAGATGAAGAACATTCAGCAAATTTACGCTTCATGGCACGTGAAAATGCTGAAATTTATGATCGTTTCAATGAAGAGGCTAACAAAGAAATAGAGGTAATCAGTTCTCTCTTGTCTAATTCTTCAACTACAATTGATTCTGATAATTGTTTTGCAACGAACCAGATTTCTGAAATTGATTCTTTAACACAAAACCTTAATTAAATACTAAACTCCTAGAAAGTTTAGCTGATTTAGAAAACGAAAATGAACAATTTCTTCATCATAATACATAACTTGTTCATATTATTAAACAAAATAAAATTTTTGAGAAAAAGAATCTGACATTACAAAATCAAATATCATAATTGAAGGTTAAATATGAGAATGATATTAAACAATTGTCTCATACAATTTCTGAAAAAGAAATTGAAATAACCAATCTTCAAAATACACAAAGTTCCACATCAAATGATCAAAATGATAAATATTACAAGTTATACATTGAAACATGGCATGAATATCAGATAACTAAAAACTGGTTGGAACGCAAACAAAGAGAATTCGATGATAATGAGAAACAGTTCAAATCGTTAAAATCACAAATAAAAGAATTATCTGAAACTTTACATGAAAACGACATCAAAACATCACGAGAATTAAATAGAAAACAGAATGTCATACATCAACTTCAATCTGATAAAATTCAACTTTCTTCCCACATCAAACACCTTGAAGAAATAATCACCAAAGGAGGACAAACTGATCAAACCATTCATTTGAACAAGCCTAAAGACTTCAAATATTTCAATTCAAGAGAAGGGCTAGGAGCTGATAATCCAGAATATCTTAAAAGGGCGTGTGATGTGCTTCCAACATTATATGAATACAAATACATGCATTTAGATATCTGGCAGAGCTTCATTCGTATGACTGATAAGGAAGAAGAGATTGAGATGTTCAACAGAGCAAAGAAGGAAAATGGACAAATTAGTTTCAACTATGCTGAATTAAATAAAACATATGAAACTAAAAATGCGAAATTTGAAAATGATGATTATTTTCCAATTATAAAACCAGAAGAATTTGAAATTAAAGGAAATGTCGTTCTTCAACAAAAGGGTAACACCAAATATTTATGTTCCTTCTCCAATTCTAGAATTAAAGTTGCAAACGACAATTAAAAATTTAGAATCTAAATCATCTCATCTTCAGAAGTTTAAGAAGCCTAGTGCATCTTTGACATTAGATTCTCCTTTAACGGCAAAGAATAAATGTAAAAACTCAAGAATGTTTTTTCCTGTCATGGCATATCGTGATTTATATATAATCAAGCAATCTGCGGTTAATAGAGGAAATTCTAAACCTACACCGAAATCACACGTAAGTTCCTCTGTCAAACCTAAGCCCAGGAGATCCACGGTCCCATCAAACTCTGATAAGAAAATGAATGTTCTCAAACAAGATATTAGAGGAAATTGCGCACCTAAAACTCCAAATAATTTAGGTTCCTCTTCTAGACTTAAGCATTCTCAAATGGATAAAACTAAACCATCAACCGTGTTGAAACATTCGATTGCTTCAAAGAAAATCCTTTCCAAAACTAAATTGTTAAAATATTCAAGAAAAGATTTACTTTCCTTGGCACCTAAAACAATTTTTACTCAAGTGCCAAAAACAACTCCTAAATCTCCAACGATCTTCAAAGAACAATGGGTTCCTAAAACTCCAAAATCTCAAATAATTCCCCGGAAATTATTTGAAAGTGAAACATCTAGTTTCAGCTTTTCTTGGAACTCTCACTCTTTAAATCAAATCGATACAACTTATCGGTGGTTTCATTCCCACGCTAACATTGTCGGACCCAAACAAAAATGGGTACCAAAAGTTGTTTGATTTGTTTTGCAGGAAATGACTTATACATATTTCATTGTATAACTCACTTTTCAACATAATGGCTTTCAAGTACATCAGCTTGAAACCCGCTCAAAACCAGTTTTACACATAAATGTAAAATTCTTTCCCACCTTTCTAAAACATGTAAATTTTTCATTACTTTTATTTTGTCGAGGGGGTGAAATATTAATTCTAGGGGGAGAATTAGTATTTCCAGGGGGAGAAACTTTCTTATATCAAACGACAATACCTTCCTATGGTTTGCCAGAACCGGCCTTACCTTCCAAGGAAATACTTTTTAGCAAAAATTGGTAAATGAGAGGGTATAAGTCTAGGGTATAGATTTAGGTGAGTTCAAGGTGATGTGAAAACATGATAATATCAAGAAAACACACCTTTGAGTGCTTCCAAACCAACAATAAACCGGGCAACCTCACTAAAATGTGTTCATTCATGTGTTGAATGATTCACCTGACTTAACTGGCCCAATCAAGTATTTGCACTCCACCACCAACCACTCAGATTCCTCTCAACAGGAATTTGTTTCAATTCATTACGGGACGTAGCACATAATCTATCGACTGCTCATTCAGAGTATGTTGGTATTGAAATCATTAACCTTCTGCCCCGGGTTACGTCTTCAATTGAATGCACAATGTGTCTAGATCTCACCGACAAATATTTTCCAAATTAGGACACATACACTATTGAATATGAATCTCCGTGAATTCATCGGAACACTCATAGTGGCATCACAATCTGGTGTTTCACGAGGATTGAGTGGAAATCCTGCTAGAGCTAAAAAACGCGCCAACTCTACACGCAGGTCACACATTTGAATCAACGATTGTGCAAACGACTATCGATTCATACCGTGTGTTAATGGATACTCTATGTGCGTCCGGTATTTCCTTAATTGTTTAAGTTGCTGTGCCTAAATTTGATATCTTAAAGGCAACAACTTATGCCGGAAACACATACATTTTCCGATGAAAAATCCATGTTATTCCTACAAAGTAACATCATATATGCTGATAAATTGCACATGAGCGTTATAGTTCACTCTCAAATTACTCCTATGATCTGCTATAACCGGCATGATCTTCCCCAGGAGCCACCTACAATATAGGACAAAATGTAAGGGTACATAGGTCTAGGTGAGCAGAATCAAGTATCACAGGATCTTGATTGGGGTGCGCTGAGATAAAATTTGAGAGGGGGAATGTCGTATGGGGTGCAATTCAGCTAAACATGGTTAAATGAAATGAGGGAGCAGTTGAAAAATGAAAAAGTAAACTTGAGTGAGCAGGGTGTGACAGGGTTAAAGAAAACGAAAAACCCTTTCCAAACTGATAAAAATCCGGGTTGCCACGTCTCTATCAGATTGCATGTGTTGCTCTCTGATATTGAAATAGACATCATGGACCCAGTGATTCATTGCACAACCCCCCAGCCACTCAAGTATTTCTTCACCAGTACTTGTTTCATTTCCACGGAGACTATCTCATATGCTATCGACATCTCACTTGGAGATTGTTGATATTGAAATAGAGGACAAGCCTCTCCAGTCCTCGCCTTCGTTTGTCCACTCATTGAGTCTAGAACCGCAATACACTTTTAGGACACAAGGCATAATACCAAGCTTCTCTTTGTGATAAAGCCGGATCATTCATAGTGATACCAACATTCTTGGTATTCCACGATGATTGAATGGAAATCCTACCAGTGCTAACATCTATTCCAACACTGAACGTAGGTCACACAGTTTGTGTAACTGTTGTGTTAACGGGTAATCTAAGTGATCCCGGTTTACCCTATTCTGATTCCATGTACATTTATGATGACTGTACTCCAACGTTATCAACAACAGTCGGAATATCAAATGATAAACACGAGACTGTTCTGTTAAGTCATTTACAATGGTCATTGATATTAAACGATAAAAGATTTGATCGCATTTCTTCATATTCAACGACGATCTGGTTTATCAGATAAAATCTGTTTTATATTGATTCATTCAAAATATGAATATATCATTATTCAAAACATTTTTATCATTACGCTTCGAAGATTCTTTCTACTTCTACCTCGAAGAACTTCAATTTTACATGATGATTCCGTTAAATAGAATTCATCATTAGGGGGAGAAAATATTACAGAATTTTTATTACAAAGATAAATGCTTACAACATGTAGAGGAGAATATTTCAGCTCAGTTTACTCCGCAGTGAAAAGACATATGCACCGGTTAAGGGGGAGTAAACAAGAAACCGAAGATCCGTTGAGAAATAATTGTTTGTTCGAGGGGGAGCGTAAACTTCATCAACATTTTATCCCTAACAACAATTATCAATAATCACAAATCGACAAAGCCACAACTTCAACAAAAGACTTCTGCTACAAAACAACTCTATCCATGGGTCTACATTTTCGCCAATTTACATTTGCGAAAAAGGAGAAACCAAGACATTCACAGAAATGTCAAGCTACAAATTCTCATCCATTTCCATCTGAAATTTAACCGTTTAAACCATTCTTTCCAAAATTCCATAACATTCATTATCCGTACAAAAGCTTAACTGTACAAATCTTTTGTTCCATACAAAATACAAATTATCCACATTAATCCAAAACTTTGACTGATAAATCATTCAAAAACATTTTCATTATATCCTCAATATAATCCTCTACCACAAAATTCCAAAAACAACCTCTCCATTAACTGAAAACCCAGTCAAATCCTTACTTAACTGATATTCCCTTTCCCAAAATTTTCAAATCTTCAGTAAATCAGTTATAGGATTTCCTCACTCAAACAGTATCAACGAAAAACATATTCTCTTTGAGTATCTTAAACTTCCAGATTTCTGAATTTTTTTGTTCTTCAAATTCAGAAAAACATTTTTTTTTGCCAAAGACAGATTATGAGAAGAATCTGAAGTCTGAAGACTGGGATGACTTATTAAAGATCAAAAAGGGGGAGATTGTTAGGACCATTTCTGTAATAGGTTTTGACCTTTAAGTCCGTTAGTTAACAATTTCCTTGTTAAGTGGTAGATGGTATAAATACTTGTATGTTTGTCTTTCAATGTAAGCTTTCCCTCACTTTTACAGATATACAATACTGAAAGTTTCATCTCCCTCGTTCTCTCTCTTTACACACACTAAAAACACCAAGAACACACACACACACACTTGATCTTCAATTTCTCATCTAAACATCATGGATTAGCTTGATTTTTGCCTCATTCGGTCTCTCAGTAGGCGACGCGTATAAGAGAAAAAAAATGAAATGAGCACATGAGAAGAAAAGAAATAGAAATGAAATGGGGCTAGATTTTTTCTTTTTCTTTTCATCTAATATATAAAAGATTCATGTGTAATTATGTATATGAAAAAGAGTAAATACGTTACTTAAAAAGAACTCATAAGGTTGTGAGCCTGGCGAGCTGTGTATTTATACCATCAAAGACACATATTAAAGCTCTTGATTTGCAAATCTATTGAGAAAACATGAACCAATACATCGAGGTATTTAATTGATTTCGGAGCTATATATAGCTCGGATAGCCTGAACTTGAATCTCTTTTCTTTTACCCGTAATTACAATAACGAATTAAGTAAGAACTCAAACGATTTGCTTGATGGTAGCGAGTATTTGGGGTCTTGTTGGCCTTTAGAACACATGAACTATCTCTGATTCAAAGTCCTGAAGTTTAACAAAGGTAGGATGATAAGCCATTCCCCAAAAGTAGCGGTCGAAAATTTCCGTGTCTTCGATTGTTTTCCTTCGAGTGCAATATGCCAACAATTTATCCTCCGAATAGACCATCAAAATAGTTCCATCTTTTAAACTCTTTATTACATGCATGGGTTCCCACATCAACCAATCTAGATCAGGGCTAATACTTTCCTTAATCACCACTTAATGCCAAGATTTCTTGATCCCATATTCCATCATTACCCAAATAATGAATTGAGAATCGAAGGTATCTGATTGACACAAACAACCCTTTAGGACTCCCAAACTCCCGAAGTGGATCTAGCTTCCTTCAATAGCTTACAAGAGGAGGAGAAGGGAATAACTGAAATTTCTCGTTGTCAAAATCAAAAGTAAAAAGTTTCTCAGGGGAATCATGATCGATAACTGTCCAATGAGCATGACCGTTTAGAAACGGCCCGTCATATCCGTTACACAAATAAGGCACATGACCAAGACTTCTCCATTGGTTTGTTCCAAGCGTGTAAACCTCGGCTTCCAATAGGCTGGGTCGAGATCCTGATGTTTGATCTGGCGGTATGCACCCTTGAAAAGTTCGTACCACTTTGTATTCATTTGTTCGTAAACAGAACCCAAAACCATAAACAATTATGGAATAACCTTCTCTGTAATACTATTGCCTAGGGAGGATCATGTATTCTCTAGTGATTGGATTGCATATATAAGTGTTATCATGATCAGGACCAAATTGCCAGAGGCAGATCAAACCATTGACTGAGCCAACAGGAAGTAATGAACAATAGTAGCATCCTGTGGCAAGATCAGGATGACGAACCTGCGCGGTCAGGGATAATTCAAGGAAAGAGACAAAGCGAACATAGTTCAACACATACGACAAGGCTCATCGATCGGAATTCAAGGGGAGCATTAAATGCGAACGGAGCCCGAAGGCGGCTCGCACAGAGAAGCACTCTTCAATACGCAGGACAAAAGCCTTCCGTCAAGGCTAATACCCGCAGGACAATAGGAGGCGACGTGTAAAAGGTAGAGTCATGGTTTTCCCGCTCTTTCCTTTCGTCCATAAATACAAGCGTCTAAACGGTAAACAGAGGTATTCGGTCATCACATTTAATACACATTGCATTTATTACTCTCACGACCTCACGTCTAAATAACGTTACCGACTTAATCTTCGGAGGGTCCGCCCGAGATTGCATCCCGGTGGTCACCTGACGTTAGGTTTGCTTTTTGGTTGCAGGACGTCCATCCATACGGAGGATACGAAATCATGAAGCAACATTTGGCGCCATCCGTGGGACCTCGAACAAAATGGTCCAAGAATCTACGACGGAGGGAAAATCCTGTTAGGTCACAACACCCTGGTTTAGTTGGTTAATTGATTGGTTAATTATAACTCTAAGACAAATATTGTATAAGAACAAGATATGAGTCAAATGTATAATTCCACTAAGTGTGGCTTGTTGCGGAATAACAAGACCACTGGTCAATTACAAAAGGTATGAAAGTGTAAAGTGAATTGGTGGTTTCTCTTTTGCAAGCTGATCTCTATTTATAATGATATAGAGATCTTACATAATGAGCTAAGGAGTAACCGAAGGACTAAGGTAGGAAAATGACTAAGATCAAGGGATTTGATCTTAATCCGTTACATAATAAAATGTAACTCAGTCCTTCTACTCAGTCCTTGTACTCAGTATCACTATCTGATACTGAGCTCTGATACTGAGTTCCAATACTGATCACTCAATATCAGACCTAAACTTAGCTATATTATTCTACATATTAATCAAAGCTAGTCTAGGTTGTTTTGTTATCTTAAGATCCAAAGGGGCAAGGCTTTTTGCCTTCACAATCTCCCCCTATCTAATGATAACAAAACAATTACAAAGAGATAAACAAAAAAATAAACTACAGGCTGCAAAGTCTTCTTCTTTAGTCTTTGTTGATCGACTCAAACTCGTAGAAGACTTCTTTCTTCACATGGATGAACTCTTCTCTTTTCTTCAGCTCATCTTGCCAGTTGTTTAGTACAGCAACTATCTTCTTTCTAAACCAAGCATCTTCTCTCTTGGTTATCATCCATTTAAGACCCACCAAATGGCTGATAGGAGCTGTTGCCAAATCTGCTTCAGTAATGAAGCACTCCCTGTCATCTGAGTCAGTATACATATATCCAGATGTTGGATATATGGTACTCTTTTGATCCTGAAAGATAAGGTTAGAGGGAACAGTATATGTGGGAATTATTCTGAAAGTATTAAGGCACTCAGGTTTGTTGTTCTTCATAGCTTCAGTCATCACACTGAGTGCCCTGTATTCTGTTGCATAAAGAATGCCTTTTTCATAGCATATAGCAGATACAGCCCAGATTTCATCCATCATCACTTGGGCTTCAGAGGATTTTGAGGGCATCTCCTTTATCAGTCTAGCAATCTTTATCCAATCTTGAAGTCCCATATTTTGGATGTCATGGAGGAAAAACTTCATTGGAGGACTGACTGGCTCAGTGCAAGTTGCAACAATTGATCTATCAACAGTTTTGACCTTTATTTTGTTGACAAATTCATTTAGCCAGTATATGTCTCTTACATTTAGAAATACTTTATTCCTCAGCATACCCATCCTTGTTTCCCTATATCTTGTTCTTTGTGCCATAATGTTCCAATAATGTTCAAGTAATTCATCTCCAGTTCTTCTTACAGTATGAGATCTTCTTGGAACATCTTCAGACTCAGATTCAGGTTCTTCCTTAACAGGGAAGAATTTCTGGGCCTCAATCTCATCCTCAGCATCATTCTTTTCCTCAGTAAAATGAGCAGATCTCGTAGGTCTTGAGTTCAGAGGAGCTGGATCTTGTTCTTCACTAGATTCTGAGGACATAACCACATTTGTCATTCTTCTGGTTATTGGTCTTCTAGGAATTCTAGAAGGTCCTTCAGCTTGAGGTTGTATGCTCTTCATCATCTGAGAATGATGATGAAGAGGTTTCTTTATTTGCTTCATCCAGTGCAAAGTTTAAAAAATCTTCTGATGCCACTGGATGTTCTTCATCTTCATCATCAGCAATAGGCCAGATGAAAGGCCTGTAGACCATAATTTGCAATTTATTTTCTTCTTGAGCAGATGGCTCAGTATAAGCTTGCTGTGGTTGGTCAGTATGAGTCTCCCCCTGAGCAGATGGCTCAAGTGGGTCTTGAACTTGTAATGCTGACCTAGTTCTTTGTCTTCTTCTCTCATACTGAATCCGAAGTGGCTCAGTATAAAGGCTTTGATGATGTTGTGGTTCTTGTTGTTGTGGTTGATCTTCATTCAATCTTCTTCTTTTCTCCCCCTGAGCAGATGGCTCAGTTTGATCAACCTCAGTATCTCTTTGTCTCTTCTCCCCCTTATTGTTATCATTGGATGGGGAGGGAAGAGGATCAGTATCACCACCCATGTCCCCTTCTGGTCCTTGAAGAGTAGGGGAGGGCATGGGCTCAGTGGCAGCATCAGTATCACCAACATCTCCTTCTCCTTCTCCTTCTCCTTCTGCATTGTGGTCACCATGAGAAAATGGTGGAGTTGATGGAGGCTTATGTTGTTGTTGGAGTAGTGAGACTGACTGTTTGATGGAGTCAATGTCCCTACTCATAGTGTCCATTCTGGCCAAAATTGTATTCTGAGTGTGTTGAATGGCCAGAATATTCTGCATGATTGCTTGCAGAGTCACTTGTTCTCCTGCAGCCTGTGATGCCTGTATGCCCTGCACAGATGGTGCTAAAGAAACAAAAATATAAAACTGGTTAGAAAGAAAGGTTTATCAAATAGAATTGTGGTGTTGTTTAATTCTATAATCATATAAACAGAGTTTGTGAAGTCTGTATTTCATCTGGTTTAGGATGAAATATTGTGGACTTGTGCATAGCATGTGTAAGAAGATTTTAGTAAAAGTGAGTGTGTAAATTTAAGTAGCTCAGTATAGGATAAGTCACATTTACTAAAAGGTTTGGGTTTGGGTATTCGAAGCCTGGGATGTGCTTCTTGTTATTTTCAATGTTTATCACTCGGTATTAGAGTGATAACAGAAATGTGGCTGAACCCCATGGAAAATTTTTGGATTTTGTGGCTTAAGTGTGTGTGATCATTTCTTGAATCATGCTATCCAACTCAAAAATAAGTTGGACATGATTCAAGCAGCACCAGTGGGTGTCAGTGTGACATCAACCACTATTGTCTCGTTAAGATGAGACAACTGTAGACTGACAATGATCAATTGTGTGCTCAGTATATGAATTTTGCATAGCAGCAGTGGGCTAGCTATGTTGGCCATAAAAGGATATATATATTTGAAAGATCGTGTGAGACTTTGGTCAGTATTGAGTTGGTACTGGCCAATAGTTAGTCTCTATTTGGGAATGAAATATATATATATATATAAGTTTAAGGGCTTTTTAGAAATTCATACATGAGACTCTGTCAGATTCCCTTCTAGCATCTGCAGAGGTCGGTGTAGGATCATGTGATTGTGGATTTGTAGCACCAATATCTTCAATACCGACCTCTATGTTTTGCTGAGCACCTTCCAGTGTAATTTGCTCATATTGAATCTCCACATCAAGAGGAACATGAGGTTCCTCAATTGGTTGAGCAGTTGGAATTAGTTCTGGACCTGGAAGGTCAGCGGTGGCTGCAACTAAGCTTTGGGCTTGAAGAGATGCAGTTAATGATGGAACATTTGCAGGTTGCACCTCCTCAGATGATAAGTTTCCCATAATGATAGGGGAAAGATTCCTTCTCCTTCTTTGAAGGACCAGTGGTGTGCTTCGGAGGACTCAGTATCAATAACTGTTTCAATATGAGGAGCATCAGGATCCTGTGCAGGTGGAGAGATATGTTGTTGAGTCGTTTCTTGAACTTGTGGAACATCCTGCATCTCAACATCTTGACCTGTCTGTTCTCCATTACCACTATTATCATCATTATCAACATCATCATCATTATCTGACTCAGTATCAGACATGTCCTCTGCATCATTTATATGTTCTTGAACAATGGCCCACATAGAAGGACTTAGAAGAGGCTCTCCTTGTCTTGGCCTGTAAAAGAAGATCATCTCACTAAGAGGAGGAAGATCAACCCTTGGACTGTGAAACTCATCATAAGTATGTGTGGGCATTGAGTGTTGAAAGATGAGTGATAAAAATCTGCAGAAAGGGACATTGCATTCCCTTGTGTTAGCCCGAACCAGAGCAGCTAATTCATTGAAAATGAGCCGTGCATAATCAATGTTTCTTCCATAGTACAAGGCATGTACTATTTGCATCCCAAATTCATTTATTTGGTCCAAAGCACCCGTCTTGTGGGTCATACACCGAATTATTGTTGTAATGAGAATACCCCACATAGGACCAAATTTGTTTCTATTGATTGTGCCCGTTGTTCCTCTTCGACCCAAAAATGGTAAAACTGAGCGTGCCTCTGTTCTATCAACGAATGGATCATACTGAGCTTGGGCGGGAAGTCTCAGTGCTTCACGAATGATGGCAGTCGAAACAAATGCCCTTCTTTGATCTCTAATTACCCACCCAGCAATCATATCTGGAGAATCGAGTGTGGCAGAGTACCAAAACTCGCATAGCATTTCTAGGTAAATTGCTCGAGGAGACAAGGTCAGTGCACGAGCAATTGGGCAATTCTTCAGAAAAGTCACAATGTTTGTGAATTCTTGGCATACCCAGGCTTGAGGAATATTGAAGTTTGCTGTTATGTTGTTCCTTGCAAACCTGGGCAGTTCATCGTTTCGGAATTTGATTTCCGATTCAACTTCTGGAGCGACGAAAGTGTAATTTGCCATCTGTGATTTTGATTTAAGAGTTTTGCTTGCTAAGAAAGAGTGAAATCGTTAATCGCAGAGAGAATTTAAAAGAATAATGAAATAACTGTTGAAAAATATTTGAAGTAAAAATAAACGGTTATTTATAGGAGATTTGAAAGATAATTAAGGTATTGGGAAGTAAAAACGGCTGATTTGACTGCCTTATCCTCTGCCAACGGTAACTTTCTTATTAAGAAAGGTTACCGTTGAGCAGTATGAGGATTAAGCTCGGTGTAAGAGCCGTCATACCCCAATACTGAGAAAAAAAATTTAATTTAAAAAAAAATTTAAAAATATAAAAACAATTAATTTACTCTTGAAATTAATAAAAAAATAAAAATTTTAAATTTTGATGATAACAGACTAGTGATACTGAGTGGTCAGTATCAACAGAAGTGATACTGAGCGTTCAGTTTTGAAGAAAATTAAGGAAAATTAAGGATTCAACATACCTAATTGCCCTAGTAAATACATAAACCTTTCCTCAGGGAGAGGTTTAGTAAACACATCGGCCAATTGTTCATCTGTTGGAACATAATCTACCTCAACCTTACCTTTTTCCACATTATCTCGAATAAAGTGGTGTCTGATATCAATGTGCTTGGTTTTGGAGTGATAGACTGGGTTCTCTGTGATAGCAATAGCACTCTTGTTATCACAATGAATGGGAGTCTTATGAAAGTTGAACCCATAGTCTAAGAGTTGATACTGCATCCATAATAATTGAGCACAACAACTTCCTGCAGCAACATATTCTGCTTCTGCTGTGGAAGTTGCTACCGAATTTTGCTTCTTGGATGACCAACCTACTAGTCTTCCACCTAGGAATTGACATCCTCCACTTGTGCTCTTTCTGTCCAATCTACAACCTGCAAAATCTGCATCTGTGTACCCTTCAAGGTGAAAGTTTGAATCTTTGGGATACCAAAGACCCAGGTTAGGAGTACCTATAAGATATCTAAAGATGCGCTTAACTGCTTTCATGTGTGATTCTTTAGGATCAGCCTGATACCGAGCACACAAACATGTGGCAAACATGATATCAGGCCTGCTAGCAGTTAAGTAAAGTAAGGAACCAATCATACCTCGGTATGTGGATTGACATACTGGTTTACCAGTTTCATCCTTACTTATCTTATCCTGAGTACCCATAGGAGTGTGCATGGAAGATAAATTTTCAAATTTGTATTTCTTTAACATGTCATGCACATACTTACTTTGATTTATAAAAGTGCCATCAGGCTTTTGTTCAACTTGCAAACCAAGAAAGTAAGTAAGTTCTCCCATCATACTCATCTGATACTGAGTTGACATTATCTTAGCAAACCAGTCACACATTGACTTGTCAGTGGAGCCAAAGATAATATCATCTACATATATCTGAATGAGTAAGATGTCAGAACCTTTCCGTTTTGAAAATAGTGTTTTATCAATTTTACCTCTTGTAAATTTATGTTCAATAAGGTACTCAGACAGGGTGTCATACCAAGCTCTTGGAGCTTGTTTGAGCCCATATAGAGCTTTATCAAGCTTGAAAACATAATTAGGAAATTTAGGATCAACAAAACCTGGAGGTTGTTTAACATAAACTTCTTCTTGTAGTTTTCCATTTAGAAAAGCACTTTTGACATCCATCTGATAAACTGTGAAATTCTTAAAGGCTGCATATGCAAGATACAACCTAATAGCTTCAATTCTTGCTACTGGTGCAAAAGTTTCATCATAGTCAATGCCTTCTTCTTGCCTGTAACCTTGAGCAACTAACCTTGCTTTGTTTCTGATGACAACACCATCCTGTCCATCTTGTTTCTGAACACCCACTTAGTACCAATAATAGTTTTGCCAGTAGGAGGTGGTACTAAGTTCCAAACTTTGTTTCTCTCAAACTCTGTGAGCTCTTCTTGCATAGCCTCTACCCAATCTTCATCTAATAAAGCTTCATCAGCTTTCTTTGGTTCAATGGTAGATAGAAAACTTGAGAAGAAACAAAAATTTGCAGTTGCTTGGGGTGGAAACTCTATTTTTCTTCTTGTTTGGACACCTTCTTCAATAGGACCAATAATGTTTGAGTGTGGATGGTCTCTGTGTTCCCTTAAATTGTTTCCTAGAGGAGCATTTGAAATAGGATCAACAATATCTTGTTGATTTGGTGTGTCTTGTGTCTGATACTGAGTGGAATTCTGGTCAGTATTAGACAGCGCAGGTTGCTGTTCATCTTCATTTTGCAGAGTTGATGTGGATTCTTGTGAAGTGTTGGATGTTTCACCTTCTTCATAGGTAGAGTGGTTCAGATCATTAGTTGGAAACTCATTATGGAGGTCCTCTGTTATGGGAACCTCAGTATTAGTCGCAGTTGAGTGATACTGAGTTTGAACTTGATCAGTTTCATTAAACTTATTGGGAATAAAGTGTGGATGAAACTTGGGCTCTTCAGCAATGGAGTTTTCTGGATTGCATAGGATATCTATGCCACTTATGTCTTCACTTGCTGAGGTAGAATGCTCATTTTGATCTTCATCAAATGTGACATGAATGGATTCTACAATCATCTTAGTTGAGATGATGTATACTCTGAAGGCTTTAGAGTGTGGAGAGTAGCCCATGAACACACCTTCATTTGCTTTGGGAGCAAATATGTTGAGATTTTGTTTTGTACTGAGTACAAAGCATTTACTCCCAAAGATGTGGAAGTATTCCACATTAGGAATCTTGCCATTGTATAACTCATATGGAGGCTTCGGATGTCTTTGGACGATAGTGGCTCTATTCTGAGTGAAGTTTGCACAGTTTACAGCTTCAGCCCAGAAACTCAGTGCCAGTCCAGCATGGCATAATAAAGTTCTTGCAGCTTCAATCAGTGTTCTATTCTTTCTTTCTACAACACCATTTTGTTGTGGTGTGTAGGCTGCAGAGAAGTTTTGAATGATTCCTTTTTCTTCACAGAAATCGGCTAATACTGAGTTCTTAAACTCAGTACCATGGTCACTTCTAAGTTGCTTGACCTTGTTGCCTTTTTGAAGTTCCTCTCTTTTTATAAAGGCAATGATTTCTGTTGTTGCATCTGACTTAGTCTTGAGGAAGATGACCCAAGTATATCTTGAAAATTCATCAACCAAGACTAGAGTATAGATCTTTTTGGCCAAAGATGGTGTGCTGATGGGGCCAAAAAGATCCATATGTATCATAGTAAGAGGTTCGTTAATGGAATGATTGACTTTGGACTTGAATGAACTCTTCTTCTGCTTGCCCATTTCACATGCTGAGCATAACTTATCTTTTGAATAAGTAATAGTGGGCAACCCTCTCACCAGTTTCTTCATACTGAGCTCGTTGATATTTCTAAAGTTGATGTGAGAGAGTTTCTTGTGCCATAGCCAATGCAATTCTGGCTTGACTTTAGAAAGCAGGCATACTCGAATAGTTGGGTCTATTTCAGATAGGTTGACCACATATACATCTTTTTCTCTTCTAGCAATGAGTACATGCTGGCCTTTATCATTGTAGATGATTCCTGCAACCTTCCTGAATCGAGCTTCATTGTCATCATCACACATCTGGCTGATACTGAGCAGATTGTGTTTAAGACCCTCTACATAGGCAACTCTTTTAAAAGTTATGTTGCCTGCCTTGATCACACCATAACCTCTTGTCTTTCCCACCGAGTCATCTCCAAATTTAACAGAAGGACCCTTCTCTGGAGTATAATTGAGAAGGTATTCCATACTGCCTGTCATGTGTCTTGAGCAGCCACTATCTAAATACCATTTTCTGTCACCCTGCACAAGACACAAAATAAGAGTTAGTTCTTTTTAGGAACCCATTTTTGAATGGGACCTTTGGTGGGATAAACAGATTTTGATTTGATCTCTTTGTTTGGAGAGGTCAGTATCACTTCAGGGGAAACTTTAGAAGTTTTCTTTGGTGATAGTGACTTAGTTTCTCTCCTTTTCTTTGGTACTGAGTACCTAGGACTTGAGAGATCAGTCCAGCATTCATCTCCCTTATGACCAATATGATGACATCTATAACATTTTCTAGGTCTATTTCGAAACATATTTTCATACGGTATTTTAGAAAACTGTTGCACTTTTGGTAGATCAGTATAAGTAAGTTTTGCAAACTTTTTACTTAAAACTCTAATCTGATCACCAAGTGTTTTTAAAATGTTATTTTTGTCACTTTTAATAGATGTATTAACATTGTTTTTAACTGGTTTAGAAGATGGAGGATCTGGTTGCTTCTTTTTATTTGGCAGAGAAGTCTTTCTAATATTATTAGTGGTAGACTTCTTGTCTCTGCCAACTAAGGACCTAGTTAAAGTTGTTTTTTGTTTATCATGTTTTGAAGAGACAACTTTAACAGGTTCTTTAGATGTCTCAGTATATGATGTTTCTGTTCCTGCAACTTCTGTATTAGATGAAACATGTGAGATAGAAGTTGTCTTATTATAATTATATAATTCAAAAGTTGTTGTACTAAATAATAATTCAAAAGGTGGAACAGCAGAAGTGTCATACTGATTTATTGGGAGCTCAGTATCAGGAATTTCCTTTATAGAAAATTCAATACTGGGTTCTTGTAGCTCAGTATAGCACTTTGAGCAGATGAAGGGACCAATAGGTTTTTCTAAAATTTCATTTTCCTCATCATCTGACTCGGTTTGACATCCAACTTCACAAAACGTTTTAGCTTTTATAAATTTAATAGGGTTCATATTAGAAAATTCTTCAAATAAATCAGCAAAATTATTCCTATTTTTAAATTGAGGATCAACACCAAGTGCAGCCCTCACATTTTCTGGAAATTGTTGATTTAAACATTTATTTAATTTTATTGAAGCATTTCCCCAAGATTTACATTGTTTTTCAAATTTTTCTTTTTCAAGTTTGTGTAAGTGAGCTTTATCAGCTAATCTTTGGTTAATGTCCTTTAAATCTGAAAGGTTTAGTTCTAAATCTTTATACTTTGCTAATTTATCCAAGTTTTCATTATTTACCCTTTCAAGTTCTTGAATTGTTAATTTTAAAGCTTTTTCTTTATATACATAAGTTTTAAGATCAACAATCATATACTCAAAAATCTTAGTTTTTTCATTCACTGAATAAGTTCGAAAGGAACTTACCTTGTACAACTGAGTGGAATCCCAATCAGTGTGAACACTCATCCTCTCAGCCTCTTTGATATCCTTTTTAAAGGAGCTCTTCAAATCATCTTCGGTGAAAGCCATAAAGGCTTTATTCTCAATCTCTTCCTAATCATCACTTAAGTCTTCATCGATCCATGCTTCTGAGTAAAGTGCTTGATGAGGTGCTCCATTCCCTTCTGCCCTCTTGCCCTTGCTCCAATTCTTCAGCTTGACATATTTGTCTCTATACCTCTTTGCTCGGTATGCAATCTTGTCATTTTGGTCAGTCTCAGAAGACTTGGTATGACAGTTTGCAGCAATATGTCCAGGCTTTCCACACCTATAGCAAAGACCTGATCTTGGATCAGTATTAGAAGAGCTAACACCAAGCCTCTTCTTTTTCAACTGATCCAGCTTCATAGACATAAGAGCCATTTGGGTTTCAAGCTCTTCTGCCTCAGCATCAGCAAGATCAACTTCTGGTTCTTCTGGCTCAGTTATAGTATATGCCTGTTGCACAACTAGAGCCATGCCAGTGGAAGCCTTGTCAGTTTTCTTCCAGTTGATCAGTCTTGCAGCATTATTCTCCTCATGATTCAACATTAGACCATACAAAGTTTGAAGAGTGTATGACTCAATGTTGTTAGCAGCATTGACAGAGTTTGTCATGTCAAGAAATTGTTGAGGAAGACTATCCAGGAACTTTTGAACAAGCTCTCCTTCCTCTTTCACAATGCCTACACTGATTAAATCATGGATAACAGTATTGAACCTGTTATAGAGAGTGGTGATGTCTTCATTAGGAGTTGAGAAGAAGTTTTCATATTTCCTTCTCATGTTGATTTTTCTTTGCAACTTCACCTTTGCTGTGCCTTCATAGGTGACTGATAGGCTATCCCACATAGCCTTTGCTGTTGACAATTTCATAATTGCATTAAGTATTTCTTTGGTAACAGCATTACCAATCACTCCCTTTGCTCTTGAGTCTAGACTGAATAACTGACGGTCAGTATCAGTCCAGGTGTGTTTCAGTTTTGGAACTGTCCTTATGCTCTCAGGAGCATCATCAGTAGCAGCAACGGGTTCCACAGTTTGTGGGATGATAGGACCATCATTTAGCACAGTGAGCATTTCATGATGAATGGATTCGAGATACCACTGAGCTTTTAGCTTCCATTGATGGAAGTCTTTACCATCAAAGATGGGTACTCCCTTTCCAGACATAATTGGTGCAACAATGGTAGACATTTTGGATTTTTGAGTGTTGGAGGGATAGATGTAGTGAATGGCTGCCAGGGTTATAGATCGACTAAATAAGAGTTTATTTAGCCCGCTCTGATACCAGTTGTTAGGTCACAACACCCTGGTTTAGTTGGTTAATTGATTGGTTAATTATAACTCTAAGAGAAATACTGTATAAGAACAAGATATGAGTCAAATGTATGATTCCACTAAGTGTGGCTTGTTGCAGAATAACAAGACCACTGATCAATTACAAAAGGTATGAAAGTGTAAAGTGAATTGGTGGTTTCTCCTTTGCAAGATGATCTCTATTTATAATGATATAGAGATCTTACATAATGAGCTAAGGAGTAACCGAAGGACTAAGGTAGGAAAATGACTAAGATCAAGGGATTTGATCTTAATCCGTTACATAATAAAATGTAACTCAGTCCTTCTACTCAGTCCTTGTACTCAGTATCACTATCTGATACTGAGCTCTGATACTGAGTTCCAATACTGATCACTCAGTATCAGACCTAAACTTAGCTATATTATTCTACATATTAATCAAAGCAAGTCTAGGTTGTTTTGTTATCTTAAGATCCAAATGGGCAAGGCGTTCCGGCCGAACTTGTTCTTGGCAGTGACGAACGAACCAGCTATTTTGGTTACTCGTGGGCGTGAAACGGACACCCGAGCTGAAAGTTATGAATGTTTTAGTATAGCACCTTTTGTCACACAATCTTGGATATTGAAGAGTTCGGGCCGAAGAGGGATGTTCGGGCCGAAGTGGTGTTCGGGCCGAAGTGGGATGTTCGGGCCGAAGTGGTGTTCGGGCAGAAGTTTGGTGTTCGGGCCGAGGATGATTTTCGGGCCGAGGTTGAAGTTCGGGCCGAGGTCGGACTTCGGGCCGAGGTTGAAGTTCGGGCCGAAAATGAAGTTCGGGCCGGGAACAGTGAATATTTCGGGCTGAACTTGTTCTTGGCAATGACGAACGAACCAGCTATTTTGGTTACTCGTGGGCGTGAAACGGACACCCGAGCTGAAAGTTATGAATGTTTTAGTATAGCACCTTTTGTCACACAATCTTAGATATTGAAGAGTTCGGGCCGAAGAGGGATGTTCGGGCCGAAGTGGTGTTCGGGCCGAAATGGGATGTTCGGGCCGAAGTGGTGTTCGGGCCGAAGTTCGGTGTTCGGCCCAAGGATGATGTTCGGGCCGAGGTTGAAGTTCGGGCCGAGGTCGGAGTTCTGGCCGAGGTTGAAGTTCGAGCTGAGGTTGAAGTTCGGGCCGAAATGAAGTTCGGGCCGGGAACAGTGAAGAGTTCGGGTCAAACTTGTTCTTGGCAGTGACGAACGAACTAGCTATTTTGGTTACTCGTGGGCGTGAAACGGACACCCGAGCTGAAAGTTATGAATGTTTTAGTATAGCACCTTTTGTCACACAATCTTGGATATTGAAGAGTTCGGGCCGAAGAGGGATGTTCGGGCTGAAGTGGTGTTCGGGCCGAAGTGGGATGTTCGGGCCGAAGTGGTGTTCGGGCCGAAGTGGTGTTCGGGCCGAAGTTCGGTGTTCGGGCCGAGGATGATGTTCGGGCCGAGGTTGAAGTTCGGGCCGAGGTCGGAGTTCGGGCCGAGGTTGAAGTTCGAGCCGAGGTTGAAGTTCGGGCCGAAAATGAAGTTCGGGTCGGGAACAGTGAAGAGTTCGGGCCGAACTTGTTCTTGGCAGTGACGAACGAACCAGCTATTTTGGTTACTCGTGGGCGTGAAACGGACACCCGAGCTGAAAGTTATGAATGTTTTAGTATAGCACCTTTTGTCACACAATCTTGGATATTGAAGAGTTCGGGCCGAAGAGGGATGTTCGGGCCGAAGTGGTGTTCGGGCCGAAATGCGATGTTCGGGCCGAAGTGGTGTTCGGGCCGAAGTTCGGTGTTCGGGCCGAGGATGATGTTCGGGCCAAAGTTGAAGTTCGGGCCGAGGTCGGAGTTCGGGCCGAGGTTGAAGTGTGGGCCGAGGTTGAAGTTCGGGCCGAAAATGAAGTTCGGGCCGGGAACAGTGAAGAGTTCGGGCCGAACTTGTTCTTGGCAGTGACGAACGAACCAGCTATTTTAGTTACTCGTGGGCGTGAAACGGACACCCGAGCTGAAAGTTATGAATGTTTTAGTATAGCACCTTTTGTCACACAATCTTGGATATTGAAGCGTTCGGGCCGAAGTGGGATGTTCGGGCCGAAGTGGTGTTCGGGCCGAAGTGGGATGTTCGGGCCGAAGTGGTGTTCGGGCCGAAGTTCGGTGTTCGGGCCGAGGATGATGTTCGGCCGAGGTTGATGTTCGGGCCGAGGTCGGAGTTCGGGCCGAGGTTGAAGTTCGGGCCGAGGTTGAAATTCGGGCCGAAAATGAAGTTCGGGCCGGGAACAGTGAAGAGTTCGGGCCGAACTTGTTCTTGGCAGTGACGAACGAACCAGCTATTTTGGTTACTCGTGGGCGTGAAACGGACACCCAAGCTGAAAGTTATGAATGTTTTAGTATAGCACCTTTTGTCACACAATCTTGGATATTGAAGAGTTCGGGCCGAAGAGGGATGTTCGGGCCGAAGTGGTGTTCGGGCCGAAGTGGGATGTTCGGGCCGAAGTGGTGTTCGGGCGGAAGTGGTGTTCGGGCCGAGGATGATGTTCGGGCCGAGGTTGAAGTTCGGGCCGAGGTCGGAGTTCGGGCCGAGGTTGAAGTTGGGGCCGAAAATGAAGTTCGGGCCGGGAACAGTGAAGAGTTCGGGCCGAACTTGTTCTTGGCGGTGACGAACGAACCAACTATTTTGGTTACTCGTGGGCGTGAAACGGACACCCAAGCTGAAAGTTATGAATGTTTTAGTATAGCACCTTTTGTCACACAATCTTGGATATTGAAGAGTTCGGGCCGAAGAGGGATGTTCGGGCCGAAGTGGTGTTCGGGCCGAAGTGGGATGTTCGGGCCGAAGTGGTGTTCGGGCCGAAGTGGTGTTCGGGCCGAGGATGATGTTCGGGCCGAGGTTGAAGTTCGGGCCGAGTTCGGAGTTTGGGCCGAGGTTGAAGTTCGAGCCGAGGTTGAAGTTGGGCCGAAAATGAAGTTCGGGCCGGGAACAGTGAAGAGTTCGGGCCGAACTAGTTCTTGGCAGTGACGAACGAACCAGCTATTTTGGTTATTCGTGGGCGTGAAACGGACACCCGAGCTGAAAGTTATGAATGTTTTATTATAGCACCTTTTGTCACACAATATTGGATATTGAAGAGTTCGGGCCGAAGAGGGATGTTCGGGCCGAAGTGGTGTTCGGGCCTAAGTGGGATGTTCGGGCCGAAGTGTTGTTCGGGCCAAAGTGGTGTTCGGGCTGAAGTTCGGTGTTCGGGCCGAGGTTGAAGTTCGGGCCGAGGTCGGAGTTCGGGCCGAGGTTGAAGTTCGGGCCGAGGTTGAAGTTCGGGCCGAAAATGAAGATCGGGCCGGGAACAGTGAAGAGTTCGGGCCGAACTTGTTCTTGGCATTGACGAACGAACCAGCTATTTTTGTTATTCGTGGGCGTGAAACGGACACCCGAGCTGAAAGTTATGAATGTTTTATTATAGCACCTTTTGTCACACAATATTGGATATTGAAGAGTTCGGGCCGAAGAGGGATGTTCGGGCCGAAGAGGGATGTTCGGGCCGAATAGGATGATGTTTAGTCCGAGGTTGAAGTTCGGGCCGAGGTCGGAGTTCGTGCCGAGGTTGAAGTTCGGGCCGAGGTTGAAGTTCGGGCCGAAAATGAAGTTCGGGCCGGGAACAGTGAAGAGTTCAGGCCGAACTTGTTCTTGGCAGTGACGAACGAACCAGCTATTTTGGTTATTCGTGGGCGTGAAACGGACACCCGAGCTGAAAGTTATGAATGTTTTATTATAGCACCTTTTGTCACACAATATTGGATATTGAAGAGTTCGGGCCGAAGAGGGATGTTCGGGCCGAAGTGGTGTTCGGGCCTAAGTAGGATGTTCGGGCCGAAGTGGTGTTCGGGCCGAAGTTCGGTGTTCGGGCCGAGGATGATGTTCGGGCCGAGGTTGAAGTTCGGGCCGAGGTCGGAGTTCGGGCCGAGGTTGAAGTTCGGGCCGAGGTTGAAGTTCGGGCCGAAAATGAAGTTCGGGCCGGGAACAGTGAAGAGTTCGGGCCGAACTTGTTCTTGGCAGTGACGAACGAACCAGCTATTTTGGTTACTCGTGGGCGTGAAACGGACACCCGAGCTGAAAGTTATGAATGTTTTAGTATAGCACCTTTTGTCACACAATCTTGGATATTGAAGAGTTCGGGCCGAAGAGGGATGTTCGGGCCGAAGTGGTGTTCGGGCCGAAGTGCGATGTTCGGGCCGAAGTGGTGTTCGGGCCGAAGTGGTGTTCGGGCAGAAGTTCGGTGTTCGGGCCGAGGATGATGTTCGGGCCGAGGTTGAAGTTCGGGCCGAGGTCGGAGTTCGGGCCGAGGTTGAAGTTCGGGCCGAGGTTGAAGTTCGGGCCGAAAATGAAGTTCGGGCCGGGAACAGTGAAGAGTTCGGGCCGAACTTGTTCTTGGCAGTGACGAACGAACCAGCTATTTTGGTTACTCGTGGGCGTGAAACGGACACCCGAGCTGAAAGTTATGAATGTTTTAGTATAGCACCTTTTGTCACACAATATTGGATATTGAAGAGTTCGGGCCGAAGAGGGATGTTCGGGCCGAAGTGGTGTTCGGGACAAAGTGGGATGTTCGGGCCGAAGTGGTGTTCGGGCCAAAGTGGTGTTCGGGCCGAAGTTCGGTGTTCGGGCCGAGGATGATGTTCGGGCCGAGGTTGAAGTTCGGGCCGAGGTCGGAGTTCGGGCCGAGGTTGAAGTTCGGGCCGAGGTTGAAGTTCGGGCCGAAAATGAAGTTCGGGCCGGGAACAGTGAAGAGTTCGGGCCGAACTTGTTCTTGGCAGTGACGAACGAACCAGCTATTTTGGTTATTCGTGGGCGTGAAACGGACACCCGAGCTGAAAGTTATGAATGTTTTAGTATAGCACCTTTTGTCACACAATATTGGATATTGAAGAGTTCGGGCCGAAGAGGGATGTTCGGGCCGAAGTGGTGTTCGGGACTAAGTGGGATGTTCGGGCCGAAGTGGTGTTCGGGCCAAAGTGGTGTTCGGGCCAAAGTGGTGTTCGGGCCGAAGTTCGGTGTTCGGGCCGAGGATGATGTTCGGGCCGAGGTTGAAGTTCGGGCCGAGGTCGGAGTTCGGGCCGAGGTTGAAGTTCGGGCCGAGGTTGAAGTTCGGGCCGAAAATGAAGTTCGGGCCGGGAACAGTGAAGAGTTCGGGCCGAACTTGTTCTTGGCAGTGACGAACGAACCAGCTATTTTGGTTACTCGTGGGCGTGAAACGGACACCCGAGCTGAAAGTTATGAATGTTTTAGTATAGCACCTTTTGTCACACAATATTGGATATTGAAGAGTTCGGGCCGAAGAGGGATGTTCGGGCCGAAGTGGTGTTCGGGACTAAGTGGGATGTTCGGGCCGAAGTGGTGTTCGGGCCAAAGTGGTGTTCGGGCCGAAGTTCGGTGTTCGGGCCGAGGATGATGTTCGGGCCGAGGTTGAAGTTCGGGCCGAGGTCGGAGTTCGGGCCGAGGTTGAAGTTCGGGCCGAGGTTGAAGTTCGGGCCGAAAATGAAGTTCGGGCCGGGAACAGTGAAGAGTTCGGGCCGAACTTGTTCTTGGCAGTGACGAACGAACCAGCTATTTTGGTTATTCGTGGGCGTGAAACGGACACCCGAGCTGAAAGTTATGAATGTTTTAGTATAGCACCTTTTGTCACACAATCTTGGATATTGAAGAGTTCGGGCCGAAGAGGGATGTTCGGGCCGAAGTGGTGTTCGGGCCGAAGTGCGATGTTCGGGCCGAAGTGGTGTTCGGGCCGAAGTTCGGTGTTCGGGCCGAAGTTGAAGTTCGGGCCGAGGTCGGAGTTCGGGCCGAGGTTGAAGTTCGGGCCGAAAATGAAGTTCGGGCCGGGAACAGTGAAGAGTTCGGGCCGAACTTGTTCTTGGCAGTGACGAACGAACCAGCTATTTTCGTTACTCGTGGGCGTGAAACGGACACCCGAGCTGAAAGTTATGAATGTTTTAGTATAGCACCTTTTGTCACACAATATTGGATATTGAAGAGTTCGGGCCGAAGAGGGATGTTCGGGCCGAAGTGGTGTTCGGGACTAAGTGGGATGTTCGGGCCGAAGTGGTGTTCGGGCCAAAGTGGTGTTCGGGCCAAAGTGGTGTTCGGGCCGAAGTTCGGTGTTCGGGCCGAGGATGATGTTCGGGCCGAGGTTGAAGTTCGGGCCGAGGTCGGAGTTCGGGCCGAGGTTGAAGTTCGAGCCGAGGTTGAAGTTGGGGCCGAAAATGAAGTTCGGGCCGGGAACAGTGAAGAGTTCGGGCCGAACTTGTTCTTGGCAGTGACGAACGAACCAGCTATTTTGGTTATTCGTGGGCGTGAAACGGACACCCGAGCTGAAAGTTATGAATGTTTTATTATAGCACCTATTGTCACACAATATTGGATATTGAAGAGTTCGGGCCGAAGAGGGATGTTCGGGCCGAAGTGGTGTTCGGGCCTAAGTGGGATGTTCGGGCCGAAGTGGTGTTCGGGCCAAAGTGGTGTTCGGGCCGAAGTTCGGTGTTCGGGCCGAGGATGATGTTCGGGCCGAGGTTGAAGTTCGGGCCGAGGTCGGAGTTCGGGCCGAGTTTGAAGTTCGAGCCGAGGTTGAAGTTGGGGCCGAAAATGAAGTTCGGGCCGGGAACAGTGAAGAGTTCGGGCCGAACTAGTTCTTGGCAGTGACGAACGAACCAGCTATTTTGGTTATTCGTGGGCGTGAAACGGACACCCGATCTGAAAGTTATGAATGTTTTATTATAACACCTTTTGTCACACAATATTGGATATTGAAGAGTTCGGGCCGAAGAGGGATGTTCGGGCCGAAGTGGTGTTCGGGCCTAAGTGGGATGTTCGGGCCGAAGTGGTGTTCGGGCCAAAGTGGTGTTCGGGCTGAAGTTCGGTGTTCGGGCCGAGGATGATGTTCGGGCCGAGGTCGGAGTTCGGGCCGAGGTCGGAGTTCGGGCCGAGGTTGAAGTTCGGGCCGAGGTTGAAGTTCGGGCCGCAAATGAAGATCGGGCCGGGAACAGTGAAGAGTTCGGGCCGAACTTGTTCTTGGCAGTGACGAACGAACCAGCTATTTTGGTTATTCGTGGGCGTGAAACGGACACCCGAGCTGAAAGTTATGAATGTTTTATTATAGCACCTTTTGTCACACAATATTGGATATTGAAGAGTTCGGGCCGAAGAGGGATGTTCGGGCCGAAGAGGATGATGTTCAGTCCGAGGTTGAAGTTCGGGCCGAGGTCGGAGTTCGTGCCGAGGTTGAAGTTCGGGCCGAGGTTGAAGTTCGGGCCGAAAATGAAGTTCGGGCCGGGAACTGTGAAGAGTTCGGGCCGAACTTGTTCTTGGCAGTGACGAACGAACCAGCTATTTTGGTTATTCGTGGGCGTGAAACGGACACCCGAGCTGAAAGTTATGAATGTTTTATTATAGCACCTTTTGTCACACAATATTGGATATTGAAGAGTTCGGGCCGAAGAGGGATGTTCGGGCCGAAGTGGTGTTCGGGCCTAAGTAGGATGTTCGGGCCGAAGTGGTGTTCGGGCCAAAGTGGTGTTCGGGCCGAAGTTCGGTGTTCGGGCCGAGGATGATGTTCGGGCCGAGGTTGAAGTTCGGGCCGAGGTCGGAGTTCGGGCCGAGGTTGAAGTTCGGGCCGAGGTTGAAGTTCGGGCCGAAAATGAAGTTCGGGCCGGGAACAGTGAAGAGTTCGGGCCGAACTTGTTCTTGGCAGTGACGAACGAACCAGCTATTTTGGGTATTCGTGGGCGTGAAACGGACACCCGAGCTGAAAGTTATGAATGTTTTAGTATAGCACCTTTTGTCACACAATCTTGGATATTGAAGAGTTCGGGCCGAAGAGGGATGTTCGGGCCGAAGTGGTGTTCGGGCCGAAGTGCGATGTTCGGGCCGAAGTGGTGTTCGGGCCGAAGTGGTGTTCGGGCCGAAGTTCGGTGTTCGGGCCGAGGATGATGTTCGGGCCGAGGTTGAAGTTCGGGCCGAGGTCGGAGTTCGGGCCGAGGTTGAAGTTCGGGCCGAGGTTGAAGTTCGGGCCGAAAATGAAGTTCGGGCCGGGAACAGTGAAGAGTTCGGGCCGAACTTGTTCTTGGCAGTGACGAACGAACCAGCTATTTTGGTTACTCGTGGGCGTGAAACGGACACCCGAGCTGAAAGTTATGAATGTTTTAGTATAGCACCTTTTGTCACACAATATTGGATATTGAAGAGTTCGGGCCGAAGAGGGATGTTCGGGCCGAAGTGGTGTTCGGGACTAAGTGGGATGTTCGGGCCGAAGTGGTGTTCGGCCCAAAGTGGTGTTCGGGCCGAAGTTCGGTGTTCGGACCGAGGATGATGTTCGTGCCGAGGTTGAAGTTCGGGCCGAGGTCGGAGTTCGGGTCGAGGTTGAAGTTCGGGCCGAGGTTGAAGTTCGGGCCGAAAATGAAGTTCGGGCCGGGAACAGTGAAGAGTTCGGGCCGAACTTGTTCTTGGAAGTGACGAACGAACCAGCTATTTTGGTTACTCGTGGGCGTGAAACGGACACCCGAGCTGAAAGTTATGAATGTTTTAGTATAGCACCTTTTGTCACACAATCTTGGATAGTGAAGAGTTCGGGCCGAAGAGGGATGTTCGGGCCGAAGTGCGATGTTCGGGCCGAAGTGGTGTTCGGGCCGAAGTGGTGTTCGGGCCGAAGTTCGGTGTTCGGGCCGAGGATGATGTTCGGGCCGAGGTTGAAGTTCGGGCCGAGGTCGGAGTTCGGGCCGAGGTTGAAGTTCGGGCCGAGGTTGAAGTTCGGGCCGAAAATGAAGTTCGGGCCGGGAACAGTGAAGAGTTCGGGCCGAACTTGTTCTTGGCAGTGACGAACGAACCAGCTATTTTGGTTATTCGTGGGCGTGAAACGGACACCCGAGCTGAAAGTTATGAATGTTTTAGTATAGCACCTTTTGTCACACAATCTTGGATATTGAAGAGTTCGGGCCGAAGAGGGATGTTCGGGCCGAAGTGGTGTTCGGGCCGAAGTGCGATGTTCCGGCCGAAGTGGTGTTCGGGCCGAAGTTCGGTGTTCGGGCCGAGGATGATGTTCGGGCCGAGGTTGAAGTTCGGGCCGAGGTCGGAGTTCGGGCCGAGGTTGAAGTTCGGGCCGAGGTTGAAGTTCGGGCCGAAAATGAAGTTCGGGCCGGGAACAGTGAAGAGTTCGGGCCGAACTTGTTCTTGGCAGTGACGAACGAACCAGCTATTTTGGTTACTCGTGGGCGTGAAACGGACACCCGAGCTGAAAGTTATGAATGTTTTAGTATAGCACCTTTTGTCACACAATATTGGATATTGAAGAGTTCGGGCCGAAGAGGGATGTTCGGGCCGAAGTGGTGTTCGGGACTAAGTGGGATGTTCGGGCCGAAGTGGTGTTCGACCCAAAGTGGTGTTCGGGCCGAAGTTCGGTGTTCGGACCGAGGATGATGTTCGTGCCGAGGTTGAAGTTCGGGCCGAGGTCGGAGTTCGGGTCGAGGTTGAAGTTCGGGCCGAGGTTGAAGTTCGGGCCGAGGTTGAAGTTCGGGCCGGGAACAGTGAAGAGTTCGGGCCGAACTTGTTCTTGGAAGTGACGAACGAACCAGCTATTTTGGTTACTCGTGGGCGTGAAACGGACACCCGAGCTGAAAGTTATGAATGTTTTAGTATAGCACCTTTTGTCACACAATCTTGGATAGTGAAGAGTTCGGGCCGAAGAGGGATGTTCGGGCCGAAGTGCGATGTTCGGGCCGAAGTGGTGTTCGGGCCGAAGTGGTGTTCGGCCCGAAGTTCGGTGTTCGGGCCGAGGATGATGTTCGGGCCGAGGTTGAAGTTCGGGCCGAGGTCGGAGTTCGGGCCGAGGTTGAAGTTCGGGCCGAGGTTGAAGTTCGGGCCGAAAATGAAGTTCGGGCCGGGAACAGTGAAGAGTTCGGGCCGAACTTGTTCTTGGCAGTGACGAACGAACCAGCTATTTTGGTTACTCGTGGGCGTGAAACGGACACCCGAGCTGAAAGTTATGAATGTTTTAGTATAGCACCTTTTGTCACACAATCTTGGATATTGAAGAGTTCGGGCCGAAGAGGGATGTTCGGGCCGAAGTGGTGTTCGGGCCGAAGTGCGATGTTCGGGCCGAAGTGGTGTTCGGGCCGAAGTGGTGTTCGGGCCGAAGTTCGGTGTTCGGGCCGAGGATGATGTTCGGGCCGAGGTTGAAGTTCGGGCCGTGGTCGGAGTTCGGGCCGAGGTTGAAGTTCGGGCCGAGGTTGAAGTTCGGGCCGAAAATGAAGTTCGGGCCGGGAACAGTGAAGAGTTCGGGCCGAACTTGTTCTTGGCAGTGACGAACGAACCAGCTATTTTGGTTACTCGTGGGCGTGAAACGGACACCCGAGCTGAAAGTTATGAATGGTTTAGTGTAGCACCTTTTGTCACACAATATTGGATATTGAAGAGTTCGGGCCGAAGAGGGATGTTCGGGCCGAAGTGGTGTTCGGGACTAAGTGGGATGTTCGGGCCGAAGTGGTGTTCGGGCCAAAGTGGTGTTCGGGCCGAAGTTCGGTGTTCGGGCCGAGGATGATGTTCGTGCCGAGGTTGAAGTTCGTGCCGAGGTCGGAGTTCGGGCCGAGGTTGAAGTTCGGGCCGAGGTTGAAGTTCGGGCCGAAAATGAAGTTCGGGCCGGGAACAGTGAAGAGTTCGGGCCGAACTTGTTCTTGGCAGTGACGAACGAACCAGCTATTTTGGTTACTCGTGGGCGTGAAACGGACACCCGAGCTGAAAGTTATGAATGTTTTAGTATAGCACCTTTTGTCACACAATCTTGGATATTGAAGAGTTCGGGCCGAAGAGGGATGTTCGGGCCGAAGTGGTGTTCGGGCCGAAGTGCGATGTTCGGGCCGAAGTGGTGTTCGGGCCGAAGTTCGGTGTTCGGGCCGAGGATGATGTTCGGGCCGAGGTTGAAGTTCGGGCCGAGGTCGGAGTTCGGGCCGAGGTTGAAGTTCGGGCCGAGGTTGAAGTTCGGGCCGGGAACAGTGAAGAGTTCGGGCCGAACTTGTTCTTGGCAGTGACGAACGAACCAGCTATTTTGGTTACTCGTGGGCGTGAAACGGACACCCAAGCTGAAAGTTATGAATGTTTTAGTATAGCACCTTTTGTCACACAATATTGGATATTGAAGAGTTCGGGCCGAAGAGGGATGTTCGGGCCGAAGAGGTGTTCGGGCCGAAGTGGGATGTTCGGGCCGAAGTGGTGTTCGGGCCGAAGTTCGGTGTTCGGGCCGAGGATGATGTTCGGCCGAGGTTGAAGTTCGGGCCGAGGTCGGGCCGAGGTTGAAGTTCGGGCCGAGATTGAAATTCGGGCCGAAAATGAAGTTCGGGCCGGGAACAGTGAAGAGTTCGGGCCGAACTTGTTCTTGGCAGTGACGAACGAACCACCTATTTTGGTTACTCGTGGGCGTGAAACGGACACCCGAGCTGAAAGTTATGAATGTTTTAGTATAGCACCTTTTGTCACACAATCTTGGATATTGAAGAGTTCGGGCCGAAGAGGGATGTTCGGGCCGAAGTGGTGTTCGGGCCGAAGTGGGATGTTCGGACCGAAGTGGTGTTCGGGCCGAAGTGGTGTTCGGGCCGAGGATGATGTTCGGGCCGAGGTTGAGGTTCGGGCCGAGGTCGGAGTTCGGGCCGAGGTTGAAGTTGGGGCCGAAAATGAAGTTCGGGCCGGGAACAGTGAAGAGTTCGGGCCGAACTTGTTCTTGGCGGTGACGAACGAACCAACTATTTTTGTTACTCGTGGGCGTGAAACGGACACCCGAGCTGAAAGTTATGAATGTTTTAGTATAGCACCTTTTGTCACACAATATTGGATATTGAAGAGTTCGGGCCGAAGAGGGATGTTCGGGACGAAGTGGTGTTCGGGCCGAAGTGGGATGTTCGGGCCGAAGTGGTGTTCGGGCCGAAGTGGTGTTCGGGCCGAAGTTCGGTGTGCGGGCCGAGGATGATGTTCGGGCCGAGTTTGAAGTTCGAGCCGAGGTCGGAGTTCGGGCCGAGGTTGAAGTTCGGGCCGAGGTTGAAGTTCGGGCCGAGGTCGGAGTTCGGGCCGAGGTTGAAGTTGGGGCCGAAAATGAAGTTCGGGCCGGGAACAGTGAAGAGTTCGGGCCGAACTTGTTCTTGGCAGTGACGAACGAACCAGCTATTTTGGTTACTCGTGGGCGTGAAACGGACACCCGAGCTGAAAGTTATGAATGTTTTAGTATAGCACCTTTTGTCACACAATCTTGGATATTGAAGAGTTCGGGCCGAAGAGGGATGTTCGGGCCGAAGTGGTGTTCGGGCCGAAGTGCGATGTTCGGGCCGAAGTGGTGTTCGGGCCGAAGTTCGGTGTTCGGGCCGAGGATGATGTTCGGGCCGAGGTTGAAGTTCGGGCCGAGGTCGGAGTTCGGGCCGAGGTTGAAGTTCGGGCCGAGGTTGAAGTTCGGGCCGGGAACAGTGAAGAGTTCGGGCCGAACTTGTTCTAGGCAGTGACGAACGAACCAGCTATTTTGGTTACTCGTGGGCGTGAAACGGACACCCAAGCTGAAAGTTATGAATGTTTTAGTATAGCACCTTTTGTCACACAATATTGGATATTGAAGAGTTCGGGCCGAAGAGGGATGTTCGGGCCGAAGTGGTGTTCGGGCCGAAGTGGGATGTTCGGGCCGAAGTGGTGTTCGGGCCGAAGTTCGGTGTTCGGGCCGAGGATGATGTTCGGCCGAGGTTGAAGTTCGGGCCGAGGTCGGGCCGAGGTTGAAGTTCGGGCCGAGGTTGAAATTCGGGCCGAAAATGAAGTTCGGGCCGGGAACAGTGAAGAGTTCGGGCCGAACTTGTTCTTGGCAGTGACGAACGAACCACCTATTTTGGTTACTCGTGGGCGTGAAACGGACACCCGAGCTGAAAGTTATGAATGTTTTAGTATAGCACCTTTTGTCACACAATCTTGGATATTGAAGAGTTCGGGCCGAAGAGGGATGTTCGGGCCGAAGTGGTGTTCGGGCCGAAGTGGGATGTTCGGACCGAAGTGGTGTTCGGGCCGAAGTGGTGTTCGGGCCGAGGATGATGTTCGGGCCGAGGTTGAGGTTCGGGCCGAGGTCGGAGTTCGGGCCGAGGTTGAAGTTGGGGCCGAAAATGAAGTTCGGGCCGGGAACAGTGAAGAGTTCGGGCCGAACTTGTTCTTGGCGGTGACGAACGAACCAACTATTTTTGTTACTCGTGGGCGTGAAACGGACACCCGAGCTGAAAGTTATGAATGTTTTAGTATAGCACCTTTTGTCACACAATATTGGATATTGAAGAGTTCGGGCCGAAGAGGGATGTTCGGGACGAAGTGGTGTTCGGGCCGAAGTGGGATGTTCGGGCCGAAGTGGTGTTCGGGCCGAAGTGGTTCGGGCCGAAGTTCGGTGTGCGGGCCGAGGATGATGTTCGGGCCGAGTTTGAAGTTCGAGCCGAGGTCGGAGTTCGGGCCGAGGTTGAAGTTCGGGCCGAGGTTGAAGTTCGGGCCGAAAATGAAGTTCGGGCCGGGAACAGTGAAGAGTTCGGGCCGAACTTGTTCTTGGCAGTGACGAACGAACCAGCTATTTTGGTTACTCGTGGGCGTGAAACGGACACCCGAGCTGAAAGTTATGAATGTTTTATTATAGCACCTTTTGTCACACAATATTGGATATTGAAGAGTTCGGGCCGAAGAGGGAAGTTCGGGCCGAAGTGGTGTTCGGGCCGAAGTGTGATGTTCGGGCCGAAGTGGTGTTCGGGCCGAAGTGGTGTTCGGGCCGAAGTTCGGTGTTCGGGCCGAGGATGATGTTCGGGCCGAGGTTGAAGTTCGGGACGAGGTCGGAGTTCGGGCCGAGGTTGAAGTTCAGGCCGAGGTTGAAGTTCGGGCCGGGAACAGTGAAGAGTTCGGGCCGAACTTGTTCTTGGCGGTGACGAACGAACCAACTATTTTGGTTACTCGTGGGCGTGAAACGGAAACCCGAGCTGAAAGTTATGAATGTTTTAGTATAGCACCTTTTGTCACACAATATTGGATATTGAAGAGTTCGGGCCGAAGAGGGATGTTCGGGACGAAGCGGTGTTCGGGCCGAAGTGGGATGTTCGGGCCGAAGTGGTGTTCGGGCCGAAGTGGTGTTCGGGCCGAAGTTCGGTGTGCGGGCCGAGGATGATGTTCGGGCCGAGGTTGAAGTTCGAGCCGAGGTCGGAGTTCGGGCCGAGGTTGAAGTTCGGGCCGAGGTTGAAGTTCGGGCCGAAAATGAAGTTCGGGCCGGGAACAGTGAAGAGTTCGGGCCGAACTTGTTCTTGGAAGTGACGAACGAACCATCTATTTTGGTTACTCGTGGGCGTGAAACGGACAACCGAGCTGAAAGTTATGAATGTTTTATTATAGCACCTTTTGTCACACAATATTGGATATTGAAGAGTTCGGGCCGAAGAGGGAAGTTCGGGCCGAAGTGGTGTTCGGGCCGAAGTGTGATGTTCGGGCCGAAGTGGTGTTCGGGCCAAGTGGTGTTCGGGCCGAAGTTCGGTGTTCGGGCCGAGGTTGAAGTTCGGGCCGAGGTCGGAGTTCGGGCCGAGGTTGAAGTTCAGGCCGAGGTTGAAGTTCGGGCCGGGAACAGTGAAGAGTTCGGGCCGAACTTGTTCTTGGCAGTGACGAACGAACCAGCTATTTTGGTTACTCGTGGGCGTGAAACGGACACCCGAGCTGAAAGTTATGAATGTTTTAGTATAGCACCTTTTGTCACACAATATTGGATATTGAAGAGTTCGGGCCGAAGAGGGATGTTCGGGCCGAAGTGGTGTTCGGGCCGAAGTGGTGTTCGGGCCGAAGTGTTGTTCGGGCCGAAGTGGTGTTCGGGCCGAAGTGGTGTTCGGGCCGAAGTGGGATGTTCGGGCCGAAGTGGTGTTCGGGCCGAAGTGGTGTTCGGGCCGAAGTGGTGTTCGGGCCGAAGTTCGGTGTTCGGGCCGAGGATGATGTTCGGGCCGAGGTTGAAGTTCGGGCCGAGGTCGGAGTTCGGGCCGAGGTTGAAGTTCGAGCCGAGGTTGAAGTTGGGGCCGAAAATGAAGTTCGGGCCGGGAACAGTGAAGAGTTCGGGCCGAACTAGTTCTTGGCAGTGACGAACGAACCAGCTATTTTGGTTATTCGTGGGCGTGAAACGGACACCCGAGCTGAAAGTTATGAATGTCTTATTATAGCACCTTTTGTCACACAATATTGGATATTGAAGAGTTCGGGCCGAAGAGGGATGTTCGGGCCGAAGTGGTGTTCAGGCCTAAGTGGGATGTTCGGGCCGAAGTGGTGTTCAGGCCAAAGTGGTGTTCGGGCTGAAGTTCGGTGTTCGGGCCGAGGATGATGTTCGGGCCGAGGTTGAAGTTCGGGCCGAGGTCGGAGTTCGGGCCGAGGTTGAAGTTCGGGCCGAGGTTGAAGTTCGGGCCGAAAATGAAGATCGGGCCGGGAACAGAGAAGAGTTTGGGCCGAACTTGTTCTTGGCAGTGACGAACGAACCAGCTATTTTGGTTATTCGTGGGCGTGAAACGGACACCCGAGCTGAAAGTTATGAATGTTTTATTATAGCACCTTTTGTCACACAATATTGGATATTGAAGAGTTCGGGCCGAAGAGGGATGTTCGGGCCGAAGAGGATGATGTTCAGTCCGAGGTTGAAGTTCGGGCCGAGGTCGGAGTTCGTGCCGAGGTTGAAGTTCGGGCCGAGGTTGAAGTTCGGGCCGAAAATGAAGTTCGGGCCGGGAACAGTGAAGAGTTCGGGCCGAACTTGTTCTTGGCAGTGACGAACGAACCAGCTATTTTGGTTATTCGTGGGCGTGAAACGGACACCCGAGCTGAAAGTTATGAATGTTTTATTATAGCACCTTTTGTCACACAATATTGGATATTGAAGAGTTCGGGCCGAAGAGGGATGTTCGGGCCGAAGTGGTGTTCGGGCCTAAGTAGGATGTTCGGGCCGAAGTGGTGTTCGGGCCAAAGTGGTGTTCGGGCCGAAGTTCGGTGTTCGGGCCGAGGATGATGTTCGGGCCGAGGTTGAAGTTCGGGCCGAGGTCGGAGTTCGGGCCGAGGTTGAAGTTCGGGCCGAGGTTGAAGTTCGGGCCGAAAATGAAGTTCGGGCCGGGAACAGTGAAGAGTTCGGGCCGAACTTGTTCTTGGCAGTGACGAACGAACCAGCTATTTTGGTTACTCGTGGGCGTGAAACGGACACCCGAGCTGAAAGTTATGAATGTTTTAGTATAGCACCTTTTGTCACACAATCTTGGATATTGAAGAGTTCGGGCCGAAGAGGGATGTTCGGGCCGAAGTGGTGTTCGGGCCGAAGTGGTGTTCGGGCCGAAGTTCGGTGTTCGGGCCGAGGATGATGTTCGGGCCGAGGTTGAAGTTCGGGCCGAGGTCGGAGTTCGGGCCGAGGTTGAAGTTCGGGCCGAGGTTGAAGTTCGGGCCGAAAATGAAGTTCGGGCCGGGAACAGTGAAGAGTTCGGGCCGAACTTGTTCTTGGCAGTGACGAACGAACCAGCTATTTTGGTTACTCGTGGGCGTGAAACGGACACCCGAGCTGAAAGTTATGAATGTTTTAGTATAGCACCTTTTGTCACACAATCTTGGATATTGAAGAGTTCGGGCCGAAGTGCGATGTTCGGGCCGAAGTGGTGTTCGGGCCGAAGTGGTGTTCGGGCCGAAGTTCGGTGTTCGGGCCGAGGATGATGTTCGGGCCGAGGTTGAAGTTCGGGCCGAGGTCGGAGTTCGGGCCGAGGTTGAAGTTCGGGCCGAGGTTGAAGTTCGGGCCGAAAATGAAGTTCGGGCCGGGAACAGTGAAGAGTTCGGGCCGAACTTGTTCTTGGAAGTGACGAACGAACCATCTATTTTGGTTACTCGTGGGCGTGAAACGGACAACCGAGCTGAAAGTTATGAATGTTTTATTATAGCACCTTTTGTCACACAATATTGGATATTGAAGAGTTCGGGCCGAAGAGGGAAGTTCGGGCCGAAGTGGTGTTCGGGCCGAAGTGTGATGTTCGGGCCGAAGTGGTGTTCGGGCCAAGTGGTGTTCGGGCCGAAGTTCGGTGTTCGGGCCGAGGTTGAAGTTCGGGCCGAGGTCGGAGTTCGGGCCGAGGTTGAAGTTCAGGCCGAGGTTGAAGTTCGGGCCGGGAACAGTGAAGAGTTCGGGCCGAACTTGTTCTTGGCAGTGACGAACGAACCAGCTATTTTGGTTACTCGTGGGCGTGAAACGGACACCCGAGCTGAAAGTTATGAATGTTTTAGTATAGCACCTTTTGTCACACAATATTGGATATTGAAGAGTTCGGGCCGAAGAGGGATGTTCGGGCCGAAGTGGTGTTCGGGCCGAAGTGGTGTTCGGGCCGAAGTGTTGTTCGGGCCGAAGTGGTGTTCGGGCCGAAGTGGTGTTCGGGCCGAAGTGGGATGTTCGGGCCGAAGTGGTGTTCGGGCCGAAGTGGTGTTCGGGCCGAAGTGGTGTTCGGGCCGAAGTTCGGTGTTCGGGCCGAGGATGATGTTCGGGCCGAGGTTGAAGTTCGGGCCGAGGTCGGAGTTCGGGCCGAGGTTGAAGTTCGAGCCGAGGTTGAAGTTGGGGCCGAAAATGAAGTTCGGGCCGGGAACAGTGAAGAGTTCGGGCCGAACTAGTTCTTGGCAGTGACGAACGAACCAGCTATTTTGGTTATTCGTGGGCGTGAAACGGACACCCGAGCTGAAAGTTATGAATGTCTTATTATAGCACCTTTTGTCACACAATATTGGATATTGAAGAGTTCGGGCCGAAGAGGGATGTTCGGGCCGAAGTGGTGTTCAGGCCTAAGTGGGATGTTCGGGCCGAAGTGGTGTTCAGGCCAAAGTGGTGTTCGGGCTGAAGTTCGGTGTTCGGGCCGAGGATGATGTTCGGGCCGAGGTTGAAGTTCGGGCCGAGGTCGGAGTTCGGGCCGAGGTTGAAGTTCGGGCCGAGGTTGAAGTTCGGGCCGAAAATGAAGATCGGGCCGGGAACAGAGAAGAGTTTGGGCCGAACTTGTTCTTGGCAGTGACGAACGAACCAGCTATTTTGGTTATTCGTGGGCGTGAAACGGACACCCGAGCTGAAAGTTATGAATGTTTTATTATAGCACCTTTTGTCACACAATATTGGATATTGAAGAGTTCGGGCCGAAGAGGGATGTTCGGGCCGAAGAGGATGATGTTCAGTCCGAGGTTGAAGTTCGGGCCGAGGTCGGAGTTCGTGCCGAGGTTGAAGTTCGGGCCGAGGTTGAAGTTCGGGCCGAAAATGAAGTTCGGGCCGGGAACAGTGAAGAGTTCGGGCCGAACTTGTTCTTGGCAGTGACGAACGAACCAGCTATTTTGGTTATTCGTGGGCGTGAAACGGACACCCGAGCTGAAAGTTATGAATGTTTTATTATAGCACCTTTTGTCACACAATATTGGATATTGAAGAGTTCGGGCCGAAGAGGGATGTTCGGGCCGAAGTGGTGTTCGGGCCTAAGTAGGATGTTCGGGCCGAAGTGGTGTTCGGGCCAAAGTGGTGTTCGGGCCGAAGTTCGGTGTTCGGGCCGAGGATGATGTTCGGGCCGAGGTTGAAGTTCGGGCCGAGGTCGGAGTTCGGGCCGAGGTTGAAGTTCGGGCCGAGGTTGAAGTTCGGGCCGAAAATGAAGTTCGGGCCGGGAACAGTGAAGAGTTCGGGCCGAACTTGTTCTTGGCAGTGACGAACGAACCAGCTATTTTGGTTACTCGTGGGCGTGAAACGGACACCCGAGCTGAAAGTTATGAATGTTTTAGTATAGCACCTTTTGTCACACAATCTTGGATATTGAAGAGTTCGGGCCGAAGAGGGATGTTCGGGCCGAAGTGGTGTTCGGGCCGAAGTGGTGTTCGGGCCGAAGTTCGGTGTTCGGGCCGAGGATGATGTTCGGGCCGAGGTTGAAGTTCGGGCCGAGGTCGGAGTTCGGGCCGAGGTTGAAGTTCGGGCCGAGGTTGAAGTTCGGGCCGAAAATGAAGTTCGGGCCGGGAACAGTGAAGAGTTCGGGCCGAACTTGTTCTTGGCAGTGACGAACGAACCAGCTATTTTGGTTACTCGTGGGCGTGAAACGGACACCCGAGCTGAAAGTTATGAATGTTTTAGTATAGCACCTTTTGTCACACAATCTTGGATATTGAAGAGTTCGGGCCGAAGTGCGATGTTCGGGCCGAAGTGGTGTTCGGGCCGAAGTGGTGTTCGGGCCGAAGTTCGGTGTTCGGGCCGAGGATGATGTTCGGGCCGAGGTTGAAGTTCGGGCCGAGGTCGGAGTTCGGGCCGAGGTTGAAGTTCGGGCCGAGGTTGAAGTTCGGGCCGAAAATGAAGTTCGGGCCGGGAACAGTGAAGAGTTCGGGCCGAACTTGTTCTTGGCAGTGACGAACGAACCAGCTATTTTGGTTACTCGTGGGCGTGAAACGGACACCCGAGCTGAAAGTTATGAATGTTTTAGTATAGCACCTTTTGTCACACAATATTGGATATTGAAGAGTTCGGGCCGAAGAGGGATGTTCGGGCCGAAGTGGTGTTCGGGACTAAGTGGGATGTTCGGGCCGAAGTGGTGTTCGGGCCAAAGTGGTGTTCGGGCCGAAGTTCGGTGTTCGGGCCGAGGATGATGTTCGTGCCGAGGTTTAAGTTCGGGCCGAGGTCGGAGTTCGGGCCGAGGTTGAAGTTCGGGCCGAGGTTGAAGTTCGGGCCGAAAATGAAGTTCGGGCCGGGAACAGTGAAGAGTTCGGGCCGAACTTGTTCTTGGCAGTGACGAACGAACCAGCTATTTTGGTTACTCGTGGGCGTGAAACGGACACCCGAGCTGAAAGTTATAAATGTTTTAGTATAGCACCTTTTGTCACACAATCTTGGATACTGAAGAGTTCGGGCCGAAGTGCGATGTTCGGGCCGAAGTGGTGTTCGGGCCGAAGTGGTGTTCGGGCCGAAGTTCGGTGTTCGGGCCGAGGATGATGTTCGGGCCGAGGTTGAAGTTCGGGCCGAGGTCGGAGTTCGGGCCGAGGTTGAAGTTCGGGCCGAGGTTGAAGTTCGGGCCGAAAATGAAGTTCGGGCCGGGAACAGTGAAGAGTTCGGGCCGAACTTGTTCTTGGCAGTGACGAACGAACCAGCTATTTTGGTTACTCGTGGGCGTGAAACGGACACCCGAGCTGAAAGTTATGAATGTTTTAGTATAGCACCTTTTGTCACACAATATTGGATATTGAAGAGTTCGGGCCGAAGAGGGATGTTCGGGCCGAAGTGGTGTTCGGGACTAAGTGGGATGTTCGGGCCGAAGTGGTGTTCGGGCCGAAGTGGTGTTCGGGCCGAAGTTCGGTGTTCGGGCCGAGGATGATGTTCGGGCCGAGGTTTAAGTTCGGGCCGAGGTCGGAGTTCGGGCCGAGGTTGAAGTTCGGGCCGAGGTTGAAGTTCGGGCCGAAAATGAAGTTCGGGCCGGGAACAGTGAAGAGTTCGGGCCGAACTTGTTCTTGGCAGTGACGAACGAACCAGCTATTTTGGTTACTCGTGGGCGTGAAACGGACACCCGAGCTGAAAGTTATGAATGTTTTATTATAGCACCTTTTGTCACACAATATTGGATATTGAAGAGTTCGGGCCGAAGAGGGAAGTTCGGGCCGAAGTGGTGTTCGGGCCGAAGTGTGATGTTCGGGCCGAAGTGGTGTTCGGGCCGAAGTTCGGTGTTCGGGCCGAGGTTGAAGTTCGGGCCGAGGTCGGAGTTCGGGCCGAGGTTGAAGTTCAGGCCGAGGTTGAAGTTCGGGCCGGGAACAGTGAAGAGTTCGGGCCGAAGTGGTGTTCGGGCCAAAGTGGTGTTCGGGCCAAAGTGGTGTTCGGGCCGAAGTTCGGTGTTCGGGCCGAGGATGATGTTCGTGCCGAGGTTTAAGTTCGGGCCGAGGTCGGAGTTCGGGCCGAGGTTGAAGTTCGGGCCGAAAATGAAGTTCGGGCCGGGAACAGTGAAGAGTTCGGGCCGAACTTGTTCTTGGCAGTGACGAACGAACCAGCTATTTTGGTTACTCGTGGGCGTGAAACGGACACCCGAGCTGAAAGTTATGAATGTTTTAGTATAGCACCTTTTGTCACACAATCTTGGATATTGAAGAGTTCGGGCCGAAGAGGGATGTTCGGGCCGAAGTGGTGTTCGGGCCGAAGTGCGATGTTCAGGCCGAAGTGGTGTTCGAGCCGAAGTTCGGTGTTCGGGCCGAGGATGATGTTCGGGCCGAGGTTGAAGTTCGGGCCGAGGTCGGAGTTCGGGCCGAGGTTGAAGTTAGGGCCGAGGTTGAAGTTCGGGCCGGGAACAGTGAAGAGTTCGGGCCGAACTTGTTCTTGGCAGTGACGAACGAACCAGCTATTTTGGTTACTCGTGGGCGTGAAACGGACACCCGAGCTGAAAGTTATGAATGTTTTAGTATAGCACCTTTTGTCACACAATATTGGATATTGAAGAGTTCGGGCCGAAGAGGGATGTTCGGGCCGAAGTGGTGTTCGGGCCGAAGTGGGATGGTCGGGCCGAAGTGGTGTTCGGGCCGAAGTTCGGTGTTCGGGCCGAGGATGATGTTCGGCCGAGGTTGAAGTTCGGGCCGAGGTCGGGCCGAGGTTGAAGTTCGGGCCGAGGTCGGGCCGAGGTTGAAGTTCGGGCCGAGGTTGAAATTCGTGCCGAAAATGAAGTTCGGGCCGGGAACAGTTAAGAGTTCGGGCCGAACTTGTTCTTGGCAGTGACGAACGAACCACCTATTTTGGTTACTCGTGGGCGTGAAACGGACACCCGAGCTGAAAGTTATGAATGTTTTAGTATAGCACCTTTTGTCACACAATCTTGGATATTGAAGAGTTCGGGCCGAAGAGGGATGTTCGGGCCGAAGTGGTGTTCGGGCCGAAGTGGGATGTTCGGGCCGAAGTGGTGTTCGGGCCGAAGTGGTGTTCGGGCCGAGGATGATGTTCGGGCCGAGGTTGAAGTTCGGGCCGAGGTCGGAGTTCGGGCCGAGGTTGAAGTTGGGGCCGAAAATGAAGTTCGGGCCGGGAACAGTGAAGAGTTCGGGCCGAACTTGTTCTTGGCGGTGACGAACGAACCAACTATTTTGGTTACTCGTGGGCGTGAAACGGACACCCGAGCTGAAAGTTATGAATGTTTTAGTATAGCACCTTTTGTCACACAATATTGGATATTGAAGAGTTCGGGCCGAAGAGGGATGTTCGGGACGAAGCGGTGTTCGGGCCGAAGTGGGATGTTCGGGCCGAAGTGGTGTTCGGGCCGAAGTTCGGTGTGCGGGCCGAGGATGATGTTCGGGCCGAGGTTGAAGTTCTAGCCGAGGTCGGAGTTCGGGCCAAGGTTGAAGTTCGGGCCGAGGTTGAAGTTCGGGCCGAAAATGAAGTTCGGGCCGGGAACAGTGAAGAGTTCGGGCCGAACTTGTTCTTGGCAGTGATGAACGAACCAGCTATTTTGGTTACTCGTGGGCGTGAAACGGACACCCGAGCTGAAAGTTATGAATGTTTTATTATAGCACCTTTTGTCACACAATATTGGATATTGAAGAGTTCGGGCCGAAGAGGGAAGTTCGGGCCGAAGTGGTGTTCGGGCCGAAGTGTGATGTTCGGGCCGAAGTGGTGTTCGGGCCGAAGTTCGGTGTTCGGGCCGAGGATGATGTTCGGGCCGAGGTCGGAGTTCGGGCCGAGGTTGAAGTTCGGGCCGAGGTTGAAATTCGGGCCGAAAATGAAGTTCGGGCCGGGAACAGTGAAGAGTTCGGCCCGAACCTGTTCTTGGCAGTGACGAACGAACCAACTATTTTGGTTACTCGTGGGCGTGAAACGGACACCCGAGCTGAAAGTTATGAATGTTTTAGTATAGCACCTTTTGTCACACAATCTTGGATATTGAAGAGTTCGGGCCGAAGAGGGATGTTCGGGCCGAAGTGGTGTTCGGGCCGAAGTGGTGTTCGGGCCGAAGTGGTGTTCGGGCCGAAGTGGTGTTCGGGCCGAAGTTCGGTGTTCGGGCCGAGGATGATGTTCGGCCCGAGGTTGAAGTTCGGGCCGAGTCGGAGTTCGGGCCGAGGTTGAAGTTCGGGCCGAAAATGAAGTTCGGGCCGGGAACAGTGAAGAGTTCGGGCCGAACTTGTTCTTGGCAGTGACGAACGAACCGACTATTTTGGTTACTCGTGGGCGTGAAACGGACACCCGAGCTGAAAGTTATAAATGTTTTAGTTTATCACCTTTTGTCACACAATATTGGATATTGAAGAGTTCGGGCCGAAGAGGGATGTTCGGGCCGAAGTGGTGTTCGGGCCGAAGTGGTGTTCGGGCCGAAGTGGTGTTCGGGCCGAAGTGGGATGTTCGGGCCGAAGTGGTGTTCGGGCCGAAGTGGTGTTCGGGCCGAAGTGATGTTCGGGCCGAAGTTCGGTGTTCGGGCCGAGGATGATGTTCGGGCCGAGGTTGAAGTTCGGGCCGAGGTCGGAGTTCGGGCCGATGTTGAAGTTCGGGCCGAGGTTGAAGTTCGGGCCGAAAATGAAGTTCGGGCCGGGAACAGTGAAGAGTTCGGGCCGAACTTGTTCTTGGCAGTGACGAACGAACCAGCTATTTTGGTTACTTGTGGGCGTGAAACGGACACCCGAGCTGAAAGTTATGAATGTTTTAGTATAGCACCTTTTGTCACACAATCTTGGATATTGAAGAGTTCGGGCCGAAGAGGGATGTTCGGGCCGAAGTGGTGTTCGGGCCGAAGTGGGATGTTCGGGCCGAAGTGGTGTTCGGGCCGAAGTTCGGTGTTCGGGCCGAGGATGATGTTCGGCCAAGGTTGAAGTTCGGGCCGAGGTCGGAGTTCGGGCCGAGGTTGAAGTTCGGGCCGAGGTTGAAATTCGGGCCGAAAATGAAGTTCGGGCCGGGAACAGTGAAGAGTTCGGCCCGAACTTGTTCTTGGCAGTGACGAACGAACCAGCTATTTTGGTTACTCGTGGGCGTGAAACGGACACCCGAGCTGAAAGTTATGAATGTTTTAGTATAGCACCTTTTGTCACACAATATTGGATATTGAAGAGTTCGGGCCGAAGAGGGATGTTCAGGCCGAAGTGGTGTTCGGGCCGAAGTGGGATGTTCGGGCCGAAGTGGTGTTCGGGCCGAAGTGGTGTTCGGGCCGAAGTTCGGTGTGCGGGCCGAGGATGATGTTCGGGCCGAGGTTGAAGTTCGAGCCGAGGTCGGAGTTGGGGCGAGGTTGAAGTTCGGGCCGAGGTTGAAGTTCGGGCCGAAAATGAAGTTCGGGCCGGGAACAGTGAAGAGTTCGGGCCGAACTTGTTCTTGGCAGTGACGAACGAACCAGCTATTTTGGTTACTCGTGGGCGTGAAACGGACACCCGAGCTGAAAGTTATGAATGTGTTAGTATAGCACCTTTTGTCACACAATCTTGGATATTGAAGAGTTCGGGCCGAAGTGGTGTTCGGGCCGAAGTGCGATGTTCGGGCCGAAGTGGTGGTCGGGCCGAAGTTCGGTGTTCGGGCCGAGGATGATGTTCGGGCCGAGATTGAAGTTCGGGCCGAGGTCGGAGGTCGGGCCGAGGTTGAAGTTCGGGCCGAAAATGAAGTTCGGGCCGGGAACAATGAAGAGTTCGGGCCGAACTTGTTCTTGGCAGTGACGAACGAACCAGCTATTTTGGTTATTCGTGGGCGTGAAACGGACACCCGAGCTGAAAGTTATGAATGTTTTATTATAGCACCTTTTGTCACACAATATTGGATATTGAAGAGTTCGGGCCGAAGAGGGATGTTCGGGCCGAAGTGGTGTTCGGGACTAAGTGGGATGTTCGGGCCGAAGTGGTGTTCGGGCCAAAGTGGTGTTCGGGCCGAATTTCGGTGTTCGGGCCGAGGATGATGTTCGGGCCGAGGTTGAAGTTCGGGCCGAGGTCGGAGTTCGGGCCGAGGTTGAAGTTCGAGCCGAGGTTGAAGTTGGGGCCGAAAATGAAGTTCGGGCCGGGAACAGTGAAGAGTTCGGGCCGAACTTGTTCTTGGCAGTGACGAACGAACCTGCTATTTTGGTTATTCGTGGGCGTGAAACGGACACCCGAGCTGAAAGTTATGAATGTTTTAGTATAGCACCTTTTGTCACACAATATTGGATATTGAAGAGTTCGGGCCGAAGAGGGATGTTCGGGCCGAAGTGGTGTTCGGGCCGAAGTGGTGTTCGGGCCGAAGTGGGATGTTCGGGCCGAAGTGGTGTTCGGGCCGAAGTGGTGTTCGGGCCGAAGTTCGGTGTGCGGGCCGAGGATGATGTTCAGGCCGAGGTTGAAGTTCGAGCCGAGATCGGAGTTCGGGCCGAGGTTGAAGTTCGGGCCGAGGTTGAAGTTCGGGCCGAAAATGAAGTTCGGGCCGGGAACAGTGAAGAGTTCGGGCCGAACTTGTTCTTGGCAGTGACGAACGAACCAGCTATTTTGGTTACTCGTGGGCGTGAAACGGACACCCGAGCTGAAAGTTATGAATGTGTTAGTATAGCACCTTTTGTCACACAATCTTGGATATTGAAGAGTTCAGGCCGAAGAGGGATGTTCGGGCCGAAGTGGTGTTCGGGCCGAAGTGGGATGTTCGGGCCGAAGTGGTGTTCGGGCCGAAGTGGTGTTCGGGCCGAGGATGATGTTCGGGCCGAGGTTGAAGTTCGGGCCGACGTCGGAAATCGGGCCGAGGTTGAAGTTCGGGCCGAAAATGAAGTTCGGGCCGGGAACAGTGAAGAGTTCGGGCCGAACTTGTTCTTGGCAGTGACGAACGAACCGACTATTTTGGTTACTCGTGGGCGTGAAACGGACACCCGAGCTGAAAGTTATGAATGTTTTAGTTTATCACCTTTTGTCACACAATATTGGATATTGAAGAGTTCGGGCCGAAGAGGGATGTTCGGGCCGAAGTGGTGTTCGGGCCGAAGTGGTGTTCGGGCCGAAGTGGTGTTCGGGCCGAAGTGGGATGTTCGGGCCGAAGTGGTGTTCGGGCCGAAGTGGTGTTCGGGCCGAAGTGATGTTCGGGCCGAAGTTCGGTGTTCGGGCCGAGGATGATGTTCGGGCCGAGGTTGAAGTTCGGGCCGAGGTCGGAGTTCGGGCCGATGTTGAAGTTCGGGCCGAGGTTGAAGTTCGGGCCGAAAATGAAGTTCGGGCCGGGAACAGTGAAGAGTTCGGGCCGAACTTGTTCTTGGCAGTGACGAACGAACCAGCTATTTTGGTTACTTGTGGGCGTGAAACGGACACCCGAGCTGAAAGTTATGAATGTTTTAGTATAGCACCTTTTGTCACACAATCTTGGATATTGAAGAGTTCGGGCCGAAGAGGGATGTTCGGGCCGAAGTGGTGTTCGGGCCGAAGTGGGATGTTCGGGCCGAAGTGGTGTTCGGGCCGAAGTTCGGTGTTCGGGCCGAGGATGATGTTCGGCCAAGGTTGAAGTTCGGGCCGAGGTCGGAGTTCGGGCCGAGGTTGAAGTTCGGGCCGAGGTTGAAATTCGGGCCGAAAATGAAGTTCGGGCCGGGAACAGTGAAGAGTTCGGCCCGAACTTGTTCTTGGCAGTGACGAACGAACCAGCTATTTTGGTTACTCGTGGGCGTGAAACGGACACCCGAGCTGAAAGTTATGAATGTTTTAGTATAGCACCTTTTGTCACACAATATTGGATATTGAAGAGTTCGGGCCGAAGAGGGATGTTCAGGCCGAAGTGGTGTTCGGGCCGAAGTGGGATGTTCGGGCCGAAGTGGTGTTCGGGCCGAAGTGGTGTTCGGGCCGAAGTTCGGTGTGCGGGCCGAGGATGATGTTCGGGCCGAGGTTGAAGTTCGAGCCGAGGTCGGAGTTGGGGCGAGGTTGAAGTTCGGGCCGAGGTTGAAGTTCGGGCCGAAAATGAAGTTCGGGCCGGGAACAGTGAAGAGTTCGGGCCGAACTTGTTCTTGGCAGTGACGAACGAACCAGCTATTTTGGTTACTCGTGGGCGTGAAACGGACACCCGAGCTGAAAGTTATGAATGTGTTAGTATAGCACCTTTTGTCACACAATCTTGGATATTGAAGAGTTCGGGCCGAAGTGGTGTTCGGGCCGAAGTGCGATGTTCGGGCCGAAGTGGTGGTCGGGCCGAAGTTCGGTGTTCGGGCCGAGGATGATGTTCGGGCCGAGATTGAAGTTCGGGCCGAGGTCGGAGGTCGGGCCGAGGTTGAAGTTCGGGCCGAAAATGAAGTTCGGGCCGGGAACAATGAAGAGTTCGGGCCGAACTTGTTCTTGGCAGTGACGAACGAACCAGCTATTTTGGTTATTCGTGGGCGTGAAACGGACACCCGAGCTGAAAGTTATGAATGTTTTATTATAGCACCTTTTGTCACACAATATTGGATATTGAAGAGTTCGGGCCGAAGAGGGATGTTCGGGCCGAAGTGGTGTTCGGGACTAAGTGGGATGTTCGGGCCGAAGTGGTGTTCGGGCCAAAGTGGTGTTCGGGCCGAATTTCGGTGTTCGGGCCGAGGATGATGTTCGGGCCGAGGTTGAAGTTCGGGCCGAGGTCGGAGTTCGGGCCGAGGTTGAAGTTCGAGCCGAGGTTGAAGTTGGGGCCGAAAATGAAGTTCGGGCCGGGAACAGTGAAGAGTTCGGGCCGAACTTGTTCTTGGCAGTGACGAACGAACCTGCTATTTTGGTTATTCGTGGGCGTGAAACGGACACCCGAGCTGAAAGTTATGAATGTTTTAGTATAGCACCTTTTGTCACACAATATTGGATATTGAAGAGTTCGGGCCGAAGAGGGATGTTCGGGCCGAAGTGGTGTTCGGGCCGAAGTGGTGTTCGGGCCGAAGTGGGATGTTCGGGCCGAAGTGGTGTTCGGGCCGAAGTGGTGTTCGGGCCGAAGTTCGGTGTGCGGGCCGAGGATGATGTTCAGGCCGAGGTTGAAGTTCGAGCCGAGATCGGAGTTCGGGCCGAGGTTGAAGTTCGGGCCGAGGTTGAAGTTCGGGCCGAAAATGAAGTTCGGGCCGGGAACAGTGAAGAGTTCGGGCCGAACTTGTTCTTGGCAGTGACGAACGAACCAGCTATTTTGGTTACTCGTGGGCGTGAAACGGACACCCGAGCTGAAAGTTATGAATGTGTTAGTATAGCACCTTTTGTCACACAATCTTGGATATTGAAGAGTTCAGGCCGAAGAGGGATGTTCGGGCCGAAGTGGTGTTCGGGCCGAAGTGGGATGTTCGGGCCGAAGTGGTGTTCGGGCCGAAGTGGTGTTCGGGCCGAGGATGATGTTCGGGCCGAGGTTGAAGTTCGGGCCGACGTCGGAAATCGGGCCGAGGTTGAAGTTCGAGCCGAGGTTGAAGTTGGGGCCGAAAATGAAGTTCGGGCCGGGAACAGTGAAGAGTTCGGGCCGAACTTGTTCTTGGCAGTGACGAACGAACCAGCTATTTTGGTTATTCGTGGGCGTGAAACGGACACCCGAGCTGAAAGTTATGAATGTTTTATTATAGCACCTTTTGTCACACAATATTGGATATTGAAGAGTTCGGGCCGAGGTCGGAGTTCGGGCCGAGGTTGAAGTTCGGGACTAAGTGGGATGTTCGGGCCGAAGTGGTGTTCTGGCCAAAGTGGTGTTCGGGCCGAGGATGATGTTCGGGCCGAGGTTGAAGTTCGGGCCGAGGTCGGAATTCGGGCCGAGGTTGAAGTTCGAGCCGAGGTTGAAGTTGGGGCCGAAAATGAAGTTCGGGCCGGGAACAGTGAAGAGTTCGGGCCGAACTTGTTCTTGGCAGTGACGAACGAACCAGCTATTTTGGTTATTCGTGGGCGTGAAACGGACACCCGAGCTGAAAGTTATGAATGTTTTATTATAGCACCTTTTGTCACACAATATTGGATATTGAAGAGTTCGGGCCGAGGTCGGAGTTCGGGCCGAGGTTGAAGTTCGGGTCGAAAATGAAGTTCAGGCCGGGAATAGTGAAGAGTTCGGGCCGAACTTGTTATTGGCAGTGACGAACGAACCAGCTATTTTGGTTACTCGTGGGCGTGAAACGGACACCCGAGCTGAAAGTTATGAATGTTTTAGTATAGCACCTTTTGTCACACAATCTTGGATATTGAAGAGTTCAGGCCGAAGAGGGATGTTCGGGCCGAAGTGGTGTTCGGGCCGAAGTGCGATGTTCGGGCCGAAGTGGTGTTCGGGCCGAAGTTCGGTGTTCGGGCCGAGGATGATGTTCGGGCCGAGGTTGAAGTTCGGGCCGAGGTCGGAGGTCGGGCCGAGGTTGAAGTTCGGGCCGAAAATGAAGTTCGGGCCGGGAACAGTGAAGAGTTCGGGCCGAACTTGTTCTTGGCAGTGACGAACGAACCAGCTATTTTGGTTATTCGTGGGCGTGAAACGGACACCCGAGCTGAAAGTTATGAATGTTTTATTATAGCACCTTTTGTCACACAATATTGGATATTGAAGAGTTCAGGCCGAAGAGGGATGTTCGGGCCGAAGTGGTGTTCGGGACTAAGTGGGATGTTCGGACCGAAGTGGTGTTCGGGCCAAAGTGGTGTTCGGGCCGAGGATGATGTTCGGGCCGAGGTTGAAGTTCGGGCCGAGGTCGGAATTCGGGCCGAGGTTGAAGTTCGAGCCGAGGTTGAAGTTGGGGCCGAAAATGAAGTTCGGGCCGGGAACAGTGAAGAGTTCGGGCCGAACTTGTTCTTGGCAGTGACGAACGAACCAGCTATTTTGGTTATTCGTGGGCGTGAAACGGACACCCGAGCTGAAAGTTATGAATGTTTTATTATAGCACCTTTTGTCACACAATATTGGATATTGAAGAGTTCGGGCCGAAGAGGGATGTTCGGGCCGAAGTGGTGTTCGGGCCTAAGTGGGATGTTCGGGCCGAAGTTCGGTGTTCGGGCCGAGGATGATGTTCGGGCCGAGGTTGAAGTTCGGGCCGAGGTCGGAGTTCGGGCCGAGGTTGAAGTTCGGGCCGAGGTTGAAGTTCGGGCCGAAAATGAAGTTCGGGCCGGGAACAGTGAAGAGTTCGGGCCGAACTTGTTCTTGGCAGTGACGAACGAACCAGCTATTTTGGTTATTCGTGGGCGTGAAACGGACTCCCGAGCTGAAAGTTATGAATGTCTTATTATAGCACCTTTTGTCACACAATATTGGATATTGAAGAGTTCGGGCCGAAGAGGGATGTTCGGGCCGAAGTGGTGTTCGGGCCTAAGTGGGATGTTCGGGCCGAAGTGGTGTTCGGGCAAAAGTGGTGTTCGGGCAAAAGTGGTGTTCGGGCCGAAGTTCGGTGTTCGGGCCGAGGATGATGTTCGGGCCGAGGTTGAAGTTCGGGCCGAGGTTGGAGTTCGGGCCGAGGTTGAAGTTCGGGCCGAAAATGAAGTTCGGGCCGGGAATAGTGAAGAGTTCGGGCCGAACTTGTTCTTGGCAGTGACGAACGAACCAGCTATTTTGGTTACTCGTGGGCGTGAAACGGACACCCGAGCTGAAAGTTATGAATGTTTTAGTATAGCACCTTTTGTCACACAATCTTGGATATTGAAGAGTTCGGGCCGAAGAGGGATGTACGGGCCGAAGTGGTGTTCGGGCCGAAGTGCGATGTTCGGGCCGAAGTGGTGTTCGGGCCGAAGTGGTGTTCGGGCCGAAGTTCGGTGTTCGGGCCGAGGATGATGTTCGGGCCGAGGTTGAAGTTCGGGCCGAGGTTGAAGTTCGGGCCGAGGTTGAAGTTCGGGCCGAAAATGAAGTTCGGGCCGGGAATAGTGAAGAGTTCGGGCCGAACTTGTTCTTGGCAATGACGAACGAACCAGCTATTTTGGTTACTCGTGGGCGTGAAACGGACACCAGAGCTGAAAGTTATGAATGTTTTAGTATAGCACCTTTTGTCACACAATCTTGGATATTGAAGAGTTCGGGCCGAAGAGGGATGTTCGGGCCGAAGTGGTGTTCGGGCCGAAGTGCGATGTTCGGGCCGAAGTGGTGTTCGGGCCGAAGTGGTGTTCGGGCCGAAGTTCGGTGTTCGGGCCGAGGATGATGTTCGGGCCGAGGTTGAAGTTCGGGCCGAAAATGGAGTTCGGGCCGAGGTTGAAGTTCGGGCCGGGAATAGTGAAGAGTTCGGGCCGAACTTGTTCTTGGCAGTGACGAACGAACCAGCTATTTTGGTTACTCGTGGGCGTGAAACGGACACCCGAGCTGAAAGTTATGAATGTTTTAGTATAGCACCTTTTGTCACACAATCTTGGATATTGAAGAGTTCAGGCCGAAGAGGGATGTTCGGGCCGAAGTGGTGTTCGAGCCGAAGTGCGATGTTCGGGCCGAAGTGGTGTTCGGGCCGAAGTTCGGTGTTCGGGCCGAGGATGATGTTCGGGCCGAGGTTGAAGTTCGGGCCGAGGTCGGAGGTCGGGCCGAGGTTGAAGTTCGGGCCGAAAATGAAGTTCGGGCCGGGAACAGTGAAGAGTTCGGGCCGAACTTGTTCTTGGCAGTGACGAACGAACCAGCTATTTTGGTTATTCGTGGGCGTGAAACGGACACCCGAGCTGAAAGTTATGAATGTTTTATTATAGCACCTTTTGTCACACAATATTGGATATTGAAGAGTTCGGGCCGAAGAGGGATGTTCGGGCCGAAGTGGTGTTCGGGCCTAAGTGGGATGTTCGGGCCGAAGTGGTGTTCGGGCAAAAGTGGTGTTCGGGCAAAAGTGGTGTTCGGGCCGAAGTTCGGTGTTCGGGCCGAGGATGATGTTCGGGCCGAGGTTGAAGTTCGGGCCGAGGTTGGAGTTCGGGCCGAGGTTGAAGTTCGGGCCGAAAATGAAGTTCGGGCCGGGAACAGTGAAGAGTTCGGGCCGAACTTGTTCTTGGCAGTGACGAACGAACCAGCTATTTTGGTTACTCGTGGGCGTGAAACGGACACCCGAGCTGAAAGTTATGAATGTTTTAGTATAGCACCTTTTGTCACACAATCTTGGATATTGAAGAGTTCGGGCCGAAGAGGGATGTACGGGCCGAAGTGGTGTTCGGGTCGAAGTGCGATGTTCGGGCCGAAGTGGTGTTCGGGCCGAAGTGGTGTTCGGGCCGAAGTTCGGTGTTCGGGCCGAGGATGATGTTCGGGCCGAGGTTGAAGTTCGGGCCGAGGTTGAAGTTCGGGCCGAGGTTGAAGTTCGGGCCGAAAATGAAGTTCGGGCCGGGAATAGTGAAGAGTTCGGGCCGAACTTGTTCTTGGCAATGACGAACGAACCAGCTATTTTGGTTACTCGTGGGCGTGAAACGGACACCAGAGCTGAAAGTTATGAATGTTTTAGTATAGCACCTTTTGTCACACAATCTTGGATATTGAAGAGTTCGGGCCGAAGAGGGATGTTCGGGCCGAAGTGGTGTTCGGGCCGAAGTGCGATGTTCGGGCCGAAGTGGTGTTCGGGCCGAAGTGGTGTTCGGGCCGAAGTTCGGTGTTCGGGCCGAGGATGATGTTCGAGCCGAGGTTGAAGTTCGGGCCGAAAATGGAGTTCGGGCCGAGGTTGAAGTTCGGGCCGGGAATAGTGAAGAGTTCGGGCCGAACTTGTTCTTGGCAGTGACGAACGAACCAGCTATTTTGGTTACTCGTGGGCGTGAAACGGACACCCGAGCTGAAAGTTATGAATGTTTTAGTATAGCACCTTTTGTCACACAATCTTGGATATTGAAGAGTTCAGGCCGAAGAGGGATGTTCGGGCCGAAGTGGTGTTCGAGCCGAAGTGCGATGTTCGGGCCGAAGTGGTGTTCGGGCCGAAGTTCGGTGTTCGGGCCGAGGATGATGTTCGGGCCGAGGTTGAAGTTCGGGCCGAGGTCGGAGGTCGGGCCGAGGTTGAAGTTCGGGCCGAAAATGAAGTTCGGGCCGGGAACAGTGAAGAGTTCGGGCCGAACTTGTTCTTGGCAGTGACGAACGAACCAGCTATTTTGGTTATTCGTGGGCGTGAAACGGACACCCGAGCTGAAAGTTATGAATGTTTTATTATAGCACCTTTTGTCACACAATATTGGATATTGAAGAGTTCGGGCCGAAGAGGGATGTTCGGGCCGAAGTGGTGTTCGGGACTAAGTGGGATGTTCGGGCCGAAGTGGTGTTCGGGCCAAAGTGGTGTTCGGGCCGAGGATGATGTTCGGGCCGAGGTTGAAGTTCGGGCCGAGGTCGGAATTCGGGCCGAGGTTGAAGTTCGAGCCGAGGTTGAAGTTGGGGCCGAAAATGAAGTTCGGGCCGGGAACAGTGAAGAGTTCGGGCCGAACTTGTTCTTGGCAGTGACGAACGAACCAGCTATTTTGGTTATTCGTGGGCGTGAAACGGACACCCGAGCTGAAAGTTATGAATGTTTTATTATATCACCTTTTGTCACACAATATTGGATATTGAAGAGTTCGGGCCGAAGAGGGATGTTCGGGCCGAAGTGGTGTTCGGGCCTAAGTGGGATGTTCGGGCCGAAGTTCGGTGTTCGGGCCGAGGATGATGTTCGGGCCGAGGTTGAAGTTCGGGCCGAGGTCGGAGTTCGGGCCGAGGTTGAAGTTCGGGCCGAGGTTGAAGTTCTGGCCGAAAATGAAGTTCGGGCCGGGAACAGTGAAGAGTTCGGGCCGAACTTGTTCTTGGCAGTGACGAACGAACCAGCTATTTTGGTTATTCGTGGGCGTGAAACGGACTCCCGAGCTGAAAGTTATGAATGTCTTATTATAGCACCTTTTGTCACACAATATTGGATATTGAAGAGTTCGGGCCGAAGAGGGATGTTCGGGCCGAAGTGGTGTTCGGGCCTAAGTGGGATGTTCGGGCCGAAGTGGTGTTCGGGCAAAAGTGGTGTTCGGGCAAAAGTGGTGTTCGGGCCGAAGTTCGGTGTTCGGGCCGAGGATGATGTTCGGGCCGAGGTTGAAGTTCGGGCCGAGGTTGGAGTTCGGGTCGAGGTTGAAGTTCGGGCCGAAAATGAAGTTCGGGCCGGGAACAGTGAAGAGTTCGGGCCGAACTTGTTCTTGGCAGTGACGAACGAACCAGCTATTTTGGTTACTCGTGGGCGTGAAACGGACACCCGAGCTGAAAGTTATGAATGTTTTAGTATAGCACCTTTTGTCACACAATCTTGGATATTGAAGAGTTCGGGCCGAAGAGGGATGTACGGGCCGAAGTGGTGTTCGGGCCGAAGTGCGATGTTCGGGCCGAAGTGGTGTTCGGGCCGAAGTGGTGTTCGGGCCGAAGTTCGGTGTTCGGGCCGAGGATGATGTTCGGGCCGAGGTTGAAGTTCGGGCCGAGGTTGAAGTTCGGGCCGAGGTTGAAGTTCGGGCCGAAAATGAAGTTCGGGCCGGGAATAGTGAAGAGTTCGGGCCGAACTTGTTCTTGGCAGTGACGAACGAACCAGCTATTTTGGTTACTCGTGGGCGTGAAACGGACACCAGAGCTGAAAGTTATGAATGTTTTAGTATAGCACCTTTTGTCACACAATCTTGGATATTGAAGAGTTCGGGCCGAAGAGGGATGTTCGGGCCGAAGTGGTGTTCGGGCCGAAGTGCGATGTTCGGGCCGAAGTGGTGTTCGGGCCGAAGTGGTGTTCGGGCCGAAGTTCGGTGTTCGGGCCGAGGATGATGTTCGGGCCGAGGTTGAAGTTCGGGCCGAAAATGGAGTTCGGGCCGAGGTTGAAGTTCGGGCCGGGAATAGTGAAGAGTTCGGGCCGAACTTGTTCTTGGCAGTGACGAACGAACCAGCTATTTTGGTTACTCGTGGGCGTGAAACGGACACCCGAGCTGAAAGTTAGGAATGTTTTAGTATAGCACCTTTTGTCACACAATATTGGATATTGAAGAGTTCGGGCCGAAGAGGGATGTTCGGGCCGAAGTGGTGTTCGCGCCGAAGTGGGATGTTCGGGCCGAAGTGGTGTTCGGGCCGAAGTGGTGTTCGGGCCGAAGTTCGGTGTGCGGGCCGAGGATGATGTTCGGGCCGAGGTTGAAGTTCGAGCCGAGGTCGGAGTTCGGGCCGAGGTTGAAGTTCGGGCCGAGGTTGAAGTTCGGGCCGAAAATGAAGTTCGGGCCGAAAATGAAGTTCGGGCCGGGAACAGTGAAGAGTTCGGGCCGAACTTGTTCTAGGCAGTGACGAACGAACCAGCTATTTTGGTTACTCGTGGGCGTGAAACGGACACCCGAGCTGAAAGTTATGAATGTTTTAGTATAGCACCTTTTGTCACACAATCTTGGATATTGAAGAGTTCGGGCCGAAGAGGGATGTTCGGGCCGAAGTGGTGTTCGGGCCGAAGTGCGATGTTCGGGCCGAAGTGGTGTTCGGGCCAAAGTTCGGTGTTCGGGCCGAGGATGATGTTCGGGCCGAGGTTGAAGTTCGGGCCGAGGTCGGAGTTCGGGCCGAGGTTTAAGTTCGGGCCAAAAATAAAGTTCGGGCCCGGAACAGTGAAGAGTTCGGGCCGAACTTGTTCTTGGCAGTGACGAACGAACCAGCTATTTTGGTTATTCGTGGGCGTGAAACGGACACCCGAGCTGAAAGTTATGAATGTTTTATTATAGCACCTTTTGTCACACAATATTGGATATTGAATAGTTCGGGCCGAAGAGGGATGTTCGGGCCGAAGTGGTGTTCGGGACTAAGTGGGATGTTCGGGCCGAAGTGGTGTTCGGGCCAAAGTGGTGTTCAGGCCGAAGTTCGGTGTTCGGGCCGAGGATGATGTTCGGGCCGAGGATGAAGTTCGGGCCGAGGTCGGAGTTCGGGCCGAGGTTGAAGTTCGAGCCGAGGTTGAAGTTGGGGCCGAAAATGAAGTTCGGGCCGGGAACAGTGAAGAGTTCGGGCCGAACTTGTTCTTGGCAGTGACGAACGAACCAGCTATTTTGGTTATTCGTGGGCGTGAAACGGACACCCGAGCTGAAAGTTATGAATGTTTTATTATAGCACCTTTTGTCACACAATATTGGATATTGAAGAGTTCGGGCCGAAGAGGGATGTTCGGGTCGAAGTGGTGTTCGGGCCTAAGTGGGATGTTCGGGCCGAAGTTCGGTGTTCGGGCCGAGGATGATGTTCGGGCCGAGGTTGAAGTTCGGGCCGAGGTCGGAGTTCGGGCCGAGGTTGAAGTTCGGGCCGAAAATGAAGTTCGGGCCGGGAACATTGAAGAGTTCGGGCCGAACTTGTTCTTGGCAGTGACGAACGAACCAGCTATTTTGGTTATTCGTGGGCGTGAAACGGACACCCGAGCTGAAAGTTATGAATGTTTTAGTATAGCACCTTTTGTCACACAATCTTGGATATTGAAGAGTTCGGGCCGAAGAGGGATGTTCGGGCCGAAGTGGTGTTCGGGCCGAAGTGCGATGTTCGGGCCGAAGTGGTGTTCGGGCCGAAGTGGTGTTCGGGCCGAAGTTCGGTGTTCGGGCCGAGGATGATGTTCGGGCCGAGGTTGAAGTTCGGGCCGAAAATGGAGTTCGGGCCGAGGTTGAAGTTCGGGCCGGGAATAGTGAAGAGTTCGGGCCGAACTTGTTCTTGGCAGTGACGAACGAACCAGCTATTTTGGTTACTCGTGGGCGTGAAACGGACACCCGAGCTGAAAGTTAGGAATGTTTTAGTATAGCACCTTTTGTCACACAATATTGGATATTGAAGAGTTCGGGCCGAAGAGGGATGTTCGGGCCGAAGTGGTGTTCGCGCCGAAGTGCGATGTTCGGGCCGAAGTGGTGTTCGGGCCGAAGTGGTGTTCGGGCCGAAGTTCGGTGTTCGGGCCGAGGATGATGTTCGGGCCGAGGTTGAAGTTCGGGCCGAGGTTGAAGTTCGGGCCGAGGTTGAAGTTCGGGCCGAAAATGAAGTTCGGGCCGGGAATAGTGAAGAGTTCGGGCCGAACTTGTTCTTGGCAGTGACGAACGAACCAGCTATTTTGGTTACTCGTGGGCGTGAAACGGACACCAGAGCTGAAAGTTATGAATGTTTTAGTATAGCACCTTTTGTCACACAATCTTGGATATTGAAGAGTTCGGGCCGAAGAGGGATGTTCGGGCCGAAGTGGTGTTCGGGCCGAAGTGCGATGTTCGGGCCGAAGTGGTGTTCGGGCCGAAGTGGTGTTCGGGCCGAAGTTCGGTGTTCGGGCCGAGGATGATGTTCGGGCCGAGGTTGAAGTTCGGGCCGAAAATGGAGTTCGGGCCGAGGTTGAAGTTCGGGCCGGGAATAGTGAAGAGTTCGGGCCGAACTTGTTCTTGGCAGTGACGAACGAACCAGCTATTTTGGTTACTCGTGGGCGTGAAACGGACACCCGAGCTGAAAGTTAGGAATGTTTTAGTATAGCACCTTTTGTCACACAATATTGGATATTGAAGAGTTCGGGCCGAAGAGGGATGTTCGGGCCGAAGTGGTGTTCGCGCCGAAGTGGGATGTTCGGGCCGAAGTGGTGTTCGGGCCGAAGTGGTGTTCGGGCCGAAGTTCGGTGTGCGGGCCGAGGATGATGTTCGGGCCGAGGTTGAAGTTCGAGCCGAGGTCGGAGTTCGGGCCGAGGTTGAAGTTCGGGCCGAGGTTGAAGTTCGGGCCGAAAATGAAGTTCGGGCCGAAAATGAAGTTCGGGCCGGGAACAGTGAAGAGTTCGGGCCGAACTTGTTCTTGGCAGTGACGAACGAACCAGCTATTTTGGTTACTCGTGGGCGTGAAACGGACACCCGAGCTGAAAGTTATGAATGTTTTAGTATAGCACCTTTTGTCACACAATCTTGGATATTGAAGAGTTCGGGCCGAAGAGGGATGTTCGGGCCGAAGTGGTGTTCGGGCCGAAGTGCGATGTTCGGGCCGAAGTGGTGTTCGGGCCAAAGTTCGGTGTTCGGGCCGAGGATGATGTTCGGGCCGAGGTTGAAGTTCGGGCCGAGGTCGGAGTTCGGGCCGAGGTTGAAGTTCGGGCCAAAAATAAAGTTCGGGCCCGGAACAGTGAAGAGTTCGGGCCGAACTTGTTCTTGGCAGTGACGAACGAACCAGCTATTTTGGTTATTCGTGGGCGTGAAACGGACACCCGAGCTGAAAGTTATGAATGTTTTATTATAGCACCTTTTGTCACACAATATTGGATATTGAATAGTTCGGGCCGAAGAGGGATGTTCGGGCCGAAGTGGTGTTCGGGACTAAGTGGGATGTTCGGGCCGAAGTGGTGTTCGGGCCAAAGTGGTGTTCAGGCCGAAGTTCGGTGTTCGGGCCGAGGATGATGTTCGGGCCGAGGTTGAAGTTCGGGCCGAGGTCGGAGTTCGGGCCGAGGTTGAAGTTCGAGCCGAGGTTGAAGTTGGGGCCGAAAATGAAGTTCGGGCCGGGAACAGTGAAGAGTTCGGGCCGAACTTGTTCTTGGCAGTGACGAACGAACCAGCTATTTTGGTTATTCGTGGGTGTGAATCGGACACCCGAGCTGAAAGTTATGAATGTTTTATTATAGCACCTTTTGTCACACAATATTGGATATTGAAGAGTTCGGGCCGAAGAGGGATGTTCGGGCCGAAGTGGTGTTCGGGCCTAAGTGGGATGTTTGGGCCGAAGTTCGGTGTTCGGGCCGAGGATGATGTTCGGGCCGAGGTTGAAGTTCGGGCCGAGGTCGGAGTTCGGGCCGAGGTTGAAGTTCGGGCCGAAAATGAAGTTCGGGCCGGGAACATTGAAGAGTTCGGGCCGAACTTGTTCTTGGCAGTGACGAACGAACCAGCTATTTTGGTTATTCGTGGGCGTGAAACGGACACCCGAGCTGAAAGTTATGAATGTTTTATTATAGCACCTTTTGTCACACAATATTGGATATTGAAGAATTCGGGCCGAAGAGGGATGTTCGGGCCGAAGTGGTGTTCGGGCCTAAGTGGGATGTTCGGGCCGAAGTGGTGTTCGGGCAAAAGTGGTGTTCGGGCCGAAGTTCGGTGTTCGGGCCGAGGATGATGTTCGGGCCGAGGTTGAAGTTCGGGCCGAGGTTGGAGTTCGGGCCGAGGTTGAAGTTCGGGCCGAAAATGAAGTTCGGGCCGGGAACAGTGAAGAGTTCGGGCCAAACTTGTTCTTGGCAGTGACGAACGAACCAGCTATTTTGGTTACTCGTGGGCGTGAAACGGACACCCGAGCTGAAAGTTATGAATGTTTTAGTATAGCACCTTTTGTCACACAATCTTGGATATTGAAGAGTTCAGGCCGAAGAGGGATGTTCGGGCCGAAGTGGTGTTCGGGCCGAAGTGCGATGTTCGGGCCGAAGTGGTGTTCGGGCCGAAGTGGTGTTCGGGCCGAAGTTCGGTGTTCGGGCCGAGGATGATGTTCGGGCCGAGGTTGAAGTTCGGGCCGAGGTCGGAGTTCGGGACGAGGTTGAAGTTCGGGCCGAGGTTGAAGTTCTGGCCGAAAATGAAGTTCGGGCCGGGAATAGTGAAGAGTTCGGGCCGAACTTGTTCTTGGCAGTGACGAACGAACCAGCTATTTTGGTTACTCGTGGGCGTGAAACGGACACCCGAGCTGAAAGTTATGAATGTTTTAGTATAGCACCTTTTGTCACACAATCTTGGATATTGAAGAGTTCGGGCCGAAGAGGGATGTTCGAGCCGAAGTGGTGTTCGGGCCGAAGTGCGATGTTCGGGCCGAAGTGGTGTTCGGGCCGAAGTGGTGTTCGGGCCGAAGTTCGGTGTTCGGGCCGAGGATGATGTTCGGGCCGAGGTTGAAGTTCGGGCCGAAAATGGAGTTCGGGCCGAGGTTGAAGTTCGGGCCGAGGTTGAAGTTCGGGCCGGGAATAGTGAAGAGTTCGGGCCGAACTTGTTCTTGGCAGTGACGAACGAACCAGCTATTTTGGTTACTCGTGGGCGTGAAACGGACACCCGAGCTGAAAGTTAGGAATGTTTTAGTATAGCACCTTTTGTCACACAATATTGGATATTGAAGAGTTCGGGCCGAAGAGGGATGTTCGGGCCGAAGTGGTGTTCGGGCCGAAGTGGGATGTTCGGGCCGAAGTGGTGTTCGGGCCGAAGTGGTGTTCGGGCCGAAGTTCGGTGTGCGGGCCGAGGATGATGTTCGGGCCGAGGTTGAAGTTCGAGCCGAGGTCGGAGTTCGGGCCGAGGTTGAAGTTCGGGCCGAGGTTGAAGTTCGGGCCGAAAATGAAGTTCGGGCCGAAAATGAAGTTCGGGCCGAAAATGAAGTTCGGGCCGGGAACAGTGAAGAGTTCGGGCCGAACTTGTTCTTGGCAGTGACGAACGAACCAGCTATTTTGGTTACTCGTGGGCGTGAAACGGACACCCGAGCTGAAAGTTATGAATGTTTTAGTATAGCACCTTTTGTCACACAATCTTGGATATTGAAGAGTTCGGGCCGAAGAGGGATGTTCGGGCCGAAGTGGTGTTCGGGCCGAAGTGCGATGTTCGGGCCGAAGTGGTGTTCGGGCCAATGTTCGGTGTTCGGGCCGAGGATGATGTTCGGGCCGAGGTTGAAGTTCGGGCCGAGGTCGGAGTTCGGGCCGAGGTTGAAGTTCGGGCCAAAAATGAAGTTCGGGCCGGGAACAGTGAAGAGTTCGGGCCGAACTTGTTCTTGGCAGTGACGAACGAACCAGCTATTTCCCGAGCTGAAAGTTATGAATGTTTTATTATAGCACCTTTTGTCACACAATATTGGATATTGAAGAGTTCGGGCCGAAGAGGGATGTTCGGGCCGAAGTGGTGTTCGGGACTAAGTGGGATGTTCGGGCCGAAGTGGTGTTCGGGCCAAAGTGGTGTTCGGGCCGAAGTTCGGTGTTCGGGCCGAGGATGATGTTCGGGCCGAGGTTGAAGTTCGGGCCGAGGTCGGAGTTCGGGCCGAGGTTGAAGTTCGAGCCGAGGTTGAAGTTGGGGCCGAAAATGAAGTTCGGGCCGGGAACAGTGAAGAGTTCGGGCCGAACTTGTTCTTGGCAGTGACGAACGAACCAGCTATTTTGGTTATTCGTGGGCGTGAAACGGACACCCGAGCTGAAAGTTATGAATGTTTTATTATAGCACCTTTTGTCACACAATATTGGATATTGAAGAGTTCGGGCCGAAGAGGGATGTTCGGGCCGAAGTGGTGTTCGGGCCGAAGTGGGATGTTCGGGCCGAAGTGGTGTTCGGGCCGAAGTGGGATGTTCGGGCCGAAGTGGTGTTCGGGCCGAAGTGGTGTTCGGGCCGAGGATGATGTTCGGGCCGAGGTTGAAGTTCGGGCCGAGGTCGGAGTTTGGGCCGAGGTTGAAGTTCGGGCCGAGGTTGAAGTTCGGGCCGAGGTTGAAGTTCGGGCCGGGAACAGTGAAGAGTTCGGGCCGAACTTGTTCTTGGCAGTGACGAACGAACCAACTATTTTGGTTATTCGTGGGCGTGAAACGGACACTCGAGCTGAAAGTTATGAATGTTTTATTATAGCACCTTTTGTCACACAATATTGGATATTGAAGAGTTCGGGCCGAAGAGGGATGTTCGAGCCGAAGTGGTGTTCGGGCCTAAGTGGGATGTTCGGGCCGAAGTGGTGTTCGGGCCAAAGTGGTGTTCGGGCCGAAGTTCGGTGTTCGGGCCGAGGATGATGTTCGGGCCGAGGTTGAAGTTCGGGCCGAGGTCGGAGTTCGGGCCGAGGTTGAAGTTCGGGCCGAGGTTGAAGTTCAGGCCGAAAATGAAGTTCGGGCCGGGAACAGTGAAGAGTTCGGGACGAACTTGTTCTTGGCAGTGACGAACGAACTAGCTATTTTGGTTATTCGTGGGCGTGAAACGGACACCCGAGCTGAAAGTTATGAATGTTTTATTATAGCACCTTTTGTCACACAATATTGGATATTGAAGAGTTCGGGCCGAAGAGGGATGTTCGGGCCGAAGTGGTGTTCGGGCCTAAGTGGGATGTTCGGGCCGAAGTGGTGTTCGGGCCAAAGTGGTGTTCGGGCCGAAGTTCGGTGTTCGGGCCGAGGATGATGTTCGGGCCGAGGTTGAAGTTCGGGCTGAGGTCGGAGTTCGGGTCGAGGTTGAAGTTCGGGCCGAAATAGAAGTTCGGGCCGGGAACAGTGAAGAGTTCGGGCCGAACTTGTTCTTGGCAGTGACGAACGAACCAGCTATTTTGGTTACTCGTGGGCGTGAAACGGACACCCGAGCTGAAAGTTATGAATGTTTTAGTATAGCACCTTTTGTCACACAATCTTGGATATTGAAGAGTTCGGGCCGAAGAGGGATGTTCGGGCCGAAGTGGCGTTCGGGCCGAAGTGCGATGTTCGGGCCGAAGTGGTGTTCGGGCCGAAGTTCGGTGTTCGGGCCGAGGATGATGTTCGGGCCGAGGTTGAAGTTCGGGCCGAGGTCGGAGTTCGGGCCGAGGTTGAACTTCGGGCCGAGGTTGAAGTTCGGGCCGAAAATGAAGTTCAGGCCGGGAATAGTGAAGAGTTCGGGCCGAACTTGTTCTTGGCAGTGACGAACGAACCAGCCATTTTGGTTACTCGTGGGCGTGAAACGGACATCCGAGCTGAAAGTTATGAATGTTTTAGTATAGCACCTTTTGTCACACAATCTTGGATATTGAAGAGTTCGGGCCAAAGAGGGATGTTCGGGCCGAAGTGGTGTTCGGGCCGAAGTGCAATGTTCGGGCCGAAGTGGTGTTCGAGCCGAAGTGGTGTTCGGGCCGAAGTTCGGTGTTCGGGCCGAGGATGATGTTCGGGCCGAGGTTGAAGTTCGGGCCGAGGTCGGAGTTCGGGCCGAGGTTGAAGTTCGGGCCGAGGTTGAAGTTCGGGCCGGGTACAATGAAGAGTTCGGGCCGAACTTGTTCTATGCAGTGACGAACGAACCAGCTATTTTGGTTACTCGTGGGCGTGAAACGGACACCCGAGCTGAAAGTTATGAATGTTTTAGTATAGCACCTTTTGTCACACAATATTGGATATTGAAGAGTTTGGGCCGAAGAGGGATGTTCGGGCCGAAGTGGTGTTCGGGCCGAAGTGCGATGTTCGGGCCGAAGTTCGGTGTTCGGGCCGAGGATGATGTTCGGGCCGAGGTTGAAGTTCGGGCCGAGTTCGGAGTTCGGGTCGAGGTTGAAGTTCGGGCCGAAAATGAAGTTCGGGCCGGGAACATTGAAGAGTTCGGGCCGAACTTGTTCTTGGCAGTGACGAACGAACCAGCTATTTTGGTTATTCGTGGGCGTGAAACGGACACCCGAGCTGAAAGTTATGAATGTTTTATTATAGCACCTTTTGTCACACAATATTGGATATTGAAGAGTTCGGGCCGAAGAGGGATGTTCGGGCCGAAGTGGTGTTCGGGCCTAAGTGGGATGTTCGGGCCGAAGTGGTGTTCGGGCAAAAGTGGTGTTCGGGCCGAAGTTCGGTGTTCGGACCGAGGATGATGTTCGGGCCGAGGTTGAAGTTCGGGCCGAGGTTGGAGTTCGGGCCGAGGTTGAAGTTCGGGCCGAAAATGAAGTTCGGGCCGGGAACAGTGAAGAGTTCGGGCCAAACTTGTTCTTGGCAGTGACGAACGAACCAGCTATTTTGGTTACTCGTGGGCGTGAAACGGACACCCGAGCTGAAAGTTATGAATGTTTTAGTATAGCACCTTTTGTCACACAATCTTGGATATTGAAGAGTTCGGGCCGAAGAGGGATGTTCGGGCCGAAGTGGTGTTCGGGCCGAAGTGCGATGTTCGGGCCGAAGTGGTGTTCGGGCCGAAGTGGTGTTCGGGCCGAAGTTCGGTGTTCGGGCCGAGGATGATGTTCGGGCCGAGGTTGAAGTTCGGGCCGAGGTCGGAGTTCGGGCCGAGGTTGAAGTTCGGGCCGAGGTTGAAGTTCTGGCCGAAAATGAAGTTCGGGCCGGGAATAGTGAAGAGTTCGGGCCGAACTTGTTCTTGGCAGTGACGAACGAACCAGCTATATTGGATACTCGTGGGCGTGAAACGGACACCCGAGCTGAAAGTTATGAATGTTTTAGTATAGCACCTTTTGTCACACAATCTTGGATATTGAAGAGTTCGGGCCGAAGAGGGATGTTCGGGCCGAAGTGGTGTTCGGGCCGAAGTGCGATGTTCGGGCCGAAGTGGTGTTCGGGCCGAAGTGGTGTTCGGGCCGAAGTTCGGTGTTCGGGCCGAGGATGATGTTCGGGCCGAGGTTGAAGTTCGGGCCGAAAATGGAGTTCGGGCCGAGGTTGAAGTTCGGGCCGAGGTTGAAGTTCGGGCCGGGAATAGTGAAGAGTTCGGGCCGAACTTGTTCTTGGCAGTGACGAACGAACCAGCTATTTTGGTTACTCGTGGGCGTGAAACGGACACCCGAGCTGAAAGTTAGGAATGTTTTAGTATAGCACCTTTTGTCACACAATATTGGATATTGAAGAGTTCGGGCCGAAGAGGGATGTTCGGGCCGAAGTGGTGTTCGGGCCGAAGTGGGATGTTCGGGCCGAAGTGGTGTTCGGGCCGAAGTGGTGTTCGGGCCGAAGTTCGGTGTGCGGGCCGAGGATGATGTTCGGGCCGAGGTTGAAGTTCGAGCCGAGGTCGGAGTTCGGGCTGAGGTTGAAGTTCGGGCCGAGGTTGAAGTTCGGGCCGAAAATGAAGTTCGGGCCGAAAATGAAGTTCGGGCCGGGAACAGTGAAGAGTTCGGGCCGAACTTGTTCTTGGCAGTGACGAACGAACCAGCTATTTTGGTTACTCGTGGGCGTGAAACGGACACCCGAGCTGAAAGTTATGAATGTTTTAGTATAGCACCTTTTGTCACACAATCTTGGATATTGAAGAGTTCGGGCCGAAGAGGGATGTTCGGGCCGAAGTGGTGTTCGGGCCGAAGTGCGATGTTCGGGCCGAAGTGGTGTTCGGGCCAAAGTTCGGTGTTCGGGCCGAGGATGATGTTCGGGCCGAGATTGAAGTTCGGGCCGAGGTCGGAGTTCGGGCCGAGGTTGAAGTTCGGGCCAAAAATGAAGTTCGGGCCGGGAACAGTGAAGAGTTCGGGCCGAACTTGTTCTTGGCAGTGACGAACGAACCAGCTATTTTGGTTATTCGTGGGCGTGAAACGGACACCCGAGCTGAAAGTTATGAATGTTTTATTATAGCACCTTTTGTCACACAATATTGGATATTGAAGAGTTCGGGCCGAAGAGGGATGTTCGGGCCGAAGTGGTGTTCGGGACTAAGTGGGATGTTCGGGCCGAAGTGGTGTTCGGGCCAAAATGGTGTTCGGGCCGAAGTTCGGTGTTCGGGCCGAGGATGATGTTCGGGCCGAGGTTGAAGTTCGGGCCGAGGTCGGAGTTCGGGCCGAGGTTGAAGTTCGAGCCGAGGTTGAAGTTGGGGCCGAAAATGAAGTTCGGGCCGGGAACAGTGAAGAGTTCGGGCCGAACTTGTTCTTGGCAGTGACGAACGAACCAGCTATTTTGGTTATTCGTGGGCGTGAAACGGACACCCGAGCTGAAAGTTATGAATGTTTTATTATAGCACCTTTTGTCACACAATATTGGATATTGAAGAGTTCGGGCCGAAGAGGGATGTTCGGGCCGAAGTGGTGTTCGGGCCGAAGTGGTGTTCGGGCCGAAGTGGGATGTTCGGGCCGAAGTGGTGTTCGGGCCGAAGTGGTGTTCGGGCCGAGGATGATGTTCGGGCCGAGGTTGAAGTTCGGGCCGAGGTCGGAGTTCGGGCCGAGGTTGAAGTTCGGGCCGAGGTTGAAGTTCGGGCCGAAAATGAAGTTCGGGCCGGGAACAGTGAAGAGTTCGGGCCGAACTTGTTCTTGGCAGTGACGAACGAACCAACTATTTTGGTTATTCGTGGGCGTGAAACGGACACCCGAGCTGAAAGTTAGGAATGTTTTAGTATAGCACCTTTTGTCACACAATATTGGATATTGAAGAGTTCGGGCCGAAGAGGGATGTTCGGGCCGAAGTGGTGTTCGGGCCGAAGTGGGATGTTCGGGCCGAAGTGGTGTTCGGGCCGAAGTGGTGTTCGGGCCGAAGTTCGGTGTGCGGGCCGAGGATGATGTTCGGGCCGAGGTTGAAGTTCGAGCCGAGGTCGGAGTTCGGGCCGAGGTTGAAGTTCGGGCCGAGGTTGAAGTTCGGGCCGAAAATGAAGTTCGGGCCGAAAATGAAGTTCGGGCCGGGAACAGTGAAGAGTTCGGGCCGAACTTGTTCTTGGCAGTGACGAACGAACCAGCTATTTTGGTTACTCGTGGGCGTGAAACGGACACCCGAGTTGAAAGTTATGAATGTTTTAGTATAGCACCTTTTGTCACACAATCTTGGATATTGAAGAGTTCGGGCCGAAGAGGGATGTTCGGGCCGAAGTGGTGTTCGGGCCGAAGTGCGATGTTCGGGCCGAAGTGGTGTTCGGGCCAAAGTTCGGTGTTCGGGCCGAGGATGATGTTCGGGCCGAGATTGAAGTTCGGGCCGAGGTCGGAGTTCGGGCCGAGGTTGAAGTTCGGGCCAAAAATGAAGTTCGGGCCGGGAACAGTGAAGAGTTCGGGCCGAACTTGTTCTTGGCAGTGACGAACGAACCAGCTATTTTGGTTATTCGTGGGCGTGAAACGGACACCCGAGCTGAAAGTTATGAATGTTTTATTATAGCACCTTTTGTCACACAATATTGGATATTGAAGAGTTCGGGCCGAAGAGGGATGTTCGGGCCGAAGTGGTGTTCGGGACTAAGTGGGATGTTCGGGCCGAAGTGGTGTACGGGCCAAAATGGTGTTCGGGCCGAAGTTCGGTGTTCGGGCCGAGGATGATGTTCGGGCCGAGGTTGAAGTTCGGGCCGAGGTCGGAGTTCGGGCCGAGGTTGAAGTTCGAGCCGAGGTTGAAGTTGGGGCCGAAAATGAAGTTCGGGCCGGGAACAGTGAAGAGTTCGGGCCGAACTTGTTCTTGGCAGTGACGAACGAACCAGCTATTTTGGTTATTCGTGGGCGTGAAACGGACACCCGAGCTGAAAGTTATGAATGTTTTATTATAGCACCTTTTGTCACACAATATTGGATATTGAAGAGTTCGGGCCGAAGAGGGATGTTCGGGCCGAAGTGGTGTTCGGGCCGAAGTGGTGTTCGGGCCGAAGTGGGATGTTCGGGCCGAAGTGGTGTTCGGGCCGAAGTGGTGTTCGGGCCGAGGATGATGTTCGGGCCGAGGTTGAAGTTCGGGCCGAGGTCGGAGTTCGGGCCGAGGTTGAAGTTCGGGCCGAGGTTGAAGTTCGGGCCGAAAATGAAGTTCGGGCCGGGAACAGTGAAGAGTTCGGGCCGAACTTGTTCTTGGCAGTGACGAACGAACCAACTATTTTGGTTATTCGTGGGCGTGAAACGGACACCCGAGCTGAAAGTTATGAATGTTTTATTATAGCACCTTTTGTCACACAATATTGGATATTGAAGAGTTCGGGCTGAAGAGGGATGTTCGAGCCGAAGTGGTGTTCGGGCCTAAGTGGGATGTTCGGGCCGAAGTGGTGTTCGGGCCAAAGTGGTGTTCGGGCCGAAGTTCGGTGTTCGGGCCGAGGATGATGTTCGGGCCGAGGTTGAAGTTCGGGCCGAGGTCGGAGTTCGGGCCGAGGTTGAAGTTCGGGCCGAGGTTGAAGTTCAGGCCGAAAATGAAGTTCGGGCCGGGAACAGTGAAGAGTTCGGGCCGAACTTGTTCTTGGCAGTGACGAACGAACCAGCTATTTTGGTTACTCGTGGGCGTGAAACGGACACCCGAGCTGAAAGTTATGAATGTTTTATTATAGCACCTTTTGTCACACAATATTGGATATTGAAGAGTTCGGGCCGAAGAGGGATGTTCGGGCCGAAGTGGTGTTCGGGCCTAAGTGGGATGTTCGGGCCGAAGTGGTGTTCGGGCCAAAGTGGTGTTCGGGCCGAAGTTCGGTGTTCGGGCCGAGGATGATGTTCGGGCCGAGGTCGGAGTTCGGGCCGAGGTTGAAGTTCGGGCCGAAAAAGAAGTTCGGGCCGGGAACAGTGAAGAGTTCGGGCCGAACTTGTTCTTGGCAGTGACGAACGAACCAGCTATTTTGGTTACTCGTGGGCGTGAAACGGACACCCGAGCTGAAAGTTATGAATGTTTTAGTATAGCACCTTTTGTCACACAATCTTGGATATTGAAGAGTTCGGGCCAAAGAGGGATGTTCGGGCCGAAGTGGTGTTCGGGCCGAAGTGCAATGTTCGGGCCGAAGTGGTGTTCGAGCAGAAGTGGTGTTCGGGCCGAAGTTCGGTGTTCGGGCCGAGGATGATGTTCGGGCCGAGGTTGAAGTTCGGGCCGAGGTCGGAGTTCGGACCGAGGTTGAAGTTCGGGCCGAGGTTGAAGTTCGGGCCGGGAACAGTGAAGAGTTCGGGCCGAACTTGTTCTATGCAGTGACGAACGAACCAGCTATTTTGGTTACTCGTGGGCGTGAAACGGACACCCGAGCTGAAAGTTATGAATGTTTTAGTATAACACCTTTTGTCACACAATATTGGATATTGAAGAGTTTGGGCCGAAGAGGGATGTTCGGGCCGAAGTGGTGTTCGGGCCGAAGTGGGATGTTCGGGCCGAAGTGGTGTTCGGGCCAAAGTGGTGTTCGGGCCGAAGTTCGGTGTTCGGGCCGAGGATGATGTTCGGGCCGAGGTTGAAGTTCGGGCCGAGGTCGGAGTTCGGGCCGAGGTTGAAGTTCGGGCCGAGGTTGAAGTTCGGGCCGAAAATGAAGTTCGGGCCGGGAACAGTGAAGAGTTCGGGCCGAACTTGTTCTTGGCAGTGACGAACGAACCAGCTATTTTGGTTACTCATGGGCGTGAAACGGACACCCGAGCTGAAAGTTATGAATGTTTTAGTATATCACCTTTTGTCACACAATCTTGGATATTGAAGAGTTCGGGCCGAAGAGGGATGTTCGGGCCGAAGTGGTGTTCGGGCCGAAGTGGGATGTTCGGGCCGAAGTGGTGTTCGGGACGAAGTGGTGTTCGGGCCGAAGTTCGGTGTTCGGGCCGAGGATGATGTTCGGGCCGAGGTTGGAGTTCGGGCCGAGGTTGAGGTTCGGGCCGAGGTTGAAGTTCGGGCTGAAAATGAAGTTTGGGCCGGGAACAGTTAAGAGTTCGGGCCGAACTTGTTCTTGGCAGTGACGAACGAACCAGCTATTTTGGTTACTCGTGGGCGTGAAACGGACACCCGAGCTGAAAGTTATGAATGTTTTAGTATAGCACCTTTTGTCACACAATCTTGGATATTGAAGAGTTCGGGCCGAAGAGGGATGTTCGGGCCGAAGTGGTGTTCGGGCCGAAGTGGGATGTTCGGGCCGAAGTTCGGTGTTCGGGCCGAGGATGATGTTCGGGCCGAGGTTGAAGTTCGGGCCGAGGTCGGAGTTCGGGCCGAGGTTGAAGTTCGGGCCGAAAATAAAGTTCGGGCCGGGAACAGTGAAGAGTTCGGGCCGAACTTGTTCTTAGCAGTGACGAACGAACCAGCTATTTTGGTTACTCGTGGGCGTGAAACGGACACCCGAGCTGAAAGTTATGAATGTTTTAGTATAGCACCTTTTGTCACACAATCTTGGATATTGAAGAGTTCGGGCCGAAGAGGGATGTTCGGGCCGAAGTGGTGTTCGGGCCAAAGTGGTGTTCGGGCCGAAGTTCGGTGTTCGGGCCGAGGATGATGTTCGGGCCGAGGACGGAGTTCGGGCCGAGGTTGAAGTTCGGGCCGAAAATGAAGTTCGGGCCGGGAACAGTGAAGAGTTCGGGCCGAACTTGTTCTTGGCAGTGACGAACGAACCAGCTATTTTGGTTACTCGTGGGCGTGAAACGGACACCCGAGCTGAAAGTTATGAATGTTTTAGTATAGCACCTTTTGTCACACAATCTTGGATATTGAAGAGTTCGGGCCGAAGAGGGATGTTCGGGCCGAAGTGGTGTTCGGGCCGAAGTGGGATGTTCGGGCCGAAGTGGTGTTCGGGACGAAGTGGTGTTCGGGCCGAAGTTCGGTGTTCGGGCCGAGGATGATGTTCGGGCCGAGGTTGGAGTTCGGGCCGAGGTTGAGGTTCGGGCCGAGGTTGAAGTTCGGGCTGAAAATGAAGTTTGGGCCGGGAACAGTTAAGAGTTCGGGCCGAACTTGTTCTTGGCAGTGACGAACGAACCAGCTATTTTGGTTACTCGTGGGCGTGAAACGGACACCCGAGCTGAAAGTTATGAATGTTTTAGTATAGCACCTTTTGTCACACAATCTTGGATATTGAAGAGTTCGGGCCGAAGAGGGATGTTCGGGCCGAAGTGGTGTTCGGGCCGAAGTGGGATGTTCGGGCCGAAGTTCGGTGTTCGGGCCGAGGATGATGTTCGGGCCGAGGTTGAAGTTCGGGCCGAGGTCGGAGTTCGGGCCGAGGTTGAAGTTCGGGCCGAAAATGAAGTTCGGGCCGGGAACAGTGAAGAGTTCGGGCCGAACTTGTTCTTGGCAGTGACGAACGAACCAGCTATTTTGGTTACTCCTGGGGCGTGAAACGGACACCCGAGCTGAAAGTTATGAATGTTTTAGTATAGCACCTTTTGTCACACAATCTTGGATATTGAAGAGTTCGGGCCGAAGAGGGATGTTCGGGCCGAAGTGGTGTTCGGGCCGAAGTGCGATGTTCGGGCCGAAGTGGTGTTCGGGCCAAAGTTCGGTGTTCGGGCCGAGGATGATGTTCGGGCCGAGATTGAAGTTCGGGCCGAGGTCGGAGTTCGGGCCGAGGTTGAAGTTCGGGCCAAAAATGAAGTTCGGGCCGGGAACAGTGAAGAGTTCGGGCCGAACTTGTTCTTGGCAGTGACGAACGAACCAGCTATTTTGGTTATTCGTGGGCGTGAAACGGACACCCGAGCTGAAAGTTATGAATGTTTTATTATAGCACCTTTTGTCACACAATATTGGATATTGAAGAGTTCGGGCCGAAGAGGGATGTTCGGGCCGAAGTGGTGTTCGGGACTAAGTGGGATGTTCGGGCCGAAGTGGTGTTCGGGCCAAAATGGTGTTCGGGCCGAAGTTCGGTGTTCGGGCCGAGGATGATGTTCGGGCCGAGGTTGAAGTTCGGGCCGAGGTCGGAGTTCGGGCCGAGGTTGAAGTTCGAGCCGAGGTTGAAGTTGGGGCCGAAAATGAAGTTCGGGCCGGGAACAGTGAAGAGTTCGGGCCGAACTTGTTCTTGGCAGTGACGAACGAACCAGCTATTTTGGTTATTCGTGGGCGTGAAACGGACACCCGAGCTGAAAGTTATGAATGTTTTATTATAGCACCTTTTGTCACACAATATTGGATATTGAAGAGTTCGGGCCGAAGAGGGATGTTCGGGCCGAAGTGGTGTTCGGGCCGAAGTGGTGTTCGGGCCGAAGTGGGATGTTCGGGCCGAAGTGGTGTTCGGGCCGAAGTGGTGTTCGGGCCGAGGATGATGTTCGGGCCGAGGTTGAAGTTCGGGCCGAGGTCGGAGTTCGGGCCGAGGTTGAAGTTCGGGCCGAGGTTGAAGTTCGGGCCGAAAATGAAGTTCGGGCCGGGAACAGTGAAGAGTTCGGGCCGAACTTGTTCTTGGCAGTGACGAACGAACCAACTATTTTGGTTATTCGTGGGCGTGAAACGGACACCCGAGCTGAAAGTTATGAATGTTTTATTATAGCACCTTTTGTCACACAATATTGGATATTGAAGAGTTCGGGCCGAAGAGGGATGTTCGAGCCGAAGTGGTGTTCGGGCCTAAGTGGGATGTTCGGGCCGAAGTGGTGTTCGGGCCAAAGTGGTGTTCGGGCCGAAGTTCGGTGTTCGGGCCGAGGATGATGTTCGGGCCGAGGTTGAAGTTCGGGCCGAGGTCGGAGTTCGGGCCGAGGTTGAAGTTCGGGCCGAGGTTGAAGTTCAGGCCGAAAATGAAGTTCGGGCCGGGAACAGTGAAGAGTTCGGGCCGAACTTGTTCTTGGCAGTGACGAACGAACCAGCTATTTTGGTTACTCGTGGGCGTGAAACGGACACCCGAGCTGAAAGTTATGAATGTTTTATTATAGCACCTTTTGTCACACAATATTGGATATTGAAGAGTTCGGGCCGAAGAGGGATGTTCGGGCCGAAGTGGTGTTCGGGCCTAAGTGGGATGTTCGGGCCGAAGTGGTGTTCGGGCCAAAGTGGTGTTCGGGCCGAAGTTCGGTGTTCGGGCCGAGGATGATGTTCGGGCCGAGGTCGGAGTTCGGGCCGAGGTTGAAGTTCGGGCCGAAAATGAAGTTCGGGCCGGGAACAGTGAAGAGTTCGGGCCGAACTTGTTCTTGGCAGTGACGAACGAACCAGCTATTTTGGTTACTCGTGGGCGTGAAACGGACACCCGAGCTGAAAGTTATGAATGTTTTAGTATAGCACCTTTAGTCACACAATCTTGGATATTGAAGAGTTCGGGCCAAAGAGGGATGTTCGGGCCGAAGTGGTGTTCGGGCCGAAGTGCAATGTTCGGGCCGAAGTGGTGTTCGAGCAGAAGTGGTGTTCGGGCCGAAGTTCGGTGTTCGGGCCGAGGATGATGTTCGGGCCGAGGTTGAAGTTCGGGCCGAGGTCGGAGTTCGGACCGAGGTTGAAGTTCGGGCCGAGGTTGAAGTTCGGGCCGGGAACAGTGAAGAGTTCGGGCCGAACTTGTTCTATGCAGTGACGAACGAACCAGCTATTTTGGTTACTCGTGGGCGTGAAACGGACACCCGAGCTGAAAGTTATGAATGTTTTAGTATAACACCTTTTGTCACACAATATTGGATATTGAAGAGTTTGGGCCGAAGAGGGATGTTCGGGCCGAAGTGGTGTTCGGGCCGAAGTGGTGTTCGGGCCGAAGTGGGATGTTCGGGCCGAAGTGGTGTTCGGGCCAAAGTGGTGTTCGGGCCGAAGTTCGGTGTTCGGGCCGAGGATGATGTTCGGGCCGAGGTTGAAGTTCGGGCCGAGGTCGGAGTTCGGGCCGAGGTTGAAGTTCGGGCCGAGGTTGAAGTTCGGGCCGAAAATGAAGTTCGGGCCGGGAACAGTGAAGAGTTCGGGCCGAACTTGTTCTTGGCAGTGACGAACGAACCAGCTATTTTGGTTACTCATGGGCGTGAAACGGACACCCGAGCTGAAAGTTATGAATGTTTTAGTATATCACCTTTTGTCACACAATCTTGGATATTGAAGAGTTCGGGCCGAAGAGGGATGTTCGGGCCGAAGTGGTGTTCGGGCCGAAGTGGGATGTTCGGGCCGAAGTGGTGTTCGGGACGAAGTGGTGTTCGGGCCGAAGTTCGGTGTTCGGGCCGAGGATGATGTTCGGGCCGAGGTTGGAGTTCGGGCCGAGGTTGAGGTTCGGGCCGAGGTTGAAGTTCGGGCTGAAAATGAAGTTTGGGCCGGGAACAGTTAAGAGTTCGGGCCGAACTTGTTCTTGGCAGTGACGAACGAACCAGCTATTTTGGTTACTCGTGGGCGTGAAACGGACACCCGAGCTGAAAGTTATGAATGTTTTAGTATAGCACCTTTTGTCACACAATCTTGGATATTGAAGAGTTCGGGCCGAAGAGGGATGTTCGGGCCGAAGTGGTGTTCGGGCCGAAGTGGGATGTTCGGGCCGAAGTTCGGTGTTCGGGCCGAGGATGATGTTCGGGCCGAGGTTGAAGTTCGGGCCGAGGTCGGAGTTCGGGCCGAGGTTGAAGTTCGGGCCGAAAATGAAGTTCGGGCCGGGAACAGTGAAGAGTTCGGGCCGAACTTGTTCTTAGCAGTGACGAACGAACCAGTTATTTTGGTTACTCGTGGGCGTGAAACGGACACCCGAGCTGAAAGTTATGAATATTTTAGTATAGCACCTTTTGTCACACAATATTGGATATTGAAGAGTTCGGGCCGAAGAGGGATGTTCGGGCCGAAGTGGTGTTCGGGCCGAAGTGGTGTTCGGGCCGAAGTGGGATGTTCGGGCCGAAGTGGTGTTCGGGCCGAAGTGGTGTTCGGGCCGAGGATGATGTTCGGGCCGAGGTTGAAGTTCGGGCCGAGGTCGGAGTTCGGGCCGAGGTTGAAGTTCGGGCCGAGGTTGAAGTTCGGGCCGAAAATGAAGTTCGGGCCGGGAACAGTGAAGAGTTCGGGCCGAACTTGTTCTTGGCAGTGACGAACGAACCAACTATTTTTGTTATTCGTGGGCGTGAAACGGACACCCGAGCTGAAAGTTATGAATGTTTTATTATAGCACCTTTTGTCACACAATATTGGATATTGAAGAGTTCGGGCCGAAGAGGGATGTTCGAGCCGAAGTGGTGTTCGGGCCTAAGTGGGATGTTCGGGCCGAAGTGGTGTTCGGGCCAAAGTGGTGTTCGGGCCGAAGTTCGGTGTTCGGGCCGAGGATGATGTTCGGGCCGAGGTTGAAGTTCGGGCCGAGGTCGGAGTTCGGGACGAGGTTGAAGTTCGGGCCGAGGTTGAAGTTCAGGCCGAAAATGAAGTTCGGGCCGGGAACAGTGAAGAGTTCGGGCCGAACTTGTTATTGGCAGTGACGAACGAACTAGCTATTTTGGTTATTCGTGGGCGTGAAACGGACACCCGAGCTGAAAGTTATGAATGTTTTATTATAGCACCTTTTGTCACACAATATTGGATATTGAAGAGTTCGGGCCGAAGAGGGATGTTCGGGCCGAAGTGGTGTTCGGGCCTAAGTGGGATGTTCGGGCCGAAGTGGTGTTCGGGCCAAAGTGGTGTTCGGGCCGAAGTTCGGTGTTCGGGCCGAGGATGATGTTCGGGCCGAGGTTGAAGTTCGGGCCGAGGTCGGTGTTCGGGCCGAGGTTGAAGTTCGGGCCGAAAATGAAGTTCGGGCCGGGAACAGTGAAGAGTTCGGGCCGAACTTGTTCTTGGCAGTGACGAACGAACCAGCTATTTTGGTTACTCGTGGGCGTGAAACGGACACCCGAGCTGAAAGTTATGAATGTTTTAGTATAGCACCTTTTGTCACACAATCTTGGATATTGAAGAGTTCGGGCCGAAGAGGGATGTTCGGGCCGAAGTGGTGTTCGGGCCGAAGTGCGATGTTCGGGCCGAAGTGGTGTTCGGGCCGAAGTGGTGTTCGGGCCGAAGTTCGGTGTTCGGGCCGAGGATGATGTTCGGGCCGAGGTTGAAGTTCGGGCCGAGGTCGGAGTTCGGGCCGAGGTTGAACTTCGGGCCGTGGTTGAAGTTCGGGCCGAAAATGAAGTTCAGGCCGGGAATAGTGAAGAGTTCGGGCCGAACTTGTTCTTGGCAGTGACGAACGAACCAGCTATTTTGGTTACTCGTGGGCGTGAAACGGACACCCGAGCTGAAAGTTATGAATGTTTTAGTATAGCACCTTTTGTCACACAATCTTGGATATTGAAGAGTTCGGGCCAAAGAGGGATGTTCGGGCCGAAGTGGTGTTCGGGCCGAAGTGCAATGTTCGGGCCGAAGTGGTGTTCGAGCAGAAGTGGTGTTCGGGCCGAAGTTCGGTGTTCGGGCCGAGGATGATGTTCGGGCCGAGGTTGAAGTTCGGGCCGAGGTCGGAGTTCGGGCCGAGGTTGAAGTTCGGGCCGAGGTTGAAGTTCTGGCCGGGAACAGTGAAGAGTTCGGGCCGAACTTGTTCTATGCAGTGACGAACGAACCAGCTATTTTGGTTACTCGTGGGCGTGAAACGGACACCCGAGCTGAAAGTTATGAATGTTTTAGTATAACACCTTTTGTCACACAATATTGGATATTGAAGAGTTTGGGCCGAAGAGGGATGTTCGGGCCGAAGTGGTGTTCGGGCCGAAGTGGTGTTCGGGCCGAAGTGGGATGTTCGGGCCGAAGTGGTGTTCGGGCCAAAGTGGTGTTCGGGCCGAAGTTCGGTGTTCGGGCCGAGGATGATGTTCGGGCCGAGGTTGAAGTTCGGGCCGAGGTCGGAGTTCGGGCCGAGGTTGAAGTTCGGGCCGAGGTTGAAGTTCGGGCCGAAAATGAAGTTCGGGCCGGGAACAGTGAAGAGTTCGGGCCGAACTTGTTCTTGGCAGTGACGAACGAACCAGCTATTTTGGTTACTCATGGGCGTGAAACGGACACCCGAGCTGAAAGTTATGAATGTTTTAGTATAGCACCTTTTGTCACACAATCTTGGATATTGAAGAGTTCGGGCCGAAGAGGGATGTTCGGGCCGAAGTGGTGTTCGGGCCGAAGTGGGATGTTCGGGCCGAAGTGGTGTTCGGGCCGAAGTGGTGTTCGGGCCGAAGTTCGGTGTTCGGGCCGAGGATGATGTTCGGGCCGAGGTTGGAGTTCGGGCCGAGGTTGAGGTTCGGGCCGAGGTTGAAGTTCGGGCTGAAAATGAAGTTTGGGCCGGGAACAGTTAAGAGTTCGGGCCGAACTTGTTCTTGGCAGTGACGAACGAACCAGCTATTTTGGTTACTCGTGGGCGTGAAACGGACACCCGAGCTGAAAGTTATGAATGTTTTAGTATAGCACCTTTTGTCACACAATCTTGGATATTGAAGAGTTCGGGCCGAAGAGGGATGTTCGGGCCGAAGTGGTGTTCGGGCCGAAGTGGGATGTTCGGGCCGAAGTGGTGTTCGGGCCGAAGTGGTGTTCGGGCCGAAGTTCGGTGTTCGGGCCGAGGATGATGTTCGGGCCGAGGTTGAAGTTCGGGCCGAGGTCGGAGTTCGGGCCGAGGTTGAAGTTCGGGCCGAAAATAAAGTTCGGGCCGGGAACAGTGAAGAGTTCGGGCCGAACTTGTTCTTGACAGTGACGAACGAACCAGTTATTTTGGTTACTCGTGGGCGTGAAACGGACACCCGAGCTGAAAGTTATGAATGTTTTAGTATAGCACCTTTTGTCACACAATATTGGATATTGAAGAGTTCGGGCCGAAGAGGGATGTTCGGGCCGAAGTGGTGTTCGGGCCGAAGTGGTGTTCGGGCCGAAGTGGGATGTTCGGGCCGAAGTGGTGTTCGGGCCGAAGTGGTGTTCGGGCCGAGGATGATGTTCGGGCCGAGGTTGAAGTTCGGGCCGAGGTCGGAGTTCGGGCCGAGGTTGAAGTTCGGGCCGAGGTTGAAGGTCGGGCCGAGGTTGAAGTTTGGGCCGAAAATGAAGTTCGGGCCGGGAACAGTGAAGAGTTCGGGCCGAACTTGTTCTTGGCAGTGACGAACGAACCAGCTATTTTGGTTACTCGTGGGCGTGAAACGGACACCCGAGCTGAAAGTTATGAATGTTTTAGTATAGCACCTTTTGTCACACAATCTTGGATATTGAAGAGTTCGGGCCGAAGAGGGATGTTCGGGCCGAAGTGGTGTTCGGGCCGAAGTGCGATGTTCGGGCCGAAGTGGTGTTCGGGCCGAAGTGGTGTTCGGGCCGAAGTTCGGTGTTCGGGCCGAGGATGATGTTCGGGCCGTGGTTGAAGTTCGGGCCGAGGTCAGAGTTCGGGCCGAGGTTGAAGTTCGGGCCGAAGTTTAAGTTCGGGCCGGGAACAGTGAAGAGTTCGGGCCGAACTTGTTCTTGGCAGTGACGAACGAACCAGCTATTTTGGTTACTCGTGGGCGTGAAACGGAGACCCGAGCTGAAAGTTATGAATGTTTTAGTATAGCACCTTTTGTCACACAATATTGGATATTGAAGAGTTCGGGCCGAAGAGGGATGTTCGGGCCGAAGTGGTGCTCGGGCCGAAGTGGTGTTCGGGCCGAAGTGGGATGTTCGGGCCGAAGTGGTGTTCGGGCCGAAGTGGTGTTCGGGCCGAAGTTCGGTGTTCGGGCCGAGGATGATGTTCGGGCCGAGGTTGAAGTTCGGGCCGAGGTCGGAGTTCGGGCCGAGGTTGAAGTTCGGGCCGAGGTTGAAGTTCGGGCCGAAAATGAAGTTCGGGCCGGGAACAGTGAAGAGTTCGGGCCGAACTTGTTCTTGGCAGTGACGAACGAACCAGCTATTTTGGTTACTTGTGGGCGTGAAACGGACACCCGAGCTGAAAGTTATGAATGTTTTAGTATAGCACCTTTTGTCACACAATCTTGGATATTGAAGAGTTCGGGCCGAAGAGGGATGTTCGGGCCGAAGTGGTGTTCGGGCCGAAGTGCGATGTTCGGGCCGAAGTGGTGTTCGGGCCGAAGTGGTGTTCGGGCCGAAGTTCGGTGTTCGGGCCGAGGATGATGTTCGGGCCGAGGTTGAAGTTCGGGCCGAGGTCGGAGTTCGGGCCGAGGTTGAAGTTCGGGCCGAAAATGAAGTTCGGGCCGGGAACAGTGAAGAGTTCGGGCCGAACTTGTTCTTGGCAGTGACGAACGAACCAGTTATTTTGGTTACTCGTGGGCGTGAAACGGACACCCGAGCTGAAAGTTATGAATGTTTTAGTATAGCACCTTTTGTCACACAATATTGGATATTGAAGAGTTCGGGCCGAAGAGGGATGTTCGGGCCGAAGTGGTGTTCGGGCCGAAGTGGGATGTTCGGGCCGAAGTGGTGTTCGGGCCGAAGTGGTGTTCGGGCCGAGGATGATGTTCGGGCCGAGGTTGAAGTTCGGGCCGAGGTCGGAGTTCGGGCCGAGGTTGAAGTTCGGGCCGAGGTTGAAGGTCGGGCCGAGGTTGAAGTTCGGGCCGAAAATGAAGTTCGGGCCGGGAACAGTGAAGAGTTCGGGCCGAACTTGTTCTTTGCAGTGACGAACGAACCAGCTATTTTGGTTACTCGTGGGCGTGAAACGGACACCCGAGCTGAAAGTTATAATGTTTTAGTATAGCACCTTTTGTCACACAATCTTGGATATTGAAGAGTTCGGGCCGAAGAGGGATGTTCGGGCCGAAGTGGTGTTCGGGTAGTGCGATGTTCGGGCCGAAGTGGTGTTCGGGCCGAAGTGGTGTTCGGGCCGAAGTTCGGTGTTCGGGCCGAGGATGATGTTCGGGCCGTGGTTGAAGTTCGGGCCGAGGTCGGAGTTCGGGCCGAGGTTGAAGTTCGGGCCGAGGTTTAAGTTCCGGCCGGGAACAGTGAAGAGTTCGGGCCGAACTTGTTCTTGGCAGTGACGAACGAACCAGCTATTTTGGTTACTCGTGGGCGTGAAATGGAGACCCGAGCTGAAAGTTATGAATTTTTTAGTATAGCACCTTTTGTCACACAATATTGGATATTGAAGAGTTCGGGCCGAAGAGGGATGTTCGGGCCGAAGTGGTGTTCGGGCCGAAGTGGGATGTTCGGGCCGAAGTGGTGTTCGGGCCGAAGTGGTGTTCGGGCCGAAGTTCGGTGTTCGGGCCGAGGATGATGTTCGGGCCGAGGTTGAAGTTCGGGGCGAGGTCGGAGTTCGGGCCGAGGTTGAAGTTCGGGCCGAGGTTGAAGTTCGGGCCGAAAATGAAGTTCGGGCCGGGAACAGTGAAGAGTTCGGGCCGAACTTGTTCTTGGCAGTGACGAACGAACCAGCTATTTTGGTTACTTGTGGGCGTGAAACGGACACCCGAGCTGAAAGTTATGAATGTTTTAGTATAGCACCTTTTGTCACACAATCTTGGATATTGAAGAGTTCGGGCCGAAGAGGGATGTTCGGGCCGAAGTGGTGTTCGGGCCGAAGTGCGATGTTCGGGCCGAAGTGGTGTTCGGGCGGAAGTGGTGTTCGGGCCGAAGTTCAGTGTTCGGGCCGAGGATGATGTTCGGGCCGAGGTCGGAGTTCGGGCCGAGGTTGAGGTTCGGGCCGAGGTTGAAGTTCGGGCTGAAAATGAAGTTCGGGACGGGAACAGTGAAGAGTTCGGGCCGAACTTGTACTTGGCAGTGACGAACGAACCAGCTATTTTGGTTACTCGTGGGCGTGAAACGGACACCCGAGCTGAAAGTTATGAATGTTTTAGTATAGCACCTTTTGTCACACAATCTTGGATATTGAAGAGTTCGGGCCGAAGAGGGATGTTCGGGCCGAAGTGGTGTTCGGGCCGAAGTGGGATGTTCGGGCCGAAGTGGAGTTCGGGCCGAAGTGGTGTTCGGGTCGAAGTTCGGTGTTCGGGCCGAGGATGATGTTCGGGCCGAGGTTGAAGTTCGGGCCGAGGTCGGAGTTCGGGCGGAGGTTGAAGTTCGGGCCGAAAATGAAGTTCGGGCCGGGAACAGTGAAGAGTTCGGGCCGAACTTGTTCTTGGCAGTGACGAACGAACCAGCTATTTTGGTTACTCGTGGGCGTGAAACGGACACCCGAGCTGAAAGTTATGAATGTTTTAGTATAGCACCTTTTTGTCACACAATATTGGATATTGAAGAGTTCGGGCCGAAGAGGGATGTTCGGGCCGAAGTGGTGTTCGGGCCGAAGTGGGATGTTCGGGCCGAAGTGGTGTTCGGGCCGAAGTGGTGTTCGGGCCGAAGTTCGGTGTTCGGGCCGAGGATGATGTTCGGGCCGAGGTCGGAGTTCGGGCCGAGGTCGGAGTTCGGGCCGAGGTTGAAGTTCGGGCCGAAAATGGATTTCGGGCCGGGAACAGTGAAGAGTTCGGGCCGAAGTTGTTCTTGGCAGTGACGAACGAACCAGCTATTTTGGTTACTCGTGGGCGTGAAACGGACACCCGAGCTGAAAGTTATGAATGTTTTAGTATAGCACCTTTTGTCACACAATCTTGGATATTGAAGAGTTCGGGCCGAAGAGGGATGTTCGGGCCGAAGTGGTGTTCGGGCCGAAGTGCGATGTTCGGGCCGAAGTGGTGTTCGGGCCGAAGTGGTGTTCGGGCCGAAGTTCGGTGTTCGGGCCGAGGATGATGTTCGGGCCGAGGTTGAAGTTCGGGCCGAGGTCGGAGTTCGGGCCGAGGTTGAAGTTCGGGCCGAGGTTTAAGTTCGGGCCGGGAACAGTGAAGAGTTCGGGCCGAACTTGTTCTTGGCAGTGACGAACGAACCAGCTATTTTGGTTACTCGTGGCCTTAAACGGACACCCGAGCTGAAAGTTATGAATGTTTTAGTATAGCACCTTTTGTCACCCAATATTGGATATTGAAGAGTTCGGGCCGAAGAGGGATGTTCGGGCCGAAGTGGTGTTCGGGCCGAAGTGGGATGTTCGGGCCGAAGTGGTGTTCGGGCCGAAGTTCGGTGTTCGGGCCGAGGATGATGTTCGGGCCGAGGTTGAAGTTCGGGCCGAGGTCGGAGTTCGGGCCGAGGTTGAAGTTCGGGCCGAGGTTGAAGTTCGGGCCGAAAATGAAGTTCGGGCCGGGAACAGTGAAGAGTTCGGGCCGAACTTGTTCTTGGCAGTGACGAACGAACCAGCTATTTTGGTTACTCGTGGGCGTGAAACGGACACCCGAGCTGAAAGTTATGAATGTTTTAGTATAGCACCTTTTGTCACACAATCTTGGATATTGAAGAGTTCGGGCCGAAGAGGGATGTTCGGGCCGAAGTGGTGTTCGGGCCGATGTGCGATGTTCGGGCCGAAGTGGTGTTCGGGCGGAAGTGGTGTTCGGGCCGAAGTTCGGTGTTCGGGCCGAGGATGATGTTCGGGCCGAGGTCGGAGTTCGGGCCGAGGTTGAGGTTCGGGCCGAGGTTGAAGTTCGGGCTGAAAATGAAGTTCGGGCCGGGAACAGTGAAGAGTTCGGGCCGAACTTGTACTTGGCAGTGACGAACGAACCAGCTATTTTGGTTACTCGTGGGCGTGAAACGGACACCCGAGCTGAAAGTTATGAATGTTTTAGTATAGCACCTTTTGTCACACAATCTTGGATATTGAAGAGTTCGAGCAGAAGAGGGATGTTCGGGCCGAAGTGGTGTTCGGGCCGAAGTGGGATGTTCGGGCCGAAGTGGAGTTCGGGCCGAAGTGGTGTTCGGGTCGAAGTTCGGTGTTCGGGCCGAGGATGATGTTCGGGCCGAGGTTGAAGTTCGGGCCGAGGTCGGAGTTCGGGCCGAGGTTGAAGTTCGGGCCGAAAATGAAGTTCGGGCCGGGAACAGTGAAGAGTTCGGGCCGAACTTGTTCTTGGCAGTGACGAACGAACCAGCTATTTTGGTTACTCGTGGGCGTGAAACGGACACCCGAGCTGAAAGTTATGAATGTTTTAGTATAGCACCTTTTGTCACACAATATTGGATATTGAAGAGTTCGGGCCGAAGAGGGATGTTCGGGCCGAAGTGGTGTTCGGGCCGAAGTGGGATGTTCGGGCCGAAGTGGTGTTCGGGCCGAAGTGGTGTTCGGGCCAAAGTTCGGTGTTCGGGCCGAGGATGATGTTCGGGCCGAGGTCGGAGTTCGGGCCGAGGTCGGAGTTCGGGCCGAGGTTGAAGTTCGGGCCGAAAATGAAGTTCGGGCCGGGAACAGTGAAGAGTTCGGGCCGAAGTTGTTCTTGGCAGTGACGAACGAACCAGCTATTTTGGTTACTCGTGGGCGTGAAACGGACACCCGAGCTGAAAGTTATGAATGTTTTAGTATAGCACCTTTTGTCACACAATCTTGGATATTGAAGAGTTCGGGCCGAAGAGGGATGTTCGGGCCGAAGTGGTGTTCGGGCCGAAGTGCGATGTTCGGGCCGAAGTGGTGTTCGGGCCGAAGTTCGGTGTTCGGGCCGAGGATGATGTTCGGGCCGAGGTTGAAGTTCGGGCCGAGGTCGGAGTTCGGGCCGAGGTTGAAGTTCGGGCCGAAAATGAAGTTCGGGCCGGGAACAGTGAAGAGTTCGGGCCGAACTTGTTCTTGGCAGTGACGAACGAACCAGCTATTTTGGTTACTAGTGGGCGTGAAACGGACACCCGAGCTGAAAGTTATGAATGTTTTAGTATAGCACCTTTTGTCACACAATATTGGATATTGAAGAGTTCGGGCCGAAGAGGGATGTTCGGGCCAAAGTGGTGTTCGGGCCGAAGTGGGATGTTCGGGCCGAAGTGGTGTTCGGGCCGAAGTGGTGTTCGGGCCGAAGTTCGGTGTTCGGGCCGAGGATGATGTTCGGGCCGAGGTTGTAGTTCGGGCCGAGGTCGGAGTTCGGGCCGAGGTTGAAGTTCGGGCCGAGGTTGAAGTTCGGGCCGAAAATGAAGTTCGGGCCGGGAACAGTGTAGAGTTCGGGCCGAACTTGTTCTTGGCAGTGACGAACGAACCAGCTATTTTGGTTACTCGTGGGCGTGAAACGGACACCCGAGCTGAAAGTTATGAATGTTTTAGTATAGCACCTTTTGTCACACAATCTTGGATATTGAAGAGTTCGGGCCGAAGAGGGATGTTCGGGCCGAAGTGGTGTTCGGGCCGAAGTGCGATGTTCGGGCCGAAGTGGTGTTCGGGCGGAAGTGGTGTTCGGGCCGAAGTTCGGTGTTCGAGCCGAGGATGATGTTCGGGCCGAGGTCGGAGTTCGGGCCGAGGTTATGGTTCGGGCCGAGGTTGAAGTTCGGGCTGAAAATGAAGTTCGGGGCCGGGAACAGTGAAGAGTTCGGGCCGAACTTGTTCTTGGCAGTGACGAACGAACCAGCTATTTTGGTTACTCGTGGGCGTGAAACGGACACCCGAGCTGAAAGTTATGAATGTTTTAGTATAGCACCTTTTGTCACACAATCTTGGATATTGAAGAGTTCGGGCCGAAGAGGGATGTTCGGGCCGAAGTGGTGTTCGGGCCGAAGTGGGATGTTCGGGCCGAAGTGGAGTTCGGGCCGAAGTTCGGTGTTCGGGCCGAGGATGATGTTCGGGCCGAGGTTGAAGTTCTGGCCGAGGTCGGAGTTCGGGCCGAGGTTGAAGTTCGGGCCGAAAATGAAGTTCGGGCCGGGAACAGTGAAGAGTTCGGGCCGAACTTGTTCTTGGCAGTGACGAACGAACCAGCTATTTTGGTTACTCGTGGGCGTGAAACGGACACCCGAGCTGAAAGTTATGAATGTTTTAGTATAGCACCTTTTGTCACACAATATTGGATTTTGAAGAGTTCGGGCCGAAGAGGGATGCTCGGGCCGAAGTGGTGTTCGGGCCGAAGTGGGATGTTCGGGCCGAAGTGGTGTTCGGGCCGAAGTTCGGTGTTCGGGCCGAGGATGATGTTCGGGCCGAGGTCGGAGTTCGGGCCGAGGTCGGAGTTCGGGCCGAGGTTGAAGTTCGGGCCGAAAATGAAGTTCGGGCTGGGAACAGTGAAGAGTTCGGGCCGAAGTTGTTCTTCGCAGTGACGAACGAACCAGCTATTTTGGTTACTCGTGGGCGTGAAACGGACACCCGAGCTGAAAGTTATGAATGTTTTAGTATAGCACCTTTTGTCACACAATCTTGGATATTGAAGAGTTCGGGCCGAAGAGGGATGTTCGGAGCGAAGTGGTGTTCGGGCCGAAGTGCGATGTTCGGGCCGAAGTGGTGTTCGGACCGAAGTGGTGTTCGGGCCGAAGTTCGGTGTTCGGGCCGAGGATGATGTTCGGGCCGAGGTCGGAGTTCGGGCCGAGGTCGGAGTTCGGGCCGAGGTTGAAGTTCGGGCCGAAAATGGAGTTCGGGCCGGGAACAGTGAAGAGTTCGGGCCGAAGTTGTTCTTGGCAGTGACGAACGAACCAGCTATTTTGGTTACTCGTGGGCGTGAAACGGACACCCGAGCTGAAAGTTATGAATGTTTTAGTATAGCACCTTTTGTCACACAATCTTGGATATTGAAGAGTTCGGGCCGAAGAGGGATGTTCGGGCCGAAGTGGTGTTCGGGCCGAAGTGCGATGTTCGGGCCGAAGTGGTGTTCGGGCCGAAGTGGTGTTCGGGCCGAAGTTCGGTGTTCGGGCCGAGGATGATGTTCGGGCCGAGGTTGAAGTTCGGGCCGAGGTCGGAGTTCGGGCCGAGGTTGAAGTTCGGGCCGAGGTTTAAGTTCGGGCCGGGAACAGTGAAGAGTTCGGGCCGAACTTGTTCTTGGCAGTGACGAACGAACCAGCTATTTTGGTTACTCGTGGCCTTAAACGGACACCCGAGCTGAAAGTTATGAATGTTTTAGTATAGCACCTTTTGTCACACAATATTGGATATTGAAGAGTTCGGGCCGAAGAGGGATGTTCGGGCCGAAGTGGTGTTCGGGCCGAAGTGGTGTTCGGGCCGAAGTGGGATGTTCGGGCCGAAGTGGTGTTCGGGCCGAAGTTCGGTGTTCGGGCCGAGGATGATGTTCGGGCCGAGGTTGAAGTTCGGGCCGAGGTCGGAGTTCGGGCCGAGGTTGAAGTTCGGGCCGAGGTTGAAGTTCGGGCCGAAAATGAAGTTCGGGCCGGGAACAGTGAAGAGTTCGGGCCGAACTTGTTCTTGGCAGTGACGAACGAACCAGCTATTTTGGTTACTCGTGGGCGTGAAACGGACACCCGAGCTGAAAGTTATGAATGTTTTAGTATAGCACCTTTTGTCACACAATCTTGGATATTGAAGAGTTCGGGCCGAAGAGGGATGTTCGGGCCGAAGTGGTGTTCGGGCCGAAGTGCGATGTTCGGGCCGAAGTGGTGTTCGGGCGGAAGTGGTGTTCGGGCCGAAGTTCGGTGTTCGGGCCGAGGATGATGTTCGGGCCGAGGTCGGAGTTCGGGCCGAGGTTGAGGTTCGGGCCGAGGTTGAAGTTCGGGCTGAAAATGAAGTTCGGGCCGGGAACAGTGAAGAGTTCGGGCCGAACTTGTACTTGGCAGTGACGAACGAACCAGCTATTTTGGTTACTCGTGGGCGTGAAACGGACACCCGAGCTGAAAGTTATGAATGTTTTAGTATAGCACCTTTTGTCACACTCTTGGATATTGAAGAGTTCGGGCAGAAGAGGGATGTTCGGGCCGAAGTGGTGTTCGGGCCGAAGTGGGATGTTCGGGACGAAGTGGAGTTCGGGCCGAAGTGGTGTTCGGGTCGAAGTTCGGTGTTCGGGCCGAGGATGATGTTCGGGCCGAGGTTGAAGTTCGGGCCGAGGTCGGAGTTCGGGCCGAGGTTGAAGTTCGGGCCGAAAATGAAGTTCGGGCCGGGAACAGTGAAGAGTTCGGGCCGAACTTGTTCTTGGCAGTGACGAACGAACCAGCTATTTTGGTTACTCGTGGGCGTGAAACGGACACCCGAGCTGAAAGTTATGAATGTTTTAGTATAGCACCTTTTGTCACACAATATTGGATATTGAAGAGTTCGGGCCGAAGAGGGATGTTCGGGCCGAAGTGGTGTTCGGGCCGAAGTGGGATGTTCGGGCTGAAGTGGTGTTCGGGCCGAAGTGGTGTTCGGGCCAAAGTTCGGTGTTCGGGCCGAGGATGATGTTCGGGCCGAGGTCGGAGTTCGGGCCGAGGTTGAAGTTCGGGCCGAAAATGAAGTTCGGGCCGGGAACAGTGAAGAGTTCGGGCCGAACTTGTACTTGGCAGTGACGAACGAACCAGCTATTTTGGTTACTCGTGGGCGTGAAACGGACACCCGAGCTGAAAGTTATGAATGTTTTAGTATAGCACCTTTTGTCACACAATCTTGGATATTGAAGAGTTCGGGCCGAAGAGGGATGTTCGGGCCGAAGTCGTGTTCGGGCCGAAGTGCGATGTTCGGGCCGAAGTGGTGTTCGGGCCGAAGTGGTGTTCGGGCCGAAGTTCGGTGTTCGGGCCGAGGATGATGTTCGGGCCGAGGTTGAAGTTCGGGCCGAGGTCGGAGTTCGGGCCGAGGTTGAAGTTCGGGCCGAGGTTTAAGTTCGGGGCGGGAACAGTGAAGAGTTCGGGCCGAACTTGTTCTTGGCAGTGACGAACGAACCAGCTATTTTGGTTACTCGTGGGCGTGAAACGGACACCCGAGCTGAAAGTTATGAATGTTTTAGTATAGCACCTTTTGTCACACAATATTGGATATTGAAGAATTCGGGCCGAAGAGGGATGTTCGGGCCGAAGTGGTGTTCGGGCCGAAGTGGTGTTCGGGCCGAAGTTCGGTGTTCGGGCCGAGGATGATGTTCGGGCCGAGGTTGAAGTTCGGGCCGAGGTCGGAGTTCGGGCCGAGGTTGAAGTTCGGGCCGAGGTTGAAGTTCGGGCCGAAAATGAAGTTCGGGCCGGGAACAGTGAAGAGTTCGGGCCGAACTTGTTCTTGGCAGTGACGAACGAACCATCTATTTTGGTTACTCGTGGGCGTGAAACGGACACCCGAGCTGAAAGTTATGAATGTTTTAGTATAACACCTTTTGTCACACAATCTTGGATATTGAAAAGTTCGGGCCGAAGAGGGATGTTCGGGCCGAAGTGGTGTTCGGGCCGAAGTGCGATGTTCGGGCCGAAGTGGTGTTCGGGCGGAAGTGGTGTTCGGGCCGAAGTTCGGTGTTCGGGCCGAGGATGATGTTCGGCCCGAGGTCGGAGTTCGGGCCGAGGTTGAGGTTCGGGCCGAGGTTGAAGTTCGGGCTGAAAATGAAGTTCGGGCCGGGAACAGTGAAGAGTTCGGGCCGAACTTGTACTTGGCAGTGACGAACGAACAAGCTATTTTGGTTACTCGTGGGCGTGAAACGGACACCCGAGCTGAAAGTTATGAATGTTTTAGTATAGCACCTTTTGTCACACAATATTGGATATTGAAGAGTTCGGGCCGAAGAGGGATGTTCGGGCCGAAGTGGTGTTCGGGCCGAAGTGGGATGTTCGGGCCGAAGTGGTGTTCGGGCCGAAGTTCGGTGTTCGGGCCGAGGATGATGTTCGGGCCGAGGTTGAAGTTCGGGCCGAGGTCGGAGTTCGGGCCGAGGTTGAAGTTCGGGCCGAGGTTGAAGTTCGGGCCGAAAATGAAGTTCGGGCCGGGAACAGTGAAGAGTTCGGGCCGAACTTGTTCTTGGCAGTGACGAACGAACCAGCTATTTTGGTTACTCGTGGGCGTGAAACGGACACCCGAGCTGAAAGTTATGAATGTTTTAGTATAGCACCTTTTGTCACACAATCTTGGATATTGAAGAGTTCGGGCCGAAGAGGGATGTTCGGGCCGAAGTGGTGTTCGGGCCGAAGTGCGATGTTCGGGCCGAAGTGGTGTTCGGGCGGAAGTGGTGTTCGGGCCGAAGTTCGGTGTTCGGGCCGAGGATGATGTTCGGGCCGAGGTCGGAGTTCGGGCCGAGGTTGAGGTTCGGGCCGAGGTTGAAGTTCGGGCTGAAAATGAAGTTCGGGCCGGGAACAGTGAAGAGTTCGGGCCGAACTTGTACTTGGCAGTGACGAACGAACCAGCTATTTTGGTTACTCGTGGGCGTGAAACGGACACCCGAGCTGAAAGTTATGAATGTTTTAGTATATCACCTTTTGTCACACTCTTGGATATTGAAGAGTTCGGGCAGAAGAGGGATGTTCGGGCCGAAGTGGTGTTCGGGCCGAAGTGGGATGTTCGGGACGAAGTGGAGTTCGGGCCGAAGTGGTGTTCGGGTCGAAGTTCGGTGTTCGGGCCGAGGATGATGTTCGGGCCGAGGTTGAAGTTCGGGCCGAGGTCGGAGTTCGGGCCGAGGTTGAAGTTCGGGCCGAAAATGAAGTTCGGGCCGGGAACAGTGAAGAGTTCGGGCCGAAGTTGTTCTTGGCAGTGACGAACGAACCAGCTATTTTGGTTACTCGTGGGCGTGAAACGGACACCTGAGCTGAAAGTTATGAATGTTTTAGTATAGCACCTTTTGTTACACAATCTTGGATATTGAAGAGTTCGGGCCGAAGAGGGATGTTCGGGCCGAAGTGGTGTTCGGGCCGAAGTGCGATGTTCGGGCCGAAGTGGTGTTCGGGCCGAAGTGGTGTTCGGGCCGAAGTTCGGTGTTCGGGCCGAGGATGATGTTCGGGCCGAGGTTGAAGTTCGGGCCGAGGTCGGAGTTCGGGCCGAGGTTGAAGTTCGGGCCGAGGTTTAAGTTCGGGCCGGGAACAGTGAAGAGTTCGGGCCGAACTTGTTCTTGGCAGTGACGAACGAACCAGCTATTTTGGTTACTCGTGGCCTTAAACGGACACCCGAGCTGAAAGTTATGAATGTTTTAGTATAGCACCTTTTGTCACACAATATTGGATATTGAAGAGTTCGGGCCGAAGAGGGATGTTCGGGCCGAAGTGGTGTTCGGGCCGAAGTGGTGTTCGGGCCGAAGTGGGATGTTCGGGCCGAAGTGGTGTTCGGGCCGAAGTTCGGTGTTCGGGCCGAGGATGATGTTCGGGCCGAGGTTGAAGTTCGGGCCGAGGTCGGAGTTCGGGCCGAGGTTGAAGTTCGGGCCGAGGTTGAAGTTCGGGCCGAAAATGAAGTTCGGGCCGGGAACAGTGAAGAGTTCGGGCCGAACTTGTTCTTGGCAGTGACGAACGAACCAGCTATTTTGGTTACTCGTGGGCGTGAAACGGACACCCGAGCTGAAAGTTATGAATGTTTTAGTATAGCACCTTTTGTCACACAATCTTGGATATTGAAGAGTTCGGGCCGAAGAGGGATGTTCGGGCCGAAGTGGTGTTCGGGCCGAAGTGCGATGTTCGGGCCGAAGTGGTGTTCGGGCGGAAGTGGTGTTCGGGCCGAAGTTCGGTGTTCGGGCCGAGGATGATGTTCGGGCCGAGGTCGGAGTTCGGGCCGAGGTTGAGGTTCGGGCCGAGGTTGAAGTTCGGGCTGAAAATGAAGTTCGGGCCGGGAACAGTGAAGAGTTCGGGCCGAACTTGTACTTGGCAGTGACGAACGAACCAGCTATTTTGGTTACTCGTGGGCGTGAAACGGACACCCGAGCTGAAAGTTATGAATGTTTTAGTATAGCACCTTTTGTCACACTCTTGGATATTGAAGAGTTCGGGCAGAAGAGGGATGTTCGGGCCGAAGTGGTGTTCGGGCCGAAGTGGGATGTTCGGGACGAAGTGGAGTTCGGGCCGAAGTGGTGTTCGGGTCGAAGTTCGGTGTTCGGGCCGAGGATGATGTTCGGGCCGAGGTTGAAGTTCGGGCCGAGGTCGGAGTTCGGGCCGAGGTTGAAGTTCGGGCCGAAAATGAAGTTCGGGCCGGGAACAGTGAAGAGTTCGGGCCGAACTTGTTCTTGGCAGTGACGAACGAACCAGCTATTTTGGTTACTCGTGGGCGTGAAACGGACACCCGAGCTGAAAGTTATGAATGTTTTAGTATAGCACCTTTTGTCACACAATATTGGATATTGAAGAGTTCGGGCCGAAGAGGGATGTTCGGGCCGAAGTGGTGTTCGGGCCGAAGTGGGATGTTCGGGCTGAAGTGGTGTTCGGGCCGAAGTGGTGTTCGGGCCAAAGTTCGGTGTTCGGGCCGAGGATGATGTTCGGGCCGAGGTCGGAGTTCGGGCCGAGGTTGAAGTTCGGGCCGAAAATGAAGTTCGGGCCGGGAACAGTGAAGAGTTCGGGCCGAACTTGTACTTGGCAGTGACGAACGAACCAGCTATTTTGGTTACTCGTGGGCGTGAAACGGACACCCGAGCTGAAAGTTATGAATGTTTTAGTATAGCACCTTTTGTCACACAATCTTGGATATTGAAGAGTTCGGGCCGAAGAGGGATGTTCGGGCCGAAGTCGTGTTCGGGCCGAAGTGCGATGTTCGGGCCGAAGTGGTGTTCGGGCCGAAGTGGTGTTCGGGCCGAAGTTCGGTGTTCGGGCCGAGGATGATGTTCGGGCCGAGGTTGAAGTTCGGGCCGAGGTCGGAGTTCGGGCCGAGGTTGAAGTTCGGGCCGAGGTTTAAGTTCGGGGCGGGAACAGTGAAGAGTTCGGGCCGAACTTGTTCTTGGCAGTGACGAACGAACCAGCTATTTTGGTTACTCGTGGGCGTGAAACGGACACCCGAGCTGAAAGTTATGAATGTTTTAGTATAGCACCTTTTGTCACACAATATTGGATATTGAAGAATTCGGGCCGAAGAGGGATGTTCGGGCCGAAGTGGTGTTCGGGCCGAAGTGGTGTTCGGGCCGAAGTTCGGTGTTCGGGCCGAGGATGATGTTCGGGCCGAGGTTGAAGTTCGGGCCGAGGTCGGAGTTCGGGCCGAGGTTGAAGTTCGGGCCGAGGTTGAAGTTCGGGCCGAAAATGAAGTTCGGGCCGGGAACAGTGAAGAGTTCGGGCCGAACTTGTTCTTGGCAGTGACGAACGAACCATCTATTTTGGTTACTCGTGGGCGTGAAACGGACACCCGAGCTGAAAGTTATGAATGTTTTAGTATAACACCTTTTGTCACACAATCTTGGATATTGAAGAGTTCGGGCCGAAGAGGGATGTTCGGGCCGAAGTGGTGTTCGGGCCGAAGTGCGATGTTCGGGCCGAAGTGGTGTTCGGGCGGAAGTGGTGTTCGGGCCGAAGTTCGGTGTTCGGGCCGAGGATGATGTTCGGCCCGAGGTCGGAGTTCGGGCCGAGGTTGAGGTTCGGGCCGAGGTTGAAGTTCGGGCTGAAAATGAAGTTCGGGCCGGGAACAGTGAAGAGTTCGGGCCGAACTTGTACTTGGCAGTGACGAACGAACAAGCTATTTTGGTTACTCGTGGGCGTGAAACGGACACCCGAGCTGAAAGTTATGAATGTTTTAGTATAGCACCTTTTGTCACACAATATTGGATATTGAAGAGTTCGGGCCGAAGAGGGATGTTCGGGCCGAAGTGGTGTTCGGGCCGAAGTGGGATGTTCGGGCCGAAGTGGTGTTCGGGCCGAAGTTCGGTGTTCGGGCCGAGGATGATGTTCGGGCCGAGGTTGAAGTTCGGGCCGAGGTCGGAGTTCGGGCCGAGGTTGAAGTTCGGGCCGAGGTTGAAGTTCGGGCCGAAAATGAAGTTCGGGCCGGGAACAGTGAAGAGTTCGGGCCGAACTTGTTCTTGGCAGTGACGAACGAACCAGCTATTTTGGTTACTCGTGGGCGTGAAACGGACACCCGAGCTGAAAGTTATGAATGTTTTAGTATAGCACCTTTTGTCACACAATCTTGGATATTGAAGAGTTCGGGCCGAAGAGGGATGTTCGGGCCGAAGTGGTGTTCGGGCCGAAGTGCGATGTTCGGGCCGAAGTGGTGTTCGGGCGGAAGTGGTGTTCGGGCCGAAGTTCGGTGTTCGGGCCGAGGATGATGTTCGGGCCGAGGTCGGAGTTCGGGCCGAGGTTGAGGTTCGGGCCGAGGTTGAAGTTCGGGCTGAAAATGAAGTTCGGGCCGGGAACAGTGAAGAGTTCGGGCCGAACTTGTACTTGGCAGTGACGAACGAACCAGCTATTTTGGTTACTCGTGGGCGTGAAACGGACACCCGAGCTGAAAGTTATGAATGTTTTAGTATAGCACCTTTTGTCACACTCTTGGATATTGAAGAGTTCGGGCAGAAGAGGGATGTTCGGGCCGAAGTGGTGTTCGGGCCGAAGTGGGATGTTCGGGACGAAGTGGAGTTCGGGCCGAAGTGGTGTTCGGGTCGAAGTTCGGTGTTCGGGCCGAGGATGATGTTCGGGCCGAGGTTGAAGTTCGGGCCGAGGTCGGAGTTCGGGCCGAGGTTGAAGTTCGGGCCGAAAATGAAGTTCGGGCCGGGAACAGTGAAGAGTTCGGGCCGAACTTGTTCTTGGCAGTGACGAACGAACCAGCTATTTTGGTTACTCGTGGGCGTGAAACGGACACCCGAGCTGAAAGTTATGAATGTTTTAGTATAGCACCTTTTGTCACACAATATTGGATATTGAAGAGTTCGGGCCGAAGAGGGATGTTCGGGCCGAAGTGGTGTTCGGGCCGAAGTGGGATGTTCGGGCTGAAGTGGTGTTCGGGCCGAAGTGGTGTTCGGGCCAAAGTTCGGTGTTCGGGCCGAGGATGATGTTCGGGCCGAGGTCGGAGTTCGGGCCGAGGTTGAAGTTCGGGCCGAAAATGAAGTTCGGGCCGGGAACAGTGAAGAGTTCGGGCCGAACTTGCACTTGGCAGTGACGAACGAACCAGCTATTTTGGTTACTCGTGGGCGTGAAACGGACACCCGAGCTGAAAGTTATGAATGTTTTAGTATAGCACCTTTTGTCACACAATCTTGGATATTGAAGAGTTCGGGCCGAAGAGGGATGTTCGGGCCGAAGTCGTGTTCGGGCCGAAGTGCGATGTTCGGGCCGAAGTGGTGTTCGGGCCGAAGTGGTGTTCGGGCCGAAGTTCGGTGTTCGGGCCGAGGATGATGTTCGGGCCGAGGTTGAAGTTCGGGCCGAGGTCGGAGTTCGGGCCGAGGTTGAAGTTCGGGCCGAGGTTTAAGTTCGGGGCGGGAACAGTGAAGAGTTCGGGCCGAACTTGTTCTTGGCAGTGACGAACGAACCAGCTATTTTGGTTACTCGTGGGCGTGAAACGGACACCCGAGCTGAAAGTTATGAATGTTTTAGTATAGCACCTTTTGTCACACAATATTGGATATTGAAGAATTCGGGCCGAAGAGGGATGTTCGGGCCGAAGTGGTGTTCGGGCCGAAGTGGTGTTCGGGCCGAAGTTCGGTGTTCGGGCCGAGGATGATGTTCGGGCCGAGGTTGAAGTTCGGGCCGAGGTCGGAGTTCGGGCCGAGGTTGAAGTTCGGGCCGAGGTTGAAGTTCGGGCCGAAAATGAAGTTCGGGCCGGGAACAGTGAAGAGTTCGGGCCGAACTTGTTCTTGGCAGTGACGAACGAACCATCTATTTTGGTTACTCGTGGGCGTGAAACGGACACCCGAGCTGAAAGTTATGAATGTTTTAGTATAACACCTTTTGTCACACAATCTTGGATATTGAAGAGTTCGGGCCGAAGAGGGATGTTCGGGCCGAAGTGGTGTTCGGGCCGAAGTGCGATGTTCGGGCCGAAGTGGTGTTCGGGCGGAAGTGGTGTTCGGGCCGAAGTTCGGTGTTCGGGCCGAGGATGATGTTCGGCCCGAGGTCGGAGTTCGGGCCGAGGTTGAGGTTCGGGCCGAGGTTGAAGTTCGGGCTGAAAATGAAGTTCGGGCCGGGAACAGTGAAGAGTTCGGGCCGAACTTGTACTTGGCAGTGACGAACGAACAAGCTATTTTGGTTACTCGTGGGCGTGAAACGGACACCCGAGCTGAAAGTTATGAATGTTTTAGTATAGCACCTTTTGTCACACAATATTGGATATTGAAGAGTTCGGGCCGAAGAGGGATGTTCGGGCCGAAGTGGTGTTCGGGCCGAAGTGGGATGTTCGGGCCGAAGTGGTGTTCGGGCCGAAGTTCGGTGTTCGGGCCGAGGATGATGTTCGGGCCGAGGTTGAAGTTCGGGCCGAGGTCGGAGTTCGGGCCGAGGTTGAAGTTCGGGCCGAGGTTGAAGTTCGGGCCGAAAATGAAGTTCGGGCCGGGAATAGTGAAGAGTTCGGGCCGAACTTGTTCTTGGCAGTGACGAACGAACCAGCTATTTTGGTTACTCGTGGGCGTGAAACGGACACCCGAGCTGAAAGTTATGAATGTTTTAGTATAGCACCTTTTGTCACACAATCTTGGATATTGAAGAGTTCGGGCCGAGGAGGGATGTTCGGGCCGAAGTGGTGTTCGGGCCGAAGTGCGATGTTCGGGCCGAAGTGGTGTTCGGGCCGAAGTGGTGTTCGGGCCGAAGTTCGGTGTTCGGGCCGAAGTTCGGTGTTCGGGCCGAAGTTCGGTGTTCGGGCCGAGGATGGTGTTCGGGCCGAGGTTGAAGTTCGGGCCGAGGTCGGAGTTCAGGCCGAGGTTGAAGTTCGGGCCGAAAATGAAGTTCGGGCCGGGAACAGTGAAGAGTTCGGGCCGAACTTGTTCTTGGCAGTGACGAACGAACCAGCTAATTTGGTTACTCGTGGGCGTGAAACGGATACCCGAGCTGAAAGTTATGAATGTTTTAGTATAGCACCTTTTGTCACACAATATTGGATATTGAAGAGTTCGGGCCGAAGAGGGATGTTCGGGCCGAAGTGGTGTTCGGGCCTAAGTGGGATGTCCGGGTCGAAGTGGTGTTCGGGCCAAAGTGGTGTTCGGGCCGAAGTTCGGTGTTCGGGCCGAGGATGATGTTCGGGCCGAGGTTGAAGTTCGGGCCGAGGTTGAAGGTCGGGCCGAGGTTGAAGTTCGGGCCAAAAATGAAGTTCGGGCCGGGAACAGTGAAGAGTTCGGGCCGAACTTGTTCTTGGCAGTGACGAACGAACCAGCTATTTTGGTTACTCGTGGGCGTGAAACGGACACCCGAGCTGAAAGTTATGAATGTTTTAGTATAGCACCTTTTGTCACACAATCTTGGATATTGAAGAGTTCGGGCCGAAGAGGGATGTTCGGGCCGAAGTGGTGTTCGGGCCGAAGTGCGATGTTCGGGCCGAAGTGGTGTTCGGGCCGAAGTTCGGTGTTCGGGCCGAGGATGATGTTCGGGCCGAGGTTGAAGTTCGGGCCGAGGTCGGAGTTCGGGCCGAGGTTGAAGTTCGGGCCGAGGTTTAAGTTCGGGCCGGGAACAGTGAAGAGTTCGGGCCGAACTTGTTCTTGGCAGTGACGAACGAACCAGCTATTTTGGTTACTCGTGGGCGTGAAACGGACACCCGAGCTGAAAGTTATGAATGTTTTAGTATAGCACCTTTTGTCACACAATATTGGATATTGAAGAGTTCGGGCCGAAGAGGGATGTTCGGGCCGAAGTGGTGTTCGGGCCGAAGTGGTGTTCGGGCCGAAGTGGGATGTTCGGGCCGAAGTGGTGTTCGGGCCGAAGTGGTGTTCGGGCCGAAGTTCGGTGTTCGGGCCGAGGATGATGTTCGGGCCGAGGTTGAAGTTCGGGCCGAGGTCGGAGTTCGGGCCGAGGTTGAAGTTCGGGCCGAGGTTTAAGTTCGGGCCGGGAACAGTGAAGAGTTCGGGCCGAACTTGTTCTTGGCAGTGACGAACGAACCAACTATTTTGGTTACTCGTGGGCGTGAAACGGACACCCGAGCTGAAAGTTATGAATGTTTTAGTATAGCACCTTTTGTCACACAATATTGGATATTGAAGAGTTCGGGCCGAAGAGGGATGTTCGGGCCGAAGTGGTGTTCTGGCCGAAGTGGTGTTCGGGCCGAAGTGGGATGTTCGGGCCGAAGTGGAGTTCGGGCCGAAGTGGTGTTCGGGTCGAAGTTCGGTGTTCGGGCCGAGGATGATGTTCGGGCGGAGGTTGAAGTTCGGGCCGAGGTCGGAGTTCGGGCCGAGGTTGAAGTTCGGGCCGAAAATGAAGTTCGGGCCGGGAACAGTGAAGAGTTCGGGCCGAACTTGTTCTTGGCAGTGTCGAACGAACCAGCTATTTTGGTTACTCGTGGGCGTGAAACGGACACCTGAGCTGAAAGTTATGAATGTTTTAGTATAGCACCTTTTGTCACACAATATTGGATATTTAAGAGTTCGGGCCGAAGAGGGATGTTCGGGCCGAAGTGGTGTTCGGGCCGAAGTGGGATGTTCGGGCCGAAGTGGTGTTCGGGCCGAAGTGGTGTTCGGGCCGAAGTTCGGTGTTCGGGCCGAGGATGATGTTCGGGCCGAGGTCGGAGTTCGGGCCGAGGTCGGAGTTCGGGCCGAGGTCGGAGTTCGGGCCGAGGTTGATGTTCGGGCCGAAAATGAAGTTCGGGCCGGGAACAGGGAAGAGTTCGGGCCGAAGTTGTTCTTGGCAGTGACGAACGAACCAACTATTTTGGTTACTCGTGGGCGTGAAACGGACACCCGAGCTGAAAGTTATGAATGTTTTAGTATAGCACCTTTTGTCACACAATCTTGGATATTGAAGAGTTCGGGCCGAGGAGGGATGTTCGGGCCGAAGTGGTGTTCGGGCCGAAGTGCGATGTTCGGGCCGAAGTGGTGTTCGGGCCGAAGTTCGGTGTTCGGGCCGAAGTTCGGTGTTCGGGCCGAGGATGGTGTTCGGGCCGAGGTTGAAGTTCGGGCCGAGGTCGGAGTTCAGGCCGAGGTTGAAGTTCTGTCCGAAAATGAAGTTCGGGCCGGGAACAGTGAAGAGTTCGGGCCGAACTTGTTCTTGGCAGTGACGAACGAACCAGCTAATTTGGTTACTCGTGGGCGTGAAACGGACACCCGAGCTGAAAGTTATGAATGTTTTAGTATAGCACCTTTTGTCACACAATATTGGATATTGAAGAGTTCGGGCCGAAGAGGGATGTTCGGGCCGAAGTGGTGTTCGGGCCTAAGTGGGATGTCCGGGCCGAAGTGGTGTTCGGGCCAAAGTGGTGTTCGGGCCGAAGTTCGGTGTTCGGGCCGAGGATGATGTTCGGGCCGAGGTTGAAGTTCGGGCCGAGGTTGAAGGTCGGGCCGAGGTTGAAGTTCGGGCCGAAAATGAAGTTCGGGCCGGGAACAGTGAAGTGTTCGGGCCGAACTTGTTCTTGGCAGTGACGAACGAACCAGCTATTTTGGTTACTCGTGGGCGTGAAACGGACACCCGAGCTGAAAGTTATGAATGTTTTAGTATAGCACCTTTTGTCACACAATCTTGGATATTGAAGAGTTCGGGCCGAAGAGGGATGTTCGGGCCGAAGTGGTGTTCGGGCCGAAGTGCGATGTTCGGGCCGAAGTGGTGTTCGGGCCGAAGTTCGGTGTTCGGGCCGAGGATGATGTTCGGGCCGAGGTTGAAGTTCGGGCCGAGGTCGGAGTTCGGGCCGAGGTTGAAGTTCGGGCCGAGGTTTAAGTTCGGGCCGGGAACAGTGAAGAGTTCGGGTCGAACTTGTTCTTGGCAGTGACGAACGAACCAGCTATTTTGGTTACTCGTGGGCGTGAAACGGACACCCGAGCTGAAAGTTATGAATGTTTTAGTATAGCACCTTTTGTCACACAATATTGGATATTGAAGAGTTCGGGCCGAAGAGGGATGTTCGGGCCGAAGTGGTGTTCGGGCCGAAGTGGTGTTCGGGCCGAAGTGGGATGTTCGGGCCGAAGTGGTGTTCGGGCCGAAGTGGTGTTCGGGCCGAAGTTCGGTGTTCGGGCCTAGGATGATGTTCGGGCCGAGGTTGAAGTTCGGGCCGAGGTCGGAGTTCGGGCCGAGGTTGAAGTTCGGGCCGAGGTTTAAGTTCGGGCCGGGAACAGTGAAGAGTTCGGGCCGAACTTGTTCTTGGCAGTGACGAACGAACCAACTATTTTGGTTACTCGTGGGCGTGAAACGGACACCCGAGCTGAAAGTTATGAATGTTTTAGTATAGCACCTTTTGTCACACAATATTGGATATTGAAGAGTTCGGGCCGAAGAGGGATGTTCGGGCCGAAGTGGTGTTCGGGCCGAAGTGGTGTTCGGGCCGAAGTGGGATGTTCGGGCCGAAGTGGAGTTCGGGCCGAAGTGGTGTTCGGGTCGAAGTTCGGTGTTCGGGCCGAGGATGATGTTCGGGCGGAGGTTGAAGTTCGGGCCGAGGTCGGAGTTCGGGCCGAGGTTGAAGTTCGGGCCGAAAATGAAGTTCGGGCCGGGAACAGTGAAGAGTTCGGGCCGAACTTGTTCTTGGCAGTGACGAACGAACCAGCTATTTTGGTTACTCGTGGGCGTGAAACGGACACCCGAGCTGAAAGTTATGAATGTTTTAGTATAGCACCTTTTGTCACACAATATTGGATATTTAAGAGTTCGGGCCGAAGAGGGATGTTCGGGCCGAAGTGGTGTTCGGGCCGAAGTGGGATGTTCGGGCCGAAGTGGTGTTCGGGCCGAAGTGGTGTTCGGGCCGAAGTTCGGTGTTCGGGCCGAGGATGATGTTCGGGCCGAGGTCGGAGTTCGGGCCGAGGTCGGAGTTCGGGCCGAGGTCGGAGTTCGGGCCGAGGTTGAAGTTCGGGCCGAAAATGAAGTTCGGGCCGGGAACAGGGAAGAGTTCGGGCCGAAGTTGTTCTTGACAGTGACGAACGAACCAACTATTTTGGTTACTCGTGGGCGTGAAACGGACACCCGAGCTGAAAGTTATGAATGTTTTAGTATAGCACCTTTTGTCACACAATCTTGGATATTGAAGAGTTCGGGCCGAGGAGGGATGTTCGGGCCGAAGTGGTGTTCGGGCCGAAGTGCGATGTTCGGGCCGAAGTGGTGTTCGGGCCGAAGTGGTGTTCGGGCCGAAGTTCGGTGTTCGGGCCGAGGATGGTGTTCGGGCCGAGGTTGAAGTTCGGGCCGAGGTCGGAGTTCAGGCCGAGGTTGAAGTTCGGGCCGAAAATGAAGTTCGGGCCGGGAACGGTGAAGAGTTCGGGCCGAACTTGTTCTTGGCAGTGACGAACGAACTAGCTATTTTGGTTACTCGTGGGCGTGAAACGGACACCCGAGCTGAAGGTTATGAATGTTTTAGTATAGCACCTTTTGTCACACAATATTGGATATTGAAGAGTTCGGGCCGAAGAGGGATGTTCGGGCCGAAGTGGAGTTCGGGCCGAAGTGGGATGTTCGGGCCGAAGTGGTGTTCGGGCCGAAGTGGTGTTCGGGCCGAAGTGGTGTTCGGGCCGAAGTTCGGTGTTCGGGCCGAGGATGATGTTCGGGCCGAGGTTGAAGTTCGGGCCGAGGTTGAAGTTCGGGCCGAAAATGAAGTTCGGGCCGGGAACAGTGAAGAGTTCGGGCCGAACTTGTTCTTGGCAGTGACGAACGAACCGGCTATTTTGGTTACTCGTGGGCGTGAAACGGACACCCGAGCTGAAAGTTATGAATGTTTTAGTATAGCACCTTTTGTCACACAATCTTGGATATTGAAGAGTTCGGGCCGAAGAGGGATGTTCGGGCCGAAGTGGTGTTCGGGCCGAAGTGCGATGTTCGGGCCGAAGTGGTGTTCGGGCGGAAGTGGTGTTCGGGCCGAAGTTCGGTGTTCGAGCCGAGGATGATGTTCGGGCCGAGGTCGGAGTTCGGGCCGAGGTTGAGGTTCGGGCCGAGGTTGAAGTTCGGGCTGAAAATGAAGTTCGGGGCCGGGAACAGTGAAGAGTTCGGGCCGAAGTTGTTCTTGACAGTGACGAACGAACCAACTATTTTGGTTACTCGTGGGCGTGAAACGGACACCCGAGCTGAAAGTTATGAATGTTTTAGTATAGCACCTTTTGTCACACAATCTTGGATATTGAAGAGTTCGGGCCGAAGAGGGATGTTCGGGCCGAAGTGGTGTTCGGGCCGAAGTGCGATGTTCGGGCCGAAGTGGTGTTCGGGCCGAAGTTCGGTGTTCGGGCCGAGGATGATGTTCGGGCCGAGGTTGAAGTTCGGGCCGAGGTCGGAGTTCGGGCCGAGGTTGAAGTTTGGGCCGAGGTTGAAGTTCGTGCCGAGGTTGAAGTTCGGGCCGAAAATGAAGTTCGGGCCGGGAACAGTGAAGAGTTCGGGCCGAACTTGTTCTTGGCAGTGACGAACGAACCAGCTATTTTGGTTACTCGTGGGCGTGAAACGGACACCCGAGCTGAAAGTTATGAATGTTTTAGTATAGCACCTTTTGTCACACAATCTTGGATATTGAAGAGTTCGGGCCGAAGAGGGATGTTCGGGCCGAAGTGGTGTTCGGGCCGAAGTGCGATGTTCGGGCCGAAGTGGTGTTCGGGCGGAAGTGGTGTTCGGGCCGAAGTTCGGTGATCGAGCCGAGGATGATGTTCGGGCCGAGGTCGGAGTTCGGGCCGAGGTTGAGGTTCGGGCCGAGGTTGAAGTTCGGGCTGAAAATGAAGTTCGGGGCCGGGAACAGTGAAGAGTTCGGGCCGAACTTGTTCTTGGCAGTGACGAACGAACCAGCTATTTTGGTTACTCGTGGGCGTGAAACGGACACCCGAGCTGAAAGTTATGAATGTTTTAGTATAGCACCTTTTGTCACACAATCTTGGATATTGAAGAGTTCGGGCCGAAGAGGGATGTTCGGGCCGAAGTGGTGTTCGGGCCGAAGTGGGATGTTCGGGCCGAAGTGGAGTTCGGGCCGAAGTTGTGTTCGGGCCGAAGTTCGGTGTTCGGGCCGAGGATGATGTTCGGGCTGAGGTTGAAGTTCTGGCCGAGGTCGGAGTTCGGGACGAGGTTGAAGTTCGGGCCGAAAATGAAGTTCGGGCCGGGAACAGTGAAGAGTTCGGGCCGAACTTGTTCTTGGCAGTGACGAACGAACCAGCTATTTTGGTTACTCGTGGGCGTGAAACGGACACCCGAGCTGAAAGTTATGAATGTTTTAGTATAGCACCTTTTGTCACACAATATTGGATATTGAAGAGTTCGGGCCGAAGAGGGATGTTCGGGCCGAAGTGGTGTTCGGGCCGAAGTGGGATGTTCGGGCCGCAGTGGTGTTCGGGCCGAAGTGGTGTTCGGGCCGAAGTTCGGTGTTCGGGCCGAGGATGATGTTCGGGCCGAGGTCGGAGTTCGGGCCGAGGTCGGAGTTCGGGCCGAGGTTGAAGTTCGGGCCGAAAATGAAGTTCGGGCTGGGAACAGTGAAGAGTTCGGGCCGAAGTTGTTCTTGGCAGCGACGAACGAACCAGCTATTTTGGTTACTCGTGGGCGTGAAACGGACACCCGAGCTGAAAGTTATGAATGTTTTAGTATAGCACCTTTTGTCACACAATCTTGGATATTGAAAAGTTCGGGCCGAAGAGGGATGTTCGGGCCGAAGTGGTGTTCGGGCCGAAGTGCGATGTTCGGGCCGAAGTGGTGTTCGGGCCGAAGTTCGGTGTTCGGGCCGAGGATGATGTTCGGGCCGAGGTTGAAGTTCGGGCCGAGGTCGGAGTTCGGGCCGAGGTTGAAGTTCGGGCCGAAAATGAAGTTCGGGCCGGGAACAGTGAAGAGTTCGGGCCGAACTTGTTCTTGGCAGTGACGAACGAACCAGCTATTTTGGTTACTCGTGGGCGTGAAACGGACACCCGAGCTGAAAGTTATGAATGTTTTAGTATAGCACCTTTTGTCACACAATATTGGATATTGAAGAGTTCGGGCCGAAGAGGGATGTTCGGGCCGAAGTGGTGTTCGGGCCGAAGTGGGATGTTCGGGCCGAAGTGGTGTTCGGGCCGAAGTTCGGTGTTCGGGCCGAGGATGATGTTCGGGCCGAGGTTGAAGTTCGGGCCGAGGTCGGAGTTCGGGCCGAGGTTGAAGTTTGGGCCGAGGTTGAAGTTCGTGCCGAGGTTGAAGTTCGGGCCGAAAATGAAGTTCGGGCCGGGAACAGTGAAGAGATCGGGCCGAACTTGTTCTTGGCAGTGACGAACGAACCAGCTATTTTGGTTACTCCAGGGCGTGAAACGGACACCCGAGCTGAAAGTTATGAATGTTTTAATATAGCACCTTTTGTCACACAATCTTGGATATTGAAGAGTTCGGGCCGAAGAGGGATGTTCGGGCCGAAGTGGTGTTCGGGCCGAAGTGCGATGTTCGGGCCGAAGTGGTGTTCGGGCCGAAGTGGTGTTCGGGCCGAAGTTCGGTGTTCGGGCCGAGGATGATGTTCGGGCTGAGGTTGAAGTTCGGGCCGAGGTCGGAGTTCGGGCCGAGGTTGAAGTTCGGGCCAAGGTTGAAGTTCGGGCCGGGAGCAGTGAAGAGTTCGGGCCGAACTTGTTCTTGGCAGTGACGAACGAACCAGCTATTTTGGTTACTCGTGGGCGTGAAACGGACACCCGATCTGAAAGTTATGAATGTTTTAGTATAGCACCTTTTGTCACACAATCTTGGATATTGAAGAGTTCAGGCCGAAGAGGGATGTTCGGCCCGAAGTGGTGTTCGGGCCGAAGTGCGATGTTCGGGCCGAAGTGGTGTTCGGGCCGAAGTTCGGTGTTCGGGCCGAGGATGATGTTCGGGCCGAGGTTGAAGTTCGGGCCGAGGTCGGAGTTCGGGCCGAGGTTGAAGTTCGGGCCGAAAATGAAGTTCGGGTCGGGAACAGTGAAGAGTTCGGGCCGAACTTGTTCTTGGCAGTGACGAACGAACCAGCTATTTTGGTTACTCGTGGGCGTGAAACGGACACCCGAGCTGAAAGTTATGAATGTTTTAGTATAGCACCTTTTGTCACACAATATTGGATATTGAAGAGTTCGTGCCGAAGAGGGATGTTCGGGCCGAAGTGGTGTTCGGGCCGAAGTGGGATGTTCGGGCCGAAGTGGTGTTCGGGCTGAAGTTCGGTGTTCGGGCCGAGGATGATGTTCGGGCCGAGGTTGAAGTTCGGGCCGAGGTCGGAGTTCGGGCCGAGGTTGAAGTTCGGGCCGAGGTTGAAGTTCGGGCCGAGGTTGAAGTTCGGGCCGAAAATGAAGTTCGGGCCGGGAACAGTGAAGAGATCGGGCCGAACTTGTTCTTGGCAGTGACGAACGAACCAGCTATTTTGGTTACTCGTGGGCGTGAAACGGACACCCGAGCTGAAAGTTATGAATGTTTTAATATAGCACCTTTTGTCACACAATCTTGGATATTGAAGAGTTCGGGCCGAAGAGGGATGTTCGGGCCGAAGTGGTGTTCGGGCCGAAGTGCGATGTTCGGGCCGAAGTGGTGTTCGGGCCGAAGTGGTGTTCGGGCCGAAGTTCGGTGTTCGGGAAGAGGATGATGTTCGGGCCGAGGTTGAAGTTCGGGCCGAGGTCGGAGTTCGGGCCGAGGTTGAAGTTCGGGCCGAGGTTGAAGTTCGGGCCGGGAACAGTGAAGAGTTCGGGCCGAACTTGTTCTTGGCAGTGACGAACGAACCAGCTATTTTGGTTACTCGTGGGCGTGAAACGGATACCCGAGCTGAAAGTTATGAATGTTTTAGTATAGCACCTTTTGTCACACAATATTGGATATTGAAGAGTTCGGGCCGAAGTGGTGTTCGGGCCGAAGTGGGATGTTCGGGCCGAAGTGGTGTTCGGGCCGAAGTGGTGTTCGGGTCGAAGTTCGGTGTTCGGCCCGAGGATGATGTTCGGGCCGAGGTTGAAGTTCGGGCCGAGGTCGGAGTTCGGGCCGAGGTTGAAGTTCGGGCCGAGGTTGAAGTTCGGGCCGAAAATGAAGTTCGGGCCGGGAACAGTGAAGAGTTCGGGCCGAACTTGTTCTTGGCAGTGACGAACGAACCAGCTATTTCGGTTACTCGTGGGCGTGAAACGGACACCCGAGCTGAAAGTTATGAATGTTTTAGTATAGCACCTTTTGTCACACAATCTTGGATATTGAAGAGTTCGGGCCGAAGAGGGATGTTCGGGCCGAAGTGGTGTTCGGGCCGAAGTGCGATGTTCTGGCCGAAGTGGTGTTCGGGCGGAAGTGGTGTTCGGGCCAAAGTTCGGTGTTCGGGCCGAGGATGATGTTCGGGCCGAGGTCGGAGTTCGGGCCGAGGTTGAGGTTCGGGCCGAGGTTGAAGTTCGGGCTGAAAATGAAGTTCGGGCCGGGAACAGTGAAGAGTTCGGGCCGAACTTGTACTTGGCAGTGACGAACGAACCAGCTATTTTGGTTACTCGTGGGCGTGAAACGGACACCCGAGCTGAAAGTTATGAATGTTTTAGTATAGCACCTTTTGTCACACAATCTTGGATATTGAAGAGTTCGGGCCGAAGAGGGATGTTCGGGCCGAAGTGGTGTTCGGGCCGAAGTGGGATGTTCGGGCCGAAGTGGAGTTCGGGCCGAAGTGGTGTTCGGGTCGAAGTTCGGTGTTCGGGCCGAGGATGATGTTCGGGCCGAGGTTGAAGTTCGGGCCGAGGTCGGAGTTCGGGCCGAGGTTGAAGTTCGGGCCGAAAATGAAGTTCGGGCCGAGAACAGTGAAGAGTTCGGGCCGAACTTGTTCTTGGCAGTGACGAACGAACCAGCTATTTTGGTTACTCGTGGGCGTGAAACGGACACCCGAGCTGAAAGTTATGAATGTTTTAGTATAGCACCTTTTGTCACACAATATTGGATATTGAAGAGTTCGGGCCGAAGAGGGATGTTCGGGCCGAAGTGGTGTTCGGGCCGAAGTGGGATGTTCGGGCCGAAGTGGTGTTCGGGCCGAAGTGGTGTTCGGGCCGAAGTTCGGTGTTCGGGCCGAGGATGATGTTCGGGCCGAGGTCGGAGTTCGGGCCGAGGTCGGAGTTCGGGCCGAGGTCGGAGTTCGGGCCGAGGTCGGAGTTCGGGCCGAAAATGAAGTTCGGGCCGGGAACAGTGAAGAGTTCGGGCCGAAGTTGTTCTTGGCAGTGACGAACGAACCAGCTATTTTGGTTACTCGTGGGCGTGAAACGGACACCCGAGCTGAAAGTTATGAATGTTTTAGTATAGCACCTTTTGTCACACAATCTTGGATATTGAAGAGTTCGGGCCGAAGAGGGATGTTCGGGCCGAAGTGGTGTTCGGGCCGAAGTGCGATGTTCGGGCCGAAGTGGTGTTCGGGCCGAAGTTCTGTGTTCGGGCCGAGGATGATGTTCGGGCCGAGGTTGAAGTTCGGGCCGAGGTCGGAGTTCGGGCCGAGGTTGAAGTTCGGGCCGAAAATGAAGTTCGGGCCGGGAACAGTGAAGAGTTCGGGCCGAACTTGTTCTTGGCAGTGACGAACGAACCAGCTATTTTGGTTACTCGTGGGCGTGAAACGGACACCCGAGCTGAAAGTTATGAATGTTTTAGTATAGCACCTTTTGTCACACAATATTGGATATTGAAGAGTTCGGGCCGAAGAGGGATGCTCGGGCCGAAGTGGTGTTCGGGCCGAAGTGGGATGTTCGGGCCGAAGTGGTGTTCGGGCCGAAGTGGTGTTCGGGCCGAAGTTCGGTGTTCGGGCCGAGGATGATGTTCGGGCCGAGGTTGAAGTTCGGGCCGAGGTCGGAGTTCGGGCCGAGGTTGAAGTTCGGGCCGAGGTTGAAGTTCGGGCCGAAAATGAAGTTCGGGCCGGGAACAGTGAAGAGGTAGGGCCGAACTTGTTCTTGGCAGTGACGAACGAACCAGCTATTTTGGTTACTCGTGGGCGTGAAACGGACACCCGAGCTGAAAGTTATGAATGTTTTAGTATAGCACCTTTTGTCACACAATCTTGGATATTGAAGAGTTCGGGCCGAAGAGGGATGTTCGGGCCGAAGTGGTGTTCGGGCCGAAGTGCGATGTTCGGGCCTAAGTGGTGTTCGGGCGGAAGTCGTGTTCGGGCCGAAGTTCGGTGTTCGAGCCGAGGATGATGTTCGGGCCGAGGTCGGAGTTCGGGCCGAGGTTGAGGTTCGGGCCGAGGTTGAAGTTCGGGCTGAAAATGAAGTTCGGGGCCGGGAATAGTGAAGATTTCGGGCCGAACTTGTTCTTGGCAGTGACGAACGAACCAGCTATTTTGGTTACTCGTGGGCGTGAAACGGACACCCGAGCTGAAAGTTATGAATGTTTTAGTATAGCACCTTTTGTCACACAATCTTGGATATTGAAGAGTTCGGGCCGAAGAGGGATGTTCGGGCCGAAGTGGTGTTCGGGCCGAAGTGGGATGTTCGGGCCGAAGTGGAGTTCGGGCCGAAGTGGTGTTCGGGCCGAAGTTCGGTGTGCGGGCCGAGGATGATGTTCGGGCCGAGGTTGAAGTTCTGGCCGAGGTCGGAGTTCGGGCCGAGGTTGAAGTTCGGGCCGAAAATGAAGTTCGGGCCGGGAACAGTGAAGAGTTCGGGCCGAACTTGTTCTTGGCAGTGACGAACGAACCAGCTATTTTGGTTACTCGTGGGCGTGAAACGGACACCCGAGCTGAAAGTTATGAATGTTTTAGTATAGCACCTTTTGTCACACAATATTGGATATTGAAGAGTTCGGGCCGAATAGGGATGTTCGGGCCGAAGTGGTGTTCGGGCCGAAGTGGGATGTTCGGGCCGAAGTGGTGTTCGGGCCGAAGTGGTGTTCGGGCCGAAGTTCGGTGTTCGGGCCGAGGATGATGTTCGGGCCGAGGTCGGAGTTCGGGCCGAGGTCGGAGTTCGGGCCGAGGTTGAAGTTCGGGCCGAAAATGAAGTTCGGGCTGGGAACAGTGAAGAGTTCGGGCCGAAGTTGTTCTTGGCAGTGACGAACGAACCAGCTATTTTGGTTACTCGTGGGCGTGAAACGGACACCCGAGCTGAAAGTTATGAATGTTTTAGTATAGCACCTTTTGTCACACAATCTTGGATATTGAAGAGTTCGGGCCGAAGAGGGATGTTCGGGCCGAAGTGGTGTTCGGGCCGAAGTGCGATGTTCGGGCCGAAGTGGTGTTCGGGCCGAAGTTCGGTGTTCGGGCCGAGGATGATGTTCGGGCCGAGGTTGAAGTTCGGGCCGAGGTCGGAGTTCGGGCCGAGGTTGAAGTTCGGGCCGAAAATGAAGTTCGGGCCGGGAACAGTGAAGAGTTCGGGCCGAACTTGTTCTTGGCAGTGACGAACGAACCAGCTATTTTGGTTACTCGTGGGCGTGAAACGGACACCCGAGCTGAAAGTTATGAATGTTTTAGTATAGCACCTTTTGTCACACAATATTGGATATTGAAGAGTTCGGGCCGAAGAGGGATGTTCGGGCCGAAGTGGTGTTCGGGCCGAAGTGGGATGTTCGGGCCGAAGTGGTGTTCGGGCCGAAGTGGTGTTCGGGCCGAAGTTCGGTGTTCGGGCCGAGGATGATGTTCGGGCCGAGGTTGAAGTTCGGGCCGAGGTCGGAGTTCGGGCCGAGGTTGAAGTTCGGGCCGAAAATGAAGTTCGGGCCGGGAACAGTGAAGAGTTCGGGCCGAACTTGTTCTTGGCAGTGACGAACGAACCAGCTATTTTGGTTTCTCGTGGGCGTGAAACGGACACCCGAGCTGAAAGTTATGAATGTTTTAGTATAGCACCTTTTGTCACACAATCTTGGATATTGAAGAGTTCGGGCCGAAGAGGGATGTTCGGGCCGAAGTGGTGTTCGGGCCGAAGTTCGGTGTTCGGGCCGAGGATGATGTTCGGGCCGAGGTTGAAGTTCTGGCCGAGGTCGGACTTCGGGCCGAGGTTGAAGTTCGGGCCGAAAATGAAGTTCGGGCCGGGAACAGTGAAGAGTTCGGGCCGAACTTGTTCTTGGCAGTGACGAACGAACCAGCTATTTTGGTTACTCGTGGGCGTGAAACGGACACCCGAGCTGAAAGTTATGAATGTTTTAGTATAGCACCTTTTGTCACACAATATTGGATATTGAAGAGTTCGGGCCGAAGAGGGATGTTCGGGCCGAAGTGGTGTTCGGGCCGAAGTGGGATGTTCGGGCCGAAGTGGTGTTCGGGCCGAAGTGGTGTTCGGGCCGAAGTTCGGTGTTCGGGCCGAGGATGATGTTCGGGCCGAGGTCGGAGTTCGGGCCGAGGTCGGAGTTCGGGCCGAGGTTGAAGTTCGGGCCGAAAATGAAGTTCGGGCTGGGAACAGTGAAGAGTTCGGGCCGAAGTTGTTCTTGGCAGTGACGAACGAACCAGCTATTTTGGTTACTCGTGGGCGTGAAACGGACACCCGAGCTGAAAGTTATGAATGTTTTAGTATAGCACCTTTTGTCACACAATCTTGGATATTGAAGAGTTCGGGCCGAAGAGTGATGTTCGGGCCGAAGTGGTGTTCGGGCCGAAGTGCGATGTTCGGGCCGAAGTGGTGTTCGGGCCGAAGTTCGGTGTTCGGGCCGAGGATGATGTTCGGGCCGAGGTTGAAGTTCGGGCCGAGGTCGGAGTTCGGGCCGAGGTTGAAGTTCGGGCCGAAAATGAAGTTCGGGCCGGGAACAGTGAAGACTTCGGGCCGAACTTGTTCTTGGCAGTGACGAACGAACCAGCTATTTTGGTTACTCGTGGGCGTGAAACGGACACCCGAGCTGAAAGTTATGAATGTTTTAGTATAGCACCTTTTGTCACACAATATTGGATATTGAAGAGTTCGGGCCGAAGAGGGATGTTCGGGCCGAAGTGGTGTTCGGGCCGAAGTGGGATGTTCGGGCCGAAGTGGTGTTCGGGCCGAAGTGGTGTTCGGGCCGAAGTTCGGTGTTCGGGCCGAGGATGATGTTCGGGCCGAGGTTGAAGTTCGGGCCGAGGTCGGAGTTCGGGCCGAGGTTGAAGTTCGGGCCGAAAATGAAGTTCGGGTCGGGAACAGTGAAGAGTTCGGGCCGAACTTGTTCTTGGCAGTGACGAACGAACCAGCTATTTTGGTTACTCGTGGGCGTGAAACGGACACCCGAGCTGAAAGTTATGAATGTTTTAGTATAGCACCTTTTGTCACACAATATTGGATATTGAAGAGTTCGGGCCGAATAGGGATGTTCGGGCCGAAGTGGTGTTCGGGCCGAAGTGTGGGATGTTCGGGCCGAAGTGGTGTTCGGGCCGAAGTTCGGTGTTCGGGCCGAGGATGATGTTCGGGCCGAGGTTGAAGTTCGGGCCGAGGTCGGAGTTCGGGCCGAGGTTGAAGTTCGGGCCGAGGTTGAAGTTCGGGCCGAGGTTGAAGTTCGGGCCGAAAATGAAGTTCGGGCCGGGAACAGTGAAGAGATCGGGCCGAACTTGTTCTTGGCAGTGACGAACGTACCAGCTATTTTGGTTACTCGTGGGCGTTAAACGGACACCCGAGCTGAAAGTTATGAATGTTTTAATATAGCACCTTTTGTCACACAATCTTGGATATTGAAGAGTTCGGGCCGAAGAGGGATGTTCGGGCCGAAGTGGTGTTCGGGCCGAAGTGCGATGTTCGGGCCGAAGTGGTGTTCGGGCCAAAGTGGTGTTCGGGCCGAAGTTCGGTGTTCGGGCCGAGGATGATGTTCGGGCTGAGGTTGTAGGTCGGGCCGAGGTCGGAGTTCGGGCCGAGGTTGAAGTTCGGGCCGAGGTTGAAGTTCGGGCCGTGAGCAGTGAAGAGTTCGGGCCGAACTTGTTCTTGGCGGTGACGAACGAACCATCTATTTTGGTTACTCGTGGGCGTGAAACGGACACCCGAGCTGAAGGTTATGAATGTTTTAGTATAGCACCTTTTGTCACACAATATTGGATATTGAAGAGTTCGTGCCGAAGAGGGATGTTCGGGCCGAAGTGGTGTTCGGGCCGAAGTGGGATGTTCGGGCCGAAGTGGTGTTCGGGCCGAAGTTCGGTGTTCGGGCCGAGGATGATGTTCGGGCCGAGGTTGAAGTTCGGGCCGAGGTCGGAGTTCGGGCCGAGGTTGAAGTTCGGGCCGAGGTTGAAGTTCGGGCCGAGGTTGAAGTTCGGGCCGAAAATGAAGTTCGGGCCGGGAACAGTGAAGAGATCGGGCCGAACTTGTTCTTGGCAGTGACGAACGAACCAGCTATTTTGGTTACTCGTGGGCGTGAAACGGACACCCGAGCTGAAAGTTATGAATGTTTTAATATAGCACCTTTTGTCAAACAATCTTGGATATTGAAGAGTTCGGGCCGAAGAGGGATGTTCGGGCCGAAGTGGTGTTCGGGCCGAAGTGCGATGTTCGGGCCGAAGTGGTGTTCGGGCCGAAGTGGTGTTCGGGCCGAAGTTCGGTGTTCGGGAAGAGGATGATGTTCGGGCCGAGGTTGAAGTTCGGGCCGAGGTCGGAGTTCGGGCCGAGGTTGAAGTTCGGGCCGAGGTTGAAGTTCGGGCCGGGAACAGTGAAGAGTTCGGGCCGAACTTGTTCTTGGCAGTGACGAACGAACCAGCTATTTTGGTTACTCGTGGGCGTGAAACGGATACCCGAGCTGAAAGTTATGAATGTTTTAGTATAGCACCTTTTGTCACACAATATTGGATATTGAAGAGTTCGGGCCGAAGTGGTGTTCGGGCCGAAGTGGGATGTTCGGGCCGAAGTGGTGTTCGGGCCGAAGTGGTGTTCGGGTCGAAGTTCGGTGTTCGGCCCGAGGATGATGTTCGGGCCGAGGTTGAAGTTCGGGCCGAGGTCGGAGTTCGGGCCGAGGTTGAAGTTCGGGCCGAGGTTGAAGTTCGGGCCGAAAATGAAGTTCGGGCCGGGAACAGTGAAGAGTTCGGGCCGAACTTGTTCTTGGCAGTGACGAACGAACCAGCTATTTCGGTTACTCGTGGGCGTGAAACGGACACCCGAGCTGAAAGTTATGAATGTTTTAGTATAGCACCTTTTGTCACACAATCTTGGATATTGAAGAGTTCGGGCCGAAGAGGGATGTTCGGGCCGAAGTGGTGTTCGGGCCGAAGTGCGATGTTCGGGCCGAAGTGGTGTTCGGGCGGAAGTGGTGTTCGGGCCAAAGTTCGGTGTTCGGGCCGAGGATGATGTTCGGGCCGAGGTCGGAGTTCGGGCCGAGGTTGAGGTTCGGGCCGAGGTTGAAGTTCGGGCTGAAAATGAAGTTCGGGCCGGGAACAGTGAAGAGTTCGGGCCGAACTTGTACTTGGCAGTGACGAACGAACCAGCTATTTTGGTTACTCGTGGGCGTGAAACGGACACCCGAGCTGAAAGTTATGAATGTTTTAGTATAGCACCTTTTGTCACACAATCTTGGATATTGAAGAGTTCGGGCCGAAGAGGGATGTTCGGGCCGAAGTGGTGTTCGGGCCGAAGTGGGATGTTCGGGCCGAAGTGGAGTTCGGGCCGAAGTGGTGTTCGGGTCGAAGTTCGGTGTTCGGGCCGAGGATGATGTTCGGGCCGAGGTTGAAGTTCGGGCCGAGGTCGGAGTTCGGGCCGAGGTTGAAGTTCGGGCCGAAAATGAAGTTCGGGCCGAGAACAGTGAAGAGTTCGGGCCGAACTTGTTCTTGGCAGTGACGAACGAACCAGCTATTTTGGTTACTCGTGGGCGTGAAACGGACACCCGAGCTGAAAGTTATGAATGTTTTAGTATAGCACCTTTTGTCACACAATATTGGATATTGAAGAGTTCGGGCCGAAGAGGGATGTTCGGGCCGAAGTGGTGTTCGGGCCGAAGTGGGATGTTCGGGCCGAAGTGGTGTTCGGGCCGAAGTGGTGTTCGGGCCGAAGTTCGGTGTTCGGGCCGAGGATGATGTTCGGGCCGAGGTCGGAGTTCGGGCCGAGGTCGGAGTTCGGGCCGAGGTCGGAGTTCGGGCCGAGGTTGAAGTTCGGGCCGAAAATGAAGTTCGGGCCGGGAACAGTGAAGAGTTCGGGCCGAAGTTGTTCTTGGCAGTGACGAACGAACCAGCTATTTTGGTTACTCGTGGGCGTGAAACGGACACCCGAGCTGAAAGTTATGAATGTTTTAGTATAGCACCTTTTGTCACACAATCTTGGATATTGAAGAGTTCGGGCCGAAGAGGGATGTTCGGGCCGAAGTGGTGTTCGGGCCGAAGTGCGATGTTCGGGCCGAAGTGGTGTTCGGGCCGAAGTTCTGGGTTCGGGCCGAGGATGATGTTCGGGCCGAGGTTGAAGTTCGGGCCGAGGTCGGAGTTCGGGCCGAGGTTGAAGTTCGGGCCGAAAATGAAGTTCGGGCCGGGAACAGTGAAGAGTTCGGGCCGAACTTGTTCTTGGCAGTGACGAACGAACCAGCTATTTTGGTTACTCGTGGGCGTGAAACGGACACCCGAGCTGAAAGTTATGAATGTTTTAGTATAGCACCTTTTGTCACACAATATTGGATATTGAAGAGTTCGGGCCGAAGAGGGATGCTCGGGCCGAAGTGGTGTTCGGGCCGAAGTGGGATGTTCGGGCCGAAGTGGTGTTCGGGCCGAAGTGGTGTTCGGGCCGAAGTTCGGTGTTCGGGCCGAGGATGATGTTCGGGCCGAGGTTGAAGTTCGGGCCGAGGTCGGAGTTCGGGCCGAGGTTGAAGTTCGGGCCGAGGTTGAAGTTCGGGCCGAAAATGAAGTTCGGGCCGGGAACAGTGAAGAGGTAGGGCCGAACTTGTTCTTGGCAGTGACGAACGAACCAGCTATTTTGGTTACTCGTGGGCGTGAAACGGACACCCGAGCTGAAAGTTATGAATGTTTTAGTATAGCACCTTTTGTCACACAATCTTGGATATTGAAGAGTTCAGGCCGAAGAGGGATGTTCGGGCCGAAGTGGTGTTCGGGCCGAAGTGCGATGTTCGGGCCTAAGTGGTGTTCGGGCGGAAGTCGTGTTCGGGCCGAAGTTCGGTGTTCGAGCCGAGGATGATGTTCGGGCCGAGGTCGGAGTTCGGGCCGAGGTTGAGGTTCGGGCCGAGGTTGAAGTTCGGGCTGAAAATGAAGTTCGGGGCCGGGAATAGTGAAGATTTCGGGCCGAACTTGTTCTTGGCAGTGACGAACGAACCAGCTATTTTGGTTACTTGTGGGCGTGAAACGGACACCCGAGCTGAAAGTTATGAATGTTTTAGTATAGCACCTTTTGTCACACAATCTTGGATATTGAAGAGTTCGGGCCGAAGAGGGATGTTCGGGCCGAAGTGGTGTTCGGGCCGAAGTGGGATGTTCGGGCCGAAGTGGAGTTCGGGCCGAAGTGGTGTTCGGGCCGAAGTTCGGTGTGCGGGCCGAGGATGATGTTCGGGCCGAGGTTGAAGTTCTGGCCGAGGTCGGAGTTCGGGCCGAGGTTGAAGTTCGGGCCGAAAATGAAGTTCGGGCCGGGAACAGTGAAGAGTTCGGGCCGAACTTGTTCTTGGCAGTGACGAACGAACCAGCTATTTTGGTTACTCGTGGGCGTGAAACGGACACCCGAGCTGAAAGTTATGAATGTTTTAGTATAGCACCTTTTGTCACACAATATTGGATATTGAAGAGTTCGGGCCGAAGAGGGATGTTCGGGCCGAAGTGGTGTTCGGGCCGAAGTGGGATGTTCGGGCCGAAGTGGTGTTCGGGCCGAAGTGGTGTTCGGGCCGAAGTTCGGTGTTCGGGCCGAGGATGATGTTCGGGCCGAGGTCGGAGTTCGGGCCGAGGTCGGAGTTCGGGCCGAGGTTGAAGTTCGGGCCGAAAATGAAGTTCGGGCTGGGAACAGTGAAGAGTTCGGGCCGAAGTTGTTCTTGGCAGTGACGAACGAACCAGCTATTTTGGTTACTCGTGGGCGTGAAACGGACACCCGAGCTGAAAGTTATGAATGTTTTAGTATAGCACCTTTTGTCACACAATCTTGGATATTGAAGAGTTCGGGCCGAAGAGGGATGTTCGGGCCGAAGTGGTGTTCGGGCCGAAGTGCGATGTTCGGGCCGAAGTGGTGTTCGGGCCGAAGTTCGGTGTTCGGGCCGAGGATGATGTTCGGGCCGAGGTTGAAGTTCGGGCCGAGGTCGGAGTTCGGGCCGAGGTTGAAGTTCGGGCCGAAAATGAAGTTCGGGCCGGGAACAGTGAAGAGTTCGGGCCGAACTTGTTCTTGGCAGTGACGAACGAACCAGCTATTTTGGTTACTCGTGGGCGTGAAACGGACACCCGAGCTGAAAGTTATGAATGTTTTAGTATAGCACCTTTTGTCACACAATATTGGATATTGAAGAGTTCGGGCCGAAGAGGGATGTTCGGGCCGAAGTGGTGTTCGGGCCGAAGTGGTGTTCGGGCCGAAGTTCGGTGTTCGGGCCGAGGATGATGTTCGGGCCGAGGTTGAAGTTCGGGCCGAGGTCGGAGTTCGGGCCGAGGTTGAAGTTCGGGCCGAAAATGAAGTTCGGGCCGGGAACAGTGAAGAGTTCGGGCCGAACTTGTTCTTGGCAGTGACGAACGAACCAGCTATTTTGGTTACTCGTGGGCGTGAAACGGACACCCGAGCTGAAAGTTATGAATGTTTTAGTATAGCACCTTTTGTCACACAATCTTGGATATTGAAGAGTTCGGGCCGAAGAGGGATGTTCGGGCCGAAGTGGTGTTCGGGCCGAAGTTCGGTGTTCGGACCGAGGATGATGTTCGGGCCGAGGTTGAAGTTCTGGCCGAGGTCGGACTTCGGGCCGAGGTTGAAGTTCGGGCCGAAAATGAAGTTCGGGCCGGGAACAGTGAAGAGTTCGGGCCGAACTTGTTCTTGGCAGTGACGAACGAACCAGCTATTTTGGTTACTCGTGGGCGTGAAACGGACACCCGAGCTGAAAGTTATGAATGTTTTAGTATAGCACCTTTTGTCACACAATATTGGATATTGAAGAGTTCGGGCCGAAGAGGGATGTTCGGGCCGAAGTGGTGTTCGGGCCGAAGTGGGATGTTCGGGCCGAAGTGGTGTTCGGGCCGAAGTGGTGTTCGGGCCGAAGTTCGGTGTTCGGGCCGAGGATGATGTTCGGGCCGAGGTCGGAGTTCGGGCCGAGGTCGGAGTTCGGGCCGAGGTTGAAGTTCGGGCCGAAAATGAAGTTCGGGCTGGGAACAGTGAAGAGTTCGGGCCGAAGTTGTTCTTGGCAGTGACGAACGAACCAGCTATTTTGGTTACTCGTGGGCGTGAAACGGACACCCGAGCTGAAAGTTATGAATGTTTTAGTATAGCACCTTTTGTCACACAATCTTGGATATTGAAGAGTTCGGGCCGAAGAGTGATGTTCGTGCCGAAGTGGTGTTCGGGCCGAAGTGCGATGTTCGGGCCGAAGTGGTGTTCGGGCCGAAGTTCGGTGTTCGGGCCGAGGATGATGTTCGGGCCGAGGTTGAAGTTCGGGCCGAGGTCGGAGTTCGGGCCGAGGTTGAAGTTCGGGCCGAAAATGAAGTTCGGGCCGGGAACAGTGAAGACTTCGGGCCGAACTTGTTCTTGGCAGTGACGAACGAACCAGCTATTTTGGTTACTCGTGGGCGTGAAACGGACACCCGAGCTGAAAGTTATGAATGTTTTAGTATAGCACCTTTTGTCACACAATATTGGATATTGAAGAGTTCGGGCCGAAGAGGGATGTTCGGGCCGAAGTGGTGTTCGGGCCGAAGTGGGATGTTCGGGCCGAAGTGGTGTTCGGGCCGAAGTGGTGTTCGGGCCGAAGTTCGGTGTTCGGGCCGAGGATGATGTTCGGGCCGAGGTTGAAGTTCGGGCCGAGGTCGGAGTTCGGGCCGAGGTTGAAGTTCGGGCCGAAAATGAAGTTCGGGTCGGGAACAGTGAAGAGTTCGGGCCGAACTTGTTCTTGGCAGTGACGAACGAACCAGCTATTTTGGTTACTCGTGGGCGTGAAACGGACACCCGAGCTGAAAGTTATGAATGTTTTAGTATAGCACCTTTTGTCACACAATATTGGATATTGAAGAGTTCGGGCCGAATAGGGATGTTCGGGCCGAAGTGGTGTTCGGGCCGAAGTGTGGGATGTTCGGGCCGAAGTGGTGTTCGGGCCGAAGTTCGGTGTTCGGGCCGAGGATGATGTTCGGGCCGAGGTTGAAGTTCGGGCCGAGGTCGGAGTTCGGGCCGAGGTTGAAGTTCGGGCCGAGGTTGAAGTTCGGGCCGAGGTTGAAGTTCGGGCCGAAAATGAAGTTCGGGCCGGGAACAGTGAAGAGATCGGGCCGAACTTGTTCTTGGCAGTGACGAACGTACCAGCTATTTTGGTTACTCGTGGGCGTTAAACGGACACCCGAGCTGAAAGTTATGAATGTTTTAATATAGCACCTTTTGTCACACAATCTTGGATATTGAAGAGTTCGGGCCGAAGAGGGATGTTCGGGCCGAAGTGGTGTTCGGGCCGAAGTGCGATGTTCGGGCCGAAGTGGTGTTCGGGCCAAAGTGGTGTTCGGGCCGAAGTTCGGTGTTCGGGCCGAGGATGATGTTCGGGCTGAGGTTGTAGGTCGGGCCGAGGTCGGAGTTCGGGCCGAGGTTGAAGTTCGGGCCGAGGTTGAAGTTCGGGCCGTGAGCAGTGAAGAGTTCGGGCCGAACTTGTTCTTGGCGGTGACGAACGAACCATCTATTTTGGTTACTCGTGGGCGTGAAACGGACACCCGAGCTGAAGGTTATGAATGTTTTAGTATAGCACCTTTTGTCACACAATATTGGATATTGAAGAGTTCGTGCCGAAGAGGGATGTTCGGGCCGAAGTGGTGTTCGGGCCGAAGTGGGATGTTCGGGCCGAAGTGGTGTTCGGGCCGAAGTTCGGTGTTCGGGCCGAGGATGATGTTCGGGCCGAGGTTGAAGTTCGGGCCGAGGTCGGAGTTCGGGCCGAGGTTGAAGTTCGGGCCGAGGTTGAAGTTCGGGCCGAGGTTGAAGTTCGGGCCGAAAATGAAGTTCGGGCCGGGAACAGTGAAGAGATCGGGCCGAACTTGTTCTTGTCAGTGACGAACGAACCAGCTATTTTGGTTACTCGTGGGCGTGAAACGTACACCCGAGCTGAAAGTTATGAATGTTTTAATATAGCACCTTTTGTCACACAATCTTGGATATTGAAGAGTTCGGGCCGAAGAGGGATGTTCGGGCCGAAGTGGTGTTCGGGCCGAAGTGCGATGTTCGGGCCGAAGTGGTGTTCGGGCCGAAGTGGTGTTCGGGCCGAAGTTCGGTGTTCGGGCCGAGGATGATGTTCGGGCCGAGGTTGAAGTTCGGGCCGAGGACGGAGTTCGGGCCGAGGTTGAAGTTCGGGCCGAGGTTGAAGTTCGGGCCGGGAACAGTAAAGAGTTCGGGCCGAACTTGTTCTTGGCAGTGACGAACGAACCAGCTATTTTGGTTACTCGTGGGCGTGAAACGGATACCCGAGCTGAAATTTATGAATGTTTTAGTATAGCACCTTTTGTCACACAATATTGGATATTGAAGAGTTCGGGCCGAAGTGGTGTTCGGGCCGAAGTGGGATGTTCGGGCCGAAGTGGTGTTCGGGCCGAAGTGGTGTTCGGGCCGAAGTTCGGTGTTCGGGCCGAGGATGATGTTCGGGCCGAGGTTGAAGTTCGGGCCGAGGTCGGAGTTCGGGCCGAGGTTGAAGTTCGGGCCGAGGTTGAAGTTCGGGCCGAAAATGAAGTTCGGGCCGGGAACAGTGAAGAGTTCGAGCCGAACTTGTTCTTGGCAGTGACGAACGAACCAGCTATTTTGGTTACTTGTGGGCGTGAAACGGACACCCGAGCTGAAAGTTATGAATGTTTTAGTATAGCACCTTTTGTCACACAATCTTGGATATTTAAGAGTTCGGGCCGAAGAGGGATGTTCGGGCCGAAGTGGTGTTCGGGCCGAAGTGCGATGTTCGGGCCGAAGTGGTGTTCGGGCGGAAGTGGTGTTCGGGCCAAAGTTCGGTGTTCGGGCCGAGGATGATGTTCGGGCCGAGGTCGGAGTTCGGGCCGAGGTTGAGGTTCGGGCCGAGGTTGAAGTTCGGGCTGAAAATGAAGTTCGGGCCGGGAACAGTGAAGAGTTCGGGCCGAACTTGTACTTGGCAGTGACGAACGAACCAGCTATTTTGGTTACTCGTGGGCGTGAAACGGACACCCGAGCTGAAAGTTATGAATGTTTTAGTATAGCACCTTTTGTCACACAATCTTGGATATTGAAGAGTTCGGGCCGAAGAGGGATGTTCGGGCCGAAGTGGTGTTCGGGCCGAAGTGGGATGTTCGGGCCGAAGTGGAGTTCGGGCCGAAGTGGTGTTCTGGTCGAAGTTCGGTGTTCGGGCCGAGGATGATGTTCGGGCCGAGGTTGAAGTTCGGGCCGAGGTCGGAGTTCGGGCCGAGGTTGAAGTTCGGGCCGAAAATGAAGTTCGGGCCGGGAACAGTGAAGAGTTCGGGCCGAACTTGTTCTTGGCAGTGACGAACGAACCAGCTATTTTGGTTACTCGTGGGCGTGAAACGGACACCCGAGCTGAAAGTTATGAATGTTTTAGTATAGCACCTTTTGTCACACAATATTGGATATTGAAGAGTTCGGGCCGAAGAGGGATGTTCGGGCCGAAGTGGTGTTCGGGCCGAAGTGGGATGTTCGGGCCGAAGTGGTGTTCGGGCCGAAGTGGTGTTCGGGCCGAAGTTCGGTGTTCGGGCCGAGGATGATGTTCGGGCCGAGGTCGGAGTTCGGGCCGAGGTCGGAGTTCGGGCCGAGGTCGGAGTTCGGGCCGAGGTTGAAGTTCGGGCCGAAAATGAAGTTCGGGCCGGGAACAGTGAAGAGTTCGGGCCGAAGTTGTTCTTGGCAGTGACGAACGAACCAGCTATTTTGGTTACTCGTGGGCGTGAAACGGACACCCGAGCTGAAAGTTATGAATGTTTTAGTATAGCACCTTTTGTCACACAATCTTGGATATTGAAGAGTTCGGGCCGAAGAGGGATGTTCGGGCCGAAGTGGTGTTCGGGCCGAAGTGCGATGTTCGGGCCGAAGTGGTGTTCGGGCCGAAGTTCTGGGTTCGGGCCGAGGATGATGTTCGGGCCGAGGTTGAAGTTCGGGCCGAGGTCGGAGTTCGGGCCGAGGTTGAAGTTCGGGCCGAAAATGAAGTTCGGGCCGGGAACAGTGAAGAGTTCGGGCCGAACTTGTTCTTGGCAGTGACGAACGAACCAGCTATTTTGGTTACTCGTGGGCGTGAAACGGACACCCGAGCTGAAAGTTATGAATGTTTTAGTATAGCACCTTTTGTCACACAATATTGGATATTGAAGAGTTCGGGCCGAAGAGGGATGCTCGGGCCGAAGTGGTGTTCGGGCCGAAGTGGGATGTTCGGGCCGAAGTGGTGTTCGGGCCGAAGTGGTGTTCGGGCCGAAGTTCGGTGTTCGGGCCGAGGTTGAAGTTCGGGCCGAGGTCGGAGTTCGGGCCGAGGTCGGAGTTCGGGCCGAGGTTGAAGTTCGGGCCGAGGTTGAAGTTCGGGTCGAAAATGAAGTTCGGGCCGGGAACAGTGAAGAGTTCGGGCCGAACTTGTTCTTGGCAGTGACGAACGAACCAGCTATTTTGGTTACTCGTGGGCGTGAAACGGACACCCGAGCTGAAAGTTATGAATGTTTTAGTATAACACCTTTTGTCACACAATCTTGGATATTGAAGAGTTCAGGCCGAAGAGTGATGTTCGGGCCGAAGTGGTGTTCGGGCCGAAGTGCGATGTTCGGGCCGAAGTGGTGTTCGGGCGGAAGTCGTGTTCGGGCCGAAGTTCGGTGTTCGAGCCGAGGATGATGTTCGGGCCGAGGTCGGAGTTCGGGCCGAGGTTGAAGTTCGGGCTGAAAATGAAGTTCGGGGCCGGGAACAGTGAAGATTTCGGGCCGAACTTGTTCTTGGCAGTGACGAACGAACCAGCTATTTTGGTTACTCGTGGGCGTGAAACGGACACCCGAGCTGAAAGTTATGAATGTTTTAGTATATCACCTTTTGTCACACAATCTTGGATATAATGGTGATTTTCGGTTAAAACAATTAACAAAACGCAGCGGAAAGTATTTATCACCATGAACGGATCTTGATATCAATCATACAATTAAACTATAAGAAAATCAAAGAGAATGGTATAAGAATTCATACCCTAGTTGCCTTTGATTATTGTGTATTCGGATGAAGTTGGTGATGGATTGAAACCAAGTATTCAATAGGAATACCTCTAAAAGTAATCCACACAACACTTGCAAGAACACCAAAGGAGGATGCTAGTCCTTGATTCTTGAGAGCAAAAAGAAGGAACAAAAACACACACACTTGTGTGTGTTTTGGACGTCCAACTTATGGAGTCAAAAAGAAAACACAAACTTTTCTTAAAGTTATGTGTAGTTAAATAACAAAGTTGGTCCAAAAGGAGGAAAAGAGGGAAGGTTTTATGGAGCCATTATTTCCCTTTAATGATGCCATAAACACCCTTTAATGATTTCCAAAAATCATACTTTCATTTTGCACTCTAGTCCCTTGTTATTTGTTTCTTCTAGTTTGCTCACAATAAAGTTTCAATATTAACAATTAATATTAAACTTATATATTATATACAAGCATGTAGCTTATATTAATATATAATGTAATTACCTTAATTACACTATATATCTTATGGTGTTAAGTGTTTAAGTGTGTGACCCTTTAGGCTCACAAACTACTAGCCATATAACTATATGTTATACGCGTGAAGCATATTCCAACAGCTCCCACTTGCGCACGTGATAACATCAAGTAGTTATACAAGCAAAGGTTAGAGTCTAGCAACCCGCCAATGCCCCTAGAAGTACATGAGGAGTTTCATAAAATCTTTGTTCAAAGTTTTTCGAGCAGTTATCCTTTTATTACTGATACAATGTTGAATTTTAGACAAGGATTAATGTCAATCTAAAATTTCAACGATTCTGTTTCTCGATCTATACATTGAAGTAGATTACCAAAACCAATCAAGATTCATCTTGATTACCTTTTGGGTGTGGCCACACATACATCTATTCAAATCATCGAGGGGCCCAGTAGTATCTAATCCACATACGTGGATGAACAAATTCTTTATTGACTACACGTGTTTGTCATATGTTTAATGACAAACCCGATAATGGTTGTTATAGCAGCCTTATTCAGGTCATCGTTTAACCATATCAAAGTTTGCCCCTCTACATACACAAACCAACTTGCATCTCAAGTCAGAGGATATGTGACAAAGCCTTTGTGAGATTCACTTGTGACATAAATCCAGGAAGTGATTTCTCATAGGTTGGGTCAGTCCAGTTGTGCATCATTATGAACAACATGTGAGTTTGATTTCATTATCCTTAGTCATACTAAGATAATGTCATCAATGCCCTCAGATTTGTCTTGATAATATTCCCATATTATTAATATGACAATGGACAATTTAGAATATAAAACACAGTAAATATTCAAGGATATAAACATGCAAATATAGAACACAGTAGATATTCATATAAAAACGATCATATCAAATATATCAATTTATTCCAATATAAACTGCTCACAGTTCCATTATCCAAATACTAAAACAGATTTACATGAAACTACTAGCTTGTCGAAGTCCAATGTTCCATTCATATTCAAGATGTTTGGTACAAGACATTGAGTTCGATAAAGCGTCAGCTAGTTAGTTACCTGTTTGAACTTTAAGTGTACGAATTTCACATATCTCGATAAATCATTCGAATGTAGTGAACCTTCGTAAATAGGATCTAGCGTCATCACGACCTATTTCAAAGCCAACATAAGTATAGCAAGTATACTTAGTTTCAGTTCAGTATCTCCACCATGACCAAGAAACATATATCCAGTACTTTAAAATACTTCAATGTGTTCTTAACAACAATCCAGTGACTGTCTCATGAATTCTGTTGGTATTTTCTAGTAAGGTCCCCTAAGGACGTTACATTTGGCCTAGTATTTCTTACAGCGTATATGATGAATGTAATAGCCGATTCATAGGGGATTACATTCATCCGCTTCACCACATCAGCCATCAGGTGTGGAAGGTCCTTGAGTCTCACTCATGGCATACGAGGACTTCCTCGTTTGGGAGTACCACTCTAAACCATTTAGAATTTTGTCAATGTAAGCACTTTGACTTAAACCAATTAACCGCTTTGATCTATCATTATAGATCTTTACTTCAAGTATGTATGTCGTGTCCCTACAATCCATCATGTCGAAACATTTTCCAAGCCAGGATTTTCATCTTGTAGCATGGTATATTGTTTCACATGAGTGACATGTCATCAACATGTATGACTTGAGAAACGACAACGCTCCCACTAGCTTTCATATATACACATACTCAGTTTGGGTTTTAGGTGAAACAAACGTTTTGATTTCATCATCAACCATATTTCATAGTCATAGTACACTACTTTGGCTATAAGAATCCTAATGTCTTTAGTAACAGGCGAGAAGGTTTCATCATTGTCAATCCAGTAAGATTGAGTGTAACCTTTTGCTACTATGAGAGATTTATAGGTGTGTATATTTTCATCCATGTCAACAGTCTTACTGTTTTGAGAAAGATCAACTAAGTTCAAAACTTGATTGTCTCTCATGGATTTTATTTTCGCATTCATAGCTTCAAGTCATTTTTCGAATTCAAAACTCGATAATGCAACTTGATAGTTAGGGGGTTCATAATGATCCTCGAAACTTGCTCCTCAGCATCGACATAAATCGATATCGTTCAGGTGCATGAAGTGTCCTTGCGGATCTATGAATGGGAACAACATCATCCTGTGGTCCAACATCTATATGTCCAGCCTCAGAATGATATTTGCTAGTGTTACCAGAAGGTTGTGTATCTTCACTTTGAATCTTGTCAAAGTCTATAGTGCTCCCACTTGCTTTGTGAAATGAGACTGTTCTCAAGAAACTCAGCATACCGAGTAACAACCATTTGTTCTCAGTTGGGAAGTAAAATAGTAATCGAAGATATACTTGATAGATATGGGCTCAAGTTTGTTCGGCATGTCTCGTTCCACGAGATCCTCACAACCCCAGATCCTCAAGTAAGACAAATTAGGGACTTTCCCACGCCATGTCTCATATGGTGTCTTTTTAACCTTTTGGTCGGAACCATATCAAGTATTCGAGCAGCAGACTTCAGTGCATGCCCCTCAAAAGGATAGTGTAAGAGTAGTAGGACTCATCATAGATCGCACCATGTCATACAGGGTCCGATATCTCCTTTCAGACGCACCATTATCTTGTGGAGTGTATGAAAGAGTGAATTGTGAGACAATCTCACGATGTGAGGGATGATCCAGAAACTATTGACTCATGTACTTTCATCCTTAATCAGGACTGAAAGCTTTTGTTGTCTTGCTAAGTTGATTTTCTACTTTTACTTTAGAAAGCTTTGAACGTTTCAAAGATTTCATGTTTATGTCTAATCAAGTAAACATAACCATAGCGACTGATATCATTAAAGCTTCCATGTTGATGTTTAATCAAGTAAACATAACCACATCGAATGATATCATCAGTGAAAGTAGGTGGCACCTTCCCTAGTCTTAGTTCTAAAAGGGCCACATACATCAGTATGTATGAGTCCAAGTAGATTTTTAGCTCTTTCGCCTACATGGGAGAAAAGCTTTCTTGTTATCTTTCCATAATATACAAGAGAGGCATTTTAAATGATTCATAATCATTTGTAAAGAAGCTCGTCGAGTTTTAGTATCAAAATGCGTTTCTTGTTTATGTGGAAAAGATGACGATGCTCTAGGTAAGTAGAATCCAAACCAATTTGGATCTTGAGTGCTACATTTGTATATAGAACTATCGTTTGAATTAGGATCATGCATATTAATTTCAAACATACTATTTACAAGGAATAGTTATAAAAAATGTTATCTTTCATAAAACAAAATATCATAATCCATTATTCAACAAACGATAAAGCTAAACAATGCATAATTGACAATTGTTCAAAACAATAATTAACGCATTAGGAAGGATAAGATCACAGCTTCTATTCATTTAGCTTTCTACTTCACATTCAATCTTGCACATTTGTGTAAATGTGAGTTCCATAACTAGTGTCATACACTCAAGATTTATCACGAAAAGTATAGAGTTCTATAATGAAGATACCTAATGTCCTTCATCAACTCTGCCACGTAGGCAGGACAATTCCTCCTTCAATGGCCAGTTTCATCGCAATGATGGCAAGAAATATCCTTTGCAGGGTGCTCCTTTTTAGCAGGTGGGGGAATCGTAGGTTTGGAAAAGTAAACTAGCTTACCCTTACCTAGACTCTTGCCTTTGTGCTTGCGGTTTACCTTCCCTGATTGCAAGAAAAGTATTGGGTAACCCTTGCTTAACCAGTTTTACCATAGCATGTTCAACGATTGTCTTCCCCATGCTATGTACTTTTAAAACACTTTTCAAACTGGTCATAGTCCTTGGATAGTGAGGTAAGAATCAAGCTCATTCCAAGAACTTGTGGTAAGGGTTAACCAAGACGTTCCATTGGATCAAGATAGCATTACATATTCAAGATGTAAGTGCTAACTGATTGGCCGTCCTCCTGATTGCAAGCGTGGAATGCTTTAACTGTTTTGAACAGTTCAAGTTCTGCCTTTTTGTTGAAATATCATTTTCAACTCGCTTATCATGTCATATGCTGTGAGTTCCTCGAAGTACTTTCGAATCTCGGGGTTCATGCTCACAAGCATATGAGTAGCAACTTCTTGGTGTTCGTTAAACGTTTCGGTAAAGGCTTGACGAACAGCAGCAGAATCACTGACAGGAGGTGCCTCAGGTAAGGCCTCTTATAGGTGTATCAACTTTCTCATCTCTAAGGACAATCCTTAGAATTCGATATCAGTAGATAAAGTTGATATTAGTCAGTTTCAGTTTTCAAGAACTGATTTTTGAGTGGAGATACTTAGGTTTTGATGTTGTTGTTATCTGTATAACAACCAAAGTTCAAAAAATAGTATTTTCAATAATAATTTCTTTTAATCAATTAACTACCCAATTAATTTTAATTAAAAGCTAAGATCCCATTGAGCTTCTATCATCGCATCAGTTGATCTGCTAGAGATGATAGATCCAATAGGTAGGTGACGATCAACAATTGCATTACAAGTGCAACTCTTAGAGGTATGGGACTTCATGGCACCTAGTGAACAAGCATCTAGGGTCAAGTGGCATGTTTGTCGCATCTTCGCCTCGAGTCAAGGTCTCACCGTTAACTTGATTAAGTCATCCAATGTGAAATCATGTCAAAATAAATCTAGGTCTCACCGTAGTGAATAATGACCTCGGATCTAAATTCAAACCACGTCTCACGTGAATTCAAAAATAGAAGCAAGTGATTATCAACCGATTGGACGGCGTGACTTAAATTTTAGGTATGTTTAAATTTTAATTAATAAAATTTTATTAAGATATGAATGAATCATGTACTTCATTCATATCACTTCATAAGTCGTTTAATAAACGGTAAAAACATTTAACGATTATTAAGGTTTAAGTTTCAAATCGTATTTAAACTTAGTTTAATCTCAAAACAATTTTAGATTAAAGGTTTAATCATCAATGATTAACTATTATTTTAAGTTTCAAATCATATTTAAACTTAGTTTAATCTCAAAACAATTTTAGATTAAAGGTTTAATCATCAATGATTAACTAGTAATTATCGATGATTAAATGTTTGGATGTTTTAATGTTTGTGTCAAAAAACCATTTTTAATTGTTTTATTTACTTGTATCTAATAGGAAAAGAAAACAACCACAAACATAAATAAAACATGCAACAAATTTTGTGCAAACCTCAACCGATGAAATCCTAGGTTCGGTCACGTGAGTCATCACGACGGACCGAAGGGTCAAACTAGGGGACGGGCCAACATGAACCCAAACGGGCCTACATAAACCCAATGGGCTCCCACTTGATCCAAGACATTCTTGAGCAAGTAGAACCCAAAATTGTGAAAAAGTGTAATCTGCCAGAAAATTCCAGCAGACTTTGAAGCCCGAAAAGTCACTGAAGGAGTCTTCGTTGGTCTTCCCGGCCTTCTGGAAAGTTGTAGCCCACGACTTTGCAAGCATTTTAGGCTTTTGAATCGCCCAAAACGGAGTCCGTATGCCTCTGGAAAACCTATTTTCGTACAGCCCTCGCTTTTGTGACGGAAATTTGTTGTTTTCTTCATTAGTCTTCAATATTTTTTATCAACAATTTACAATAAAAAGATAAAATAAATACAATCTATTCTATTACTTTTACATTACAAATTGCCCCAAAAATGGCACCAAAAATAAAAGAAAAATAAATGAAACAAATTACAACAATTAAGCCAAAAAAACAAGGCTTTTCCCAAACAACCAAACAACCAAACATCAACCACATTCATTCACAAATGGTCTAGGCTTTCATCGGTTTGCACAAACAAGCAACAATTGACAAGGCTTTGGCTTGGGATATGGCAAAAATACATGTTTTGCCATATCAACAAAATGGAATTAAAAATTAAATTCCAAGCCAAATAATCCAAAACAAAAACAATAACAAGATTAATTTTTTTTTGATATGATTTTGTAACAAGTGACAATAGGGTTCCAAAAATACCATATTTTAACCCATATTTTTATAAAAATCCGAAAATTAAATTAAAAAACCCGTAGGGTTTTTGTTTTTGGTCCGATCGGAATTTTAAAAACACAAAAAAGATTGGTTTTTGCCACTTTTCACAAAATCTAGCTAATTATATGATTAATATAATGACTCGTGATACCACTAATGGTGATTTTCGGTTAAAACAATTAACAAAACGCAGCGGAAAGTATTTATCACCATGAACGGATCTTGATATCAATCATACAATTAAACTATAAGAAAATCAAAGAGAATGGTATAAGAATTCATACCCTAGTTGCCTTTGATTATTGTGTATTCGGATGAAGTTGGTGATGGATTGAAACCAAGTATTCAATAGGAATACCTCTAAAAGTAATCCACACAACACTTGCAAGAACACCAAAGGAGGATGCTAGTCCTTGATTCTTGAGAGCAAAAAGAAGGAACAAAAACACACACACTTGTGTGTGTTTTGGACGTCCAACTTATGGAGTCAAAAAGAAAACACAAACTTTTCTTAAAGTTATGTGTAGTTAAATAACAAAGTTGGTCCAAAAGGAGGAAAAGAGGGAAGGTTTTATGGAGCCATTATTTCCCTTTAATGATGCCATAAACACCCTTTAATGATTTCCAAAAATCATACTTTCATTTTGCACTCTAGTCCCTTGTTATTTGTTTCTTCTAGTTTGCTCACAATAAAGTTTCAATATTAACAATTAATATTAAACTTATATATTATATACAAGCATGTAGCTTATATTAATATATAATGTAATTACCTTAATTACACTATATATCTTATGGTGTTAAGTGTTTAAGTGTGTGACCCTTTAGGCTCACAAACTACTAGCCATATAACTATATGTTATACGCGTGAAGCATATTCCAACAGGATATTGAAGAGTTCGGGCCGAAGAGGGATGTTCGGGCCGAAGTGGTGTTCGGGCCGAAGTGGGATGTTCGGGCCGAAGTGGAGTTCGGGCCGAAGTGGTGTTCGGGCCGAAGTTCGGTGTTCGGGCCGAGGATGATGTTCGGGCCGAGGTTGAAGTTCTGGCCGAGGTCGGAGTTCGGGCCGAGGTTGAAGTTCGGGCCGAAAATGAAGTTCGGGCCGGGAACAGTGAAGAGTTCGGGCCGAACTTGTTCTTGGCAGTGACGAACGAACCAGCTATTTTGGTTACTCGTGGGCGTGAAACGGACACCCGAGCTGAAAGTTATGAATGTTTTAGTATAGCACCTGTTGTCACACAATATTGGATATTGAAGAGTTCGGGCCGAAGAGGGATGTTCGGGCCGAAGTGGTGTTCGGGCCGAAGTGGGATGTTCGGGCCGAAGTGGTGTTCGGGCCGAAATGGTGTTCGGGCCGAAGTTCGGTGTTCGGGCCGAGGATGATGTTCGGGCCGAGGTCGGAGTTCGGGCCGAGGTTGAAGTTCGGGCCGAAAATGAAGTTCGGGCTGGGAACAGTGAAGAGTTCGGGCCGAAGTTGTTCTTGGCAGTGACGAACGAACCAGCTATTTTGGTTACTCGTGGGCGTGAAACGGACACCCGAGCTGAAAGTTATGAATGTTTTAGTATAGCACCTTTTGTCACACAATCTTGGATATTGAAGAGTTCGGGCCGAAGAGGGATGTTCGGGCCGAAGTGGTGTTCGGGCCGAAGTGCGATGTTCGGGCCGAAGTGGTGTTCGGGCCGAAGTTCGGTGTTCGGGCCGAGGATGATGTTCGGGCCGAGGTTGAAGTTCGGGCCGAGGTCGGAGTTCGGGCCGAGGTTGAAGTTCGGGCCGAAAATGAAGTTCGGGCCGGGAACAGTGAAGAGTTCGGGCCGAACTTGTTCTTGGCAGTGACGAACGAACCAGCAATTTTGGTTACTCGTGGGCGTGAAACGGACACCCGAGCTGAAAGTTATGAATGTTTTAGTATAGCACCTTTTGTCACACAATATTGGATATTGAAGAGTTCGGGCCGAAGAGGGATGTTCGGGCCGAAGTGGTGTTCGGGCCGAAGTGGGATGTTCGGGCCGAAGTGGTGTTCGGGCCGAAGTGGTGTTCGGGCCGAAGTTCGGTGTTCGGGCCGAGGATGATGTTCGGGCCGAGGTTGAAGTTCGGACCGAGGTCGGAGTTCGGGCCGAAAATGAAGTTCGGGCTGGGAACAGTGAAGAGTTCGGGCCGAAGTTGTTCTTGGCAGTGACGAACGAACCAGCTATTTTGGTTACTCGTGGGCGTGAAACGGACACCCGAGCTGAAAGTTATGAATGTTTTAGTATAGCACCTTTTGTCACACAATCTTGGATATTGAAGAGTTCGGGCCGAAGAGGGATGTTCGGGCCGAAGTGGTGTTCGGGCCGAAGTGCGATGTTCGGGCCGAAGTGGTGTTCGGGCCGAAGTTCGGTGTTCGGGCCGAGGATGATATTCGGGCCGAGGTTGAAGTTCGGGCCGAGGTCGGAGTTCGGGCCGAGGTTGAAGTTCGGGCCGAAAATGAAGTTCGGGCCGGGAACAGTGAAGAGTTCGGGCCGAACTTGTTCTTGGCAGTGACGAACGAACCAGCAATTTTGGTTACTCGTGGGCGTGAAACGGACACCCGAGCTGAAAGTTATGAATGTTTTAGTATAGCACCTTTTGTCACACAATATTGGATATTGAAGAGTTCGGGCCGAAGAGGGATGTTCGGGCCGAAGTGGTGTTCGGGCCGAAGTGGGATGTTCGGGCCGAAGTGGTGTTCGGGCCGAAGTGGTGTTCGGGCCGAAGTTCGGTGTTCGGGCCGAGGATGATGTTCGGGCCGAGGTTGAAGTTCGGACCGAGGTCGGAGTTCGGGCCGAGGTTGAAGTTCGGGCCGAGGTTGAAGTTCGGGCCGAGGTTGAAGTTCGGGCCGAAAATGAAGTTCGGGCCGGGAACAGTGAAGAGATCGGGCCGAACTTGTTCTTGGCAGTGACGAACGAACCAGCTATTTTGGTTACTCGTGGGCGTGAAACGGACACCCGAGCTGAAAGTTATGAATGTTTTAATATAGCACCTTTTGTCACACAATCTTGGATATTGAAGAGTTCGGGCCGAAGAGGGATGTTCGGGCCGAAGTGGTGTTCGGGCCGAAGTGGGATGTTCGGGCCGAAGTGGTGTTCGGGCCGAAATGGTGTTCGGGCCGAAGTTCGGTGTTCGGGCCGAGGATGATGTTCGGGCCGAGGTCGGAGTTCGGGCCGAGGTTGAAGTTCGGGCCGAAAATGAAGTTCGGGCTGGGAACAGTGAAGAGTTCGGGCCGAAGTTGTTCTTGGCAGTGACGAACGAACCAGCTATTTTGGTTACTCGTGGGCGTGAAACGGACACCCGAGCTGAAAGTTATGAATGTTTTAGTATAGCACCTTTTGTCACACAATCTTGGATATTGAAGAGTTCGGGCCGAAGAGGGATGTTCGGGCCGCAGTGGTGTTCGGGCCGAAGTGCGATGTTCGGGCCGAAGTGGTGTTCGGGCCGAAGTTCTGGGTTCGGGCCGAGGATGATGTTCGGGCCGAGGTTGAAGTTCGGGCCGAGGTCGGAGTTCGGGCCGAGGTTGAAGTTCGGGCCGAAAATGAAGTTCGGGCCGGGAACAGTGAAGAGTTCGGGCCGAACTTGTTCTTGGCAGTGACGAACGAACCAGCTATTTTGGTTACTCGTGGGCGTGAAACGGACACCCGAGCTGAAAGTTATGAATGTTTTAGTATAGCACCTTTTGTCACACAATATTGGATATTGAAGAGTTCGGGCCGAAGAGGGATGCTCGGGCCGAAGTGGTGTTCGGGCCGAAGTGGGATGTTCGGGCCGAAGTGGTGTTCGGGCCGAAGTGGTGTTCGGGCCGAAGTTCGGTGTTCGGGCCGAGGATGATGTTCGGGCCGAGGTTGAAGTTCGGGCCGAGGTCGGAGTTCGGGCCGAGGTTGAAGTTCGGGCCGAGGTTGAAGTTCGGGTCGAAAATGAAGTTCGGGCCGGGAACAGTGAAGAGTTCGGGCCGAACTTGTTCTTGGCAGTGACGAACGAACCAGCTATTTTGGTTACTCGTGGGCGTGAAACGGACACTTCGTGGGCGTGAAACGGACTCCCGAGCTGAAAGTTATGAATGTCTTATTATAGCACCTTTTGTCACACAATATTGGATATTGAAGAGTTCGGGCCGAAGAGGGATGTTCGGGCCGAAGTGGTGTTCGGGCCTAAGTGGGATGTTCGGGCCGAAGTGGTGTTCGGGCAAAAGTGGTGTTCGGGCAAAAGTGGTGTTCGGGCCGAAGTTCGGTGTTCGGGCCGAGGATGATGTTCGGGCCGAGGTTGAAGTTCGGGCCGAGGTTGGAGTTCGGGCCGAGGTTGAAGTTCGGGCCGAAAATGAAGTTCGGGCCGGGAACAGTGAAGAGTTCGGGCCGAACTTGTTCTTGGCAGTGACGAACGAACCAGCTATTTTGGTTACTCGTGGGCGTGAAACGGACACCCGAGCTGAAAGTTATGAATGTTTTAGTATAGCACCTTTTGTCACACAATCTTGGATATTGAAGAGTTCGGGCCGAAGAGGGATGTACGGGCCGAAGTGGTGTTCGGGCCGAAGTGCGATGTTCGGGCCGAAGTGGTGTTCGGGCCGAAGTGGTGTTCGGGCCGAAGTTCGGTGTTCGGGCCGAGGATGATGTTCGGGCCGAGGTTGAAGTTCGGGCCGAGGTTGAAGTTCGGGCCGAGGTTGAAGTTCGGGCCGAAAATGAAGTTCGGGCCGGGAATAGTGAAGAGTTCGGGCCGAACTTGTTCTTGGCAATGACGAACGAACCAGCTATTTTGGTTACTCGTGGGCGTGAAACGGACACCAGAGCTGAAAGTTATGAATGTTTTAGTATAGCACCTTTTGTCACACAATCTTGGATATTGAAGAGTTCGGGCCGAAGAGGGATGTTCGGGCCGAAGTGGTGTTCGGGCCGAAGTGCGATGTTCGGGCCGAAGTGGTGTTCGGGCCGAAGTGGTGTTCGGGCCGAAGTTCGGTGTTCGGGCCGAGGATGATGTTCGGGCCGAGGTTGAAGTTCGGGCCGAAAATGGAGTTCGGGCCGAGGTTGAAGTTCGGGCCGGGAATAGTGAAGAGTTCGGGCCGAACTTGTTCTTGGCAGTGACGAACGAACCAGCTATTTTGGTTACTCGTGGGCGTGAAACGGACACCCGAGCTGAAAGTTATGAATGTTTTAGTATAGCACCTTTTGTCACACAATCTTGGATATTGAAGAGTTAAGGCCGAAGAGGGATGTTCGGGCCGAAGTGGTGTTCGGGCCTAAGTGGGATGTTCGGGCCGAAGTTCGGTGTTCGGGCCGAGGATGATGTTCGGGCCGAGGTTGAAGTTCGGGCCGAGGTCGGAGTTCGGGCCGAGGTTGAAGTTCGGGCCGAGGTTGAAGTTCTGGCCGAAAATGAAGTTCGGGCCGGGAACAGTGAAGAGTTCGGGCCGAACTTGTTCTTGGCAGTGACGAACGAACCAGCTATTTTGGTTATTCGTGGGCGTGAAACGGACACCCGAGCTGAAAGTTATGAATGTTTTATTATAGCACCTTTTGTCACACAATATTGGATATTGAAGAGTTCGGGCCGAAGAGGGATGTTCGGGCCGAAGTGGTGTTCGGGCCTAAGTGGGATGTTCGGGCCGAAGTGGTGTTCGGGCAAAAGTGGTGTTCGGGCAAAAGTGGTGTTCGGGCCGAAGTTCGGTGTTCGGGCCGAGGATGATGTTCGGGCCGAGGTTGAAGTTCGGGCCGAGGTTGGAGTTCGGGCCGAGGTTGAAGTTCGGGCCGAAAATGAAGTTCGGGCCGGGAACAGTGAAGAGTTCGGGCCGAACTTGTTCTTGGCAGTGACGAACGAACCAGCTATTTTGGTTACTCGTGGGCGTGAAACGGACACCCGAGCTGAAAGTTATGAATGTTTTAGTATAGCACCTTTTGTCACACAATCTTGGATATTGAAGAGTTCGGGCCGAAGAGGGATGTACGGGCCGAAGTGGTGTTCGGGTCGAAGTGCGATGTTCGGGCCGAAGTGGTGTTCGGGCCGAAGTGGTGTTCGGGCCGAAGTTCGGTGTTCGGGCCGAGGATGATGTTCGGGCCGAGGTTGAAGTTCGGGCCGAGGTTGAAGTTCGGGCCGAGGTTGAAGTTCGGGCCGAAAATGAAGTTCGGGCCGGGAATAGTGAAGAGTTCGGGCCGAACTTGTTCTTGGCAATGACGAACGAACCAGCTATTTTGGTTACTCGTGGGCGTGAAACGGACACCAGAGCTGAAAGTTATGAATGTTTTAGTATAGCACCTTTTGTCACACAATCTTGGATATTGAAGAGTTCGGGCCGAAGAGGGATGTTCGGGCCGAAGTGGTGTTCGGGCCGAAGTGCGATGTTCGGGCCGAAGTGGTGTTCGGGCCGAAGTGGTGTTCGGGCCGAAGTTCGGTGTTCGGGCCGAGGATGATGTTCGGGCCGAGGTTGAAGTTCGGGCCGAAAATGGAGTTCGGGCCGAGGTTGAAGTTCGGGCCGGGAATAGTGAAGAGTTCGGGCCGAACTTGTTCTTGGCAGTGACGAACGAACCAGCTATTTTGGTTACTCGTGGGCGTGAAACGGACACCCGAGCTGAAAGTTATGAATGTTTTAGTATAGCACCTTTTGTCACACAATCTTGGATATTGAAGAGTTCAGGCCGAAGAGGGATGTTCGGGCCGAAGTGGTGTTCGAGCCGAAGTGCGATGTTCGGGCCGAAGTGGTGTTCGGGCCGAAGTTCGGTGTTCGGGCCGAGGATGATGTTCGGGCCGAGGTTGAAGTTCGGGCCGAGGTCGGAGGTCGGGCCGAGGTTGAAGTTCGGGCCGAAAATGAAGTTCGGGCCGGGAACAGTGAAGAGTTCGGGCCGAACTTGTTCTTGGCAGTGACGAACGAACCAGCTATTTTGGTTATTCGTGGGCGTGAAACGGACACCCGAGCTGAAAGTTATGAATGTTTTATTATAGCACCTTTTGTCACACAATATTGGATATTGAAGAGTTCGGGCCGAAGAGGGATGTTCGGGCCGAAGTGGTGTTCGGGACTAAGTGGGATGTTCGGGCCGAAGTGGTGTTCGGGCCAAAGTGGTGTTCGGGCCGAGGATGATGTTCGGGCCGAGGTTGAAGTTCGGGCCGAGGTCGGAATTCGGGCCGAGGTTGAAGTTCGAGCCGAGGTTGAAGTTGGGGCCGAAAATGAAGTTCGGGCCGGGAACAGTGAAGAGTTCGGGCCGAACTTGTTCTTGGCAGTGACGAACGAACCAGCTATTTTGGTTATTCGTGGGCGTGAAACGGACACCCGAGCTGAAAGTTATGAATGTTTTATTATATCACCTTTTGTCACACAATATTGGATATTGAAGAGTTCGGGCCGAAGAGGGATGTTCGGGCCGAAGTGGTGTTCGGGCCTAAGTGGGATGTTCGGGCCGAAGTTCGGTGTTCGGGCCGAGGATGATGTTCGGGCCGAGGTTGAAGTTCGGGCCGAGGTCGGAGTTCGGGCCGAGGTTGAAGTTCGGGCCGAGGTTGAAGTTCTGGCCGAAAATGAAGTTCGGGCCGGGAACAGTGAAGAGTTCGGGCCGAACTTGTTCTTGGCAGTGACGAACGAACCAGCTATTTTGGTTATTCGTGGGCGTGAAACGGACTCCCGAGCTGAAAGTTATGAATGTCTTATTATAGCACCTTTTGTCACACAATATTGGATATTGAAGAGTTCGGGCCGAAGAGGGATGTTCGGGCCGAAGTGGTGTTCGGGCCTAAGTGGGATGTTCGGGCCGAAGTGGTGTTCGGGCAAAAGTGGTGTTCGGGCAAAAGTGGTGTTCGGGCCGAAGTTCGGTGTTCGGGCCGAGGATGATGTTCGGGCCGAGGTTGAAGTTCGGGCCGAGGTTGGAGTTCGGGCCGAGGTTGAAGTTCGGGCCGAAAATGAAGTTCGGGCCGGGAACAGTGAAGAGTTCGGGCCGAACTTGTTCTTGGCAGTGACGAACGAACCAGCAATTTTGGTTACTCGTGGGCGTGAAACGGACACCCGAGCTGAAAGTTATGAATGTTTTAGTATAGCACCTTTTGTCACACAATATTGGATATTGAAGAGTTCGGGCCGAAGAGGGATGTTCGGGCCGAAGTGGTGTTCGGGCCGAAGTGGGATGTTCGGGCCGAAGTGGTGTTCGGGCCGAAGTGGTGTTCGGGCCGAAGTTCGGTGTTCGGGCCGAGGATGATGTTCGGGCCGAGGTTGAAGTTCGGACCGAGGTCGGAGTTCGGGCCGAGGTTGAAGTTCGGGCCGAGGTTGAAGTTCGGGCCGAGGTTGAAGTTCGGGCCGAAAATGAAGTTCGGGCCGGGAACAGTGAAGAGATCGGGCCGAACTTGTTCTTGGCAGTGACGAACGAACCAGCTATTTTGGTTACTCGTGGGCGTGAAACGGACACCCGAGCTGAAAGTTATGAATGTTTTAATATAGCACCTTTTGTCACACAATCTTGGATATTGAAGAGTTCGGGCCGAAGAGGGATGTTCGGGCCGAAGTGGTGTTCGGGCCGAAGTGCGATGTTCGGGCCGAAGTGGTGTTCGGGCCGAAGTGGTGTTCGGGCCGAAGTTCGGTGTTCGGGCCGAGGATGATGTTCGGGCTGAGGATGAAGTTCGGGCCGAGGTCGGATTTCGGGCCGAGGTTGAAGTTCGGGCCGAGGTTGAAGTTCGGGCCGGGAGCAGAGAAGAGTTCGGGCCGAACTTGTTCTTGGCAGTGACGAACGAACCAGCTATTTTGGTTACTCGTGGGCGTGAAACGGACACCCGAGCTGAAAGTTATGAATGTTTTAGTATAGCACCTTTTGTCACACAATATTGGATATTGAAGAGTTCGGGCCGAAGAGGGATGTTCGGGCCGAAGTGGTGTTCGGGCCGAAGTGGGATGTTCGGGCCGAAGTGGTGTTCGGGCCGAAGTTCGGTGTTCGGGCCGAGGATGATGTTCGGGCCGAGGTTGAAGTTCGGGCCGAGGTCGGAGTTCGGGCCGAGGTTGAAGTTCGGGCCGAGGTTGAAGTTCGGGCCGGGAACAGTGAAGAGATCGGGCCGAACTTGTTCTTGGCAGTGACGAACGAACCAGCTATTTTGGTTACTCGTGGGCGTGAAACGGACACCCGAGCTGAAAGTTATGAATGTTTTAGTATAGCACCTTTTGTCACACAATCTTGGATATTGAAGAGTTCGGGCCGAAGAGGGATGTTCGGGCCGAAGTGGTGTTCGGGCCGAAGTGGGATGTTCGGGCCGAAGTGGAGTTCGGGCCGAAGTGGTGTTCGGGCCGAAGTTCGGTGTTCGGGCCGAGGATGATGTTCGGGCCGAGGTTGAAGTTCTGGCCGAGGTCGGAGTTCGGGCCGAGGTTGAAGTTCGGGCCGAAAATGAAGTTCGGGCCGGGAACAGTGAAGAGTTCGGGCCGAACTTGTTCTTGGCAGTGACGAACGAACCAGCTATTTTGGTTACTCGTGGGCGTGAAACGGACACCCGAGCTGAAAGTTATGAATGTTTTAGTATAGCACCTTTTGTCACACAATATTGGATATTGAAGAGTTCGGGCCGAAGAGGGATGCTCGGGCCGAAGTGGTGTTCGGGCCGAAGTGGGATGTTCGGGCCGAAGTGGTGTTCGGGCCGAAGTGGTGTTCGGGCCGAAGTTCGGTGTTCGGGCCGAGGATGATGTTCGGGCCGAGGTTGAAGTTCGGGCCGAGGTCGGAGTTCGGGCCGAGGTTGAAGTTCGGGCCGAGGTTGAAGTTCGGGTCGAAAATGAAGTTCGGGCCGGGAACAGTGAAGAGTTCGGGCCGAACTTGTTCTTGGCAGTGACGAACGAACCAGCTATTTTGGTTACTCGTGGGCGTGAAACGGACACTTCGTGGGCGTGAAACGGACTCCCGAGCTGAAAGTTATGAATGTCTTATTATAGCACCTTTTGTCACACAATATTGGATATTGAAGAGTTCGGGCCGAAGAGGGATGTTCGGGCCGAAGTGGTGTTCGGGCCTAAGTGGGATGTTCGGGCCGAAGTGGTGTTCGGGCAAAAGTGGTGTTCGGGCAAAAGTGGTGTTCGGGCCGAAGTTCGGTGTTCGGGCCGAGGATGATGTTCGGGCCGAGGTTGAAGTTCGTGCCGAGGTTGGAGTTCGGGCCGAGGTTGAAGTTCGGGCCGAAAATGAAGTTCGGGCCGGGAACAGTGAAGAGTTCGGGCCGAACTTGTTCTTGGCAGTGACGAACGAACCAGCTATTTTGGTTACTCGTGGGCGTGAAACGGACACCCGAGCTGAAAGTTATGAATGTTTTAGTATAGCACCTTTTGTCACACAATATTGGATATTGAATTGTTCGGGCCGAAGAGGGATGTTCGGGCCGAAGTGGTGTTCGGGCCGAAGTGGGATGTTCGGGCCGAAGTTCGGTGTTCGGGCCGAGGATGATGTTCGGGCCGAGGTTGAAGTTCGGGCCGAGGTCGGAGTTCGGGCCGAGGTTGAAGTTCGGGCCGAGGTTGAAGTTCGGGCCGAAAATGAAGTTCGGGCCGGGAACAGTGAAGAGTTCGGGCCGAACTTGTTCTTGGCAGTGACGAACGAACCAGCTATTTTGGTTATTCGTGGGCGTGAAACGGACTCCCGAGCTGAAAGTTATGAATGTCTTATTATAGCACCTTTTGTCACACAATATTGGATATTGAAGAGTTCGGGCCGAAGAGGGATGTTCGGGCCGAAGTGGTGTTCGGGCCTAAGTGGGATGTTCGGGCCGAAGTGGTGTTCGGGCAAAAGTGGTGTTCGGGCAAAAGTGGTGTTCGGGCCGAAGTTCGGTGTTCGGGCCGAGGATGATGTTCGGGCCGAGGTTGAAGTTCGGGCCGAGGTTGGAGTTCGGGCCGAGGTTGAAGTTCGGGCCGAAAATGAAGTTCGGGCCGGGAACAGTGAAGAGTTCGGGCCGAACTTGTTCTTGGCAGTGACGAACGAACCAGCTATTTTGGTTACTCGTGGGCGTGAAACGGACACCCGAGCTGAAAGTTATGAATGTTTTAGTATAGCACCTTTTGTCACACAATCTTGGATATTGAAGAGTTCGGGCCGAAGAGGGATGTACGGGCCGAAGTGGTGTTCGGGCCGAAGTGCGATGTTCGGGCCGAAGTGGTGTTCGGGCCGAAGTGGTGTTCGGGCCGAAGTTCGGTGTTCGGGCCGAGGATGATGTTCGGGCCGAGGTTGAAGTTCGGGCCGAGGTTGAAGTTCGGGCCGAGGTTGAAGTTCGGGCCGAAAATGAAGTTCGGGCCGGGAATAGTGAAGAGTTCGGGCCGAACTTGTTCTTGGCAATGACGAACGAACCAGCTATTTTGGTTACTCGTGGGCGTGAAACGGACACCAGAGCTGAAAGTTATGAATGTTTTAGTATAGCACCTTTTGTCACACAATCTTGGATATTGAAGAGTTCGGGCCGAAGAGGGATGTTCGGGCCGAAGTGGTGTTCGGGCCGAAGTGCGATGTTCGGGCCGAAGTGGTGTTCGGGCCGAAGTGGTGTTCGGGCCGAAGTTCGGTGTTCGGGCCGAGGATGATGTTCGGGCCGAGGTTGAAGTTCGGGCCGAAAATGGAGTTCGGGCCGAGGTTGAAGTTCGGGCCGGGAATAGTGAAGAGTTCGGGCCGAACTTGTTCTTGGCAGTGACGAACGAACCAGCTATTTTGGTTACTCGTGGGCGTGAAACGGACACCCGAGCTGAAAGTTATGAATGTTTTAGTATAGCACCTTTTGTCACACAATCTTGGATATTGAAGAGTTCAGGCCGAAGAGGGATGTTCGGGCCGAAGTGGTGTTCGAGCCGAAGTGCGATGTTCGGGCCGAAGTGGTGTTCGGGCCGAAGTTCGGTGTTCGGGCCGAGGATGATGTTCGGGCCGAGGTTGAAGTTCGGGCCGAGGTCGGAGGTCGGGTCGAGGTTGAAGTTCGGGCCGAAAATGAAGTTCGGGCCGGGAACAGTGAAGAGTTCGGGCCGAACTTGTTCTTGGCAGTGACGAACGAACCAGCTATTTTGGTTATTCGTGGGCGTGAAACGGACACCCGAGCTGAAAGTTATGAATGTTTTATTATAGCACCTTTTGTCACACAATATTGGATATTGAAGAGTTCGGGCCGAAGAGGGATGTTCGGGCCGAAGTGGTGTTCGGGACTAAGTGGGATGTTCGGGCCGAAGTGGTGTTCGGGCCAAAGTGGTGTTCGGGCCGAGGATGATGTTCGGGCCGAGGTTGAAGTTCGGGCCGAGGTCGGAATTCGGGCCGAGGTTGAAGTTCGAGCCGAGGTTGAAGTTGGGGCCGAAAATGAAGTTCGGGCCGGGAACAGTGAAGAGTTCGGGCCGAACTTGTTCTTGGCAGTGACGAACGAACCAGCTATTTTGGTTATTCGTGGGCGTGAAACGGACACCCGAGCTGAAAGTTATGAATGTTTTATTATATCACCTTTTGTCACACAATATTGGATATTGAAGAGTTCGGGCCGAAGAGGGATGTTCGGGCCGAAGTGGTGTTCGGGCCTAAGTGGGATGTTCGGGCCGAAGTTCGGTGTTCGGGCCGAGGATGATGTTCGGGCCGAGGTTGAAGTTCGGGCCGAGGTCGGAGTTCGGGCCGAGGTTGAAGTTCGGGCCGAGGTTGAAGTTCTGGCCGAAAATGAAGTTCGGGCCGGGAACAGTGAAGAGTTCGGGCCGAACTTGTTCTTGGCAGTGACGAACGAACCAGCTATTTTGGTTATTCGTGGGCGTGAAACGGACTCCCGAGCTGAAAGTTATGAATGTCTTATTATAGCACCTTTTGTCACACAATATTGGATATTGAAGAGTTCGGGCCGAAGAGGGATGTTCGGGCCGAAGTGGTGTTCGGGCCTAAGTGGGATGTTCGGGCCGAAGTGGTGTTCGGGCAAAAGTGGTGTTCGGGCAAAAGTGGAGTTCGGGCCGAAGTTCGGTGTTCGGGCCGAAGTTCGGTGTTCGGGCCGAGGATGATGTTCGGGCCGAGGTTGAAGTTCGGGCCGAGGTTGGAGTTCGGGTCGAGGTTGAAGTTCGGGCCGAAAATGAAGTTCGGGCCGGGAACAGTGAAGAGTTCGGGCCGAACTTGTTCTTGGCAGTGACGAACGAACCAGCTATTTTGGTTACTCGTGGGCGTGAAACGGACACCCGAGCTGAAAGTTATGAATGTTTTAGTATAGCACCTTTTGTCACACAATCTTGGATATTGAAGAGTTCGGGCCGAAGAGGGATGTACGGGCCGAAGTGGTGTTCGGGCCGAAGTGCGATGTTCGGGCCGAAGTGGTGTTCGGGCCGAAGTTCGGTGTTCGGGCCGAGGATGATGTTCGGGCCGAGGTTGAAGTTCGGGCCGAGGTTGAAGTTCGGGCCGAGGTTGAAGTTCGGGCCGAAAATGAAGTTCGGGCCGGGAATAGTGATGAGTTCGGGCCGAACTTGTTCTTGGCAGTGACGAACGAACCAGCTATTTTGGTTACTCGTGGGCGTGAAACGGACACCAGAGCTGAAAGTTATGAATGTTTTAGTATAGCACCTTTTGTCACACAATCTTGGATATTGAAGAGTTCGGGCCGAAGAGGGATGTTCGGGCCGAAGTGGTGTTCGGGCCGAAGTGCGATGTTCGGGCCGAAGTGGTGTTCGGGCCGAAGTGGTGTTCGGGCCGAAGTTCGGTGTTCGGGCCGAGGATGATGTTCGGGCCGAGGTTGAAGTTCGGGCCGAAAATGGAGTTCGGGCCGAGGTTGAAGTTCGGGCCGGGAATAGTGAAGAGTTCGGGCCGAACTTGTTCTTGGCAGTGACGAACGAACCAGCTATTTTGGTTACTCGTGGGCGTGAAACGGACACCCGAGCTGAAAGTTAGGAATGTTTTAGTATAGCACCTTTTGTCACACAATATTGGATATTGAAGAGTTCGGGCCGAAGAGGGATGTTCGGGCCGAAGTGGTGTTCGCGCCGAAGTGGGATGTTCGGGCCGAAGTGGTGTTCGGGCCGAAGTGGTGTTCGGGCCGAAGTTCGGTGTGCGGGCCGAGGATGATGTTCGGGCCGAGGTTGAAGTTCGAGCCGAGGTCGGAGTTCGGGCCGAGGTTGAAGTTCGGGCCGAGGTTGAAGTTCGGGCCGAAAATGAAGTTCGGGCCGAAAATGAAGTTCGGGCCGGGAACAGTGAAGAGTTCGGGCCGAACTTGTTCTAGGCAGTGACGAACGAACCAGCTATTTTGGTTACTCGTGGGCGTGAAACGGACACCCGAGCTGAAAGTTATGAATGTTTTAGTATAGCACCTTTTGTCACACAATCTTGGATATTGAAGAGTTCGGGCCGAAGAGGGATGTTCGGGCCGAAGTGGTGTTCGGGCCGAAGTGCGATGTTCGGGCCGAAGTGGTGTTCGGGCCAAAGTTCGGTGTTCGGGCCGAGGATGATGTTCGGGCCGAGGTTGAAGTTCGGGCTGAGGTCGGAGTTCGGGCCGAGGTTTAAGTTCGGGCCAAAAATAAAGTTCGGGCCCGGAACAGTGAAGAGTTCGGGCCGAACTTGTTCTTGGCAGTGACGAACGAACCAGCTATTTTGGTTATTCGTGGGCGTGAAACGGACACCCGAGCTGAAAGTTATGAATGTTTTATTATAGCACCTTTTGTCACACAATATTGGATATTGAATAGTTCGGGCCGAAGAGGGATGTTCGGGCCGAAGTGGTGTTCGGGACTAAGTGGGATGTTCGGGCCGAAGTGGTGTTCGGGCCAAAGTGGTGTTCAGGCCGAAGTTCGGTGTTCGGGCCGAGGATGATGTTCGGGCCGAGGTTGAAGTTCGGGCCGAGGTCGGAGTTCGGGCCGAGGTTGAAGTTCGAGCCGAGGTTGAAGTTGGGGCCGAAAATGAAGTTCGGGCCGGGAACAGTGAAGAGTTCGGGCCGAACTTGTTCTTTGCAGTGACGAACGAACCAGCTATTTTGGTTATTCGTGGGCGTGAAACGGACACCCGAGCTGAAAGTTATGAATGTTTTATTATAGCACCTTTTGTCACACAATATTGGATATTGAAGAGTTCGGGCCGAAGAGGGATGTTCGGGCCGAAGTGGTGTTCGGGCCTAAGTGGGATGTTCGGGCCGAAGTTCGGTGTTCGGGCCGAGGATGATGTTCGGGCCGAGGTTGAAGTTCGGGCCGAGGTCGGAGTTCGGGCCGAGGTTGAAGTTCGGGCCGAAAATGAAGTTCGGGCCGGGAACATTGAAGAGTTCGGGCCGAACTTGTTCTTGGCAGTGACGAACGAACCAGCTATTTTGGTTATTCGTGGGCGTGAAACGGACACCCGAGCTGAAAGTTATGAATGTTTTAGTATAGCACCTTTTGTCACACAATCTTGGATATTGAAGAGTTCGGGCCGAAGAGGGATGTTCGGGCCGAAGTGGTGTTCGGGCCGAAGTGCGATGTTCGGGCCGAAGTGGTGTTCGGGCCGAAGTGGTGTTCGGGCCGAAGTTCGGTGTTCGGGCCGAGGATGATGTTCGGGCCGAGGTTGAAGTTCGGGCCGAAAATGGAGTTCGGGCCGAGGTTGAAGTTCGGGCCGGGAATAGTGAAGAGTTCGGGCCGAACTTGTTCTTGCCAGTGACGAACGAACCAGCTATTTTGGTTACTCGTGGGCGTGAAACGGACACCCGAGCTGAAAGTTAGGAATGTTTTAGTATAGCACCTTTTGTCACACAATATTGGATATTGAAGAGTTCGGGCCGAAGAGGGATGTTCGGGCCGAAGTGGTGTTCGCGCCGAAGTGCGATGTTCGGGCCGAAGTGGTGTTCGGGCCGAAGTGGTGTTCGGGCCGAAGTTCGGTGTTCGGGCCGAGGATGATGTTCGGGCCGAGGTTGAAGTTCGGGCCGAGGTTGAAGTTCGGGCCGAGGTTGAAGTTCGGGCCGAAAATGAAGTTCGGGCCGGGAATAGTGAAGAGTTCGGGCCGAACTTGTTCTTGGCAGTGACGAACGAACCAGCTATTTTGGTTACTCGTGGGCGTGAAACGGACACCAGAGCTGAAAGTTATGAATGTTTTAGTATAGCACCTTTTGTCACACAATCTTGGATATTGAAGAGTTCGGGCCGAAGAGGGATGTTCGGGCCGAAGTGGTGTTCGGGCCGAAGTGCGATGTTCGGGCCGAAGTGGTGTTCGGGCCGAAGTTCGGTGTTCGGGCCGAGGATGATGTTCGGGCCGAGGTTGAAGTTCGGGCCGAAAATGGAGTTCGGGCCGAGGTTGAAGTTCGGGCCGGGAATAGTGAAGAGTTCGGGCCGAACTTGTTCTTGGCAGTGACGAACGAACCAGCTATTTTGGTTACTCGTGGGCGTGAAACGGACACCCGAGCTGAAAGTTAGGAATGTTTTAGTATAGCACCTTTTGTCACACAATATTGGATATTGAAGAGTTCGGGCCGAAGAGGGATGTTCGGGCCGAAGTGGTGTTCGCGCCGAAGTGGGATGTTCGGGCCGAAGTGGTGTTCGGGCCGAAGTGGTGTTCGGGCCGAAGTTCGGTGTGCGGGCCGAGGATGATGTTCGGGCCGAGGTTGAAGTTCGAGCCGAGGTCGGAGTTCGGGCCGAGGTTGAAGTTCGGGCCGAGGTTGAAGTTCGGGCCGAAAATGAAGTTCGGGCCGAAAATGAAGTTCGGGCCGGGAACAGTGAAGAGTTCGGGCCGAACTTGTTCTTGGCAGTGACGAACGAACCAGCTATTTTGGTTACTCGTAGGCGTGAAACGGACACCCGAGCTGAAAGTTATGAATGTTTTAGTATAGCACCTTTTGTCACACAATCTTGGATATTGAAGAGTTCGGGCCGAAGAGGGATGTTCGGGCCGAAGTGGTGTTCGGGCCGAAGTGCGATGTTCGGGCCGAAGTGGTGTTCGGGCCAAAGTTCGGTGTTCGGGCCGAGGATGATGTTCGGGCCGAGGTTGAAGTTCGGGCCGAGGTCGGAGTTCGGGCCGAGGTTTAAGTTCGGGCCAAAAATAAAGTTCGGGCCCGGAACAGTGAAGAGTTCGGGCCGAACTTGTTCTTGGCAGTGACGAACGAACCAGCTATTTTGGTTATTCGTGGGCGTGAAACGGACACCCGAGCTGAAAGTTATGAATGTTTTATTATAGCACCTTTTGTCACACAATATTGGATATTGAATAGTTCGGGCCGAAGAGGGATGTTCGGGCCGAAGTGGTGTTCGGGACTAAGTGGGATGTTCGGGCCGAAGTGGTGTTCGGGCCAAAGTGGTGTTCAGGCCGAAGTTCGGTGTTCGGGCCGAGGATGATGTTCGGGCCGAGGTTGAAGTTCGGGCCGAGGTCGGAGTTCGGGCCGAGGTTGAAGTTCGAGCCGAGGTTGAAGTTGGGGCCGAAAATGAAGTTCGGGCCGGGAACAGTGAAGAGTTCGGGCCGAACTTGTTCTTGGCAGTGACGAACGAACCAACTATTTTGGTTATTCGTGGGCGTGAAACGGACACCCGAGCTGAAAGTTATGAATGTTTTATTATAGCACCTTTTGTCACACAATATTGGATATTGAAGAGTTCGGGCCGAAGAGGGATGTTCGGGCCGAAGTGGTGTTCGGGCCTAAGTGGGATGTTCGGGCCGAAGTTCGGTGTTCGGGCCGAGGATGATGTTCGGGCCGAGGTTGAAGTTCGGGCCGAGGTCGGAGTTCGGGCCGAGGTTGAAGTTCGGGCCGAAAATGAAGTTCGGGCCGGGAACATTGAAGAGTTCGGGCCGAACTTGTTCTTGGCAGTGACGAACGAACCAGCTATTTTGGTTATTCGTGGGCGTGAAACGGACACCCGAGCTGAAAGTTATGAATGTTTTAGTATAGCACCTTTTGTCACACAATCTTGGATATTGAAGAGTTCGGGCCGAAGAGGGATGTTCGGGCCGAAGTGGTGTTCGGGCCGAAGTGCGATGTTCGGGCCGAAGTGGTGTTCGGGCCGAAGTGGTGTTCGGGCCGAAGTTCGGTGTTCGGGCCGAGGATGATGTTCGGGCCGAGGTTGAAGTTCGGGCCGAAAATGGAGTTCGGGCCGAGGTTGAAGTTCGGGCCGGGAATAGTGAAGAGTTCGGGCCGAACTTGTTCTTGGCAGTGACGAACGAACCAGCTATTTTGGTTACTCGTGGGCGTGAAACGGACACCCGAGCTGAAAGTTAGGAATGTTTTAGTATAGCACCTTTTGTCACACAATATTGGATATTGAAGAGTTCGTGCCGAAGAGGGATGTTCGGGCCGAAGTGGTGTTCGCGCCGAAGTGGGATGTTCGGGCCGAAGTGGTGTTCGGGCCGAAGTGGTGTTCGGGCCGAAGTTCGGTGTGCGGGCCGAGGATGATGTTCGGGCCGAGGTTGAAGTTCGAGCCGAGGTCGGAGTTCGGGCCGAGGTTGAAGTTCGGGCCGAGGTTGAAGTTCGGGCCGAAAATGAAGTTCGGGCCGAAAATGAAGTTCGGGCCGGGAACAGTGAAGAGTTCGGGCCGAACTTGTTCTTGGCAGTGACGAACGAACCAGCTATTTTGGTTACTCGTGGGCGTGAAACGGACACCCGAGCTGAAAGTTATGAATGTTTTAGTATAGCACCTTTTGTCACACAATCTTGGATATTGAAGAGTTCGGGCCGAAGAGGGATGTTCGGGCCGAAGTGGTGTTCGGGCCGAAGTGCGATGTTCGGGCCGAAGTGGTGTTCGGGCCAAAGTTCGGTGTTCGGGCCGAGGATGATGTTCGGGCCGAGGTTGAAGTTCGGGCCGAGGTCGGAGTTCGGGCCGAGGTTGAAGTTCGGGCCAAAAATAAAGTTCGGGCCCGGAACAGTGAAGAGTTCGGGCCGAACTTGTTCTTGGCAGTGACGAACGAACCAGCTATTTTGGTTATTCGTGGGCGTGAAACGGACACCCGAGCTGAAAGTTATGAATGTTTTATTATAGCACCTTTTGTCACACAATATTGGATATTGAATAGTTCGGGCCGAAGAGGGATGTTCGGGCCGAAGTGGTGTTCGGGACTAAGTGGGATGTTCGGGCCGAAGTGGTGTTCGGGCCAAAGTGGTGTTCAGGCCGAAGTTCGGTGTTCGGGCCGAGGATGATGTTCGGGCCGAGGTTGGAGTTCGGGCCGAGGTCGGAGTTCGGGCCGAGGTTGAAGTTCGAGCCGAGGTTGAAGTTGGGCCCGAAAATGAAGTTCGGGCCGGGAACAGTGAAGAGTTCGGGCCGAACTTGTTCTTGGCAGTGACGAACGAACCAGCTATTTTGGTTATTCGTGGGCGTGAAACGGACACCCGAGCTGAAAGTTATGAATGTTTTATTATAGCACCTTTTGTCACACAATATTGGATATTGAAGAGTTCGGGCCGAAGAGGGATGTTCGGGCCGAAGTGGTGTTCGGGCCTAAGTGGGATGTTTGGGCCGAAGTTCGGTGTTCGGGCCGAGGATGATGTTCGGGCCGAGGTTGAAGTTCGGGCCGAGGTCGGAGTTCGGGCCGAGGTTGAAGTTCGGGCCGAAAATGAAGTTCGGGCCGGGAACATTGAAGAGTTCGGGCCGAACTTGTTCTTGGCAGTGACGAACGAACCAGCTATTTTGGTTATTCGTGGGCGTGAAACGGACACCCGAGCTGAAAGTTATGAATGTTTTATTATAGCACCTTTTGTCACACAATATTGGATATTGAAGAATTCGGGCCGAAGAGGGATGTTCGGGCCGAAGTGGTGTTCGGGCCTAAGTGGGATGTTCGGGCCGAAGTGGTGTTCGGGCAAAAGTGGTGTTCGGGCCGAAGTTCGGTGTTCGGGCCGAGGATGATGTTCGGGCCGAGGTTGAAGTTCGGGCCGAGGTTGGAGTTCGGGCCGAGGTTGAAGTTCGGGCCGAAAATGAAGTTCGGGCCGGGAACAGTGAAGAGTTCGGGCCAAACTTGTTCTTGGCAGTGACGAACGAACCAGCTATTTTGGTTACTCGTGGGCGTGAAACGGACACCCGAGCTGAAAGTTATGAATGTTTTAGTATAGCACCTTTTGTCACACAATCTTGGATATTGAAGAGTTCAGGCCGAAGAGGGATGTTCGGGCCGAAGTGGTGTTCGGGCCGAAGTGCGATGTTCGGGCCGAAGTGGTGTTCGGGCCGAAGTGGTGTTCGGGCCGAAGTTCGGTGTTCGGGCCGAGGATGATGTTCGGGCCGAGGTTGAAGTTCGGGCCGAGGTCGGAGTTCGGGACGAGGCTGAAGTTCGGGCCGAGGTTGAAGTTCTGGCCGAAAATGAAGGTCGGGCCGGGAATAGTGAAGAGTTCGGGCCGAACTTGTTCTTGGCAGTGACGAACGAACCAGCTATTTTGGTTACTCGTGGGCGTGAAACGGACACCCGAGCTGAAAGTTATGAATGTTTTAGTATAGCACCTTTTGTCACATAATCTTGGATATTGAAGAGTTCGGGCCGAAGAGGGATGTTCGAGCCGAAGTGGTGTTCGGGCCGAAGTGCGATGTTCGGGCCGAAGTGGTGTTCGGGCCGAAGTTCGGTGTTCGGGCCGAGGATGATGTTCGGGCCGAGGTTGAAGTTCGGGCCGAAAATGGAGTTCGGGCCGAGGTTGAAGTTCGGGCCGAGGTTGAAGTTCGGGCCGGGAATAGTGAAGAGTTCGGGCCGAACTTGTTCTTGGCAGTGACGAACGAACCAGCTATTTTGGTTACTCGTGGGCGTGAAACGGACACCCGAGCTGAAAGTTAGGAATGTTTTAGTATAGCACCTTTTGTCACACAATATTGGATATTGAAGAGTTCGGGCCGAAGAGGGATGTTCGGGCCGAAGTGGTGTTCGGGCCGAAGTGGGATGTTCGGGCCGAAGTGGTGTTCGGGCCGAAGTGGTGTTCGGGCCGAAGTTCGGTGTGCGGGCCGAGGATGATGTTCGGGCCGAGGTTGAAGTTCGAGCCGAGGTCGGAGTTCGGGCCGAGGTTGAAGTTCGGGCCGAGGTTGAAGTTCGGGCCGAAAATGAAGTTCGGGCCGAAAATGAAGTTCGGGCCGAAAATGAAGTTCGGGCCGGGAACAGTGAAGAGTTCGGGCCGAACTTGTTCTTGGCAGTGACGAACGAACCAGCTATTTTGGTTACTCGTGGGCGTGAAACGGACACCCGAGCTGAAAGTTATGAATGTTTTAGTATAGCACCTTTTGTCACACAATCTTGGATATTGAAGAGTTCGGGCCGAAGAGGGATGTTCGGGCCGAAGTGGTGTTCGGGCCGAAGTGCGATGTTCGGGCCGAAGTGGTGTTCGGGCCAATGTTCGGTGTTCGGGCCGAGGATGATGTTCGGGCCGAGGTTGAAGTTCGGGCCGAGGTCGGAGTTCGGGCCGAGGTTGAAGTTCGGGCCAAAAATGAAGTTCGGGCCGGGAACAGTGAAGAGTTCGGGCCGAACTTGTTCTTGGCAGTGACGAACGAACCAGCTATTTCCCGAGCTGAAAGTTATGAATGTTTTATTATAGCACCTTTTGTCACACAATATTGGATATTGAAGAGTTCGGGCCGAAGAGGGATGTTCGGGCCGAAGTGGTGTTCGGGACTAAGTGGGATGTTCGGGCCGAAGTGGTGTTCGGGCCAAAGTGGTGTTCGGGCCGAAGTTCGGTGTTCGGGCCGAGGATGATGTTCGGGCCGAGGTTGAAGTTCGGGCCGAGGTCGGAGTTCGGGCCGAGGTTGAAGTTCGAGCCGAGGTTGAAGTTGGGGCCGAAAATGAAGTTCGGGCCGGGAACAGTGAAGAGTTCGGGCCGAACTTGTTCTTGGCAGTGACGAACGAACCAGCTATTTTGGTTATTCGTGGGCGTGAAACGGACACCCGAGCTGAAAGTTATGAATGTTTTATTATAGCACCTTTTGTCACACAATATTGGATATTGAAGAGTTCGGGCCGAAGAGGGATGTTCGGGCCGAAGTGGTGTTCGGGCCGAAGTGGGATGTTCGGGCCGAAGTGGTGTTCGGGCCGAAGTGGGATGTTCGGGCCGAAGTGGTGTTCGGGCCGAAGTGGTGTTCGGGCCGAGGATGATGTTCGGGCCGAGGTTGAAGTTCGGGCCGAGGTCGGAGTTTGGGCCGAGGTTGAAGTTCGGGCCGAGGTTGAAGTTCGGGCCGAGGTTGAAGTTCGGGCCGGGAACAGTGAAGAGTTCGGGCCGAACTTGTTCTTGGCAGTGACGAACGAACCAACTATTTTGGTTATTCGTGGGCGTGAAACGGACACCCGAGCTGAAAGTTATGAATGTTTTATTATAGCACCTTTTGTCACACAATATTGGATATTGAAGAGTTCGGGCCGAAGAGGGATGTTCGAGCCGAAGTGGTGTTCGGGCCTAAGTGGGATGTTCGGGCCGAAGTGGTGTTCGGGCCAAAGTGGTGTTCGGGCCGAAGTTCGGTGTTCGGGCCGAGGATGATGTTCGGGCCGAGGTTGAAGTTCGGGCCGAGGTCGGAGTTCGGGCCGAGGTTGAAGTTCGGGCCGAGGTTGAAGTTCAGGCCGAAAATGAAGTTCGGGCCGGGAACAGTGAAGAGTTCGGGACGAACTTGTTCTTGGCAGTGACGAACGAACTAGCTATTTTGGTTATTCGTGGGCGTGAAACGGACACCCGAGCTGAAAGTTATGAATGTTTTATTATAGCACCTTTTGTCACACAATATTGGATATTGAAGAGTTCGGGCCGAAGAGGGATGTTCGGGCCGAAGTGGTGTTCGGGCCTAAGTGGGATGTTCGGGCCGAAGTGGTGTTCGGGCCAAAGTGGTGTTCGGGCCGAAGTTCGGTGTTCGGGCCGAGGATGATGTTCGGGCCGAGGTTGAAGTTCGGGCTGAGGTCGGAGTTCGGGTCGAGGTTGAAGTTCGGGCCGAAATAGAAGTTCGGGCCGGGAACAGTGAAGAGTTCGGGCCGAACTTGTTCTTGGCAGTGACGAACGAACCAGCTATTTTGGTTACTCGTGGGCGTGAAACGGACACCCGAGCTGAAAGTTATGAATGTTTTAGTATAGCACCTTTTGTCACACAATCTTGGATATTGAAGAGTTCGGGCCGAAGAGGGATGTTCGGGCCGAAGTGGTGTTCGGGCCGAAGTGCGATGTTCGGGCCGAAGTGGTGTTCGGGCCGAAGTTCGGTGTTCGGGCCGAGGATGATGTTCGGGCCGAGGTTGAAGTTCGGGCCGAGGTCGGAGTTCGGGCCGAGGTTGAACTTCGGGCCGAGGTTGAAGTTCGGGCCGAAAATGAAGTTCAGGCCGGGAATAGTGAAGAGTTCGGGCCGAACTTGTTCTTGGCAGTGACGAACGAACCAGCCATTTTGGTTACTCGTGGGCGTGAAACGGACATCCGAGCTGAAAGTTATGAATGTTTTAGTATAGCACCTTTTGTCACACAATCTTGGATATTGAAGAGTTCGGGCCAAAGAGGGATGTTCGGGCCGAAGTGGTGTTCGGGCCGAAGTGCAATGTTCGGGCCGAAGTGGTGTTCGAGCCGAAGTGGTGTTCGGGCCGAAGTTCGGTGTTCGGGCCGAGGATGATGTTCGGGCCGAGGTTGAAGTTCGGGCCGAGGTCGGAGTTCGGGCCGAGGTTGAAGTTCGGGCCGAGGTTGAAGTTCGGGCCGGGTACAATGAAGAGTTCGGGCCGAACTTGTTCTATGCAGTGACGAACGAACCAGCTATTTTGGTTACTCGTGGGCGTGAAACGGACACCCGAGCTGAAAGTTATGAATGTTTTAGTATAGCACCTTTTGTCACACAATATTGGATATTGAAGAGTTTGGGCCGAAGAGGGATGTTCGGGCCGAAGTGGTGTTCGGGCCGAAGTGCGATGTTCGGGCCGAAGTTCGGTGTTCGGGCCGAGGATGATGTTCGGGCCGAGGTTGAAGTTCGGGCCGAGTTCGGAGTTCGGGTCGAGGTTGAAGTTCGGGCCGAAAATGAAGTTCGGGCCGGGAACATTGAAGAGTTCGGGCCGAACTTGTTCTTGGCAGTGACGAACGAACCAGCTATTTTGGTTATTCGTGGGCGTGAAACGGACACCCGAGCTGAAAGTTATGAATGTTTTATTATAGCACCTTTTGTCACACAATATTGGATATTGAAGAGTTCGGGCCGAAGAGGGATGTTCGGGCCGAAGTGGTGTTCGGGCCTAAGTGGGATGTTCGGGCCGAAGTGGTGTTCGGGCAAAAGTGGTGTTCGGGCCGAAGTTCGGTGTTCGGGCCGAGGATGATGTTCGGGCCGAGGTTGAAGTTCGGGCCGAGGTTGGAGTTCGGGCCGAGGTTGAAGTTCGGGCCGAAAATGAAGTTCGGGCCGGGAACAGTGAAGAGTTCGGGCCAAACTTGTTCTTGGCAGTGACGAACGAACCAGCTATTTTGGTTACTCGTGGGCGTGAAACGGACACCCGAGCTGAAAGTTATGAATGTTTTAGTATAGCACCTTTTGTCACACAATCTTGGATATTGAAGAGTTCGGGCCGAAGAGGGATGTTCGGGCCGAAGTGGTGTTCGGGCCGAAGTGCGATGTTCGGGCCGAAGTGGTGTTCGGGCCGAAGTGGTGTTCGGGCCGAAGTTCGGTGTTCGGGCCGAGGATGATGTTCGGGCCGAGGTTGAAGTTCGGGCCGAGGTCGGAGTTCGGGCCGAGGTTGCAGTTCGGGCCGAGGTTGAAGTTCTGGCCGAAAATGAAGTTCGGGCCGGGAATAGTGAAGAGTTCGGGCCGAACTTGTTCTTGGCAGTGACGAACGAACCAGCTATTTTGGATACTCGTGGGCGTGAAACGGACACCCGAGCTGAAAGTTATGAATGTTTTAGTATAGCACCTTTTGTCACACAATCTTGGATATTGAAGAGTTCGGGCCGAAGAGGGATGTTCGGGCCGAAGTGGTGTTCGGGCCGAAGTGCGATGTTCGGGCCGAAGTGGTGTTCGGGCCGAAGTGGTGTTCGGGCCGAAGTTCGGTGTTCGGGCCGAGGATGATGTTCGGGCCGAGGTTGAAGTTCGGGCCGAAAATGGAGTTCGGGCCGAGGTTGAAGTTCAGGCCGAGGTTGAAGTTCGGGCCGGGAATAGTGAAGAGTTCGGGCCGAACTTGTTCTTGGCAGTGACGAACGAACCAGCTATTTTGGTTACTCGTGGGCGTGAAACGGACACCCGAGCTGAAAGTTAGGAATGTTTTAGTATAGCACCTTTTGTCACACAATATTGGATATTGAAGAGTTCGGGCCGAAGAGGGATGTTCGGGCCGAAGTGGTGTTCGGGCCGAAGTGGGATGTTCGGGCCGAAGTGGTGTTCGGGCCGAAGTGGTGTTCGGGCCGAAGTTCGGTGTGCGGGCCGAGGATGATGTTCGGGCCGAGGTTGAAGTTCGAGCCGAGGTCGGAGTTCGGGCCGAGGTTGAAGTTCGGGCCGAGGTTGAAGTTCGGGCCGAAAATGAAGTTCGGGCCGAAAATGAAGTTCGGGCCGGGAACAGTGAAGAGTTCGGGCCGAACTTGTTCTTGGCAGTGACGAACGAACCAGCTATTTTGGTTACTCGTGGGCGTGAAACGGACACCCGAGCTGAAAGTTATGAATGTTTTAGTATAGCACCTTTTGTCACACAATCTTGGATATTGAAGAGTTCGGGCCGAAGAGGGATGTTCGGGCCGAAGTGGTGTTCGGGCCGAAGTGCGATGTTCGGGCCGAAGTGGTGTTCGGGCCAAAGTTCGGTGTTCGGGCCGAGGATGATGTTCGGGCCGAGATTGAAGTTCGGGCCGAGGTCGGAGTTCGGGCCGAGGTTGAAGTTCGGGCCAAAAATGAAGTTCGGGCCGGGAACAGTGAAGAGTTCGGGCCGAACTTGTTCTTGGCAGTGACGAACGAACCAGCTATTTTGGTTATTCGTGGGCGTGAAACGGACACCCGAGCTGAAAGTTATGAATGTTTTATTATAGCACCTTTTGTCACACAATATTGGATATTGAAGAGTTCGGGCCGAAGAGGGATGTTCGGGCCGAAGTGGTGTTCGGGACTAAGTGGGATGTTCGGGCCGAAGTGGTGTTCGGGCCAAAATGGTGTTCGGGCCGAAGTTCGGTGTTCGGGCCGAGGATGATGTTCGGGCCGAGGTTGAAGTTCGGGCCGAGGTCGGAGTTCGGGCCGAGGTTGAAGTTCGAGCCGAGGTTGAAGTTGGGGCCGAAAATGAAGTTCGGGCCGGGAACAGTGAAGAGTTCGGGCCGAACTTGTTCTTGGCAGTGACGAACGAACCAGCTATTTTGGTTATTCGTGGGCGTGAAACGGACACCCGAGCTGAAAGTTATGAATGTTTTATTATAGCACCTTTTGTCACACAATATTGGATATTGAAGAGTTCGGGCCGAAGAGGGATGTTCGGGCCGAAGTGGTGTTCGGGCCGAAGTGGTGTTCGGGCCGAAGTGGGATGTTCGGGCCGAAGTGGTGTTCGGGCCGAAGTGGTGTTCGGGCCGAGGATGATGTTCGGGCCGATGTTGAAGTTCGGGCCGAGGTCGGAGTTCGGGCCGAGGTTGAAGTTCGGGCCGAGGTTGAAGTTCGGGCCGAAAATGAAGTTCGGGCCGGGAACAGTGAAGAGTTCGGGCCGAACTTGTTCTTGGCAGTGACGAACGAACCAACTATTTTGGTTATTCGTGGGCGTGAAACGGACACCCGAGCTGAAAGTTATGAATGTTTTATTATAGCACCTTTTGTCACACAATATTGGATATTGAAGAGTTCGGGCCGAAGAGGGATGTTCGAGCCGAAGTGGTGTTCGGGCCTAAGTGGGATGTTCGGGCCGAAGTGGTGTTCGGGCCAAAGTGGTGTTCGGGCCGAAGTTCGGTGTTCGGGCCGAGGATGATGTTCGGGCCGAGGTTGAAGTTCGGGCCGAGGTCGGAGTTCGGGCCGAGGTTGAAGTTCGGGCCGAGGTTGAAGTTCAGGCCGAAAATGAAGTTCGGGCCGGGAACAGTGAAGAGTTCGGGCCGAACTTGTTCTTGGCAGTGACGAACGAACCAGCTATTTTGGTTACTCGTGGGCGTGAAACGGACACCCGAGCTGAAAGTTATGAATGTTTTATTATAGCACCTTTTGTCACACAATATTGGATATTGAAGAGTTCGGGCCGAAGAGGGATGTTCGGGCCGAAGTGGTGTTCGGGCCTAAGTGGGATGTTCGGGCCGAAGTGGTGTTCGGGCCAAAGTGGTGTTCGGGCCGAAGTTCGGTGTTCGGGCCGAGGATGATGTTCGGGCCGAGGTCGGAGTTCGGGCCGAGGTTGAAGTTCGGGCCGAAAATGAAGTTCGGGCCGGGAACAGTGAAGAGTTCGGGCCGAACTTGTTCTTGGCAGTGACGAACGAACCAGCTATTTTGGTTACTCGTGGGCGTGAAACGGACACCCGAGCTGAAAGTTATGAATGTTTTAGTATAGCACCTTTTGTCACACAATCTTGGATATTGAAGAGTTCGGGCCAAAGAGGGATGTTCGGGCCGAAGTGGTGTTCGGGCCGAAGTGCAATGTTCGGGCCGAAGTGGTGTTCGAGCAGAAGTGGTGTTCGGGCCGAAGTTCGGTGTTCGGGCCGAGGATGATGTTCGGGCCGAGGTTGAAGTTCGGGCCGAGGTCGGAGTTCGGACCGAGGTTGAAGTTCGGGCCGAGGTTGAAGTTCGGGCCGGGAACAGTGAAGAGTTCGGGCCGAACTTGTTCTATGTAGTGACGAACGAACCAGCTATTTTGGTTACTCGTGGGCGTGAAACGGACACCCGAGCTGAAAGTTATGAATGTTTTAGTATAACACCTTTTGTCACACAATATTGGATATTGAAGAGTTTGGGCCGAAGAGGGATGTTCGGGCCGAAGTGGTGTTCGGGCCGAAGTGGTGTTCGGGCCGAAGTGGGATGTTCGGGCCGAAGTGGTGTTCGGGCCAAAGTGGTGTTCGGGCCGAAGTTCGGTGTTCGGGCCGAGGATGATGTTCGGGCCGAGGTTGAAGTTCGGGCCGAGGTTGAAGTTCGGGCCGAGGTCGGAGTTCGGGCCGAGGTTGAAGTTCGGGCCGAGGTTGAAGTTCGGGCCGAAAATGAAGTTCGGGCCAGGAACAGTGAAGAGTTCGGGCCGAACTTGTTCTTGGCAGTGACGAACGAACCAGCTATTTTGGTTACTCATGGGCGTGAAACGGACACCCGAGCTGAAAGTTATGAATGTTTTAGTATATCACCTTTTGTCACACAATCTTGGATATTGAAGAGTTCGGGCCGAAGAGGGATGTTCGGGCCGAAGTGGTGTTCGGGCCGAAGTGGGATGTTCGGGCCGAAGTGGTGTTCGGGACGAAGTGGTGTTCGGGCCGAAGTTCGGTGTTCGGGCCGAGGATGATGTTCGGGCCGAGGTTGGAGTTCGGGCCGAGGTTGAGGTTCGGGCCGAGGTTGAAGTTCGGGCTGAAAATGAAGTTTGGGCCGGGAACAGTTAAGAGTTCGGGCCGAACTTGTTCTTGGCAGTGACGAACGAACCAGCTATTTTGGTTACTCGTGGGCGTGAAACGGACACCCGAGCTGAAAGTTATGAATGTTTTAGTATAGCACCTTTTGTCACACAATCTTGGATATTGAAGAGTTCGGGCCGAAGAGGGATGTTCGGGCCGAAGTGGTGTTCGGGCCGAAGTGGGATGTTCGGGCCGAAGTTCGGTGTTCGGGCCGAGGATGATGTTCGGGCCGAGGTTGAAGTTCGGGCCGAGGTCGGAGTTCGGGCCGAGGTTGAAGTTCGGGCCGAAAATGAAGTTCGGGCCGGGAACAGTGAAGAGTTCGGGCCGAACTTGTTCTTAGCAGTGACGAACGAACCAGCTATTTTGGTTACTCGTGGGCGTGAAACGGACACCCGAGCTGAAAGTTATGAATGTTTTAGTATAGCACCTTTTGTCACACAATCTTGGATATTGAAGAGTTCGGGCCGAAGAGGGATGTTCGGGCCGAAGTGGTGTTCGGGCCTAAGTGGGATGTTCGGGCCGAAGTGGTGTTCGGGCCAAAGTGGTGTTCGGGCCGAAGTTCGGTGTTCGGGCCGAGGATGATGTTCGGGCCGAGGACGGAGTTCGGGCCGAGGTTGAAGTTCGGGCCGAAAATGAAGTTCGGGCCGGGAACAGTGAAGAGTTCGGGCCGAACTTGTTCTTGGCAGTGACGAACGAACCAGCTATTTTGGTTACTCGTGGGCGTGAAACGGACACCCGAGCTGAAAGTTATGAATGTTTTAGTATAGCACCTTTTGTCACACAATCTTGGATATTGAAGAGTTCGGGCCGAAGAGGGATGTTCGGGCCGAAGTGGTGTTCGGGCCGAAGTGGGATGTTCGGGCCGAAGTGGTGTTCGGGACGAAGTGGTGTTCGGGCCGAAGTTCGGTGTTCGGGCCGAGGATGATGTTCGGGCCGAGGTTGGAGTTCGGGCCGAGGTTGAGGTTCGGGCCGAGGTTGAAGTTCGGGCTGAAAATGAAGTTTGGGCCGGGAACAGTTAAGAGTTCGGGCCGAACTTGTTCTTGGCAGTGACGAACGAACCAGCTATTTTGGTTACTCGTGGGCGTGAAACGGACACCCGAGCTGAAAGTTATGAATGTTTTAGTATAGCACCTTTTGTCACACAATCTTGGATATTGAAGAGTTCGGGCCGAAGAGGGATGTTCGGGCCGAAGTGGTGTTCGGGCCGAAGTGGGATGTTCGGGCCGAAGTTCGGTGTTCGGGCCGAGGATGATGTTCGGGCCGAGGTTGAAGTTCGGGCCGAGGTCGGAGTTCGGGCCGAGGTTGAAGTTCGGGCCGAAAATGAAGTTCGGGCCGGGAACAGTGAAGAGTTCGGGCCGAACTTGTTCTTGGAAGTGACGAACGAACCAGCTATTTTGGTTACTCGTGGGCGTGAAACGGACACCCGAGCTGAAAGTTATGAATGTTTTAGTATAGCACCTTTTGTCACACAATCTTGGATATTGAAGAGTTCGGGCCGAAGAGGGATGTTCGGGCCGAAGTGGTGTTCGGGCCGAAGTGCGATGTTCGGGCCGAAGTGGTGTTCGGGCCAAAGTTCGGTGTTCGGGCCGAGGATGATGTTCGGGCCGAGATTGAAGTTCGGGCCGAGGTCGGAGTTCGGGCCGAGGTTGAAGTTCGGGCCAAAAATGAAGTTCGGGCCGGGAACAGTGAAGAGTTCGGGCCGAACTTGTTCTTGGCAGTGACGAACGAACCAGCTATTTTGGTTATTCGTGGGCGTGAAACGGACACCCGAGCTGAAAGTTATGAATGTTTTATTATAGCACCTTTTGTCACACAATATTGGATATTGAAGAGTTCGGGCCGAAGAGGGATGTTCGGGCCGAAGTGGTGTTCGGGTCTAAGTGGGATGTTCGGGCCGAAGTGGTGTTCGGGCCAAAATGGTGTTCGGGCCGAAGTTCGGTGTTCGGGCCGAGGATGATGTTCGGGCCGAGGTTGAAGTTCGGGCCGAGGTCGGAGTTCGGGCCGAGGTTGAAGTTCGAGCCGAGGTTGAAGTTGGGGCCGAAAATGAAGTTCGGGCCGGGAACAGTGAAGAGTTCGGGCCGAACTTGTTCTTGGCAGTGACGAACGAACCAGCTATTTTGGTTATTCGTGGGCGTGAAACGGACACCCGAGCTGAAAGTTATGAATGTTTTATTATAGCACCTTTTGTCACACAATATTGGATATTGAAGAGTTCGGGCCGAAGAGGGATGTTCGGGCCGAAGTGGTGTTCGGGCCGAAGTGGTGTTCGGGCCGAAGTGGGATGTTCGGGCCGAAGTGGTGTTCGGGCCGAAGTGGTGTTCGGGCCGAGGATGATGTTCGGGCCGAGGTTGAAGTTCGGGCCGAGGTCGGAGTTCGGGCCGAGGTTGAAGTTCGGGCCGAGGTTGAAGTTCGGGCCGAAAATGAAGTTCGGGCCGGGAACAGTGAAGAGTTCGGGCCGAACTTGTTCTTGGCAGTGACGAACGAACCAACTATTTTGGTTATTCGTGGGCGTGAAACGGACACCCGAGCTGAAAGTTATGAATGTTTTATTATAGCACCTTTTGTCACACAATATTGGATATTGAAGAGTTCGGGCCGAAGAGGGATGTTCGAGCCGAAGTGGTGTTCGGGCCTAAGTGGGATGTTCGGGCCGAAGTGGTGTTCGGGCCAAAGTGGTGTTCGGGCCGAAGTTCGGTGTTCGGGCCGAGGATGATGTTCGGGCCGAAGTTGAAGTTCGGGCCGAGGTCGGAGTTCGGGCCGAGGTTGAAGTTCGGGCCGAGGTTGAAGTTCAGGCCGAAAATGAAGTTCGGGCCGGGAACAGTGAAGAGTTCGGGCCGAACTTGTTCTTGGCAGTGACGAACGAACCAGCTATTTTGGTTACTCGTGGGCGTGAAACGGACACCCGAGCTGAAAGTTATGAATGTTTTATTATAGCACCTTTTGTCACACAATATTGGATATTGAAGAGTTCGGGCCGAAGAGGGATGTTCGGGCCGAAGTGGTGTTCGGGCCTAAGTGGGATGTTCGGGCCGAAGTGGTGTTCGGGCCAAAGTGGTGTTCGGGCCGAAGTTCGGTGTTCGGGCCGAGGATGATGTTCGGGCCGAGGTCGGAGTTCGGGCCGAGGTTGAAGTTCGGGCCGAAAATGAAGTTCGGGCCGGGAACAGTGAAGAGTTCGGGCCGAACTTGTTCTTGGCAGTGACGAACGAACCAGCTATTTTGGTTACTCGTGGGCGTGAAACGGACACCCGAGCTGAAAGTTATGAATGTTTTAGTATAGCACCTTTTGTCACACAATCTTGGATATTGAAGAGTTCGGGCCAAAGAGGGATGTTCGGGCCGAAGTGGTGTTCGGGCCGAAGTGCAATGTTCGGGCCGAAGTGGTGTTCGAGCAGAAGTGGTGTTCGGGCCGAAGTTCGGTGTTCGGGCCGAGGATGATGTTCGGGCCGAGGTTGAAGTTCGGGCCGAGGTCGGAGTTCGGACCGAGGTTGAAGTTCGGGCCGAGGTTGAAGTTCGGGCCGGGAACAGTGAAGAGTTCGGGCCGAACTTGTTCTATGCAGTGACGAACGAACCAGCTATTTTGGTTACTCGTGGGCGTGAAACGGACACCCGAGCTGAAAGTTATGAATGTTTTAGTATAACACCTTTTGTCACACAATATTGGATATTGAAGAGTTTGGGCCGAAGAGGGATGTTCGGGCCGAAGTGGTGTTCGGGCCGAAGTGGTGTTCGGGCCGAAGTGGGATGTTCGGGCCGAAGTGGTGTTCGGGCCAAAGTGGTGTTCGGGCCGAAGTTCGGTGTTCGGGCCGAGGATGATGTTCGGGCCGAGGTTGAAGTTCGGGCCGAGGTCGGAGTTCGGGCCGAGGTTGAAGTTCGGGCCGAGGTTGAAGTTCGGGCCGAAAATGAAGTTCGGGCCGGGAACAGTGAAGAGTTCGGGCCGAACTTGTTCTTGGCAGTGACGAACGAACCAGCTATTTTGGTTACTCATGGGCGTGAAACGGACACCCGAGCTGAAAGTTATGAATGTTTTAGTATATCACCTTTTGTCACACAATCTTGGATATTGAAGAGTTCGGGCCGAAGAGGGATGTTCGGGCCGAAGTGGTGTTCGGGCCGAAGTGGGATGTTCGGGCCGAAGTGGTGTTCGGGACGAAGTGGTGTTCGGGCCGAAGTTCGGTGTTCGGGCCGAGGATGATGTTCGGGCCGAGGTTGGAGTTCGGGCCGAGGTTGAGGTTCGGGCCGAGGTTGAAGTTCGGGCTGAAAATGAAGTTTGGGCCGGGAACAGTTAAGAGTTCGGGCCGAACTTGTTCTTGGCAGTGACGAACGAACCAGCTATTTTGGTTACTCGTGGGCGTGAAACGGACACCCGAGCTGAAAGTTATGAATGTTTTAGTATAGCACCTTTTGTCACACAATCTTGGATATTGAAGAGTTCGGGCCGAAGAGGGATGTTCGGGCAGAAGTGGTGTTCGGGCCGAAGTGGGATGTTCGGGCCGAAGTTCGGTGTTCGGGCCGAGGATGATGTTCGGGCCGAGGTTGAAGTTCGGGCCGAGGTCGGAGTTCGGGCGGAGGTTGAAGTTCGGGCCGAAAATGAAGTTCGGGCCGGGAACAGTGAAGAGTTCGGGCCGAACTTGTTCTTGGCAGTGACGAACGAACCAGCTATTTTGGTTACTCGTGGGCGTGAAACGGACACCCGAGCTGAAAGTTATGAATGTTTTAGTATAGCACCTTTTTGTCACACAATATTGGATATTGAAGAGTTCGGGCCGAAGAGGGATGTTCGGGCCGAAGTGGTGTTCGGGCCGAAGTGGGATGTTCGGGCCGAAGTGGTGTTCGGGCCGAAGTGGTGTTCGGGCCGAAGTTCGGTGTTCGGGCCGAGGATGATGTTCGGGCCGAGGTCGGAGTTCGGGCCGAGGTCGGAGTTCGGGCCGAGGTTGAAGTTCGGGCCGAAAATGGAGTTCGGGCCGGGAACAGTGAAGAGTTCGGGCCGAAGTTGTTCTTGGCAGTGACGAACGAACCAGCTATTTTGGTTACTCGTGGGCGTGAAACGGACACCCGAGCTGAAAGTTATGAATGTTTTAGTATAGCACCTTTTGTCACACAATCTTGGATATTGAAGAGTTCGGGCCGAAGAGGGATGTTCGGGCCGAAGTGGTGTTCGGGCCGAAGTGCGATGTTCGGGCCGAAGTGGTGTTCGGGCCGAAGTGGTGTTCGGGCCGAAGTTCGGTGTTCGGGCCGAGGATGATGTTCGGGCCGAGGTTGAAGTTCGGGCCGAGGTCGGAGTTCGGGCCGAGGTTGAAGTTCGGGCCGAGGTTTAAGTTCGGGCCGGGAACAGTGAAGAGTTCGGGCCGAACTTGTTCTTGGCAGTGACGAACGAACCAGCTATTTTGGTTACTCGTGGCCTTAAACGGACACCCGAGCTGAAAGTTATGAATGTTTTAGTATAGCACCTTTTGTCACCCAATATTGGATATTGAAGAGTTCGGGCCGAAGAGGGATGTTCGGGCCGAAGTGGTGTTCGGGCCGAAGTGGGATGTTCGGGCCGAAGTGGTGTTCGGGCCGAAGTTCGGTGTTCGGGCCGAGGATGATGTTCGGGCCGAGGTTGAAGTTCGGGCCGAGGTCGGAGTTCGGGCCGAGGTTGAAGTTCGGGCCGAGGTTGAAGTTCGGGCCGAAAATGAAGTTCGGGCCGGGAACAGTGAAGAGTTCGGGCCGAACTTGTTCTTGGCAGTGACGAACGAACCAGCTATTTTGGTTACTCGTGGGCGTGAAACGGACACCCGAGCTGAAAGTTATGAATGTTTTAGTATAGCACCTTTTGTCACACAATCTTGGATATTGAAGAGTTCGGGCCGAAGAGGGATGTTCGGGCCGAAGTGGTGTTCGGGCCGATGTGCGATGTTCGGGCCGAAGTGGTGTTCGGGCGGAAGTGGTGTTCGGGCCGAAGTTCGGTGTTCGGGCCGAGGATGATGTTCGGGCCGAGGTCGGAGTTCGGGCCGAGGTTGAGGTTCGGGCCGAGGTTGAAGTTCGGGCTGAAAATGAAGTTCGGGCCGGGAACAGTGAAGAGTTCGGGCCGAACTTGTACTTGGCAGTGACGAACGAACCAGCTATTTTGGTTACTCGTGGGCGTGAAACGGACACCCGAGCTGAAAGTTATGAATGTTTTAGTATAGCACCTTTTGTCACACAATCTTGGATATTGAAGAGTTCGAGCAGAAGAGGGATGTTCGGGCCGAAGTGGTGTTCGGGCCGAAGTGGGATGTTCGGGCCGAAGTGGAGTTCGGGCCGAAGTGGTGTTCGGGTCGAAGTTCGGTGTTCGGGCCGAGGATGATGTTCGGGCCGAGGTTGAAGTTCGGGCCGAGGTCGGAGTTCCGGCCGAGGTTGAAGTTCGGGCCGAAAATGAAGTTCGGGCCGGGAACAGTGAAGAGTTCGGGCCGAACTTGTTCTTGGCAGTGACGAACGAACCAGCTATTTTGGTTACTCGTGGGCGTGAAACGGACACCCGAGCTGAAAGTTATGAATGTTTTAGTATAGCACCTTTTGTCACACAATATTGGATATTGAAGAGTTCGGGCCGAAGAGGGATGTTCGGGCCGAAGTGGTGTTCGGGCCGAAGTGGGATGTTCGGGCCGAAGTGGTGTTCGGGCCGAAGTGGTGTTCGGGCCAAAGTTCGGTGTTCGGGCCGAGGATGATGTTCGGGCCGAGGTCGGAGTTCGGGCCGAGGTCGGAGTTCGGGCCGAGGTTGAAGTTCGGGCCGAAAATGAAGTTCGGGCCGGGAACAGTGAAGAGTTCGGGCCGAAGTTGTTCTTGGCAGTGACGAACGAACCAGCTAATTTGGTTACTCGTGGGCGTGAAACGGACACCCGAGCTGAAAGTTATGAATGTTTTAGTATAGCACCTTTTGTCACACAATCTTGGATATTGAAGAGTTCGGGCCGAAGAGGGATGTTCGGGCCGAAGTGGTGTTCGGGCCGAAGTGCGATGTTCGGGCCGAAGTGGTGTTCGGGCCGAAGTTCGGTGTTCGGGCCGAGGATGATGTTCGGGCCGAGGTTGAAGTTCGGGCCGAGGTCGGAGTTCGGGCCGAGGTTGAAGTTCGGGCCGAAAATGAAGTTCGGGCCGGGAACAGTGAAGAGTTCGGGCCGAACTTGTTCTTGGCAGTGACGAACGAACCAGCTATTTTGGTTACTAGTGGGCGTGAAACGGACACCCGAGCTGAAAGTTATGAATGTTTTAGTATAGCACCTTTTGTCACACAATATTGGATATTGAAGAGTTCGGGCCGAAGAGGGATGTTCGGGCCAAAGTGGTGTTCGGGCCGAAGTGGGATGTTCGGGCCGAAGTGGTGTTCGGGCCGAAGTGGTGTTCGGGCCGAAGTTCGGTGTTCGGGCCGAGGATGATGTTCGGGCCGAGGTTGAAGTTCGGGCCGAGGTCGGAGTTCGGGCCGAGGTTGAAGTTCGGGCCGAGGTTGAAGTTCGGGCCGAAAATGAAGTTCGGGCCGGGAACAGTGTAGAGTTCGGGCCGAACTTGTTCTTGGCAGTGACGAACGAACCAGCTATTTTGGTTACTCGTGGGCGTGAAACGGACACCCGAGCTGAAAGTTATGAATGTTTTAGTATAGCACCTTTTGTCACACAATCTTGGATATTGAAGAGTTCGGGCCGAAGAGGGATGTTCGGGCCGAAGTGGTGTTCGGGCCGAAGTGCGATGTTCGGGCCGAAGTGGTGTTCGGGCGGAAGTGGTGTTCGGGCCGAAGTTCGGTGTTCGAGCCGAGGATGATGTTCGGGCCGAGGTCGGAGTTCGGGCCGAGGTTATGGTTCGGGCCGAGGTTGAAGTTCGGGCTGAAAATGAAGTTCGGGGCCGGGAACAGTGAAGAGTTCGGGCCGAACTTGTTCTTGGCAGTGACGAACGAACCAGCTATTTTGGTTACTCGTGGGCGTGAAACGGACACCCGAGCTGAAAGTTATGAATGTTTTAGTATAGCACCTTTTGTCACACAATCTTGGATATTGAAGAGTTCGGGCCGAAGAGGGATGTTCGGGCCGAAGTGGTGTTCGGGCCGAAGTGGGATGTTCGGGCCGAAGTGGAGTTCGGGCCGAAGTTCGGTGTTCGGGCCGAGGATGATGTTCGGGCCGAGGTTGAAGTTCTGGCCGAGGTCGGAGTTCGGGCCGAGGTTGAAGTTCGGGCCGAAAATGAAGTTCGGGCCGGGAACAGTGAAGAGTTCGGGCCGAACTTGTTCTTGGCAGTGACGAACGAACCAGCTATTTTGGTTACTCGTGGGCGTGAAACGGACACCCGAGCTGAAAGTTATGAATGTTTTAGTATAGCACCTTTTGTCACACAATATTGGATTTTGAAGAGTTCGGGCCGAAGAGGGATGCTCGGGCCGAAGTGGTGTTCGGGCCGAAGTGGGATGTTCGGGCCGAAGTGGTGTTCGGGCCGAAGTTCGGTGTTCGGGCCGAGGATGATGTTCGGGCCGAGGTCGGAGTTCGGGCCGAGGTCGGAGTTCGGGCCGAGGTTGAAGTTCGGGCCGAAAATGAAGTTCGGGCTGGGAACAGTGAAGAGTTCGGGCCGAAGTTGTTCTTCGCAGTGACGAACGAACCAGCTATTTTGGTTACTCGTGGGCGTGAAACGGACACCCGAGCTGAAAGTTATGAATGTTTTAGTATAGCACCTTTTGTCACACAATCTTGGATATTGAAGAGTTCGGGCCGAAGAGGGATGTTCGGAGCGAAGTGGTGTTCGGGCCGAAGTGCGATGTTCGGGCCGAAGTGGTGTTCGGACCGAAGTGGTGTTCGGGCCGAAGTTCGGTGTTCGGGCCGAGGATGATGTTCGGGCCGAGGTCGGAGTTCGGGCCGAGGTCGGAGTTCGGGCCGAGGTTGAAGTTCGGGCCGAAAATGGAGTTCGGGCCGGGAACAGTGAAGAGTTCGGGCCGAAGTTGTTCTTGGCAGTGACGAACGAACCAGCTATTTTGGTTACTCGTGGGCGTGAAACGGACACCCGAGCTGAAAGTTATGAATGTTTTAGTATAGCACCTTTTGTCACACAATCTTGGATATTGAAGAGTTCGGGCCGAAGAGGGATGTTCGGGCCGAAGTGGTGTTCGGGCCGAAGTGCGATGTTCGGGCCGAAGTGGTGTTCGGGCCGAAGTGGTGTTCGGGCCGAAGTTCGGTGTTCGGGCCGAGGATGATGTTCGGGCCGAGGTTGAAGTTCGGGCCGAGGTCGGAGTTCGGGCCGAGGTTGAAGTTCGGGCCGAGGTTTAAGTTCGGGCCGGGAACAGTGAAGAGTTCGGGCCGAACTTGTTCTTGGCAGTGACGAACGAACCAGCTATTTTGGTTACTCGTGGCCTTAAACGGACACCCGAGCTGAAAGTTATGAATGTTTTAGTATAGCACCTTTTGTCACACAATATTGGATATTGAAGAGTTCGGGCCGAAGAGGGATGTTCGGGCCGAAGTGGTGTTCGGGCCGAAGTGGTGTTCGGGCCGAAGTGGGATGTTCGGGCCGAAGTGGTGTTCGGGCCGAAGTTCGGTGTTCGGGCCGAGGATGATGTTCGGGCCGAGGTTGAAGTTCGGGCCGAGGTCGGAGTTCGGGCCGAGGTTGAAGTTCGGGCCGAGGTTGAAGTTCGGGCCGAAAATGAAGTTCGGGCCGGGAACAGTGAAGAGTTCGGGCCGAACTTGTTCTTGGCAGTGACGAACGAACCAGCTATTTTGGTTACTCGTGGGCGTGAAACGGACACCCGAGCTGAAAGTTATGAATGTTTTAGTATAGCACCTTTTGTCACACAATCTTGGATATTGAAGAGTTCGGGCCGAAGAGGGATGTTCGGGCCGAAGTGGTGTTCGGGCCGAAGTGCGATGTTCGGGCCGAAGTGGTGTTCGGGCGGAAGTGGTGTTCGGGCCGAAGTTCGGTGTTCGGGCCGAGGATGATGTTCGGGCCGAGGTCGGAGTTCGGGCCGAGGTTGAGGTTCGGGCCGAGGTTGAAGTTCGGGCTGAAAATGAAGTTCGGGCCGGGAACAGTGAAGAGTTCGGGCCGAACTTGTACTTGGCAGTGACGAACGAACCAGCTATTTTGGTTACTCGTGGGCGTGAAACGGACACCCGAGCTGAAAGTTATGAATGTTTTAGTATATCACCTTTTGTCACACTCTTGGATATTGAAGAGTTCGGGCAGAAGAGGGATGTTCGGGCCGAAGTGGTGTTCGGGCCGAAGTGGGATGTTCGGGACGAAGTGGAGTTCGGGCCGAAGTGGTGTTCGGGTCGAAGTTCGGTGTTCGGGCCGAGGATGATGTTCGGGCCGAGGTTGAAGTTCGGGCCGAGGTCGGAGTTCGGGCCGAGGTTGAAGTTCGGGCCGAAAATGAAGTTCGGGCCGGGAACAGTGAAGAGTTCGGGCCGAACTTGTTCTTGGCAGTGACGAACGAACCAGCTATTTTGGTTACTCGTGGGCGTGAAACGGACACCCGAGCTGAAAGTTATGAATGTTTTAGTATAGCAACTTTTGTCACACAATATTGGATATTGAAGAGTTCGGGCCGAAGAGGGATGTTCGGGCCGAAGTGGTGTTCGGGCCGAAGTGGGATGTTCGGGCTGAAGTGGTGTTCGGGCCGAAGTGGTGTTCGGGCCAAAGTTCGGTGTTCGGGCCGAGGATGATGTTCGGGCCGAGGTCGGAGTTCGGGCCGAGGTTGAAGTTCGGGCCGAAAATGAAGTTCGGGCCGGGAACAGTGAAGAGTTCGGGCCGAACTTGTACTTGGCCGTGACGAACGAACCAGCTATTTTGGTTACTCGTGGGCGTGAAACGGACACCCGAGCTGAAAGTTATGAATGTTTTAGTATAGCACCTTTTGTCACACTCTTGGATATTGAAGAGTTCGGGCAGAAGAGGGATGTTCGGGCCGAAGTGGTGTTCGGGCCGAAGTGGGATGTTCGGGACGAAGTGGAGTTCGGGCCGAAGTGGTGTTCGGGTCGAAGTTCGGTGTTCGGGCCGAGGATGATGTTCGGGCCGAGGTTGAAGTTCGGGCCGAGGTCGGAGTTCGGGCCGAGGTTGAAGTTCGGGCCAAAAATGAAGTTCGGGCCGGGAACAGTGAAGAGTTCGGGCCGAACTTGTTCTTGGCAGTGACGAACGAACCAGCTATTTTGGTTACTCGTGGGCGTGAAACGGACACCCGAGCTGAAAGTTATGAATGTTTTAGTATAGCACCTTTTGTCACACAATATTGGATATTGAAGAGTTCGGGCCGAAGAGGGATGTTCGGGCCGAAGTGATGTTCGGGCCTAAGTGGGATGTCCGGGCCGAAGTGGTGTTCGGGCCAAAGTGGTGTTCGGGCCGAAGTTCGGTGTTCGGGCCGAGGTTGAAGTTCGGGCCGAGGTTGAAGTTCGGGCCGAAAATGAAGTTCGGGCCGGGAACAGTGAAGAGATCGGGCCGAACTTGTTCTTGGCAGTGACGAACGAACCAGCTATTTTGGTTACTCGTGGGCGTGAAACGGACACCCGAGCTGAAAGTTATGAATGTTTTAATATAGCACCGTTTGTCACACAATCTTGGATATTGAAGAGTTCGGGCCGAAGAGGGATGTTCGGGCCGAAGTGGTGTTCGGGCCGAAGTGCGATGTTCGGGCCGAAGTGGTGTTCGGGCCGAAGTGGTGTTCGTGCCGAAGTTCGGTGTTCGGGCCGAGGATGATGTTCGGGCTGAGGTTGAAGTTCGAGCCGAGGTCGGAGTTCGGGCCGAGGTTGAAGTTCGGGCCGAGGTTGAAGTTCGGGCCGGGAGCAGTGAAGAGTTCGGGCCGAACTTGTTCTTGGCAGTGACGAACGAACCAGCTATTTTGGTTACTCGTGGGCGTGAAACGGACACCCGAGCTGAAAGTTATGAATGTTTTAGTATAGCACCTTTTGTCACACAATATTGGATATTGAAGAGTTCGGGCCGAAGAGGGATGTTCGGGCCGAAGTGGTGTTCGGGCCGAAGTGGGATGTTCGGGCCGAAGTGGTGTTCGGGCCGAAGTTCGGTGTTCGGGCCGAGGATGATGTTCGGGCCGAGGTTGAAGTTCGGGCCGAGGTCGGAGTTCGGGCCGAGGTTGAAGTTCGGGCCGAGGTTGAAGTTCGGGCCGAGGTTGAAGTTCGGGCCGAAAATGAAGTTCGGGCCGGGAACAGTGAAGAGATCGGGCCGAACTTGTTCTTGGCAGTGACGAACGAACCAGCTATTTTGGTTACTCGTGGGCGTAAAACGGACACCCGAGCTGAAAGTTATGAATGTTTTAATATAGCACCTTTTGTCACACAATCTAGGATATTGAAGAGTTCGGGCCGAAGAGGGATGTTCGGGCCGAAGTGGTGTTCGGGCCGAAGTGCGATGTTCGGGCCGAAGTGGTGTTCGGGCCGAAGTGGTGTTCGGGCCGAAGTTCGGTGTTCGGGCCGAGGATGATGTTCGGGCCGAGGTTGAAGTTCGGGCTGAGGTCGGAGTTCGGGCCGAGGTTGAAGTTCGGGCCGAGGTTGAAGTTCGGGCCGGGAACAGTGAAGAGTTCGGGCCGAACTTGTTCTTGGCAGTGACGAACGAACCAGCTATTTTGGTTACTCGTGGGCGTGAAACGGACACCCGAGCTGAAAGTTATGAATGTTTTAGTATAGCACCTTTTGTCACACAATATTGGATATTGAAGAGTTCGGGCCGAAGTGGTGTTCGGGCCGAAGTGGGATGTTCGGGCCGAAGTGGTGTTCGGGCCGAAGTGGTGTTCGGGCCGAAGTTCGGTGTTCGGGCCGAGGATGATGTTCGGGCCGAGGTTGAAGTTCGGGCCGAGGTCGGAGTTCGGGCCGAGGTTGAAGTTCGGGCCGAGGTTGAAGTTCGGGCCGAAAATGAAGTTCGGGCCGGGAACAGTGAAGAGTTCGGGGCGAACTTTTTCTTGGCAGTGACGAACGAACCAGCTATTTTGGTTACTCGTGGGCGTGAAACGGACACCCGAGCTGAAAGTTATGAATGTTTTAGTATAGCACCTTCTGTCACACAATCTTGGATATTGAAGAGTTCGGGCCGAAGAGGGATGTTCGGGCCGAAGTGGTGTTCGTGCCGAAGTGCGATATTCGGGCCGAAGTGGTGTTCGGGCCGAGGATGATGTTCGGGCCGAGGTCGGAGTTCGGGCCGAGGTTGAGGTTCGGGCCGAGGTTGAAGTTCGGGCTGAAAATGAAGTTCGGGCCGGGAACAGTGAAGAGTTCGGGCCGAACTTGTTCTTGGCAGTGACGAACGAACCAGCTATTTTGGTTACTCGTGGGCGTGAAATGGACACCCGAGCTGAAAGTTATGAATGTTTTAGTATAGCACCTTTTGTCACACAATCTTGGATATTGAAGAGTTCGGGCCGAAGAGGGATGTTCGGGCCGAAGTGGAGTTCGGGCCGAAGTGGGATGTTCGAGCCGAAGTGGTGTTCGGGCCGAAGTGGTGTTCGGGCCGAAGTTCGGTGTTCGGGCCGAGGATGATGTTCGGGCCGAGGTTGAAGTTCGGGCCGAGGTCGTAGTTCGGGCCGAGGTTGAAGTTCGGGCCGAAAATGAAGTTCGGGCCGAGGTTGAAGTTCGGGCCGAAAATGAAGTTCGGGCCGGGAACAGTGAAGAGATCGGGCCGAACTTGTTCTTGGTAGTGACGAACGAACCAGCTATTTTGGTTACTCGTGGGCGTGAAACGGACACCCGAGCTGAAAGTTATGAATGTTTTAGTATAGCACCTTTTGTCACACAATATTGGATATTGAAGAGTTCGGGCCGAAGAGGGATGTTCGGGCCGAAGTGGTGTTCGGGCCGAAGTGGGATGTTCGGGCCGAAGTGGTGTTCGGGCCGAAGTTCGGTGTTCGGGCCGAGGATGATGTTCGGGCCGAGGTTGAAGTTCGGGCCGAGGTCGGAGTTCGGGCCGAGGTTGAAGTTCGGGCCGAGGTTGAAGTTCGGGCCGAAAATGAAGTTCGGGCCGGGAATAGTGAAGAGTTCGGGCCGAACTTGTTCTTGGCAGTGACGAACGAACCAGCTATTTTGGTTACTCGTGGGCGTGAAACGGACACCCGAGCTGAAAGTTATGAATGTTTTAGTATAGCACCTTTTGTCACACAATCTTGGATATTGAAGAGTTCGGGCCGAGGAGGGATGTTCGGGCCGAAGTGGTGTTCGGGCCGTAGTGCGATGTTCGGGCCGAAGTGGTGTTCGGGCCGAAGTGGTGTTCGGGCCGAAGTTCGGTGTTCGGGCCGAGGATGATGTTCGGGCCGAGGTTGAAGTTCGGGCCGAGGTCGGAGTTCAGGCCGAGGTTGAAGTTCGGGCCGAAAATGAAGTTCGGGCCGGGAACAGTGAAGAGTTCGGGCCGAACTTGTTCTTGGCAGTGACGAACGAACCAGCTAATTTGGTTACTCGTGGGCGTGAAACGGACACCCGAGCTGAAAGTTATGAATTTTTTAGTATAGCACCTTTTGTCACACAATATTGGATATTGAAGAGTTCGGGCCGAAGAGGGATGTTCGGGCCGAAGTGGTGTTCGGGCCTAAGTGGGATGTCCGGGCCGAAGTGGTGTTCGGGCCAAAGTGGTGTTCGGGCCGAAGTTCGGTGTTCGGGCCGAGGATGATATTCGGGCCGAGGTTGAAGTTCGGGCCGAGGTTGAAGGTCGGGCCGAGGTTGAAGTTCGGGCCGAAAATGAAGTTCGGGCCGGGAACAGTGAAGAGTTCGGGCCGAACTTGTTCTTGGCAGTGACGAACGAACCAGCTATTTTGGTTACTCGTGGGCGTGAAACGGACACCCGAGCTGAAAGTTATGAATGTTTTAGTATAACACCTTTTGTCACACAATCTTGGATATTGAAGAGTTCGGGCCGAAGAGGGATGTTCGGGCCGAAGTCGTGTTCGGGCCGAAGTGCGATGTTCGGGCCGAAGTGGTGTTCGGGCCGAAGTGGTGTTCGGGCCGAAGTTCGGTGTTCGGGCCGAGGATGATGTTCGGGCCGAGGTTGAAGTTCGGGCCGAGGTCGGAGTTCGGGCCGAGGTTGAAGTTCGGGCCGAGGTTTAAGTTCGGGGCGGGAACAGTGAAGAGTTCGGGCCGAACTTGTTCTTGGCAGTGACGAACGAACCAGCTATTTTGGTTACTCGTGGGCGTGAAACGGACACCCGAGCTGAAAGTTATGAATGTTTTAGTATAGCACCTTTTGTCACACAATATTGGATATTGAAGAATTCGGGCCGAAGAGGGATGTTCGGGCCGAAGTGGTGTTCGGGCCGAAGTGGTGTTCGGGCCGAAGTTCGGTGTTCGGGCCGAGGATGATGTTCGGGCCGAGGTTGAAGTTCGGGCCGAGGTCGGAGTTCGGGCCGAGGTTGAAGTTCGGGCCGAGGTTGAAGTTCGGGCCGAAAATGAAGTTCGGGCCGGGAACAGTGAAGAGTTCGGGCCGAACTTGTTCTTGGCAGTGACGAACGAACCATCTATTTTGGTTACTCGTGGGCGTGAAACGGACACCCGAGCTGAAAGTTATGAATGTTTTAGTATAACACCTTTTGTCACACAATCTTGGATATTGAAGAGTTCGGGCCGAAGAGGGATGTTCGGGCCGAAGTGGTGTTCGGGCCGAAGTGCGATGTTCGGGCCGAAGTGGTGTTCGGGCGGAAGTGGTGTTCGGGCCGAAGTTCGGTGTTCGGGCCGAGGATGATGTTCGGCCCGAGGTCGGAGTTCGGGCCGAGGTTGAGGTTCGGGCCGAGGTTGAAGTTCGGGCTGAAAATGAAGTTCGGGCCGGGAACAGTGAAGAGTTCGGGCCGAACTTGTACTTGGCAGTGACGAACGAACAAGCTATTTTGGTTACTCGTGGGCGTGAAACGGACACCCGAGCTGAAAGTTATGAATGTTTTAGTATAGCACCTTTTGTCACACAATATTGGATATTGAAGAGTTCGGGCCGAAGAGGGATGTTCGGGCCGAAGTGGTGTTCGGGCCGAAGTGGGATGTTCGGGCCGAAGTGGTGTTCGGGCCGAAGTTCGGTGTTCGGGCCGAGGATGATGTTCGGGCCGAGGTTGAAGTTCGGGCCGAGGTCGGAGTTCGGGCCGAGGTTGAAGTTCGGGCCGAGGTTGAAGTTCGGGCCGAAAATGAAGTTCGGGCCGGGAATAGTGAAGAGTTCGGGCCGAACTTGTTCTTGGCAGTGACGAACGAACCAGCTATTTTGGTTACTCGTGGGCGTGAAACGGACACCCGAGCTGAAAGTTATGAATGTTTTAGTATAGCACCTTTTGTCACACAATCTTGGATATTGAAGAGTTCGGGCCGAGGAGGGATGTTCGGGCCGAAGTGGTGTTCGGGCCGAAGTGCGATGTTCGGGCCGAAGTGGTGTTCGGGCCGAAGTGGTGTTCGGGCCGAAGTTCGGTGTTCGGGCCGAAGTTCGGTGTTCGGGCCGAGGATGGTGTTCGGGCCGAGGTTGAAGTTCGGGCCGAGGTCGGAGTTCAGGCCGAGGTTGAAGTTCGGGCCGAAAATGAAGTTCGGGCCGGGAACAGTGAAGAGTTCGGGCCGAACTTGTTCTTGGCAGTGACGAACGAACCAGCTAATTTGGTTACTCGTGGGCGTGAAACGGATACCCGAGCTGAAAGTTATGAATGTTTTAGTATAGCACCTTTTGTCACACAATATTGGATATTGAAGAGTTCGGGCCGAAGAGGGATGTTCGGGCCGAAGTGGTGTTCGGGCCTAAGTGGGATGTCCGGGTCGAAGTGGTGTTCGGGCCAAAGTGGTGTTCGGGCCGAAGTTCGGTGTTCGGGCCGAGGATGATGTTCGGGCCGAGGTTGAAGTTCGGGCCGAGGTTGAAGGTCGGGCCGAGGTTGAAGTTCGGGCCAAAAATGAAGTTCGGGCCGGGAACAGTGAAGAGTTCGGGCCGAACTTGTTCTTGGCAGTGACGAACGAACCAGCTATTTTGGTTACTCGTGGGCGTGAAACGGACACCCGAGCTGAAAGTTATGAATGTTTTAGTATAGCACCTTTTGTCACACAATATTGGATATTGAAGAGTTCGGGCCGAAGAGGGATGTTTGGGCCGAAGTGGTGTTCGGGCCGAAGTGGTGTTCGGGCCGAAGTGGGATGTTCGGGCCGAAGCGGTGTTCGGGCCGAAGTGGTGTTCGGGCCGAGGTTGAAGTTCGGGCCGAGGTCGGAGTTCGGGCCGAGGTTGAAGTTCGGGCCGAGGTTTAAGTTCGGGCCGGGAACAGTGAAGAGTTCGGGCCGAACTTGTTCTTGGCAGTGACGAACGAACCAGCTATTTTGGTTACTCGTGGGCGTGAAACGGACACCCGAGCTGAAAGTTATGAATGTTTTAGTATAGCACCTTTTGTCACACAATATTGGATATTGAAGAGTTCGGGCCGAAGAGGGATGTTCGGGCCGAAGTGGTGTTCGGGCCGAAGTGGTGTTCGGGCCGAAGTGGGATGTTCGGGCCGAAGTGGTGTTCGGGCCGAAGTGGTGTTCGGGCCGAAGTTCGGTGTTCGGGCCGAGGATGATGTTCGGGCCGAGGTTGAAGTTCGGGCCGAGGTCGGAGTTCGGGCCGAGGTTGAAGTTCGGGCCGAGGTTTAAGTTCGGGCCGGGAACAGTGAAGAGTTCGGGCCGAACTTGTTCTTGGCAGTGACGAACGAACCAACTATTTTGGTTACTCGTGGGCGTGAAACGGACACCCGAGCTGAAAGTTATGAATGTTTTAGTATAGCACCTTTTGTCACACAATATTGGATATTGAAGAGTTCGGGCCGAAGAGGGATGTTCGGGCCGAAGTGGTGTTCTGGCCGAAGTGGTGTTCGGGCCGAAGTGGGATGTTCGGGCCGAAGTGGAGTTCGGGCCGAAGTGGTGTTCGGGTCGAAGTTCGGTGTTCGGGCCGAGGATGATGTTCGGGCGGAGGTTGAAGTTCGGGCCGAGGTCGGAGTTCGGGCCGAGGTTGAAGTTCGGGCCGAAAATGAAGTTCGGGCCGGGAACAGTGAAGAGTTCGGGCCGAACTTGTTCTTGGCAGTGTCGAACGAACCAGCTATTTTGGTTACTCGTGGGCGTGAAACGGACACCCGAGCTGAAAGTTATGAATGTTTTAGTATAGCACCTTTTGTCACACAATATTGGATATTTAAGAGTTCGGGCCGAAGAGGGATGTTCGGGCCGAAGTGGTGTTCGGGCCGAAGTGGGATGTTCGGGCCGAAGTGGTGTTCGGGCCGAAGTGGTGTTCGGGCCGAAGTTCGGTGTTCGGGCCGAGGATGATGTTCGGGCCGAGGTCGGAGTTCGGGCCGAGGTCGGAGTTCGGGCCGAGGTCGGAGTTCGGGCCGAGGTTGATGTTCGGGCCGAAAATGAAGTTCGGGCCGGGAACAGGGAAGAGTTCGGGCCGAAGTTGTTCTTGGCAGTGACGAACGAACCAACTATTTTGGTTACTCGTGGGCGTGAAACGGACACCCGAGCTGAAAGTTATGAATGTTTTAGTATAGCACCTTTTGTCACACAATCTTGGATATTGAAGAGTTCGGGCCGAGGAGGGATGTTCGGGCCGAAGTGGTGTTCGGGCCGAAGTGCGATGTTCGGGCCGAAGTGGTGTTCGGGCCGAAGTTCGGTGTTCGGGCCGAAGTTCGGTGTTCGGGCCGAGGATGGTGTTCGGGCCGAGGTTGAAGTTCGGGCCGAGGTCGGAGTTCAGGCCGAGGTTGAAGTTCTGTCCGAAAATGAAGTTCGGGCCGGGAACAGTGAAGAGTTCGGGCCGAACTTGTTCTTGGCAGTGACGAACGAACCAGCTAATTTGGTTACTCGTGGGCGTGAAACGGACACCCGAGCTGAAAGTTATGAATGTTTTAGTATAGCACCTTTTGTCACACAATATTGGATATTGAAGAGTTCGGGCCGAAGAGGGATGTTCGGGCCGAAGTGGTGTTCGGGCCTAAGTGGGATGTCCGGGCCGAAGTGGTGTTCGGGCCAAAGTGGTGTTCGGGCCGAAGTTCGGTGTTCGGGCCGAGGATGATGTTCGGGCCGAGGTTGAAGGTCGGGCCGAGGTTGAAGTTCGGGCCGAAAATGAAGTTCGGGCCGGGAACAGTGAAGTGTTCGGGCCGAACTTGTTCTTGGCAGTGACGAACGAACCAGCTATTTTGGTTACTCGTGGGCGTGAAACGGACACCCGAGCTGAAAGTTATGAATGTTTTAGTATAGCACCTTTTGTCACACAATCTTGGATATTGAAGAGTTCGGGCCGAAGAGGGATGTTCGGGCCGAAGTGGTGTTCGGGCCGAAGTGCGATGTTCGGGCCGAAGTGGTGTTCGGGCCGAAGTTCGGTGTTCGGGCCGAGGATGATGTTCGGGCCGAGGTTGAAGTTCGGGCCGAGGTCGGAGTTCGGGCCGAGGTTGAAGTTCGGGCCGAGGTTTAAGTTCGGGCCGGGAACAGTGAAGAGTTCGGGTCGAACTTGTTCTTGGCAGTGACGAACGAACCAGCTATTTTGGTTACTCGTGGGCGTGAAACGGACACCCGAGCTGAAAGTTATGAATGTTTTAGTATAGCACCTTTTGTCACACAATATTGGATATTGAAGAGTTCGGGCCGAAGAGGGATGTTCGGGCCGAAGTGGTGTTCGGGCCGAAGTGGTGTTCGGGCCGAAGTGGGATGTTCGGGCCGAAGTGGTGTTCGGGCCGAAGTGGTGTTCGGGCCGAAGTTCGGTGTTCGGGCCGAGGATGATGTTCGGGCCGAGGTTGAAGTTCGGGCCGAGGTCGGAGTTCGGGCCGAGGTTGAAGTTCGGGCCGAGGTTTAAGTTCGGGCCGGGAACAGTGAAGAGTTCGGGCCGAACTTGTTCTTGGCAGTGACGAACGAACCAACTATTTTGGTTACTCGTGGGCGTGAAACGGACACCCGAGCTGAAAGTTATGAATGTTTTAGTATAGCACCTTTTGTCACACAATATTGGATATTGAAGAGTTCGGGCCGAAGAGGGATGTTCAGGCCGAAGTGGTGTTCGGGCCGAAGTGGTGTTCGGACCGAAGTGGGATGTTCGGGCCGAAGTGGAGTTCGGGCCGAAGTGGTGTTCGGGTCGAAGTTCGGTGTTCGGGCCGAGGATGATGTTCGGGCGGAGGTTGAAGTTCGGGCCGAGGTCGGAGTTCGGGCCGAGGTTGAAGTTCGGGCCGAAAATGAAGTTCGGGCCGGGAACAGTGAAGAGTTCGGGCCGAACTTGTTCTTGGCAGTGACGAACGAACCAGCTATTTTGGTTACTCGTGGGCGTGAAACGGACACCCGAGCTGAAAGTTATGAATGTTTTAGTATAGCACCTTTTGTCACACAATATTGGATATTTAAGAGTTCGGGCCGAAGAGGGATGTTCGGGCCGAAGTGGTGTTCGGGCCGAAGTGGGATGTTCGGGCCGAAGTGGTGTTCGGGCCGAAGTGGTGTTCGGGCCGAAGTTCGGTGTTCGGGCCGAGGATGATGTTCGGGCCGAGGTCGGAGTTCGGGCCGAGGTCGGAGTTCGGGCCGAAAATGAAGTTCGGGCCGGGAACAGTGAAGAGTTCGGGCCGAACTTGTTCTTGGCAGTGACGAACGAACCAGCTATTTTGGTTACTCGTGGGCGTGAAACGGACACCCGAGCTGAAAGTTATGAATGTTTTAGTATAGCACCTTTTGTCACACAATCTTGGATATTGAAGAGTTCAGGCCGAAGAGGGATGTTCGGGCCGAAGTGGTGTTCGGGCCGAAGTGCGATGTTCGGGCCGAAGTGGTGTTCGGGCGGAAGTGGTGTTCGGGCCGAAGTTCGGTGTTCGAGCCGAGGATGATGTTCGGGCCGAGGTCGGAGTTCGGGCCGAGGTTGAGGTTCGGGCCGAGGTTGAAGTTCGGGCTGAAAATGAAGTTCGGGGCCGGGAACAGTGAAGAGTTCGGGCCGAAGTTGTTCTTGACAGTGACGAACGAACCAACTATTTTGGTTACTCGTGGGCGTGAAACGGACACCCGAGCTGAAAGTTATGAATGTTTTAGTATAGCACCTTTTGTCACACAATCTTGGATATTGAAGAGTTCGGGCCGAAGAGGGATGTTCGGGCCGAAGTGGTGTTCGGGCCGAAGTGCGATGTTCGGGCCGAAGTGGTGTTCGGGCCGAAGTTCGGTGTTCGGGCCGAGGATGATGTTCGGGCCGAGGTTGAAGTTCGGGCCGAGGTCGGAGTTCGGGCCGAGGTTGAAGTTTGGGCCGAGGTTGAAGTTCGTGCCGAGGTTGAAGTTCGGGCCGAAAATGAAGTTCGGGCCGGGAACAGTGAAGAGTTCGGGCCGAACTTGTTCTTGGCAGTGACGAACGAACCAGCTATTTTGGTTACTCGTGGGCGTGAAACGGACACCCGAGCTGAAAGTTATGAATGTTTTAGTATAGCACCTTTTGTCACACAATCTTGGATATTGAAGAGTTCGGGCCGAAGAGGGATGTTCGGGCCGAAGTGGTGTTCGGGCCGAAGTGCGATGTTCGGGCCGAAGTGGTGTTCGGGCGGAAGTGGTGTTCAGGCCGAAGTTCGGTGATCGAGCCGAGGATGATGTTCGGGCCGAGGTCGGAGTTCGGGCCGAGGTTGAGGTTCGGGCCGAGGTTGAAGTTCGGGCTGAAAATGAAGTTCGGGGCCGGGAACAGTGAAGAGTTCGGGCCGAACTTGTTCTTGGCAGTGACGAACGAACCAGCTATTTTGGTTACTCGTGGGCGTGAAACGGACACCCGAGCTGAAAGTTATGAATGTTTTAGTATAGCACCTTTTGTCACACAATCTTGGATATTGAAGAGTTCGGGCCGAAGAGGGATGTTCGGGCCGAAGTGGTGTTCGGGCCGAAGTGGGATGTTCGGGCCGAAGTGGAGTTCGGGCCGAAGTTGTGTTCGGGCCGAAGTTCGGTGTTCGGGCCGAGGATGATGTTCGGGCTGAGGTTGAAGTTCTGGCCGAGGTCGGAGTTCGGGACGAGGTTGAAGTTCGGGCCGAAAATGAAGTTCGGGCCGGGAACAGTGAAGAGTTCGGGCCGAACTTGTTCTTGGCAGTGACGAACGAACCAGCTATTTTGGTTACTCGTGGGCGTGAAACGGACACCCGAGCTGAAAGTTATGAATGTTTTAGTATAGCACCTTTTGTCACACAATATTGGATATTGAAGAGTTCGGGCCGAAGAGGGATGTTCGGGCCGAAGTGGTGTTCGGGCCGAAGTGGGATGTTCGGGCCGCAGTGGTGTTCGGGCCGAAGTGGTGTTCGGGCCGAAGTTCGGTGTTCGGGCCGAGGATGATGTTCGGGCCGAGGTCGGAGTTCGGGCCGAGGTCGGAGTTCGGGCCGAGGTTGAAGTTCGGGCCGAAAATGAAGTTCGGGCTGGGAACAGTGAAGAGTTCGGGCCGAAGTTGTTCTTGGCAGTGACGAACGAACCAGCTATTTTGGTTACTCGTGGGCGTGAAACGGACACCCGAGCTGAAAGTTATGAATGTTTTAGTATAGCACCTTTTGTCACACAATCTTGGATATTGAAGAGTTCGGGCCGAAGAGGGATGTTCGGGCCGAAGTGGTGTTCGGGCCGAAGTGGGATGTTCGGGCCGAAGTGGAGTTCGGGCCGAAGTTGTGTTCGGGCCGAAGTTCGGTGTTCGGGCCGAGGATGATGTTCGGGCTGAGGTTGAAGTTCTGGCCGAGGTCGGAGTTCGGGACGAGGTTGAAGTTCGGGCCGAAAATGAAGTTCGGGCCGGGAACAGTGAAGAGTTCGGGCCGAACTTGTTCTTGGCAGTGACGAACGAACCAGCTATTTTGGTTACTCGTGGGCGTGAAACGGACACCCGAGCTGAAAGTTATGAATGTTTTAGTATAGCACCTTTTGTCACACAATATTGGATATTGAAGAGTTCGGGCCGAAGAGGGATGTTCGGGCCGAAGTGGTGTTCGGGCCGAAGTGGGATGTTCGGGCCGCAGTGGTGTTCGGGCCGAAGTGGTGTTCGGGCCGAAGTTCGGTGTTCGGGCCGAGGATGATGTTCGGGCCGAGGTCGGAGTTCGGGCCGAGGTCGGAGTTCGGGCCGAGGTTGAAGTTCGGGCCGAAAATGAAGTTCGGGCTGGGAACAGTGAAGAGTTCGGGCCGAAGTTGTTCTTGGCAGTGACGAACGAACCAGCTATTTTGGTTACTCGTGGGCGTGAAACGGACACCCGAGCTGAAAGTTATGAATGTTTTAGTATAGCACCTTTTGTCACACAATCTTGGATATTGAAAAGTTCGGGCCGAAGAGGGATGTTCGGGCCGAAGTGGTGTTCGGGCCGAAGTGCGATGTTCGGGCCGAAGTGGTGTTCGGGCCGAAGTTCGGTGTTCGGGCCGAGGATGATGTTCGGGCCGAGGTTGAAGTTCGGGCCGAGGTCGGAGTTCGGGCCGAGGTTGAAGTTCGGGCCGAAAATGAAGTTCGGGCCGGGAACAGTGAAGAGTTCGGGCCGAACTTGTTCTTGGCAGTGACGAACGAACCAGCTATTTTGGTTACTCGTGGGCGTGAAACGGACACCCGAGCTGAAAGTTATGAATGTTTTAGTATAGCACCTTTTGTCACACAATATTGGATATTGAAGAGTTCGGGCCGAAGAGGGATGTTCGGGCCGAAGTGGTGTTCGGGCCGAAGTGGGATGTTCGGGCCGAAGTGGTGTTCGGGCCGAAGTTCGGTGTTCGGGCCGAGGATGATGTTCGGGCCGAGGTTGAAGTTCGGGCCGAGGTCGGAGTTCGGGCCGAGGTTGAAGTTTGGGCCGAGGTTGAAGTTCGTGCCGAGGTTAAAGTTCGGGCCGAAAATGAAGTTCGGGCCGGGAACAGTGAAGAGATCGGGCCGAACTTGTTCTTGGCAGTGACGAACGAACCAGCTATTTTGGTTACTCCTGGGCGTGAAACGGACACCCGAGCTGAAAGTTATGAATGTTTTAATATAGCACCTTTTGTCACACAATCTTGGATATTGAAGAGTTCGGGCCGAAGAGGGATGTTCGGGCCGAAGTGGTGTTCGGGCCGAAGTGCGATGTTCGGGCCGAAGTGGTGTTCGGGCCGAAGTGGTGTTCGGGCCGAAGTTCGGTGTTCGGGCCGAGGATGATCTTCGGGCTGAGGTTGAAGTTCGGGCCGAGGTCGGAGTTCGGGCCGAGGTTGAAGTTCGGGCCAAGGTTGAAGTTCGGGCCGGGAGCAGTGAAGAGTTCGGGCCGAACTTGTTCTTGGCAGTGACGAACGAACCAGCTATTTTGGTTACTCGTGGGCGTGAAACGGACACCCGATCTGAAAGTTATGAATGTTTTAGTATAGCACCTTTTGTCACACAATCTTGGATATTGAAGAGTTCGGGCCGAAGAGGGATGTTCGGGCCGAAGTGGTGTTCGGGCCGAAGTGCGATGTTCGGGCCGAAGTGGTGTTCGGGCCGAAGTGGTGTTCGGGCCGAAATTCGGTGTTCGGGAAGAGGATGATGTTCGGGCCGAGGTTGAAGTTCGGGCCGAGGTCGGAGTTCGGGCCGAGGTTGAAGTTCGGGCCGAGGTTGAAGTTCGGGCCGGGAACAGTGAAGAGTTCGGGCCGAACTTGTTCTTGGCAGTGACGAACGAACCAGCTATTTTGGTTACTCGTGGGCGTGAAACGGATACCCGAGCTGAAAGTTATGAATGTTTTAGTATAGCACCTTTTGTCACACAATATTGGATATTGAAGAGTTCGGGCCGAAGTGGTGTTCGGGCCGAAGTGGGATGTTCGGGCCGAAGTGGTGTTCGGGCCGAAGTGGTGTTCGGGCCGAAGTTCGGTGTTCGGCCCGAGGATGATGTTCGGGCCGAGGTTGAAGTTCGGGCCGAGGTCGGAGTTCGGGCCGAGGTTGAAGTTCGGGCCGAGGTTGAAGTTCGGGCCGAAAATGAAGTTCGGGCCGGGAACAGTGAAGAGTTCGGGCCGAACTTGTTCTTGGCAGTGACGAACGAACCAGCTATTTCGGTTACTCGTGGGCGTGAAACGGACACCCGAGCTGAAAGTTATGAATGTTTTAGTATAGCACCTTTTGTCACACAATCTTGGATATTGAAGAGTTCGGGCCGAAGAGGGATGTTCGGGCCGAAGTGGTGTTCGGGCCGAAGTGCGATGTTCGGGCCGAAGTGGTGTTCGGGCGGAAGTGGTGTTCGGGCCAAAGTTCGGTGTTCGGGCCGAGGATGATGTTCGGGCCGAGGTCGGAGTTCGGGCCGAGGTTGAGGTTCGGGCCGAGGTTGAAGTTCGGGCTGAAAATGAAGTTCGGGCCGGGAACAGTGAAGAGTTCGGGCCGAACTTGTACTTGGCAGTGACGAACGAACCAGCTATTTTGGTTACTCGTGGGCGTGAAACGGACACCCGAGCTGAAAGTTATGAATGTTTTAGTATAGCACCTTTTGTCACACAATCTTGGATATTGAAGAGTTCGGGCCGAAGAGGGATGTTCGGGCCGAAGTGGTGTTCGGGCCGAAGTGGGATGTTCGGGCCGAAGTGGAGTTCGGGCCGAAGTGGTGTTCGGGTCGAAGTTCGGTGTTCGGGCCGAGGATGATGTTCGGGCCGAGGTTGAAGTTCGGGCCGAGGTCGGAGTTCGGGCCGAGGTTGAAGTTCGGGCCGAAAATGAAGTTCGGGCCGGGAACAGTGAAGAGTTCGGGCCGAACTTGTTCTTGGCAGTGACGAACGAACCAGCTATTTTGGTTACTCGTGGGCGTGAAACGGACACCCGAGCTGAAAGTTATGAATGTTTTAGTATAGCACCTTTTGTCACACAATATTGGATATTGAAGAGTTCGGGCCGAAGAGGGATGTTCGGGCCGAAGTGGTGTTCGGGCCGAAGTGGGATGTTCGGGCCGAAGTGGTGTTCGGGCCGAAGTGGTGTTCGGGCCGAAGTTCGGTGTTCGGGCCGAGGATGATGTTCGGGCCGAGGTCGGAGTTCGGGCCGAGGTCGGAGTTCGGGCCGAGGTCGGAGTTCGGGCCGAGGTCGGAGTTCGGGCCGAAAATGAAGTTCGGGCCGGGAACAGTGAAGAGTTCGGGCCGAAGTTGTTCTTGGCAGTGACGAACGAACCAGCTATTTTGGTTACTCGTGGGCGTGAAACGGACACCCGAGCTGAAAGTTATGAATGTTTTAGTATAGCACCTTTTGTCACACAATCTTGGATATTGAAGAGTTCGGGCCGAAGAGGGATGTTCGGGCCGAAGTGGTGTTCGGGCCGAAGTGCGATGTTCGGGCCGAAGTGGTGTTCGGGCCGAAGTTCTGTGTTCGGGCCGAGGATGATGTTCGGGCCGAGGTTGAAGTTCGGGCCGAGGTCGGAGTTCGGGCCGAGGTTGAAGTTCGGGCCGAAAATGAAGTTCGGGCCGGGAACAGTGAAGAGTTCGGGCCGAACTTGTTCTTGGCAGTGACGAACGAACCAGCTATTTTGGTTACTCGTGGGCGTGAAACGGACACCCGAGCTGAAAGTTATGAATGTTTTAGTATAGCACCTTTTGTCACACAATATTGGATATTGAAGAGTTCGGGCCGAAGAGGGATGCTCGGGCCGAAGTGGTGTTCGGGCCGAAGTGGGATGTTCGGGCCGAAGTGGTGTTCGGGCCGAAGTGGTGTTCGGGCCGAAGTTCGGTGTTCGGGCCGAGGATGATGTTCGGGCCGAGGTTGAAGTTCGGGCCGAGGTCGGAGTTCGGGCCGAGGTTGAAGTTCGGGCCGAGGTTGAAGTTCGGGCCGAAAATGAAGTTCGGGCCGGGAACAGTGAAGAGGTAGGGCCGAACTTGTTCTTGGCAGTGACGAACGAACCAGCTATTTTGGTTACTCGTGGGCGTGAAACGGACACCCGAGCTGAAAGTTATGAATGTTTTAGTATAGCACCTTTTGTCACACAATCTTGGATATTGAAGAGTTCGGGCCGAAGAGGGATGTTCGGGCCGAAGTGGTGTTCGGGCCGAAGTGCGATGTTCGGGCCGAAGTGGTGTTCGGGCGGAAGTCGTGTTCGGGCCGAAGTTCGGTGTTCGAGCCGAGGATGATGTTCGGGCCGAGGTCGGAGTTCGGGCCGAGGTTGAGGTTCGGGCCGAGGTTGAAGTTCGGGCTGAAAATGAAGTTCGGGGCCGGGAATAGTGAAGATTTCGGGCCGAACTTGTTCTTGGCAGTGACGAACGAACCAGCTATTTTGGTTACTCGTGGGCGTGAAACGGACACCCGAGCTGAAAGTTATGAATGTTTTAGTATAGCACCTTTTGTCACACAATCTTGGATATTGAAGAGTTCGGGCCGAAGAGGGATGTTCGGGCCGAAGTGGTGTTCGGGCCGAAGTGGGATGTTCGGGCCGAAGTGGAGTTCGGGCCGAAGTGGTGTTCGGGCCGAAGTTCGGTGTGCGGGCCGAGGATGATGTTCGGGCCGAGGTTGAAGTTCTGGCCGAGGTCGGAGTTCGGGCCGAGGTTGAAGTTCGGGCCGAAAATGAAGTTCGGGCCGGGAACAGTGAAGAGTTCGGGCCGAACTTGTTCTTGGCAGTGACGAACGAACCAGCTATTTTGGTTACTCGTGGGCGTGAAACGGACACCCGAGCTGAAAGTTATGAATGTTTTAGTATAGCACCTTTTGTCACACAATATTGGATATTGAAGAGTTCGGGCCGAAGAGGGATGTTCGGGCCGAAGTGGTGTTCGGGCCGAAGTGGGATGTTCGGGCCGAAGTGGTGTTCGGGCCGAAGTGGTGTTCGGGCCGAAGTTCGGTGTTCGGGCCGAGGATGATGTTCGGGCCGAGGTCGGAGTTCGGGCCGAGGTCGGAGTTCGGGCCGAGGTTGAAGTTCGGGCCGAAAATGAAGTTCGGGCTGGGAACAGTGAAGAGTTCGGGCCGAAGTTGTTCTTGGCAGTGACGAACGAACCAGCTATTTTGGTTACTCGTGGGCGTGAAACGGACACCCGAGCTGAAAGTTATGAATGTTTTAGTATAGCACCTTTTGTCACACAATCTTGGATATTGAAGAGTTCGGGCCGAAGAGGGATGTTCGGGCCGAAGTGGTGTTCGGGCCGAAGTGCGATGTTCGGGCCGAAGTGGTGTTCGGGCCGAAGTTCGGTGTTCGGGCCGAGGATGATGTTCGGGCCGAGGTTGAAGTTCGGGCCGAGGTCGGAGTTCGGGCCGAGGTTGAAGTTCGGGCCGAAAATGAAGTTCGGGCCGGGAACAGTGAAGAGTTCGGGCCGAACTTGTTCTTGGCAGTGACGAACGAACCAGCTATTTTGGTTACTCGTGGGCGTGAAACGGACACCCGATCTGAAAGTTATGAATGTTTTAGTATAGCACCTTTTGTCACACAATATTGGATATTGAAGAGTTCGGGCCGAAGAGGGATGTTCGGGCCGAAGTGGTGTTCGGGCCGAAGTGGGATGTTCGGGCCGAAGTGGTGTTCGGGCCGAAGTGGTGTTCGGGCCGAAGTTCGGTGTTCGGGCCGAGGATGATGTTCGGGCCGAGGTCGGAGTTCGGGCCGAGGTCGGAGTTCGGGCCGAGGTTGAAGTTCGGGCCGAAAATGAAGTTCGGGCTGGGAACAGTGAAGAGTTCGGGCCGAAGTTGTTCTTGGCAGTGACGAACGAACCAGCTATTTTGGTTACTCGTGGGCGTGAAACGGACACCCGAGCTGAAAGTTATGAATGTTTTAGTATAGCACCTTTTGTCACACAATATTGGATATTGAAGAGTTCGGGCCGAAGAGGGATGTTCGGGCCGAAGTGGTGTTCGGGCCGAAGTGGGATGTTCGGGCCGAAGTGGTGTTCGGGCCGAAGTGGTGTTCGGGCCGAAGTTCGGTGTTCGGGCCGAGGATGATGTTCGGGCCGAGGTTGAAGTTCGGGCCGAGGTCGGAGTTCGGGCCGAGGTTGAAGTTCGGGCCGAAAATGAAGTTCGGGCCGGGAACAGTGAAGAGTTCGGGCCGAACTTGTTCTTGGCAGTGACGAACGAACCAGCTATTTTGGTTACTCGTGGGCGTGAAACGGACACCCGAGCTGAAAGTTATGAATGTTTTAGTATAGCACCTTTTGTCACACAATCTTGGATATTGAAGAGTTCGGGCCGAAGAGGGATGTTCGGGCCGAAGTGGTGTTCGGGCCGAAGTTCGGTGTTCGGGCCGAGGATGATGTTCGGGCCGAGGTTGAAGTTCTGGCCGAGGTCGGAGTTCGGGCCGAGGTTGAAGTTCGGGCCGAAAATGAAGTTCGGGCCGGGAACAGTGAAGAGTTCGGGCCGAACTTGTTCTTGGCAGTGACGAACGAACCAGCTATTTTGGTTACTCGTGGGCGTGAAACGGACACCCGAGCTGAAAGTTATGAATGTTTTAGTATAGCACCTTTTGTCACACAATATTGGATATTGAAGAGTTCGGGCCGAAGAGGGATGTTCGGGCCGAAGTGGTGTTCGGGCCGAAGTGGGATGTTCGGGCCGAAGTGGTGTTCGGGCCGAAGTGGTGTTCGGGCCGAAGTTCGGTGTTCGGGCCGAGGATGATGTTCGGGCCGAGGTCGGAGTTCGGGCCGAGGTCGGAGTTCGGGCCGAGGTTGAAGTTCGGGCCGAAAATGAAGTTCGGGCTGGGAACAGTGAAGAGTTCGGGCCGAAGTTGTTCTTGGCAGTGACGAACGAACCAGCTATTTTGGTTACTCGTGGGCGTGAAACGGACACCCGAGCTGAAAGTTATGAATGTTTTAGTATAGCACCTTTTGTCACACAATCTTGGATATTGAAGAGTTCGGGCCGAAGAGGGATGTTCGGGCCGAAGTGGTGTTCGGGCCGAAGTGCGATGTTCGGGCCGAAGTGGTGTTCGGGCCGAAGTTCGGTGTTCGGGCCGAGGATGATGTTCGGGCCGAGGTTGAAGTTCGGGCCGAGGTCGGAGTTCGGGCCGAGGTTGAAGTTCGGGCCGAAAATGAAGTTCGGGCCGGGAACAGTGAAGACTTCGGGCCGAACTTGTTCTTGGCAGTGACGAACGAACCAGCTATTTTGGTTACTCGTGGGCGTGAAACGGACACCCGAGCTGAAAGTTATGAATGTTTTAGTATAGCACCTTTTGTCACACAATATTGGATATTGAAGAGTTCGGGCCGAAGAGGGATGTTCGGGCCGAAGTGGTGTTCGGGCCGAAGTGGGATGTTCGGGCCGAAGTGGTGTTCGGGCCGAAGTGGTGTTCGGGCCGAAGTTCGGTGTTCGGGCCGAGGATGATGTTCGGGCCGAGGTTGAAGTTCGGGCCGAGGTCGGAGTTCGGGCCGAGGTTGAAGTTCGGGCCGAAAATGAAGTTCGGGTCGGGAACAGTGAAGAGTTCGGGCCGAACTTGTTCTTGGCAGTGACGAACGAACCAGCTATTTTGGTTACTCGTGGGCGTGAAACGGACACCCGAGCTGAAAGTTATGAATGTTTTAGTATAGCACCTTTTGTCACACAATATTGGATATTGAAGAGTTCGGGCCGAAGAGGGATGTTCGGGCCGAAGTGGTGTTCGGGCCGAAGTGTGGGATGTTCGGGCCGAAGTGGTGTTCGGGCCGAAGTTCGGTGTTCGGGCCGAGGATGATGTTCGGGCCGAGGTTGAAGTTCGGGCCGAGGTCGGAGTTCGGGCCGAGGTTGAAGTTCGGGCCGAGGTTGAAGTTCGGGCCGAGGTTGAAGTTCGGGCCGAAAATGAAGTTCGGGCCGGGAACAGTGAAGAGATCGGGCCGAACTTGTTCTTGGCAGTGACGAACGTACCAGCTATTTTGGTTACTCGTGGGCGTTAAACGGACACCCGAGCTGAAAGTTATGAATGTTTTAATATAGCACCTTTTGTCACACAATCTTGGATATTGAAGAGTTCGGGCCGAAGAGGGATGTTCGGGCCGAAGTGGTGTTCGGGCCGAAGTGCGATGTTCGGGCCGAAGTGGTGTTCGGGCCAAAGTGGTGTTCGGGCCGAAGTTCGGTGTTCGGGCCGAGGATGATGTTCGGGCTGAGGTTGTAGGTCGGGCCGAGGTCGGAGTTCGGGCCGAGGTTGAAGTTCGGGCCGAGGTTGAAGTTCGGGCCGTGAGCAGTGAAGAGTTCGGGCCGAACTTGTTCTTGGCGGTGACGAACGAACCATCTATTTTGGTTACTCGTGGGCGTGAAACGGACACCCGAGCTGAAGGTTATGAATGTTTTAGTATAGCACCTTTTGTCACACAATATTGGATATTGAAGAGTTCGTGCCGAAGAGGGATGTTCGGGCCGAAGTGGTGTTCGGGCCGAAGTGGGATGTTCGGGCCGAAGTGGTGTTCGGGCCGAAGTTCGGTGTTCGGGCCGAGGATGATGTTCGGGCCGAGGTTGAAGTTCGGGCCGAGGTCGGAGTTCGGGCCGAGGTTGAAGTTCGGGCCGAGGTTGAAGTTCGGGCCGAGGTTGAAGTTCGGGCCGAAAATGAAGTTCGGGCCGGGAACAGTGAAGAGATCGGGCCGAACTTGTTCTTGGCAGTGACGAACGAACCAGCTATTTTGGTTACTCGTGGGCGTGAAACGTACACCCGAGCTGAAAGTTATGAATGTTTTAATATAGCACCTTTTGTCACACAATCTTGGATATTGAAGAGTTCGGGCCGAAGAGGGATGTTCGGGCCGAAGTGGTGTTCGGGCCGAAGTGCGATGTTCGGGCCGAAGTGGTGTTCGGGCCGAAGTGGTGTTCGGGCCGAAGTTCGGTGTTCGGGCCGAGGATGATGTTCGGGCCGAGGTTGAAGTTCGGGCCGAGGACGGAGTTCGGGCCGAGGTTGAAGTTCGGGCCGAGGTTGAAGTTCGGGCCGGGAACAGTAAAGAGTTCGGGCCGAACTTGTTCTTGGCAGTGACGAACGAACCAGCTATTTTGGTTACTCGTGGGCGTGAAACGGATACCCGAGCTGAAAGTTATGAATGTTTTAGTATAGCACCTTTTGTCACACAATATTGGATATTGAAGAGTTCGGGCCGAAGTGGTGTTCGGGCCGAAGTGGGATGTTCGGGCCGAAGTGGTGTTCGGGCCGAAGTGGTGTTCGGGCCGAAGTTCGGTGTTCGGGCCGAGGATGATGTTCGGGCCGAGGTTGAAGTTCGGGCCGAGGTCGGAGTTCGGGCCGAGGTTGAAGTTCGGGCCGAGGTTGAAGTTCGGGCCGAAAATGAAGTTCGGGCCGGGAACAGTGAAGAGTTCGAGCCGAACTTGTTCTTGGCAGTGACGAACGAACCAACTATTTTGGTTACTTGTGGGCGTGAAACGGACACCCGAGCTGAAAGTTATGAATGTTTTAGTATAGCACCTTTTGTCACACAATCTTGGATATTTAAGAGTTCGGGCCGAAGAGGGATGTTCGGGCCGAAGTGGTGTTCGGGCCGAAGTGCGATGTTCGGGCCGAAGTGGTGTTCGGGCGGAAGTGGTGTTCGGGCCAAAGTTCGGTGTTCGGGCCGAGGATGATGTTCGGGCCGAGGTCGGAGTTCGGGCCGAGGTTGAGGTTCGGGCCGAGGTTGAAGTTCGGGCTGAAAATGAAGTTCGGGCCGGGAACAGTGAAGAGTTCGGGCCGAACTTGTACTTGGCAGTGACGAACGAACCAGCTATTTTGGTTACTCGTGGGCGTGAAACGGACACCCGAGCTGAAAGTTATGAATGTTTTAGTATAGCACCTTTTGTCACACAATCTTGGATATTGAAGAGTTCGGGCCGAAGAGGGATGTTCGGGCCGAAGTGGTGTTCGGGCCGAAGTGGGATGTTCGGGCCGAAGTGGAGTTCGGGCCGAAGTGGTGTTCTGGTCGAAGTTCGGTGTTCGGGCCGAGGATGATGTTCGGGCCGAGGTTGAAGTTCGGGCCGAGGTCGGAGTTCGGGCCGAGGTTGAAGTTCGGGCCGAAAATGAAGTTCGGGCCGGGAACAGTGAAGAGTTCGGGCCGAACTTGTTCTTGGCAGTGACGAACGAACCAGCTATTTTGGTTACTCGTGGGCGTGAAACGGACACCCGAGCTGAAAGTTATGAATGTTTTAGTATAGCACCTTTTGTCACACAATATTGGATATTGAAGAGTTCGGGCCGAAGAGGGATGTTCGGGCCGAAGTGGTGTTCGGGCCGAAGTGGGATGTTCGGGCCGAAGTGGTGTTCGGGCCGAAGTGGTGTTCGGGCCGAAGTTCGGTGTTCGGGCCGAGGATGATGTTCGGGCCGAGGTCGGAGTTCGGGCCGAGGTCGGAGTTCGGGCCGAGGTCGGAGTTCGGGCCGAGGTTGAAGTTCGGGCCGAAAATGAAGTTCGGGCCGGGAACAGTGAAGAGTTCGGGCCGAAGTTGTTCTTGGCAGTGACGAACGAACCAGCTATTTTGGTTACTCGTGGGCGTGAAACGGACACCCGAGCTGAAAGTTATGAATGTTTTAGTATAGCACCTTTTGTCACACAATCTTGGATATTGAAGAGTTCGGGCCGAAGAGGGATGTTCGGGCCGAAGTGGTGTTCGGGCCGAAGTGCGATGTTCGGGCCGAAGTGGTGTTCGGGCCGAAGTTCTGGGTTCGGGCCGAGGATGATGTTCGGGCCGAGGTTGAAGTTCGGGCCGAGGTCGGAGTTCGGGCCGAGGTTGAAGTTCGGGCCGAAAATGAAGTTCGGGCCGGGAACAGTGAAGAGTTCGGGCCGAACTTGTTCTTGGCAGTGACGAACGAACCAGCTATTTTGGTTACTCGTGGGCGTGAAACGGACACCCGAGCTGAAAGTTATGAATGTTTTAGTATAGCACCTTTTGTCACACAATATTGGATATTGAAGAGTTCGGGCCGAAGAGGGATGCTCGGGCCGAAGTGGTGTTCGGGCCGAAGTGGGATGTTCGGGCCGAAGTGGTGTTCGGGCCGAAGTGGTGTTCGGGCCGAAGTTCGGTGTTCGGGCCGAGGATGATGTTCGGGCCGAGGTTGAAGTTCGGGCCGAGGTCGGAGTTCGGGCCGAGGTTGAAGTTCGGGCCGAGGTTGAAGTTCGGGTCGAAAATGAAGTTCGGGCCGGGAACAGTGAAGAGTTCGGGCCGAACTTGTTCTTGGCAGTGACGAACGAACCAGCTATTTTGGTTACTCGTGGGCGTGAAACGGACACCCGAGCTGAAAGTTATGAATGTTTTAGTATAGCACCTTTTGTCACACAATCTTGGATATTGAAGAGTTCAGGCCGAAGAGTGATGTTCGGGCCGAAGTGGTGTTCGGGCCGAAGTGCGATGTTCGGGCCGAAGTGGTGTTCGGGCGGAAGTCGTGTTCGGGCCGAAGTTCGGTGTTCGAGCCGAGGATGATGTTCGGGCCGAGGTCGGAGTTCGGGCCGAGGTTGAGGTTCGGGCCGAGGTTGAAGTTCGGGCTGAAAATGAAGTTCGGGGCCGGGAACAGTGAAGATTTCGGGCCGAACTTGTTCTTGGCAGTGACGAACGAACCAGCTATTTTGGTTACTCGTGGGCGTGAAACGGACACCCGAGCTGAAAGTTATGAATGTTTTAGTATAGCACCTTTTGTCACACAATCTTGGATATAATGGTGATTTTCGGTTAAAACAATTAACAAAACGCAGCGGAAAGTATTTATCACCATGAACGGATCTTGATATCAATCATACAATTAAACTATAAGAAAATCAAAGAGAATGGTATAAGAATTCATACCCTAGTTGCCTTTGATTATTGTGTATTCGGATGAAGTTGGTGATGGATTGAAACCAAGTATTCAATAGGAATACCTCTAAAAGTAATCCACACAACACTTGCAAGAACACCAAAGGAGGATGCTAGTCCTTGATTCTTGAGAGCAAAAAGAAGGAACAAAAACACACACACTTGTGTGTGTTTTGGACGTCCAACTTATGGAGTCAAAAAGAAAACACAAACTTTTCTTAAAGTTATGTGTAGTTAAATAACAAAGTTGGTCCAAAAGGAGGAAAAGAGGGAAGGTTTTATGGAGCCATTATTTCCCTTTAATGATGCCATAAACACCCTTTAATGATTTCCAAAAATCATACTTTCATTTTGCACTCTAGTCCCTTGTTATTTGTTTCTTCTAGTTTGCTCACAATAAAGTTTCAATATTAACAATTAATATTAAACTTATATATTATATACAAGCATGTAGCTTATATTAATATATAATGTAATTACCTTAATTACACTATATATCTTATGGTGTTAAGTGTTTAAGTGTGTGACCCTTTAGGCTCACAAACTACTAGCCATATAACTATATGTTATACGCGTGAAGCATATTCCAACAGCTCCCACTTGCGCACGTGATAACATCAAGTAGTTATACAAGCAAAGGTTAGAGTCTAGCAACCCGCCAATGCCCCTAGAAGTACATGAGGAGTTTCATAAAATCTTTGTTCAAAGTTTTTCGAGCAGTTATCCTTTTGTTACTGATACAATGTTGAATTTTAGACAAGGATTAATGTCAATCTAAAATTTCAACGATTCTGTTTCTCGATCTATACATTGAAGTAGATTACCAAAACCAATCAAGATTCATCTTGATTACCTTTTGGGTGTGGCCACACATACATCTATTCAAATCATCGAGGGGCCCAGTAGTATCTAATCCACATACGTGGAGGAACAAATTCTTTATTGACTACACGTGTTTGTCATATGTTTAATGACAAACCCGATAATGGTTGTTATAGCAGCCTTATTCAGGTCATCGTTTAACCATATCAAAGTTTGCCCCTCTACATACACAAACCAACTTGCATCTCAAGTCAGAGGATATGTGACAAAGCCTTTGTGAGATTCACTTGTGACATAAATCCAGGAAGTGATTTCTCATAGGTTGGGTCAGTCCAGTTGTGCATCATTATGAACAACATGTGAGTTTGATTTCATTATCCTTAGTCATACTAAGATAATGTCATCAATGCCCTCAGATTTGTCTTGATAATATTCCCATATTATTAATATGACAATGGACAATTTAGAATATAAAACACAGTAAATATTCAAGGATATAAACATGCAAATATAGAACACAGTAGATATTCATATAAAAACGATCATATCAAATATATCAATTTATTCCAATATAAACTGCTCACAGTTCCATTATCCAAATACTAAAACAGATTTACATGAAACTACTAGCTTGTCGAAGTCCAATGTTCCATTCATATTCAAGATGTTTGGTACAAGACATTGAGTTCGATAAAGCGTCAGCTAGTTAGTTACCTGTTTGAACTTTAAGTGTACGAATTTCACATATCTCGATAAATCATTCGAATGTAGTGAACCTTCGTAAATAGGATCTAGCGTCATCACGACCTATTTCAAAGCCAACATAAGTATAGCAAGTATACTTAGTTTCAGTTCAGTATCTCCACCATGACCAAGAAACATATATCCAGTACTTTAAAATACTTCAATGTGTTCTTAACAACAATCCAGTGACTGTCTCATGAATTCTGTTGGTATTTTCTAGTAAGGTCCCCTAAGGACGTTACATTTGGCCTAGTATTTCTTACAGCGTATATGATGAATGTAATAGCCGATTCATAGGGGATTACATTCATCCGCTTCACCACATCAGCCATCAGGTGTGGAAGGTCCTTGAGTCTCACTCATGGCATACGAGGACTTCCTCGTTTGGGAGTACCACTCTAAACCATTTAGAATTTTGTCAATGTAAGCACTTTGACTTAAACCAATTAACCGCTTTGATCTATCATTATAGATCTTTACTTCAAGTATGTATGTCGTGTCCCTACAATCCATCATGTCGAAACATTTTCCAAGCCAGGATTTTCATCTTGTAGCATGGTATATTGTTTCACATGAGTGACATGTCATCAACATGTATGACTTGAGAAACGACAACGCTCCCACTAGCTTTCATATATACACATACTCAGTTTGGGTTTTAGGTGAAACAAACGTTTTGATTTCATCATCAACCATATTTCATAGTCATAGTACACTACTTTGGCTATAAGAATCCTAATGTCTTTAGTAACAGGCGAGAAGGTTTCATCATTGTCAATCCAGTAGGATTGAGTGTAACCTTTTGCTACTATGAGAGATTTATAGGTGTGTATATTTTCATCCATGTCAACAGTCTTACTGTTTTGAGAAAGATCAACTAAGTTCAAAACTTGATTGTCTCTCATGGATTTTATTTTCGCATTCATAGCTTCAAGTCATTTTTCGAATTCAAAACTCGATAATGCAACTTGATAGTTAGGGGGTTCATAATGATCCTCGAAACTTGCTCCTCAGCATCGACATAAATCGATATCGTTCAGGTGCATGAAGTGTCCTTGCGGATCTATGAATGGGAACAACATCATCCTGTGGTCCAACATCTATATGTCCAGCCTCAGAATGATATTTGCTAGTGTTACCAGAAGGTTGTGTATCTTCACTTTGAATCTTGTCAAAGTCTATAGTGCTCCCACTTGCTTTGTGAAATGAGACTGTTCTCAAGAAACTCAGCATACCGAGTAACAACCATTTGTTCTCAGTTGGGAAGTAAAATAGTAATCGAAGATATACTTGATAGATATGGGCTCAAGTTTGTTCGGCATGTCTCGTTCCACGAGATCCTCACAACCCCAGATCCTCAAGTAAGACAAATTAGGGACTTTCCCACGCCATGTCTCATATGGTGTCTTTTTAACCTTTTGGTCGGAACCATATCAAGTATTCGAGCAGCAGACTTCAGTGCATGCCCCTCAAAAGGATAGTGTAAGAGTAGTAGGACTCATCATAGATCGCACCATGTCATACAGGGTCCGATATCTCCTTTCAGACGCACCATTATCTTGTGGAGTGTATGAAAGAGTGAATTGTGAGACAATCTCACGATGTGAGGGATGATCCAGAAACTATTGACTCATGTACTTTCATCCTTAATCAGGACTGAAAGCTTTTGTTGTCTTGCTAAGTTGATTTTCTACTTTTACTTTAGAAAGCTTTGAACGTTTCAAAGATTTCATGTTTATGTCTAATCAAGTAAACATAACCATAGCGACTGATATCATTAAAGCTTCCATGTTGATGTTTAATCAAGTAAACATAACCACATCGAATGATATCATCAGTGAAAGTAGGTGGCACCTTCCCTAGTCTTAGTTCTAAAAGGGCCACATACATCAGTATGTATGAGTCCAAGTAGATTTTTAGCTCTTTCGCCTACATGGGAGAAAAGCTTTCTTGTTATCTTTCCATAATATACAAGAGAGGCATTTTAAATGATTCATAATCATTTGTAAAGAAGCTCGTCGAGTTTTAGTATCAAAATGTGTTTCTTGTTTATGTGGAAAAGATGACGATGCTCTAGGTAAGTAGAATCCAAACCAATTTGGATCTTGAGTGCTACATTTGTATATAGAACTATCGTTTGAATTAGGATCATGTATATTAATTTCAAACATACTATTTACAAGGAATAGTTATAAAAAATGTTATCTTTCATAAAACAAAATATCATAATCCATTATTCAACAAACGATAAAGCTAAACAATGCATAATTGACAATTGTTCAAAACAATAATTAACGCATTAGGAAGGATAAGATCACAGCTTCTATTCATTTAGCTTTCTACTTCACATTCAATCTTGCACATTTGTGTAAATGTGAGTTCCATAACTAGTGTCATACACTCAAGATTTATCACGAAAAGTATAGAGTTCTATAATGAAGATACCTAATGTCCTTCATCAACTCTGCCACGTAGGCAGGACAATTCCTCCTTCAATGGCCAGTTTCATCGCAATGATGGCAAGAAATATCCTTTGCAGGGTGCTCCTTTTTAGCAGGTGGGGGAATCGTAGGTTTGGAAAAGTAAACTAGCTTACCCTTACCTAGACTCTTGCCTTTGTGCTTGCGGTTTACCTTCCCTGATTGCAAGAAAAGTATTGGGTAACCCTTGCTTAACCAGTTTTACCATAGCATGTTCAACGATTGTCTTCCCCATGCTATGTACTTTTAAAACACTTTTCAAACTGGTCATAGTCCTTGGATAGTGAGGTAAGAATCAAGCTCATTCCAAGAACTTGTGGTAAGGGTTAACCAAGACGTTCCATTGGATCAAGATAGCATTACATATTCAAGATGTAAGTGCTAACTGATTGGCCGTCCTCCTGATTGCAAGCGTGGAATGCTTTAACTGTTTTGAACAGTTCAAGTTCTGCCTTTTTGTTGAAATATCATTTTCAACTCGCTTATCATGTCATATGCTGTGAGTTCCTCGAAGTACTTTCGAATCTCGGGGTTCATGCTCACAAGCATATGAGTAGCAACTTCTTGGTGTTCGTTAAACGTTTCGGTAAAGGCTTGACGAACAGCAGCAGAATCACTGACAGGAGGTGCCTCAGGTAAGGCCTCTTATAGGTGTATCAACTTTCTCATCTCTAAGGACAATCCTTAGAATTCGATATCAGTAGATAAAGTTGATATTAGTCAGTTTCAGTTTTCAAGAACTGATTTTTGAGTGGAGATACTTAGGTTTTGATGTTGTTGTTATCTGTATAACAACCAAAGTTCAAAAAATAGTATTTTCAATAATAATTTCTTTTAATCAATTAACTACCCAATTAATTTTAATTAAAAGCTAAGATCCCATTGAGCTTCTATCATCGCATCAGTTGATCTGCTAGAGATGATAGATCCAATAGGTAGGTGACGATCAACAATTGCATTACAAGTGCAACTCTTAGAGGTATGGGACTTCATGGCACCTAGTGAACAAGCATCTAGGGTCAAGTGGCATGTTTGTCGCATCTTCGCCTCGAGTCAAGGTCTCACCGTTAACTTGATTAAGTCATCCAATGTGAAATCATGTCAAAATAAATCTAGGTCTCACCGTAGTGAATAATGACCTCGGATCTAAATTCAAACCACGTCTCACGTGAATTCAAAAATAGAAGCAAGTGATTATCAACCGATTGGACGGCGTGACTTAAATTTTAGGTATGTTTAAATTTTAATTAATAAAATTTTATTAAGATATGAATGAATCATGTACTTCATTCATATCACTTCATAAGTCGTTTAATAAACGGTAAAAACATTTAACGATTATTAAGGTTTAAGTTTCAAATCGTATTTAAACTTAGTTTAATCTCAAAACAATTTTAGATTAAAGGTTTAATCATCAATGATTAACTATTATTTTAAGTTTCAAATCATATTTAAACTTAGTTTAATCTCAAAACAATTTTAGATTAAAGGTTTAATCATCAATGATTAACTAGTAATTATCGATGATTAAATGTTTGGATGTTTTAATGTTTGTGTCAAAAAACCATTTTTAATTGTTTTATTTACTTGTATCTAATAGGAAAAGAAAACAACCACAAACATAAATAAAACATGCAACAAATTTTGTGCAAACCTCAACCGATGAAATCCTAGGTTCGGTCACGTGAGTCATCACGACGGACCGAAGGGTCAAACTAGGGGACGGGCCAACATGAACCCAAACGGGCCTACATAAACCCAATGGGCTCCCACTTGATCCAAGACATTCTTGAGCAAGTAGAACCCAAAATTGTGAAAAAGTGTAATCTGCCAGAAAATTCCAGCAGACTTTGAAGCCCGAAAAGTCACTGAAGGAGTCTTCGTTGGTCTTCCCGGCCTTCTGGAAAGTTGTAGCCCACGACTTTGCAAGCATTTTAGGCTTTTGAATCGCCCAAAACGGAGTCCGTATGCCTCTGGAAAACCTGTTTTCGTACAGCCCTCGCTTTTGTGACGGAAATTTGTTGTTTTCTTCATTAGTCTTCAATATTTTTTATCAACAATTTACAATAAAAAGATAAAATAAATACAATCTATTCTATTACTTTTACATTACAAATTGCCCCAAAAATGGCACCAAAAATAAAAGAAAAATAAATGAAACAAATTACAACAATTAAGCCAAAAAACAAGGCTTTTCCCAAACAACCAAACAACCAAACATCAACCACATTCATTCACAAATGGTCTAGGCTTTCATCGGTTTGCACAAACAAGCAACAATTGACAAGGCTTTGGCTTGGGATATGGCAAAAATACATGTTTTGCCATATCAACAAAATGGAATTAAAAATTAAATTCCAAGCCAAATAATCCAAAACAAAAACAATAACAAGATTAATTTTTTTTTGATATGATTTTGTAACAAGTGACAATAGGGTTCCAAAAATACCATATTTTAACCCATATTTTTATAAAAATCCGAAAATTAAATTAAAAAACCCGTAGGGTTTTTGTTTTTGGTCCGATCGGAATTTTAAAAACACAAAAAAGATTGGTTTTTGCCACTTTTCACAAAATCTAGCTAATTATATGATTAATATAATGACTCGTGATACCACTAATGGTGATTTTCGGTTAAAACAATTAACAAAACGCAGCGGAAAGTATTTATCACCATGAACGGATCTTGATATCAATCATACAATTAAATTATAAGAAAATCAAAGAGAATGGTATAAGAATTCATACCCTAGTTGCCTTTGATTATTGTGTATTCGGATGAAGTTGGTGATGGATTGAAACCAAGTATTCAATAGGAATACCTCTAAAAGTAATCCACACAACACTTGCAAGAACACCAAAGGAGGATGCTAGTCCTTGATTCTTGAGAGCAAAAAGAAGGAACAAAAACACACACACTTGTGTGTGTTTTGGACGTCCAACTTATGGAGTCAAAAAGAAAACACAAACTTTTCTTAAAGTTATGTGTAGTTAAATAACAAAGTTGGTCCAAAAGGAGGAAAAGAGGGAAGGTTTTATGGAGCCATTATTTCCCTTTAATGATGCCATAAACACCCTTTAATGATTTCCAAAAATCATACTTTCATTTTGCACTCTAGTCCCTTGTTATTTGTTTCTTCTAGTTTGCTCACAATAAAGTTTCAATATTAACAATTAATATTAAACTTATATATTATATACAAGCATGTAGCTTATATTAATATATAATGTAATTACCTTAATTACACTATATATCTTATGGTGTTAAGGGTTTAAGTGTGTGACCCTTTAGGCTCACAAACTACTAGCCATATAACTATATGTTATACGCGTGAAGCATATTCCAACAGGATATTGAAGAGTTCGGGCCGAAGAGGGATGTTCGGGCCGAAGTGGTGTTCGGGCCGAAGTGGGATGTTCGGGCCGAAGTGGAGTTCGGGCCGAAGTGGTGTTCGGGCCGAAGTTCGGTGTTCGGGCCGAGGATGATGTTCGGGCCGAGGTTGAAGTTCTGGCCGAGGTCGGAGTTCGGGCCGAGGTTGAAGTTCGGGCCGAAAATGAAGTTCGGGCCGGGAACAGTGAAGAGTTCGGGCCGAACTTGTTCTTGGCAGTGACGAACGAACCAGCTATTTTGGTTACTCGTGGGCGTGAAACGGACACCCGAGCTGAAAGTTATGAATGTTTTAGTATAGCACCTGTTGTCACACAATATTGGATATTGAAGAGTTCGGGCCGAAGAGGGATGTTCGGGCCGAAGTGGTGTTCGGGCCGAAGTGGGATGTTCGGGCCGAAGTGGTGTTCGGGCCGAAATGGTGTTCGGGCCGAAGTTCGGTGTTCGGGCCGAGGATGATGTTCGGGCCGAGGTCGGAGTTCGGGCCGAGGTTGAAGTTCGGGCCGAAAATGAAGTTCGGGCTGGGAACAGTGAAGAGTTCGGGCCGAAGTTGTTCTTGGCAGTGACGAACGAACCAGCTATTTTGGTTACTCGTGGGCGTGAAACGGACACCCGAGCTGAAAGTTATGAATGTTTTAGTATAGCACCTTTTGTCACACAATCTTGGATATTGAAGAGTTCGGGCCGAAGAGGGATGTTCGGGCCGAAGTGGTGTTCGGGCCGAAGTGCGATGTTCGGGCCGAAGTGGTGTTCGGGCCGAAGTTCGGTGTTCGGGCCGAGGATGATGTTCGGGCCGAGGTTGAAGTTCGGGCCGAGGTCGGAGTTCGGGCCGAGGTTGAAGTTCGGGCCGAAAATGAAGTTCGGGCCGGGAACAGTGAAGAGTTCGGGCCGAACTTGTTCTTGGCAGTGACGAACGAACCAGCAATTTTGGTTACTCGTGGGCGTGAAACGGACACCCGAGCTGAAAGTTATGAATGTTTTAGTATAGCACCTTTTGTCACACAATATTGGATATTGAAGAGTTCGGGCCGAAGAGGGATGTTCGGGCCGAAGTGGTGTTCGGGCCGAAGTGGGATGTTCGGGCCGAAGTGGTGTTCGGGCCGAAGTGGTGTTCGGGCCGAAGTTCGGTGTTCGGGCCGAGGATGATGTTCGGGCCGAGGTTGAAGTTCGGACCGAGGTCGGAGTTCGGGCCGAAAATGAAGTTCGGGCTGGGAACAGTGAAGAGTTCGGGCCGAAGTTGTTCTTGGCAGTGACGAACGAACTAGCTATTTTGGTTACTCGTGGGCGTGAAACGGACACCCGAGCTGAAAGTTATGAATGTTTTAGTATAGCACCTTTTGTCACACAATCTTGGATATTGAAGAGTTCGGGCCGAAGAGGGATGTTCGGGCCGAAGTGGTGTTCGGGCCGAAGTGCGATGTTCGGGCCGAAGTGGTGTTCGGGCCGAAGTTCGGTGTTCGGGCCGAGGATGATGTTCGGGCCGAGGTTGAAGTTCGGGCCGAGGTCGGAGTTCGGGCCGAGGTTGAAGTTCGGGCCGAAAATGAAGTTCGGGCCGGGAACAGTGAAGAGTTCGGGCCGAACTTGTTCTTGGCAGTGACGAACGAACCAGCAATTTTGGTTACTCGTGGGCGTGAAACGGACACCCGAGCTGAAAGTTATGAATGTTTTAGTATAGCACCTTTTGTCACACAATATTGGATATTGAAGAGTTCGGGCCGAAGAGGGATGTTCGGGCCGAAGTGGTGTTCGGGCCGAAGTGGGATGTTCGGGCCGAAGTGGTGTTCGGGCCGAAGTGGTGTTCGGGCCGAAGTTCGGTGTTCGGGCCGAGGATGATGTTCGGGCCGAGGTTGAAGTTCGGACCGAGGTCGGAGTTCGGGCCGAGGTTGAAGTTCGGGCCGAGGTTGAAGTTCGGGCCGAGGTTGAAGTTCGGGCCGAAAATGAAGTTCGGGCCGGGAACAGTGAAGAGATCGGGCCGAACTTGTTCTTGGCAGTGACGAACGAACCAGCTATTTTGGTTACTCGTGGGCGTGAAACGGACACCCGAGCTGAAAGTTATGAATGTTTTAATATAGCACCTTTTGTCACACAATCTTGGATATTGAAGAGTTCGGGCCGAAGAGGGATGTTCGGGCCGAAGTGGTGTTCGGGCCGAAGTGGGATGTTCGGGCCGAAGTGGTGTTCGGGCCGAAATGGTGTTCGGGCCGAAGTTCGGTGTTCGGGCCGAGGATGATGTTCGGGCCGAGGTCGGAGTTCGGGCCGAGGTTGAAGTTCGGGCCGAAAATGAAGTTCGGGCTGGGAACAGTGAAGAGTTCGGGCCGAAGTTGTTCTTGGCAGTGACGAACGAACCAGCTATTTTGGTTACTCGTGGGCGTGAAACGGACACCCGAGCTGAAAGTTATGAATGTTTTAGTATAGCACCTTTTGTCACACAATCTTGGATATTGAAGAGTTCGGGCCGAAGAGGGATGTTCGGGCCGCAGTGGTGTTCGGGCCGAAGTGCGATGTTCGGGCCGAAGTGGTGTTCGGGCCGAAGTTCTGGGTTCGGGCCGAGGATGATGTTCGGGCCGAGGTTGAAGTTCGGGCCGAGGTCGGAGTTCGGGCCGAGGTTGAAGTTCGGGCCGAAAATGAAGTTCGGGGCCGGGAACAGTGAAGATTTCGGGCCGAACTTGTTCTTGGCAGTGACGAACGAACCAGCTATTTTGGTTACTCGTGGGCGTGAAACGGACACCCGAGCTGAAAGTTATGAATGTTTTAGTATAGCACCTTTTGTCACACAATATTGGATATTGAAGAGTTCGGGCCGAAGAGGGATGCTCGGGCCGAAGTGGTGTTCGGGCCGAAGTGGGATGTTCGGGCCGAAGTGGTGTTCGGGCCGAAGTGGTGTTCGGGCCGAAGTTCGGTGTTCGGGCCGAGGATGATGTTCGGGCCGAGGTTGAAGTTCGGGCCGAGGTCGGAGTTCGGGCCGAGGTTGAAGTTCGGGCCGAGGTTGAAGTTCGGGTCGAAAATGAAGTTCGGGCCGGGAACAGTGAAGAGTTCGGGCCGAACTTATTCTTGGCAGTGACGAACGAACCAGCTATTTTGGTTACTCGTGGGCGTGAAACGGACACCCGAGCTGAAAGTTATGAATGTTTTAGTATAGCACCTTTTGTCACACAATATTGGATATTGAAGAGTTCGGGCCGAAGAGGGATGCTCGGGCCGAAGTGGTGTTCGGGCCGAAGTGGGATGTTCGGGCCGAAGTGGTGTTCGGGCCGAAGTGGTGTTCGGGCCGAAGTTCGGTGTTCGGGCCGAGGATGATGTTCGGGCCGAGGTTGAAGTTCGGGCCGAGGTCGGAGTTCGGGCCGAGGTTGAAGTTCGGGCCGAGGTTGAAGTTCGGGTCGAAAATGAAGTTCGGGCCGGGAACAGTGAAGAGTTCGGGCCGAACTTGTTCTTGGCAGTGACGAACGAACCAGCTATTTTTGTTACTCGTGGGCGTGAAACGGACACCCGAGCTGAAAGTTATGCATGTTTTAGTATAGCACCTTTTGTCACACAATCTTGGATATTGAAGAGTTCGGGCCGAAGAGGGATGTTCGGGCCGAAGTGGTGTTCGGGCCGAAGTGCGATGTTCGGGCCGAAGTGGTGTTCGGGCCGAAGTTCTGGGTTCGGGCCGAGGATGATGTTCGGGCCGAGGTTGAAGTTCGGGCCGAGGTCGGAGTTCGGGCCGAGGTTGAAGTTCGGGCCGAAAATGAAGTTCGGGCCGGGAACAGTGAAGAGTTCGGGCCGAACTTGTTCTTGGCAGTGACGAACGAACCAGCTATTTTGGTTACTCGTGGGCGTGAAACGGACACCCGAGCTGAAAGTTATGAATGTTTTAATATAGCACCTTTTGTCACACAATCTTGGATATTGAAGAGTTCGGGCCGAAGAGGGATGTTCGGGCCGAAGTGGTGTTCGGGCCGAAGTGGGATGTTCGGGCCGAAGTGGTGTTCGGGCCGAAATGGTGTTCGGGCCGAAGTTCGGTGTTCGGGCCGAGGATGATGTTCGGGCCGAGGTCGGAGTTCGGGCCGAGGTTGAAGTTCGGGCCGAAAATGAAGTTCGGGCTGGGAACAGTGAAGAGTTCGGGCCGAAGTTGTTCTTGGCAGTGACGAACGAACCAGCTATTTTGGTTACTCGTGGGCGTGAAACGGACACCCGAGCTGAAAGTTATGAATGTTTTAGTATAGCACCTTTTGTCACACAATCTTGGATATTGAAGAGTTCGGGCCGAAGAGGGATGTTCGGGCCGCAGTGGTGTTCGGGCCGAAGTGCGATGTTCGGGCCGAAGTGGTGTTCGGGCCGAAGTTCTGGGTTCGGGCCGAGGATGATGTTCGGGCCGAGGTTGAAGTTCGGGCCGAGGTCGGAGTTCGGGCCGAGGTTGAAGTTCGGGCCGAAAATGAAGTTCGGGGCCGGGAACAGTGAAGATTTCGGGCCGAACTTGTTCTTGGCAGTGACGAACGAACCAGCTATTTTGGTTACTCGTGGGCGTGAAACGGACACCCGAGCTGAAAGTTATGAATGTTTTAGTATAGCACCTTTTGTCACACAATATTGGATATTGAAGAGTTCGGGCCGAAGAGGGATGCTCGGGCCGAAGTGGTGTTCGGGCCGAAGTGGGATGTTCGGGCCGAAGTGGTGTTCGGGCCGAAGTGGTGTTCGGGCCGAAGTTCGGTGTTCGGGCCGAGGATGATGTTCGGGCCGAGGTTGAAGTTCGGGCCGAGGTCGGAGTTCGGGCCGAGGTTGAAGTTCGGGCCGAGGTTGAAGTTCGGGTCGAAAATGAAGTTCGGGCCGGGAACAGTGAAGAGTTCGGGCCGAACTTATTCTTGGCAGTGACGAACGAACCAGCTATTTTGGTTACTCGTGGGCGTGAAACGGACACCCGAGCTGAAAGTTATGAATGTTTTAGTATAGCACCTTTTGTCACACAATATTGGATATTGAAGAGTTCGGGCCGAAGAGGGATGCTCGGGCCGAAGTGGTGTTCGGGCCGAAGTGGGATGTTCGGGCCGAAGTGGTGTTCGGGCCGAAGTGGTGTTCGGGCCGAAGTTCGGTGTTCGGGCCGAGGATGATGTTCGGGCCGAGGTTGAAGTTCGGGCCGAGGTCGGAGTTCGGGCCGAGGTTGAAGTTCGGGCCGAGGTTGAAGTTCGGGTCGAAAATGAAGTTCGGGCCGGGAACAGTGAAGAGTTCGGGCCGAACTTGTTCTTGGCAGTGACGAACGAACCAGCTATTTTTGTTACTCGTGGGCGTGAAACGGACACCCGAGCTGAAAGTTATGCATGTTTTAGTATAGCACCTTTTGTCACACAATCTTGGATATTGAAGAGTTCGGGCCGAAGAGGGATGTTCGGGCCGAAGTGGTGTTCGGGCCGAAGTGCGATGTTCGGGCCGAAGTGGTGTTCGGGCCGAAGTTCTGGGTTCGGGCCGAGGATGATGTTCGGGCCGAGGTTGAAGTTCGGGCCGAGGTCGGAGTTCGGGCCGAGGTTGAAGTTCGGGCCGAAAATGAAGTTCGGGCCGGGAACAGTGAAGAGTTCGGGCCGAACTTGTTCTTGGCAGTGACGAACGAACCAGCTATTTTGGTTACTCGTGGGCGTGAAACGGACACCCGAGCTGAAAGTTATAAATGTTTTAGTATAGCACCTTTTGTCACACAATATTGGATATTGAAGAGTTCGGGCCGAAGAGGGATGCTCGGGCCGAAGTGGTGTTCGGGCCGAAGTGGGATGTTCGGGCCGAAGTGGTGTTCGGGCCGAAGTGGTGTTCGGGCCGAAGTTCGGTGTTCGGGCCGAGGATGATGTTCGGGCCGAGGTTGAAGTTCGGGCCGAGGTCGGAGTTCGGGCCGAGGTTGAAGTTCGGGCCGAGGTTGAAGTTCGGGTCGAAAATGAAGTTCGGGCCGGGAACAGTGAAGAGTTCGGGCCGAACTTGTTCTTGGCAGTGACGAACGAACCAGCTATTTTGGTTACTCGTGGGCGTGAAACGGACACCCGAGCTGAAAGTTATGAATGTTTTAGTATAGCACCTTTTGTCACACAATCTTGGATATTGAAGAGTTCGGGCCGAAGAGGGATGTTCGGGCCGAAGTGGTGTTCGGGCCGAAGTGCGATGTTCGGGCCGAAGTGGTGTTCGGGCCGAAGTTCTGGGTTCGGGCCGAGGATGATGTTCGGGCCGAGGTTGAAGTTCGGGCCGAGGTCGGAGTTCGGGCCGAGGTTGAAGTTCGGGCCGAAAATGAAGTTCGGGCCGGGAACAGTGAAGAGTTCGGGCCGAACTTGTTCTTGGCAGTGACGAACGAACCAGCTATTTTGGTTACTCGTGGGCGTGAAACGGACACCCGAGCTGAAAGTTATGAATGTTTTAGTATAGCACCTTTTGTCACACAATATTGGATATTGAAGAGTTCGGGCCGAAGAGGGATGCTCGGGCCGAAGTGGTGTTCGGGCCGAAGTGGGATGTTCGGGCCGAAGTGGTGTTCGGGCCGAACTGGTGTTCGGGCCGAAGTTCGGTGTTCGGGCCGAGGATGATGTTCGGGCCGAGGTTGAAGTTCGGGCCGAGGTCGGAGTTCGGGCCGAGGTTGAAGTTCGGGCCGAGGTTGAAGTTCGGGTCGAAAATGAAGTTCGGGCCGGGAACAGTGAAGAGTTCGGGCCGAACTTGTTCTTGGCAGTGACGAACGAACCAGCTATTTTGGTTACTCGTGGGCGTGAAACGGACACCCGAGCTGAAAGTTATGAATGTTTTAGTATAGCACCTTTTGTCACACAATATTGGATATTGAAGAGTTCGGGCCGAAGAGGGATGCTCGGGCCGAAGTGGTGTTCGGGCCGAAGTGGGATGTTCGGGCCGAAGTGGTGTTCGGGCCGAAGTGGTGTTCGGGCCGAAGTTCGGTGTTCGGGCCGAGGATGATGTTCGGGCCGAGGTTGAAGTTCGGGCCGAGGTCGGAGTTCGGGCCGAGGTTGAAGTTCGGGCCGAGGTTGAAGTTCGGGTCGAAAATGAAGTTCGGGCCGGGAACAGTGAAGAGTTCGGGCCGAACTTGTTCTTGGCAGTGACGAACGAACCATCTATTTTGGTTACTCGTGGGCGTGAAACGGACACCCGAGCTGAAAGTTATGAATGTTTTAGTATAGCACCTTTTGTCACACAATCTTGGATATTGAAGAGTTCGGGCCGAAGAGGGATGTTCGGGCCGAAGTGGTGTTCGGGCCGAAGTGCGATGTTCGGGCCGAAGTGGTGTTCGGGCCGAAGTTCTGGGTTCGGGCCGAGGATGATGTTCGGGCCGAGGTTGAAGTTCGGGCCGAGGTCGGAGTTCGGGCCGAGGTTGAAGTTCGGGCCGAAAATGAAGTTCGGGCCGGGAACAGTGAAGAGTTCGGGCCGAACTTGTTCTTGGCAGTGACGAACGAACCAGCTATTTTGGTTACTCGTGGGCGTGAAACGGACACCCGAGCTGAAAGTTATGAATGTTTTAGTATAACACCTTTTGTCACACAATATTGGATATTGAAGAGTTCGGGCCGAAGAGGGATGCTCGGGCCGAAGTGGTGTTCGGGCCGAAGTGGGATGTTCGGGCCGAAGTGGTGATCGGGCCGAAGTGGTGTTCGGGCCGAAGTTCGGTGTTCGGGCCGAGGATGATGTTCGGGCCGAGGTTGAAGTTCGGGCCGAGGTCGGAGTTCGGGCCGAGGTTGAAGTTCGGGCCGAGGTTGAAGTTCGGGTCGAAAATGAAGTTCGGGCCGGGAACAGTGAAGAGTTCGGGCCGAACTTGTTCTTGGCAGTGACGAACGAACCAGCTATTTTGGTTACTCGTGGGCGTGAAACGGACACCCGAGCTGAAAGTTATGAATGTTTTAGTATAGCACCTTTTGTCACACAATCTTGGATATTGAAGAGTTCGGGCCGAAGAGGGATGTTCGGGCCGAAGTGGTGTTCGGGCCGAAGTGCGATGTTCGGGCCGAAGTGGTGTTCGGGCCGAAGTTCTGGGTTCGGGCCGAGGATGATGTTCGGGCCGAGGTTGAAGTTCGGGCCGAGGTCGGAGTTCGGGCCGAGGTTGAAGTTCGGGCCGAAAATGAAGTTCGGGCCGGGAACAGTGAAGAGTTCGGGCCGAACTTGTTCTTGGCAGTGACGAACGAACCAGCTATTTTGGTTACTCGTGGGCGTGAAACGGACACCCGAGCTGAAAGTTATGAATGTTTTAGTATAGCACCTTTTGTCACACAATATTGGATATTGAAGAGTTCGGGCCGAAGAGGGATGCTCGGGCCGAAGTGGTGTTCGGGCCGAAGTGGGATGTTCGGGCCGAAGTGGTGTTCGGGCCGAACTGGCGTTCGGGCCGAAGTTCGGTGTTCGGGCCGAGGATGATGTTCGGGCCGAGGTTGAAGTTCGGGCCGAGGTCGGAGTTCGGGCCGAGGTTGAAGTTCGGGCCGAGGTTGAAGTTCGGGTCGAAAATGAAGTTCGGGCCGGGAACAGTGAAGAGTTCGGGCCGAACTTGTTCTTGGCAGTGACGAACGAACCAGCTATTTTGGTTACTCGTGGGCGTGAAACGGACACCCGAGCTGAAAGTTATGAATGTTTTAGTATAGCACCTTTTGTCACACAATCTTGTATATTGAAGAGTTCAGGCCGAAGAGGGATGTTCGGGCCGAAGTGGTGTTCGGGCCGAAGTGCGATGTTCGGGCCGAAGTGGTGTTCGGGCGGAAGTCGTGTTCGGGCCGAAGTTCGGTGTTCGAGCCGAGGATGATGTTCGGGCCGAGGTCGGAGTTCGGGCCGAGGTTGAGGTTCGGGCCGAGGTTGAAGTTCGGGCTGAAAATGAAGTTCGGGGCCGGGAACAGTGAAGATTTCGGGCCGAACTTGTTCTTGGCAGTGACGAACGAACCAGCTATTTTGGTTACTCGTGGGCGTGAAACGGACACCCGAGCTGAAAGTTATGAATGTTTTAGTATAGCACCTTTTGTCACACAATCTTGGATATTGAAGAGTTCGGGCCAAAGAGGGATGTTCGGGCCGAAGTGGTGTTCGGGCCGAAGTGGGATGTTCGGGCCGAAGTGGAGTTCGGGCCGAAGTGGTGTTCGGGCCGAAGTTCGGTGTTCGGGCCGAGGATGATGTTCGGGCCGAGGTTGAAGTTCTGGCCGAGGTCGGACTTCGGGCCGAGGTTGAAGTTCGGGCCGAAAATGAAGTTCGGGCCGGGAACAGTGAAGAGTTCGGGCCGAACTTGTTCTTGGCAGTGACGAACGAACCAGCTATTTTGGTTACTCGTGGGCGTGAAACGGACACCCGAGCTGAAAGTTATGAATGTTTTAGTATAGCACCTTTTGTCACACAATATTGGATATTGAAGAGTTCGGGCCGAAGAGGGATGTTCGGGCCGAAGTGGTGTTCGGGCCGAAGTGGGATGTTCGGGCCGAAGTGGTGTTCGGGCCGAAATGATGTTCGGGCCGAGGTTGAAGTTCGGGCTGAGGTCGGAGTTCGGGCCGAGGTTGAAGTTCGGGCCGAGGTTGAAGTTCGGGTCGAAAATGAAGTTCGGGCCGGGAACAGTGAAGAGTTCGGGCCGAACTTGTTCTTGGCAGTGACGAACGAACCAGCTATTTTGGTTACTCGTGGGCGTGAAACGGCCACCCGAGCTGAAAGTTATGAATGTTTTAGTATAGCACCTTTTGTCACACAATATTGGATATTGAAGAGTTCGGGCCGAAGAGGGATGCTCGGGCCGAAGTGGTGTTCGGGCCGAAGTGGGATGTTCGGGCCGAAGTGGTGTTCGGGCCGAAGTGGTGTTCGGGCCGAAGTTCGGTGTTCGGGCCGAGGATGATGTTCGGGCCGAGGTTGAAGTTCGGGCCGAGGTCGGAGTTCGGGCCGAGGTTGAAGTTCGGGCCGAGGTTGAAGTTCGGGTCGAAAATGAAGTTCGGGCCGGGAACAGTGAAGAGTTCGGGCCGAACTTGTTCTTGGCAGTGACGAACGAACCAGCTATTTTGGTTACTCGTGGGCGTGAAACGGACACCCGAGCTGAAAGTTATGAATGTTTTAGTATAGCACCTTTTGTCACACAATATTGGATATTGAAGAGTTCGGGCCGAAGAGGGATGCTCGGGCCGAAGTGGTGTTCGGGCCGAAGTGGGATGTTCGGGCCGAAGTGGTGTTCGGGCCGAAGTGGTGTTCGGGCCGAAGTTCGGTGTTCGGGCCGAGGATGATGTTCGGGCCGAGGTTGAAGTTCGGGCCGAGGTCGGAGTTCGGGCCGAGGTTGAAGTTCGGGCCAAGGTTGAAGTTCGGGTCGAAAATGAAGTTCGGGCCGGGAACAGTGAAGAGTTCGGGCCGAACTTGTTCTTGGCAGTGACGAACGAACCAGCTATTTTGGTTACTCGTGGGCGTGAAACGGACACCCGAGCTGAAAGTTATGAATGTTTTAGTATAGCACCTTTTGTCACACAATCTTGGATATTGAAGAGTTCGGGCCGAAGAGGGATGTTCGGGCCGAAGTGGTGTTCGGGCCGAAGTGCGATGTTCGGGCCGAAGTGGTGTTCGGGCCGAAGTTCTGGGTTCGGGCCGAGGATGATGTTCGGGCCGAGGTTGAAGTTCGGGCCGAGGTCGGAGTTCGGGCCGAGGTTGAAGTTCGGGCCGAAAATGAAGTTCGGGCCGGGAACAGTGAAGAGTTCGGGCCGAACTTGTTCTTGGCAGTGACGAACGAACCAGCTATTTTGGTTACTCGTGGGCGTGAAACGGACACCCGAGCTGAAAGTTATGAATGTTTTAGTATAGCACCTTTTGTCACACAATATTGGATATTGAAGAGTTCGGGCCGAAGAGGGATGCTCGGGCCGAAGTGGTGTTCGGGCCGAAGTGGTGTTCGGGCCGAAGTTCGGTGTTCGGGCCGAGGATGATGTTCGGGCCGAGGTTGAAGTTCGGGCCGAGGTCGGAGTTCGGGCCGAGGTTGAAGTTCGGGCCGAGGTTGAAGTTCGGGTCGAAAATGAAGTTCGGGCCGGGAACAGTGAAGAGTTCGGGCCGAACTTGTTCTTGGCAGTGACGAACGAACCAGCTATTTTGGTTACTCGTGGGCGTGAAACGGACACCCGAGCTGAAAGTTATGAATGTTTTAGTATAGCACCTTTTGTCACACAATCTTGGATATTGAAGAGTTCGGGCCGAAGAGGGATGTTCGGGCCGAAGTGGTGTTCGGGCCGAAGTGCGATGTTCGGGCCGAAGTGGTGTTCGGGCCGAAGTTCTGGGTTCGGGCCGAGGATGATGTTCGGGCCGAGGTTGAAGTTCGGGCCGAGGTCGGAGTTCGGGCCGAGGTTGAAGTTCGGGCTGAAAATGAAGTTCGGGCCGGGAACAGTGAAGAGTTCGGGCCGAACTTGTTCTTGGCAGTGACGAACGAACCAGCTATTTTGGTTACTCGTGGGCGTGAAACGGACACCCGAGCTGAAAGTTATGAATGTTTTAGTATAGCACCTTTTGTCACACAATATTGGATATTGAAGAGTTCGGGCCGAAGAGGGATGCTCGGGCCGAAGTGGTGTTCGGGCCGAAGTGGGATGTTCGGGCCGAAGTGGTGTTCGGGCCGAACTGGTGTTCGGGCCGAAGTTCGGTGTTCGGGCCGAGGATGATGTTCGGGCCGAGGTTGAAGTTCGGGCCGAGGTCGGAGTTCGGGCCGAGGTTGAAGTTCGGGCCGAGGTTGAAGTTCGGGTCGAAAATGAAGTTCGGGCCGGGAACAGTGAAGAGTTCGGGCCGAACTTGTTCTTGGCAGTGACGAACGAACCAGCTATTTTGGTTACTCGTGGGCGTGAAACGGACACCCGAGCTGAAAGTTATGAATGTTTTAGTATAGCACCTTTTGTCACACAATCTTGGATATTGAAGAGTTCAGGCCGAAGAGGGATGTTCGGGCCGAAGTGGTGTTCGGGCCGAAGTGCGATGTTCGGGCCGAAGTGGTGTTCGGGCGGAAGTCGTGTTCGGGCCGAAGTTCGGTGTTCGAGCCGAGGATGATGTTCGGGCCGAGGTTGAAGTTCGGGCCGAGGTCGGAGTTCGGGCCGAGGTTGAAGTTCGGGCCGAAAATGAAGTTCGGGCCGGGAACAGTGAAGAGTTCGGGCCGAACTTGTTCTTGGCAGTGACGAACGAACCAGCTATTTTGGTTACTCGTGGGCGTGAAACGGACACCCGAGCTGAAAGTTATGAATGTTTTAGTATAGCACCTTTTGTCACACAATCTTGGATATTGAAGAGTTCGGGCCGAAGAGGGATGTTCGGGCCGAAGTGGTGTTCGGGCCGAAGTGGGATGTTCGGGCCGAAGTGGAGTTCGGGCCGAAGTGGTGTTCGGGCCGAAGTTCGGTGTTCGGGCCGAGGATGATGTTCGGGCCGAGGTTGAAGTTCTGGCCGAGGTCGGAGTTCGTGCCGAGGTTGAAGTTCGGGCCGAAAATGAAGTTCGGGCCGGGAACAGTGAAGAGTTCGGGCCGAACTTGTTCTTGGCAGTGACGAACGAACCAGCTATTTTGGTTACTCATGGGCGTGAAACGGACACCCGAGCTGAAAGTTATGAATGTTTTAGTATAGCACCTTTTGTCACACAATATTGGATATTGAAGAGTTCGGGCCGAAGAGGGATGCTCGGGCCGAAGTGGTGTTCGGGCCGAAGTGGGATGTTCGGGCCGAAGTGGTGTTCGGGCCGAAGTGGTGTTCGGGCCGAAGTTCGGTGTTCGGGCCGAGGATGATGTTCGGGCCGAGGTTGAAGTTCGGGCCGAGGTCGGAGTTCGGGCCGAGGTTGAAGTTCGGGCCGAGGTTGAAGTTCGGGTCGAAAATGAAGTTCGGGCCGGGAACAGTGAAGAGTTCGGGCCGAACTTGTTCTTGGCAGTGACGAACGAACCATCTATTTTGGTTACTCGTGGGCGTGAAACGGACACCCGAGCTGAAAGTTATGAATGTTTTAGTATAGCACCTTTTGTCACACAATCTTGGATATTGAAGAGTTCGGGCCGAAGAGGGATGTTCGGGCCGAAGTGGTGTTCGGGCCGAAGTGCGATGTTCGGGCCGAAGTGGTGTTCGGGCCGAAGTTCTGGGTTCGGGCCGAGGATGATGTTCGGGCCGAGGTTGAAGTTCGGGCCGAGGTCGGAGTTCGGGCCGAGGTTGAAGTTCGGGCCGAAAATGAAGTTCGGGCCGGGAACAGTGAAGAGTTCGGGCCGAACTTGTTCTTGGCAGTGACGAACGAACCAGCTATTTTGGTTACTCGTGGGCGTGAAACGGACACCCGAGCTGAAAGTTATGAATGTTTTAGTATAGCACCTTTTGTCACACAATATTGGATATTGAAGAGTTCGGGCCGAAGAGGGATGCTCGGGCCGAAGTGGTGTTCGGGCCGAAGTGGGATGTTCGGGCCGAAGTGGAGTTCGGGCCGAAGTGGTGTTCGGGCCGAAGTTCGGTGTTCGGGCCGAGGATGATGTTCGGGCCGAGGTTGAAGTTCTGGCCGAGGTCGGAGTTCGTGCCGAGGTTGAAGTTCGGGCCGAAAATGAAGTTCGGGCCGGGAACAGTGAAGAGTTCGGGCCGAACTTGTTCTTGGCAGTGACGAACGAACCAGCTATTTTGGTTACTCATGGGCGTGAAACGGACACCCGAGCTGAAAGTTATGAATGTTTTAGTATAGCACCTTTTGTCACACAATATTGGATATTGAAGAGTTCGGGCCGAAGAGGGATGCTCGGGCCGAAGTGGTGTTCGGGCCGAAGTGGGATGTTCGGGCCGAAGTGGAGTTCGGGCCGAAGTGGTGTTCGGGCCGAAGTTCGGTGTTCGGGCCGAGGATGATGTTCGGGCCGAGGTTGAAGTTCTGGCCGAGGTCGGAGTTCGTGCCGAGGTTGAAGTTCGGGCCGAAAATGAAGTTCGGGCCGGGAACAGTGAAGAGTTCGGGCCGAACTTGTTCTTGGCAGTGACGAACGAACCAGCTATTTTGGTTACTCATGGGCGTGAAACGGACACCCGAGCTGAAAGTTATGAATGTTTTAGTATAGCACCTTTTGTCACACAATATTGGATATTGAAGAGTTCGGGCCGAAGAGGGATGCTCGGGCCGAAGTGGTGTTCGGGCCGAAGTGGGATGTTCGGGCCGAAGTGGTGTTCGGGCCGAAGTGGTGTTCGGGCCGAAGTTCGGTGTTCGGGCCGAGGATGATGTTCGGGCCGAGGTTGAAGTTCGGGCCGAGGTCGGAGTTCGGGCCGAGGTTGAAGTTCGGGCCGAGGTTGAAGTTCGGGTCGAAAATGAAGTTCGGGCCGGGAACAGTGAAGAGTTCGGGCCGAACTTGTTCTTGGCAGTGACGAACGAACCATCTATTTTGGTTACTCGTGGGCGTGAAACGGACACCCGAGCTGAAAGTTATGAATGTTTTAGTATAGCACCTTTTGTCACACAATCTTGGATATTGAAGAGTTCGGGCCGAAGAGGGATGTTCGGGCCGAAGTGGTGTTCGGGCCGAAGTGCGATGTTCGGGCCGAAGTGGTGTTCGGGCCGAAGTTCTGGGTTCGGGCCGAGGATGATGTTCGGGCCGAGGTTGAAGTTCGGGCCGAGGTCGGAGTTCGGGCCGAGGTTGAAGTTCGGGCCGAAAATGAAGTTCGGGCCGGGAACAGTGAAGAGTTCGGGCCGAACTTGTTCTTGGCAGTGACGAACGAACCAGCTATTTTGGTTACTCGTGGGCGTGAAACGGACACCCGAGCTGAAAGTTATGAATGTTTTAGTATAGCACCTTTTGTCACACAATATTGGATATTGAAGAGTTCGGGCCGAAGAGGGATGCTCGGGCCGAAGTGGTGTTCGGGCCGAAGTGGGATGTTCGGGCCGAAGTGGTGTTCGGGCCGAACTGGTGTTCGGGCCGAAGTTCGGTGATCGGGCCGAGGATGATGTTCGGGCCGAGGTTGAAGTTCGGGCCGAGGTCGGAGTTCGGGCCGAGGTTGAAGTTCGGGCCGAGGTTGAAGTTCGGGTCGAAAATGAAGTTCGGGCCGGGAACAGTGAAGAGTTCGGGCCGAACTTGTTCTTGGCAGTGACGAACGAACCAGCTATTTTGGTTACTCGTGGGCGTGAAACGGACACCCGAGCTGAAAGTTATGAATGTTTTAGTATAGCACCTTTTGTCACACAATCTTGGATATTGAAGAGTTCAGGCCGAAGAGGGATGTTCGGGCCGAAGTGGTGTTCGGGCCGAAGTGCGATGTTCGGGCCGAAGTGGTGTTCGGGCGGAAGTCGTGTTCGGGCCGAAGTTCGGTGTTCGAGCCGAGGATGATGTTCGGGCCGAGGTCGGAGTTCGGGCCGAGGTTGAGGTTCGGGCCGAGGTTGAAGTTCGGGCTGAAAATGAAGTTCGGGGCCGGGAACAGTGAAGATTTCGGGCCGAACTTGTTCTTGGCAGTGACGAACGAACCAGCTATTTTGGTTACTCGTGGGCGTGAAACGGACACCCGAGCTGAAAGTTATGAATGTTTTAGTATATCACCTTTTGTCACACAATCTTGGATATTGAAGAGTTCGGGCCGAAGAGGGATGTTCGGGCCGAAGTGGTGTTCGGGCCGAAGTGGGATGTTCGGGCCGAAGTGGAGTTCGGGCCGAAGTGGTGTTCGGGCCGAAGTTCGGTGTTCGGGCCGAGGATGATGTTCGGGCCGAGGTTGAAGTTCTGGCCGAGGTCGGAGTTCGGGCCGAGGTTGAAGTTCGGGCCGAAAATGAAGTTCGGGCAGGGAACATTGAAGAGTTCGGGCCGAACTTGTTCTTGGCAGTGACGAACGAACCAGCTATTTTGGTTACTCGTGGGCGTGAAACGGACACCCGAGCTGAAAGTTATGAATGTTTTAGTATAGCACCTTTTGTCACACAATATTGGATATTGAAGAGTTCGGGCCGAAGAGGGATGTTCGGGCCGAAGTGGTGTTCGGGCCGAAGTGGGATGTTCGGGCCGAAGTGGTGTTCGGGCCGAAATGGTGTTCGGGCCGAAGTTCGGTGTTCGGGCCGAGGATGATGTTCGGGCCGAGGTCGGAGTTCGGGCCGAGGTTGAAGTTCGGGCCGAAAATGAAGTTCGGGCTGGGAACAGTGAAGAGTTCGGGCCGAAGTTGTTCTTGGCAGTGACGAACGAACCAGCTATTTTGGTTACTCGTGGGCGTGAAACGGACACCCGAGCTGAAAGTTATGAATGTTTTAGTATAGCACCTTTTGTCACACAATCTTGGATATTGAAGAGTTCGGGCCGAAGAGGGATGTTCGGGCCGAAGTGGTGTTCGGGCCGAAGTGCGATGTTCGGGCCGAAGTGGTGTTCGGGCCGAAGTTCGGTGTTCGGGCCGAGGATGATGTTCGGGCCGAGGTTGAAGTTCGGGCCGAGGTCGGAGTTCGGGCCGAGGTTGAAGTTCGGGCCGAAAATGAAGTTCGGGCCGGGAACAGTGAAGAGTTCGGGCCGAACTTGTTCTTGGCAGTGACGAACGAACCAGCAATTTTGGTTACTCGTGGGCGTGAAACGGACACCCGAGCTGAAAGTTATGAATGTTTTAGTATAGCACCTTTTGTCACACAATATTGGATATTGAAGAGTTCGGGCCGAAGAGGGATGTTCGGGCCGAAGTGGTGTTCGGGCCGAAGTGGGATGTTCGGGCCGAAGTGGTGTTCGGGCCGAAGTGGTGTTCGGGCCGAAGTTCGGTGTTCGGGCCGAGGATGATGTTCGGGCCGAGGTTGAAGTTCGGACCGAGGTCGGAGTTCGGGCCGAGGTTGAAGTTCGGGCCGAGGTTGAAGTTCGGGCCGAGGTTGAAGTTCGGGCCGAAAATGAAGTTCGGGCCGGGAACAGTGAAGAGATCGGGCCGAACTTGTTCTTGGCAGTGACGAACGAACCAGCTATTTTGGTTACTCGTGGGCGTGAAACGGACACCCGAGCTGAAAGTTATGAATGTTTTAATATAGCACCTTTTGTCACACAATCTTGGATATTGAAGAGTTCGGGCCGAAGAGGGATGTTCGGGCCGAAGTGGTGTTCGGGCCGAAGTGCGATGTTCGGGCCGAAGTGGTGTTCGGGCCGAAGTGGTGTTCGGGCCGAAGTTCGGTGTTCGGGCCGAGGATGATGTTCGGGCTGAGGTTGAAGTTCGGGCCGAGGTCGGATTTCGGGCCGAGGTTGAAGTTCGGGCCGAGGTTGAAGTTCGGGCCGGGAGCAGTGAAGAGTTCGGGCCGAACTTGTTCTTGGCAGTGACGAACGAACCAGCTATTTTGGTTACTCGTGGGCGTGAAACGGACACCCGAGCTGAAAGTTATGAATGTTTTAGTATAGCACCTTTTGTCACACAATATTGGATATTGAAGAGTTCGGGCCGAAGAGGGATGTTCGGGCCGAAGTGGTGTTCGGGCCGAAGTGGGATGTTCGGGCCGAAGTGGTGTTCGGGCCGAAGTTCGGTGTTCGGGCCGAGGATGATGTTCGGGCCGAGGTTGAAGTTCGGGCCGAGGTCGGAGTTCGGGCCGAGGTTGAAGTTCGGGCCGAGGTTGAAGTTCGGGCCGAAAATGAAGTTCGGGCCGGGAACAGTGAAGAGATCGGGCCGAACTTGTTCTTGGCAGTGACGAACGAACCAGCTATTTTGGTTACTCGTGGGCGTGAAACGGACACCCGAGCTGAAAGTTATGAATGTTTTAGTATAGCACCTTTTGTCACACAATCTTGGATATTGAAGAGTTCGGGCCGAAGAGGGATGTTCGGGCCGAAGTGGTGTTCGGGCCGAAGTGGGATGTTCGGGCCGAAGTGGAGTTCGGGCCGAAGTGGTGTTCGGGCCGAAGTTCGGTGTTCGGGCCGAGGATGATGTTCGGGCCGAGGTTGAAGTTCTGGCCGAGGTCGGAGTTCGGGCCGAGGTTGAAGTTCGGGCCGAAAATGAAGTTCGGGCCGGGAACAGTGAAGAGTTCGGGCCGAACTTGTTCTTGGCAGTGACGAACGAACCAGCTATTTTGATTACTCGTGGGCGTGAAACGGACACCCGAGCTGAAAGTTATGAATGTTTTAGTATAGCACCTTTTGTCACACAATATTGGATATTGAAGAGTTCGGGCCGAAGAGGGATGCTCGGGCCGAAGTGGTGTTCGGGCCGAAGTGGGATGTTCGGGCCGAAGTGGTGTTCGGGCCGAAGTGGTGTTCGGGCCGAAGTTCGGTGTTCGGGCCGAGGATGATGTTCGGGCCGAGGTTGAAGTTCGGGCCGAGGTCGGAGTTCGGGCCGAGGTTGAAGTTCGGGCCGAGGTTGAAGTTCGGGTCGAAAATGAAGTTCGGGCCGGGAACAGTGAAGAGTTCGGGCCGAACTTGTTCTTGGCAGTGACGAACGAACCAGCTATTTTGGTTACTCGTGGGCGTGAAACGGACACCCGAGCTGAAAGTTATGAATGTTTTAGTATAGCACCTTTTGTCACACAATCTTGGATATTGAAGAGTTCGGGCCGAAGAGGGATGTTCGGGCCGAAGTGGTGTTCGGGCCGAAGTGCGATGTTCGGGCCGAAGTGGTGTTCGGGCCGAAGTTCTGGGTTCGGGCCGAGGATGATGTTCGGGCCGAGGTTGAAGTTCGGGCCGAGGTCGGAGTTCGGGCCGAGGTTGAAGTTCGGGCCGAAAATGAAGTTCGGGCCGGGAACAGTGAAGAGTTCGGGCCGAACTTGTTCTTGGCAGTGACGAACGAACCAGCTATTTTGGTTACTCGTGGGCGTGAAACGGACACCCGAGCTGAAATTTATGAATGTTTTAGTATAGCACCTTTTGTCACACAATATTGGATATTGAAGAGTTCGGGCCGAAGAGGGATGCTCGGGCCGAAGTGGTGTTCGGGCCGAAGTGGGATGTTCGGGCCGAAGTGGTGTTCGGGCCGAACTGGTGTTCGGGCCGAAGTTCGGTGTTCGGGCCGAGGATGATGTTCGGGCCGAGGTTGAAGTTCGGGCCGAGGTCGGAGTTCGGGCCGAGGTTGAAGTTCGGGCCGAGGTTGAAGTTCGGGTCGAAAATGAAGTTCGGGCCGGGAACAGTGAAGAGTTCGGGCCGAACTTGTTCTTGGCAGTGACGAACGAACCAGCTATTTTGGTTACTCGTGGGCGTGAAACGGACACCCGAGCTGAAAGTTATGAATGTTTTAGTATAGCACCTTTTGTCACACAATCTTGGATATTGAAGAGTTCAGGCCGAAGAGGGATGTTCGGGCCGAAGTGGTGTTCGGGCCGAAGTGCGATGTTCGGGCCGAAGTGGTGTTCGGGCGGAATTCGTGTTCGGGCCGAAGTTCGGTGTTCGAGCCGAGGATGATGTTCGGGCCGAGGTCGGAGTTCGGGCCGAGGTTGAGGTTCGGGCCGAGGTTGAAGTTCGGGCTGAAAATGAAGTTCGGGGCCGGGAACAGTGAAGATTTCGGGCCGAACTTGTTCTTGGCAGTGACGAACGAACCAGCTATTTTGGTTACTCGTGGGCGTGAAACGGACACCCGAACTGAAAGTTATGAATGTTTTAGTATAGCACCTTTTGTCACACAATCTTGGATATTGAAGAGTTCGGGCCGAAGAGGGATGTTCGGGCCGAAGTGGTGTTCGGGCCGAAGTGGGATGTTCGGGCCGAAGTGGAGTTCGGGCCGAAGTGGTGTTCGGGCCGAAGTTCGGTGTTCGGGCCGAGGATGATGTTCGGGCCGAGGTTGAAGTTCTGGCCGAGGTCGGAGTTCGGGCCGAGGTTGAAGTTCGGGCCGAAAATGAAGTTCGGGCCGGGAACATTGAAGAGTTCGGGCCGAACTTGTTCTTGGCAGTGACGAACGAACCAGCTATTTTGGTTACTCGTGGGCGTGAAACGGACACCCGAGCTGAAAGTTATGAATGTTTTAGTATAGCACCTTTTGTCACACAATATTGGATATTGAAGAGTTCGGGCCGAAGAGGGATGTTCGGGCCGAAGTGGTGTTCGGGCCGAAGTGGGATGTTCGGGCCGAAGTGGTGTTCGGGCCGAAATGGTGTTCGGGCCGAAGTTCGGTGTTCGGACCGAGGATGATGTTCGGGCCGAGGTCGGAGTTCGGGCCGAGGTTGAAGTTCGGGCCGAAAATGAACTTCGGGCTGGGAACAGTGAAGAGTTCGAGCCGAAGTTGTTCTTGGCAGTGACGAACGAACCAGCTATTTTGGTTACTCGTGGGCGTGAAACGGACACCCGAGCTGAAAGTTATGAATGTTTTAGTATAGCACCTTTTGTCACACAATCTTGGATATTGAAGAGTTCGGGCCGAAGAGGGATGTTCGGGCCGAAGTGGTGTTCGGGCCGAAGTGCGATGTTCGGGCCGAAGTGGTGTTCGGGCCGAAGTTCGGTGTTCGGGCCGAGGATGATGTTCGGGCCGAGGTTGAAGTTCGGGCCGAGGTCGGAGTTCGGGCCGAGGTTGAAGTTCGGGCCGAAAATGAAGTTCGGGCCGGGAACAGTGAAGAGTTCGGGCCGAACTTGTTCTTGGCAGTGACGAACGAACCAGCAATTTTGGTTACTCGTGGGCGTGAAACGGACACCCGAGCTGAAAGTTATGAATGTTTTAGTATATCACCTTTTGTCACACAATATTGGATATTGAAGAGTTCGGGCCGAAGAGGGATGTTCGGGCCGAAGTGGTGTTCGGGCCGAAGTGGGATGTTCGGGCCGAAGTGGTGTTCGGGCCGAAGTGGTGTTCGGGCCGAAGTTCGGTGTTCGGGCCGAGGATGATGTTCGGGCCGAGGTTGAAGTTCGGACCGAGGTCGGAGTTCGGGCCGAGGTTGAAGTTCGGGCCGAGGTTGAAGTTCGGGCCGAGGTTGAAGTTCGGGCCGAAAATGAAGTTCGGGCCGGGAACAGTGAAGAGATCGGGCCGAACTTGTTCTTGGCAGTGACGAACGAACCAGCTATTTTGGTTACTCGTGGGCGTGAAACGGACACCCGAGCTGAAAGTTATGAATGTTTTAATATAGCACCTTTTGTCACACAATCTTGGATATTGAAGAGTTCGGGCCGAAGAGGGATGTTCGGGCCGAAGTGGTGTTCGGGCCGAAGTGCGATGTTCGGGCCGAAGTGGTGTTCGGGCCGAAGTTCTGGGTTCGGGCCGAGGATGATGTTCGGGCCGAGGTTGAAGTTCGGGCCGAGGTCGGAGTTCGGGCCGAGGTTGAAGTTCGGGCCGAAAATGAAGTTCGGGCCGGGAACAGTGAAGAGTTCGGGCCGAACTTGTTCTTGGCAGTGACGAACGAACCAGCTATTTTGGTTACTCGTGGGCGTGAAACGGACACCCGAGCTGAAATTTATGAATGTTTTAGTATAGCACCTTTTGTCACACAATATTGGATATTGAAGAGTTCGGGCCGAAGAGGGATGCTCGGGCCGAAGTGGTGTTCGGGCCGAAGTGGGATGTTCGGGCCGAAGTGGTGTTCGGGCCGAACTGGTGTTCGGGCCGAAGTTCGGTGTTCGGGCCGAGGATGATGTTCGGGCCGAGGTTGAAGTTCGGGCCGAGGTCGGAGTTCGGGCCGAGGTTGAAGTTCGGGCCGAGGTTGAAGTTCGGGTCGAAAATGAAGTTCGGGCCGGGAACAGTGAAGAGTTCGGGCCGAACTTGTTCTTGGCAGTGACGAACGAACCAGCTATTTTGGTTACTCGTGGGCGTGAAACGGACACCCGAGCTGAAAGTTATGAATGTTTTAGTATAGCACCTTTTGTCACACAATCTTGGATATTGAAGAGTTCAGGCCGAAGAGGGATGTTCGGGCCGAAGTGGTGTTCGGGCCGAAGTGCGATGTTCGGGCCGAAGTGGTGTTCGGGCGGAATTCGTGTTCGGGCCGAAGTTCGGTGTTCGAGCCGAGGATGATGTTCGGGCCGAGGTCGGAGTTCGGGCCGAGGTTGAGGTTCGGGCCGAGGTTGAAGTTCGGGCTGAAAATGAAGTTCGGGGCCGGGAACAGTGAAGATTTCGGGCCGAACTTGTTCTTGGCAGTGACGAACGAACCAGCTATTTTGGTTACTCGTGGGCGTGAAACGGACACCCGAACTGAAAGTTATGAATGTTTTAGTATAGCACCTTTTGTCACACAATCTTGGATATTGAAGAGTTCGGGCCGAAGAGGGATGTTCGGGCCGAAGTGGTGTTCGGGCCGAAGTGGGATGTTCGGGCCGAAGTGGAGTTCGGGCCGAAGTGATGTTCGGGCCGAAGTTCGGTGTTCGGGCCGAGGATGATGTTCGGGCCGAGGTTGAAGTTCTGGCCGAGGTCGGAGTTCGGGCCGAGGTTGAAGTTCGGGCCGAAAATGAAGTTCGGGCCGGGAACATTGAAGAGTTCGGGCCGAACTTGTTCTTGGCAGTGACGAACGAACCAGCTATTTTGGTTACTCGTGGGCGTGAAACGGACACCCGAGCTGAAAGTTATGAATGTTTTAGTATAGCACCTTTTGTCACACAATATTGGATATTGAAGAGTTCGGGCCGAAGAGGGATGTTCGGGCCGAAGTGGTGTTCGGGCCGAAGTGGGATGTTCGGGCCGAAGTGGTGTTCGGGCCGAAATGGTGTTCGGGCCGAAGTTCGGTGTTCGGACCGAGGATGATGTTCGGGCCGAGGTCGGAGTTCGGGCCGAGGTTGAAGTTCGGGCCGAAAATGAACTTCGGGCTGGGAACAGTGAAGAGTTCGAGCCGAAGTTGTTCTTGGCAGTGACGAACGAACCAGCTATTTTGGTTACTCGTGGGCGTGAAACGGACACCCGAGCTGAAAGTTATGAATGTTTTAGTATAGCACCTTTTGTCACACAATCTTGGATATTGAAGAGTTCGGGCCGAAGAGGGATGTTCGGGCCGAAGTGGTGTTCGGGCCGAAGTGCGATGTTCGGGCCGAAGTGGTGTTCGGGCCGAAGTTCGGTGTTCGGGCCGAGGATGATGTTCGGGCCGAGGTTGAAGTTCGGGCCGAGGTCGGAGTTCGGGCCGAGGTTGAAGTTCGGGCCGAAAATGAAGTTCGGGCCGGGAACAGTGAAGAGTTCGGGCCGAACTTGTTCTTGGCAGTGACGAACGAACCAGCAATTTTGGTTACTCGTGGGCGTGAAACGGACACCCGAGCTGAAAGTTATGAATGTTTTAGTATATCACCTTTTGTCACACAATATTGGATATTGAAGAGTTCGGGCCGAAGAGGGATGTTCGGGCCGAAGTGGTGTTCGGGCCGAAGTGGGATGTTCGGGCCGAAGTGGTGTTCGGGCCGAAGTGGTGTTCGGGCCGAAGTTCGGTGTTCGGGCCGAGGATGATGTTCGGGCCGAGGTTGAAGTTCGGACCGAGGTCGGAGTTCGGGCCGAGGTTGAAGTTCGGGCCGAGGTTGAAGTTCGGGCCGAGGTTGAAGTTCGGGCCGAAAATGAAGTTCGGGCCGGGAACAGTGAAGAGATCGGGCCGAACTTGTTCTTGGCAGTGACGAACGAACCAGCTATTTTGGTTACTCGTGGGCGTGAAACGGACACCCGAGCTGAAAGTTATGAATGTTTTAATATAGCACCTTTTGTCACACAATCTTGGATATTGAAGAGTTCGGGCCGAAGAGGGATGTTCGGGCCGAAGTGGTGTTCGGGCCGAAGTGCGATGTTCGGGCCGAAGTGGTGTTCGGGCCGAAGTGGTGTTCGGGCCGAAGTTCGGTGTTCGGGCCGAGGATGATGTTCGGGCTGAGGTTGAAGTTCGGGCCGAGGTCGGAGTTCGGGCCGAGGTTGAAGTTCGGGCCGAGGTTGAAGTTCGGGCCGGGAGCAGTGAAGAGTTCGGGCCGAACTTGTTCTTGGCAGTGACGAACGAACCAGCTATTTTGGTTACTCGTGGGCGTGAAACGGACACCCGAGCTGAAAGTTATGAATGTTTTAGTATAGCACCTTTTGTCACACAATATTGGATATTGAAGAGTTCGGGCCGAAGAGGGATGTTCGGGCCGAAGTGGTGTTCGGGCCGAAGTGGGATGTTCGGGCCGAAGTGGTGTTCGGGCCGAAGTTCGGTGTTCGGGCCGAGGATGATGTTCGGGCCGAGGTTGAAGTTCGGGCCGAGGTCGGAGTTCGGGCCGAGGTTGAAGTTCGGGCCGAGGTTGAAGTTCGGGCCGAAAATGAAGTTCGGGCCGGGAACAGTGAAGAGATCGGGCCGAACTTGTTCTTGGCAGTGACGAACGAACCAGCTATTTTGGTTACTCGTGGGCGTGAAACGGACACCCGAGCTGAAAGTTATGAATGTTTTAATATAGCACTTTTTGTCACACAATCTTGGATATTGAACAGTTCGGGCCGAAGAGGGATGTTCGGGCCGAAGTGGTGTTCGGGCCGAAGTGCGATGTTCGGGCCGAAGTGGTGTTCGGGCCGAAGTGGTGTTCGGGCCGAAGTTCGGTGTTCGGGCCGAGGATGATGTTCGGGCCGAGGTTGAAGTTCGGGCCGAGGTCGGAGTTCGGGCCGAGGTTGAAGTTCGGGCCGAGGTTGAAGTTCGGGCCGGGAACAGTGAAGAGTTCGGGCCGAACTTGTTCTTGGCAGTGACGAACGAACCAGCTATTTTGGTTACTCGTGGGCGTGAAACGGACACCCGAGCTGAAAGTTATGAATGTTTTAGTATAGCACCTTTTGTCACACAATATTGGATATTGAAGAGTTCGGGCCGAAGTGGTGGTCGGGCCGAAGTGGGATGTTCGGGCCGAAGTGGTGTTCAGGCCGAAGTGGTGTTCGGGCCGAAGTTCGGTGTTCGGGCCGAGGATGATGTTCGGGCCGAGGTCGGAGTTCGGGCCGAGGTTGAAGTTCGGGCCGAGGTTGAAGTTCGGGCCGAAAATGAAGTTCGGGCCGGGAACAGTGAAGAGTTCGGGCCGAACTTTTTCTTGGCAGTAACGAACGAACAGGCTATTTTGGTTACTCGTGGGCGTGAAACGGACACCCGAGCTGAAAGTTATGAATGTTCTATTATAGCACCTTTTGTCACACAATCTTGGATATTGAAGAGTTCGGGCCGAAGAGGGATGTTCGGGCTGAAGTGGTGTTCGTGCCGAAGTGCGATGTTCGGGCCGAAGTGGTGTTCGGGCCGAAGTTCGGTGTTCGGGCCGAGGATGATGTTCGGGCCGAGGTCGGAGTTCGGGCCGAGGTTGAGGTTCGGGCCGAGGTTGAAGTTCGGGCTGAAAATGAAGTTCGGGCCGGGAACAGTGAAGAGTTCGGGCCGAACTTGTTCTTGGCAGTGACGAACGAACCAGCTATTTTGGTTACTCGTGGGCGTGAAACGGACACCCGAGCTGAAAGTTATGAATGTTTTAGTATATCACCTTTTGTCACACAATCTTGGATATTGAAGAGTTCGGGCCGAAGAGGGATGTTCGGGCCGAAGTGGTGTTCGGGCCGAAGTGGGATGTTCGGGCCGAAGTGGTGTTCGGGCCGAAGTGGTGTTCGGGCCGAAGTTCGGTGTTCGGGCCGAGGATGATGTTCGGGCCGAGGTTGAAGTTCGGGCCGAGGTCGTAGTTCGGGCCGAGGTTGAAGTTCGGGCCGAAAATGAAGTTCGGGCCGAGGTTGAAGTTCGGGCCGAAAATGAAGTTCGGGCCGGGAACAGTGAAGAGATCGGGCCGAACTTGTTCTTGGCAGTGACGAACGAACCAGCTAGCCTCTTTGTGGGGCTTCACTCCGAGCTTGGAACCGTGACCCCAGAGAAAATCAATATTTTGGTTACTCGTGGGCGTGAAACGGTCACCCGAGCTGAAAGTTATGAATGTTTTAGTATAGCACCTTTTGTCACACAATATTGGATATTGAAGAGTTCGGGGCGAAGAGGGATGTTCGGGCCGAAGTGGTGTTCGGGCCGAAGTGGGATGTTCGGGCCGAAGTGGTGTTCGGGCCGAAGTTCGGTGTTCGGGCCGAGGATGATGTTCGGGCCGAGGTTGAAGTTCGGGCCGAGGTCGGAGTTCGGGCCGAGGTTGAAGTTCGGGCCGAGGTCGGAGTTCGGGCCGAGGTTGAAGTTCGGGCCGAGGTTGAAGTTCGGGCCGAAAATGAAGTTCGGGCCGGGAATAGTGAAGAGTTCGGGCCGAACTTGTTCTTGGCAGTGACGAACGAACCAGCTATTTTGGTTACTCGTGGGCGTGAAACGGACACCCGAGCTGAAAGTTATGAATGTTTTAGTATAGGACCTTTTGTCACACAATCTTGGATATTGAAGAGTTCGGGCCGAGGAGGGATGTTCGGGCCGAAGTGGTGTTCGGGCCGAAGTGCGATGTTCGGGCCGAAGTGGTGTTCGGGCCGAAGTGGTGTTCGGGCCGAAGTGGTGTTCGGGCCGAAGTTCGGTGTTCGGGCCGAGGATGATGTTCGGGCCGAGGTTGAAGTTCGGGCCGAGGTCGGAGTTCAGGCCGAGGTTGAAGTTCGGGCCGAAAATGAAGTTCGGGCCGGGAACAGGGAAGAGTTCGGGCCGAACTTGTTCTTGGCAGTGACGAACGAACCAGCTAATTTGGTTACTCGTGGGCTTGAAACGGACACCCGAGCTGAAAGTTATGAATGTTTTAGTATAGCACCTTTGTCACACAATATTGGATATTGAAGAGTTCGGGCCGAAGAGGGATGTTCGGGCCGAAGTGGTGTTCGGGCCTAAGTGGGATGTCCGGGCCGAAGTGGTGTTCGGGCCAAAGTGGTGTTCGGGCCGAAGTTCGGTGTTCGGGCCGAGGATGATGTTCGGGCCGAGGTTGAAGTTCGGGCCGAGGTCGGAGTTCGGGCCGAGGTTGAAGTTCGGGCCGAGGTTGATGTTCGGGCCGAAAATGAAGTTCGGGCCGGGAACAGTGAAGAGTTCGGGCCGAACTTATTCTTGGCAGTGACGAACGAACCAGCTATTTTGGTTACTCGTGGGCGTGAAACGGACACCCGAGCTGAAAGTTATGAATGTTTTAGTATAGCACCTTTTGTCACACAATCATGGATATTGAAGAGTTCGGGCCGAAGAGGGATGTTCGGGCCGAAGTGGTGTTCGGGCCTAAGTGGGATGTTCGGGCCGAAGTGGTGTTCGGGCCAAAGGGGTGTTCGGGCCGAAGTTCGGTGTTCGGGCCGAAGTTCGGTGTTCGGGCCGAAGTTCGGTGTTCGGGCCGAGGTCGGAGTTCGGGCCGAGGTTGAAGTTCGGGCCGAGGTTGATGTTCGGGCCGAAAATGAAGTTCGGGCCAGGAACAGTGAAGAGTTCGGGCCGAACTTATTCTTGGCAGTGACGAACGAACCAGCTATTTTGGTTACTCGTGGGCGTGAAACGGACACCCGAGCTGAAAGTTATGAATGTTTTAGTATAGCACCTTTTGTCACACAATCTTGGATATTGAAGAGTTCGGGCCGAAGAGGGATGTTCGGGCCGAAGTGGTGTTCGGGCCGAAGTGCGATGTTCGGCCGAAGTGGTGTTCGGGCCGAAGTGGTGTTCGGGCCGTAGTTCGGTGTTCGGGCCGAGGATGATGTTCGGGCCGAGGTTGAAGTTCGGGCCGAGGTCGGAGTTCGGGCCGAGGTTGAAGTTCGGGCCGAGGTTGAAGTTCGGGCCGAAAATGAAGTTCGGGCCGGGAACAGTGAAGAGTTCGGGCCGAACTTGTTCTTGGAAGTGACGAACGAACCAGCTATTTTGGTTACTCGTGGGCGTGAAACGGACACCCGAGCTGAAAGTTATGAATGTTTTAGTATAGCACCTTTTGTCACACAATCTTGGATATTGAAGAGTTCGGGCCGAAGAGGGATGTTCGGGCCGAAGTGGTGTTCGGGCCGAAGTGGTGTTCGGGCCGAAGTTCGGTGTTCGGGCCGAGGATGATGTTCGGGACGAGGTCGGAGTTCGGGCCGAGGTTGAGGTTCGGGCCGAGGTTGAAGTTCGGGCTGAAAATGAAGTTCGGGCCGGGAACAGTGAAGAGTTCAGGCCGAACTTGTTCATGGCAGTGACGAACGAACCAGCTATTTTGGTTACTCGTGGGCGTGAAACGGACACCCGAGCTGAAAGTTATGAATGTTTTAGTATAGCACCTTTTGTCACACAATCTTGGATATTGAAGAGTTCGGGCCGAAGAGGGTTGTTCGGGCCGAAGTGGTGTTCGGGCCTAAGTGGGATGTTCGGGCCGAAGTGGTGTTCGGGCCAAAGTGGTGTTCGGGCAGAAGTTCGGTGTTCGGGCCGAGGATGAAGTTCGGGCTGAGGATGAAGTTCGGGCCGAGGTCGGAGTTCGGGCCGAGGTTGAAGTTCGGGCCGAGGTTGATGTTCGGGCCGAAAATGAAGTTCGGGCCGGGAACAGTGAAGAGTTCGGGCCGAACTTATTCTTGGCAGTGACGCACGAACCAGCTATTTTGGTTACTCGTGGGCGTGAAACGGACACCCGAGCTGAAAGTTATGAATGTTTTAGTATAGCACCTTTTGTCACACAATCTTGGATATTGAAGAGTTCGGGCCGAAGAGGGATGTTCGGGCCGAAGTGGTGTTCGGGCCGAAGTGCGATGTTCGGGCCGAAGTGGTGTTCGGGCCGAAGTTCGGTGTTCGGGCCGAGGATGATGTTCGGGCCGAGGTTGAAGTTCGGGCCGAGGTCGGAGTTCGGGCCGAGGTTGAAGTTCGGGCCGAGGTTGAAGTTCGGGCCGAAAATGAAGTTCGGGCCGGGAACAGTGAAGAGTTCGGGCCGAACTTGTTCTTGGAAGTGACGAACGAACCAGCTATTTTGGTTACTCGTGGGCGTGAAACGGACACCCGAGCTGAAAGTTATGAATGTTTTAGTATAGCACCTTTTGTCACACAATCTTGGATATTGAAGAGTTCGGGCCGAAGAGGGATGTTCGGGCCGAAGTGGTGTTCGGGCCGAAGTGGTGTTCGGGCCGAAGTTCGGTGTTCGGGCCGAGGATGATGTTCGGGACGAGGTCGGAGTTCGGGCCGAGGTTGAGGTTCGGGCCGAGGTTGAAGTTCGGGCTGAAAATGAAGTTCGGGCCGGGAACAGTGAAGAGTTCGGGCCGAACTTGTTCATGGCAGTGACGAACGAACCAGCTATTTTGGTTACTCGTGGGCGTGAAACGGACACCCGAGCTGAAAGTTATGAATGTTTTAGTATAGCACCTTTTGTCACACAATCTTGGATATTGAAGAGTTCGGGCCGAAGAGGGTTGTTCGGGCCGAAGTGGTGTTCGGGCCTAAGTGGGATGTTCGGGCCGAAGTGGTGTTCGGGCCAAAGTGGTGTTCGGGCAGAAGTTCGGTGTTCGGGCCGAGGATGAAGTTCGGGCTGAGGATGAAGTTCGGGCCGAGGTCGGAGTTCGGGCCGAGGTTGAAGTTCGGGCCGAGGTTGATGTTCGGGCCGAAAATGAAGTTCGGGCCGGGAACAGTGAAGAGTTCGGGCCGAACTTATTCTTGGCAGTGACGAACGAACCAGCTATTTTGGTTACTCGTGGGCGTGAAACGGACACCCGAGCTGAAAGTTATGAATGTTTTAGTATAGCACCTTTTGTCACACAATCTTGGATATTGAAGAGTTCGGGCCGAAGAGGGATGTTCGGGCCGAAGTGGTGTTCGGGCCGAAGTGCGATGTTCGGGCCGAAGTGGTGTTCGGGCCGAAGTTCGGTGTTCGGGCCGAGGATGATGTTCGGGCCGAGGTTGAAGTTCGGGCCGAGGTCGGAGTTCGGGCCGAGGTTGAAGTTCGGGCCGAAAATGAAGTTCGGGCCGGGAACAGTGAAGAGTTCAGGCCGAACTTGTTCTTGGCAGTGACGAATGAACCAGCTATTTTGGTTACTCGTGGGCGTGAAACGGACACCCGAGCTGAAAGTTATGAATGTTTTAGTATAGCACCTTTTGTCACACAATCTTGGATATTGAAGAGTTCGGGCTGAAGTGGGATGTTCGGGCCGAAGTGGTGTTCGGGCCGAAGTGCGATGTTCGGGCCGAAGTGGTGTTCGGGCCGAAGTTCGGTGTTCGGGCCGAGGATGATGTTCGGGCCGAGGTCGGAGTTCGGGCCGAGGTTGAGGTTCGGGCCGAGGTTGAAGTTCGGGCTGAAAATGAAGTTCGGGCCGGGAACAGTGAAGAGTTCGGGCCGAACTTGTTCTTGGCATTGACGAACGAACCAGCTATTTTGGTTACTCGTGGGCGTGAAACGGACACCCGAGCTGAAAGTTATGAATGTTTTAGTATAGCACCTTTTGTCACACAATCTTGGATATTGAAGAGTTCGGGCCGAAGAGGGATGTTCGGGCCGAAGTGGTGTTCGGGCCGAAGTGCGATGTTCGGGCCGAAGTGGTGTTCGGGCCGAAGTTCGGTGTTCGGGCCGAGGATGATGTTCGGGCCGAGGTTGAAGTTCGGGCCGAGGTCGGAGTTCGGGCCGAGGTTGAAGTTCGGGCCGAAAATGAAGTTCGGGCCGGGAACAGTGAAGAGTTCAGGCCGAACTTGTTCTTGGCAGTGACGAATGAACCAGCTATTTTGGTTACTCGTGGGCGTGAAACGGACACCCGAGCTGAAAGTTATGAATGTTTTAGTATAGCACCTTTTGTCACACAATCTTGGATATTGAAGAGTTCGGGCTGAAGTGGGATGTTCGGGCCGAAGTGGTGTTCGGGCCGAAGTGCGATGTTCGGGCCGAAGTGGTGTTCGGGCCGAAGTTCGGTGTTCGGGCCGAGGATGATGTTCGGGCCGAGGTCGGAGTTCGGGCCGAGGTTGAGGTTCGGGCCGAGGTTGAAGTTCGGGCTGAAAATGAAGTTCGGGCCGGGAACAGTGAAGAGTTCGGGCCGAACTTGTTCTTGGCATTGACGAACGAACCAGCTATTTTGGTTACTCGTGGGCGTGAAACGGACACCCGAGCTGAAAGTTATGAATGTTTTAGTATAGCACCTTTTGTCACACAATCTTGGATATTGAAGAGTTCGGGCCGAAGAGGGATGTTCGGGCCGAAGTGGTGTTCGGGCCGAAGTGGGATGTTCGGGCCGAAGTGGTGTTCGGGCCGAAGTTCGGTGTTCGGGCCGAGGATGATGATCGGGCCGAGGTTGAAGTTCGGGCCGAGGTCGGAGTTCGGGCCGAGGTTGAAGTTCGGGCCGAAAATGAAATTCGGGCCGGGAACAGTGAAGAGTTCGGGCCGAACTTGTTCTTGGCAGTGACGAACGAACCACCTATTTTGGTTACTCGTGGGCGTGAAACGGACACCCGAGCTGAAAGTTACGAATGTTTTAGTATAGCACCTTTTGTCACACAATATTGGATATTGAAGAGTTCGGTCCGAAGAGGGATGTTCGGGTCGAAGTGGTGTTCGGGCCGAAGTGGGATGGTCGGGCCGAAGTGGTGTTCGGGCCGAAGTGGTGTTCGGGCCGAAGTTCGGTGTTCGGGCCGAGGATGATGTTCGGGCCGAGGTTGAAGTTCGGGCCGAGGTCGGAGTTCGGGCCGAGGTTGAAGTTCGGGCCGAGGTTGGAGTTCGGGCCGAGGTTGAAGTTCGGGCCGAAAATGAAGTTCGGGCCGGGAACAGTGAAGAGATCGGGCCGAACTTGTTCTTGGCAGTGACGAACGAACCAGCTATTTTGGTTACTCGTGGGCGTGAAACGGACACCCGAGCTGAAAGTTATGAATGTTTTAGTATAACACCTTTTGTCACACAATCTTGGATATTGAAGAGTTCGGGCCGAAGAGGGATGTTCGGGCCGAAGTGGTGTTCGGGCCGAAGTGGTGTTCGGGCCGAAGTTCGGTGTTCGGGCCGAGGATGATGTTCGGGCCGAGGTTGAAGTTCGGGCCGAGGTCGGAGTTCGGGCCGAGGTTGAAGTTCGGGCCGGGAACAGTGAAGAGTTCGGGCCGAACTTGTTCTTGGCAGTGACGAACGAACCACCTATTTTGGTTACTCGTGGGCGTGAAACGGACACCCGAGCTGAAAGTTATGAATGTTTTCGTATAGCACCTTTTGTCACACAATATTGGATATTGAAGAGTTCGGGCCGAAGAGGGATGTTCGGGCCGAAGTGGTGTTCGGGCCGAAGTGGTGTTCGGGCCGAAGTGGGATGTTCGGGCCGAAGTGGTGTTCGGGCCGAAGTGGTGATCGGGCCGAAGTTCGGTGTTCGGGCCGAGGATGATGTTCGGGCCGAGGTTGAAGTTCGGGCCGAGGTCGGAGTTCGGGCCGAGGTTGAAGTTCGGGCCGAGGTTGAAGTTCGGGCCGAAAATGAAGTTCGGGCCGGGAACAGTGAAGATTTCGGGCCGAACTTATTCTTGGCAGTGACGAACGAACCAGCTATTTTGGTTACTCGTGGGCGTGAAACGGACACCCGAGCTGAAAGTTATGAATGTTTTAGTATAGCACCTTTTGTCACACAATCTTGGATATTGAAGAGTTCAGGCCGAAGAGGGATGTTCGGGCCGAAGTGGTGTTCGGGCCGAAGTGCGATGTTCGGGCTGAAGTGGTGTTCGGGCCGAAGTTCGGTGTTCGGGCCGAGGATGATGTTCGGGCCGAGGTTGAAGTTCGGGCCGAGGTCGGAGTTCGGGAAAGGTTGAAGTTCGGGCCGAGGTTGAAGTTCGGGCCGAAAATGAAGTTCGGGCCGGGAACAGTGAAGAGTTCGGGCCGAACTTGTTCTTGGCAGTGACGAACGAACCAGCTATTTTGGTTACTCGTGGGCGTGAAACGGACACCCGAGCTGAAAGTTATGAATGTTTTAGTATAGCACCTTTTGTCACACAATCTTGGATATTGAAGAGTTCGGGCCGAAGAGGGTTGTTCGGGCCGAAGTGGTGTTCGGCCCGAAGTGCGATGTTCGGGCCGAAGTGGTGTTCGGGCCGAAGTTCGGTGTTCGGGCCGAGGATGATGTTCGGGCCCAGGTCGGAGTTCGGGCCGAGGTTGAGGTTCGGGCCGAGGTTGAAGTTCGGGCTGAAAATGAAGTTCGGGCCGGGAACAGTGAAGAGTTCGGGCCGAACTTGTTCTTGGCATTGACGAACGAACCAGCTATTTTGGTTACTCGTGGGCGTGAAACGGACACCCGAGCTGAAAGTTATGAATGTTTTAGTATAGCACCTTTTGTCAAACAATCTTGGATATTGAAGAGTTCGGGCCGAAGAGGGATGTTCGGGCCGAAGTGGTGTTCGGGCCGAAGTGGGATGTTCGGGCCGAAGTGGTGTTCGGGCCGAAGTTCGGTGTTCGGGCCGAGGATGATGATCGGGCCGAGGTTGAAGTTCGGGCCGAGGTCGGAGTTCGGGCCGAGGTTGAAGTTCGGGCCGAAAATGAAGTTCGGGCCGGGAACAGTGAAGAGTTCGGGCCGAACTTGTTCTTGGCAGTGACGAACGAACCACCTATTTTGGTTACTCGTGGGCGTGAAACGGACACCCGAGCTGAAAGTTACGAATGTTTTAGTATAGCACCTTTTGTCACACAATATTGGATATTGAAGAGTTCGGTCCGAAGAGGGATGTTCGGGCCGAAGTGGTGTTCGGGCCGAAGTGGGATGGTCGGGCCGAAGTGGTGTTCGGGCCGAAGTGGTGTTCGGGCCGAAGTTCGGTGTTCGGGCCGAGGATGATGTTCGGGCCGAGGTTGAAGTTCGGGCCGAGGTCGGAGTTCGGGCCGAGGTTGAAGTTCGGGCCGAGGTTGGAGTTCGGGCCGAGGTTGAAGTTCGGGCCGAAAATGAAGTTCGGGCCGGGAACAGTGAAGAGATCGGGCCGAACTTGTTCTTGGCAGTGACGAACGAACCAGCTATTTTGGTTACTCGTGGGCGTGAAACGGACACCCGAGCTGAAAGTTATGAATGTTTTAGTATAGCACCTTTTGTCACACAATCTTGGATATTGAAGAGTTCGGGCCGAAGAGGGATGTTCGGGCCGAAGTGGTGTTCGGGCCGAAGTGGTGTTCTGGCCGAAGTTCGGTGTTCGGGCCGAGGATGATGTTCGGGCCGAGGTTGAAGTTCGGGCCGAGGTCAGAGTTCGGGCCGAGGTTGAAGTTCGGGCCGGGAACAGTGAAGAGTTCGGGCCGAACTAGTTCTTGGCAGTGACGAACGAACCAGCTATTTTGGTTACTCGTGGGCGTGAAACGGACACCCGAGCTGAAAGTTATGAATGTTTTCGTATAGCACCTTTTGTCACACAATATTGGATATTGAAGAGTTCGGGCCGAAGAGGGATGTTCGGGCCGAAGTGGTGTTCGGGCCGAAGTGGTGTTCGGGCCGAAGTGGGATGTTCGGGCCGAAGTGGTGTTCGGGCCGAAGTGGTGATCGGGCCGAAGTTCGGTGTTCGGGCCGAGGATGATGTTCGGGCCGAGGTTGAAGTTCGGGCCGAGGTCGGAGTTCGGGCCGAGGTTGAAGTTCGGGCCGAGGTTGAAGTTCGGGCCGAAAATGAAGTTCGGGCCGGGAACAGTGAAGATTTCGGGCCGAACTTATTCTTGGCAGTGACGAACGAACAAGCTATTTTGGTTACTCGTGGGCGTGAAACGGACACCCGAGCTGAAAGTTATGAATGTTTTAGTATAGCACCTTTTGTCACACAATCTTGGATATTGAAGAGTTCAGGCCGAAGAGGGATGTTCGGGCCGAAGTGGTGTTCGGGCCGAAGTGCGATGTTCGGGCTGAAGTGGTGTTCGGGCCGAAGTTCGGTGTTCGGGCCGAGGATGATGTTCGGGCCGAGGTTGAAGTTCGGGCCGAGGTCGGAGTTCGGGAAAGGTTGAAGTTCGGGCCGAGGTTGAAGTTCGGGCCGAAAATGAAGTTCGGGCCGGGAACAGTGAAGAGTTCGGGCCGAACTTGTTCTTGGCAGTGACGAACGAACCAGCTATTTTGGTTACTCGTGGGCGTGAAACGGACACCCGAGCTGAAAGTTATGAATGTTTTAGTATAGCACCTTTTGTCACACAATCTTGGATATTGAAGAGTTCGGGCCGAAGAGGGTTGTTCGGGCCGAAGTGGTGTTCGGCCCGAAGTGCGATGTTCGGGCCGAAGTGGTGTTCGGGCCGAAGTTCGGTGTTCGGGCCGAGGATGATGTTCGGGCCGAGGTCGGAGTTCGGGCCGAGGTTGAGGTTCGGGCCGAGGTTGAAGTTCGGGCTGAAAATGAAGTTCGGGCCGGGAACAGTGAAGAGTTCGGGCCGAACTTGTTCTTGGCATTGACGAACGAACCAGCTATTTTGGTTACTCGTGGGCGTGAAACGGACACCCGAGCTGAAAGTTATGAATGTTTTAGTATAGCACCTTTTGTCACACAATCTTGGATATTGAAGAGTTCGGGCCGAAGAGGGATGTTCGGGCCGAAGTGGTGTTCGGGCCGAAGTGGGATGTTCGGGCCGAAGTGGTGTTCGGGCCGAAGTTCGGTGTTCGGGCCGAGGATGATGATCGGGCCGAGGTTGAAGTTCGGGCCGAGGTCGGAGTTCGGGCCGAGGTTGAAGTTCGGGCCGAAAATGAAGTTCGGGCCGGGAACAGTGAAGAGTTCGGGCCGAACTTGTTCTTGGCAGTGACGAACGAACCACCTATTTTGGTTACTCGTGGGCGTGAAACGGACACCCGAGCTGAAAGTTACGAATGTTTTAGTATAGCACCTTTTGTCACACAATATTGGATATTGAAGAGTTCGGTCCGAAGAGGGATGTTCGGGCCGAAGTGGTGTTCGGGCCGAAGTGGGATGGTCGGGCCGAAGTGGTGTTCGGGCCGAAGTGGTGTTCGGGCCGAAGTTCGGTGTTCGGGCCGAGGATGATGTTCGGGCCGAGGTTGAAGTTCGGGCCGAGGTCGGAGTTCGGGCCGAGGTTGAAGTTCGGGCCGAGGTTGGAGTTCGGGCCGAGGTTGAAGTTCGGGCCGAAAATGAAGTTCGGGCCGGGAACAGTGAAGAGATCGGGCCGAACTTGTTCTTGGCAGTGACGAACGAACCAGCTATTTTGGTTACTCGTGGGCGTGAAACGGACACCCGAGCTGAAAGTTATGAATGTTTTAGTATAGCACCTTTTGTCACACAATCTTGGATATTGAAGAGTTCGGGCCGAAGAGGGATGTTCGGGCCGAATTGGTGTTCGGGCCGAAGTTCGGTGTTCGGGCCGAGGATGATGTTCGGGCCGAGGTTGAAGTTCGGGCCGAGGTCGGAGTTCGGGCCGAGGTTGAAGTTCGGGCCGGGAACAGTGAAGAGTTCGGGCCGAACTTGTTCTTGGCAGTGACGAACGAACCAGCTATTTTGATTACTCGTGGGCGTGAAACGGACACCCGAGCTGAAAGTTATGAATGTTTTCGTATAGCACCTTTTGTCACACAATATTGGATATTGAAGAGTTCGGGCCGAAGAGGGATGTTCGGGCCGAAGTGGTGTTCGGGCCGAAGTGGTGTTCGGGCCGAAGTGGGATGTTCGGGCCGAAGTGGTGTTCGGGCCGAAGTGGTGATCGGGCCGAAGTTCGGTGTTCGGGCCGAGGATGATGTTCGGGCCGAGGTTGAAGTTCGGGCCGAGGTCGGAGTTCGGGCCGAGGTTGAAGTTCGGGCCGAGGTTGAAGTTCGGGCCGAAAATGAAGTTCGGGCCGGGAACAGTGAAGATTTCGGGCCGAACTTATTCTTGGCAGTGACGAACGAACCAGCTATTTTGGTTACTCGTGTGCGTGAAACGGACACCCGAGCTGAAAGTTATGAATGTTTTAGTATAGCACCTTTTGTCACACAATCTTGGATATTGAAGAGTTCAGGCCGAAGAGGGATGTTCGGGCCGAAGTGGTGTTCGGGCCGAAGTGCGATGTTCGGGCTGAAGTGGTGTTCGGGCCGAAGTTCGGTGTTCGGGCCGAGGATGATGTTCGGGCCGAGGTTGAAGTTCGGGCCGAGGTCGGAGTTCGGGAAAGGTTGAAGTTCGGGCCGAGGTTGAAGTTCGGGCCGAAAATGAAGTTCGGGCCGGGAACAGTGAAGAGTTCGGGCCGAACTTGTTCTTGGCAGTGACGAACGAACCAGCTATTTTGGTTACTCGTGGGCGTGAAACGGACACCCGAGCTGAAAGTTATAAATGTTTTAGTATAGCACCTTTTGTCACACAATCTTGGATATTGAAGAGTTCGGGCCGAAGAGGGTTGTTCGGGCCGAAGTGGTGTTCGGCCCGAAGTGCGATGTTCGGGCCGAAGTGGTGTTCGGGCCGAAGTTCGGTGTTCGGGCCGAGGATGATGTTCGGGCCGAGGTCGGAGTTCGGGCCGAGGTTGAGGTTCGGGCCGAGGTTGAAGTTCGGGCTGAAAATGAAGTTCGGGCCGGGAACAGGGAAGAGTTCGGGCCGAACTTGTTCTTGGCAGTGACGAACGAACCAGCTATTTTGGTTACTCGTGGGCGTGAAACGGACACCCGAGCTGAAAGTTATGAATGTTTTAGTATAGCACCTTTTGTCACACAATCTTGGATATTGAAGAGTTCGGGCCGAAGAGGGATGTTCGGGCCGAAGTGGTGTTCGGGCCGAAGTGGGATGTTCGGGCCGAAGTGGTGTTCGGGCCGAAGTGGTGTTCGGGCCGAAGTTCGGTGTTCGGGCCGAGGATGATGTTCGGGCCGAGGTTGAAGTTCGGGCCGAGGTCGGAGTTCGGGCCGAGGTTGAAGTTCGGGCCGAAAATGAAGTTCGGGCCGGGAACAGTGAAGAGATCGGGCCGAACTTGTTCTTGGTAGTGACGAACGAACCAGCTATTTTGGTTACTCGTGGGCGTGAAACGGACACCCGAGCTGAAAGTTATGAATGTTTTAGTATAGCACCTTTTGTCACACAATCTTGGATATTGAAGAGTTCGGGCCGAAGTGGGATGTTCGGGCCGAAGTGGTGTTCGGGCCGAAGTGGTGTTCGGGCCGAAGTTCGGTGTTCGGGCCGAGGATGATGTTCGGGCCGAGGTTGAAGTTCGGGCCGAGGTCGGAGTTCGGGCCGAGGTTGAAGTTCGGGCCGGGAACAGTGAAGAGTTCGGGTCGAACTTGTTCTTGGCAGTGACGAACGAACCAGCTATTTTGGTTACTCGTGGACGTGAAACGGACACCCGAGCTGAAAGTTATGAATGTTTTAGTATAGCACCTTTTGTCACACAATATTGGATATTGAAGAGTTCGGGCCGAAGAGGGATGTTCGGGCCGAAGTGGTGTTCGGGCCGAAGTGGTGTTCGGGCCGAAGTGGGATGTTCGGGCCGAAGTGGTGTTCGGGCCGAAGTGGTGTTCGGGCCGAAGTTCGGTGTTCGGGCTGAGGATGATGTTCGGGCCGATGTTGAAGTTCGGGCCGAGGTCGGAGTTCGGGCCGAGGTTGAAGTTCGGGCCGAGGTTGAAGTTCGGGCCGAAAATGAAGTTCGGGCCGGGAACAGTGAAGAGATCGGGCCGAACTTTTTCTTGGCAGTGACGAACGAACCAGCTATTTTGGTTACTCGTGGGCGTGAAACGGACACCCGAGCTGAAAGTTATGAATGTTTTAGTATAGCACCTTTTGTCACACAATCTTGGATATTGAAGAGTTCGGGCCGAAGAGGGATGTTCGGGCCGAAGTGGTGTTCGGGCCGAGGTGGTGTTCGGGCCGAAGTGGTGTTCGGGCCGAAGTTCGGTGTTCGGGCCGAGGATGATGTTCGGGCCGAGGTTGAAGTTCGGGCCGAGGTCAGAGTTCGGGCCGAGTTGAAGTTCGGGCCGGGAACAGTGAAGAGTTCGGGCCGAACTTGTTCTTGGCAGTGACGAACGAACCAGCTATTTTGGTTACTCGTGGGTGTGAAACGGACACCCGAGCTGAAAGTTATGAATGTTTTAGTATAGCACATTTTGTCACACAATATTGGATATTGAAGAGTTCGGGCCGAAGAGGGATGTTCGGGCCGAAGTGGTGTTCGGGCCGAAGTGGGATGTTCGGGCCGAAGTGGTGTTCGGGCCGAAGTGGTGTTCGGGCCGAAGTTCGGTGTTCGGGCCGAGGATGATGTTCGGGCCGAGGTTGAAGTTCGGGCCGAGGTCGGAGTTCGGGCCGAGGTTGAAGTTCGGGCCGAGGTTGAAGTTCGGGCCGAAAATGAAGTTCGGGCCGGGAACAGTGAAGATTTCGGGCCGAACTTATTCTTGGCAGTGACGAACGAACCAGCTATTTTGGTTACTCGTGGGCGTGAAACGGACACCCGAGCTGAAAGTTATGAATGTTTTAGTATAACACCTTTTGTCACACAATCTTGGATATTGAAGAGTTCGGGCCGAAGAGGGATGTTCGGGCCGAAGTGGTGTTCGGGCCGAAGTGCGATGTTCGGGCTGAAGTGGTGTTCGGGCCGAAGTGGTGTTCGGACCGAAGTTCGGTGTTCGGGCCGAGGATGATGTTCGGGCCGAGGTTGAAGTTCGGGCCGAGGTCGGAGTTCGGGCCGAGGTTGAAGTTCGGGCCGAGGTTGAAGTTCGGGCCGAAAATGATGTTCGGGCCGGGAATAGTGAAGAGTTCGGGCCGAACTTGTTCTTGGCAGTGACGAACGAACCAGCTATTTTGGTTACTCGTGGGCGTGAAACGGACACCCGAGCTGAAAGTTATGAACGTTTTAGTATAGCACCTTTTGTCACACAATCTTGGATATTGAAGAGTTCGGGCCGAAGAGGGATGTTCGGGCCGAAGTGGTGTTCGGGCCGAAGTGCGATGTTCGGGCCGAAGTGGTGTTCGGGCCGAAGTTCGGTGTTCGGGCCGAGGATGATGTTCGGGCCGAGGTCGGAGTTCGGGCCGAGGTTGAGGTTCGGGCCGAGGTTGAAGTTCGGGCTGAAAATGAAGTTCGGGCCGGGAACAGTGAAGAGTTCGGGCCGAACTTGTTCTTGGCAGTGACGAACGAACCAGCTATTTTGGTTACTCGTGGGCGTGAAACGGACACCCGAGCTGAAAGTTATGAATGTTTTAGTATAGCACCTTTTGTCACACAATCTTGGATATTGAAGAGTTCGGGCCGAAGAGGGATGTACGGGCCGAAGTGGTGTTCGGGCCGAAGTGGGATGTTTGGGCCGAAGTGTTGTTCGGGCCGAAGTGGTGTTCGGGCCGAAGTTCGGTGTTCGGGCCGAGGATGATGTTCGGGCCGAGGTTGAAGTTCGGGCCGAGGTCGGAGTTCGGGCCGAGGTTGAAGTTCGGGCCGAAAATGAAGTTCGGGCCGGGAACAGTGAAGAGATCGGGCCGAACTTGTTCTTGGCAGTGACGAACGAACCAGCTATTTTGGTTACTCGTGGGCGTGAAACGGACACCCGAGCTGAAAGTTATGAATGTTTTAGTATAGCACCTTTTGTCACACAATATTGGATATTGAAGAGTTCGGGCCGAAGAGGGATGTTCGGGCCGAAGTGGTGTTCGGGCCGAAGTGGTGTTCGGGCCGAAGTGGGATGTTCGGGCCGAAGTGGTGTTCGGGCCGAAGTTCGGTGTTCGGGCCGAGGATGATGTTCGGGCCGAGGTTGAAGTTCGGGCCGAGGTCGGAGTTCGGGCCGAGGTTGAAGTTCTGGCCGAGGTTGAAGTTCGAGCCGAGGTTGAAGTTCGGGCCGAAAATGAAGTTCGGGCCGGGAACAGTGAAGATTTCGGGCCGAACTTGTTCTTGGCAGTGACGAACGAACCAGCTATTTTGGTTACTCGTGGGCGTGAAACGGACACCCGAGCTGAAAGTTATGAATGTTTTAGTATAGCACCTTTTGTCACACAATCTTGGATATTGAAGAGTTCGGGCCGAAGAGGGATGTTCGGGCCGAAGTGGTGTTCGGGCCGAAGTGGTGTTCGGGCCGAAGTGGTGTTCGGGCCGAAGTTCGGTGTTCGGGCCGAGGATGATGTTCGGGCCGAGGTTGAAGTTCGGGCCGAGGTCAGAGTTCGGGCCGAGGTTGAAGTTCGGGCCGGGAACAGTGAAGAGTTCGGGCCGAACTTGTTCTTGGCAGTGACGAACGAACCAGCTATTTTGGTTACTCGTGGGCGTGAAACGGACACCCGAGCTGAAAGTTATGAATGTTTTAGTATAGCACCTTTTGTCACACAATATTGGATATTGAAGAGTTCGGGCCGAAGAGGGATGTTCGGGCCGAAGTGGTGTTCGGGCCGAAGTGGGATGTTCGGGCCGAAGTGGTGTTCGGGCCGAAGTGGTGTTCGGGCCGAAGTTCGGTGTTCGGGCCGAGGATGATGTTCGGGCCGAGGTTGAAGTTCGGGCCGAGGTCGGAGTTCGGGCCGAGGTTGAAGTTCGGGCCGAGGTTGAAGTTCGGGCCGAAAATGAAGTTCGGGCCGGGAACAGTGAAGAGTTCGGGCCGAACTTGTTCTTGGCATTGACGAACGAACCAGCTATTTTGGTTACTCGTGGGCGTGAAACGGACACCCGAGCTGAAAGTTATGAATGTTTTAGTATAGCACCTTTTGTCACACAATCTTGGATATTGAAGAGTTCGGGCCGAAGAGGGATGTTCGGGCCGAAGTGGTGTTCGGGCCGAAGTGGGATGTTCGGGCCGAAGTGGTGTTCGGGCCGAAGTTCGGTGTTCGGGCCGAGGATGATGATCGGGCCGAGGTTGAAGTTCGGGCCGAGGTCGGAGTTCGGGCCGAGGTTGAAGTTCGGGCCGAAAATGAAGTTCGGGCCGGGAACAGTGAAGAGTTCGGGCCGAACTTGTTCTTGGCAGTGACGAACGAACCACCTATTTTGGTTACTCGTGGGCGTGAAACGGACACCCGAGCTGAAAGTTACGAATGTTTTAGTATAGCACCTTTTGTCACACAATATTGGATATTGAAGAGTTCGGTCCGAAGAGGGATGTTCGGGCCGAAGTGGTGTTCGGGCCGAAGTGGGATGGTCGGGCCGAAGTGGTGTTCGGGCCGAAGTGGTGTTCGGGCCGAAGTTCGGTGTTCGGGCCGAGGATGATGTTCGGGCCGAGGTTGAAGTTCGGGCCGAGGTTGGAGTTCGGGCCGAGGTTGAAGTTCGGGCCGAGGTTGGAGTTCGGGCCGAGGTTGAAGTTCGGGCCGAAAATGAAGTTCGGGCCGGGAACAGTGAAGAGATCGGGCCGAACTTGTTCTTGGCAGTGACGAACGAACCAACTATTTTGGTTACTCGTGGGCGTGAAACGGACACCCGAGCTGAAAGTTATGAATGTTTTAGTATAGCACCTTTTGTCACACAATCTTGGATATTGAAGAGTTCGGGCCGAAGAGGGATGTTCGGGCCGAAGTGGTGTTCGGGCCGAAGTGGTGTTCGGGCCGAAGTTCAGTGTTCGGGCCGAGGATGATGTTCGGGCCGAGGTTGAAGTTCGGGCCGAGGTCGGAGTTCGGGCCGAGGTTGAAGTTCGGGCCGGGAACAGTGAAGAGTTCGGGCCGAACTTGTTCTTGGCAGTGACGAACGAACCAGCTATTTTGATTACTCGTGGGCGTGAAACGGACACCCGAGCTGAAAGTTATGAATGTTTTCGTATAGCACCTTTTGTCACACAATATTGGATATTGAAGAGTTCGGGCCGAAGAGGGATGTTCGGGCCGAAGTGGTGTTCGGGCCGAAGTGGTGTTCGGGCCGAAGTGGGATGTTCGGGCCGAAGTGGGGTTCGGGCCGAAGTGGTGATCGGGCCGAAGTTCGGTGTTCGGGCCGAGGATGATGTTCGGGCCGAGGTTGAAGTTCGGGCCGAGGTCGGAGTTCGGGCCGAGGTTGAAGTTCGGGCCGAGGTTGAAGTTCGGGCCGAAAATGAAGTTCGGGCCGGGAACAGTGAAGATTTCGGGCCGAACTTATTCTTGGCAGTGACGAACGAACCAGCTATTTTGGTTACTCGTGGGCGTGAAACGGACACCCGAGCTGAAAGTTATGAATGTTTTAGTATATCACCTTTTGTCACACAATCTTGGATATTGAAGAGTTCAGGCCGAAGAGGGATGTTCGGGCCGAAGTGGTGTTCGGGCCGAAGTGCGATGTTCGGGCTGAAGTGGTGTTCGGGCCGAAGTTCGGTGTTCGGGCCGAGGATGATGTTCGGGCCGAGGTTGAAGTTCGGGCCGAGGTCGGAGTTCGGGAAAGGTTGAAGTTCGGGCCGAGGTTGAAGTTCGGGCCGAAAATGAAGTTCGGGCCGGGAACAGTGAAGAGTTCGGGCCGAACTTGTTCTTGGCAGTGACGAACGAACCAGCTATTTTGGTTACTCGTGGGCGTGAAACGGACACCCGAGCTGAAAGTTATGAATGTTTTAGTATAGCACCTTTTGTCACACAATCTTGGATATTGAAGAGTTCGGGCCGAAGAGGGTTGTTCGGGCCGAAGTGGTGTTCGGCCCGAAGTGCGATGTTCGGGCCGAAGTGGTGTTCGGGCCGAAGTTCGGTGTTCGGGCCGAGGATGATGTTCGGGCCGAGGTCGGAGTTCGGGCCGAGGTTGAGGTTCGGGCCGAGGTTGAAGTTCGGGCTGAAAATGAAGTTCGGGCCGGGAACAGTGAAGAGTTCGGGCCGAACTTGTTCTTGGCAGTGACGAACGAACCAGCTATTTTGGTTACTCGTGGGCGTGAAACGGACACCCGAGCTGAAAGTTATGAATGTTTTAGTATAGCACCTTTTGTCACACAATCTTGGATATTGAAGAGTTCGGGCCGAAGAGGGATGTTCGGGCCGAAGTGGTGTTCGGGCCGAAGTGGGATGTTCGGGCCGAAGTGGTGTTCGGGCCGAAGTGGTGTTCGGGCCGAAGTTCGGTGTTCGGGCCGAGGATGATGTTCGGGCCGAGGTTGAAGTTCGGGCCGAGGTCGGAGTTCGGGCCGAGGTTGAAGTTCGGGCCGAAAATGAAGTTCGGGCCGGGAACAGTGAAGAGATCGGGCCGAACTTGTTCTTGGAAGTGACGAACGAACCAGCTATTTTGGTTACTCGTGGGCGTGAAACGGACACCCGAGCTGAAAGTTATGAATGTTTTAGTATAGCACCTTTTGTCACACAATCTTGGATATTGAAGAGTTCGGGCCGAAGTGGGATGTTCGGGCCGAAGTGGTGTTCGGGCCGAAGTGGTGTTCGGGCCGAAGTTCGGTGTTCGGGCCGAGGATGATGTTCGGGCCGAGGTTGAAGTTCGGGCCGAGGTCGGAGTTCGGGCCGAGGTTGAAGTTCGGGCCGGGAACAGTGAAGAGTTCGGGTCGAACTTGTTCTTGGCAGTGACGAACGAACCAGCTATTTTGGTTACTCGTGGGCGTGAAACGGACACCCGAGCTGAAAGTTATGAATGTTTTAGTATAGCACCTTTTGTCACACAATATTGGATATTGAAGAGTTCGGGCCGAAGAGGGATGTTCGGGCCGAAGTGGTGTTCGGGCCGAAGTGGTGTTCGGGCCGAAGTGGGATGTTCGGGCCGAAGTGGTGTTCGGGCCGAAGTGGTGTTCGGGCCGAAGTTCGGTGTTCGGGCTGAGGATGATGTTCGGGCCGATGTTGAAGTTCGGGCCGAGGTCGGAGTTCGGGCCGAGGTTGAAGTTCGGGCCGAGGTTGAAGTTCGGGCCGAAAATGAAGTTCGGGCCGGGAACAGTGAAGAGATCGGGCCGAACTTTTTCTTGGCAGTGACGAACGAACCAGCTATTTTGGTTACTCGTGGGCGTGAAACGGACACCCGAGCTGAAAGTTATGAATGTTTTAGTATAGCACCTTTTGTCACACAATCTTGGATATTGAAGAGTTCGGGCCGAAGAGGGATGTTCGGGCCGAAGTGGTGTTCGGGCCGAAGTGGTGTTCGGGCCTAAGTGGTGTTCGGGCCGAAGTTCGGTGTTCGGGCCGAGGATGATGTTCGGGCCGAGGTTGAAGTTCGGGCCGAGGTCAGAGTTCGGGCCGAGTTGAAGTTCGGGCCGGGAACAGTGAAGAGTTCGGGCCGAACTTGTTCTTGGCAGTGACGAACGAACCAGCTATTTTGGTTACTCGTGGGCGTGAAACGGACACCCGAGCTGAAAGTTATGAATGTTTTAGTATAGCACCTTTTGTCACACAATATTGGATATTGAAGAGTTCGGGCCGAAGAGGGATGTTCGGGCCGAAGTGGTGTTCGGGCCGAAGTGGGATGTTCGGGCCGAAGTGGTGTTCGGGCCGAAGTGGTGTTCGGGCCGAAGTTCGGTGTTCGGGCCGAGGATGATGTTCGGGCCGAGGTTGAAGTTCGGGCCGAGGTCGGAGTTCGGGCCGAGGTTGAAGTTCGGGCCGAGGTTGAAGTTCGGGCCGAAAATGAAGTTCGGGCCGGGAACAGTGAAGATTTCGGGCCGAACTTATTCTTGGCAGTGACGAACGAACCAGCTATTTTGGTTACTCGTGGGCGTGAAACGGACACCCGAGCTGAAAGTTATGAATGTTTTAGTATAGCACCTTTTGTCACACAATCTTGGATATTGAAGAGTTCGGGCCGAAGAGGGATGTTCGGGCCGAAGTGGTGTTCGGGCCGAAGTGCAATGTTCGGGCTGAAGTGGTGTTCGGGCCGAAGTGGTGTTCGGACCGAAGTTCGGTGTTCGGGCCGAGGATGATGTTCGGGCCGAGGTTGAAGTTCGGGCCGAGGTCGGAGTTCGGGCCGAGGTTGAAGTTCGGGCCGAGGTTGAAGTTCGGGCCGAAAATGATGTTCGGGCCGGGAATAGTGAAGAGTTCGGGCCGAACTTGTTCTTGGCAGTGACGAACGAACCAGCTATTTTGGTTACTCGTGGGCGTGAAACGGACACCCGAGCTGAAAGTTATGAACGTTTTAGTATAGCACCTTTTGTCACACAATCTTGGATATTGAAGAGTTCGGGCCGAAGAGGGATGTTCGGGCCGAAGTGGTGTTCGGGCCGAAGTGCGATGTTCGGGCCGAAGTGGTGTTCGGGCCGAAGTTCGGTGTTCGGGCCGAGGATGATGTTCGGGCCGAGGTCGGAGTTCGGGCCGAGGTTGAGGTTCGGGCCGAGGTTGAAGTTCGGGCTGAAAATGAAGTTCGGGCCGGGAACAGTGAAGAGTTCGGGCCGAACTTGTTCTTGGCAGTGACGAACGAACCAGCTATTTTGGTTACTCGTGGGCGTGAAACGGACACCCGAGCTGAAAGTTATGAATGTTTTAGTATAGCACCTTTTGTCACACAATCTTGGATATTGAAGAGTTCGGGCCGAAGAGGGATGTACGGGCCGAAGTGGTGTTCGGGCCGAAGTGGGATGTTTGGGCCGAAGTGTTGTTCGGGCCGAAGTGGTGTTCGGGCCGAAGTTCGGTGTTCGGGCCGAGGATGATGTTCGGGCCGAGGTTGAAGTTCGGGCCGAGGTCGGAGTTCGGGCCGAGGTTGAAGTTCGGGCCGAAAATGAAGTTCGGGCCGGGAACAGTGAAGAGATCGGGCCGAACTTGTTCTTGGCAGTGACGAACTAACCAGCTATTTTGGTTACTCGTGGGCGTGAAACGGACACCCGAGCTGAAAGTTATGAATGTTTTAGTATAGCACCTTTTGTCACACAATATTGGATATTGAAGAGTTCGGGCCGAAGAGGGATGTTCGGGCAGAAGTGGTGTTCGGGCCGAAGTGGTGTTCGGGCCGAAGTGGGATGTTCGGGCCGAAGTGGTGTTCGGGCCGAAGTTCGGTGTTCGGGCCGAGGATGATGTTCGGGCCGAGGTTGAAGTTCGGGCCGAGGTCGGAGTTCGGGCCGAGGTTGAAGTTCGGGCCGAGGTTGAAGTTCGAGCCGAGGTTGAAGTTCGGGCCGAAAATGAAGTTCGGGCCGGGAATAGTGAAGATTTCGGGCCGAACTTGTTCTTGGCAGTGACGAACGAACCAGCTATTTTGGTTACTCGTGGGCGTGAAACGGACACCCGAGCTGAAAGTTATGAATGTTTTAGTATAGCACCTTTTGTCACACAATCTTGGATATTGAAGAGTTCGGGCCGAAGAGGGATGTTCGGGCCGAAGTGGTGTTCGGGCCGAAGTGGTGTTCGGGCCGAAGTGGTGTTCGGGCCGAAGTTCGGTGTTCGGGCCGAGGATGATGTTCGGGCCGAGGTTGAAGTTCGGGCCGAGGTCAGAGTTCGGGCCGAGGTTGAAGTTCGGGCCGGGAACAGTGAAGAGTTCGGGCCGAACTTGTTCTTGGCAGTGACGAACGAACCAGCTATTTTGGTTACTCGTGGGCGTGAAACGGACACCCGAGCTGAAAGTTATGAATGTTTTAGTATAGCACCTTTTGTCACACAATATTGGATATTGAAGAGTTCGGGCCGAAGAGGGATGTTCGGGCCGAAGTGGTGTTCGGGCCGAAGTGGGATGTTCGGGCCGAAGTGGTGTTCGGGCCGAAGTGGTGTTCGGGCCGAAGTTCGGTGTTCGGGCCGAGGATGATGTTCGGGCCGAGGTTGAAGTTCGGGCCGAGGTCGGAGTTCGGGCCGAGGTTGAAGTTCGGGCCGAGGTTGAAGTTCGGGCCGAAAATGAAGTTCGGGCCGGGAACAGTGAAGATTTCGGGCCGAACTTATTCTTGCAGTGACGAACGAACCAGCTATTTTGGTTACTCGTGGGCGTGAAACGGACACCCGAGCTGAAAGTTATGAATGTTTTAGTATAGCACCTTTTGTCACACAATCTTGGATATTGAAGAGTTCGGGCCGAAGAGGGATGTTCGGGCCGAAGTGGTGTTCGGGCCGAAGTGCGATGTTCGGGCTGAAGTGGTGTTCGGGCCGAAGTGGTGTTCGGACCGAAGTTCGGTGTTCGGGCCGAGGATGATGTTCGGGCCGAGGTTGAAGTTCGGGCCGAGGTCGGAGTTCGGGCCGAGGTTGAAGTTCGGGCCGAGGTTGAAGTTCGGGCCGAAAATGATGTTCGGGCCGGGAATAGTGAAGAGTTCGGGCCGAACTTGTTCTTGGCAGTGACGAACGAACCAGCTATTTTGGTTACTCGTGGGCGTGAAACGGACACCCGAGCTGAAAGTTATGAACGTTTTAGTATAGCACCTTTTGTCACACAATCTTGGATATTGAAGAGTTCGGGCCGAAGAGGGATGTTCGGGCCGAAGTGGTGTTCGGGCCGAAGTGCGATGTTCGGGCCGAAGTGGTGTTCGGGCCGAAGTTCGGTGTTCGGGCCGAGGATGATGTTCGGGCCGAGGTCGGAGTTCGGGCCGAGGTTGAGGTTCGGGCCGAGGTTGAAGTTCGGGCTGAAAATGAAGTTCGGGCCGGGAACATTGAAGAGTTCGGGCCGAACTTGTTCTTGGCAGTGACGAACGAACCAGCTATTTTGGTTACTCGTGGGCGTGAAACGGACACCCGAGCTGAAAGTTATGAATGTTTTAGTATAGCACCTTTTGTCACACAATCTTGGATATTGAAGAGTTCGGGCCGAAGAGGGATGTACGGGCCGAAGTGGTGTTCGGGCCGAAGTGGGATGTTTGGGCCGAAGTGTTGTTCGGGCCGAAGTGGTGTTCGGGCCGAAGTTCGGTGTTCGGGCCGAGGATGATGTTCGGGCCGAGGTTGAAGTTCGGGCCGAGGTCGGAGTTCGGGCCGAGGTTGAAGTTCGGGCCGAAAATGAAGTTCGGGCCGGGAACAGTGAAGAGATCGGGCCGAACTTGTTCTTGGCAGTGACGAACGAACCAGCTATTTTGGTTACTCGTGGGCGTGAAACGGACACCCGAGCTGAAAGTTATGAATGTTTTAGTATAGCACCTTTTGTCACACAATATTGGATATTGAAGAGTTCGGGCCGAAGAGGGATGTTCGGGCCGAAGTGGTGTTCGGGCCGAAGTGGTGTTCGGGCCGAAGTGGGATGTTCGGGCCGAAGTGGTGTTCGGGCCGAAGTTCGGTGTTCGGGCCGAGGATGATGTTCGGGCCGAGGTTGAAGTTCGGGCCGAGGTCGGAGTTCGGGCCGAGGTTGAAGTTCGGGCCGAGGTTGAAGTTCGGGCCGAAAATGAAGTTCGGGCCGGGAACAGTGAAGATTTCGGGCCGAACTTGTTCTTGGCAGTGACGAACGAACCAGCTATTTTGGTTACTCGTGGGCGTGAAACGGACGCCCGAGCTGAAAGTTATGAATGTTTTAGTATAGCACCTTTTGTCACACAATCTTGGATATTGAAGAGTTCGGGCCGAAGAGGGATGTTCGGGCCGAAGTGGTGTTCGGGCCGAAGTGGGATGTTCGGGCCGAAGTGGTGTTCGGGCCGAAGAGGTGTTCGGGCCGAAGTTCGGTGTTCGGGCCGAGGATGATGTTCGGGCCGAGGTTGAAGTTCGGGCCGAGGTCGGAGTTCGGGCCGAGGTTGAAGTTCGGGCCGAAAATGAAGTTCGGGCCGGGAACAGTGAAGAGTTCGGGCCGAACTTGTTCTTGGCAGTGACGAACGAACCAGCTATTTTGGTTACTCGTGGGCGTGAAACGGACACCCGAGCTGAAAGTTATGAATGTTTTAGTATAGCACCTTTTGTCACACAATATTGGATATTGAAGAGTTCGGTCCGAAGAGGGATGTTCGGGCCGAAGTGGTGTTCGGGCCGAAGTGGGATGTTCGGGCCGAAGTGGTGTTCGGGCCGAAGTGGTGTTCGGGCCGAAGTTCGGTGTTCGGGCCGAGGATGATGTTCGGGCCGATGTTGAAGTTCGGGCCGAGGTCGGAGTTCGGGCCGAGGTTGAAGTTCGGGCCGAGGTTGAAGTTCGGGCCGAAAATGAAGTTCGGGCCGGGAACAGTGAAGAGATCGGGCCGAACTTGTTCTTGGCAGTGACGAACGAACCAGCTATTTTGGTTACTCGTGGGCGTGAAACGGACACCCGAGCTGAAAGTTATGAATGTTTTAGTATAGTACCTTTTGTCACACAATATTGGATATTGAAGAGTTCGGGCCGAAGAGGGATGTTCGGGCCGAAGTGGTGTTCGGGCCGAAGTGCGATGTTCGGGCCGAAGTGGTGTTCGGGCCGAAGTTCGGTGTTCGGGCCGAGGATGATGTTCGGGCCGAGGTCGGAGTTCGGGCCGAGGTTGAGGTTCGGGCCGAGGTTGAAGTTCGGGCTGAAAATGAAGTTCGGGCCGGGAACATTGAAGAGTTCGGGCCGAACTTGTTCTTGGCAGTGACGAACGAACCAGCTATTTTGGTTACTCGTGGGCGTGAAACGGACACCCGAGCTGAAAGTTATGAATGTTTTAGTATAGCACCTTTTGTCACACAATCTTGGATATTGAAGAGTTCGGGCCGAAGAGGGATGTACGGGCCGAAGTGGTGTTCGGGCCGAAGTGGGATGTTTGGGCCGAAGTGTTGTTCGGGCCGAAGTGGTGTTCGGGCCGAAGTTCGGTGTTCGGGCCGAGGATGATGTTCGGGCCGAGGTTGAAGTTCGGGCCGAGGTCGGAGTTCGGGCCGAGGTTGAAGTTCGGGCCGAAAATGAAGTTCGGGCCGGGAACAGTGAAGAGATCGGGCCGAACTTGATCTTGGCAGTGACGAACGAACCAGCTATTTTGGTTACTCGTGGGCGTGAAACGGACACCCGAGCTGAAAGTTATGAATGTTTTAGTATAGCACCTTTTGTCACACAATATTGGATATTGAAGAGTTCGGGCCGAAGAGGGATGTTCGGGCCGAAGTGGTGTTCGGGCCGAAGTGGTGTTCGGGCCGAAGTGGGATGTTCGGGCCGAAGTGGTGTTCGGGCCGAAGTTCGGTGTTCGGGCCGAGGATGATGTTCGGGCCGAGGTTGAAGTTCGGGCCGAGGTCGGAGTTCGGGCCGAGGTTGAAGTTCGGGCCGAGGTTGAAGTTCGGGCCGAAAATGAAGTTCGGGCCGGGAACAGTGAAGATTTCGGGCCGAACTTGTTCTTGGCAGTGACGAACGAACCAGCTATTTTGGTTACTCGTGGGCGTGAAACGGACGCCCGAGCTGAAAGTTATGAATGTTTTAGTATAGCACCTTTTGTCACACAATCTTGGATATTGAAGAGTTCGGGCCGAAGAGGGATGTTCGGGCCGAAGTGGTGTTCGGGCCGAAGTGGGATGTTCGGGCCGAAGTGGTGTTCGGGCCGAAGAGGTGTTCGGGCCGAAGTTCGGTGTTCGGGCCGAGGATGATGTTCGGGCCGAGGTTGAAGTTCGGGCCGAGGTCGGAGTTCGGGCCGAGGTTGAAGTTCGGGCCGAAAATGAAGTTCGGGCCGGGAACAGTGAAGAGTTCGGGCCGAACTTGTTCTTGGCAGTGACGAACGAACCAGCTATTTTGGTTACTCGTGGGCGTGAAACGGACACCCGAGCTGAAAGTTATGAATGTTTTAGTATAGCACCTTTTGTCACACAATATTGGATATTGAAGAGTTCGGTCCGAAGAGGGATGTTCGGGCCGAAGTGGTGTTCGGGCCGAAGTGGGATGTTCGGGCCGAAGTGGTGTTCGGGCCGAAGTGGTGTTCGGGCCGAAGTTCGGTGTTCGGGCCGAGGATGATGTTCGGGCCGATGTTGAAGTTCGGGCCGAGGTCGGAGTTCGGGCCGAGGTTGAAGTTCGGGCCGAGGTTGAAGTTCGGGCCGAAAATGAAGTTCGGGCCGGGAACAGTGAAGAGATCGGGCCGAACTTGTTCTTGGCAGTGACGAACGAACCAGCTATTTTGGTTACTCGTGGGCGTGAAACGGACACCCGAGCTGAAAGTTATGAATGTTTTAGTATAGTACCTTTTGTCACACAATCTTGGATATTGAAGAGTTCGGGCCGAAGAGGGATGTTCGGGCCGAAGTGGTGTTCGGGCCGAAGTGGTGTTCGGGCCGAAGTTCGGTGTTCGGGCCGAGGATGATGTTCGGGCCGAGGTTGAAGTTCGGGCCGAGGTCGGAGTTCGGGCCGAGGTTGAAGTTCGGGCCGGGAACAGTGAAGAGTTCGGGCCGAACTTGTTCTTGGCAGTGACGAACGAACCAGCTATTTTGGTTACTCGTGGGCGTGAAACGGACACCCGAGCTGAAAGTTATGAATGTTTTAGTATAGCACCTTTTGTCACACAATATTGGATATTGAAGAGTTCGGGCCGAAGAGGGATGTTCGGGCCGAAGTGGTGTTCGGGCCGAAGTGGTGTTCGGGCCGAAGTGGTGTTCGGGCCGAAGTGGGATGTTCGGGCCGAAGTGGTGTTCGGGCCGAAGTGGTGTTCGGGCCTAAGTTCGGTGTTCGGGCCGAGGATGATGTTCGGGCCGAGGTTGAAGTTCGGGCCGAGGTCGGAGTTCGGGCCGAGGTTGAAGTTCGGGCCGAGGTTGAAGTTCGGGCCGAAAATGAAGTTCGGGCCGGGAACAGTGAAGATTTCGGGCCGAACTTATTCTTGGCAGTGACGAACGAACCAGCTATTTTGGTTACTCGTGGGCGTGAAACGGACACCCGAGCTGAAAGTTATGAATGTTTTAGTATAACACCTTTTGTCACACAATCTTGGATATTGAAGAGTTCGGGCCGAAGAGGGATGTTCGGGCCGAAGTGGTGTTCGGGCCGAAGTGCGATGTTCGGGCTGAAGTGGTGTTCGGGCCGAAGTGGTGTTCGGGCCGAAGTTCGGTGTTCCGGCCGAGGATGATGTTCGGGCCGAGGTTGAAGTTCGGGCCGAGGTCGGAGTTCTGGCCGAGGTTGAAGTTCGGGCCGAGGTTGAAGTTCGGGCCGAAAATGAAGTTCGGGCCGGGAACAGTGAAGAGTTCGGGCCGAACTTGTTCTTGGCAGTGACGAACGAACCAGCTATTTTGGTTAATCGTGGGCGTGAAACGGACACCCGAGCTGAAAGTTATGAATGTTTTAGTATAGCACCTTTGTCACACAATCTTGGATATTGAAGAGTTCGGGCCGAAGAGGGATGTTCGGGCCGAAGTGGTGTTCGGGCCGAAGTGCGATGTTCGGGCCGAAGTGGTGTTCGGGCCGAAGTTCGGTGTTCGGGCCGAGGATGATGTTCGGGCCGAGGTCGGAGTTCGGGCCGAGGTTGAGGTTCGGGCCGAGGTTGAAGTTCGGGCTGAAAATGAAGTTCGGGCCGGGAACAGTGAAGAGTTCGGGCCGAACTTGTTCTTGGCAGTGACGAACGAACCAGCTATTTTGGTTACTCGTGGGAGTGAAACGGACACCCGAGCTGAAAGTTATGAATGTTTTAGTATAGCACCTGTTGTCACACAATCTTGGATATTGAAGAGTTCGGGCCGAAGGGGGATGTTCGGGCCGAAGTGGTGTTCGGGCCGAAGTGGGATGTTCGGGCCGAAGTGTTGTTCGGGCCGAAGTGGTGTTCGGGCCGAAGTTCGGTGTTCGGGCCGAGGATGATGTTCGGGCCGAGGTTGAAGTTCGGGCCGAGGTCGGAGTTCGGGCCGAGGTTGAAGTTCGGGCCGAAAATGAAGTTCGGGCCGGGAACAGTGAAGAGATCGGGCCGAACTTGTTCTTGGCAGTGACGAACGAACCAGCTATTTTGGTTACTCGTGGGCGTGAAACGGACACCCGAGCTGAAAGTTATGAATGTTTTAGTATAGCACCTTTTGTCACACAATCTTGGATATTGAAGAGTTCGGGCCGAAGAGGGATGTTCGGGCCGAAGTGGTGTTCGGGCCGAAGTGGTGTTCGGGCCGAAGTTCGGTGTTCGGGCCGAGGATGATATTCGGGCCGAGGTTGAAGTTCGGGCCGAGGTCGGAGTTCGGGCCGAGGTTGAAGTTCGGGCCGGGAACAATGAAGAGTTCGGGCGAACTTGTTCTTGGCAGTGACGAACGAACCAGCTATTTTGGTTACTCGTGGGCGTGAAACGGACACCCGAGCTGAAAGTTACGAATGTTTTAGTATAGCACCTTTTGTCACACAATATTGGATATTGAAGAGTTCGGGCCGAAGAGGGATGTTCGGGCCGAAGTGGTGTTGGGGCCGAAGTGGTGTTCGGGCCGAAGTGGGATGTTCGGGCCGAAGTGGTGTTCGGGCCGAAGTTCGGTGTTCGGGCCGAGGATGATGTTCGGGCCGAGGATGAAGTTCGGGCCGAGGTCGGAGTTCGGGCCGAGGTTGAAGTTCGGGCCGAGGTTGAAGTTCGGGCCGAAAATGAAGTTCGGGCCGGGAACAGTGAAGATTTCGGGCCGAACTTGTTCTTGGCAGTGACGAACGAACCAGCTATTTTGGTTACTCGTGGGCGTGAAACGGACACCCGAGCTGAAAGTTATGAATGTTTTAGTATAGCACCTTTTGTCACACAATCTGGGATATTGAAGAGTTCGGGCCGAAGGGGGATGTTCGGGCCGAAGTGGTGTTCGGGCCGAAGTGGTGTTCGGGCCGAAGTGGGATGTTCGGGCCGAAGTGTTGTTCGGGCCGAAGTGGTGTTCGGGCCGAAGTTCGGTGTTCGGGCCGAGGATGATGTTCGGGCCGAGGTTGAAGTTCGGGCCGAGGTCGGAGTTCGGGCCGAGGTTCAAGTTCGGGCCGAAAATGATGTTCGGGCCGGGAACAGTGAAGAGATCGGGCCGAACTTGTTCTTGGCAGTGACGAACGAACCAGCTATTTCGGTTACTCGTGGGCGTGAAACGGACACCCGAGCTGAAAGTTATGAATGTTTTAGTATAGCACCTTTTGTCACACAATCTTGGATATTGAAGAGTTCGGGCCGAAGAGGGATGTTCGGGCCGAAGTGGTGTTCGGGCCGAAGTTCGGTGTTCGGGCCGAGGATGATGTTCGGGCCGAGGTTGAAGTTCGGGCCGAGGTCGGAGTTCGTGCCGAGGTTGAAGTTCGGGCCGAGGTTGAAGTTCGGGCTGAAAATGAAGTTCGGGCCGGGAACAGTGAAGAGTTCGGGCCGAACTTGTTCTTGGCAGTGACGAACGAACCAGCTATTTTGGTTACTCGTGGGCGTGAAACGGACACCCGAGCTGAAAGTTATGAATGTTTTAGTATAGCACCTTTTGTCACACAATCTTGGATATTGAAGAGTTCGGGCCGAAGAGGGATGTTCGGGCCGAAGTGGTGTTCGGGCCGAAGTGGTGTTCGGGCCGAAGTTCGGTGTTCGGGCCGAGGATGATATTCGGGCCGAGGTTGAAGTTCGGGCCGAGGTCGGAGTTCGGGCCGAGGTTGAAGTTCGGGCCGGGAACAATGAAGAGTTCGGGCGAACTTGTTCTTGGCAGTGACGAACGAACCAGCTATTTTGGTTACTCGTGGGCGTGAAACGGACACCCGAGCTGAAAGTTATGAATGTTTTAGTATAGCACCTTTTGTCACACAATATTGGATATTGAAGAGTTCGGGCCGAAGAGGGATGTTCGGGCCGAAGTGGTGTTCGGGCCGAAGTGGTGTTCGGGCCGAAGTGGGATGTTCGGGCCGAAGTGGTGTTCGGGCCGAAGTGGTGTTCGGGCCGAAGTTCGGTGTTCGGGCCGAGGATGATGTTCGGGCCGAGGTTGAAGTTCGGGCCGAGGTCGGAGTTCGGGCCGAGGTTGAAGTTCGGGCCGAGGTTGAAGTTCGGGCCGAAAATGAAGTTCGGGCCGGGAACAGTGAAGATTTCGGGCCGAACTTGTTCTTGGCAGTGACGAACGAACCAGCTATTTTGGTTACTCGTGGGCGTGAAACGGACACCCGAGCTGAAAGTTATGAATGTTTTAGTATAGCACCTTTTGTCACACAATCTTGGATATTGAAGAGTTCGGGCCGAAGGGGGATGTTCGGGCCGAAGTGGTGTTCGGGCCGAAGTGGTGTTCGGGCCGAAGTGGGATGTTCGGGCCGAAGTGTTGTTCGGGCCGAAGTGGTGTTCGGGCCGAAGTTCGGTGTTCGGGCCGAGGATGATGTTCGGGCCGAGGTTGAAGTTCGGGCCGAGGTCGGAGTTCGGGCCGAGGTTGAAGTTCGGGCCGAAAATGAAGTTCGGGCCGGGAACAGTGAAGAGATCGGGCCGAACTTGTTCTTGGCAGTGACGAACGAACCAGCTATTTTGGTTACTCGTGGGCGTGAAACGGACACCCGAGCTGAAAGTTATGAATGTTTTAGTATAGCACCTTTTGTCACACAATCTTGGATATTGAAGAGTTCGGGCTGAAGAGGGATGTTCGGGCCGAAGTGGTGTTCGGGCCGAAGTGGTGTTCGGGCCGAAGTTCGGTGTTCGGGCCGAGGATGATGTTCGGGCCGAGGTTGAAGTTCGGGCCGAGGTCGGAGTTCGGGCCGAGGTTGAAGTTCGGGCCGAGGTTGAAGTTCGGGCTGAAAATGAAGTTCGGGCCGGGAACAGTGAAGAGTTCGGGCCGAACTTGTTCTTGGCAGTGACGAACGAACCAGCTATTTTGGTTACTCGTGGGCGTGAAACGGACACCCGAGCTGAAAGTTATGAATGTTTTAGTATAGCACCTTTTGTCACACAATCTTGGATATTGAAGAGTTCGGGCCGAAGAGGGATGTTCGGGCCGAAGTGGTGTTCGGGCCGAAGTGGTGTTCGGGCCGAAGTTCGGTGTTCGGGCCGAGGATGATATTCGGGCCGAGGTTGAAGTTCGGGCCGAGGTCGGAGTTCGGGCCGAGGTTGAAGTTCGGGCCGGGAACAATGAAGAGTTCGGGCGAACTTGTTCTTGGCAGTGACGAACGAACCAGCTATTTTGGTTACTCGTGGGCGTGAAACGGACACCCGAGCTGAAAGTTATGAATGTTTTAGTATAGCACCTTTTGTCACACAATATTGGATATTGAAGAGTTCGGGCCGAAGAGGGATGTTCGGGCCGAAGTGGTGTTCGGGCCGAAGTGGTGTTCGGGCCGAAGTGGGATGTTCGGGCCGAAGTGGTGTTCGGGCCGAAGTGGTGTTCAGGCCGAAGTTCGGTGTTCGGGCCGAGGATGATGTTCGGGCCGAGGTTGAAGTTCGGGCCGAGGTCGGAGTTCGGGCCGAGGTTGAAGTTCGGGCCGAGGTTGAAGTTCGGGCCGAAAATGAAGTTCGGGCCGGGAACAGTGAAGATTTCGGGCCGAACTTGTTCTTGGCAGTGACGAACGAACCAGCTATTTTGGTTACTCGTGGGCGTGAAACGGACACCCGAGCTGAAAGTTATGAATGTTTTAGTATAGCACCTTTTGTCACACAATCTTGGATATTGAAGAGTTCGGGCCGAAGGGGGATGTTCGGGCCGAAGTGGTGTTCGGGCCGAAGTGGTGTTCGGGCCGAAGTGGGATGTTCGGGCCGAAGTGTTGTTCGGGCCGAAGTGGTGTTCGGGCCGAAGTTCGGTGTTCGGGCCGAGGATGATGTTCGGGCCGAGGTTGAAGTTCGGGCCGAGGTCGGAGTTCGGGCCGAGGTTGAAGTTCGGGCCGAAAATGAAGTTCGGGCCGGGAACAGTGAAGAGATCGGGCCGAACTTGTTCTTGGCAGTGACGAACGAACCAGCTATTTTGGTTACTCGTGGGCGTGAAACGGACACCCGAGCTGAAAGTTATGAATGTTTTAGTATAGCACCTTTTGTCACACAATCTTGGATATTGAAGAGTTCGGGCTGAAGAGGGATGTTCGGGCCGAAGTGGTGTTCGGGCCGAAGTGGTGTTCGGGCCGAAGTTCGGTGTTCGGGCCGAGGATGATGTTCGGGCCGAGGTTGAAGTTCGGGCCGAGGTCGGAGTTCGGGCCGAGGTTGAAGTTCGGGCCGAGGTTGAAGTTCGGGCTGAAAATGAAGTTCGGGCCGGGAACAGTGAAGAGTTCGGGCCGAACTTGTTCTTGGCAGTGACGAACGAACCAGCTATTTTGGTTACTCGTAGGCGTGAAACGGACACCCGAGCTGAAAGTTATGAATGTTTTAGTATAGCACCTTTTGTCACACAATCTTGGATATTGAAGAGTTCGGGCCGAAGGGGGATGTTCGGGCCGAAGTGGTGTTCGGGCCGAAGTGGGATGTTCGGGCCGAAGTGTTGTTCGGGCCGAAGTGGTGTTCGGGCCGAAGTTCGGTGTTCGGGCCGAGGATGATGTTCGGGCCGAGGTTGAAGTTCGGGCCGAGGTCGGAGTTCGGGCCGAGGTTGAAGTTCGGGCCGAAAATGAAGTTCGGGCCGGGAACAGTGAAGAGATCGGGCCGAACTTGTTCTTGGCAGTGACGAACGAACCAGCTATTTTGGTTACTCGTGGGCGTGAAACGGACACCCGAGCTGAAAGTTATGAATGTTTTAGTATAGCACCTTTTGTCACACAATCTTGGATATTGAAGAGTTCGGGCCGAAGAGGGATGTTCGGGCCGAAGTGGTGTTCGGGCCGAAGTGGTGTTCGGGCCGAAGTTCGGTGTTCGGGCCGAGGATGATGTTCGGGCCGAGGTTGAAGTTCGGGCCGAGGTCGGAGTTCGGGCCGAGGTTGAAGTTCGGGCCGGGAACAATGAAGAGTTCGGGCGAACTTGTTCTTGGCAGTGACGAACGAACCAACTATTTTGGTTACTCGTGGGCGTGAAACGGACACCCGAGCTGAAAGTTATGAATGTTTTAGTATAGCACCTTTTGTCACACAATATTGGATATTGAAGAGTTCGGGCCGAAAAGGGATGTTCGGGCCGAAGTGGTGTTCGGGCCGAAGTGGTGTTCGGGCCAAAGTGGGATGTTCGGGCCGAAGTGGTGTTCGGGCCGAAGTGGTGTTCGGGCCGAAGTTCGGTGTTCGGGCCGAGGATGATGTTCGGGCCGAGGTTGAAGTTCGGGACGAGGTCGGAGTTCGGGCCGAGGTTGAAGTTCGGGCCGAAAATGAAGTTCGGGCCGGGAACAGTGAAGATTTCGGGCCGAACTTGTTCTTGGCAGTGACGAACGAACCAGCTATTTTGGTTACTCGTGGGCGTGAAACGGACGCCCGAGCTGAAAGTTATGAATGTTTTAGTATAGCACCTTTTGTCACACAATCTTGGATATTGAAGAGTTCGGGCCGAAGAGGGATGTTCGGGCCGAAGTGGTGTTCGGGCCGAAGTGGGATGTTCGGGCCGAAGTGGTGTTCGGGCCGAAGTTCGGTGTTCGGGCCGAGGATGATGTTCGGGCCGAGGTTGAAGTTCGGGCCGAGGTCGGAGTTCGGGCCGAGGTTGAAGTTCGGGCCGAAAATGAAGTTCGGGCCGGGAACAGTGAAGAGTTCGGGCCGAACTTGTTCTTGGCAGTGACGAACGAACCAGCTATTTTGGTTACTCGTGGGCGTGAAACGGACACCCGAGCTGAAAGTTATGAATGTTTTAGTATAGCACCTTTTGTCACACAATATTGGATATTGAAGAGTTCGGTCCGAAGAGGGATGTTCGGGCCGAAGTGGTGTTCGGGCCGAAGTGGGATGTTCGGGCCGAAGTGGTGTTCGGGCCGAAGTGGTGTTCAGGCCGAAGTTCGGTGTTCGGGCCGAGGATGATGTTCGGGCCGATGTTGAAGTTCGGGCCGAGGTCGGAGTTCGGGCCGAGGTTGAAGTTCGGGCCGAGGTTGAAGTTCGGGCCGAGGTTGAAGTTCGGGCTGAAAATGAAGTTCGGGCCGGGAACAGTGAAGAGATCGGGCCGAACTTGTTCTTGGCAGTGACGAACGAACCAGCTATTTTGGTTACTCGTGGGCGTGAAACGGACACCCGAGCAGAAAGTTATGAATGTTTTAGTATAGCACCATTTGTCACACAATCTTGGATATTGAAGAGTTCGGGCCGAAGAGGGATGTTCGGGCCGAAGTGGTGTTCGGGCCGAAGTGGTGTTCGGGCCGAAGTTCGGTGTTCGGGCCGAGGATGATGTTCGGGCCGAGGTTGAAGTTCGGGCCGAGGTCGGAGTTCGGGCCGAGGTTGAAGTTCGGGCCGGGAACAATGAAGAGTTCGGGCGAACTTGTTCTTGGCAGTGACGAACGAACCAGCTATTTTGGTTACTCGTGGGCGTGAAACGGACACCCGAGCTGAAAGTTATGAATGTTTTAGTATAGCACCTTTTGTCACACAATATTGGATATTGAAGAGTTCGGGCCGAAGAGGGATGTTCGGGCCGAAGTGGTGTTCGGGCCGAAGTGGTGTTCGGGCCGAAGTGGGATGTTCGGGCCGAAGTGGTGTTCGGGCCGAAGTTCGGTGTTCGGGCCGAGGATGATGTTCGGGCCGAGGTTGAAGTTCGGGCCGAGGTCGGAGTTCGGGCCGAGGTTGAAGTTCGGGCCGAGGTTGAAGTTCGGGCCGAAAATGAAGTTCGGGCCGGGAACAGTGAAGATTTCGGGCCGAACTTGTTCTTGGCAGTGACGAACGAACCAGCTATTTTGGTTACTCGTGGGCGTGAAACGGACGCCCGAGCTGAAAGTTATGAATGTTTTAGTATAGCACATTTTGTCACACAATCTTGGATATTGAAGAGTTCGGGCCGAAGAGGGATGTTCGGGCCGAAGTGGTGTTCGGGCCGAAGTGGGATGTTCGGGCCGAAGTGGTGTTCGGGCCGAAGTGGTGTTCGGGCCGAAGTTCGGTGTTCGGGCCGAGGATGATGTTCGGGCCGAGGTTGAAGTTCGGGCCGAGGTCGGAGTTCGTGCCGAGGTTGAAGTTCGGGCCGAAAATGAAGTTCGGGCCGGGAACAGTGAAGAGTTCGGGCCGAACTTGTTCTTGGCAGTGACGAACGAACCAGCTATTTTGGTTACTCGTGGGCGTGAAACGGACACCCGAGCTGAAAGTTATGAATGTTTTAGTATAGCACCTTTTGTCACACAATATTGGATATTGAAGAGTTCGGTCCGAAGAGGGATTTCGGGCCGAAGTGGTGTTCGGGCCGAAGTGGGATGTTCGGGCCGAAGTGGTGTTCGGGCCGAAGTGGTGTTCGGGCCGAAGTTCGGTGTTCGGGCCGAGGATGATGTTCGGGCCGATGTTGAAGTTCGGGCCGAGGTCGGAGTTCGGGCCGAGGTTGAAGTTCGGGCCGAGGTTGAAGTTCGGGCCGAGGTTGAAGTTCGGGCCGAAAATGAAGTTCGGGCCGGGAACAGTGAAGAGATCGGGCCGAACTTGTTCTTGGCAGTGACGAACGAACCAGCTATTTTGGTTACTCGTGGGCGTGAAACGGACACCCGAGCAGAAAGTTATGAATGTTTTAGTATAGCACCTTTTGTCACACAATCTTGGATATTGAAGAGTTCGGGCCGAAGAGGGATGTTCGGGCCGAAGTGGTGTTCGGGCCGAAGTGGTGTTCGGGCCGAAGTTCGGTGTTCGGGCCGAGGATGATGTTCGGGCCGAGGTTGAAGTTCGGGCCGAGGTCGGAGTTCGGGCCGAGGTTGAAGTTTGGGCCGGGAACAGTGAATAGTTCGGGCCGAACTTGTTCTTGGCAGTGACGAACGAACCAGCTATTTTGGTTACTCGTGGGCGTGAAACGGACACCCGAGCTGAAAGTTATGAATGTTTTAGTATAGCACCTTTTGTCACACAATATTGGATATTGAAGAGTTCGGGCCGAGAGGGATGTTCGGGCCGAAGTGGTGTTCGGGCCGAAGTGGTGTTCGGGCCGAAGTGGGATGTTCGGGCCGAAGTGGTGTTCGGGCCGAAGTGGTGTTCGGGCCGAAGTTCGGTGTTCGGGCCGAGGATGATGTTCGGGCCGAGGATGAAGTTCGGGCCGAGGTCGGAGTTCGGGCCGAGGTTGAAGTTCGGGCCGAGGTTGAAGTTCGGGCCGAAAATGAAGTTCGGGCCGGGAACAGTGAAGATTTCGGGCCGAACTTATTCTTGGCAGTGACGAACGAACCAGCTATTTTGGTTACTCGTGGGCGTGAAACGGACACCCGAGCTGAAAGTTATGAATGTTTTAGTATAACACCTTTTGTCACACAATCTTGGATATTGAAGAGTTCGGGCCGAAGAGGGATGTTCGGGCCGAAGTGGTGTTCTGGCCGAAGTGCGATGTTCGGGCTGAAGTGGTGTTCGGGCCGAAGTGGTGTTCGGGCCGAAGTTCGGTGTTCCGGCCGAGGATGATGTTCGGGCCGAGGTTGAAGTTCGAGCCGAGGTCGGAGTTCGGGCCGAGGTTGAAGTTCGGGCCGTGGTTGAAGTTCGGGCCGAAAATGAAGTTCGGGCCGGGAACAGTGAAGAGTTCGGGCCGAACTTGTTCTTGGCAGTGACGAACGAACCAGCTATTTTGGTTACTCGTGGGCGTGAAACGGACACCCGAGCTGAAAGTTATGAATGTTTTAGTATAGCACCTTTTGTCACACAATCTTGGATATTGAAGAGTTCGGGCCGAAGAGGGATGTTCGGGCCGAAGTGGTGTTCGAGCCGAAGTGCGATGTTCGGGCCGAAGTGGTGTTCGGGCCGAAGTTCGGTGTTCGGGCCGAAGTTCGGTGTTCGGGCCGAGGATGATGTTCGGGCCGAGGTCGGAGTTCGGGCCGAGGTTGAGGTTCGGGCCGAGGTTGAAGTTCGGGCTGAAAATGAAGTTCGGGCCGGGAACAGTGAAGAGTTCGGCCCGAACTTGTTCTTGGCAGTGACGAACGAACCAGCTATTTTGGTTACTCGTGGGCGTGAAACGGACACCCGAGCTGAAAGTTATGAATGTTTTAGTATAGCACCTTTTGTCACACCATCTTGGATATTGAAGAGTTCGGGCCGAAGGGGGATGTTCGGGCCGAAGTGGTGTTCGGGCCGAAGTGGTGTTCGGGCCGAAGTGGGATGTTCGGGCCGAAGTGTTGTTCGGGCCGAAGTGGTGTTCGGGCCGAAGTTCGGTGTTCGGGCCGAGGATGATGTTCGGGCGGAGGTTGAAGTTCGGGCCGAGGTCGGAGTTCGGGCCGAGGTTGAAGTTCGGGCCGAAAATGAAGTTCGGGCCGGGAACAGTGAAGAGATCGGGCCGAACTTGTTCTTGGCAGTGACGAACGAACCAGCTATTTTGGTTACTCATGGGCGTGAACCGGACACCCGAGCTGAAAGTTATGAATGTTTTAGTATAGCACCTTTTGTCACACAATCTTGGATATTGAAGAGTTCGGGCCGAAGAGGGATGTTCGGGCCGAAGTGGTGTTCGGGCCGAAGTGGTGTTCGGGCCGAAGTTCGGTGTTCGGGCCGAGGATGATGTTCGGGCCGAGGTTGAAGTTCGGGCCGAGGTCGGAGTTCGGGCCGAGGTTGAAGTTCGGGCCGGGAACAGTGAAGAGTTCGGGCGAACTTGTTCTTGGCAGTGACGAACGAACCAGCTATTTTGGTTACTCGTGGGCGTGAAACGGACACCCGAGCTGAAAGTTATGAATGTTTTAGTATAGCACCTTTTGTCACACAATCTTGGATATTGAAGAGTTCGGGCCGAAGAGGGATGTTCGGGCCGAAGTGGTGTTCGGGCCGAAGTGGGATGTTCGGGCCGAAGTGGTGTTCGGGCCGAAGTGGTGTTCGGGCCGAAGTTCGGTGTTCGGGCCGAGGATGATGTTCAGGCCGAGGTTGAAGTTCGGGCCGAGGTCGGAGTTCGGGCCGAGGTTGAAGTTCGGGCCGAAAATGAAGTTCGGGCCGGGAACAGTGAAGAGTTCGGGCCGAACTTGTTCTTGGCAGTGACGAACGAACCAGCTATTTTGGTTACTCGTGGGCGTGAAATGGACACCCGAGCTGAAAGTTATGAATGTTTTAGTATAGCACCTTTTGTCACACAATATTGGATATTGAAGAGTTCGGGCCGAAGAGGGATGTTCGGGCCGAAGTGGTGTTCGGGCCGAAGTGGGATGTTCGGGCCGAAGTGGTGTTCGGGCTGAAGTTTGGTGATCGGGCCGAGGATGATGTTCGGGCCGAGGTTGAAGTTCGGGCCGAGGTCGGAATTCGGGCCGAGGTTGAAGTTCGGGCCGAGGTTGAAGTTCGGGCCGAAAATGAAGTTCGGGCCGGGAACAGTGAAGAGTTAGGGCCGAACTTGTTCTTGGCAGTGACGAACGAACCAGCTATTTTGGTTACTCGTGGGCGTGAAACGGACACCCGAGCTGAAAGATATGAATGTTTTAGTATAGCACCTTTTGTCACACAATCTTGGATATTGAAGAGTTCGGGCCGAAGAGGGATGTTCGGGCCGAAGTGGTGTTCGGGCCGAAGTGGTGTTCGGGCCGAAGTGGGATGTTCGGGCCGAAGTGGTGTTCGGGCCCAAGTGGTGTTCGGGCCGAAGTTCGGTGTTCGGGCCGAGGATGATGTTCGGGCCGAGGTTGAAATTCGGGCCGAGGTCGGAGTTCGGGCCGAGGTTGAAGTTCGGGCCGAGGTTGAAGTTCGGGCCGAAAATGAAGTTCGGGCCGGGAACAGTGAAGATTTCGGGCCGAACTTGTTCTTGGCAGTGACGAACGAACCAGCTATTTTGGTTACTCGTGGGCGTGAAACGGACACCCGAGCTGAAAGTTATGAATGTTTTAGTATAGCACCTTTTGTCACACAATCTTGGATATTGAAGAGTTCGGGCCGAAGAGGGATGTTCGGGCCGAAGTGGTGTTCGGGCCGAAGTGGGATGTTCGGGCCGAAGTGGTGTTCGGGCCGAAGTGGTGTTCGGGCCGAAGTTCGGTGTTCGGGCCGAGGATGATGTTCAGGCCGAGGTTGAAGTTCGGGCCGAGGTCGGAGTTCGGGCCGAGGTTGAAGTTCGGGCCGAAAATGAAGTTCGGGCCGGGAACAGTGAAGAGTTCGGGCCGAACTTGTTCTTGGCAGTGACGAACGAACCAGCTATTTTGGTTACTCGTGGGCGTGAAATGGACACCCGAGCTGAAAGTTATGAATGTTTTAGTATAGCACCTTTTGTCACACAATATTGGATATTGAAGAGTTCGGGCCGAAGAGGGATTTTCGGGCCGAAGTGGTGTTCGGGCTGAAGTTCGGTGATCGGGCCGAGGATGATGTTCGGGCCGAGGTTGAAGTTCGGGCCGAGGTCGGAATTCGGGCCGAGGTTGAAGTTCGGGCCGAGGTTGAAGTTCGGGCCGAAAATGAAGTTCGGGCCGGGAACAGTGAAGAGTTAGGGCCGAACTTGTTCTTGGCAGTGACGAACGAACCAGCTATTTTGGTTACTCGTGGGCGTGAAACGGACACCCGAGCTGAAAGTTATGAATGTTTTAGTATAGCACCTTTTGTCACACAATCTTGGATATTGAAGAGTTCGGGCCGAAGAGGGATGTTCGGGCCGAAGTGGTGTTCGGGCCGAAGTGGTGTTCGGGCCGAAGTGGGATGTTCGGGCCGAAGTGGTGTTCGGGCCGAAGTGGTGTTCGGGCCGAAGTTCGGTGTTCGGGCCGAGGATGATGTTCGGGCCGAGGTTGAAATTCGGGCCGAGGTCGGAGTTCGGGCCGAGGTTGAAGTTCGGGCCGAGGTTGAAGTTCGGGCCGAAAATGAAGTTCGGGCCGGGAACAGTGAAGATTTCGGGCCGAACTTGTTCTTGGCAGTGACGAACGAACCAACTATTTTGGTTACTCGTGGGCGTGAAACGGACACCCGAGCTGAAAGTTATGAATGTTTTAGTATAACACCTTTTGTCACACAATCTTGGATATTGAAGAGTTCGGGCCGAAGAGGGATGTTCGGGCCGAAGTGGTGTTCGGGCCGAAGTGGGATGTTCGGGCCGAAGTGGTGTTCGGGCCGAAGTGGTGTTCGGGCCGAAGTTCGGTGTTCGGGCCGAGGATGATGTTCAGGCTGAGGTTGAAGTTCGGGCCGAGGTCGGAGTTCGGGCCGAGGTTGAAGTTCGGGCCGAAAATGAAGTTCGGGCCGGGAACAGTGAAGAGTTCGGGCTGAACTTGTTCTTGGCAGTGACGAACGAACCAGCTATTTTGGTTACTCGTGGGCGTGAAATGGACACCCGAGCTGAAAGTTATGAATGTTTTAGTATAGCACCTTTTGTCACACAATATTGGATATTGAAGAGTTCGGGCCGAAGAGGGATGTTCGGGCCGAAGTGGTGTTCGGGCCGAAGTGGGATGTTCGGGCTGAAGTTCGGTGATCGAGCCGAGGATGATGTTCGGGCCGAGGTTGAAGTTCGGGCCGAGGTCGGAATTCGGGCCGAGGTTGAAGTTCGGGCCGAGGTTGAAGTTCGGGCCGAAAATGAAGTTCGGGTCGGGAACAGTGAAGAGTTAGGGCCGAACTTGTTCTTGGCAGTGACGAACGAACCAGCTATTTTGGTTACTCGTGGGCGTGAAACGGACACCCGAGCTGAAAGTTATGAATGTTTTAGTATAGCACCTTTTGTCACACAATCTTGGATATTGAAGAGTTCGGTCCGAAGAGGGATGTTCGGGCCGAAGTGGTGTTCGGGCCGAAGTGGGATGTTCGGGCCGAAGTGGTGTTCGGGCCGAAGTGCGATGTTCGGGCCGAAGTGGTGTTCGGGCCGAAGTTCGGTGTTCGGGCCGAGGATGATGTTCGGGCCGAGGTTGAAGTTCGGGCCGAGGTCGGAGTTCGGGCCGAGGTTAAAGTTCGGGCCGAGGTTGAAGTTCGGGCCGAGGTTGAAGTTCGGGCCGAAAATGAAGTTCGGGCCGGGAACAGTGAAGAGATCGGGCCGAACTTGTTCTTGGCAGTGACGAACGAACCAGCTATTTTGGTTACTCGTGGGCGTGAAACGGACACCCGAGCTGAAAGTTATGAATGTTTTAGTATATCACCTTTTGTCACACAATCTTGGATATTGAAGAGTTCGGGCCGAAGAGGGATGTTCGGGCCGAAGTGGTGTTCGGGCCGAAGTGGTGTTCGGGCCGAAGTTCGGTGTTCGGGCCGAGGATGATGTTCGGGCCGAGGTTGAAGTTCGGGCCGAGGTCGGAGTTCGGGCCGAGGTTGAAGTTCGGGCCGAGGTCGGAGTTCGGGCCGAGGTTGAAGTTCGGGCCGAAAATGAAGTTCGGGCCGGGAACAGTGAAGAGTTCGGGCCGAACTTGTTCTTGGCAGTGACGAACGAACCAGCTATTTTGGTTACTCGAGGGCGTGAAACGGACACCCGAGCTGAAAGTTATGAATGTTTTAGTATAGCACCTTTTGTCACACAATATTGGATATTGAAGAGTTCGGGCCAAAGAGGGATGTTCGGGCCGAAGTGGTGTTCGGGCCGAAGTGGGATGTTCGGGCCGAAGTGGTGTTCGGGCCGAAGTTCGGTGATCGGGCCGAGGATGATGTTCGGGCCGAGGTTGAAGTTCGGGCCGAGGTCGGAGTTCGGGCCGAGGTTGAAGTTCGGGCCGAGGTTGAAGTTCGGGCCGAAAATGAAGTTCGGGCCGGGAACAGTGAAGAGTTCGGGCCGAACTTGTTCTTGGCAGTGACGAACGAAGCAGCTATTTTGGTTACTCGTGGGCGTGAAACGGACACCCGAGCTGAAAGTTATGAATGTTTTATTATAACACCTTTTGTCACACAATCTTGGATATTGAAGAGTTCGGGCCGAAGAGGGATGTTCGGGCCGAAGTGGTGTTCGGGCCGAAGTGCGATGTTCGGGCCGAAGTGGTGTTCGGGCCGAAGTTCGGTGTTCGGGCCGAGGATGATGTTCGGGCCGAGGTTGAAGTTCGGTCCGAGGTCGGAGTTCAGGCCGAGGTTGAAGTTCGGGCCGAAAATGAAGTTCGGGCCGGGAACAGTGAAGAGTTCGGGCCGAACTTGTTCTTGGCAGTGACGAACGAACCAGCTAATTTGGTTACTCGTGGGCGTGAAACGGACACCCGAGCTGAAAGTTATGAATGTTTTAGTATAGCACCTTTTGTCACACAATATTGGATATTGAAGAGTTCGGACCGAAGAGGGATGTTCGGGCCGAAGTGGTGTTCGGGCCTAAGTGGGATGTCCGGGCCGAAGTGGTGTGCGGGCCAAAGTGGTGTTCGGGCCGAAGTTCGGTGTTCGGGCCGAGGATGATGTTCGGGCCGAGGTTGAAGTTCGGGCCGAGGTCGGAGTTCGGGCCGAGGTTGAAGTTCGAGCCGAGGTTGATGTTCGGGCAGAAAATGAAGTTCGGGCCGGGAACAGTGAAGAGTTCGGGCCAAACTTATTCTTGGCAGTGACGAACGAACCAGCTATTTTGGTTACTCGTGGGCGTGAAACGGACACCCGAGCTGAAAGTTATGAATGTTTTAGTATAGCACCTTTTGTCACACAATCTTGGATATTGAAGAGTTCGGGCCGAAGAGGGATGTTCGGGCCGAAGTGGTGTTCGGGCCTAAGTGGGATGTTCGGGCCGAAGTGGTGTTCGGGCCAAAGTGGTGTTCGGGCCGAAGTTCGGTGTTCGGGCCGAGGATGAAGTTCGGGCCGAGGTCGGAGTTCGGGCCGAGGTTGAAGTTCGGGCCGAGGTTGATGTTCGGGCCGAAAATGAAGTTCGGGCCGGGAACAGTGAAGAGTTCGGGCCGAACTTATTCTTGGCAGTGACGAACGAACCAGCTATTTTGGTTACTCGTGGGCGTGAAACGGACACCCGAGCTGAAAGTTATGAATGTTTTAGTATAGCACCTTTTGTCACACAATATTGGATATTGAAGAGTTCGGGCCGAAGAGGGATCTTCGGGCCGAAGTGGTGTTCGGGCCTAAGTGGGATGTCCGGGCCGAAGTGGTGTTCGGGCGAAAGTGGTGTTCGGGCCGAAGTTCGGTGTTCGGGCCGAGGATGATGTTCGGGCGGAGGTTGAAGTTCGGGCCGAGGTCGGAGTTCGGGCCGAGGTTGAAGTTCGGGCCGAGGTTGATGTTCGGGCCGAAAATGAAGTTCGGGCCGGGAACAGTGAAGAGTTCGGGCCGAACTTATTCTTGGCAGTGACGAACGAACCAGCTATTTTGGTTACTCGTGGGCGTGAAACGGACACCCGAGCTGAAAGTTATGAATGTTTTAGTATAGCACCTTTTGTCACACAATCTTGGATATTGAAGAGTTCGGGCCGAAGAGGGATGTTCGGGCCGAAGTGGTGTTCGGGCCTAAGTGGGATGTTCGGGCCGAAGTGGTGTTCGGGCCAAAGTGGTGTTCGGGCCGAAGTTCGGTGTTCGGGCCGAGGATGAAGTTCGGGCCGAGGTCGGAGTTCGGGCCGAGGTTGAAGTTCGGGCCGAGGTTGATGTTCGGGCCGAAAATGAAGTTCGGGCCTGGAACAGTGAAGAGTTCGGGCCGAACTTATTCTTGGCAGTGACGAACGAACCAGCTATTTTGGTTACTCGTGGGCGTGAAACGGACACCCGAGCTGAAAGTTATGAATGTTTTAGTATAGCACCTTTTGTCACACAATCTTGGATATTGAAGAGTTCGGGCCGAAGAGGGATGTTCGGGCCGAAGTGGTGTTCGGGCCTAAGTGGGATGTTCGGGCCGAAGTGGTGTTCGGGCCAAAGTGGTGTTCGGGCCGAAGTTCGGTGTTCGGGCCGAGGATGAAGTTCAGGCCGAGGTCGGAGTTCGGGCCGAGGTTGAAGTTCGGGCCGAGGTTGATGTTCGGGCCGAAAATGAAGTTCGGGCCGGGAACAGTGAAGAGTTCGGGCCGAACTTATTCTTTGCAGTGACGAACGAACCAGCTATTTTGGTTACTCGTGGGCGTGAAACGGACACCCGAGCTGAAAGTTATGAATGTTTTAGTATAGAACCTTTTGTCACACAATCTTGGATATTGAAGAGTTCGGGCCGAAGAGGGATGTTCGGGCCGAAGTGGTGTTCGGGCCGAAGTGCGATGTTCGGGCCGAAGTTCGGTGTTCGGGCCGAGGATGATGTTCGGGCCGAGGTTGAAGTTCGGGCCGAGGTCGGAGTTCGGGCCGAGGTTGAAGTTCGGGCCGAAAATGAAGTTCGGGCCGGGAACAGTGAAGAGTTCGGGCCGAACTTATTCTTGGCAGTGACGAACGAACCAGCTATTTTGGTTACTCGTGCGCGTGAAACGGACACCCGAGCTGAAAGTTATGAATGTTTTAGTATAGAACCTTTTGTCACACAATCTTGGATATTGAAGAGTTCGGGCCGAAGAGGGATGTTCGGGCCGAAGTGGTGTTCGGGCCGAAGTGGGATGTTCGGGCCGAAGTGGTGTTCGGGCCGAAGTTCGGTGATCGGGCCGAGGATGATGTTCGGGCCGAGGTTGAAGTTCGGGCCGAGGTCGGAGTTCGGGCCGAGGTTGAAGTTCGGGCCGAGGTTGAAGTTCGGGCCGAAAATGAAGTTCGGGCCGGGAACAGTGAAGAGTTCGGGCCGAACTTGTTCTTGGCAGTGACGAACGAAGCAGCTATTTTGGTTACTCGTGGGCGTGAAACGGACACCCGAGCTGAAAGTTATGAATGTTTTAGTATAGAACCTTTTGTCACACAATCTTGGATATTGAAGAGTTCGGGCCGAAGAGGGATGTTCGGGCCGAAGTGGTGTTCGGGCCGAAGTGCGATGTTCGGGCCGAAGTTCGGTGTTCGGGCCGAGGATGATGTTCGGGCCGAGGTTGAAGTTCGGGCCGAGGTCGGAGTTCGGGCCGAGGTTGAAGTTCGGGCCGAAAATGAAGTTCGGGCCGGGAACAGTGAAGAGTTCGGGCCGATCTTATTCTTGGCAGTGACGAACGAACCAGCTATTTTGGTTACTCGTGCGCGTGAAACGGACACCCGAGCTGAAAGTTATGAATGTTTTAGTATAGCACCTTTTGTCACACAATATTGGATATTGAAGAGTTCGGGCCGATGAGGGATGTTCGGGCCGAAGTGGTGTTCGGGCCTAAGTGGGATGTCCGGGCCGAAGTGGTGTTCGGGCCGAAGTTCGGTGTTCGGGCCGAGGATGATGTTCGGGCCGAGGTTGAAGTTCGGGCCGAGGTTGAAGTTCGGGCCGAGGTTGATGTTCGGGCCGAAAATGAAGTTCGGGGCGGGAACAGTAAAGAGTTCGGGCCGAACTTATTCTTGGCAGTGACGAACGAACCAGCTATTTTGGTTACTCGTGGGCGTGAAACGGACACCCGAGCTGAAAGTTATGAATGTTTTAGTATAGCACCTTTTGTCACACAATCTTGGATATTGAAGAGTTCGGGCCGAAGAGGGATGTTCGGGCCGAAGTGGTGTTCGGGCCTAAGTGGGATGTTCGGGCCGAAGTGGTGTTCGGGCCAAAGTGGTGTTCGGGCCGAAGTTCGGTGTTCGGGCTGAGGATGAAGTTCGGGCCGAGGTCGGAGTTCGGGCCGAGGTTGAAGTTCGGGCCGAGGTTGATGTTCCGGCCGAAAATGAAGTTCGGGCCGGGAACAGTGAAGAGTTCGGGCCGAACTTATTCTTGGCAGTGACGAACGAACCAGCTATTTTGGTTACTCGTGGGCGTGAAACGGACACCCGAGCTGAAAGTTATGAATGTTTTAGTATAGCACCTTTTGTCACACAATCTTTGATATTGAAGAGTTCGGGCCGAAGATGGATGTTCGGGTCGAAGTGGTGTTCGGGCCGAAGTGCGATGTTCGGGCCGAAGTGGTGTTCGGGCCGAAGTTCGGTGTTCGGGCCGAGGATGATGTTCGGGCCGAGGTTGAAGTTCGGGCCGAGGTCGGAGTTCGGGCCGAGGTTGAAGTTCGGGCCGAAAATGAAGTTCGGGCCGGGAACAGTGAAGAGTTCGGGCCGAACTTGTTCTTGGCAGTGACGAACGAACCAGCTATTTTGGTTACTCGTGGGCGTGAAACGGACACCCGAGCTGAAAGTTATGAATGTTTTAGTATAACACCTTTTGTCACACAATATTGGATATTGAAGAGTTCGGGCCGAAGAGGGATGTTCGGGCCGAAGTGGTGTTCGGGCCTAAGTGGGATGTCGGGGCCGAAGTGGTGTTCGGGCCGAAGTGGTGTTCGGGCCGAAGTTCGGTGTTCGGGCCGAGGATGATGTTCGGGCCGAGGTTGAAGTTCGGGCCGAGGTCGGAGTTCGGGCCGAGGTTGAAATTCGGGCCGAGGTTGATGTTCGGGCCGAAAATGAAGTTCGGGGCGGGAACAGTGAAGAGTTCGGGCCGAACTTATTCTTGGAAGTGACGAACGAACCAGCTATTTTGGTTACTCGTGGGCGTGAAACGGACACCCGAGCTGAAAGTTATGAATGTTTTAGTATAGCACCTTTTGTCACACAATCTTGGATATTGAAGAGTTCGGGCCGAAGAGGGATGTTCGGGCCGAAGTGGTGTTCGGGCCTAAGTGGGATGTTCGGGCCGAAGTGGTGTTCGGGCAAAAGTGGTGTTCGGGCCGAAGTTCGGTGTTCGGGCCGAGGATGAAGTTCGGGCCGAGGTCGGAGTTTGGGCCGAGGTTGAAGTTCGGGCCGAGGTTGATGTTCGGGCCGAAAATGAAGTTCGGGCCGGGAACAGTGAAGAGTTCGGGCCGAACTTATTCTTGGCAGTGACGAACGTACCAGCTATTTTGGTTACTCGTGGGCGTGAAACGGACACTCGAGCTGAAAGTTATGAATGTTTTAGTATAGCACCTTTTGTCACACAATCTTGGATATTGAAGAGTTCGGGCCAAAGAGGGATGTTCGGGCCGAAGTGGTGTTCGGGCCTAAGTGTGATGTTCGGGCCGAAGTGGTGTTCGTGCCAAAGTGGTGTTCGGGCCGAAGTTCGGTGTTCGGGCCGAGGATGAAGTTCGGGCCGAGGTCGGAGTTCGGGCTGAGGTTGAAGTTCGGGCCGAGGTTGATGTTCGGGCCGAAAATGAAGTTCGGGCCGGGAACAGTGAAGATTTCGGGCCGAAATTATTCTTGGCAGTGACGAACGAACCAGCTATTTTGGTTACTCGTCGGCGTGAAACGGACACCCGAGCTGAAAGTTATGAATGTTTTAGTATAGCACCTTTTGTCACACAATCTTGGATATTGAAGAGTTTGGGCCGAAGAGGGATGTTCGGGCCGAAGTGGTGTTCGGGCCGAAGTGCGATGTTCGGGCCGAAGTGGTGTTCGTGCCGAAGTTCGGTGTTCGGGCCGAGGATGATGTTCGGGCCGAGGTTGAAGTTCGGGCCGAGGTCGGAGTTCGGGCCGAGGTCGGAGTTCGGGCCGAGGTTGAAGTTCGGGCCGAAAATGAAGTTCGGGCCGGGAACAGTGAAGAGTTCGGGCCGAACTTGTTCTTGGCAGTGACGAACGAACCAGCTATTTTGGTTACTCGTGGGCGTGAAACGGACACCCGAGCTGAAAGTTATGAATGTTTTAGTATAGCACCTTTTGTCACACAATATTGGATATTGAAGAGTTCGGGCCGTAGAGGGATGTTCGGGCCGAAGTGGTGTTCGGGCCTAAGTGGGATGTCCGGGCAGAAGTGGTGTTCGGGCCGAAGTGGTGTTCGGGCCGAAGTTCGGTGTTCGGGCCGAGGATGATGTTCGGGCCGAGGTTGAAGTTCGGGCCGAGGTCGGAGTTCGGGCCGAGGTTGAAGTTCGGGCTGAGGTTGATGTTCGGGCCGAAAATGAAGTTCGGGCCGGGAACAGTGAAGAGTTCGGGCCGAACTTATTCTTGGTAGTGACGAACGAACCAGCTATTTTGGTTACTCGTGGGCGTGAAACGGACACCCGAGCTGAAAGTTATGAATGTTTTAGTATAGCACCTTTTGTCACACAATCTTGGATATTGAAGAGTTCGGGCCGAAGAGGGATGTTCGGGCAGAAGTGGTGTTCGGGCCTAAGTGGGATGTTCGGGCCAAAGTGGTGTTCGGGCCGAAGTTCGGTGTTCAAGCCGAGGATGATGTTCGGGCCGAGGTTGAAGTTCGGGCCGAGGTCGGAGTTCGGGCCGAGGTTGAAGTTCGGGCCGAGGTTGAAGTTCGGGCCGAAAATGAAGTTCGGGCCGGGAACAGTGAAGAGTTCGAGCCAAACTTGTTCTTGGCAGTGACGAACGAACCAGCTATTTTGGTTACTCGTGGGCGTGAAACGGACACCCGAGCTGAAAGTTATGAATGTTTTAGTATAGCACCTTTTGTCACACAATCTTGGATATTGAAGAGTTCGGGCCGAAGAGGGATGTTCGGGCCGAAGTGGTGTTCGGGCCGAAGTGCGATGTTCTGGCCGAAGTGGTGTTCGGGCCGAAGTTCGGTGTTCGGGCCGAAGTTCGGTGTTCGGGCCGAGGATGATGTTCGGGCCGAGGTTGAAGTTCGGGCCGAGGTCGGAGTTCGGGCCGAGGTTGAAGTTCGGGCCGAGGTTGAAGTTAGGGCCGAAAATGAAGTTCGGGCCGGGAACAGTGAAGAGTTCGGGCCGAACATGTTCTTGGCAGTGACGAACGAACCAGCTATTTTGGTTACTCGTGGGCGTGAAACGGACACCCGAGCTGAAAGTTATGAATGTTTTAGTATAGCACCTTTTGTCACACAATCTTGGATATTGAAGAGTTTGGGCCGAAGAGGGATGTTCGGGCCGAAGTGGTGTTCGGGCCGAAGTGCGATGTTCGGGCCGAAGTGGTGTTCGGGCCGAAGTTCGGTGTTCGGTCCGAGGATGATGTTCGGGCCGAGGTTGAAGTTCGGGCCGAGGTCGGAGTTCGGGCCGAGGTTGAAGTTCGGGCCGAAAATGAAGTTCGGGCCGGGAACAGTGAAGAGTTCGGGCTGAACTTGTTCTTGGCAGTGACGAACGAACCAGCTATTTTGGTTACTCGTGGGCGTGAAACGGACACCCGAGCTGAAAGTTATGAATGTTTTAGTATAGCACCTTTTGTCACACAATCTTGGATATTGAAGAGTTCGGGCCGAAGAGGGATGTTCGGGCCGAAGTGGTGTTCGGGCCTAAGTGGGATGTTCGGGCCGAAGTGGTGTTCGGGCAAAAGTGGTGTTCGGGCCGAAGTTCGGTGTTCGGGCCGAGGATGAAGTTCGGGCCGAGGTCGGAGTTTGGGCCGAGGTTGAAGTTCGGGCCGAGGTTGATGTTCGGGCCGAAAATGAAGTTCGGGCCGGGAACAGTGAAGAGTTCGGGCCGAACTTATTCTTGGCAGTGACGAACGTACCAGCTATTTTGGTTACTCGTGGGCGTGAAACGGACACTCGAGCTGAAAGTTATGAATGTTTTAGTATAGCACCTTTTGTCACACAATCTTGGATATTGAAGAGTTCGGGCCAAAGAGGGATGTTCGGGCCGAAGTGGTGTTCGGGCCTAAGTGTGATGTTCGGGCCGAAGTGGTGTTCGTGCCAAAGTGGTGTTCGGGCCGAAGTTCGGTGTTCGGGCCGAGGATGAAGTTCGGGCCGAGGTCGGAGTTCGGGCTGAGGTTGAAGTTCGGGCCGAGGTTGATGTTCGGGCCGAAAATGAAGTTCGGGCCGGGAACAGTGAAGATTTCGGGCCGAAATTATTCTTGGCAGTGACGAACGAACCAGCTATTTTGGTTACTCGTCGGCGTGAAACGGACACCCGAGCTGAAAGTTATGAATGTTTTAGTATAGCACCTTTTGTCACACAATCTTGGATATTGAAGAGTTTGGGCCGAAGAGGGATGTTCGGGCCGAAGTGGTGTTCGGGCCGAAGTGCGATGTTCGGGCCGAAGTGGTGTTCGTGCCGAAGTTCGGTGTTCGGGCCGAGGATGATGTTCGGGCCGAGGTTGAAGTTCGGGCCGAGGTCGGAGTTCGGGCCGAGGTCGGAGTTCGGGCCGAGGTTGAAGTTCGGGCCGAAAATGAAGTTCGGGCCGGGAACAGTGAAGAGTTCGGGCCGAACTTGTTCTTGGCAGTGACGAACGAACCAGCTATTTTGGTTACTCGTGGGCGTGAAACGGACACCCGAGCTGAAAGTTATGAATGTTTTAGTATTGCACCTTTTGTCACACAATATTGGATATTGAAGAGTTCGGGCCGAAGAGGGATGTTCGGGCCGAAGTGGTGTTCGGGCCTAAGTGGGATGTCCGGGCCGAAGTGGTGTTCGGGCCGAAGTGGTGTTCGGGCCGAAGTTCGGTGTTCGGGCCGAGGATGATGTTCGGGCCGAGGTTGAAGTTCGGGCCGAGGTCGGAGTTCGGGCCGAGGTTGAAGTTCGGGCTGAGGTTGATGTTCGGGCCGAAAATGAAGTTCGGGCCGGGAACAGTGAAGAGTTCGGGCCGAACTTATTCTTGGTAGTGACGAACGAACCAGCTATTTTGGTTACTCGTGGGCGTGAAACGGACACCCGAGCTGAAAGTTATGAATGTTTTAGTATAGCACCTTTTGTCACACAATCTTGGATATTGAAGAGTTCGGGCCGAAGAGGGATGTTCGGGCAGAAGTGGTGTTCGGGCCTAAGTGGGATGTTCGGGCCAAAGTGGTGTTCGGGCCGAAGTTCGGTGTTCAAGCCGAGGATGATGTTCGGGCCGAGGTTGAAGTTCGGGCCGAGGTCGGAGTTCGGGCCGAGGTTGAAGTTCGGGCCGAGGTTGAAGTTCGGGCCGAAAATGAAGTTCGGGCCGGGAACAGTGAAGAGTTCGAGCCAAACTTGTTCTTGGCAGTGACGAACGAACCAGCTATTTTGGTTACTCGTGGGCGTGAAACGGACACCCGAGCTGAAAGTTATGAATGTTTTAGTATAGCACCTTTTGTCACACAATCTTGGATATTGAAGAGTTCGGGCCGAAGAGGGATGTTCGGGCCGAAGTGGTGTTCGGGCCGAAGTGCGATGTTCTGGCCGAAGTGGTGTTCGGGCCGAAGTTCGGTGTTCGGGCCGAAGTTCGGTGTTCGGGCCGAGGATGATGTTCGGGCCGAGGTTGAAGTTCGGGCCGAGGTCGGAGTTCGGGCCGAGGTTGAAGTTCGGGCCGAGGTTGAAGTTAGGGCCGAAAATGAAGTTCGGGCCGGGAACAGTGAAGAGTTCGGGCCGAACATGTTCTTGGCAGTGACGAACGAACCAGCTATTTTGGTTACTCGTGGGCGTGAAACGGACACCCGAGCTGAAAGTTATGAATGTTTTAGTATAGCACCTTTTGTCACACAATCTTGGATATTGAAGAGTTTGGGCCGAAGAGGGATGTTCGGGCCGAAGTGGTGTTCGGGCTGAAGTGCGATGTTCGGGCCGAAGTGGTGTTCGGGCCGAAGTTCGGTGTTCGGTCCGAGGATGATGTTCGGGCCGAGGTTGAAGTTCGGGCCGAGGTCGGAGTTCGGGCCGAGGTTGAAGTTCGGGCCGAAAATGAAGTTCGGGCCGGGAACAGTGAAGAGTTCGGGCTGAACTTGTTCTTGGCAGTGACGAACGAACCAGCTATTTTGGTTACTCGTGGGCGTGAAACGGACACCCGAGCTGAAAGTTATGAATGTTTTAGTATAGCACCTTTTGTCACACAATCTTGGATATTGTAGAGTTCGGGCCGAAGAGGGATGTTCGGGCCGAAGTGGTGTTCGGGCCGAAGAGGGATGTTCGGGCCGAAGTGGTGTTCGGGCCGAAGTGGGATGTTCGGGCCGAAGTGGTGTTCGGGCCGAAGTGGTGTTCGGGCCGAAGTTCGGTGTTCGGGCCGAGGATGATGTTCGGGCCGAGGTTGAAGTTCGGGCCGAGGTCGGAGTTCGGGCCGAGGTTGAAGTTCGGGCCGAGGTTGAAGTTAGGGCCGAAAATGAAGTTCGGGCCGGGAACAGTGAAGAGTTCGGGCCGAACATGTTCTTGGCAGTGACGAACGAACCAGCTATTTTGGTTACTCGTGGGCGTGAAACGGACACCCGAGCTGAAAGTTATGAATGTTTTAGTATAGCACCTTTTGTCACATAATCTTGGATATTGAAGAGTTTGGGCCGAAGAGGGATGTTCGGGCCGAAGTGGTGTTCGGGCCGAAGTGCGATGTTCGGGCCGAAGTGGTGTTCGGGCCGAAGTTCGGTGTTCGGTCCGAGGATGATGTTCGGGCCGAGGTTGAAGTTCGGGCCGAGGTCGGAGTTCGGGCCGAGGTTGAAGTTCGGGCCGAAAATGAAGTTCGGGCCGGGAACAGTGAAGAGTTCGGGCTGAACTTGTTCTTGGCAGTGACGAACGAACCAGCTATTTTGGTTACTCGTGGGCGTGAAACGGACACCCGAGCTGAAAGTTATGAATGTTTTAGTATAGCACCTTTTGTCACACAATCTTGGATATTGTAGAGTTCGGGCCGAAGAGGGATGTTCGGGCCGAAGTGGTGTTCGGGCCGAAGTGCGATGTTCGGGCCGAAGTGGTGTTCGGGCCGAAGTTCGGTGTTCGGGCCGAGGATGATGTTCGGGCCGAGGTTGAAGTTCGGGCCGAGGTCGGAGTTCGGGCCGAGGTTGAAGTTCGGGCCGAGGTTGAAGTTCGGGCCGAAAATGAAGTTTGGGCCGGGAACAGTGAAGAGTTCGGGCCGAACTTGTTCTTGGCAGTGACGAACGAACCAGCTATTTTGGTTACTCGTGGGCGTGAAACGGACACCCGAGCTGAAAGTTATGAATGTTTTAGTATAGCACCTTTTGTCACACAATATTGGATATTGAAGAGTTCGGGCCGAAGAGGGATGTTCGGGCCGAAGTGGTGTTCGGGCCGAAGTGGGATGTTCGGGCCGAAGTGGTGTTCGGGCCGAAGTGGTGTTCGGGCCGAAGAGGGATGTTCGGGCCGAAGTGGTGTTCGGGCCGAAGTGCGATGTTCGGGCCGAAGTGGTGTTCGGGCCGAAGTTCGGTGTTCGGTCCGAGGATGATGTTCGGGCCGAGGTTGAAGTTCGGGCCGAGGTCGGAGTTCGGGCCGAGGTTGAAGTTCGGGCCGAAAATGAAGTTCGGGCCGGGAACAGTGAAGAGTTCGGGCTGAACTTGTTCTTGGCAGTGACGAACGAACCAGCTATTTTGGTTACTCGTGGGCGTGAAACGGACACCCGAGCTGAAAGTTATGAATGTTTTAGTATAGCACCTTTTGTCACACAATCTTGGATATTGTAGAGTTCGGGCCGAAGAGGGATGTTCGGGCCGAAGTGGTGTTCGGGCCGAAGTGCGATGTTCGGGCCGAAGTGGTGTTCGGGCCGAAGTGGTGTTCGGGCCGAAGTTCGGTGTTCGGGCCGAGGATGATGTTCGGGCCGAGGTTGAAGTTCGGGCCGAGGTCGGAGTTCGGGCCGAGGTTGAAGTTCGGGCCGAGGTTGAAGTTCGGGCCGAAAATGAAGTTCGGGCCGGGAACAGTGAAGAGTTCGGGCCGAACTTGTTCTTGGCAGTGACGAACGAACCAGCTATTTTGGTTACTCGTGGGCGTGAAACGGACACCCGAGCTGAAAGTTATGAATGTTTTAGTATAGCAACTTTTGTCACACAATCTTGGATATTGAAGAGTTCGGGCCGAAGAGGGATGTTCGGGCCGAAGTGGTGTTCGGGCCGAAGTGCAAGGTTCGGGCCGAAGTGGTGTTCGGGCCGAAGTGGTGTTCGGGCCGAAGTTCGGTGTTCGGGCCGAGGATGATGTTCGGGCCGAGGTTGAAGTTCGGGCCGAGGTCGGAGTTCGGGCCGAGGTTGAAGTTCGGGCCGAAAATGAAGTTCGGGCCGGGAACAGTGAAGAGTTCGGGCCGAACTTGTTCTTGGCAGTGACGAACGAACCAGCTATTTTGGTTACTCGTGGGCGTGAAACGGACACGCGAGCTGAAAGTTATGAATGTTTTAGTATAGCATCTTTTGTCACACAATCTTGGATATTGAAGAGTTCGGGCCGAAGAGGGATGTTCGGGCCGAAGTGGTGTTCGGGCCGAAGTGCGATGTTCGGGCCGAAGTGGTGTTCGGGCCGAAGTGGTGTTCGGGCCGAAGTTCGGTGTTCGGGCCGAGGATGATGTTCTGGCCGAGGTTGAAGTTCGGGCCGAGGTCGGAGTTCGGGCCGATGTTGAAGTTCAGGCCGAGGTTGAAGTTCGGGCCGAAAATGAAGTTCGGGCCGGGAACAGTGAAGAGTTCGGGCCGAACTTGTTCTTGGCAGTGACGAACGAACCAGCTATTTTGGTTACTCGTGGGCGTGAAACGGACACCCGAGCTGAAAGTTATGAATGTTTTAGTATAGCACCTTTTGTCACACAATCTTGGATATTGAAGAGTTCGGGCCGAAGAGGGATGTTCGGGCCGAAGTGGTGTGCGGGCCGAAGTGCGATGTTCGGGCCGAAGTGGTGTTCGGGCCGAAGTGGTGTTCGGGCCGAAGATCGGTGTTCGGGCCGAGGATGATGTTCTGGCCGAGGTTGAAGTTCGGGCCGAGGTCGGAGTTCGGGCCGATGTTGAAGTTCAGGCCGAGGTTGAAGTTCGGGCCGAAAATGAAGTTCGGGCCGGGAACAGTGAAGAGTTCGGGCCGAACTTGTTCTTGGCAGTGACGAACGAACCAGCTATTTTGGTTACTCGTGGGCGTGAAACGGACACCCGAGCTGAAAGTTATGAATGTTTTAGTATAGCACCTTTTGTCACACAATCTTGGATATTGAAGAGTTCGGGCCGAAGAGGGATGTTCGGGCCGAAGTGGTGTGCGGGCCGAAGTGCGATGTTCGGGCCGAAGTGGTGTTCGGGCCGAAGTGGTGTTCGGGCCGAAGTTCGGTGTTCGGGCCGAGGATGATGTTCTGGCCGAGGTTGAAGTTCGGGCCGAGGTCGGAGTTCGGGCCGATGTTGAAGTTCAGGCCGAGGTTGAAGTTCGGGCCGAAAATGAAGTTCGGGCCGGGAACAGTGAAGAGTTCGGGCCGAACTTGTTCTTGGCAGTGACGAACGAACCAGCTATTTTGGTTACTCGTGGGCGTGAAACGGACACCCGAGCTGAAAGTTATGAATGTTTTAGTATAGCACCTTTTGTCACACAATCTTGGATATTGAAGAGTTCGGGCCGAAGAGGGATGTTCGGGCCGAAGTGGTGTTCGGGCCGAAGTGCGATGTTCGGGCCGAAGTGGTGTTCGGGCCGAAGTGGTGTTCGGGCCGAAGTTCGGTGTTCGGGCCGAGGATGATGTACGGGCCGAGGTTGAAGTTCGGGCCGAGGTCGGAGTTCGGGCCGAGGTTGAAGTTCGGGCCGAGGTTGAAGTTCGGGCCGAAAATGAAGTTCGGGCCGGGAACAGTGAAGAGTTCGGGCCGAACTTGTTCTTGGCAGTGACGAACGAACCAACTATTTTGGTTACTCGTGGGCGTGAAACGGACACACGAGCTGAAAGTTATGAATGTTTTAGTATAACACCTTTTGTCACACAATCTTGGATATTGAAGAGTTCGGTCCGGAGAGGGATGTTCGGGCCGAAGTGGTGTTCGGGCCGAAGTGCAAGGTTCGGGCCGAAGTGGTGTTCGGGCCGAAGTGGTGTTCGGGCAGAAGTTCGGTGTTCGGGCCGAGGTTGATGTTCGGGTCGAGGTTGAAGTTCGGGCCGAGGTCGGAGTTCGGGCCGAGGTTGAAGTTCGGGCCGAAAATGAAGTTCGGGCCGGGAACAGTGAAGAGTTCGGGCCGAACTTGTTCTTGGCAATGACGAACGAACCAGCTATTTTGGTTACTCGTGGGCGTGAAACGGACACCCGAGCTGAAAGTTATGAATGTTTTAGTATAGCACCTTTTGTCACACAATATTGGATATTGAAGAGTTCGGGCCGAAGAGGGATGTTCGGGCCGAAGTGGTGTTCGGGCCGAAGTGGGATGTTCGGGCCGAAGTGGTGTTCGGGCCTAAGTGGGATGTTCGGGCCGAAGTGGTGTTCGGGCCTAAGTGGGATGTTCGGGCCGAAGTGGTGTTCGGGCCAAAGTGGTGTTCGGGCCGAAGTTCGGTGTTCGGGCCGAGGATGAAGTTCGGTCCGAGGTCGGAGTTCGGGCCGAGGTTGAAGTTCGGGCCGAGGTTGATGATCGGGCCGAAAATGAAGTTCGGGCCGGGAACAGTGAAGAGTTCGGGCCGAACTTGTTCTTGGCAGTGACGAACGAACCAGCTATTTTGGTTACTCGTGGGCGTGAAACGGACACCCGAGCTGAAAGTTATGAATGTTTTAGTATAGCACCTTTTGTCACACAATATTGGATATTGAAGAGTTCGGGCCGAAGAGGGATGTTCGGGCCGAAGTGGTGTTCGGGCCGAAGTGGGATGTTCGGGCCGAAGTGGTGTTCGGGCCTAAGTGGGATGTTCGGGCCGAAGTGGTGTTCGGGCCTAAGTGGAATGTTTGGGCCGAAGTGGTGTTCGGGCCAAAGTGGTGTTCGGGCCGAAGTTCGGTGTTCGGGCCGAGGATGAAGTTCGGTCCGAGGTCGGAGTTCGGGCCGAGGTTGAAGTTCGGGCCGAGGTTGATGTTCGGGCCGAAAATGAAGTTCGGGCCGGGAACAGTGAAGAATTCGGGCCGAACTTATTCTTGGCAGTGACGAACGAACCAGCTATTTTGGTTACTCGTGGGCGTGAAACGGACACCCGAGCTGAAAGTTATGAATGTTTTAGTATAGCACCTTTTGTCACACAATCTTGGATATTGAAGAGTTCGGGCCGAAGTGGGATGTTCGGGCCGAAGTGGTGTTCGGGCCGAAGTGGGATGTTCGGGCCGAAGTGGTGTTCGGGCCTAAGTGGGATGTTCGGGCCGAAGTGGTGTTCGGGCCTAAGTGGAATGTTCGGGCCGAAGTGGTGTTCGGGCCAAAGTGGTGTTCGGGCCGAAGTTCGGTGTTCGGGCCGAGGATGAAGTTCGGTCCGAGGTCAGAGTTCGGGCCGAGGTTGAAGTTCGGGCCGAGGTTGATGTTCGGGCCGAAAATGAAGTTCGGGCCGGGAACAGTGAAGAATTCGGGCCGAACTTATTCTTGGCAGTGACGAACGAACCAGCTATTTTGGTTACTCGTGGGCGTGAAACGGACACCCGAGCTGAAAGTTATGAATGTTTTAGTATAGCACCTTTTGTCACACAATCTTGGATATTGAAGAGTTCGGGCCGAAGAGGGATGTTCGGGCCGAAGTGGTGTTCGGGCCGAAGTGCGATGTTCGGGCCGAAGTGGTGTTCGGGCCGAAGTGGTGTTCGGGCCGAAGTTCGGTGTTCGGGCCGAGGATGTTGTTCTGGCCGAGGTTGAAGTTCGGGCCGAGGTCGGAGTTCGGGCCGATGTTGAAGTTCAGGCCGAGGTTGAAGTTTGGGCCGAAAATGAAGTTCGGGTCGGGAACAGTGAAGAGTTCGGGCCGAACTTGTTCTTGGCAGTGACGAACGAACCAGCTATTTTGGTTACTCGTGGGCGTGAAACGGACACCCGAGCTGAAAGTTATGAATGTTTTAGTATAGCACCTTTTGTCACACAATCTTTTATATTGAAGAGTTCGGGCAGAAGAGGGTTGTTCGGGCCGAAGTGGTGTTCGGGCCGAAGTGCGATGTTCGGGCCGAATTGGTGTTCGGGCCGAAGTTCGGTGTTCGGGCCGAGGATGATGTACGGGCCGAGGTTGAAGTTCGGGCCGAGGTCGGAGTTCGGGCCGAGGTTGAAGTTCGGGCCGAGGTTGAAGTTCGGGCCGAAAATGAAGTTCGGGCCGGGAACAGTGAAGAGTTCGGGCCGAACTTGTTCTTGGCAGTGACGAACGAACCAACTCTTTTGGTTACTCGTGGGCGTGAAACGGACACACGAGCTGAAAGTTATGAATGTTTTAGTATAGCACCTTTTGTCACACAATCTTGGATATTGAAGAGTTCGGGCCGAAGAGGGATGTTCGGGCCGAAGTGGTGTTCGGGCCGAAGTGCAAGGTTCGGGCCGAAGTGGTGTTCGGGCCGAAGTGGTGTTCGGGCCGAAGTTCGGGCCGAGGTTGAAGATCGGGCCGAGGTCGGAGTTCGGGCCGAGGTTGAAGTTCGGACCGGGAACAGTGAAGAGTTCGGGCCGAACTTGTTCTTGGCAGTGACGAACGAACCAGCTATTTTGGTTACTCGTGGGCGTGAAACGGACACCCGAGCTGAAAGTTATGAATGTTTTAGTATAACACCTTTTGTCACACAATATTGGATATTGAAGAGTTCGGGCCGAAGAGGGATGTTCGGGCCGAAGTGGTGTTCGGGCCGAAGTGGGATGTTCGGGCCGAAGTGGTGTTCGGGCCTAAGTGGGATGTTCGGGCCGAAGTGGTGTTCGGGCCTAAGTGGGATGTTCGGGCCGAAGTGGTGTTCGGGCCAAAGTGGTGTTCGGGCCGAAGTTCGGCGTTCGGGCCGAGGATGAAGTTCGGGCCGAGGTCGGAGTTCGGGCCGAGGTTGAAGTTCGGGCCGAGGTTGATGTTCGGGCCGAAAATGAAGTTCGGGCCGGGAACAGTGAAGAGTTCGGGCCGAACTTATTCTTGGCAGTGACGAACGAACCAGCTATTTTGGTTACTCGTGGGCGTGAAACGGACACCCGAGCTGAAAGTTATGAATGTTTTAGTATAGCACCTTTTGTCACACAATCTTAGATATTGAAGAGTTCGGGCCGAAGAGGGATGTTCGGGCCGAAGTGGTGTTCGGGCCGAAGTGCGATGTTCGGGCCGAAGTGGTGTTCGGGCCGAAGTGGTGTTCGGGCCGAAGTTCGGTGTTCGGGCCGAGGATGATGTTCTGGCCGAGGTTGAAGTTCGGGCCGAGGTCGGAGTTCGGGCCGATGTTGAAGTTCGGGCTGAGGTTGAAGTTCGGGCCGAAAATGAAGTTCGGGCCGGGAACAGTGAAGAGTTCGGGCGAACTTGTTCTTGGCAGTGATGAACGAACCAACTATTTTGGTTACTCGTGGGCGTGAAACGGACACACGAGCTGAAAGTTATGAATGTTTTAGTATAGCACCTTTTGTCACACAATCTTGGATATTGAAGAGTTCGGGCCGAAGAGGGATGTTCGGGCCGAAGTGGTGTTCGGGCCGAAGTGCAAGGTTCGGGCCGAAGTGGTGTTCGGGCCGAAGTGCTGTTCGGGCCGAAGTTCGGTGTTCGGGCCGAGGATGATGTTCGGGCCGAGGTTGAAGTTCGGGCCGAGGTCGGAGTTCGGGCCGAGGTTGAAGTTCGGGCCGAAAATGAAGTTCGGACCGGGAATAGTGAAGAGTTCGGGCCGAACTTGTTCTTGGCAGTGACGAACGAACCAGCTATTTTGGTTACTCGTGGGCGTGAAACGGACACCCGAGCTGAAAGTTATGAATGTTTTAGTATAACACCTTTTGTCACACAATATTGGATATTGAAGAGTTCGGGCCGAAGAGGGATGTTCGGGCCGAAGTGGTGTTCGGGCCGAAGTGGGATGTTCGGGCCGAAGTGGTGTTCGGGCCTAAGTGGGATGTTCGTGCCGAAGTGGTGTTCGGGCCTAAGTGGGATGTTCGGGCCGAAGTGGTGTTCGGGCCAAAGTGGTGTTCGGGCCGAAGTTCGGCGTTCGGGCCGAGGATGAAGTTCGGGCCGAGGTCGGAGTTCGGGCCGAGGTTGAAGTTCGGGCCGAGGTTGATGTTCGGGCCGAAAATGAAGTTCGGGCCGGGAACAGTGAAGAGTTCGGGCCGAACTTATTCTTGGCAGTGACGAACGAACCAGCTATTTTGGTTACTCGTGGGCGTGAAACGGACACCCGAGCTGAAAGTTATGAATGTTTTAGTATAGCACCTTTTGTCACACAATCTTAGATATTGAAGAGTTCGGGCCGAAGAGGGATGTTCGGGCCGAAGTGGTGTTCGGGCCGAAGTGCGATGTTCGGGCCGAAGTGGTGTTCGGGCCGAAGTGGTGTTCGGGCCGAAGTTCGGTGTTCGGGCCGAGGATGATGTTCTGGCCGAGGTTGAAGTTCGGGCCGAGGTCGGAGTTCGGGCCGATGTTGAAGTTCGGGCTGAGGTTGAAGTTCGGGCCGAAAATGAAGTTCGGGCCGGGAACAGTGAAGAGTTCGGGCGAACTTGTTCTTGGCAGTGATGAACGAACCAACTATTTTGGTTACTCGTGGGCGTGAAACGGACACACGAGCTGAAAGTTATGAATGTTTTAGTATAGCACCTTTTGTCACACAATCTTGGATATTGAAGAGTTCGGGCCGAAGAGGGATGTTCGGGCCGAAGTGGTGTTCGGGCCGAAGTGCAAGGTTCGGGCCGAAGTGGTGTTCGGGCCGAAGTGCTGTTCGGGCCGAAGTTCGGTGTTCGGGCCGAGGATGATGTTCGGGCCGAGGTTGAAGTTCGGGCCGAGGTCGGAGTTCGGGCCGAGGTTGAAGTTCGGGCCGAAAATGAAGTTCGGACCGGGAATAGTGAAGAGTTCGGGCCGAACTTGTTCTTGGCAGTGACGAACGAACCAGCTATTTTGGTTACTCGTGGGCGTGAAACGGACACCCGAGCTGAAAGTTATGAATGTTTTAGTATAACACCTTTTGTCACACAATATTGGATATTGAAGAGTTCGGGCCGAAGAGGGATGTTCGGGCCGAAGTGGTGTTCGGGCCGAAGTGGGATGTTCGGGCCGAAGTGGTGTTCGGGCCTAAGTGGGATGTTCGTGCCGAAGTGGTGTTCGGGCCTAAGTGGGATGTTCGGGCCGAAGTGGTGTTCGGGCCAAAGTGGTGTTCGGGCCGAAGTTCGGTGTTCGGGCCGAGGATGAAGTTCGGGCCGAGGTCGGAGTTCGGGCCGAGGTTGAAGTTCGGGCCGAGGTTGATGTTCGGGCCGAAAATGAAGTTCGGGCCGGGAACAGTGAAGAGTTCGGGCCGAACTTATTCTTGGCAGTGACGAACGAACCAGCTATTTTGGTTACTCGTGGGCGTGAAACGGACACCCGAGCTGAAAGTTATGAATGTTTTAGTATAGCACCTTTTGTCACACAATCTTGGATATTGAAGAGTTCGGGCCAAAGAGGGATGTTCGGGCCGAAGTGGTGTTCGGGCCGAAGTGCGATGTTCGGGCCGAAGTGGTGTTCGGGCCGAAGTGGTGTTCGGGCCGAAGTGGTGTTCGGGCCGAAGTGGTGTTCGGGCCGAAGTGGTGTTCGGGCCGAAGTTCGGTGTTCGGGCCTAGGATGATGTTCTGGCCGAGGTTGAAGTTCGGGCCGAGGTCGGAGTTCGGGCCGATGTTGAAGTTCAGGCCGAGGTTGAAGTTCGGGCCGAAAATGAAGTTCGGGCCGGGAACAGTGAAGAGTTCGGGCTGAACTTGTTCTTGGCAGTGACGAACGAACCAGCTATTTTGGTTACTCGTGGGCTTGAAACGGACACCCGAGCTGAAAGTTATGAATGTTTTAGTATAGCACCTTTTGTCACACAATCTTGGATATTGAAGAGTTCGGGCCGAAGAGGGATGTTCGGGCCGAAGTGGTGTTCGGGCCGAAGTGCAAGGTTCGGGCCGAAGTGTTGTTCGGGCCGAAGTGGTGTTCGGGCCGAAGTTCGGTGTTCGGGCCGAGGATGATGTTCGGGTCGAGGTTGAAGTTCGGGCCGAGGTTGGAGTTCGGGCCGAGGTTGAAGTTCGGGCCGAAAATGAAGTTCGGGCCGGGAACAGTGAAGAGTTTGGGCCGAACTTGTTCTTGGCAGTGACGAACGAACCAGCTATTTTGGTTACTCGTGGGCGTGAAACGGACACCCGAGCTGAAAGTTACGAATGTTTTAGTATAGCACCTTTTGTCACACAATATTGGATATTGAAGAGTTCGGGCCGAAGAGGGATGTTCGGGCCGAAGTGGTGTTCGGGCCGAAGTGGGATGTTCGGGCCGAAGTGGTGTTCGGGCCTAAGTGGGATGTTCGGGCCGAAGTGGTGTTCGGGCCTAAGTGGGATGTTCGGGCCGAAGTGGTGTTCGGGCCAAAGTGGTGTTCGGGCCGTAGTTCGGTGTTCGGGCCGAGGATGAAGTTCGGGCCGAGGTCGGAGTTCGGGCCGAGGTTGAAGTTCGGGCCGAGGTTGATGTTCGGGCCGAAAATGAAGTTCGGGCCGGGAACAGTGAAGAGTTCGGGCCGAACTTATTCTTGGCAGTGACGAACGAACCAGCTATTTTGGTTACTCGTGGGCGTGAAACGGACACCCGAGCTGAAAGTTATGAATGTTTTAGTATAGCACCTTTTGTCACACAATCTTGGATATTGAAGAGTTCGGGCCGAAGAGGGATGTTCGGGCCGAAGTGGTGTTCGGGCCGAAGTGGTGTTCGGGCCGAAGTTCGGTGTTCGGGCCGAGGATGATGTTCTGGCCGAGGTTGAAGTTCGGGCCGAGGTCGGAGTTCGGACCGATGTTGAAGTTCAGGCCGAGGTTGAAGTTCGGGCCGAAAATGAAGTTCGGGCCGGGAACAGTGAAGAGTTTGGGCCGAACTTGTTCTTGGCAGTGACGAACGAACCAGCTATTTTGGTTACTCGTGGGCGTGAAACGGACACCCGAGCTGAAAGTTATGAATGTTTTAGTATAGCACCTTTTGTCACACAATCTTGGATATTGAAGAGTTCGGGCCGAAGAGGGATGTTCGGGCCGAAGTGGTGTTCGGGCCGAAGTGCGATGTTCGGGCCGAAGTGGTGTTCGGGCCGAAGTTCGGTGTTCGGGCCGAGGATGATGTACGGGCCGAGGTTGAAGTTCGGGCCGAGGTCGGAGTTCGGGCCGAGGTTGAAGTTCGGGCCGAGGTTGAAGTTCGGGCCGAAAATGAAGTTCGGGCCGGGAACAGTGAAGAGTTCGGGCCGAACTTGTTCTTGGCAGTGACGAACGAACCAACTATTTTAGTTACTCGTGGGCGTGAAACGGACACACGAGCTGAAAGTTATGAATGTTTTAGTATAGCACCTTTTGTCACACAATCTTGGATATTGAAGAGTTCGGGCCGAAGAGGGATGTTCGAGCCGAAGTGGTGTTCGGGCGGAAGTGCAAGGTTCGGGCCGAAGTGGTGTTCGGGCCGAAGTTCGGTGTTCGGGCCGAGGATGATGTTCGGGCCGAGGTTGAAGTTCGGGCCGAGGTCGGAGTTCGGGCCGAGGTTGAAGTTCGGGCCGAAAATGAAGTTCGGGCCGGGAACAGTGAAGAGTTCGGGCCGAACTTATTCTTGGCAGTGACGAACGAACCAGCTATTTTGGTTACTCGTGGGCGTGAAACGGACACCCGAGCTGAAAGTTATGAATGTTTTAGTATAGCACCTTTTGTCACACAATCTTGGATATTGAAGAGTTCGGGCCGAAGAGGGATGTTCGGGCCGAAGTGGTGTTCGGGCCGAAGTGCGATGTTCGGGCCGAAGTGGTGTTCGGGCCGAAGTGGTGTTCGGGCCGAAGTGGTGTTCGGGCCGAAGTTTGGTGTTCGGGCCGAGGATGATGTTCTGGCCGAGGTTGAAGTTCGGGCCGAGGTCGGAGTTCGGGCCGATGTTGAAGTTCAGGCCGAGGTTGAAGTTCGGGCCGAAAATGAAGTTCGGGCCGGGAACAGTGAAGAGTTCGGGCTGAACTTGTTCTTGGCAGTGACGAACGAACCAGCTATTTTGGTTACTCGTGGGCGTGAAACGGACACCCGAGCTGAAAGTTATGAATGTTTTAGTATAGCACCTTTTGTCACACAATCTTGGATATTGAAGAGTTCGGGCCGAAGAGGGATGTTCGGGCCGAAGTGGTGTTCGGGCCGAAGTGCAAGGTTCGGGCCGAAGTGGTGTTCGGGCCGAAGTTCGGTGTTCGGGCCGAGGATGATGTTCGGGCCGAGGTTGAAGTTCGGGCCGAGGTCGGAGTTCGGGCCGAGGTTGAAGTTCGGGCCGAAAATGAAGTTCGGGCCGGGAACAGTGAAGAGTTTGGGCCGAACTTGTTCTTGGCAGTGACGAACGAACCAGCTATTTTGGTTACTCGTGGGCGTGAAACGGACACCCGAGCTGAAAGTTATGAATGTTTTAGTATAGCACCTTTTGTCACACAATATTGGATATTGAAGAGTTCAGGCCGAAGAGGGATGTTCGGGCCGAAGTGGTGTTCGGGCCGAAGTGGGATGTTCGGGCCGAAGTGGTGTTCGGGCCTAAGTGGGATGTTCGGGCCGAAGTGGTGTTCGGGCCTAAGTGGGATGTTCGGGCCGAAGTGGTATTCGGGCCAAAGTGGTGTTCGGGCCGAAGTTCGGTGTTCGGGCCGAGGATGAAGTTCGGGCCGAGGTCGGAGTTCGGGCCGAGGTTGAAGTTCGGGCCGAGGTTGATGTTCGGGCCGAAAATGAAGTTCGGGCCGGGAACAGTGAAGAGTTCGGGCCGAACTTATTCTTGGCAGTGACGAACGAACCAGCTATTTTGGTTACTCGTGGGCGTGAAACGGACACCCGAGCTGAAAGTTATGAATGTTTTAGTATAGCACCTTTTGTCACACAATCTTGGATATTGAAGAGTTCGGGCCGAAGAGGGATGTTCGGGCCGAAGTGGTGTTCGGGCCGAAGTGCGATGTTCGGGCCGAAGTGGTGTTCGGGCCGAAGTTCGGTGTTCGGGCCGAGGATGATGTACGGGCCGAGGTTGAAGTTCGGGCCGAGGTCGGAGTTCGGGCCGAGGTTGAAGTTCGGGCCGAGGTTGAAGTTCGGGCCGAAAATGAAGTTCGGGCCGGGAACAGTGAAGAGTTCGGGCCGAACTTGTTCTTGGCAGTGACGAACGAACCAACTATTTTGGTTACTCGTGGGCGTGAAACGGACACACGAGCTGAAAGTTATGAATGTTTTAGTATAGCACCTTTTGTCACACAATCTTGGATATTGAAGAGTTCGGGCCGAAGAGGGATGTTCGGGCCGAAGTGGTGTTCGGGCCGAAGTGCAAGGTTCGGGCCGAAGTGGTGTTCGGGCCGAAGTGGTGTTCGGGCCGAAGTTCGGTGTTCGGGCCGAGGATGATGTTCGGGCCGAGGTTGAAGTTCGGGCCGAGGTCGGAGTTCGGGCCGAGGTTGAAGTTCGGGCCGAAAATGAAGTTCGGGCCGGGAACAGTGAAGAGTTCGGGCCGAACTTGTTCTTGGCAATGACGAACGAACCAGCTATTTTGGTTACTCGTGAGCGTGAAACGGACACCCGAGCTGAAAGTTATGAATGTTTTAGTATAGCACCTTTTGTCACACAATATTGGATATTGAAGAGTTCGGGCCGCAGAGGGATGTTCGGGTCGAAGTGGTGTTCGGGCCGAAGTGGGATGTTCGGGCCGAAGTGGTGTTCGGGCCTAAGTGGGATGTTCGGGCCGAAGTGGTGTTCGGGCCTAAGTGGGATGTTCGGGCCGAAGTGGTGTTCGGGCCAAAGTGGTGTTCGGGCCGAAGTTCGGTGTTTGGGCCGAGGATGAAGTTCGGGCTGAGGTCGGAGTTCGGGCCGAGGTTGAAGTTCAGGCCGAGGTTGATGTTCGGGCCGAAAATGAACTTCGGGGCCGGGAACAGTGAAGAGTTCGGGCCGAACTTATTCTTGGCAGTGACGAACGAACCAGCTATTTTGGTTACTCGTGGGCGTGAAACGGACACCCGAGCTGAAAGTTATGAATGTTTTAGTATAGCACCTTTTGTCACCCAATCTTGGATATTGAAGAGTTCGGGCCGAAGAGGGATGTTCGGGCCGAAGTGGTGTTCGGGCCGAAGTGCGATGTTCGGGCCGAAGTGGTGTTCGGGCCGAAGTGGTGTTCGGGCCGAAGTTCGGTGTTCGGGCCGAGGATGATGTTCTGGCCGAGGTTGAAGTTCGGGCCGAGGTCGGAGTTCGGGCCGATGTTGAAGTTCAGGCCGAGGTTGAAGTTCGGGCCGAAAATGAAGTTTGGGCCGGGAACAGTGAAGAGTTCGGGCCGAACTTGTTCTTGGCAGTGACGAACGAACCAGCTATTTTGGTTACTCGTGGGCGTGAAACGGACACCCGAGCTGAAAGTTATGAATGTTTTAGTATAGCACCTTTTGTCACACAATCTTGGATATTGAAGAGTTCGGGCCGAAGAGGGATGTTCGGGCCGAAGTGGTGTTCGGGCCGAAGTGGTGTTCGGGCCGAAGTGGTGTTCGGGCCGAAGTTCGGTGTTCGGGCCGAGGATGATGTACGGGCCGAGGTTGAAGTTCGGGCCGAGGTCGGAGTTCGGGCCGAGGTTGCAGTTCGGGCCGAGGTTGAAGTTCGGGCCGAAAATGAAGTTCGGGCCGGGAACAGTGAAGAGTTCGGGCCGAACTTGTTCTTGGCAGTGACGAACGAACCAACTATTTTGGTTACTCGTGGGCCTGAAACGGACACACGTGCTGAAAGTTATGAATGTTTTAGTATAGCACCTTTTGTCACACAATCTTGGATATTGAAGAGTTCGGGCCGAAGAGGGATGTTCGGGCCGAAGTGGTGTTCGGGCCGAAGTGCGATGTTCGGGCTGAAGTGGTGTTCGGGCCGGAGTGGTGTTCGGACCGAAGTTCGGTGTTCGGGCCGAGGATGATGTTCGGGCCGAGGTTGAAGTTCGGGCCGAGGTCGGAGTTCGGGCCGAGGTTGAAGTTCGGGCCGAAAATGAAGTTCAGGCCGGGAACAGTGAAGAGTTCGGGCCGAACTTGTTCTTGGCAATGACGAACGAACCAGCTATTTTGGTTACTCGTGGGCGTGAAACGGACACCCGAGCTGAAAGTTATGAATGTTTTAGTATAGCACCTTTTGTCACACAATATTGGATATTGAAGAGTTCGGGCCGCAGAGGGATGTTCGGGCCGAAGTGGTGTTCGGGCCGAAGTGGGATGTTCGGGCCGAGGTGGTGTTCGGGCCTAAGTGGGATGTTCGGGCCGAAGTGGTGTTCGGGCCTAAGTGGGATGTTCGGGCCGAAGTGGTGTTCGGGCCAAAGTGGTGTTCGGGCCGAAGTTCGGTGTTCGGGCCGAGGATGAAGTTCGGGCCGAGGTCGGAGTTCGGGCCGAGGTTGAAGTTCAGGCCGAGGTTGATGTTCGGGCCGAAAATGAAGTTCGGGGCCGGGAACAGTGAAGAGTTCGGGCCGAACTTATTCTTGGCAGTGACGACCGAACCAGCTATTTTGGTTACTCGTGGGCGTGAAACGGACACCCGAGCTGAAAGTTATGAATGTTTTAGTATAGCACCTTTTGTCACCCAATCTTGGATATTGAAGAGTTCGGGCCGAAGAGGGATGTTCGGGCCGAAGTGGTGTTCGGGCCGAAGTGCGATGTTCGGGCCGAAGTGGTGTTCGGGCCGAAGTGGTGTTCGGGCCGAAGTTCGGTGTTCGGGCCGAGGATGATGTTCTGGCCGAGGTTGAAGTTCGGGCCGAGGTCGGAGTTCGGGCCGATGTTGAAGTTCAGGCCGAGGTTGAAGTTCGGGCCGAAAATGAAGTTCGGGCCGGGAACAGTGAAGAGTTCGGGCCGAACTTGTTCTTGGCAGTGACGAACGAACCAGCTATTTTGGTTACTCGTGGGCGTGAAACGGACACCCGAGCTGAAAGTTATGAATGTTTTAGTATAGCACCTTTTGTCACACAATCTTGGATATTGAAGAGTTCGGGCCGAAGAGGGATGTTCGGGCCGAAGTGGTGTTCGGGCCGAAGTGCGATGTTCGGGCCGAAGTGGTGTTCGGGCCGAAGTTCGGTGTTCGGGCCGAGGATGATGTACGGGCCGAGGTTGAAGTTCGGGCCGAGGTCGGAGTTCGGGCCGAGGTTGAAGTTCGGGCCGAGGTTGAAGTTCGGGCCGAAAATGAAGTTCGGGCCGGGAACAGTGAAGAGTTCGGGCCGAACTTGTTCTTGGCAGTGACGAACGAACCAACTATTTTGGTTACTCGTGGGCGTGAAATGGACACACGAGCTGAAAGTTATGAATGTTTTAGTATAGCACCTTTTGTCACACAATCTTGGATATTGAAGAGTTCGGGCCGAAGAGGGATGTTCGGGCCAGTGGTGTTCGGGCCGAAGTGGTGTTCGGGCCGAAGTGCAAGGTTCGGGCCGAAGTGGTGTTCGGGCCGAAGTGGTGTTCGGGCGGAAGTTCGGTGTTCGGGCCGAGGATGATGTTCGGGCCGAGGTTGAAGTTCGGGCCGAGGTCGGAGTTCGGGCCGAGGTTGAAGTTCGGGCCGAAAATGAAGTTCGGGCCGGGAACAGTGAAGAGTTCGGGCCGAACTTGTTCTTGGCAGTGACGAACGAACCAGCTATTTTGGTTACTCGTGGGCGTGAAACGGACACCCGAGCTGAAAGTTATGAATGTTTTAGTATAGCACCTTTTGTCACACAATATTGGATATTGAAGAGTTCGGGCCGAAGAGGGATGTTCGGGCCGAAGTGGTGTTCGGGCCTAAGTGGGATGTTCGGGCCGAAGTGGTGTTCGGGCCAAAGTGGTGTTCGGGCCGAAGTTCGGTGTTCGGGCCGAGGATGAAGTTCGGGCCGAGGTCGGAGTTCGGGCCGAGGTTGAAGTTCAGGCCGAGGTTGATGTTCGGGCCGAAAATGAAGTTCGGGGCCGGGAACAGTGAAGAGTTCGGGCCGAACTTATTCTTGGCAGTGACGACCGAACCAGCTATTTTGGTTACTCGTGGGCGTGAAACGGACACCCGAGCTGAAAGTTATGAATGTTTTAGTATAGCACCTTTTGTCACCCAATCTTGGATATTGAAGAGTTCGGGCCGAAGAGGGATGTTCGGGCCGAAGTGGTGTTCGGGCCGAAGTGCGATGTTCGGGCCGAAGTGGTGTTCGGGCCGAAGTGGTGTTCGGGCCGAAGTTCGGTGTTCGGGCCGAGGATGATGTTCTGGCCGAGGTTGAAGTTCGGGCCGAGGTCGGAGTTCGGGCCGATGTTGAAGTTCAGGCCGAGGTTGAAGTTCGGGCCGAAAATGAAGTTCGGGCCGGGAACAGTGAAGAGTTCGGGCCGAACTTGTTCTTGGCAGTGACGAACGAACCAGCTATTTTGGTTACTCGTGGGCGTGAAACGGACACCCGAGCTGAAAGTTATGAATGTTTTAGTATAGCACCTTTTGTCACACAATCTTGGATATTGAAGAGTTCGGGCCGAAGAGGGATGTTCGGGCCGAAGTGGTGTTCGGGCCGAAGTGCGATGTTCGGGCCGAAGTGGTGTTCGGGCCGAAGTTCGGTGTTCGGGCCGAGGATGATGTACGGGCCGAGGTTGAAGTTCGGGCCGAGGTCGGAGTTCGGGCCGAGGTTGAAGTTCGGGCCGAGGTTGAAGTTCGGGCCGAAAATGAAGTTCGGGCCGGGAACAGTGAAGAGTTCGGGCCGAACTTGTTCTTGGCAGTGACGAACGAACCAACTATTTTGGTTACTCGTGGGCGTGAAATGGACACACGAGCTGAAAGTTAAGAATGTTTTAGTATAGCACCTTTTGTCACACAATCTTGGATATTGAAGAGTTCGGGCCGAAGAGGGATGTTCGGGCCAGTGGTGTTCGGGCCGAAGTGGTGTTCGGGCCGAAGTGCAAGGTTCGGGCCGAAGTGGTGTTCGGGCCGAAGTGGTGTTCGGGCGGAAGTTCGGTGTTCGGGCCGAGGATGATGTTCGGGCCGAGGTTGAAGTTCGGGCCGAGGTCGGAGTTCGGGCCGAGGTTGAAGTTCGGGCCGAAAATGAAGTTCGGGCCGGGAACAGTGAAGAGTTCGGGCCGAACTTGTTCTTGGCAGTGACGAACGAACCAGCTATTTTGGTTACTCGTGGGCGTGAAACGGACACCCGAGCTGAAAGTTATGAATGTTTTAGTATAGCACCTTTTGTCACACAATATTGGATATTGAAGAGTTCGGGCCGAAGAGGGATGTTCGGGCCGAAGTGGTGTTCGGGCCGAAGTGGGATGTTCGGGCCGAAGTGGTGTTCGGGCCTAAGTGGGATGTTCGGGCCGAAGTGGTGTTCGGGCCTAAGTGGGATGTTCGGGCCGAAGTGGTGTTCGGGCCAAAGTGGTGTTCGGGCCGAAGTTCGGTGTTCGGGCCGAAGATGAAGTTCGGGCCGAGGTCGGAGTTCGGGCCGAGGTCGGAGTTCGGGCCGAGGTTGATGTTCGGGCCGAAAATGAAGTTCGGGCCGGGAACAGTGAAGAGTTCGGGCCGAACTTTTGGCAGTGACGAACGAACCAGCTATTTTGGTTACTCGTGGGCGTGAAACGGACACCCGAGCTGAAAGTTATGAATGTTTTAGTATAGCACCTTTTGTCACACAATCTTGGATATTTAAGAGTTCGGGCCGAAGAGGGATGTTCGGGCCGAAGTGGTGTTCGGGCCGAAGTGCGATGTTCGGGCCGAAGTGGTGTTCGGGCTGAAGTTCGGTGTTCGGGCCGAGGATGATGTTCTGGCCGAGGTTGAAGTTCGGGCCGAGGTCGGAGTTCGGGCCGATGTTGAAGTTCGGGCCGAGGTTGAAGTTCGGGCCGAAAATGAAGTTCGGGCCGGGAACAGTGAAGAGTTCGGGCCGAACTTGTTCTTGGCAGTGACGAACGAACCAGCTATTTTGGTTACTCGTGGGCGTGAAATGGAAACCCGAGCTAAAAGTTATGAATGTTTTAGTATAGCACCTTTTGTCACACAATATTGGATATTGAAGAGTTCGGGCCGAAGAGGGATGTTCGGGTCGAAGTGGTGTTCGGGCCGAAGTACGATGTTCGGGCCGAAGTGGTGTTCGGGCCGAAGTGGGATGTTCGGGCTGAAGTGGTGTTCGGGCCTAAGTGGGATGTTCGGGCCGAAGTGGTGTTCGGGCCTAAGTGGGATGTTCGGGCCGAAGTGGTGTTCGGGCCAAAGTGGTGTTCGGGCCGAAGTTCGGTGTTCGGGCCGAGGATGAAGTTCGGACCGAGGTCGGAGTTCGGGCCGAGGTTGAAGTTCGGGCCGAGGTTGATGTTCGGGCCGAAAATGAAGTTCGGGCCGGGAACAGTGAAGAGTTCGGGCCGAACTTATTCTTGGCAGTGACGAACGAACCAGCTATTTTGGTTACTCGTGGGCGTGAAACGGACACCCGAGCTGAAAGTTATGATGTTTTAGTATAGCACCTTTTGTCACACAATCTTGGATATTGAAGAGTTCGGGCCGAAGAGGGATGTTCGGGCCGAAGTGGTGTTCAGGCCGAAGTGGTGTTCGGGCCGAAGTTCGGTGTTCGGGCCGAGGATGATGTTCTGGCCGAGGTTGAAGTTCGGGCCGAGGTCGGAGTTCGGGCCGATGTTGAAGTTCAGGCCGAGGTTGAAGTTCAGGCCGAAAATGAAGTTCGGGCCGGGAACAGTGAAGAGTTCGGGCCGAACTTGTTCTTGGCAGTGACGAACGAACCAGCTATTTTGGTTACTCGTGGGCGTGAAACGGACACCCGAGCTGAAACTTATGAATGCTTTAGTATAGCACCTTTTGTCACACAATCTTGGATATTGAAGAGTTCGGGCCGAAGAGGGATGTTCGGGCCGAAGTGGTGTGCGGGCCGAAGTGCGATGTTCGGGCCGAAGTGGTGTTCGGGCCGAAGTGGTGTTCGGGCCGAAGTTCGGTGTTCGGGCCGAGGATGATGTTCTGGCCGAGGTTGAAGTTCGGGCCGAGGTCGGAGTTCGGGCCGATGTTGAAGTTCAGGCCGAGGTTGAAGTTCGGGCCGAAAATGAAGTTCGGGCCGGGAACAGTGAAGAGTTCGGGCCGAACTTGTTCTTGGCAGTGACGAACGAACCAGCTATTTTGGTTACTCGTGGGCGTGAAACGGACACCCGAGCTGAAAGTTATGAATGTTTTAGTATAGCACCTTTTGTCACACAATCTTGGATATTGAAGAGTTCGGGCCGAAGAGGGATGTTCGGGCCGAAGTGGTGTTCGGGCCGAAGTGCGATGTTCGGGCCGAAGTGGTGTTCGGGCCGAACTGGTGTTCGGGCCGAAGTTCGGTGTTCGGGCCGAGGATGATGTACGGGCCGAGGTTGAAGTTCGGGCCGAGGTCGGAGTTCGGGCCGAGGTTGAAGTTCGGGCCGAGGTTGAAGTTCGGGCCGAAAATGAAGTTCGGGCCGGGAACAATGAAGAGTTCGGGCCGAACTTGTTCTTGGCAGTGACGAACGAACCAACTATTTTGGTTACTCGTGGGCGTGAAACGGACACACGAGCTGAAAGTTATTAATGTTTTAGTATAGCACCTTTTGTCACACAATCTTGGATATTGAAGAGTTCGGGCCGAAGAGGGATGTTCGGGCCGAAGTGCAAGGTTCGGGCCGAAGTGGTGTTCGGGCCGAAGTGGTGTTCGGGCCGAAGTGGTGTTCGGGCCGAAGTTCGGTGTTCGGGCCGAGGATGATGTACGGGCCGAGGTTGAAGTTCGGGCCGAGATCGGAGTTCGGGCCGAGGTTGAAGTTCGGGCCGAAAATGAAGTTCGGGCCGGGAACAGTGAAGAGTTCGGGCCGAACTTGTTCTTGGCAGTGACGAACGAACCAGCTATTTTGGTTACTCGTGGGCGTGAAACGGACACCCGAGCTGAAAGTTATGAATGTTTTAGTATAGCACCTTTTGTCACACAATATTGGATATTGAAGAGTTCGGGCCGAAGAGGGATGTTCGGGCCGAAGTGGTGTTCGGGCCGAAGTGGGATATCCGGGCCGAAGTGGTGTTCGGGCCTAAGTGGGATGTTCGGGCCGAAGTGGTGTTCGGGCCTAAGTGGGATGTTCGGGCCAAAGTGGTGTTCGGGCCAAAGTGGTGTTCGGGCCGAAGTTCGGTGTTCGGGCCGAGGATGAAGTTCGGGCCGAGGTCGGAGTTCGGGCCGAGGTTGAAGTTCGGGCCGAGGTTGATGTTCGGATCGAAAATGAAGTTCGGGTCGGGAACAGTGAAGAGTTCGGGCCGAACTTATTCTTGGCAGTGACGAACGAACCAGCTATTTTGGTTACTCGTGGGCGTGAAACGGACACCCGAGCTGAAAGTGATGAATGTTTTAGTATAGCACCTTTTGTCACACAATCTTGGATATTGAAGAGTTCGGGCCGAAGAGGGATGTTCGGGCCGAAGTGGTGTTCGGGCCGAAGTGCGATGTTCGGGCCGAAGTGGTGTTCGGGCCGAAGTGGTGTTCGGGCCGAAGTTCGGTGTTCGGGCCGAGGATGATGTTCGGGCCGAGGTTGAAGTTCGGGCCGAGGTTGGAGTTTGGGCCGAGGTTGAAGTTCGGGCCGGAAATGAAGTTCGGGCCGGGAACAGTGAAGAGTTCGGGCCGAACTTGTTCTTGACAGTGACGAACGAACCAGCTATTTTGGTTATTCGTGGGCGTGAAACGGACACCCGAGCTGAAAGTTATGAATGTTTTAGTATAGCACCTTTTGTCACACAATCTTGGATATTGAAGAGTTCGGGCCGAAGAGGGATGTTCGGGCCAAAGTGGTGTTCGGGCCGAAGTGCGATGTTCGGGCCGAAGTGGTGTTCGGGCCGAAGTTCGGTGTTCGGGCCGAGGATGATGTTCGGGCCGAGGATGAAGTTCGGGCCGTGGTCGGAGTTTGGGCCGAGGTTGAAGTTCGGGCCGGAAATGAAGTTCGGGCCGGGAACAGTGAAGAGTTCGGGCCGAACTTGTTCTTGACAGTGACGAACGAACCAGCTATTTTGGTTATTCGTGGGCGTGAAACGGACACCCGAGCTGAAAGTTATGAATGTTTTATTATAGCACCTTTTGTTACACAATATTGGATATTGAAGAGTTCGGGCCGAAGAGGGATGTTCGGGCAGAAGTGGTGTTCGGGCCTAAGTGGGATGTTCGGGCCGAAGTGGTGTTCGGGCCAAAGTGGTGTTCGGGCCGAAGTTCGGTGTTCAGGCCGAGGATGATGTTCGGGCCGAGGTTGAAGTTCGGGCCGAGGTCGGAGTTCGGGCCGAGGTTGAAGTTCAGGCCGAGGTTGAAGTTCGGGCCGAAAATGAAGTTCGGGCCGGGAACAGTGAAGAGTTCGGGCCGAACTTATTCTTGGCAGTGACGAACGAACCAGCTATTTTGGTTACTCGTGGGCGTGAAACGGACACCCGAGCTGAAAGTTATGAATGTTTTACTATAGCACCTTTTGTCACACAATATTGGATATTGAAGAGTTCGGGCCGAAGAGGGATGTTCGGGCCGAAGTGGTGTTCGGGCCGAAGTGGGATGTTCGGGCCGAAGTGGTGTTCGGGCCGAAGTTCGGTGTTCGGGCCGAGGATGATGTTCGGGCCGAGTTTGAAGTTTGGGCCGAGGTCGGAGTTCGGGCCGAGGTTGAAGTTCGGGCCGAGGTTGAAGTTCGGGCCGAAAATGAAGTTCGGGCCGGGAACAGTGAAGAGTTCGGGCCGAACTTGTTCTTGGCAGTGACGAACGAACCAGCTATTTTGGTTACTCGTGGGCGTGAAACGTACACCCGAGCTGAAAGTTATGAATGTTTTAGTATAGCACCTTTTGTCACACAATCTTGGATATTGAAGAGTTCGGGCCGAAGAGGGATGTTCGGGCCGAAGTGGTGTTCGGGCTGAAGTGCGATGTTCGGGCCGAAGTGGTGTTCGAGCCGAAGTTCGGTGTTCGGGCCGATGATGATGTTCAGGCCGAGGTTGAAGTTCGGGTCGAGGTCGGAGTTCGGGCCGAGGTTGAAGTTCGGGCCGGAAATGAAGTTCGGGCCGGGAACAGTGAAGAGTTCGGGCCGAACTTGTTCTTGACAGTGACGAACGAACCACCTATTTTGGTTACTCGTGGGCGTGAAACGGACACCCGAGCTGAAAGTTATAAATGTTTTAGTATAGCACCTTTTGTCACACAATCTTGGATATTGAAGAGTTCGGGCCGAAGAGGGATGTTCGGGCCGAAGTGGTGTTCGGGCCGAAGTTCGGTGTTCGGGCCGAGGATGATGTTCAGGCCGAGGTTGAAGTTCGGGCCGAGGTCGGAGTTCGGGCCGAGGTTGAAGTTCGGGCCGAAAATGAAGTTCGGGCCGGGAACAGTGAAGAGTTCGGGCCGAACTTGTTCTTGGCAGTGACGAACGAACCAGCTATTTTGGTTACTCGTGGGCGTGAAACGGACACCCGAGCTGAAAGTTATGAATGTTTTAGTATAGCACCTTTTGTCACACAATATTGGATATTGAAGAGTTCGGGCCGAAGAGGGATGTTCGGGCCGAAGTGGTGTTCGGGCCGAAGTGGGATGTTCGGGCCGAAGTGGTGTTCGGGCCGAAGTTCGGTGTTCGGGCCGAGGATGATGTTCGAGCCGAGGTTGAAGTTCGGGCCGAGGTTGGAGTTCGGGCCGAGGTTGAAGTTCGGGCCGAGGTTGAAGTTCGGGCCGAAAATGAAGTTCGGGCCGGGAACAGTGAAGAGTTCGGGCCGAACTTGTTCTTGGCAGTGACGAACGAACCAGCTATTTTGGTTACTCGTGGGCGTGAAACGTACACCCGAGCTGAAAGTTATGAATGTTTTAGTATAGCACCTTTTGTCACACAATCTTGGATATTGAAGAGTTCGGGCCGAAGAGGGATGTTCGGGCCGAAGTGGTGTTCGGGCCGAAGTGCGATGTTCGGGCCGAAGTGGTGTTCGGGCCGAAGTTCGGTGTTCGGGCCGATGATGATGTTCGGGCCGAGGTTGAAGTTCGGGCCGAGGTCGGAGTTCGGGCCGAGGTTGAAGTTCGGGCCGGAAATGAAGTTCGGGCCGGGAACAGTGAAGAGTTCGGGCCGAACTTGTTCTTGACAGTGACGAACGAACCAGCTATTTTGGTTACTCGTGGGCGTTAAACGGACACCCGAGCTGAAAGTTATGAATGTTTTAGTATAACACCTTTTGTCACACAATCTTGGATATTGAAGAGTTCGGGCCGAAGAGGGATGTTCGGGCCGAAGTGGTGTTCGGGCCGAAGTGCAAGGTTCGGGCGGAAGTGGTGTTCGGGCCGAAGTGGTGTTCGGGCCGAAGTTCGGTGTTCGGGCCGAGGATGATGTTCAGGCCGAGGTTGAAGTTCGGGCCGAGGTCGGAGTTCGGGCCGAGGTTGAAGTTCGGGCCGAAAATGAAGTTCGGGCCGGGAACAGTGAAGAGTTCGGGCCGAACTTGTTCTTGGCAGTGACGAACGAACCAGCTATTTTGGTTACTCGTGGGCGTAAAACGGACACCCGAGCTGAAAGTTATGAATGTTTTAGTATAGCACCTTTTGTCACACAATATTGGATATTGAAGAGTTCGGGCCGAAGAGGGATGTTCGGGCCGAAGTGGTGTTCGGGCCGAAGTGGGATGTTCGGGCCGAAATGGTGTTCGGGCCGAAGTTCGGTGTTCGGGCCGAGGATGATGTTCGGGCCGAGGTTGAAGTTCGGGCCGAGGTCGGAGTTCGGGCCGAGGTTGAAGTTCGGGCCGAGGTTAAAGTTCGGGCCGAAAATGAAGTTCGGGCCGGGAACAGTGAAGAGTTCGGGCCGAACTTGTTCTTGGCAGTGACGAACGAACCAGCTATTTTGGTTACTCGTGGGCGTGAAACGTACACCCGAGCTGAAAGTTATGAATGTTTTAGTATAGCACCTTTTGTCACACAATCTTGGATATTGAAGAGTTCGGGCCGAAGAGGGATGTTCGGGCCGAAGTGGTGTTCGGGCCGAAGTGCGATGTTCGGGCCGAAGTGGTGTTCGGGCCGAAGTTCGGTGTTCGGGCCGATGATGATGTTCGGGCCGAGGTTGAAGTTCAGGCCGAGGTCGGAGTTCGGGCCGAGGTTGAAGTTCGGGCCGGAAATGAAGTTCGGGCCGGGAACAGTGAAGAGTTCGGGCCGAACTTGTTCTTGACAGTGACGAACGAACCAGCTATTTTGGTTACTCGTGGGCGTGAAACGGACACCCGAGCTGAAAGTTATGAATGTTTTAGTATAGCACCTTTTATCACACAATATTGGATATTGAAGAGTTCGGGCCGAAGAGGGATGTTCGGGCCGAAGTGGTGTTCGGGCCGAAGTGGGATGTTCGGGCCGAAGTGGTGTTCGGGCCGAAGTGGTGTTCGGGCCGAAGTTCGGTGTTAGGGCCGAGGATGATGTTCGGGCCGAGGTTGAAGTTCGGGCCGAGGTTGAAGTTCGGGCCGAGGTCGGAGTTCGGGCCGAGGTTGATGTTCGGGCCGAGGTTGAAGTTCGGGCCTAAAATGAAGTTCGGGCCGGGAACAGTGAAGAGTTCGGGCCGAACTTGTTCTTGGCAGTGACGAACGAACCAGCTATTTTGGTTACTCGTGGGCGTGAAACGGACACCCGAGCTGAAAGTTATGAATGTTTTAGTATAGCACCTTTTGTCACACAATCTTGGATATTGAAGAGTTCGGGCCGAAGAGGGATGTTCGGGCCGAAGTGGTGTTCGGGCCGAAGTGGGGTTCGGGCCGAAGTGGTGTTCGGGCCGAAGTGGTGTTCGGGCCGAGGTTCGGTGTTCGGGCCGAGGTTGAAGTTCGGGCCGAGGTTGAAGTTCGGGCCGAGGTCGGAGTTCGGGCCGAGGTTGAAGTTCGGGCCGAAAATGAAGTTCGGGCCGGGAACAGTGAAGAGTTCGGGCCGAACTTGTTCTTGGCAGTGACGAACGAACCAGCTATTTTGGTTACTCGTGGGCGTGAAACGGACACCCGAGCTGAAAGTTATGAATGTTTTAGTATAGCACCTTTTGTCACACAATCTTGGATATTGAAGAGTTCGGGCCGAAGAGGGATGTTCGGGCCGAAGTGGTGTTCGGGCCGAAGTTCGGTGTTCGGGCCGAGGATGATGTTCGGGCCGAGGTTGAAGTTCGGGCCGAGGTCGGAGTTCGGGCCGAGGTTGAAGTTCGGGCCGGAAATGAAGTTCGGGCCGGGAACAGTGAAGAGTTCGGGCCGAACTTGTTCTTGGCAGTGACGAACGAACCAGCTATTTTGGTTATTCGTGGGCGTGAAACGGACACCCAAGCTGAAAGTTATGAATGTTTTAGTATAGCACCTTTTGTCACACAATCTTGGATATTGAAGAGTTCGGGCCGAAGAGGGATGTTCGGGCTGAAGTGGTGTTCGGGCCGAAGTGCGATGTTCGGACCGAAGTGGTGTTCGGGCCGAAGTTCGGTGTTCGGGCCGAGGATGATGTTCGGGCCGAGGTTGAAGTTCGGGCCGAGGTCGGAGTTCGGGCCGAGGTTGAAGTTCGGGCCGAGGTTGACGTTCGGGCCGAAAATGAAGTTCGGGCCGGGAACAGCGAAGAGTTCGGGCCGAACTTGTTCTTGGCAGTGACGAACGAACCAGCAATTTTGGTTACTCGTGGGCGTGAAACGGACACCCAAGCTGAAAGTTATGAATGTTTTAGTATAGCACCTTTTGTCACACAATCTTGGATATTGAAGAGTTCGGGCCGAAGAGGGATGTTCGGGCTGAAGTGGTGTTCGGGCCGAAGTGCGATGTTCGGACCGAAGTGGTGTTCGGGCCGAAGTTCGGTGTTCGGGCCGAGGATGATGTTCGGGCCGATGTTGAAGTTCGGGCCGAGGTCGGAGTTCGGGCCGAGGTTGAAGTTCGGGCCGGAAATGAAGTTCGAGCCGGGAACAGTGAAGAGTTCGGGCCGAACTTGTTCTTGGCAGTGACGAACGAACTAGCTATTTTGGTTATTCGTGGACGTGAAACGGACACCCGAGCTGAAAGTTATGAATGTTTTATTATAGCACCTTTTGTTACACAATATTGGATATTGAAGAGTTCGGGCCGAAGAGGGATGTTCGGGCAGAAGTGGTGTTCGGGCCGAAGTGGGATGTTCGGGCCGAAGTGGTGTTCGGGCCAAAGTGGTGTTCGGGCCGAAGTTCGATGTTCGGGCCGAGGATGATGTTCGGGCCGAGGTTGAAGTTCGGGCCGAGGTCGAAGTTCGGGCCGAGGTTGAAGTTCGGGCCGAGGTTGAAGTTCGGGCCGAAAATGAAGTTCGGGCCGGGAACAGTGAAGAGTTCGGGCCGAACTTATTCTTGGCAGTGACGAACGAACCAGCTATTTTGGTTACTCGTGGGCGTGAAACGGACACCCGAGCTGAAAGTTATGAATGTTTTAGTATAGCACCTTTTGTCACACAATCTTGGATATTGAAGAGTTCGGGCCGAAGAGGGATGTTCGGGCCGAAATGGTGTTCGGGCCGAAGTGCGATGTTCGGGCCGAAGTGGTGTTCGGGCCGAAGTGGTGTTCGGGCCGAAGTTCGGTGTTCGGGCCGAGGATGACGTTCGGGCCGAGGTTGAAGTTCGGGCCGAGGTCGGAGGTCGGGCCGATGTTGAAGTTCGGGCCGAGGTTGAAGTTCGGGCCGAAAATGAAGTTCGGGCCGGGGACAGTGAAGAGTTCGGGCCGAACTTGTTCTTGGCAGTGACGAACGAACCAGCTATTTTGGTTACTCGTGGGCGTGAAACGGACACCCGAGCTGAAAGTTATGAATGTTTTAGTATAGCACCTTTTGTCACACAATCTTGGATATTGAAGAGTTCGGGCCGAAGAGGGATGTTCGGGCCGAAGTGGTGTTCGGGCCGAAGTGCGATGTTCGGGCCGAAGTGGTGTTCGGGCCGAAGTGGTGTTCGGGCCGAAGTTCGGTGTTCGGGCCGAGGATGATGTTCGGGCCGAGGTTGAAGTTCGGGCCGAGGTCGGAGTTCGGGCCGAGGTTGAAGTTCGGGCCGAGGTTGAAGTTCGGGCCGAAAATGAAGTTCGGGCCGGGAACAGTGAAGAGTTCGGGCCGACCTTGTTCTTGGCAGTGACGAACGAACCAGCTATTTTGGTTACTCGTGGGCGTGAAACGGACACCTGAGCTGAAAGTAATGAATGTTTTAGTATAGCACCTTTTGTCACACAATATTGGATATTGAAGAGTTCGGGCCGAAGAGGGATGTTCGGGCCGAAGTGGTGTTCGGGCCGAAGTGGGATGTTCGGGCCGAAGTGGTGTTCGGGCCAAAGTTCGGTGTTCGGGCCGAGGATGATGTTCGGGCCGAGGTTGAAGTTCGGGCCGAGGTCGGAGTTCGGGCCGAGGTTGGAGTTCGGGCCGAGGTTGAAGTTCGGGCCGAAAATGAAGTTCGGGCCGGGAACAGTGAAGAGTTCGGGCCGAACTTGTTCTTGGCAGTGACGAACGAACCAGCTATTTTGGTTACTCGTGGGCGTGAAACGGACACCCGAGCTGAAAGTTATGAATGTTTTAGTATAGCACCTTTTGTCACACAATCTTGGATATTGAAGAGTTCGGGCCGAAGAGGGATGTTCGGGCCGAAGTGGTGTTCGGGCCGAAGTGGTGTTCGGGCCGAAGTGGTGTTCGGGCCGAAGTTCGGTGTTCGGGCCGAGGATGATGTTCGGGCCGAGGTTGAAGTTCGGGCCGAGGTCGGAGTTCGGGCCGAGGTTGAGCTTTGGGCCGAGGTTGAAGTTTGGGCTGAAAATGAAGTTCGGGCCAAACTTGTTCTTGGCTGTGACGAACGAACCAGCTATTTTGGTTACTCGTGGGCGTGAAACGGACACCCGAGCTGAAAGTTATGAATGTTTTAGTATAGCACCTTTTGTCACACAATCTTGGATATTGAAGAGTTCGGGCCGAAGAGGGATGTTCGGGCCGAAGTGGTGTTCGGGCCGAAGTGGTGTTCGGGCCGAAGTTTGGTGTTCGGGCCGAGGATGATGTTCGGGCCGAGGTCGGAGTTCGGGCCGAGGTTGGAGTTCGGGCCGAGGTTGAAGTTCGGGCCGAGGTTGAAGTTCGGGCCGGGAACAGTGGAGAGTTCGGGCCGAACTTGTTCTTGGCAGTAACGAACGAACCAGCTATTTTGGTTACTCGTGGGCGTGAAACGGACACCCGAGCTGAAAGTTATGAATGTTTTAGTATAGCACCTTTTGTCACACAATCTTGGATATTGAAGAGTTCGGGCCGAAGAGGGATGTTCGGGCCGAAGTGGTGTTCGGGCCGAAGTGCGATGTTCGCGCCGAAGTTCGGTGTTCGGGCCGAGGATGATGTTCGGGCCGAAGTTCGGTGTTCGGGCCGAGGATGATATTCGGGCCGAGGTTGAAGTTCGGGCCGAGGTCGGAGTTCGGGCCGAGGTTGAAGTTCGGGCCCCCAACAGTGCAGAGTTCGGGCTGAACTTGTTCTTGGCAGTGACGAACGATCCAGCTATTTTGGTTACTCGTGGGCGTGAAACAGACACCCGAGCTGAAAGTAATGAATATTTTAGTATAGCACCTTTTGTCACACAATATTGGATATTGAAGAGTTCGGGCCGAAGAGGGATGTTCGGGCCGAAGTGGTGTTCGGGCCGAAGTGGGATGTTCGGGCCGAAGTTCGGTGTTCGGGCCGAGGATGATGTTCGGGCCGAGGTTGAAGTTCGGGCCGAGGTCGGAGTTCGGGCCGAGGTTGAAGTTCGGGCCGAAAATGAAGTTCGGGCCGGGAACAGTGAAGAGTTCACGCCGAACTTGTTCTTGGCAGTGACGAACGAACCAGCTATTTAGTTACTCGTGGGCGTGAAACGGACACCCGAGCTGAAAGTTATGAATGTTTTAGTATAGCACCTTTTGTCACACAATCTTGGATATTGAAGAGTTCGGGCCGAAGAGGGATGTTCGGGCCGAAGTGGTGTTCGGGCCGAAGTGGGATGTTCGGGCCGAAGTGGTGTTCGGACTGAAGTGGTGTTCGGGCAGAAGTTCGGTGTTCGGGACGAGGATGATGTTCGGGCCGAGGACGGAGTTCAGGCCGAGGTCGGAGTTCGGGCCGAGGTTGAAGTTCGGGCCGAGGTTGAAGTTCGGGCCGAAAATGAAGTTTGGGCCGGGAATAGTGAAGAGTTCGGGCCGAACTTGTTCTTGGCAGTGACGTACGAACCAGCTATTTTGGTTACTCGTGGGCGTTAAACGGACACCCGAGCTGAAAGTTATCAATGTTTTAGTATAGCACCTTTTGTCACACAATCTTGGATATTGAAGAGTTCGGGCCGAAGAGGGATGTTCGGGCCGAAGTGGTGTTCGGGCCGAAGTGGGATGTTCGGGCCGAAGTGGTGTTCGGGCCGAAGTGGTGTTCGGGCCGAAGTTCGGTGTTCGGGCCGAGGATGATGTTCGGGCCGAGGTTGAAGTTCGGGCCGAGGTCGGAGTTCGGGCCGAGGTTGAAGTTCGGGCCGAAAATGAAGTTCGGGCCGGGAACAGTGAAGAGTTCGGGCCGAACTTGTTCTTGGCAGTGACGAACGAACCAGCTATTTTGGTCACTCGTGGGCGTGAAACGGACACCCGAGCTGAAAGTTATGAATGTTTTAGTATAGTACCTTTTGTCACACAATCTTGGATATTGAAAAGTTCGGGCCGAAGAGGGATGTTCGGGCCGAAGTGGTGTTCGGGCCGAAGTGGGATGTTCGGGCCGAAGTGGTGTTCGGGCCGAAGTGGTGTTCGGGCCGAAGTTCAGTGTTCGGGCCGAGGATGATGTTCGGGCCGAGGTCGGAGTTCGGGCCGAGGTTGAAGTTCGGGCCGAGGTTGAAGTTCGGGCCGAAAATGAAGTTCGGGCCGGGAACAGTGAAGAGTTCGGGCCGAACTTGTTCTTGGCAGTGACGAACGAACCAGCTATTTTGGTTACTCGTGGGCGTGAAACGGACACCCGAGCTGAAAGTTATGAATGTTTTAGTATAACACCTTTTGTCACACAATCTTGGATATTGAAGAGTTCGGGCGAAGAAGGATGTTCGGGCCGAAGTGGTGTTCGGGCCGAAGTGGTGTTCGGGCAGAATTTCGGTGTTCGGGCCGAGGATGATGTTCGGGCCGAGGATGCAGTTCGGGCCGAGGTCGAAGTTCGGGCCGAAAATGAAGTTCGGGCCGGGAACAGTGAAGAGTTCGGGCCGAACTTGTTCTTGGCAGTGACGAACGAACCAGATAATTTGGTTACTCGTGGGCGTGAAACGGACACCCGAGCTGAAAGTTATGAATGTTTTAGTATAGCACCTTTTGTCAAACAATCTTGGATATTGAAGAGTTCGGGCCGAAGAGGGATGTTCGGGCCGAAGTGGTGTTCGGGCCGAAGTGGTGTTCGGGCCGAAGTTTGGTGTTCGGGCCGAGGATGATGTTCGGGCCGAGGTCGGAGTTCGGGCCGAGGTTGGAGTTCGGGCCGAGGTTGAAGTTCGGGCCGAGGTTGAAGTTCGGGCCGGGAACAGTGGAGAGTTCGGGCCGAACTTGTTCTTGGCAGTAACGAACGAACCAGCTATTTTGGTTACTCGTGGGCGTGAAACGGACACCCGAGCTGAAAGTTATGAATGTTTTAGTATAGCACCTTTTGTCACACAATCTTGGATATTGAAGAGTTCGGGCCGAAGAGGGATGTTCGGGCCGAAGTGGTGTTCGGGCCGAAGTGCGATGTTCGCGCCGAAGTTCGGTGTTCGGGCCGAGGATGATGTTCGGGCCGAAGTTCGGTGTTCGGGCCGAGGATGATATTCGGGCCGAGGTTGAAGTTCGGGCCGAGGTCGGAGTTCGGGCCGAGGTTGAAGTTCGGGCCCCCAACAGTGCAGAGTTCGGGCTGAACTTGTTCTTGGCAGTGACGAACGATCCAGCTATTTTGGTTACTCGTGGGCGTGAAACAGACACCCGAGCTGAAAGTAATGAATATTTTAGTATAGCACCTTTTGTCACACAATATTGGATATTGAAGAGTTCGGGCCGAAGAGGGATGTTCGGGCCGAAGTGGTGTTCGGGCCGAAGTGGGATGTTCGGGCCGAAGTTCGGTGTTCGGGCCGAGGATGATGTTCGGGCCGAGGTTGAAGTTCGGGCCGAGGTCGGAGTTCGGGCCGAGGTTGAAGTTCGGGCCGAAAATGAAGTTCGGGCCGGGAACAGTGAAGAGTTCACGCCGAACTTGTTCTTGGCAGTGACGAACGAACCAGCTATTTTAGTTACTCGTGGGCGTGAAACGGACACCCGAGCTGAAAGTTATGAATGTTTTAGTATAGCACCTTTTGTCACACAATCTTGGATATTGAAGAGTTCGGGCCGAAGAGGGATGTTCGGGCCGAAGTGGTGTTCGGGCCGAAGTGGGATGTTCGGGCCGAAGTGGTGTTCGGACTGAAGTGGTGTTCGGGCAGAAGTTCGGTGTTCGGGACGAGGATGATGTTCGGGCCGAGGACGGAGTTCAGGCCGAGGTCGGAGTTCGGGCCGAGGTTGAAGTTCGGGCCGAGGTTGAAGTTCGGGCCGAAAATGAAGTTTGGGCCGGGAATAGTGAAGAGTTCGGGCCGAACTTGTTCTTGGCAGTGACGTACGAACCAGCTATTTTGGTTACTCGTGGGCGTTAAACGGACACCCGAGCTGAAAGTTATCAATGTTTTAGTATAGCACCTTTTGTCACACAATCTTGGATATTGAAGAGTTCGGGCCGAAGAGGGATGTTCGGGCCGAAGTGGTGTTCGGGCCGAAGTGGGATGTTCGGGCCGAAGTGGTGTTCGGGCCGAAGTGGTGTTCGGGCCGAAGTTCGGTGTTCGGGCCGAGGATGATGTTCGGGCCGAGGTTGAAGTTCGGGCCGAGGTCGGAGTTCGGGCCGAGGTTGAAGTTCGGGCCGAAAATGAAGTTCGGGCCGGGAACAGTGAAGAGTTCGGGCCGAACTTGTTCTTGGCAGTGACGAACGAACCAGCTATTTTGGTCACTCGTGGGCGTGAAACGGACACCCGAGCTGAAAGTTATGAATGTTTTAGTATAGTACCTTTTGTCACACAATCTTGGATATTGAAAAGTTCGGGCCGAAGAGGGATGTTCGGGCCGAAGTGGTGTTCGGGCCGAAGTGGGATGTTCGGGCCGAAGTGGTGTTCGGGCCGAAGTGGTGTTCGGGCCGAAGTTCAGTGTTCGGGCCGAGGATGATGTTCGGGCCGAGGTCGGAGTTCGGGCCGAGGTTGAAGTTCGGGCCGAGGTTGAAGTTCGGGCCGAAAATGAAGTTCGGGCCGGGAACAGTGAAGAGTTCGGGCCGAACTTGTTCTTGGCAGTGACGAACGAACCAGCTATTTTGGTTACTCGTGGGCGTGAAACGGACACCCGAGCTGAAAGTTATGAATGTTTTAGTATAACACCTTTTGTCACACAATCTTGGATATTGAAGAGTTCGGGCGAAGAAGGATGTTCGGGCCGAAGTGGTGTTCGGGCCGAAGTGGTGTTCGGGCAGAATTTCGGTGTTCGGGCCGAGGATGATGTTCGGGCCGAGGTTGCAGTTCGGGCCGAGGTCGAAGTTCGGGCCGAAAATGAAGTTCGGGCCGGGAACAGTGAAGAGTTCGGGCCGAACTTGTTCTTGGCAGTGACGAACGAACCAGATAATTTGGTTACTCGTGGGCGTGAAACGGACACCCGAGCTGAAAGTTATGAATGTTTTAGTATAGCACCTTTTGTCACACAATCTTGGATATTGAAGAGTTCGGGCCGAAGAGGGATGTTCGGGCCGAAGAGGGATGTTCGGGCCGAAGTGGTGTTCGGGCCGAAGTGGGATGTTCGGGCCGAAGTGGTGTTCGGGCCGAAGTTCGGTGTTCGGGCCGAGGATGATGTTCGGGCCGAGGTTGAAGTTCGGGCCGAGGTCGGAGTGCGGGCCGAGGTTGAAGTTCGGGCTGAGGTTGAAGTTCGGGCTGAAAATGAAGTTCGGGCCGGGAACAGTGAAGAGTTCGGGCAGAACTTGTTCTTGGCAGTGACGAACGATCCAGCTATTTTGGTTACTCGTGGGCGTGAAACGGACACCCGAGCTGAAAGTTATGAATGTTTTAGTATAACACCTTTTGTCACACAATCTTGGATATTGAAGAGTTCGGGCTCAGAGGGATGTTCGGGCCGAAGTGGTGTTCGGGCCGAAGTTCGGTGTTCGGGCCGAGGATGATGTTCGGGCCGAGGTTGCAGTTCGGGCCGAGGTCGGAGTTCGGGCCGAGGTTGAAGTTCGGGCCGAGGTTGAAGTTCGCGCCGAAAATGAAGTTCGGGCCGGGAACAGTGAAGAGTTCGGGCCGAACTTGTTCTTGGCAGTGACGAACGAACCAGATATTTTGGTTACTCGTGGGCGTGAAACGGACACCCGAGATGAAAGTTATGAATGTTTTATTATAGCACCTTTTGTCACACAATCTTGGATATTGAAGAGTTCGGGCCGAAGAGGGATGTTCGGGCCGAAGTGGTGTTCGGGCCGAAGTGCGATGTTCGGGCCGAAGTGGTGTTCGGGCCGAAGTGGTGTTCGGGCCGAAGTTCGGTGTTCGGGCCGAGGATGACGTTCGGGCCGAGGTTGAAGTTCGGGCCGAGGTCGGAGGTCGGGCCGATGTTGAAGTTCGGGCCGAGGTTGAAGTTCGGGCCGAAAATGAAGTTCGGGCCGGGAACAGTGAAGAGTTCGGGCCGAACTTGTTCTTGGCAGTGACGAACGAACCAGCTATTTTGGTTACTCGTGGGCGTGAAACGGACACCCGAGCTGAAAGTTATGAATGTTTTAGTATAGCACCTTTTGTCACACAATCTTGGATATTGAAGAGTTCGGGCCGAAGAGGGATGTTCGGGCCGAAGTGGTGTTCGGGCCGAAGTTCGGTGTTCGGGCCGAGGATGATGTTCGGGCCGAGGTTGAAGTTCGGGCCGAGGTCGGAGTGCGGGCCGAGGTTGAAGTTCGGGCTGAGGTTGAAGTTCGGGCTGAAAATGAAGTTCGGGCCGGGAACAGTGAAGAGTTCGGGCAGAACTTGTTCTTGGCAGTGACGAATGATCCAGCTATTTTGGTTACTCGTGGGCGTGAAACGGACACCCGAGCTGAAAGTTATGAATGTTTTAGTATAACACCTTTTGTCACACAATCTAGGATATTGAAGAGTTCGGGCTAAGAGGGATGTTCGGGCCGAAGTGGGATGTTCGGGCCGAAGTGGTGTTCGGGCCGAAGTTCGGTGTTCGGGCCGAGGATGATGTTCGGGCCGAGGTTGCAGTTCGGGCCGAGGTCGGAGTTCGGGCCGAGGTTGAAGTTCGGGCCGAGGTTGAAGTTCGCGCCGAAAATGAAGTTCGGGCCGGGAACAGTGAAGAGTTCGGGCCGAACTTGTTCTTGGCAGTGACGAACGAACCAGATATTTTGGTTACTCGTGGGCGTGAAACGGACACCCGAGCTGAAAGTTATGTATGTTTTATTATAGCACCTTTTGTCACACAATCTTGGATATTGAAGAGTTCGGGCCGAAGAGGGATGTTCGGGCCGAAGTGGTGTTCGGGCCGAAGTGCGATGTTCGGGCCGAAGTGGTGTTCGGGCCGAAGTGGTGTTCGGGCCAAAGTTCGGTGTTCGGGCCGAGGATGACGTTCGGGCCGAGGTTGAAGTTCGGGCCGAGGTCGGAGGTCGGGCCGATGTTGAAGTTCGGGCCGAGGTTGAAGTTCGGGCCGAAAATGAAGTTCGGGCCGGGAACAGTGAAGAGTTCGGGCCGAACTTGTTCTTGGCAGTGACGAACGAACCAGCTATTTTGGTTACTCGTGGGCGTGAAACGGACACCCGAGCTGAAAGTTATGAATGTTTTAGTATAGCACCTTTTGTCACACAATCTTGGATATTAAAGAGTTCGGGCCGAAGAGGGATGTTCGGGCCGAAGAGGGATGTTCGGGCCGAAGTGGTGTTCGGGCCGAAGTGGGATGTTCGGGCCGAAGTGGTGTTCGGGCCGAAGTTCGGTGTTCGAGCCGAGGTTGAAGTTCGGGCCGAGGTCGGAGTGCGGGCCGAGGTTGAAGTTCGGGCTGAGGTTGAAGTTCGGGCTGAAAATGAAGTTCGGGCCGGGAACAGTGAAGAGTTCGGGCAGAACTTGTTCTTGGCAGTGACGAACGATCCAGCTATTTTGGTTACTCGTGGGCGTGAAACGGACACCCGAGCTGAAAGTTATGAATGTTTTAGTATAACACCTTTTGTCACACAATCTTGGATATTGAAGAGTTCGGGCTAAGAGGGATGTTCGGGCCGAAGTGGGATGTTCGGGCCGAAGTGGTGTTCGGGCCGAAGTTCGGTGTTCGGGCCGAGGATGATGTTCGGGCCGAGGTTGCAGTTCGGGCCGAGGTCGGAGTTCGGGCCGAGGTTGAAGTTCGGGCCGAGGTTGAAGTTCGCGCCGAAAATGAAGTTCGGGCCGGGAACAGTGAAGAGTTCGGGCCGAACTTGTTCTTGGCAGTGACGAACGAACCAGATATTTTGGTTACTCGTGGGCGTGAAACGGACACCCGAGCTGAAAGTTATGAATGTTTTATTATAGCACCTTTTGTCACACAATCTTGGATATTGAAGAGTTCGGGCCGAAGAGGGATGTTCGGGCCGAAGTGGTGTTCGGGCCGAAGTGCGATGTTCGGGCCGAAGTGGTGTTCGGGCCGAAGTGGTGTTCGGGCCGAAGTTCGGTGTTCGGGCCGAGGATGACGTTCGGGCCGAGGTTGAAGTTCGGGCCGAGGTCGGAGGTCGGGCCGATGTTGAAGTTCGGGCCGAGGTTGAAGTTCGGGCCGAAAATGAAGTTCGGGCCGGGAACAGTGAAGAGTTCGGGCCGAACTTGTTCTTGGCAGTGACGAACGAACCAGCTATTTTGGTTACTCGTGGGCGTGAAACGGACACCCGAGCTGAAAGTTATGAATGTTTTAGTATAGCACCTTTTGTCACACAATCTTGGATATTGAAGAGTTCGGGCCGAAGAGGGATGTTCGGGCCGAAGTGGTGTTCGGGCCGAAGTGCGATGTTCGGGCCGAAGTGGTGTTCGGGCCGAAGTTCGGTGTTCGGGCCGAGGATGATGTTCGGGCCGAGGTTGAAGTTCGGGCCGAGGTCGGAGTTCGGGGCGAGGTTGAAGTTCGGGCCGAGGTTGAAGTTCGGGCCGAAAATGAAGTTCGGGCCGGGAACAGTGAAGAGTTCGGGCCGACCTTGTTCTTGGCAGTGACGAACGAACCAGCTATTTTGGTTACTCGTGGGCGTGAAACGGACACCCGAGCTGAAAGTAATGAATGTTTTAGTATAGCACCTTTTGTCACACAATCTTGGATATTGAAGAGTTCGGGCCGAAGAGGGATGTTCGGGCCGAAATGGTGTTCGGGCCGAAGTGCGATGTTCGGGCCGAAGTGGTGTTCGGGCCGAAGTGGTGTTCGGGCCGAAGTTCGGTGTTCGGGCCGAGGATGACGTTCGGGCCGAGGTTGAAGTTCGGGCCGAGGTCGGAGGTCGGGCCGATGTTGAAGTTCGGGCCGAGGTTGAAGTTCGGGCCGAAAATGAAGTTCGGGCCGGGAACAGTGAAGAGTTCGGGCCGAACTTGTTCTTGGCAGTGACGAACGAACCAGCTATTTTGGTTACTCGTGGGCGTGAAACGGACACCCGAGCTGAAAGTTATGAATGTTTTAGTATAGCACCTTTTGTCACACAATCTTGGATATTGAAGAGTTCGGGCCGAAGAGGGATGTTCGGGCCGAAGTGGTGTTCGGGCCGAAGTGCGATGTTCGGGCCGAAGTGGTGTTCGGGCCGAAGTGGTGTTCGGGCCGAAGTTCGGTGTTCGGGCCGAGGATGATGTTCGGGCCGAGGTTGAAGTTCGGGCCGAGGTCGGAGTTCGGGCCGAGGTTGAAGTTCGGGCCGAGGTTGAAGTTCGGGCCGAAAATGAAGTTCGGGCCGGGAACAGTGAAGAGTTCGGGCCGACCTTGTTCTTGGCAGTGACGAACGAACCAGCTATTTTAGTTACTCGTGGGCGTGAAACGGACACCTGAGCTGAAAGTAATGAATGTTTTAGTATAGCACCTTTTGTCACACAATATTGGATATTGAAGAGTTCGGGCCGAAGAGGGATGTTCGGGCCGAAGTGGTGTTCGGGCCGAAGTGGGATGTTCGGGCCGAAGTGGTGTTCGGGCCGAAGTTCGGTGTTCGGGCCGAGGATGATGTTCGGGCCGAGGTTGAAGTTCGGGCCGAGGTCGGAGTTCGGGCCGAGGTTGAAGTTCGGGCCGAAAATGAAGTTCGGGCCGGGAACAGTGAAGAGTTCGGGCCGAACTTGTTCTTGGCAGTGACGAACGAACCAGCTATTTTGGTTACTCGTGGGCGTGAAACGGACACCCGAGCTGAAAGTTATGAATGTTTTAGTATAGCACCTTTTGTCACACAATCTTGGATATTGAAGAGTTCGGGCCGAAGAGGGATGTTCGGGCCGAAGTGGTGTTCGGGCCGAAGTGGTGTTCGGGCCGAAGTGGTGTTCGGGCCGAAGTTCGGTGTTCGGGCCGAGGATGATGTTCGGGCCGAGGTTGAAGTTCGGGCCGAGGTCGGAGTTCGGGCCGAGGTTGAGCTTCGGGCCGAGGTAGAAGTTCGGGCTGAAAATGAAGTTCGGGCCAAACTTGTTCTTGGCTGTGACGAACGAACCAGCTATTTTGGTTACTCGTGGGCGTGAAACGGACACCCGAGCTGAAAGTTATGAATGTTTTAGTATAGCACCTTTTGTCACACAATCTTGGATATTGAAGAGTTCGGGCCGAAGAGGGATGTTCGGGCCGAAGTGGTGTTCGGGCCGAAGTGGGATGTTGGGGCCGAAGTGGTGTTCGGGCCGAAGTGGTGTTCGGGCCGAAGTTTGGTGTTCGGGCCGAGGATGATGTTCGGGCCGAGGTTGAAGTTCGGGCCGAGGTCGGAGTTCGGGCCGAGGTTGGAGTTCGGGCCGAGGTTGAAGTTCGGGCCGAGGTTGAAGTTCGGGCCGGGAACAGTGAAGAGTTCGGGCCGAACTTGTTCTTGGCAGTAACGAACGAACCAGCTATTTTGGTTACTCGTGGGCGTGAAACGGACACCCGAGCTGAAAGTTATGAATGTTTTAGTATAGCACCTTTTGTCACACAATCTTGGATATTGAAGAGTTCGGGCCGAAGAGGGATGTTCGGGCCGAAGTGGTGTTCGGGCCGAAGTGCGATGTTCGCGCCGAAGTTCGGGGTTCGGGCCGAGGATGATGTTCGGGCCGAAGTTCGGTGTTCGGGCCGAGGATGATGTTCGGGCCGAGGTTGAAGTTCGGGCCGAGGTCGGAGTTCGGGCCGAGGTTGAAGTTCGGGCCCCCAACAGTGCAGAGTTCGGGCTGAACTTGTTCTTGGCAGTGACGAACGATCCAGCTATTTTGGTTACTCGTGGGCGTGAAACAGACACCCGAGCTGAAAGTAATGAATATTTTAGTATAGCACCTTTTGTCACACAATATTGGATATTGAAGAGTTCGGGCCGAAGAGGGATGTTCGGGCCGAAGTCGTGTTCGGGCCGAAGTGGGATGTTCGGGCCGAAGTTCGGTGTTCGGGCCGAGGATGATGTTCGGGCCGAGGTTGAAGTTCGGGCCGAGGTCGGAGTTCGGGCCGAGGTTGAAGTTCGGGCCGAAAATGAAGTTCGGGCCGGGAACAGTGAAGAGTTCACGCCGAACTTGTTCTTGGCAGTGACGAACGAACCAGCTATTTTAGTTACTCGTGGGCGTGAAACGGACACCCGAGCTGAAAGTTATGAATGTTTTAGTATAGCACCTTTTGTCACACAATCTTGGATATTGAAGAGTTCGGGCCGAAGAGGGATGTTCGGGCCGAAGTGGTGTTCGGGCCGAAGTGGGATGTTCGGGCCGAAGTGGTGTTCGGACTGAAGTGGTGTTCGGGCAGAAGTTCGGTGTTCGGGACGAGGATGATGTTCGGGCGAGGTCGGAGTTCGGGCCAAGGTCGGAGTTCGGGCCGAGGTCGGAGTTCGGGCCGAGGTTGAAGTTCGGGCCGAGGTTGAAGTTCGGGCCGAAAATGAAGTTCGGGCCGGGAACAGTGAAGAGTTCGGGCCGAACTTGTTCTTGGCAGTGACGTACGAACCAGCTATTTTGGTTACTCGTGGGCGTTAAACGGACACCCGAGCTGAAAGTTATCAATGTTTTAGTATAGCACCTTTTGTCACACAATCTTGGATATTGAAGAGTTCGGGCCGAAGAGGGATGTTCGGGCCGAAGTGGTGTTCGGGCCGAAGTGGGATGTTCGGTCCGAAGTGGTGTTCGGGCCGAAGTGGTGTTCGGGCCGAAGTTCGGTGTTCGGGCCGAGGATGATGTTCGGGCCGAGGTTGAAGTTCGGGCCGAGGTCGGAGTTCGGGCCGAGGTTGAAGTTCGGGCCGAAAATGAAGTTCGGGCCGGGAACAGTGAAGAGTTCGGGCCGAACTTGTTCTTGGCAGTGACGAACGAACCAGCTATTTTGGTCACTCGTGGGCGTGAAACGGACACCCGAGCTGAAAGTTATGAATGTTTTAGTATAGTACCTTTTGTCACAATCTTGGATATTGAAAAGTTCGGGCCGAAGAGGGATGTTCGGGCCGAAGTGGTGTTCGGGCCGAAGTGGGATGTTCGGGCCGAAGTGGTGTTCGGGCCGAAGTGGTGTTCGGGCCGAAGTTCGGTGTTCGGGCCGAGGATGATGTTCGGGCCGAGGTTGAAGTTCGGGCCGAGGTCGGAGTTCGGGCCGAGGTTGAAGTTCGGGCCGAAAATGAAGTTCGGGCCGGGAACAGTGAAGAGTTCGGGCCGAACTTGTTCTTGGCAGTGACGAACGAACCAGCTATTTTGGTCAATCGTGGGCGTGAAACGGACACCCGAGCTGAAAGTTATGAATGTTTTATTATAGTACCTTTTGTCACACAATCTTGGATATTGAAAAGTTCGGGCCGAAGAGGGATGTTCGGGCCGAAGTGGTGTTCGGGCCGAAGTGGGATGTTCGGGCCGAAGTGGTGTTCGGGCCGAAGTGGTGTTCGGGCCGAAGTTCGGTGTTCGGGCCGAGGATGATGTTCGGGCCGAGGTCGGAGTTCGGGCCGAGGTTGAAGTTCGGGCCGAGGTTGAAGTTCGGGCCGAAAATGAAGTTCGGGCCGGGAACAGTGAAGAGTTCGGGCCGAACTTGTTCTTGGCAGTGACGAACGAACCAGCTATTTTGGTTACTCGTGGGCGTGAAACGGACACCCGAGCTGAAAGTTATGAATGTTTTAGTATAACACCTTTTGTCACACAATCTTGGATATTGAAGAGTTCGGGCGAAGAAGGATGTTCGGGCCGAAGTGGTGTTCGGGCCGAAGTGGTGTTCGGGCAGAATTTCGGTGTTCGGGTCGAGGATGATGTTCGGGCCGAGGTTGCAGTTCGGGCCGAGGTCGAAGTTCGGGCCGAAAATGAAGTTCGGGCCGGGAACAGTGAAGAGTTCGGGCCGAACTTGTTCTTGGCAGTGACGAACGAACCAGATAATTTGGTTACTCGTGGGCGTGAAACGTACACCCGAGCTGAAAGTTATGAATGTTTTAGTATAGCACCTTTTGTCACACAATCTTGGATATTGAAGAGTTCGGGCCAAAGAGGGATGTTCGGGCCGAAGAGGGATGTTCGGGCCGAAGTGGTGTTCGGGCCGAAGTGGGATGTTCGGGCCGAAGTGGTGTTCGGGCCGAAGTTCGGTGTTCGGGCCGAGGATGATGTTCGGGCCGAGGTTGAAGTTCGGGCCGAGGTCGGAGTGCGGGCCGAGGTTGAAGTTCGGGCTGAGGTTGAAGTTCGGGCTGAAAATGAAGTTCGGGCCGGGAACAGTGAAGAGTTCGGGCAGAACTTGTTCTTGGCAGTGACGAACGATCCAGCTATTTTGGTTACTCGTGGGCGTGAAACGGACACCCGAGCTGAAAGTTATGAATGTTTTAGTATAACACCTTTTGTCACACAATCTTGGATATTGAAGAGTTCGGGCTAAGAGGGATGTTCGGGCCGAAGTGGGATGTTCGGGCCGAAGTGGTGTTCGGGCCGAAGTTCGGTGTTCGGGCCGAGGATGATGTTCGGGCCGAGGTTGCAGTTCGGGCCGAGGTCGGAGTTCGGGCCGAGGTTGAAGTTCGGGCCGAGGTTGAAGTTCGCGCCGAAAATGAAGTTCGGGCCGGGAACAGTGAAGTGTTCGGGCCGAACTTGTTCTTGGCAGTGACGAACGAACCAGATATTTTGGTTACTCGTGGGCGTGAAACGGACACCCGAGCTGAAAGTTATGAATGTTTTATTATAGCGCCTTTTGTCACACAATCTTGGATATTGAAGAGTTCGGGCCGAAGAGGGGTGTTCGGGCCGAAGTGGTGTTCGGGCCGAAGTGCGATGTTCGGGCCGAAGTGGTGTTCGGGCCGAAGTGGTCTTCGGGCCGAAGTTCGGTGTTCGGGCCGAGGATGACGTTCGGGCCGAGGTTGAAGTTCGGGCTGAGGTCGGAGGTCGGGCCGATGTTGAAGTTCGGGCCGAGGTTGAAGTTCGGGCCGAAAATGAAGTTCGGGCCGGGAACAGTGAAGAGTTCGGGCCGAACTTGTTCTTGGCAGTGACGAACGAACCAGCTATTTTTGTTACTCGTGGGCGTGAAACGGACACCCGAGCTGAAAGTTATGAATGTTTTAGTATAGCACCTTTTGTCACACAATCTTGGATATTGAAGAGTTCGGGCCGAAGAGGGATGTTCGGGCCGAAGTGGTGTTCGGGCCGAAGTGCGATGTTCGGGCCGAAGTGGTGTTCGGGCCGAAGTTCGGTGTTCGGGCCGAGGATGATGTTCGGGCCGAGGTTGAAGTTCGGGCCGAGGTCGGAGTTCGGGCCGAGGTTGAAGTTCGGGCCGAGGTTGAAGTTCGGGCCGAAAATGAAGTTCGGGCCGGGAACAGTGAAGAGTTCGGGCCGACCTTGTTCTTGGCAGTGACGAACGAACCAGCTATTTTTGTTACTCGTGGGCGTGAAACGGACACCCGAGCTGAAAGTAATGAATGTTTTAGTATAGCACCTTTTGTCACACAATATTGGATATTGAAGAGTTCGGGCCGAAGAGGGATGTTCGGGCCGAAGTGGTGTTCGGGCCGAAGTGGGATGTTCGGGCCGAAGTGGTGTTCGGGCCGAAGTTCGGTGTTCGGGCCGAGGATGATGTTCGGGCCGAGGTTGAAGTTCGGGCCGAGGTCGGAGTTCGGGCCGAGGTTGGAGTTCGGGCCGAGGTTGAAGTTCGGGCCGAAAATGAAGTTCGGGCCGGGAACAGTGAAGAGTTCGGGCCGAACTTGTTCTTGGCAGTGACGAACGAACCAGCTATTTTGGTTACTCGTGGGCGTGAAACGGACACCCGAGCTGAAAGTTATGAATGTTTTAGTATAGCACCTTTTGTCACACAATCTTGGATATTGAAGAGTTCAGGCCGAAGAGGGATGTTCGGGCCGAAGTGGTGTTCGGGCCGAAATGGTGTTCGGGCCGAAGTGGTGTTCGGGCCGAAGTTCGGTGTTCGGGCCGAGGATGATGTTCGGGCCGAGGTTGAAGTTCGGGCCGAGGTCAGAGTTCGGGCCGAGGTTGAGCTTCGGGCCGAGGTTGAAGTTCGGGCTGAAAATGAAGTTCGGGCCAAACTTGTTCTTGGCAGTGACGAACGAACCAGCTATTTTGGTTACTCGTGGGCGTGAAACGGACACCCGAGCTGAAAGTTATGAATGTTTTAGTATAGCACCTTTTGTCACACAATCTTGGATATTGAAGAGTTCGGGCCGAAGAGGGATGTTCGGGCCGAAGTGGTGTTCGGGCCGAAGTGGGATGTTCGGGCCGAAGTGGTGTTCGGGCCGAAGTTCGGAGTTCGGGCCGAGGATGATGTTCGGGCCGAGGTTGAAGTTCGGGCCGAGGTCGGAGTTCGGGCCGAGGTTGGAGTTCGGGCCGAGGTTGAAGTTCGGGCCGAGGTTGAAGTTCGGGCCGGGAACAGTGAAGAGTTCGGGCCGAACTTGTTATTGGCAGTAACGAACGAACCAGCTATTTTGGTTACTCGTGGGCGTGAAACGGACACCCGAGCTGAAAGTTATGAATGTTTTAGTATAGCACCTTTTGTCACACAATCTTGGATATTGAAGAGTTCGGGCCGAAGAGGGATGTTCGGGCCGAAGTGGTGTTCGGGCCGAAGTGCGATGTTCGCGACGAAGTTCGGTGTTCGGGCCGAGGATGATGTTCGGGCCGAAGTTCGGTGTTCGGGCCGAGGATGATGTTCGGGCCGAGGTTGAAGTTCGGGCCGAGGTCGGAGTTCGGGCCGAGGTTGAAGTTCGGGCCCCCAACAGTGCAGAGTTCGGGCTGAACTTGTTCTTGGCAGTGACGAACGATCCAGCTATTTTGGTTACTCGTGGGCGTGAAACAGACACCCGAGCTGAAAGTAATGAATATTTTAGTATAGCATCTTTTGTCACACAATATTGGATATTGAAGAGTTCGGGCCGAAGAGGGATGTTCGGGCCGAAGTGGTGTTCGGGCCGAAGTGGGATGTTCGGGCCGAAGTTCGGTGTTCGGGCCGAGGATGATGTTCGGGCCGAGGTTGAAGTTCGGGCCGAGGTCGGAGTTCGGGCCGAGGTTGAAGTTCGGGCCGAAAATGAAGTTCGGGCCGGGAACAGAGAAGAGTTCACGCCGAACTTGTTCTTGGCAGTGACGAACGAACCAGCTATTTTAGTTACTCGTGGGCGTGAAACGGACACCCGAGCTGAAAGTTATGAATGTTTTAGTATAGCACCTTTTGTCACACAATCTTGGATATTGAAGAGTTCGGGCCGAAGAGGGATGTTCGGGCCGAAGTGGTGTTCGGGCCGAAGTGGGATGTTCGGGCCGAAGTGGTGTTCGGACTGAAGTGGTGTTCGGGCAGAAGTTCGGTGTTCGGGACGAGGATGATGTTCGGGCCGAGGTCGGAGTTCGGGCCGAGGTCGGAGTTCGGGCCGAGGTTGAAGTTCGGGCCGAGGTTGAAGTTCGGGCCGAAAATGAAGTTCGGGCCGGGAACAGTGAAGAGTTCGGCCCGAACTTGTTCTTGGCAGTGACGTACGAACCAGCTATTTTGGTTACTCGTGGGCGTTAAACGGACACCCGAGCTGAAAGTTATCAATGTTTTAGTATAGCACCTTTTGTCACACAATCTTGGATATTGAAGAGTTCGGGCCGAAGAGGGATGTTCGGGCCGAAGTGGTGTTCGGGCCGAAGTGGGATGTTCGGGCCGAAGTGGTGTTCGGGCCGAAGTGGTGTTCGGGCCGAAGTTCGGTGTTCGGGCCGAGGATGATGTTCGGGCCGAGGTTGATGTTCGGGCCGAGGTCGGAGTTCGGGCCGAGGTTGAAGTTCGGGCCGAAAATGAAGTTCGGGCCGGGAACAGTGAAGAGTTCGGGCCGAACTTGTTCTTGGCAGTGACGAACGAACCAGCTATTTTGGTCACTCGTGGGCGTGAAACGGACACCCGAGCTGAAAGTTATGAATGTTTTAGTATAGTACCTTTTGTCACACAATCTTGGATATTGAAAAGTTCGGGCCGAAGAGGGATGTTCGGGCCGAAGTGGTGTTCGGGCCGAAGTGGGATGTTCGGGCCGAAGTGGTGTTCGGGCCGAAGTGGTGTTCGGGCCGAAGTTCGGTGTTCGGGCCGAGGATGATGTTCGGGCCGAGGTCGGAGTTCGGGCCGAGGTTGAAGTTCGGGCCGAGGTTGAAGTTCGGGCCGAAAATGAAGTTCGGGCCGGGAACAGTGAAGAGTTCGGGCCGAACTTGTTCTTGGCAGTGACGAACGAACCAGCTATTTTGGTTACTCGTGGGCGTGAAACGGACACCCGAGCTGAAAGTTATGAATGTTTTAGTATAGCACCTTTTGTCACACAATCTTAGATATTGAAGAGTTCGGGCCGAAGAGGGATGTTCGGGCCGAAGTGGTGTTCGGGCCGAAGTGGGATGTTCGGGCCGAAGTGGTGTTCGGGCCGAAGTGGTGTTCGGGCCGAAGTTCGGTGTTCGGGCCGAGGATGATGTTCGGGCCGAGGTTGAAGTTCGGGCCGAGGTCGGAGTTCGGGCCGAGGTTGGAGTTCGGGCCGAGGTTGAAGTTCGGGCCGAGGTTGAAGTTCGGGCCGGGAACAGTGAAGAGTTCGGGCCGAACTTGTTCATGGCAGTAACGAACGAACCAGCTATTTTGGTTACTCGTGGGCGTGAAACGGACACCCGAGCTGAAAGTTATGAATGTTTTAGTATAGCACCTTTTGTCACACAATCTTGGATATTGAAGAGTTCGGGCCGAAGAGGGATGTTCGGGCCGAAGTGGTGTTCGGGCCGAAGTGCGATGTTCGCGCCGAAGTTCGGTGTTCAGGGCGAGGATGATGTTCGGGCCGAAGTTCGGTGTTCGGGCCGAGGATGATGTTCGGGCCGAGGTTGAAGTTCGGGCCGAGGTCGGAGTTCGGGCCGAGGTTGAAGTTCGGGCCCCCAACAGTGCAGAGTTCGGGCTGAACTTGTTCTTGGCAGTGACGAACGATCCAGCTATTTTGGTTACTCGTGGGCGTGAAACAGACACCCGAGCTGAAAGTAATGAATATTTTAGTATAGCACCTTTTGTCACACAATATTGGATATTGAAGAGTTCGGGCCGAAGAGGGATGTTCGGGTCGAAGTGGTGTTCGGGCCGAAGTGGGATGTTCGGGCCGAAGTTCGGTGTTCGGGCCGAGGATGATGTTCGGGCCGAGGTTGAAGTTCGGGCCGAGGTCGGAGTTCGGGCCGAGGTTGAAGTTCGGGCCGAAAATGAAGTTCGGGCCGGGAACAGTGAAGAGTTCACGCCGAACTTGTTCTTGGCAGTGACGAACGAACCAGCTATTTTAGTTACTCGTGGGCGTGAAACGGACACCCGAGCTGAAAGTTATGAATGTTTTAGTATAGCACCTTTTGTCACACAATCTTGGATATTGAAGAATTCGGGCCGAAGAGGGATGTTCGGGCCGAAGTGGTGTTCGGGCCGAAGTGGGATGTTCGGGCCGAAGTGGTGTTCGGACTGAAGTGGTGTTCGGGCAGAAGTTCGGTGTTCGGGACGAGGATGATGTTCGGGCCGAGGTCGGAGTTCGGGCCGAGGTCGGAGTTCGGGCCGAGGTTGAAGTTCGGGCCGAGGTTGAAGTTCGGGCCGAAAATGAAGTTCGGGCCGGGAACAGTGAAGAGTTCGGGCCGAACTTGTTCTTGGCAGTGACGTACGAACCAGCTATTTTGGTTACTCGTGGGCGTTAAACGGACACCCGAGCTGAAAGTTATCAATGTTTTAGTATAGCACCTTTTGTCACATAATCTTGGATATTGAAGAGTTCGGGCCGAAGAGGGATGTTCGGGCCGAAGTGGTGTTCGGGCCGAAGTGGGATGTTCGGGCCGAAGTGGTGTTCGGGCCGAAGTGGTGTTCGGGCCGAAGTTCGGTGTTCGGGCCGAGGATGATGTTCGGGCCGAGGTTGAAGTTCGGGCCGAGGTCGGAGTTCGGGCCGAGGTTGAAGTTCGGGCCGAAAATGAAGTTCGGGCCGGGAACAGTGAAGAGTTCGGGCCGAACTTGTTCTTGGCAGTGACGAACGAACCAGCTATTTTGGTCACTCGTGGGCGTGAAACGGACACCCGAGCTGAAAGTTATGAATGTTTTAGTATAGTACCTTTTGTCACACAATCTTGGATATTGAAAAGTTCGGGCCGAAGAGGGATGTTCGGGCCGAAGTGGTGTTCGGGCCGAAGTGGGATGTTCGGGCCGAAGTGGTGTTCGGGCCGAAGTGGTGTTCGGGCCGAAGTTCGGTGTTCGGGCCGAGGATGATGTTCGGGCCGAGGTCGGAGTTCGGGCCGAGGTTGAAGTTCGGGCCGAGGTAGAAGTTCGGGCCGAAAATGAAGTTCGGGCCGGGAACAGTGAAGAGTTCGGGCCGAACTTGTTCTTGGCAGTGACGAACGAACCAGCTATTTTGGTTACTCGTGGGCGTGAAACGGACACCCGAGCTGAAAGGTATGAATGTTTTAGTATAGCACCTTTTGTCACACAATCTTGGATATTGAAGAGTTCGGGCCGAAGAGGGATGTTCGGGCCGAAGTGGTGTTCGGGCCGAAGTGGGATGTTCGGGCCGAAGTGGTGTTCGGGCCGAAGTGGTGTTCGGGCCGAAGTTCGGTGTTCGGGCCGAGGATGATGTTCGGGCCGAGGTTGAAGTTCGGGCCGAGGTCGGAGTTCGGGCCGAGGTTGGAGTTCGGGCCGAGGTTGAAGTTCGGGCCGAGGTTGAAGTTCGGGCCGGGAACAGTGAAGAGTTCGGGCCGAACTTGTTCATGGCAGTAACGAACGAACCAGCTATTTTGGTTACTCGTGGGCGTGAAACGGACACCCGAGCTGAAAGTTATGAATGTTTTAGTATAGCACCTTTTGTCACACAATCTTGGATATTGAAGAGTTCGGGCCGAAGAGGGATGTTCGGGCCGAAGTGGTGTTCGGGCCGAAGTGCGATGTTCGCGCCGAAGTTCGGTGTTCAGGGCGAGGATGATGTTCGGGCCGAAGTTCGGTGTTCGGGCCGAGGATGATGTTCGGGCCGAGGTTGAAGTTCGGGCCGAGGTCGGAGTTCGGGCCGAGGTTGAAGTTCGGGCCCCCAACAGTGCAGAGTTCGGGCTGAACTTGTTCTTGGCAGTGACGAATGATCCAGCTATTTTGGTTACTCGTGGGCGTGAAACAGACACCCGAGCTGAAAGTAATGAATATTTTAGTATAGCACCTTTTGTCACACAATATTGGATATTGAAGAGTTCGGGCCGAAGAGGGATGTTCGGGCCGAAGTGGTGTTCGGGCCGAAGTGGGATGTTCGGGCCGAAGTTCGGTGTTCGGGCCGAGGATGATGTTCGGGCCGAGGTTGAAGTTCGGGCCGAGGTCGGAGTTCGGGCCGAGGTTGAAGTTCGTGCCGAAAATGAAGTTCGGGCCGGGAACAGTGAAGAGTTCACGCCGAACTTGTTCTTGGCAGTGACGAACGAACCAGCTATTTTAGTTACTCGTGGGCGTGAAACGGACACCCGAGCTGAAAGTTATGAATGTTTTAGTATAGCACCTTTTGTCACACAATCTTGGATATTGAAGAATTCGGGCCGAAGAGGGATGTTCGGGCCGAAGTGGTGTTCGGGCCGAAGTGGGATGTTCGGGCCGAAGTGGTGTTCGGACTGAAGTGGTGTTCGGGCAGAAGTTCGGTGTTCGGGACGAGGATGATGTTCGGGCCGAGGTTGAAGTTCGGGCCGAGGTCGGAGTTCGGGCCGAGGTTGAAGTTCGGGCCGAAAATGAAGTTCGGGCCGGGAACAGTGAAGAGTTCGGGCCGAACTTGTTCTTGGCAGTGACGAACGAACCAGCTATTTTGGTCACTCGTGGGCGTGAAACGGACACCCGAGCTGAAAGTTATGAATGTTTTAGTATAGTACCTTTTGTCACACAATCTTGGATATTGAAAAGTTCGGGCCGAAGAGGGATGTTCGGGCCGAAGTGGTGTTAGGGCCGAAGTGGGATGTTCGGGCCGAAGTGGTGTTCGGGCCGAAGTGGTGTTCGGGCCGAAGTTCGGTGTTCGGGCCGAGGATGATGTTCGGGCCGAGGTCGGAGTTCGGGCCGAGGTTGAAGTTCGGGCCGAGGTTGAAGTTCGGGCCGAAAATGAAGTTCGGGCCGGGAACAGTGAAGAGTTCGGGCCGAACTTGTTCTTGGCAGTGACGAACGAACCAGCTATTTTGGTTACTCGTGGGCGTGAAACGGACACCCGAGCTGAAAGTTATGAATGTTTTAGTATAGCACCTTTTGTCACACAATCTTGGATATTGAAGAGTTCGGGCCGAAGAGGGATGTTCGGGCTGAAGTGGTGTTCGGGCCGAAGTGGGATGTTCGGGCCGAAGTGGTGTTCGGGCCGAAGTGGTGTTCGGGCCGAAGTTCGGTGTTCGGGCCGAGGATGATGTTCGGGCCGAGGTTGAAGTTCGGGCCGAGGTCGGAGTTCGGGCCGAGGTTGGAGTTCGGGCCGAGGTTGAAGTTCGGGCCGAGGTTGAAGTTCGGGCCGGGAACAGTGAAGAGTTCGGGCCGAACTTGTTCATGGCAGTAACGAACGAACCAGCTATTTTGGTTACTCGTGGGCGTGAAACGGACACCCGAGCTGAAAGTTATGAATGTTTTAGTATAGCACCTTTTGTCACACAATCTTGGATATTGAAGAGTTCGGGCCGAAGAGGGATGTTCGGGCCGAAGTGGTGTTCGGGCCGAAGTGCGATGTTCGCGCCGAAGTTCGGTCTTCAGGGCGAGGATGATGTTCGGGCCGAAGTTCGGTGTTCGGGCCGAGGATGATGTTCGGGCCGAGGTTGAAGTTCGGGCCGAGGTCGGAGTTCGGGCCGAGGTTGAAGTTCGGGCCCCCAACAGTGCAGAGTTCGGGCTGAACTTGTTCTTGGCAGTGACGAACGATCCAGCTATTTTGGTTACTCGTGGGCGTGAAACAGACACCCGAGCTGAAAGTAATGAATATTTTAGTATAGCACCTTTTGTCACACAATATTGGATATTGAAGAGTTCGGACCGAAGAGGGATGTTCGGGCCGAAGTGGTGTTCGGGCCGAAGTGGGATGTTCGGGCCGAAGTTCGGTGTTCGGGCCGAGGATGATGTTCGGGCCGAGGTTGAAGTTCGGGCCGAGGTCGGAGTTCGGGCCGAGGTTGAAGTTCGGGCCGAAAATGAAGTTCGGGCCGGGAACAGTGAAGAGTTCACGCCGAACTTGTTCTTGGCAGTGATGAACGAACCAGCTATTTTAGTTACTCGTGGGCGTGAAACGGACACCCGAGCTGAAAGTTATGAATGTTTTAGTATAGCACCTTTTGTCACACAATCTTGGATATTGAAGAATTCGGGCCGAAGAGGGATGTTCGGGCCGAAGTGGTGTTCGGGCCGAAGTGGGATGTTCGGGCCGAAGTGGTGTTCGGACTGAAGTGGTGTTCGGGCAGAAGTTCGGTGTTCGGGACGAGGATGATGTTCGGGCCGAGGTCGGAGTTCGGGCCGAGGTCGGAGTTCGGGCCGAGGTTGAAGTTCGGGCCGAGGTTGAAGTTCGGGCCGAAAATGAAGTTCGGGCCGGGAACAGTGAAGAGTTCGGGCCGAACTTGTTCTTGGCAGTGACGTACGAACCAGCTATTTTGGTTACTCGTGGGCGTTAAACGGACACCCGAGCTGAAAGTTATCAATGTTTTAGTATAGCACCTTTTGTCACATAATCTTGGATATTGAAGAGTTCGGGCCGAAGAGGGATGTTCGGGCCGAAGTGGTGTTCGGGCCGAAGTGGGATGTTCGGGCCGAAGTGGTGTTCGGGCCGAAGTGGTGTTCGGGCCGAAGTTCGGTGTTCGGGCCGAGGATGATGTTCGGGCCGAGGTTGAAGTTCGGGCCGAGGTCGGAGTTCGGGCCGAGGTTGAAGTTCGGGCCGAAAATGAAGTTCGGGCCGGGAATAGTGAAGAGTTCGGGCCGAACTTGTTTTTGGCAGTGACGAACGAACCAGCTATTTTGGTCACTCGTGGGCGTGAAACGGACACCCGAGCTGAAAGTTATGAATGTTTTAGTATAGTACCTTTTGTCACACAATCTTGGATATTGAAAAGTTCGGGCCGAAGAGGGATGATCGGGCCGAAGTGGTGTTCGGGCCGAAGTGGGATGTTCGGGCCGAAGTGGTGTTCGGGCCGAAGTGGTGTTCGGGCCGAAGTTCGGTGTTCGGGCCGAGGATGATGTTCGGGCCGAGGTCGGAGTTCGGGCCGAGGTTGAAGTTCGGGCCGAGGTTGAAGTTCGGGCCGAAAATGAAGTTCGGGCCGGGAACAGTGAAGAGTTCGGGCCGAACTTGTTCTTGGCAGTGACGAACGAACCAGCTATTTTGGTTACTCGTGGGCGTGAAACGGACACCCGAGCTGAAAGTTATGAATGTTTTAGTATAACACATTTTGTCACACAATCTTGGATATTGAAGAGTTCGGGCGAAGAAGGATGTTCGGTCCGAAGTGGTGTTCGGGCCGAAGTGGTGTTCGGGCAGAATTTCGGTGTTCGGGCCGAGGATGATGTTCGGGCCGAGGTTGCAGTTCGGGCCGAGGTCGAAGTTCGGGCCGAAAATGAAGTTCGGGCCGGGAACAGTGAAGAGTTCGGGCCGAACTTGTTCTTGGCAGTGACGAACGAACCAGATAATTTGGTTACTCGTGGGCGTGAAACGGACACCCGAGCTGAAAGTTATGAATGTTTTAGTATAGCACCTTTTGTCACACAATCTTGGATATTGAAGAGTTCGGGCCGAAGAGGGATGTTCGGGCCGAAGAGGGATGTTCAGGCCGAAGTGTTGTTCGGGCCGAAGTTCGGTGTTCGGGCCGAGGATGATGTTCGGGCCGAGGTTGAAGTTCGGGCCGAGGTCGGAGTGCGGGCCGAGGTTGAAGTTCGGGCTGAGGTTGAAGTTCGGGCTGAAAATGAAGTTCGGGCCGGGAACAGTGAAGTGTTCGGGCAGAACTTGTTCTTGGCAGTGACGAACGATCCAGCTATTTTGGTTACTCGTGGGCGTGAAACGGACACCCGAGCTGAAAGTTATGAATGTTTTAGTATAACACCTTTTGTCACACAATCTTGGATATTGAAGAGTTCGGGCTAAGAGGGATGTTCGGGCCGAAGTGGTGTTCGGGCCGAAGTGGGATGTTCGGGCCGAAGTTCGGTGTTCGGGCCGAGGATGATGTTCGGGCCGAGGTTGCAGTTCGGGCCGAGGTCGGAGTTCGGGCCGAGGTTGAAGTTCGGGCCGAGGTTGAAGTTCGGGCCGAAAATGAAGTTCGGGCCGGGAACAGTGAAGAGTTCGGGCCGAACTTGTTCTTGGAAGTGACGAACGAACCAGATATTTTGGTTACTCGTGGGCGTGAAACGGACACCCGAGCTGAAAGTTATGAATGTTTTATTATAGCACCTTTTGTCACACAATCTTGGATATTGAAGAGTTCGGGCCGAAGAGGGATGTTCGGGCCGAAGTGGTGTTCGGGCCGAAGTGGGATGTTCGGGCCGAAGTGGTGTTCGGGCTGAAGTTCGGTGTTCGGGCCGAGGATGATGTTCGGGCCAAGGTTGAAGTTCGGGCCGAGGTCGGAGTGCTGGCCGAGGTTGAAGTTCGGGCCGAGGTTGTAGTTCGGGCCGAAAATGAAGTTCGGGCCGGGAACAGTGAAGAGTTCGGGCCGAACTTGTTCTTGGCAGTGACGAACGAACCAGCTATTTTGGTTACTCGTGGGCGTGAAACAGACACCCGAGTTGAAAGTTATGAATGTTTTAGTATAGCACCTTTTGTCACACAATCTTGGATATTGAAAAGTTCGGGCCGAAGAGGGATGTTCGGGCCGAAGTGGTGTTCGGGCCGAAGTGGGATGTTCGGGCCGAAATGGTGTTCGGGCTGAAGTTCGGTGTTCGGTCCGAGGATGATGTTCGGGCCGAGGTTGAAGTTCGGGCCGAGGTCGGAGTGCGGGCCGAGGTTGAAGTTCGGGCCGAAAATGAAGTTCGGGCCGGGAACAGTGAAGAGTTCGGGCCGAACTTGTTCTTGGCAGTGACGAATGAACCAGCTATTTTGGTTACTCGTAGGCGTGAAACGGACACCCGAGCTGAAAGTTATGAATGTTTTAGTATAGCACCTTTTGTCACACAATCTTGGATATTGAAGAGTTCGGGCCGAAGAGGGATGTCCGGGCCGAAGTGGTGTTCGGGCCGAAGTGGGATGTTCGGGCCGAAGTGTTGTTCGGGCCGAAGTGGTGTTCGGGCCGAAGTTCGGTGTTCGGGCCGAGGATGATTTTCAGGCCGAGGTTGAAGTTCGGGCCGAGGTCGGAGTTCCGGCCGAGGTTGAGGCTCAAGGCTCAAGGCTCAAGGCTCAAGGCTCAAGGCTCAAGGCGCAAGGCTCAAGGCTCAAGACTCAAGGCTCAACGCTCAAGGGTCAAGGCTCAAGGGTCAAGGGTCAAGGGTCAAGGCTCAAGGGTCAAGGCTCAAGGCTCAAGGCTCAAGGCTCAAGGCTCATGGCCCAAGGCTCAAGGCTCAAGGCTCAAGGCTTAACGCTCAACGCTCAAGGCTCAAAGGTCAAGGTTCAAGGCTCAATCATCAATGCTCAGGGCTCAAGGCTCAAGGCTCAAGGCTCAAGGCTCAAGGCTAAAGACTCAAGGCTCAAGGCTCAAGGCTCATGGCTAAAGGCTCTAGGCTCAAGGCTCAAGGCTCCAGGCTCAACGCTCAACGCTCAAGACTCAACGCTCAACAGTCAACGCTCAAGGGTCAAGGCTCGAGGGACAAGGCTCGAGGCTCGAGGCTCAAGGCTCAAGGCTCAAGGCTCAAGGCTCAAGGCGTAAGGGTCAAGAGTGAAAGCTCAAGTCTAAAGTTTTAAGGCTCAAGTCTCATGGCTCAAGGCTGAAGGCTCAAGGCTTAAGGCTCAAGTTTCAAGGCTCCAGGCTCAAGGTTCAAGTAACAAGGCTCAAGGCTCAAGGCTCAAGGCTCCAGGCTCAAGGCACAAGGCTCAAGGCTCAAGGCTTAAGGGTCAACGCTCAAGGGTCAACGCTCGAGGGTCAACGGTCAAGGCTCAAGGCCCAAGGCTCAAGGCTCAAGGCTCAAGGCTCAACGCTGAAGGCTCAAGGCTCAAGGCTGAAGGCGCAAGGCTAAAGGCTCAAGGCTCCAGGCTCCAGGCTTAAGGCTTAAGGCTCCAGGCTCCAGGCTCAAGGCTCCAGGCTCAAGGCTCACGGCTCACGACTCAATGCTCAAGGCTCAACGCTCAAGGGTCAAAGCTCAAGGGTCAACGCTCAAGGGATAAGGCTCGAGGCTTAAGGCTCAAGTCAAAGGCTCAAGGCTCAAAGCTCAAGGCTCAACGCTCAAGGCTCAAGGCTCAAGGCTCAAGGCTCAAGGCTCAAGGCGTAAGGGTCAAGAGTCAAGGCTCATGTCTCAAGTTTTAAGCCTCAAGGCTAATGGCTCAAGGCTCAAGGCTCAAGGCTCAAGGTTCAAGGCTCAAGGCTCAAGTTTCAACGCTCAAGGCTCAAGGCTCAAGGTTCAAGTAACAAGGCTCAAGGCTCAAGGCTCAAGGCTCAGGGCACAAGGCTCAAGGCTCAAGGCTCAAGGCTCAAGGCTCAAGGCTCAAGGCTCAAGGCTCAAGGCTCAAGGCTCAAGGCTCAAGGCTCAAGGCTCAAGGCCCAAGGCTCAAGGCTCAAGGCTCAAGGGTCAACGCTCAAGGGTCAATGCTCAAGGCTCAATGCTCAAGGCTCAAGGCTAGAGGATCAAGGCTCAAGGATTAAGGCACAAGGCGCAAGGCTCAAGGTCAAGGCGCAAGGCGCAAGGGCAAGGATCAAGGCTTAGGGCTCAAGGCTCAAGGCTCAAGTCTTAATGCGCAAGGCTCAAGGCGCAATGGTCAAGAGTCAAGGTTCAAGTCTCAAGTTTCAAGGCTCAAGGCTCAAGGTTCAAGGCTCAAGGCTCAAGGCTCAAGGCTCAAGGCTCAAGGCTCAAGGCTCAAGGGTCAATGCTCAAGGGACAAGGCTCGAGGCTCAAGGCTCAAGGCTCGAGGCTTAAGGTGTAAGGGTCAAGAGTCAAGGCTCATGTCTCAAGTTTTAAGCCTCAAGGCTAATGGCTCAAGGCTCAAGGCTCAAGGTTCAAGGTTCAAGGTCAAGGCGCAAGGCGCAAGGGCAAGGATCAAGGCTTAGGGCTCAAGGCTCAAGGCTCAAGTCTTAATGCGCAAGGCTCAAGGCGCAATGGTCAAGAGTCAAGGTTCAAGTCTCAAGCTTCAAGGCTCAAGGCTCAAGGTTCAAGGCTCAAGGCTGAAGGCTCAAGGCTCAAGGGTCAATGCTCAAGGGTCAATGCTCAAGGGACAAGGCTCGAGGCTCAAGGCTCAAGGCTTAAGGCTCAAGGTTCAAGGCTCAAGGCTCAAGACGCAAGGCTCAAGGCGCAAGGGTCAAGTGTTAAGGCTCAAGTCCCAAGTTTTAAGGCTCAAGGATCACGGCTCAAGGCTCAAGGCTAGAGGATCAAGGTTCAAGGCTCAAGGCGCAATGCTCAAGGCTCGAGGCTTAAGGCCCAAGGCTCAAGGCTCAACGCTGAAGGCTCAAGGCTCAAGGCGCAAGGCTCAAGGCGCAAGGCTCAAGGCTCCAGGCTCCAGGCTTAAGGCTTAAGGCTCGAAGGCTCAAGGCTACAGGCTCAAGGCTCCAGGCTCGACGCTCAAGGCTCTAGGGTCAAGGCTCAAGGCTCCAGGCTCAAAGGCTCCAGGCTCAAGGATCAAGGCTCAAGGCTCAAGGCTCACGGCTCCAGGCTCAAGGCTCAAGGCTCAAGGCTCAAGGCTCAAGGGTCAAGGCTCAAGGCTCAAGGCTCAAGGCTCAAGGCTCAAGGCTCAAGACCCAAGGCTCAAGGCTCAAGGCTCAAGGCTCAAGGGTCAACGCTCAAGGGTCAATGCTTAAGGCTCAAGGCTCAAGGCTCAAGGCTAGAGGATCAAGGCTCAAGGATTAAGGCACAAGGCGCAAGGCTCAAGGTCAAGGCGCAAGGCGCAAGGGCAAGAATCAAGGCTTAGGGCTCAAGGCTCAAGGCTCAAGTCTTAATGCGCAAGGCTCAAGGCGCAATGGTCAAGAGTCAAGGTTCAAGTCTCAAGTTTCAAGGCTCAAGGCTCAAGGCTCAAGGCTCAAGGCTCTAGGCTCGCGGCTAGAGTCTCAAGGCTCAAGTCTCAAGGGTCAATGCTCAAGGGTCAATGCTCAAGGGACAAGGCTCGAGGCTCAAGGCTCAAGGCTCAAGGCTAAAGGCTTAAGGCTCAAGGTTCAAGGCTCAAGGCTCAAGACGCAAGGCTCAAGGCGCAAGGGTCAAGTGTTAAGGCTCAAGTCTCAAGTTTTAAGGCTCAAGGATCACGGCTCAAGGCTCAAGGCTCAAGGCTAGAGGATCAAGGCTCAAGTCTCAAGGCGCAATGCTCAAGGCTCGAGGCTCAAGGCCCAAGGCTCAAGGCTCAACGCTGAAGGCTCAAGGCTCAAGGCTCAAGGCGCAAGGCTCAAGGATCAAGGCTCCAGGCTCCAGGCTTAAGGCTTAAGGCTCGAAGGCTCAAGGCTACAGGCTCGACGCTCAAGGCTCAAAAGTCAAGGCTCAAGGCTCCAGGCTCAAAGGCTCCAGGCTCAAGGATCAAGGCTCAAGGCTCAAGGCTCAAGGCTCAAGGCTCAAGGCTCACGGCTCAAGGCTCAACGCTCAAGGCTCAACGCTCAAGGGTCAATGCTCAAGGGTCAACGCTCAAGGGATAAGGTTCGAGGCTCAAGGCTCAAGTCCAAGGCTCAAGGCTCAAGGCTCAACGCTCAATGCTCAAGGCTCAAGGCTCAAGGCGTAAGGGTCAAGAGTCAAGGCTCATGTCTCAAGTTTTAAGGCTCAAGGCTCATGGCTCAATGCTCAAGGCTCAAGGTTCAAGGCTCAAGGCTCAAGTTTCAACGCTCAAGGCTCAAGGCTCAAGGCTCAAGGCTCAAGGCTCAACGCTCAACGCTCAAGGGTCAAGGCTCAAGGCTCAAGGCTCAAGGCTCAGGGCTCAAGGCTCAAGGGTCAAGGCTCAAGGCTCAAGGCTCATGGCCCAAGGCTCAAGGCTCAAGGCTCCAGGCTCAATGCTCAACGCTCAAGGCTCAAGGCTCAAGGCTCAAAGGTCAAGGGTCAAGGCTCAAGCATCAACGCTCAGGGCTCAAGGCTCAAGGCTCAAGGCTCAAGGCTCACGGCTCAAGGCTCAAGGCTCATGGATCAAGGCTCAAGGCTCAAGGCTTAAGGCTCAAGGCTCAAGGCTCAAGGCTCAAGGCTCAAGGCTCAAGGCTAAAGGCTCTAGGCTCAAGGGTCAAGGCTCCAGGCTCAAGTCTCAACGCTCAAGACTCAACGCTCAACAGTCAACGCTCAAGCGTCAAGGCTCGAGGGATAAGGCTCGAGGCTCAAGGCTCAAGGCTCAAGGCGTAAGGGTCAAGAGTCAAAGCTCAAGTCTAAAGTTTTAAGGCTCAAGTCTCATGGCTCAAGGCTGAAGGCTCAAGGCTTAAGGCTCAAGTTTCAAGGCTCAAGGCTCAAGGTTCAAGTAACAAGGCTCAAGGCTCAAGGCTCAAGGCTCAAGGCACAAGGCTCAAGGCTCAAGGCTCAAGGCTTAAGGGTCAACGCTCAAGGGTCAACACTCAAGGGACAACGCTCAAGGCCCAAGGCTCTAGGCTCAAGGCTCAACGCTGGAGGCTCAAGGTTCAAGGCTGAAGGCGCAAGGCTCAAGGCTTAAGGCTCCAGGATCCAGGCTTAAGGCTTAAGGCTCAAAGGCTCCAGGCTCCAGGCTCAAGGCTCCAGGCTCGACGCTCAAGGCTCTAGGGTCCAGGCTCAAGGCTCCAGGCTCAAGGCTCAAGGCTCAAGGCTCATGGCTCACGACTCAAGGCTCAACGCTCAAGGGTCAACGCTCAAGGGTCAACGCTTAAGGGATAAGGCTCGAGGCTTAAGGATCAAGTCTAAGGCTCAAGGCTCAAGGCTCAAGGTTCAACGATCAACGCTCAAGGCTCAAGGCTCAACGCTTAAGGCGTAAGGGTCAAGAGTCAAGGCTCATGTCTCAAGTTTTAAGGCTCATGGCTCAAGGCTCAAGGCTCAAGGTTCAAGGCTCAAGGCTAAAGTTTCAACGCTGAAGGCTCAAGGCTCACAGTTCAAGTAACAAGGCTCAAGGCTCAAGGCTCAAGGCTCAAGGCTCAAGGCTCAAGGCTCAAGGCTCAAGGCTCAAGGCTCAAGGCTCAAGGCTCAAGGCTCAGGGCTCAGGGCTCAAGGCTCAAGGCTCATGGCTCAAGGCTCATGGCCCAAGGCTCAAGGCTCAAGGCTCAAGGCTCAAGGCTCAAGGCTCCAGGCTCAATGCTCAACGCTCAAGGCTCAAGGCTCAAAGGTCAAGGGTCAAGGCTCAAGCATCAACGCTCAGGGCTCAAGGCTCAAGGCTCAAGGCTCACGGCTCAAGGCTCAAGGCTCATGGATCAAGGCTCAAGGCTCAAGGCTCAAGGCTCAAGGCTCAAGGCTCAAGGCTCAAGGCTCAAGGCTCAAGGCTAAAGGCTCTAGGCTCAAGGGTCAAGGCTCCAGGCTCAAGGCTCAACGCTCCAGACTCAACGCTCAACAGTCAACGCTCAAGCGTCAAGGCTCGAGGGACAAGGCTCGAGGCTCAAGGCTCAAGGCTCAAGGCGTTAGGGTCAAGAGTCAAAGCTCAAGTCTAAAGTTTTAAGGCTCAAGTCTCATGGCTCAAGGCTTAAGGCTCAAGGCTTAAGGCTCAAGTTTCAAGGCTCAAGGCTCAAGGTTCAAGTAACAAGGCTCAAGACTCAAGGCTCAAGGCTCAAGGCACAAGGCTCAAGGCTCAAGGCTCAAGGCTTAAGGGTCAACGCTCAAGGGTCAACGCTCAAGGGTCAACGCTCAAGGCCCAAGGCTCTAGGCTCAAGGCTCAACGCTGGAGGCTCAAGGTTCAAGGCTGAAGGCGCAAGGCTCAAGGCTTAAGGCTCCAGGCTCCAGGCTTAAGGCTTAAGGCTCAAAGGCTCCAGGCTCCAGTCTCAAGGCTCCAGGCTCGACGCTCAAGGCTCTAGGGTCCAGGCTCAAGGCTCCAGGCTTAAGGCTCATGGCTCACGACTCAAGGCTCAAGGCTCAACGCTCAAGGGTCAACGCTCAAGGGTCAACGCTTAAGGGATAAGGCTCGAGGCTTAAGGCTCAAGTCCAAGGCTCAAGGCTCAAGGTTCAACGATCAACGCTCAAGGCTCAAGGCTCAACGCTCAAGGCGTAAGGGTCAAGAGTCAAGGCTCATGTCTCAAGTTTTAAGGCTCATGGCTCAAGGTTCAAGGCTCAAGGCTCAAGTTTCAACGCTGAAGGCTCAAGGCTCACAGTTCAAGTAACAAGGCTCAAGGCTCAAGGCTCAAGGCTCAAGGCACAAGGCTCAAGGCTCAAGGCTCAAGGCTCAAGGCTCAAGGCTCCAGGCTCAAGGCTCCAGGCTCAAGGCTCAAGGCTCAAGGCTCAAGGCCCAAGGCTCAAGGCTCAAGGCTCAACGCTCAACGCTCAATGCTCAAGGCTCAAAGGTCAAGGTTCAAGGCTCAAGCGTCAACGCTGAGGGCTCAAGGCTCAAGGCTCAAGGCTCAAGGCTAAAGGCTCAAGGCTCAAGGCTCAAGGCTCAAGGCTCCAGGCTCAAGGCTCAACGCTAAAGACTCAACGCTCAACAGTCAACGCTCAAGGGTCAAGGCTCGAGGGACAAGGCGCGAGGCTTAAGGCTCAAGGCTCAAGGCTCAAGGCTCAAGGCGTAAGGGTCAAGAGTCAAAGCTCAAGTCTAAAGTTTTAAGGCTCAAGGCTCATGGCTCAAGGCTGAAGGCTCAAAGCTTAAGGCTCAAGTTTCAAGGCTCAAGGCTCAAGGTTCAAGTTACAAGGCTCAAGGCTCAAGGCACAAGGCTTAAGGGTCGACGCTCAAGGGTCAACGCTCAAGGGTCAACGCTCAAGGCTCAAGGCTCAAGGCTCAAGGCTCAACGCTCAAGGGTCAAGGCTCAAGGGACAAGGCTCGAGGCTCAAGGCTCAAGGCGTAAGGGACAAGTGTCAAGGCTCAAGTCTCAAGTTTTAAGGCTCAAGGCTCAAGGTTCAAGGCGCAAGGCGCAAGGCTCAAGGCTCAAGGCTCAAGGCTCAAGGCTCAAGGCTCAAGGCTCAAGGCTCAAGGTTCAAGGCTCATGGCTCAAGGGTCAATTCTCAAGGGTCAAGGCTCAAGGCTCCAGGCTCAAGGCTCAAGGCTAGAGGATCAAGGCTCAAGGCTCAAGGCACAAGGCCCAAGGCTCAATGTCAAGGCGCAAGGCGGAAGGGCAAGAATTAAGGCTTAGCGCTCAAGGCTCAAGGCTCAAGTCTCAAAGCGCAAGGCTCAAGGCACAAGGGTCAGCGCTCAATGCTCAAGGCTCAAGGCTCAAGGCTCAAAGGTCAAGGTTCAAGGCTCAAGCATCAACGCTCTAGCTCAAGGCTCAAGGCTCCAGGCTCAAGGCTCAAGGCTCAAGGCTCAAGGGTCAACACTCAAGGGTCAATGCTCAATGCTCAAGGGTCAAGGCTCAAGGCTAGAGGATCAAGGCTCAAGGCTCAGGGCTCAAGGCTCAAGGCTCAAGGCTCAAGGCTCAAGGCTCAAGGCTCAAGGCTCAAGGCTCAAGTCTCAATGCGCAAGGCTCAAGGCACAATGGTCAAGTGTCAAGGATAGAGTCTCAAGGCTCAAGGCTCAATGTTCAAGGCTCAAGGGACAACGCTCAATGCTCAAGGGTTAAGGCTCAAGGCTCAAGTTTCAAGGCTCAAGGCTCAAGGCTCAAGGCTCAAGGCTCAAGGCTCAAGGCTCAAGGCTCAAGGCTCAAGGCTCAAGGCTCAAGGCTCAAGGCTCAAGGCTCAACGTTGAAGGCTCAAGGCTCAAGGCTCAAGGCTCAAGGCGTAAGGCGCAAGGCTCAAGGCTCCAGGCTCCAGGCTTAAGGCTCATGGCTCAAAGGCTCAAGGCTCCAGGCTCGACGCTCAAGGCTCCAGGGTCCAGGCTCAAGGCTCCAGCCTCAAAGGCTCAAGGCTTAAGGATCAAGGCTCAAGGCTCAAGGCTCAAGGCTCAAGGCTCAAGGCTCAACGCTCACGGTTCAAGGCTCAAGGCTCAAGGCTCAAGGCTCAACGCTCAAGGCTCAACGCTCAAGGCTCAACGCTCAAGGGACAAGGCTCGAGGCTCAAGGCTCAAGTCCAAGGCTCAAGGCTCAAGGCTCAAGGCTCAATGCTCAAGGCTCAACTCTCAAGGCTCAAGGCTCAAGGCTCAAGGCTCAAGGCTCAAGGCTCAAGGCTCAAGGCGTAAGGGTCAAGAGTCAAGGCTCAAGTCTCAAGTTTTAAGACTCAAGGCTCATGGCTCAAGGCTGAAGGCTCAAGGCTCAAGGCTCAATGCTCAAGTTTCAACGCACAAGGCTCAAGACTCAAGGTTCAAGTAACAAGGCTCAATGCTCAAGGCTCAAGGCTCAAGGCACAAGGCTCAAGGCTCAAGGGTCAACGCTCAAGGGTCAACGGTCAAGGGTCAAGGCTCAAGGCTCAACGCTCAAGGGTCAACGCTCAAGGCTCAAGGCTCAACGCTCAACTCTCAACGCTCAATGCTCAACGCTCAACGCTTCATGGTCAACGCTCAAGGCTCAAGGATCAAGGCTCAAGGGTCAATGCTCAAGACTCAATGCTCAAGGCTCAACGCTCAAGGGACAAGGCTCGAGGCTCAAGGCTCAAGTCCAAGGCTCAAGGCTCAAGGCCCAAGGCTCAAGGCTCAAGGCTCAACTCTCAAGGCTCAAGGCTCAAGGCGTAAGGGTCAAGAGTCAAGGCTCAAGTCTCAAGTTTTAAGACTCAAGGCTCCTGGCTCAAGGCTGAAGGCTCAAGGCTCAAGGCTAAAGTTTCAACGCTCAAGGCTCAAGGCTCAAGGTTCAAGTAACAAGGCTCAATGCTCAAGGCTCAAGGCACAAGGCTCAAGGCTCAAGGGTCAATGCTCTAAGGTCAACGCTCAAGGGTCAAGGCTCAAGGCTCAAGGCTCAAGGCTCAAGGCTCAAGGCTCAAATGTCAAGGTTCAAGGCTCAAGCATCAACGCTCTAGCTCAAGGCTCAAGGCTCCAGGCTCAAGGCTCAAGGCTCAAGGGTAAACACTCAAGGGTCAATGCTCAATGCTCAAGGGTCAAGGCTCAAGGCTAGAGGATCAAGGCTCAAGGCTCAGGGCTCAAGGCTCAGGGCTCAAGGCTCAAGGCTCAAGGCTCAAGGCTCAAGGCTCAAGGCTCAAGGCTCAAGTCTTAATGCGCAAGGCTCAAGGCACAATGGTCAGGAGTCAAGGATAGAGTCTCAAGGCTCAAGGCTCAAGGCTCAATGTTCAAGGCTCAAGGGTCAACGCTCAATGCTCAAGGGTTAAGGCTCAAGGCTCAAGTTTCAAGGCTCAAGGCTCAAGGCTCAAGGCTCAAGGCTCAAGGCTCAAGGCTCAACGTTGAAGGCTCAAGGCTCAAGGCTCAAGGCGTAAGGCGCAAGGCTCAAAGCTCCAGGCTCCAGGCTTAAGGCTAAGGGCTCAAAGGCTCAAGGCTCCAGGCTCGACGCTCAAGGCTCCAGGGTCCAGGCTCAAGGCTCCAGCCTCAAAGGCTCAAGGCTTAAGGATCAAGGCTCAAGGCTCAAGGCTCAAGGCTCACGGCTCAAGGCTCAAGGCTCAACGCTCAACGCTCACGGTTCAAGGCTCAAGGCTCAGGGCTCAAGGATCAAGGCTCAAGGCTCAATGCTCAAGGCTCAACGCTCACGGGACAAGGCTCGAGGCTCAAGGCTCAAGTCCAAGGCTCAAGGCTCAAGGCTCAAGGCTCAAGGCTCAAGGCTCAAGGCTCAATGCTCAAGGCTCAACTCTCAAGGCTCAAGGCTCAAGGCTCAAGGCTCAAGGCACAAGGCTCAAGGCTCAAGGCTCAAGGCTCAAGGCTCAAGGCGTAAGGGTCAAGAGTCAAGGCTCAAGTCTCAAGTTTTAAGACTCAAGGCTCATGGCTCAAGGCTGAAGGCTCAAGGCTCAAGTTTCAACGCTCAAGGCTCAAGACTCAAGGTTCAAGTAACAAGGCTCAATGCTCAAGGCTCAAGGCTCAAGGCACAAGGCTCAAGGGTCAACGCTCAAGGGTCAACGGTCAAGGGTCAAGGCTCAAGGCTCAACGCTCAAGGGTCAAGGCTCAAGGATCAACTCTCAACGCTCAATGCTCAACGCTCAACGCTCAACGCTCAACGCTTCATTGTCAACGCTCAAGGATCAAGGCTCAAGTGTCAATGCTCAAGACTCAATGCTCAAGGCTCAACGCTGGCTCAACGCTCAAGGGACAAGGCTCGAGGCTCAAGGCTCAAGTCCAAGGCTTAAGTCCAAGGCTCAAGGCTCAAGGCTCAAGGCTCAAGGCTCAACTCTCAAGGCTCAAGGCTCAAGGCGTTAGTGTCAAGAGTCAAGGCTCAAGTCTCAAGTTTTAAGACTCAAGGCTCATGGCTCAAGGCTGAAGGCTCAAGGCTCAAGGCTAAAGTTTCAACGCTCAAGGCTCAAGGCTCAAGGTTCAAGTAACAAGGCTCAATGCTCAAGGCTCAAGGCACAATGCTCAAGGCTCAAGGGTCAACGCTCTAAGGTCAACGCTCAAGGGTCAAGGCTCAAGGCTCAAGGCTCAAGGCTAAAGGCTCAAGGCTCAAGGCTTAAGGCTCCAGGCTCAAGGCTCAACGCTCAAGGCTCAAGGCTCAACACTCAATGCTCAACGCTCAACGCTCAATGCTTCATGGTCAAGGCTCAAGGCTCAAGGATAGAGGCTCAAGGGTCAATGCTCAAGGGTCATGGGTCATAGCTCAAGGATCAAGGCTCAAGGCTCAAGGCTCAAGGCTCAAGGCTCAAGGCTCAAGGCTCAAGGCGCAAGGGTCAAGTGTTAAGGCTTAAGTCTCAATTTTAAGGCTCAAGGATCATGGCTCAAGGCTCAAGGCGTAATGCTCAAGGCTCAAGGCTAGAGGATCAAGGCTCAAGGCTCAAGGCTGAGGGCTCAAGGTAGAAGGCTCGAGGCTAAAGGCTAAAGGCTCAAGGCTCAAGGCTCAAGGCTCAAGACGCAAGGCTCAAGGCGCAAGGGTCAAGTGTTAAGGCTCAAGTCTCAAGTTTTAAGGCTCAAGGATCATCGCTCAAGGCTCAAGGCGCAATGCTCAAGGCTCAAGGCTAGAGGATCAAGGCTCAAGGATCAAGGCGCAATGCTCAAAGGTCAAGGCTCAAGGCTCAAGGGCCAAGGCTCAAGGCTTAAAGCTCAAGGCATAACTCTGAAGGCTCAAGGCTCAAGGCTCAAGGCTCAAGGCTCAAGGCTCAAGGCTCAAGGCTCAAGGCTCAAGGCTCAAGGCTCAAGGCTCAAGGCTCAAGGCTCAAGGCTCAAGGCTCAAGGCTCAAGGCTCGAGGCTCAAGGCTCAAGGCTCATGGCTCAAGGCTCAAGGCTCAATGCTCAAGGGTCAATGCTCAAGGGACAAGGCACGAGGCTCAAGGCTCAAGGCTCAAGGCTCAAGGCTCAAGGCTCAAGGCTTAAGGCTCAAGGATCAATGCTCAAGGCTCAAGAAGCAAGGCTCAAGGCGCAAGGGTCAAGTGTTAAGGCTTAAGTCTCAAGTTTTAAGGCTCAAGGATCATGGCTCAAGGCTCAAGGCGCAATGCTCAAGGCTCAAGGCTAGAGGATGAAGGTTCAAGGCTCAAGGCGCAATGCTCAAGGGTCAAGGGTCAAGGCTCAAGGCCCAAGGCTCAAGGCTCAAGGCTCAAGGCTCAAGGCGCAAGGCTCAAGGCTCAAGGCTCCCGGCTTAAGGCTCAAGGGTCAAGGGTCAAAGGCTCAAGGCTTAAGGCTCCAGGCTCAAGGCTCTAGGCTCGACGCTCAAGGCTCCAGGGTCCAGGCTCAAGGCTCCAGGCTCAAAGGCTCAAGGCTCAAGGATCAAGGCTCAAGTCCAAGGCTCAATGCTCTATGCTGAAGGCTCAAGGCTCAAGTCCAAGGCTCAAGGGACAAGGCTCGAGGCTCAAGGCTCAAGTCCAAGGCTCAAGGCTCAGGGGTCAAGGGTCAAGGCTCAAGGCTCGAGGCGCAAGGGTCAAGTGTTAAGGCTCAAGTCTCAATTTTAAGGCTCAAGGATCATGGCTCAAGGCTCAAGGCGCAATGCTCAAGGCTCAAGGCTAGAGGATCAAGGCTCAAGGCTCAAGGCTGAAGGCTCAAGGTACAAGGCTCGAGGCTCGAGGCTCAAGGCTCAAGGCTCAAGGCTCAAGGCTCAAGGCTCAAGGCTCAAGGCTCAAGACGCAAGGCTCAAGGCGCAAGGGGTTCCCATATTCCTTGCTCCAAAAAACGAAAACCCTAGCCCCCCTTACTCCCTCCATTCGGCCGAAACATAGGAAGAACACAAATGTTCTTCAATTGTTCTTCGTGTTCTTCGTGTTCTTCATAATTCTTGAAGATCCAAGTTCATTGCATCAACCAACTAGAAGGTTTCTCGTTGTGTTCATCATCAGTGGACTATCTTAAGCAATCAACAAGGTATGTTTTGAGAAAACCCTTTCTCCCTTCTCCCCTCTTGGCCGAATTCGAACCCAAGATCCCAATCCTTTAGGGTTTAAGGATTGAATTTAATCCCACTTCCTCTTCTAGGGATTAAATTAGCTAGATGGTTTTAACCGGTCAAGAACAAGTTCATGTTCTTGGTCAGTGTGGTTCGAACCAAGCAATTTAGGAGGTTGACCCAAGTGGTCAATCAGTGACAGTGAAACCCTACAGTGGTATCAGAGCGTTGGTTTAGAAATCTAAACTAGATTAACATTGTTTGTTTAATTTTATTAAAGTTTTTTTTTGTTCCATCTTCTTCTTCTCCTTCTAAAATCACGAATTAGGGTTAGAACCCTAGGACCAAGTACATTAAACTAGTCTAGTTTAATTGGTCAAAAGGATTCTAGAAAAACCCTAGAAAATTCGTGTAGGGTAAAAGAACCCTAGGATCAAGTATGTTAAACAAGAGTTGTTTAATTGATCAAAAGGCTTCTTTTTTCCTAACCCTAGCTAATTTTCGGAAATCCTAGAACCCTAGGATCAAGAACATCAAAGTTCTTGATCAAGAGGATTCTTTCCTTAATTACATGATCTTCAAAATCTAGGATCAAGTGTATTAAACCAAGTTTTGGTTTGATTGATCAAGAAAAATGATTCTTTCCTTTTTCTCAAAGATTTCGAAATCTAGTAGGTTCCTTGGACACCAAGTTTGTTAAACTAGCCTAGTTTAATTGGTGGAAAAGTTCCGTAGATCTAAAGGAATTTTTCGAAACCCTAGTTGTACCCTAGGATCAAGAACATTAAACTAGTATAGTTTAATTGGTTATGAATTAATTAAGATAATAATCTAATACCTAGATAATTAAACAAGTTCATATTTAATATGTTTAATTATTATTTTAGTAGATTTATTAAGACTAGTTCTTTAAACCTAGAAATCTAGACAAAGTTTATTGTCTATAAGGTTTAAATTAAAAAGTTTAAATAAATCTATTAGGGTTATAATCCATCTTAGAATTTAAACAAAGTTTATTGTTTAAATAGGATTGATTAGAATTAATTGTTGATAAATAATGTTTTTTGGTCAAGAAAGTCAAAACCCTAGTTTTGATTGATCAAGAACAAGATTAGGGTTTAACTAATTAATGAGAATTAAAAGAAGTGTTAATCTCTAGTTCAAGAAATTAACAAGATGTATTTATTTATATTTATGTATTATGTTTCAAATTTTAAATATTTAAAAGATCAAATGAATTTTAATAAATAAAGTAGTTTATACGTATTTTAATTAGTTCAAGTTAAAATACATATATATTAGATGTAATATTCTTATTAGAATGATTACAAGTTTATTTTAAAAGTAAATATATATGTATGTATATTAAATACAAGATTAAATGGAACATTAAAAGATAATGTTATTTTGATCTTTAAGGATAATAATATTACTAGTCATTGTGTAAGTTAATTATATAATTAAAACTAGAAAGTACAAAGTTATGATTCCACTATAACTAGAAATTGTACTAGTTGAGATTATATGATAAACTAGAAATATACAAAGTTATATATTAGTATTATAAGGTGTATAAAGTTATAAGTTATTATAACTAGATAATTATACAAGTATAATATAAGTATTTTACAAGTCATGTAATATACTAGATTAATGATCAAGTATAAATAACAAGTATAAGTACCAAGCTGAAGGTGTCTTCTTGTTCTTGCTGTCGGACACAATCTGCACCCAGCAGTTAACGTTGAGTTGAATCTCCGATTCAACTCCACTTGGAGATTTGTTATGGTTTGGTTTGTGGCGACAAATGATCTCGGCTTGGTACTCGGTCATCCACTTTGTGCTCACAATCACACTCGGCCCTCTCGTGGCGATAACAACGAGTTTCTATGGGAACACCTTCCCGCACAGTTCTATTACATGATCACTTAATATAATTTACACCAGAAAAACTTTTATTTTTATCAGTCCTCGCCAAGAATGATATCTCAAGGTCCTCTGCTCTATGGGACATCAGTTTGTTTTAAAACAAAATAAAAAAAATTTAGCGGTTCGCAACGCTATCAATCACTACACAAACAAGCACAATATTCTCAAGAAATGTTTTTATCACACAGAAATCTAAATAGTAGGCAACTCATGTCTCACACTCAATTTGCATATATTCAAATGCACTTATCTCAAATCTCTACGACTTGTTTTTAGCTCACGCAAGCTATATTATCAATTTAAACTTAAATTTCGTTTTAATGACTTCTCACCAGTCAACACAATGTATACATTTTCTCGATTTTATGATTTTTCACGTGATCAAATTTAATTATCAGACTACTCGAACCGATAATTTCTCTTTTAAGATGCGTTATTAGTTCTCTTGTTAACCCATATCTAACAATCTCTTGTTAACTCTTTTTAACACTACTCGCTTAACTTATTTTAACGATATTTATCAACGCGATTAATGATTTTATCATTTGGCTCGTTAATTATTTTCTCGCTTTATTCTCATTTAAATTGTCTCTTGATCAATTTGTCCAAAATTCCACTCATTTTTTTTAAGTCTCAAACGCCTCCATTTAATATTTTTTCTTCACTTGGTTAATTAATCAACTCGATAATTCTCATGCACTTAATTACTTAGCTATTTTCTCGTTCTCAATATAAAGTTTTCTCATTACTTTATATATTTATTGGTTTCTTGATTTAGAAACACATAGTATTTAAATATATTTTTATTATTTGATACATTTATATTTTTCTCGTTTGCTCATTTTAATAATTATTCTCGATTTAATAAGTACTCAATAAAGATTAAAATTTGGTGATATTCAATTTAATATTTTAACTTGATAATCACCTTAGTTCAAATTTAATAAATTGTTTATAAATAAAATTTTCCTCATTTGATTTTTTTTAATAATTTATTCGTTTACTTGATTTATTAGTTTCTTATAGCTCGGTAATTTCTCAGTAATAATAAAATTTTCCACATAATTTATTATGGCGATCTTCTCATGACCGACTCATTAACCAATATTCTTATTATTCTAAGTTTAAAATTTCTCGATTTATGAATTTCTTACAACTTGATAATTATACCATTACATGAAATTAATTATTCTTCATTATTCTTATAAATACTCTAATCACATGCGCATATATCTATCACTCAACACAATAATTTGGCTCCACAATGTTCTCAACTGGAATTTTATAATTTTCTCATAATAGTGTTTTCCTCAATTAACTCGATTTGAATAATTCATAATAAATTCTCCTATTTTAATAACCTCTTATCATCTCATTATTTTCTCATATGAATAGTTTCTCGATTTAAAAGTTACTCGTATAAACTCTCTAGCCAATAATATGAATATATATGCTCATAACAATAACACACAACAAAAAAAATCTCTTGGTAAATCTCTTAATTTACTCCTACTCAACTCCACTTGGAGAAAACTCGTCCCCGAGTTTGGAATTGGCACTCAAAATCTCATAGAACTCGTTACGAACTCTCGATAGTTCGGTTCATTGATTCGCATTGGGTTTTCTCAATTATAACTCTTCTCTATCGTTGTCTCATTAACAATTAGTCATTTGATGATTTCTCATAAGTCAAGCTCGTTAAATTTATTAGCACCACTAATCTTTATTTCGCGTTACACATTCGCGATTATTTCTTGTTCAAATCTGAGTTTTAAATTCTCATTTTAGCTTACTCATAGCGTGTTTGGTATTGTTATAACCATGTAACAATTTGTCGTTAAATAGAATTCTCATTTCATTCGTAGTGAACAAATCTCGTAAATTTTCTTTTGTCAATTAACTCATTAATTAACTTTGAATAACCAGTTATATTTATTCGGCACAACTATTTATTAGATCAAACATTTTGACTCAAATTAGTAGATACTTATAACTTTAAATGTAATTTCCCATTTAATTCGTTTAAATAAACGTTCATTCATCTCTTGATTTATTAATTTATCATAATTCATAATTTCTCGCTCAAAACGAATTACTTATTCTCCATTTCCAAACATTTAATTTACTTCTACATTACCAAGATAACAATTTATCATTAATGAATCTTACTCAATTTGGTGTAATAAACCTTCACTTGATTTGTTTGGATAACTCCTTATCACTTAACATTTTTCTTATTTTCTCATTTATTTTGCTTTAACGATTGCTCAATCGTTCTCGATAACTCAATTAAATCATTTAACGAATTCAACCCAATTTGGTTTATTAGTCTCCCTCTTGACATGTTTTGATAACTCTTTATCAATTCGTGTTTGATGATTCTCTTATTCAATTGATTGCACTTTTTATCATAAATCTCTTGTAGTGATTTAATTTTCTACTTATATAAAATAATTGAGGGTTTTAATGATACTTAGATGCTTGATGAATGGTCTCCTTGAATATCTTTCGAAACATAGGCATGAGTCCTGTGCGTATAATAATAGGGGCCCTCTATTATTATCCGCACCTACCCCTGTCATGGTTTCGAGCCAGTTTCAAAAAAAAAAATTCCACGATCTCCCATCCTGGCCACATAATCAAGTAGTTCACAACAATACATATTGTATATGGTATATATACATATATAGTCGTACAATTCACGCTCATCTCGAGTTAATTTTATTTTATTCTCTTAGTAATCAATGTCACTCGCGACGTTTTTAATAAACCATATAACTCATAAATAAGTACTAGAGGCATAAGGTCATCGTGATGCGCCGTTTCTCGATTTGGATTTGGACTCATTTTAAAAACACTTTTGAAAAACTCATTTTGAAAACTCGCGCTTCGACTTGAGTTTGGAATCCACCCCTTGTGAACCCAATTCTCTCAAGGCAGAGCTCTGATACCAACTTGTAACATCCCAAAAATCAAAGGAAATTTAAAATTTTTAATTAATAAAACATATTAATTTTCTCAAAGTACAAGTAACTCAAAGGTCCCTAATTCATTGATCAAAATATAAAACCGTCTCGTGGTTTAAATGCGGAATAATTAAAGGTTTTGAAAACAAAACATGTTTGACTCGAAATAAATGTTTTAATCCAAATCCATAAATATAAAAATAGAAACGCGGCTCATCAACCATTGACCTTCCCTTTGCCCTTGCTAGTACCTGTAAAATGGGAGGAGTGATTGGGGTCAGCCACCGCTGAGTGAATAATATCAAAATAAACAAGTAATTACAAACAACTCAAGCCACATAAGTGATCCCTAGAGACTCTACTCAATTCTCAATTGCTCAAGTTTATTTTCTCAGATTTTAAATTTATATAGCGCGCCGGTGTGACTTGGGCTGAGAGATCAACCTCGACCCGCCTCACACCACTCAAGGCTCAACACCTGTACTCTTCGGTGTTGAGTCAAAACGTCTGGCACCAGTACTCTTCGGTGCCAAGATAACTTAAGTATATTATGTTTAATGTTTTAACTCAAGAACTCAAAACTCAGATAACTCAGGCTCCAGATAACTCAAATCGCAGATAACTCAAATCACAGATAACTCAAATAAATCACCCAATCAGTACTCAAGCTCAATTAACAAGACAATTCATAACATATAGCACATAATCATGAATCGAAAGTAAGTACAAGTTTATAGTGAGATTACCCACCTCGAATAACCGTAAGCTCCTAAATATCCTCGGTACTGAAGAGCGTCTCTAACCGGTCCTAGAAGGTCCTACAATGTACAAGGAAGCTCGGGTTAGGATTAGACTCAAAGGTTGTTTGAGCAGAAACTAAACAGCATACAGCACTTTCGCGGGAACGGCTATAACTCTCAAACCGCTAACTAGATATTATTCAAATTTTTATAGTAGTTAAATGACTCAGAGGACTACAATTTTACAGAAGACTTCGGAAGCTAGATCCAAACAGAAAAGGCTCAAAACAGGCTCGCGAGACAGAATAGCTGAACCGAAAACTATCCAGCGAAGGTTTACTAAAACATCAATAACTTTTAAATCGTAAATCAGATTTACGAGCCATCAGCGTCGTTGGAAAGAGGTCTCACAAACCTAGAAACCAGCAAGGGCCAAAAATCCAGAGACGTATCTTAAGTGTGACAAAAACGGACTTAAACCCAGACTATAGTTTCTGCCCAAAATCTAGCATGACGTTAAAAACCCGTTTTAATTCCTGACATCAACCGTTTATTCCCGAGACACCCGACAGTCCCGAAACTTATTTTTAATCTCAGAAAATGTTTACTATAAATCTGATTAATTTGTTTAAGAAAATGATTTGGTTTAGAAATGAAGAACCCTACGGGTTCGGTTTCCGGTTTTATTTTCGGTTTATAAATCATTTATCAAATCTTGCCATCATTAACCAACCCGACATTATATAATTCAGTGACCGAAAGTTTGAAACCCAAAAAAAAAATCCAGAATGGTGACTCGCAATAAATAAAACTTAGGCCCGAAACAAATCACAAAATAATTTAAACGATCAAGAGTTGACAACCAAACCGAACCCTCAATGGTCCGGTCACAAATTCTACATCGCCTACAACCTACAACAAACTGAGTTAGGCCTTAGAGAACACAAAGATTACATAGCCGAGTTCACAACAGAGAGAAAGCTACCGAATTAGGGAACTAACTCGTCCCGGAAACAATTCTGTTTGAGGGCTCGGTCAAAACAGAATCCAACACTTCATGTTCGTTATGTATACTCGATCCACAACCTCGACGGCTTCGTAATCTGCTCGCTAGCTACCTGCTCTATCTCATCGGCAATTCCCTTGCTCAAACTCCACCACACATGACAAGTAACAACCCGATTAAATGGTGCAATGAAAGAATAGATAATAAACACTACACCTTACCGAATTGATATCCTCCACACGAACAGAAACGGAAAGGAAAACAGGGCCGGAATGAAATTACTACCAAAACTGCACACGTAAAGCTTGGTGTCGATTCTACAAATCTGTACGCCCGTACGTTTGTTGGCATGATCGCTAAATCGGGACACAATCTTTAATCCCTTCTCTGCTCCACATACGACTGCTTAATGGCCAGACCAAAACCCGAAACGTAATATGCAATAATCAGTTAACAATTGGATCGGAAAAGAGGAACAAAAAGAGAGATGATTTAAAATCGTTACCAACAGTCCCTTGAAAACCCGATATGGTAGAAGTGAGTTAAACTAGAAATCACATGGACTTTTTCTCAACCACAAATTGATCATCCCTGCTCCACCGCCATTTGATCACCATAAACAATATACTTCCACTTTAAAATGAGAGGTGCCAGCTAGCTTGAAATTATCTCGAAGATGTACACACTTAATTTATTCTTATGGGATTGCTTGTGAACAACGGCTCCCACCTTTTGTTCATAACTTGCCGATAACTCACAACCCTTACAATCATCTCCATCTCCATCTCGAGCGGCGGACGAACAAATAAGCAATAAATAATTAGGGGTTTATGGGTTTTAATACAAGGGTTAAGGTTATGACTCAAGCCCGTAAGGATTCTCTAGCCCAAAGATTATCTGACAATTGGCCCGACACCATTAAAACTCGCAAAACAAAAGATTAGACTTTAGCCTTCGGCCGGCCCAACTCAAAAGAATACCACTCAACTCTTATAATTAACTAGTCGGTCAAAACACGTGACGAACTATTTAATCTCATTCAATAAAATACAAACGTCTATTAAATTATAAAGTAACCAAATAATTAAACGTCTATTTAATTAAGTTTAATTACGTATATAACGTCTGATAAGAAATGAACCGTCTAATTTCATTATCATTAAATACTAATTATTTCTTTTAAAATTAAATATCACAATTAAATTAACATTATTTAATTACTACAAATTTCAGGGCGTTACAGATTCAATGGCCATGGTTATGGGTTATCGACACCTATTACTTGTAAAATGGATATCTATAGGCTATTAGTCATGGCTAGTAGTTATAATGGTTCAAGGGCCATCGATATGAGTTATGGACATGTAGTGGTTATAATGGTTCAATGGCTTTGGTTATGGGTTATGGACACCTATTACTTGTAAAATGGATACTGTAGGCTATTGGTAATGGCTACTAGTTATAATGGTTCAAGGGCCATCAGTATCAGTTATGGGCATATAGTGGTTATAATGGTTCAAGGGCCATGGTTATGGGTTATGGACACCAATTACTTTTAAAATAGATATCGATAGGCTATTGGTCATGGCTAGTAGTAATAATGGTTCAAGGGCCATCGGTATGAGTTATGGACATCTAGTGGTTATAATGGTTCAAGGGCCATGGTTATGGGTTATGGACATCAAGTGGTTATAATGGTTCAAGAACCATGGTTATGGGTTATGGACACCTATTACTTGTAAAATGGATATCTGTAGGCTATTGTACATGGCAAGTAGTTATAATGGTTCAAGGGCCATGGTTATGGGTTATGGACCCCTATTACTTGTAAAATTGATATCTATAGGCTATTGGTCATGGCTAGTACTTATAATGGTTCAAGCTCCATCAGTATCAGTTATGGACATCAAGTACCATATAATGGTTCAAGAACCATGGTTATGGGTTATGGATACCTATTACTTGTAAAATGGATATCTATAGGCTATTAGTCATGGCTAGTAGTTATAATGGTTCAAGGGCCATCAGTATCAGTTATGGACATCTAGTGGTTAAAATGGTTCAAGGACCATGGTTATGGGTTATGGACACCTATTACTTGTAAAATGGATATCTATTGCTATTGGTCATGGCTAGTAGTTATAATGGTTCAAGGGCCATCGGGATCAGTTATGGGCATCTAGTGGTTATAATTGGTTCAAGGGCCATCGGGATCAGTTATGGGCATCTATTGGTTATAATTGTTCAAGGGGCATGGTTATGGGTTATGGACACCTATTACTTTTAAAATGGATATCTACAGGCTACTGGTCATTGCTAGTAGTTATAATGGTTCAAGGGCCATCAGTATCAGTTATGGACATCTAGTGGTTATAAAGGTTCAAGGACCATGGTTATGGGTTATGGACACCTATTACTTGTAAAATGGATATGTATAGGCTATTGGTCATGGCTAGTAGTTATAATGGTTCAAGGGCCATCAATATGAGTTATGGATATGTAGTGATTATAATGATTCAATGGCCTTGGTTATGGGTTATGGGTGCCTATTACTTGTAAAATGCATATCTATAGGCTATTGCTCATGGCTAATAGTTATAATGGTTCAAGGGCGATAGATATGAGTTATGGACATCTAGTGGCTATAATGGTTCAAGGGCCATGGTTATGGGTTTTTTTTTGGGTAAGGGATCACCCTGGCTAAATATATTAATTACCAACACAATGTACAAAAGGAATGTGGCGGAAAACCACATTACTGCAAGCAACACGCTTGACAACCAAAAACAAAACAAACTAAGCTTACGACAACCCCATAAGCACAATTAACAAGCAAGCTTTAGAACAAGCAAAAACAAGAGTCGGCTTAAACTACAAACCGACACACCAACTAAAAAGACTACTCCCTATATGTAGAAAGGTTCCATCTAGCAAGCAATTGTTGCACACGAGTTGAATCTTGTTTAAACTTCAAGGTGATGAGCTTTAACCGGACATTAGAACAAATCTCCTCATACACCTGCGTGTGGGGTTTAGACTTCTTTTTGAACAGTCTCGCATTACGTTCTAACCAAATATGATAAGTAGTAGCACCAAGTAAAATACGTGAAATTACACTTTTTGCAGATCGACCACTGGAAATAGGAATAATATGGTTAATAATATCAGCTAAAACCGGCGGGATATCATCCATACCCACTAACATCCGCACCTTATACCAAATAGCTGAAGTGTAGCAACATTCAAAGAACAAATGACTATGTGAGTCAGGAACCGTACCACATAGAGGGCATTTTAAACTGGTAACATCAATGTCAGGGCTTATATCCCACTGACGCAGCAGGTCTTGGGTTTTTAGCCGGTTATTGACGACAAGCCACATATGGAAGGCATGACGGGGAATGCAGTGAGCGAACCACACGACCATTTGCCATGGCACAATATTGTCTCTGGTTCTGATAGAATTCCACGCAAGGGACACCGAAAACGTTTTATCATTCCCACTTGCATCTCGCCAAACAATGATATCTTTGCTTCCCGTCACAATTTGAGGAACTGGAATTTGAGATATAGTAGGAAACCGTTGAAACCAGTCACTCGGCCAAATCCAGCTACCATTCACAAGAAGGTTATGAACCTTATCCTGCAAAGAAAAACCTGCACTATAAACATCTCGAGGTGTTAGATACTGAATTAGTGGACTATCCACACACCAATTGTCAAACCATATCGATATAGATTTCCCGTCCCGCACAATGTGCCATAAGAAGGGACGAATACTATTTCTGATTTGAAGAAGCTTCCTCCATGTCCAAGTCATAATACCCGAGCTGGAAACGTCCCATAAACTCCGACCTCTTAGTTTATAAGAATGTATCCATTTAACCCACAACGACTCTTTGTTAGAAATAATGCTCCATATATGATAGGCCATAAGGGCAGTGTTAAAATCCTGCATTTTGCGAATACCTAGCCCGCCCTCACATTTAGGCTTACAAACTACCTCCCAAGACACTTTTGCTTTTCCATTTTTCATGTCACCTTGGCACCAAAGGAACCCTCGCATTAGTTTTTCCAGCTCATTTGTGACACGGGTAGGCAATATGAACACAGAAGCCCAATACGTATGCATGTTCGATAGAACGGACATGATAAGCTGCAGCCTTCCCGCAAAAGAGAGGAATTTGTTCTTCCAATCATTGATTCTTTTCTCCAATTTTTCAACAAGAATTTTGCAATCCCTATATTTTAAGCGAGATGAAATAAGCGGAACGCCCAAATATTTAACCGGTAAGGTACCTTCCTCAAACGGCATCAGCTGCAGAATATCATTGCGAATTAAAGTTGGAACATTGCAGAAGAAAACCGTGCTTTTAGGGATGCTCGGAACCAGCCCAGACACTTCTTTAAATTCGTTCATTGAGTCTAAAATAAGTTGGACAGAAACAACATTCCCCCGAGCAAAAAGGAAAAGATCATCCGCAAAGCACAAATTGATATTCTTTTGTTGCTCACAGCCTTTATGATACTTGAAATCCGGATTCACCCTAACCCTTCGCTGAATAATAAGAGACAGAATTTCCATAACTAGGGTAAACAGATAAGGAGACATAGGGTCCCCTTGTCTTAAACCCCTTTTGCCCAAAAACCAGCCATGAACGTCACCATTTATGCATATAGAAAAAGAAGGAGAAGTAACGCATTCCATAATCCAGCTAATTAGTTTAGGGTGAAGCCCAAAACCACATAAAATAGCTCGAAGGAACGACCAATCTACCGTGTCATACGCCTTCTGAATATCCACCTTGAACGCACACCTAAGAACACCATATTGTACATGGTAGTTATGCATAAGCTCTTGAGTAAGAAGGATATTGTCTGAAATGCGCCGTCCCGGAATAAACGCAGATTGATTAACTCCAACAATATCCCCAAGAGCATCAGTGAGCCTATTAGTGATGATTTTACTATTGCATTTATATATAACATTGCAGCATGAGATAGGCCTATAATCTGTGGTTTTTGACGGAGTTGTAATTTTAGGGATCAATGCCAAAATAGTATGATTAACCTCTTTAAGAAGTTTACCATTGTCAAAAAACGCTCGGACTGCAGAACACAACTCATGACCCACGATATCCCACGCTTTTTTAAAAAACAAAGCCGTAAACCCATCAGGACCGGGCGCTTTATCATTCCCAATAGCGAACACAACACTCTTAATTTCCTCCACAGTTACTTCCCGAACCATATATGCTGCCTTAGTCGGATCTATGGTGTTGGGAAATAAATCATGAGTGTCCAACGGTGACACATTTCCTGCAACACCTAGGAAGTTTTTGTAATGGTTAACAAATGCAGCAGCCACATCTTTTCCTTCATACATAATATTTGACCCATCCGTAATAACATCGATTCTGTTCCTGTCGCATTTACTTTTAACAATATTATGGAAGTAGGCTGAATTAGAGTCACCCACCCTTAACCACTCTATTTTAGATTTTTGCTTTAGAAAATGCTCTTCATCTAACACTGCAGCTTTGTAAGCAATTAAGTAATTTGCTTCCTCCTCCCGCAATCTCGGGCAGTGTGGACTTTCATCTATGGCAGCCTGAGCTGCATCGAGCTCAACACGAAGAAATTTAACTTTAGAGTGCAGGTTTCCTTGGTCCTTTAGAAACTTTCGAAGAGGAGATTTCGCTTCTTTCAATCTTTTAACCACCCAATACATTGCGCACCCCTTAATTCTGGTCTTCCAAGCGTTAGCCACAATATCCCTAAAACCGTCCTTTTCAGCCAAGAAATTATAAAATTTGAAAGGTTTGGGCTGAAATTTTGCGACATCCGGGATGCGCAAGATACACGGAGTATGATCTGATATACGATACGGGTGAAAGATAGCCAAGGAACTTGGGAAGATATCAATGAATTTCTGGTTACCCATGATACGATCAATTTTCTTCAGAGTACCATTGGAGCCTTGAGGTTTTTGGTTCCACGTAAAATGGAGACCCGTGCCATTGATGTCCATTAACCCTGCGTAGTTGACACACTCCCGAAATTCTCGCATGGCAATATTAGGCTGATATCCACCACAAGAGTGGTCTTCAATATTAAGCGAAGCGTTAAAATCACCCATAATGACCCATGGTTTATCAGCCATAAGTGTGCTATGAGCGTTCAAATTCTGCCATAACGCCCTTCGGTCTATGTAAGACGTGGCCGCATAAATAAAAGAGCAGAAACAAGATTTTCTATCTGTTTTTGTCACAATTTGGACATGTATGACCTGATTTGACTGGCCTAAAATCATAACTTCCACCAAGTTGTCATCCCAACCGAGAATGATACGAGAACCTTTGTCACACAAATGGCCATTTGACGACCACTTCCATCGAGCACAAACCTTATTGCACACTTCATAAACCTCTACAACATTTACATGTGATTCTAGAATGGCACAAATACTCAAATGGTTATCTACAACCACCTGACGAACCTCTTTTTGTTTAGGGGAGCGATTCAGACCCCTTATATTCCATGAAGCAAGACTGAACATTAAAAACCTCATCAGAGGGAGTGCTTGCCCCCTTTTTTGACCCCACAGCTGAAGAGGCCATAAAATTAGCAGTTTCGTTGTTTATATCAGCTACTTCCTCATCATCCTCCACTGGGTTATTAAAGACATCAAATCCATTTGAAAGCGGGAGATTAAAGGATTTGGACTTGTCCGAGGCACCCTCCTTACGTGAAACAGTAGGTCTAGCATGGTGTATGTTGTTCACACCATCTACACTATTACTGTTATCACTCGGAAACGTGCGCTCAAGGCTAATAGTAGGTGGAGCATGATACATATGATCATCAACACTATTACCATTGGCGTCCACACTGGATTTCAGCCGCTTATCAGGATGAACAATAGGTGTAGCATTTTCTACACTATTACTGTTCATATTCGAGCTAGAAGTACCTGTTTTTCGCCCCCCGTCCTTACTTACAATAGGTGTTACATAATGCTGCTCCCCTTTATTTACACTATTACTGTAAGTGTGTTGTTTACCCGCATCATTTCCGTCTACACCCGAGCCGGCTCCATCCTTCTGATTTATAGGTTGACGAACATTAGTGTTGACTTGACTAACGTTTGTATTATTTGTGTTGCTTCCCTTAGGCCGGTACTGAAAGTTTGATCGAGGTGTCATCTTACGGTTTTTATTTCCAACGAATTGGAAACCATCATCCACCACTTTGACTTTTGTTTGCTTATTCATTTCATGTTTTGGGCAGCCCTCAATTGTGTGACCAAACAGTTTACAAGTAGAACAACGGGGAGGTTTCCATTCATATTCCAGATGAATCTTGTCTTTTGACATACCCGGACCATCCATTGATGGTATTGCTATCACAAGAGACTCCCTAAGATCAGTTTCTGAATCAATCTCAATCAGTGCCCTAGCAAAACTGCTACGGCCCCATGATTCAGCACACATCTTACTAGAATAAGAGTCTAACATCTTTGGTGTACCTATCTTAGACGCAATCAGACTTAAACCGTCATTAGTGAATGCAGCCATTGGAACATCATGAAATTTTACCCAAATAGGAATTTTTGTAAGGTCTTCTTTGGTTAAGGTTGCATTAGAGGACCATTTCTTAAGGATGATCGGGTTATTGCGAATCATCCATGGTCCATTTTCAAGCACATCTTCCACACCCTTTTGAGTGTCAAACTTAAAGAAATAGAAGCCCTTTGCGTTCATCATCACTCTGTTCAGCCCGAACTTACTCCATACATTCTTGACATAGTACTCCACGATTGGGAAAGCTATGCGTTTGCCCAGGAAGTAACCATACAAAGTATTCGAAAACCTTTTTGCTACTTCTTTAACAGATTCAATGGGTATAACAACATCTATGTCCCCAGCAGCCTCAGGAGCATCAATCTTTCGAAAGTTAACCTTTGTGGCAGCTCCCATACTACTAGTAACAGAGGCATAAGATGGCTTCTGGTGAACATCTTCCTTGGTACCAGACACAGAAGCATTATGAATCTGTTTTGATGCTTGTGACGAAACTGGAGGTTTAGGTATTTGTGGAACATTTTCCGAACTTTGCTTACATTCCACCCCTACGGAAAGGATGGAACCACGAACAGCACTACGTGGTATAATAACATTCCCTGATTTGCCCAGAACTTTCCCATCGATATTCTTTAACTTATCTGCAAAATTAGAAGGCTTTTGCGCTGGATCATGTGTATCTTCTGCCATGATGAATGCAGGTTAAAGCATGCAACTAGAACCCTAGCCGCAGCCTTAAAATCTTCGCCAAATCAGAAATAAATCTCTAACAATCAAATAATAATTACAAATTCCAGAAAACGGCAAGCTTTGATTCCAAGAAACAAATATCGTCCACCAAGAAGGGTTTTAAAAATCAGAAATCAGAAAACTTAACAATCCGAATCAGAAACAAACGAACGTAAAAGCTAGCAATAAACGAACGTAGGGTTGTTTTTGAGAGGGTTTAAGAAGAAAAACGAACGTAGGGTTCTTTTTGAGTGAAAACGGCCGTAGGGTATTGATTCACAATCTCTAATGGAAAAAACCGTGATCTTCACAATATAATCCAGCAATTATGTAAATGATTGAAAGATTATAGATGAATACCAAGAACCAAAAATGAATCAGAAGAGAGATTGAAGAACCAGCCGTCGAAAACCACAATTCAGAAGTCGCCAACCTTGAGAGAAAAAGTCAACAAGTCAACGCCCACATCATGGTTATACCATGGTTATGGGTTATGGACACCTATTATTTGTAAAATGGATATCTATAGGCTATTGGTCATGGCTAGTACTTATAATGGTTCAAAGGCCATCAGTATCAGTTATGGACATCTAGTGGTTATAAAGGTTCAAGGACCATGGTTATGGGTTATGGACACCTATTACTTGTAAATGGATATCTATAGGCTATTGGTCATGGCTAGTAGTTATAATGGTTCAAGGGCCATCGGTATGAGTTATGGACATCTAGTGGTTATAATGGTTCAAGGGCCATGGTTATGGGTTATGGACACGTATTACTTGTAAAATGGATATGTATAGGCTATTGGTCATGTTTAGTAGTTATAATGGTTCAAGGGCCATCAGTATCAGTTATGGACATCTAGTGGTTATAATGGTTCAAGGATCATGGTTATGGGTTATGGACACCTATTACTTGTAAAATGTATATCTATAGGCCATTGGTCATGGCTAGTAGTTATAATGGTTCAAGGGCCATCGATATGAGTTATGGACATGTAGTGGTTATAATGGTTCAATGGCCTTGGTTATGGGTTATGGACACCTATTACTTGTAAAATGGATACTATAGGCTATTGGTAATGGCTACTAGTTATAATGGTTCAAGGGCCATCAGTATCAGTTATGGGCATATAGTGGTTATAATGGTTCAAGGGCCATGGTTATGGGTTATGGACACCATTTACTTTTAAAATAGATATCGATAGGCTATTGGTCATGGCTAGTAGTAACAATGGTTCAAGGGCCATCGGTATGAGTTATGGACATCTAGTAGTTATAATGGTTCAAGGGCCATGGTTATGGGTTATGAACACCTATTACTTGTAAAATGGATATGTTATAGGCTATTGGTCATGGCTAGTAGTATAATGGTTCAAGGGCCATCAGTGTCAGTTATGGACATCAAGTGGTTATGATGGTTCAAGGACCATGGTTATGGGTTATGGACACCTATTACTTGTAAAATGGATATCTACAGAATATTGGTCATGGCTAGTAGTTATAATGGTTCAAGGGCCATCAGTATCACTTATGGACATCAAGTGGTTATAATGGTTCAAGGACCATGGTTATGGGTTATGGACACCTGTTACTTGTAAAAGGATATCTACAGGATATTGGTCATGGCTAGTAGTTATAATGGTTCAAGGGCCATCGATATGAGTTATGGACATGTAGTGATTATAATGATTCAATGGCCTTGGTTATGGGTTATGGGTACCTATTACTTGTAAAATGCATATCTATTGGCTATTGCTCATGGCTAGTAGTTATAATGGTTCAAGGGCCATCGATATGAGTTATCGACATCTAGTGGTTATAATGGTTCATGGGCCATGGTTAATGGGTTATGGACATCTATTATTTGTAAAATGGATATCTATAGGCTATTGGTCATGGCTAGTCGTTATAATGGTTCAAGGGCCATCGATATGAGTTATGGACATGTACTGGTTATAATGGTTCAATGGCCTTGGTTATGGGTTATGGACACCTATTACTTGTGGATCAATGCCAAAATAGTATGGTTAACCTCTTTAAGGAGTTTACCGTTGTCAAAGAACTCACGGACTGCACAACACAGATCGTCTCCCACAATATCCCACGCCTTTTTAAAAAACATAGCTGTAAATCCATCAGGCCCGGGAGCTTTATCATTGCCAATAGAGAAAACAACACTCTTTATTTCATCAACAGTTACTTCCCGAACCATATATTCTGCCTTTAGCGGGTCAATAGTGTTGGAAAATAAATCATGAGTGTCCAAAGGAGAAACATTTCCTGCTATACCAAGGAAGTTTTGATAATGAGTAACAAACGCAGCTGCCACATCCTTTCCTTCATACAGAATATTTGACCCGTCCGTGATAGCATCAATTCTGTTTCTATGGCATTTACTCTTAACTGCATTGTGGAAATAGGTGGAGTTCGAATCACCCACCCTTAGCCACTCTATTTTGGATTTTTGTTTTAGAAAACGCTCTTCATCTAACACTGCAGCTTTGTAAGCAATTAAGTAACTTGCTTCCTCCTCCCGCAACAATGGGTAGTGGGGACTTTTATCAATGGCAGCTTGAACTGCATCTAACTCAACTCGAAAAAATTTAACTTTAGAGTGCAGGTTTCCTTGGTCCCTTAGAAATTTGCGAAGAGGAGATTTTGCTTCTTTCAATCTTTTAACGACCCTATACATCGCGCATCCCTTAAATCTGGTCTTCCAAGCCTTAGACACGATGTCCCTAAAACCTTCCTTTTCAGCCAAAAAATTGAAGAATTTGAAGGGCTTGGACTGAAATTTAGAAACATCAGGGATGTGCAAGATACACGGAGTATGATCTGAAATACGATACGGGTGGAAAATGGCCAAAGAACTAGGGAAGAAATTAATGAATATCTAGTTCCCCATGATACGATCAATTTTCTTCAGAGTACCATTGGAGCCTTGGGGTTTTTGATTCCAAGTGAAATGAAGACCGATACTATTGATGTCTATTAATCCTGCGAAGTTGACACACTCCCGAAATTCTCGCATGGCAATATTAGGCTGATATCCACAACAAGAGGGATCTTCAATGTTAAGTGAGACATTAAAATCAGCCATAACAACCCATGGTTTATCTGCCATAAGCGTGCTATGAGCGTTCAGATTCTGCCATAGCACTCGACGATCCGTATAATAGGTAGCCGCATAAATAAAAGAACAGAAAAAAGATTTCCTATCATTTTTCGTAACAATTTGGACATGAATGACTTGATTTGACTGAGAAAGAATCATAACATCCACGAAATTCTCATCCCAACCTAGGATGATACGAGAGCCTTTATCACACAAATGACCGTTTGACGACCACTTCCAACTAGCACACACTTTCTTGCACACATCATAGACTTCTACTACATTTACATGCGATTCTAGAATTGCACATATGCTCAACTGGTTTTCTACAACCACCTAACGAACCTCTTTTTGTTTAGGGGAGTGATTCAGACCCCTTATGTTCCATGAAGCTAGGCTAAACATTAAAAACCTCATCAGAGGGAGTGCTTGCCCCCTTCTTTGCATTCACGACTGAAGAGCCCATAAATTTGGAAGTTTAATTGTTTTAATCAGCCACTTCATCATCATTTTCCTCAGGGCTACTAAGAACATCATACCCATTTGAGATCGGAATATTCACAGACATGGACTGATTAGAAGATCCCTCCTTACGTGGAACATTATGTCTAGCATGGTGCATGTTTTTCACACCATCTACACTATTACTGTAGCCACTCGTAGTAGGATCAAACTTACTAATAGTAGGTGAAGTATGACACTGGGTATCATCAGCACTATTACTATTAGCATCCAATTTGTTTTTCATTCGGGCATCAAGGTGAACAATAGGTGTAGTATTTTCTACACTGTTACTGTTCATATTATTACATACAGTAGGTGTAACATAATGGTGACCCTCATTATTTACACTATTACTGTATGCAGCTTGCTTTCCCGGCTTGGTATAATCCGACCCGGAACTAGTTCTGATATCATTATTGTTACTACCCTTGGGCCGATACTGAAAGTTTGAACGAGTCTTCATCTTACGATTTTTCTGCCCAACTAAATGAAAACCATCGTCCACCGTTTTTACTTCTTTCTCTTGTGTCTTTGTATTTTTCGGGCAGCCCTCCAAGGTGTGGCCAAATAGTTTGCAAACAGAGCATCTTGGAGGTTTCCATTCATATTCAAGACGGACCCTCTCTTTAGAAACACCCGGTCCGTCAATGGATGGGATTGCTATTAGAAGAGAATCCCTTAGATCAGTATCCGAGTCAATCTCAATTAAGGCCCTAGCAAAGCTATTACGGCCCCATGATTCCACGCACATCGTACTAGTATAGGAATCTAACATTTTCGGTGTACCTATCTTTGAGGCAATCATACTTAACCCATCATCCGTGAATGCAACCATTGGAACGTCATGAAATTTTACCCAAATAGGAATTTTAGTAAGGTCTTCTTTTGTTAGAGTGGTATTAGGGGACCATTCTTTAAGGATAATTGGGTTATTGCGAATCATCCATGGCCCGTTTTCAAGCACATTCTCCAACCCTTTATGTGTGTCAAATTTAAAGAAAAAGAAGCCTTTAGCATTCACCATAACTCTGTTCAGCCCGAACTTACTCCATACATTCCTGACATAGTATTCCACAATTGGGAAGGCTAGGCGTTTACCCAGGAAATAACCATACAGCGTGTTCGAAAACCTTTTTGCAACTTCTTTAACAGATTCAATGGGTATTGTGACATCAATGTATCCATCATTCTCGGGAGCATGAATTTTTCGAAAATTAATCTTTGTGGCATCTCCCATACTCTTAGTAACCGAGGCATAAGATGGTTTTTGGGGTACATTTTCTTTATCACCTGATCCCGAAGTCTCTTTATTCCTTGAACCAGGAGTTTCTTCAGCAACCAAGTCTGATTGTGGCTGAACTTGGGTATTAGAAAGAATAGCACCAGGTGCCATTGCTGGAACTGCACCTGAAGAAGGCACCAATACCTGTCCACGAATAGCACTGCGTGGAAATAGAATATTTCCAGATTTCCCCATAATTTTACCGTCAATATTCTTCAATTTCGCAGCAAGAGAATTAGGTCCTTGACCTGTGTCATTCGTATCATCCTCCATAAAACGAATGCAGATAAAAAACCCTTAAGTGTAGTTATAAGATCGGCACCTAATCAAACCAGATAATTACCGAATCTTTCAAGATCGGTAATCAACTATGGACCAAGTAGGGTTTTGATAGAATCAGGAAAACTAACAATCAGAATCAGATGAAACAAACGAACATAAAATCTAACAATAAACAAACGTAGGGTTTTAGAAGAAAAACGAACGTAGGGTTCATTTTGAGAAAAACGAACGTAGGGTTCATTTTGAGAAAAACGAACGTAGGGTTTATAGTAATCGGATGTAGGGTTTTGTTTTGACAATCTCTAATGAAAAACCGTAATCTTCACAATATAATCCAACAATTGTGGTAATGATTGAAAGATTAACGATGAATACCAAGAAAAAAACGAAATCAGAAGAGAAATTGAAGAACCCGCCGTCGAAAACCACGATTCAGAAATCGCCAACCTTGAGAGAAAAGGTCAACAAGTCAACACACGCATACCATGCCATATTTGACTCTACCATGGTTATGGGTTATGGACACCTATTACTTGTAAAATGGAAATCTGTAGGCTATTGGACATGGCTTGTAGTTATAATGGTTCAAGGGCCATCTGTATCAGTTATGGACATCTAGTGGTTATAATGGTTCAAGGACCATGGTTATGGGTTATGGACACCTATTACTTGTAAATTGGATATCTATAGGCTATTGGTCATGGCTAGTAGTTATAATGGTTGAAGGGCCATCAGTATCAGTTATGGACATCTAGTGGTTATAATGGTTCAAGAACCATGGTTATGGGTTATGGACACCTATTACTTGTAAAATGGATATCTATATGCTACTGGTCATGGCTAGTATTTGTAATGGTTCAAGGGCCATCAGTATCTGTTATGGACATCTAGTGGTTATAATGGTTCAAGGACCATGGTTATGGGTTATGGACACCTATTACTTGTAAAATGGATATCTATAGGCTATTGGTCATGGCTAGTAGTTATAATGGTTCAAGGGCCATCAATATCAGTTCTGGAAATCTAGTAGTTATAATGGTTCAAGAACCATGGTTATGGGTTATGGACACCTTTAACTTGTAAAATAGATATCTATAGGCTATTGGTCATGGCTAGTAGTTATAATGGTTCAAGGGCCATCAGTATCAGTTATGGACATCTAGTGGTTATAATGGTTCAAGGACCATGGTTATGGGTTATGGACACCCATTACTTGTAAAATGGATATCTATAGGCTATTGGTCATGGCTAGTAGTTATAATGGTTCAAGGGCCATCAATATCAGTTATGGACATCTAGTGGTTATAATGGTTCAACGACCATGGTTATGGGTTATGGACGCATATTACTTGTAAATTGAATATCTAGAGGCTATTGGTCATGGCTAGTAGTTATAATGGTTGAAGGGCCATCAGTATCAGTTATGGACATCTAGTGGTTATAATGGTTCAAGAACCATGGTTATGGGTAATGCACACTTATTACTTGTAAAATAGATATCTATAGGCTATTAGTCATGGCTAGTAGTTATAATGCATTGTTCAAGGGCCATCAGTATTAGTTATGGACATCTAGTGGTTATAATGGTTCAAGAACCATGGTTATGGGTTATGGACACCTATTACTTGTAAAATGGATATCTATAGGCTATTGGTCATAGCTAGTAGTTATAATGGTTGAAGGGCCATCAGTATCAGTTATGGACATCTAGTGGTTATAATGGTTCAAGGACCATGGTTATGGGTTATGGACACCTATTACTTGTAAATAGGATATCTAGAAGGTCATGGCTAGTAGTTATAATGGTTGAAGGGCCATCAGTATCAGTTATGGACATCTAGTGGCTATAATCATTCAGGAACCATGGTTATGGGTTATGGACACCTATTACTTGTAAAATAGATATCTATATAGGTCATGGGTAGTAGTTACAATGGTTCAAGGGCCATCGGTATCAGTTACAGACATCTAGTGGTTATAATAGTTCAAGGGCCATGGTTATGGGTTATACACACCTATTACTCGTAAAATAGATATCTATAGGCTATTGGTCATGGCTAGTAGTTATAATGGTTCAAGGGCCATCAGTATCAGTTATGGACATTTAGTGGTTATAATGGTTCAAGAACCATGGTTATGGGTTATGGACACCTATTACTTTTAAAATGGATATCTATAGGCTATTGGTCATGGCTAGTAGTTATAATGGTTAAAGGGCCATCAGTATCAGTTATGGACATCTAGTGGCTATTATCATTCAAGAACCATGGTTATGGGTTATGGACACCTATTACTTGTAAAATAGATATCTATATAGGTCATGGGTAGTAGTTATAATGGTTCAAAGGCCATCGGTATCAGTTACAGACATCTAGTGGTTATAATTGTTCAAGGGCCATGGTTATGGGTTATAAACTCCTATTACTCGTAAAATAGATATCTATAGGCTATTGGTCATGGCTAGTAGTTATAATGGTTCAAGGGCCATCAGTATCAGTTACGGACATTTAGTGGTTATAATGGTTCAAGAACCATGGTTATGGGTTATGGACACCTATTACTTGTAAAATGGATATCTATAGGCTATTGGTCAGGGCTAGTAGTTATAATGGTTAGAGGGCCGTCAGTATCAGTTATGGACATCTAGTGGTTATAATGGTTCAAGGACCATGGTTATGGGTTATGGACACCCATTACTTGTAAAATCGATATCTATAGGCTATTGGTCATGGCTAGTAGTTATAATGGATTAAGGGCCATCTATATCAGTTATGGTAGTGGTTATAATGGTTCAAGAACCATGGTTATGGGTTATGGACACCTATTACTTGTAAAATGTATATCTATATGCTATTGGTCATGGCTAGTAGTTATAATGGTTCAAGGGACATCAGTATCAGTTGTGGACATCTAGTGGTTATAATGGTTCAAGGACCATGGTTATGGGTTATGGACACCTATTACTTGTAAAATGGATATCTATAGGCTATTGGTCATGGCTAGTAGTTATAATGGTTCATGGGCCATCAGTATCAGTTATGGACATCTAGTGGTTATAATGATTCAAGGACCATGGTTATGGGTTATGGACACCTATTACTTTTAAAATAGATATCTATAGGCTATTGGTCATGGCTAGTAGTTATAATGGTTTAAGGGCTATCAATATCAGTTATGGACATCTAGTGGTTATAATGGTTCAAGAACCATGGTTATGGGTTATGCACACTTATTACTTGTAAAATAGATATCTATAGGCTATTAGTCATGGCTAGTAGTTATAATGCATTGTTCAAGGGCCATCAGTATTAGTTATGGACATCTAGTGGTTATAATGGTTCAAGAACCATGGTTATGGGTTATGGACACCTATTACTTGTAAAATGGATATCTATAGGCTATTGGTCATAGCTAGTAGTTATAATGGTTGAAGGGCCATCAGTATCAGTTATGGACATCTAGTGGTTATAATGGTTCAAGGACCATGGTTATGGGTTATGGACACCTATTACTTGTAAATAGGATATCTAGAAGCTATTGGTCATGGCTAGTAGTTATAATGGTTGAAGGGCCATCAGTATCAGTTATGGACATCAAGTGGCTATAATCATTCAGGAACCATGGTTATGGGTTATGGACACCTATTACTTGTAAAATAGATATCTATATAGGTCATGGGTAGTAGTTACAATGGTTCAAGGGCCATCGGTATCAGTTACAGACATCTAGTGGTTATAATAGTTCAAGGGCCATGGTTATGGGTTATACACACCTATTACTCGTAAAATAGATATCTATAGGCTATTGGTCATGGCTAGTAGTTATAATGGTTCAAGGGCCATCAGTATCAGTTATGGACATTTAGTGGTTATAATGGTTCAAGAACCATGGTTATGGGTTATGGACACCTATTACTTTTAAAATGGATATCTATAGGCTATTGGTCATGGCTAGTAGTTATAATGGTTGAAGGGCCATCAGTATCAGTTATGGACATCTAGTGGCTATAATCGTTCAAGAACCATGGTTATGGGTTATGGACACCTATTACTTGTAAAATAGATATCTATATAGGTCATGGGTAGTAGTTATAATCGTTCAAAGGCCATCGGTATCAGTTACAGACATCTAGTGGTTATAATTGTTCAAGGGCCATGGTTATGGGTTATAAACTCCTATTACTCGTAAAATAGATATCTATAGGCTATTGGTCATGGCTAGTAGTTATAATGGTTCAAGGGCCATCAGTATCAGTTATGGACATCTAGTGGTTATAATGGTTCAAGGACCATGGTTATGGGTTATGGACACCCATTACTTGTAAAATGGATATCTATAGGCTATTGGTCATGGCTAGTAGTTATAATGGTTCAAGGGCCATCAATATCAGTTATGGACATCTAGTGGTTATAATGGTTCAACGACCATGGTTATGGGTTATGGACGCATATTACTTGTAAATTGAATATCTAGAGGCTATTGGTCATGGCTAGTAGTTATAATGGTTGAAGGGCCATCAGTATCAGTTATGGACATCTAGTGGTTATAATGGTTCAAGAACCATGGTTATGGGTAATGCACACTTATTACTTGTAAAATAGATATCTATAGGCTATTAGTCATGGCTAGTAGTTATAATGCATTGTTCAAGGGCCATCAGTATTAGTTATGGACATCTAGTGGTTATAATGGTTCAAGAACCATGGTTATGGGTTATGGACACCTATTACTTGTAAAATGGATATCTATAGGCTATTGGTCATAGCTAGTAGTTATAATGGTTGAAGGGCCATCAGTATCAGTTATGGACATCTAGTGGTTATAATGGTTCAAGGACCATGGTTATGGGTTATGGACACCTATTACTTGTAAATAGGATATCTAGAAGCTATTGGTCATGGCTAGTAGTTATAATGGTTGAAGGGCCATCAGTATCAGTTATGGACATCTAGTGGCTATAATCATTCAGGAACCATGGTTATGGGTTATGGACACCTATTACTTGTAAAATAGATATCTATATAGGTCATGGGTAGTAGTTACAATGGTTCAAGGGCCATCGGTATCAGTTACAGACATCTAGTGGTTATAATAGTTCAAGGGCCATGGTTATGGGTTATACACACCTATTACTCGTAAAATAGATATCTATAGGCTATTGGTCATGGCTAGTAGTTATAATGGTTCAAGGGCCATCAGTATCAGTTATGGACATTTAGTGGTTATAATGGTTCAAGAACCATGGTTATGGGTTATGGACACCTATTACTTTTAAAATGGATATCTATAGGCTATTGGTCATGGCTAGTAGTTATAATGGTTGAAGGGCCATCAGTATCAGTTATGGACATCTAGTGGCTATTATCGTTCAAGAACCATGGTTATGGGTTATGGACACCTATTACTTGTAAAATAGATATCTATATAGGTCATGGGTAGTAGTTATAATGGTTCAAAGGCCATCGGTATCAGTTACAGACATCTAGTGGTTATAATTGTTCAAGGGCCATGGTTATGGGTTATAAACTCCTATTACTCGTAAAATAGATATCTATAGGCTATTGGTCATGGCTAGTAGTTATAATGGTTCAAGGGCCATCAGTATCAGTTACGGACATTTAGTGGTTATAATGGTTCAAGAACCATGGTTATGGGTTATGGACACCTATTACTTGTAAAGTGGATATCTATAGGCTATTGGTCAGGGCTAGTAGTTATAATGGTTAGAGGGCCGTCAGTATCAGTTATGGACATCTAGTGGTTATAAAGGTTCAAGGACCATGGTTATGGGTTATGGACACCCATTACTTGTAAAATCGATATCTATAGGCTATTGGTCATGGCTAGTAGTTATAATGGATTATGGGCCATCTATATCAGTTATGGTAGTGGTTATAATGGTTCAAGAACCATGGTTATGGGTTATGGACACCTATTACTTGTAAAATGTATATCTATATGCTATTGGTCATGGCTAGTAGTTATAATGGTTCAAGGGACATCAGTATCAGTTATGGACATCTAGTGGTTATAATGGTTCAAGGACCATGGTTATGGGTTATGGACACCTATTACTTGTAAAATGGATATCTATAGGCTATTGGTCATGGCTAGTAGTTATAATGGTTCATGGGCCATCAGTATCAGTTATGGACATCTAGTGGTTATAATGATTCAAGGACCATGGTTATGGGTTATGGACACCTATTACTTTTAAAATAGATATCTATAGGCTATTGGTCATGGCTAGTAGTTATAATGGTTTAAGGGCCATCAATATCAGTTATGGACATCTAGTGGTTATAATGGTTCAAGAACCATGGTTATGGGTTATGCACACTTATTACTTGTAAAATAGATATCTATAGGCTATTAGTCATGGCTAGTAGTTATAATGCATTGTTCAAGGGCCATCAGTATTAGTTATGGACATCTAGTGGTTATAATGGTTCAAGAACCATGGTTATGGGTTATGGACACCTATTACTTGTAAAATGGATATCTATAGGCTATTGGTCATAGCTAGTAGTTATAATGGTTGAAGGGCCATCAGTATCAGTTATGGACATCTAGTGGTTATAATGGTTCAAGGACCATGGTTATGGGTTATGGACACCTATTACTTGTAAATAGGATATCTAGAAGCTATTGGTCATGGCTAGTAGTTATAATGGTTGAAGGGCCATCAGTATCAGTTATGGACATCTAGTGGCTATAATCATTCAGGAACCATGGTTATGGGTTATGGACACCTATTACTTGTAAAATAGATATCTATATAGGTCATGGGTAGTAGTTACAATGGTTCAAGGGCCATCGGTATCAGTTACAGACATCTAGTGGTTATAATAGTTCAAGGGCCATGGTTATGGGTTATACACACCTATTACTCGTAAAATAGATATCTATAGGCTATTGGTCATGGCTAGTAGTTATAATGGTTCAAGGGCCATCAGTATCAGTTATGGACATTTCGTGGTTATAATGGTTCAAGAACCATGGTTATGGGTTATGGACACCTATTACTTTTAAAATGGATATCTATAGGCTATTGGTCATGGCTAGTAGTTATAATGGTTGAAGGGCCATCAGTATCAGTTATGGACATCTAGTGGCTATAATCGTTCAAGAACCATGGTTATGGGTTATGGACACCTATTACTTGTAAAATAGATATCTATATAGGTCATGGGTAGTAGTTATAATCGTTCAAAGGCCATCGGTATCAGTTACAGACATCTAGTGGTTATAATTGTTCAAGGGCCATGGTTATGGGTTATAAACTCCTATTACTCGTAAAATAGATATCTATAGGCTATTGGTCATGGCTAGTAGTTATAATGGTTCAAGGGCCATCAGTATCAGTTACGGACATTTAGTGGTTATAATGGTTCAAGAACCATGGTTATGGGTTATGGACACCTATTACTTGTAAAATGGATATCTATAGGCTATTGGTCAGGGCTAGTAGTTATATTGGTTAGAGGGCCGTCAGTATCAGTTATGGACATCTAGTGGTTATAATGGTTCAAGGACCATGCTTATGGGTTATGGACACCCATTACTTGTAAAATCGATATCTATAGGCTATTGGTCATGGCTAGTAGTTATAATGGATTAAGGGCCATCTATATCAGTTATGGTAGTGGTTATAATGGTTCAAGAACCATGGTTATGGGTTATGGACACCTATTACTTGTAAAATGTATATCTATATGCTATTGGTCATGGCTAGTAGTTATAATGGTTCAAGGGACATCAGTATCAGTTATGGACATCTAGTGGTTATAATGGTTCAAGGACCATGGTTATGGGTTATGGACACCTATTACTTGTAAAATGGATATCTATAGGCTATTGGTCATGGCTAGTAGTTATAATGGTTCATGGGCCATCAGTATCAGTTATGGACATCTAGTGGTTATAATGATTCAAGGACCATGGTTATGGGTTATGGACACCTATTACTTTTAAAATAGATATCTATAGGCTATTGGTCATGGCTAGTAGTTATAATGGTTTAAGGGCCATCAATATCAGTTATGGACATCTAGTGGGTATAATGGTTCAAGAACCATGGTTATGGGTTATGCACACTTATTACTTGTAAAATAGATATCTATAGGCTATTAGTCATGGCTAGTAGTTATAATGCATTGTTCAAGGGCCATCAGTATTAGTTATGGACATCTAGTGGTTATAATGGTTCAAGAACCATGGTTATGGGTTATGGACACCTATTACTTGTAAAATGGATATCTATAGGCTATTGGTCATAGCTAGTAGTTATAATGGTTGAAGGGCCATCAGTATCAGTTATGGACATCTAGTGGTTATAATGGTTCAAGGACCATGGTTATGGGTTATGGACACCTATTACTTGTAAATAGGATATCTAGAAGCTATTGGTCATGGCTAGTAGTTAAAATGGTTGAAGGGCCATCAGTATCAGTTATGGACATCTAGTGGCTATAATCATTCAGGAACCATGGTTATGGGTTATGGACACCTATTACTTGTAAAATAGATATCTATATAGGTCATGGGTAGTAGTTACAATGGTTCAAGGGCCATCGGTATCAGTTACAGACATCTAGTGGTTATAATAGTTCAAGGGCCATGGTTATGGGTTATACACACCTATTACTCGTAAAATAGATATCTATAGGCTATTGGTCATGGCTAGTAGTTATAATGGTTCAAGGGCCATCAGTATCAGTTATGGACATTTCGTGGTTATAATGGTTCAAGAACCATGGTTATGGGTTATGGACACCTATTACTTTTAAAATGGATATCTATAGGCTATTGGTCATGGCTAGTAGTTATAATGGTTGAAGGGCCATCAGTATCAGTTATGGACATCTAGTGGCTATAATCGTTCAAGAACCATGGTTATGGGTTATGGACACCTATTACTTGTAAAATAGATATCTATATAGGTCATGGGTAGTAGTTATAATCGTTCAAAGGCCATCGGTATCAGTTACAGACATCTAGTGGTTATAATTGTTCAAGGGCCATGGTTATGGGTTATAAACTCCTATTACTCGTAAAATAGATATCTATAGGCTATTGGTCATGGCTAGTAGTTATAATGGTTCAAGGGCCATCAGTAGCAGTTACGGACATTTAGTGGTTATAATGGTTCAAGAACCATGGTTATGGGTTATGGACACCTATTACTTGTAAAATGGATATCTATAGGCTATTGGTCAGGGCTAGTAGTTATATTGGTTAGAGGGCCGTCAGTATCAGTTATGGACATCTAGTGGTTATAATGGTTCAAGGACCATGGTTATGGGTTATGGACACCCATTACTTGTAAAATCGATATCTATAGGCTATTGGTCATGGCTAGTAGTTATAATGGTTTAAGGGCCATCTATATCTGTTATGGTAGTGGTTATAATGGTTCAAGAACCATGGTTATGGGTTATGGACACCTATTACTTGTAAAATGTATATCTATATGCTATTGGTCATGGCTAGTAGTTATAATGGTTCAAGGGACATCAGTATCAGTTATGGACATCTAGTGGTTATAATGGTTCAAGGAACATGGTTATGGGTTATGGACACCTATTACTTGTAAAATGGATATCCATAGGCTATTGGTCATGGCTAGTAGTTATAATGGTTCATGGGCCATCAGTATCAGTTATGGACATCTAGTGGTTATAATGATTCAAGGACCATGGTTATGGGTTATGGACACCTATTACTTTTAAAATAGATATCTATAGGCTATTGGTCATGGCTAGTAGTTATAATGGTTTAAGGGCCATCAATATCAGTTATGGACATCTAGTGGTTATAATGGTTCAAGGACCACGGTTATGGGTTATGGACACCTATTACTTGTAAAATGGATATCTATAGGCTATTGGTAATGGGTAGTAGTTATAATGGTTCAAGGGCCATCAATATCAGTTCTGGAAATCTAGTAGTTATAATGGTTCAAGAACCATGGTTATGGGTTATGGACACCTTTAACTTGTAAAATGGATATTTATAGGCTATTGGTCATGGCTAGTAGTTATAATGGTTGAAGGGCCATCAGTATCAGTTATGGACATCTAGTGGTTATAATGGTTCAACGACCATGGTTATGGGTTATGGACACATATTACTTGTAAATTGAATATCTAGAGGCTATTGGTCATGGCTAGTAGTTATAATGGTTCAAGGGCCATCAGTATCAGTTATGGACATCTAGTGGTTATAATGGTTCAAGAACCATGGTTATGGGTTATGGACACTTATTACTTGAAAAATAGATATCTATAGGCTATTGGTCATGGCTAGTAGTTATAATGGTTGAAGGGCCATCAGTATCAGTTATGGACATCTTGTGGTTATAATGGTTCAAGGACCATGGTTATGGGTTATGGACACCTATTACTTGTAAATCGGATATCTATAGGCTATTGGTGATGGCTAGTAGTTATAATGGTTGAAGGGCCATCAGTATCAGTTATGGACATCTAGTGGTTATAATGGTTCAAGAACCATGGTTATGGGTTATGGACACCTATTACTTGTAAAATGGATATCTATATGCTACTGGTCATGGCTAGTATTTGTAATGGTTCAAGGGCCATCAGTATCTGTTATGGACATCTAGTGGTTATAATGGTTCAAGGACCATGGTTATGGGTTATGGACACCTATTACTTGTAAAATGGATATCTATAGGCTATTGGTCATGGCTAGTAGTTATAATGGTTGAAGGGCCATCTGTATCAGTTATGGACATCTAGTGGTTATAATGGTTCAAGGACCATGGTTATGGGTTATGGACACCTATTACTTCTAAATTGGATATCTATAGGCTATTGGTCATGGCTAGTAGTTATAATGGTTGAAGGGCCATCAGTATCAGTTATGGACATCTAGTGGTTATAATGGTTCAAGAACCATGGTTATGGGTTATGGACACCTATTACTTGTAAAATGGATATCTATATGCTACTGGTCATGGCTAGTATTTGTAATGGTTCAAGGGCCATCAGTATCTGTTATGGACATCTAGTGGTTATAATGGTTCAAGGACCATGGTTATGGGTTATGGACACCTATTACTTGTAAAATGGATATCTATAGGCTATTGGTCATGGCTAGTAGTTATAATGGTTCAAGGGCCATCAATATCAGTTCTGGAAATCTAGTAGTTATAATGGTTCAAGAACCATGGTTATGGGTTATGGACACCTTTAACTTGTAAAATAGATATCTATAGGCTATTGGTCATGGCTAGTAGTTATAATGGTTCAAGGGCCATCAGTATCAGTTATGGACATCTAGTGGTTATAATGGTTCAAGGACCATGGTTATGGGTTATGGACACCCATTACTTGTAAAATGGATATCTATAGGCTATTGGTCATGGCTAGTAGTTATAATGGTTCAAGGGCCATAAATATCAGTTATGGACATCTAGTGGTTATAATGGTTCAACGACCATGGTTATGGGTTATGGACGCATATTACTTGTAAATTGAATATCTAGAGGCTATTGGTCATGGCTAGTAGTTATAATGGTTGAAGGGCCATCAGTATCAGTTATGGACATCTAGTGGTTATAATGGTTCAAGAACCATGGTTATGGGTAATGCACACTTATTACTTGTAAAATAGATATCTATAGGCTATTAGTCATGGCTAGAAGTTATAATGCATTGTTCAAGGGCCATCAGTATTAGTTATGGACATCTAGTGGTTATAATGGTTCAAGAACCATGGTTATGGGTTATGGACACCTATTACTTGTAAAATGGATATCTATAGGCTATTGGTCATAGCTAGTAGTTATAATGGTTGAAGGGCCATCAGTATCAGTTATGGACATCTAGTGGTTATAATGGTTCAAGGACCATGGTTATGGGTTATGGACACCTATTACTTGTAAATAGGATATCTAGAAGCTATTGGTCATGGCTAGTAGTTATAATGGTTGAAGGGCCATCAGTATCAGTTATGGACATCTAGTGGCTATAATCATTCAGGAACCATGGTTATGGGTTATGGACACCTATTACTTGTAAAATAGATATCTATATAGGTCATGGGTAGTAGTTACAATGGTTCAAGGGCCATCGGTATCAGTTACAGACATCTAGTGGTTATAATAGTTCAAGGGCCATGGTTATGGGTTATACACACCTATTACTCGTAAAATAGATATCTATAGGCTATTGGTCATGGCTAGTAGTTATAATGGTTCAAGGGCCATCAGTATCAGTTATGGACATTTAGTGGTTATAATGGTTCAAGAACCATGGTTATGGGTTATGGACACCTATTACTTTTAAAATGGATATCTATAGGCTATTGGTCATGGCTAGTAGTTATAATGGTTGAAGGGCCATCAGTATCAGTTATGGACATCTAGTGGCTATTATCGTTCTAGAACCATGGTTATGGGTTATGGACACCTATTACTTGTAAAATAGATATCTATATAGGTCATGGGTAGTAGTTATAATGGTTCAAAGGCCATCGGTATCAGTTACAGACATCTAGTGGTTATAATTGTTCAAGGGCCATGGTTATGGGTTATAAACTCCTATTACTCGTAAAATAGATATCTATAGGCTATTGGTCATGGCTAGTAGTTATAATGGTTCAAGGGCCATCAGTATCAGTTACGGACATTTAGTGGTTATAATGGTTCAAGAACCATGGTTATGGGTTATGGACACCTATTACTTGTAAAATGGATATCTATAGGCTATTGGTCAGGGCTAGTAGTTATATTGGTTAGAGGGCCGTCAGTATCAGTTATGGACATCTAGTGGTTATAATGGTTCAAGGACCATGGTTATGGGTTATGGACACCCATTACTTGTAAAATCGATATCTATAGGCTATTGGTCATGGCTAGTAGTTATAATGGTTTAAGGGCCATCTATATCTGTTATGGTAGTGGTTATAATGGTTCAAGAACCATGGTTATGGGTTATGGACACCTATTACTTGTAAAATGTATATCTATATGCTATTGGTCATGGCTAGTAGTTATAATGGTTCAAGGGACATCAGTATCAGTTATGGACATCTAGTGGTTATAATGGTTCAAGGACCATGGTTATGGGTTATGGACACCTATTACTTGTAAAATGGATATCTATAGGCTATTGGTCATGGCTAGTAGTTATAATGGTTCATGGGCCATCAGTATCAGTTATGGACATCTAGTGGTTATAATGATTCAAGGACCATGGTTATGGGTTATGGACACCTATTACTTTTAAAATAGATATCTATAGGCTATTGGTCATGGCTAGTAGTTATAATGGTTTAAGGGCCATCAATATCAGTTATGGACATCTAGTGGTTATAATGGTTCAAGGACCACGGTTATGGGTTATGGACACCTATTACTTGTAAAATGGATATCTATAGGCTATTGGTCATGGGTAGTAGTTATAATGGTTCAAGGGCCATCAATATCAGTTCTGGAAATCTAGTAGTTATAATGGTTCAAGAACCATGGTTATGGGTTATGGACACCTTTAACTTGTAAAATGGATATTTATAGGCTATTGGTCATGGCTAGTAGTTATAATGGTTCAAGGGCCATCAGTATCAGTTATGGACATCTAGTGGTTATAATGGTTCAACGACCATGGTTATGGGTTATGGACACATATTACTTGTAAATTGAATATCTAGAGGCTATTGGTCATGGCTAGTAGTTATAATGGTTCAAGGGCCATCAGTATCAGTTATGGACATCTAGTGGTTATAATGGTTCAAGAACCATGGTTATGGGTTATGGACACTTATTACTTGTAAAATAGATATCTATAGGCTATTGGTCATGGCTAGTAGTTATAATGGTTGAAGGGCCATCAGTATCAGTTATGGACATCTTGTGGTTATAATGGTTCAAGGACCACGGTTATGGGTTATGGACACCTATTACTTGTAAATCGGATATCTATAGGCTATTGGTGATGGCTAGTAGTTATAATGGTTGAAGGGCCATCAGTATCAGTTATGGACATCTAGTGGTTATAATGGTTCAAGAACCATGGTTATGGGTTATGGACACCTATTACTTGTAAAATGGATATCTATATGCTACTGGTCATGGCTAGTATTTGTAATGGTTCAAGGGCCATCAGTATCTGTTATGGACATCTAGTGGTTATAATGGTTCAAGGACCATGGTTATGGGTTATGGACACCTATTACTTGTAAAATGGATATCTATAGGCTATTGGTCATGGCTAGTAGTTATAATGGTTGAAGGGCCATCTGTATCAGTTATGGACATCTAGTAGTTATAATGGTTCAAGGACCATGGTTATGGGTTATGGACACCTATTACTTGTAAATTGGATATCTATAGGCTATTGGTCATGGCTAGTAGTTATAATGGTTGAAGGGCCATCAGTATCAGTTATGGACATCTAGTGGTTATAATGGTTCAAGAACCATGGTTATGGGTTATGGACACCTATTACTTGTAAAATGGATATCTATATGCTACTGGTCATGGCTAGTATTTGTAAAGGTTCAAGGGCCATCAGTATCTGTTATGGACATCTAGTGGTTATAATGGTTCAAGGACCATGGTTATGGGTTATGGACACCTATTACTTGTAAAATGGATATCTATAGGCTATTGGTCATGGCTAGTAGTTATAATGGTTCAAGGGCCATCAATATCAGTTCTGGAAATCTAGTAGTTATAATGGTTCAAGAACCATGGTTATGGGTTATGGACACCTTTAACTTGTAAAATAGATATCTATAGGCTATTGGTCATGGCTAGTAGTTATAATGGTTCAAGGGCCATCAGTATCAGTTATGGACATCTAATGGTTATAATGGTTCAAGGACCATGGTTATGGGTTATGGACACCCATTACTTGTAAAATGGATATCTATAGGCTATTGGTCATGGCTAGTAGTTATAATGGTTCAAGGGCCATCAATATCAGTTATGGACATCTAGTGGTTATAATGGTTCAACGACCATGGTTATGGGTTATGGACGCATATTACTTGTAAATTGAATATCTAGAGGCTATTGGTCATGGCTAGTAGTTATAATGGTTGAAGGGCCATCAGTATCAGTTATGGACATCTAGTGGTTATAATGGTTCAAGAACCATGGTTATGGGTAATGCACACTTATTACTTGTAAAATAGATATCTATAGGCTATTTTTTGGGTAAAGGGGATTACCCTGGCTAAGTATATTACTCACAAAAAGTACATAGGAATGTGACAGGCGGTCACATTGACCTCAAGCAGAAGCTTGACCAACCAAGACATGGGTTAAGACATGCCATAACCAAAACTACACAACCACGACAAACCAAACAACTAACCAAAAACAAGCAACTAAAGCAAACACTGATCTATGTAAACGGGTCTGGGATCTTCCAGCTAGTTAACAGCCGTTGGATGTCAACCGTCTTCTTCTTGAACTTTAATGTCATCAGTTTTAACCGGACGGTGGCAATAATCTCATCACATAATTGCATATGCGTCTTGGACTTCTTCCTGAACAATCTAGCATTTCTCTCTAACCAGATATAATATGTAGTAGCTCCAACCATTATACGAGAGATAACACTTTTTGCTGATCTTCCTCTAGACAATGGGGTGAGGTAATCAATGATATCAGCCAATCTAGGAGCAATCATGTCCATCCCCCCAAGCAATCTGATTTTAACCCAAACCTGCAAGGAGTATGTGCATTCAAAAAATAGGTGAGGGTGGGAGTCTTGCACAAGACCACAAAGAGGGCACCGTAAAGAGGCAATATCCGTATCATGGTGGATATCCCATTGTTTCAACATATCTTGTGTTTTTAAGCGGTTGTTCATAACTAGCCACATATGAAAAGCATGTCTAGGGATACAATGGGGGAACCAAACGACATCTTTCCAAGGGACCTCAACCTCCCTTGAACGGATAGAATTCCAGGCTAGGTAGACCGAGAAAGACTGGGAAGACCCATTGAGGACCAACCAACCTACCTCGTCCTTATGATCTGGAATAATTTGAGGTACCGGGATACTAGTAATTTCCGGAAACCTAGCATACCAATCAGTTGGCCAAGTCCAATTATTATCATTAATCAAATCCGACACCATATCAAGGGGGGAAAACCCAGCTCTAGTGATATCTCTGTGAGTGAGGAATTGAAAGATTGGACTAGTCATGCTCCATTTGTCAAACCAAATGGAAGTAGATTTCCCATCACGAATCGTATGCCATATAAAAGGCCTAACTTTGTTTCTTAATTGGAGCAACTTCCTCCAAGACCAGCTCATAGAACCCATAATGGGAATGTCCCAAAAACTTCTACCCCGCAACTTATACGAATGAATCCATTTGACCCATAACGACTCCTTGTTAGTCACTATACTCCAGATATGGTAAGTCATTAGGGCAGCATTAAAGTCTTTTATACGACGAATACCAAGACCGCCTTCAGATTTTGGTTTGCACACTACCTCCCAAGAGACTTTTGCTTTACCCTTCTTCATTTCGCCTTGACACCATAGAAACCCTCGCATTAGTTGCTCGAGCTCATGAGTAATACGGGTTGGAAGAGTAAAAACTGAAGCCCAATAGATATGTAAATTAGAAAGCACTGAAATTATCAGTTGAAGCCGCCCCGCAAAAGATAGGAATTTATTCTTCCAATCATTTATGCGATTCCGCATCTTTTCTATCAGGCCTTTACAGTCACGAAAAAGTAATCTTGTAGAGATCAAAGGCACTCCAAGATATTTAACCGGGAGACTTCCTTCCTCAAAAGGCATTGAAAGGAGAATTGCATCACGGGTAGTTGTGGGGACATTACAGAAAAACACCGTACTTTTAGGAATGCTAGGAACCAGCCCGGATACTTCTTTAAACTCATTCAACGCATCCAAAATCAGATTAGCAGAATTCAGATTACCTCGCGAAAAAATGAAAAGGTCATCAGCAAAACATAGGTTAACAATCTTTTGTTTCTCACAGCCTTTGTGATAACCAAAATCCGTGCTTGAAGTAACTCTACGTTTGATAATAAGAGAAAGAACCTCCATAACAAGAGTAAAAAGGTATGGTGACATGGGGTCACCCTGTCTCAAGCCTCTTTTACCCCTAAACCAGCCATGGACCTCTCCATTTATACAAATGGAAAAAGAGGGAGATGTGACACACTCCAAAATCCACATGATCATTTTAGTAGGAAAACCAAAACCAATTAAGATAGAGTGTAGAAACTTCCAGTCAACAGTATCATAAGCTTTCTGGATATCAATTTTGAAAGCACATCGAGGGGGACCAGAATTTCTATGATAATTATGCAAAAGTTCTTGTGTGAGGAGTATGTTATCTGAAATTCGTCTACCAGGAATGAATGCTGATTGATTTACGCCCACAATATCACTAAGGACATCAGTGATGCGATTTGTAAGAATTTTGCTGATACACTTATAAATTACATTGCAGCAAGAAATTGGCCTAAAATCAGTCGTCTTTGAAGGGGTTGGGATCTTTGGAATCATAGCTAGAATCGTATGATTTATTTCTTTTAGTAGCTTGCCGTTTGCAAAAAATTCCCGAACCGCACAACACACTTCCTCACCAATAATGTCCCAAGACTTTTTAAAGAAACCAGCTGTGAAGCCATCAGGACCCGGGGCTTTGTCATTGCCAATAGAAAAAAGAGACTTTTTAATTTCAGAATTGCTTACATCCCTAACCATAAAATCAGCCTTTTGGCTATTAATAGTGTTGTGAAACAGCTCCTGAGTATCAAGGGTGGACACTTGGCCCGCAATTCCAAGGAAAGTTTGGTAATGATTAACAAAAATTGGAACGATTTCCTTACCTTCATGCATAGTAGTGCCCTCGAAAATAGCATCTATACGATTTCTGTGGCATCTACCCTTGACCACATTGTGGAAATAAGCTGAATTAGAGTCCCCAACTCGTAACCATTCAATTTTAGATTTTTGTTTAAGGAAACGTTCCTCATCTAAAACCGCGGCCTTATACGCAAGAAGATAATGGGCTTCCTCTTCCCGAAGCTTAGGACAGTGAGGGTTTTGATCAAGGGCTGATTGAACTTCATCGAGCTCAACCCGAAGGAATTTTACTTTGGAGTGTAGATTACCTTGGTCCTTTAAGAGCCTTCGCAAAGGGGGTTTCATAGCTTTTAGGTGTTTTACCACCCGATACATAGCACAACCTGTGATTCTCTCCGACCAAGCCCCACCAACAATATTACGAAATTCAGGTTTGTCTGCAAGAAAATTAAAAAATTTAAAGGGCTTGGGTTTGAACTTCATAACATTCGGGATTTTCAAGATACAAGGGGTGTGATCGGAAATACGATATGGCTGGAAAATGCCAATAGAGTCCGGGAATAAGTCAATGAAAACTTGATTCCCCATAATTCGATCAATCTTCTTTAAAATACCATCTAAACCCTGCGGTTTTTGGTTCCAAGTAAAGTGAAGGCCCGTACTATTAATATCCATAACAGCCATATCATAGACACACTCTTGGAATTCCCGCATAGCAATATGAGGTTGGTACCCACCACATGAGTGATCTTCTAGATTCAGGGCTGCATTAAAGTCACCAAGAATAGCCCAAGGTTTATTCAACATAAGCTGGCTATGCCCCACTAGATTTTGCCATAAACTCCTCCTTTCTATGTATGAGGTGGCAGCATACACGAAAGAACAAAAGAAAGACTTTCTATCAGATTTAGTAACCACTTGCACATGTATAACCTGGTTTGTTTGAGCTAGAGTCATAACATCTAACACCCTTTCATCCCAACCAAGAATAATACGGGTACCTTTATCACACAAAGACCCATTAGAGGTCCAATTCCAACTTGCACAAACTTTCTTACACACATCATAAACATCCGCAACATTCACATGAGATTCTAGAATTGCACAAATACTAAGATTGTTATCAAGTACTATTTGACGAACCTCGTCTTGTTTAGGGGGCTGGTTCAAACCCCTAATATTCCAAGAAGCGAGACTAAACATTAAGACCATGTGAATAGGGAGTGCTTGCCCCCTTGTTTTTAGCATTAGCCGCCAAAAAATTTGTAGTATCGTTTGTGTTTTCTTCCACTTCATCTTCTTCATCCTCCATATCACTTAACGAATCAAACCCATTTGAGGTAGGAATATTAGCATAGGTGTTCAATTTATGAAAAACAGTAGGTTTAGCCTGATGTTGAGAACTCCCAACATCACCTATACTATTACTGCTCCCCTTTGCTTTTTGGCCAACAATAGGTGTAACATGGTGTTTATGATTACCATTTACACTATTACTGTTAGCCTTTCCATAATCAAAGAGCATAGTATCCGGGACCTCATTGCGATCAATAGGTGTAGCATTCTCTACACTATTACTGGTCGCGCTTTTATTCCCACTATCTCTCTTCTTATGGACACCTTCACAACCAATAGGTGCAGCATAATGGTTATCATTATCTACACTATTACTGGTTGTGTTCGGTATTTTAGCATTAACAGCCCCTTCCAAATCAGATTTTGAGCTCCCCTTTGGTCTATACTGAAAATTAGATCGAGTTTTAAAACGTTTTTTGTTCCCCACGAGCTGGTATCCATCATCATCTTGTTCAACTTCCCTTTCTTTGGGTTTAACGTTTTTAGGACAGCCCTCAATATTATGACCAAAAATTTTGCATATTGAACACCTCGGAGGTTTCCATTCGTATTCAATACTAATAACTTCCTTCGAATAATCAGATCCTTCAAGGGAAGGGATTGCCACAGACAACGAGGATCTAAGGTCATCTTTAGAGCTGACTTCAATGAGGGCTCTAGCAAAATTACTTCTACCCCAAGATTCCGAGCAGATTGTACTTGTGTAAGCATCCAACATTTTTGGTGTGCCAATCTTTGTAGCAATGATACTAAGACCATCAGCTGTAAACGCAGCCAATGGGACATCATGGAATTTCACCCAGATCGGAACTTTAGTAAGATCTTCCTTTGTTAGAGTGGTATTTGGAGTCCACTCATTTAAGATAATGGGGTTGTTTCGGATCATCCAAGGACCATGTTCCAACTCATCTTCTAATCCTTTGTGGGAGTCAAATTTGAAAAAGAAGAAACCTTTTGCATTCATCATTACCCGATTGAGACCAAACTTTGTCCAAACGTTTTTTACATAATACTCAACAATCGGGAAGGCAATCCGTTTGCCTAAGAAGTAACCATAAAGGGTATTCGAGAACCTGTTTGCAACTTCCTTAACTGATTCTATTGGTATCATGACATCTACATCATCATTTGACTTTTCAGAGACAAGTTTACGAAAATTAACCTTAGAAACATCAGTATTCTTGTTTATTACTGCAGCATAGGATGGTTTAGGTTGGGGTTCATTAGAGACAACAGCTGATTGATTGGACACAACCGCAAAACTTGGTTTAGGTTGCGAATCATTGGACACAACAGCTGATTTAGGTTTTTTAGTACCAACATCCGAGGGGCATTCACTTACATTACTTGTAGTAGGACCTGTATTAGACACCAAGTCTCCATCATGAGTTGTGGATCGTACCACAGAATCCACCGGGTTACCACGCACAGCATTACGGGACTTTAGAGTATTCCCGTTCTTGCCAATAATCTTGCCATCTATGTTTTTCAATTTTGCAGCAAAGTTTGATGGTTTTTGACCCGTATCGTTAGCAGCAGGGGCCATTACACACAACAAGATCAAAGCATGCAGCCAAGAACACCTAGCTGCAGCCTTAATAAAGATTTACCAAATCGTAGCACTGAAATATAATAATAATGCAGCCGATAATCAATATCTTTAGAAGGAAACAAATCGCAGCAATAAACAATACTTTCAATCTAGATCGATGAAAGAAGGAAACCCGTGTAACCAAATCACTGCAATAATGTTAATGAACCACCGAAAATTCTCGAACCAAATAACACAAAGATCAATAAAGATCACCAATCACACGATTCCAGAAACGTAGAAACGTAATTGAAGTATGAAGAAACCAAAAACAGATCGGAAAACTTCTAACCTTTGAAACAATACGAACGTAGGGTTCTAGTAATTGCGCAAAAAGAAAGAAGGTAAATCTGATAATCACACTGAAATCAAAACAATTGTAGTAGTCAACGGGATGATTACAACGTAGAACGAAGAAATCAGATGAAACTAGGGAAGAAACGTTGAAAACCAGCCGGCGAAAAAACCAATCTCCAGATTTCGCCCTAGAGAGAAAAAGTCAACAAGTCAACACTCCCAATTGCCATAGCCATTCCCGATATCTATAGGCTATTATAACTACTAGCCATGACTTGTTGTGTGTAAGGGCCATCAATATCAGTTATGGACATCTAGTGGTTATAATGGTTCAAGAACCATGGTTATGGGTTATGCACACTTATTACTTGTAAAATAGATATCTATAGGCTATTAGTCATGGCTAGTAGTTATAATGCATTGTTCAAGGGCCATCAGTATTAGTTATGGACATCTAGTGGTTATAATGGTTCAAGAACCATGGTTATGGGTTATGGACACCTATTACTTGTAAAATGGATATCTATAGGCTATTGGTCATAGCTAGTAGTTATAATGGTTGAAGGGCCATCAGTATCAGTTATGGACATCTAGTGGTTATAATGGTTCAAGGACCATGGTTATGGGTTATGGACACCTATTACTTGTAAATAGGATATCTAGAAGCTATTGGTCATGGCTAGTAGTTATAATGGTTGAAGGGCCATCAGTATCAGTTATGGACATCTAGTGGCTATAATCATTCAGGAACCATGGTTATGGGTTATGGACACCTATTACTTGTAAAATAGATATCTATATAGGTCATGGGTAGTAGTTACAATGGTTCAAGGGCCATCGGTATCAGTTACAGACATCTAGTGGTTATAATAGTTCAAGGGCCATGGTTATGGGTTATACACACCTATTACTCGTAAAATAGATATCTATAGGCTATTGGTCATGGCTAGTAGTTATAATGGTTCAAGGGCCATCAGTATCAGTTATGGACATTTAGTGGTTATAATGGTTCAAGAACCATGGTTATGGGTTATGGACACCTATTACTTTTAAAATGGATATCTATAGGCTATTGGTCATGGCTAGTAGTTATAATGGTTGAAGGGCCATCAGTATCAGTTATGGACATCTAGTGGCTATTATCGTTCAAGAACCATGGTTATGGGTTATGGACACCTATTACTTGTAAAATAGATATCTATATAGGTCATGGGTAGTAGTTATAATGGTTCAAAGGCCATCGGTATCAGTTACAGACATCTAGTGGTTATAATTGTTCAAGGGCCATGGTTATGGGTTATAAACTCCTATTACTCGTAAAATAGATATCTATAGGCTATTGGTCATGGCTAGTAGTTATAATGGTTCAAGGGCCATCAGTATCAGTTACGGACATTTAGTGGTTATAATGGTTCAAGAACCATGGTTATGGGTTATGGACACCTATTACTTGTAAAATGGATATCTATAGGCTATTGGTCAGGGCTAGTAGTTATAATGGTTAGAGGGCCGTCAGTATCAGTTATGGACATCTAGTGGTTATAATGGTTCAAGGACCATGGTTATGGGTTATGGACACCCATTACTTGTAAAATCGATATCTATAGGCTATTGGTCATGGCTAGTAGTTATAATGGATTAAGGGCCATCTATATCAGTTATGGTAGTGGTTATAATGTTTCAAGAACCATGGTTATGGGTTATGGACACCTATTACTTGTAAAATGTATATCTATATGCTATTGGTCATGGCTAGTAGTTATAATGGTTCAAGGGACATCAGTATCAGTTATGGACATCTAGTGGTTATAATGGTTCAAGGACCATGGTTATGGGTTATGGACACCTATTACTTGTAAAATGGATATCTATAGGCTATTGGTCATGGCTAGTAGTTATAATGGTTCATGGGCCATCAGTATCAGTTATGGACATCTAGTGGTTATAATGATTCAAGGACCATGGTTATGGGTTATGGACACCTATTACTTTTAAAATAGATATCTATAGGCTATTGGTCATGGCTAGTAGTTATAATGGTGTAAGGGCCATCAATATCAGTTATGGACATCTAGTGGTTATAATGGTTCAAGAACCATGGTTATGGGTTATGCACACTTATTACTTGTAAAATAGATATCTATAGGCTATTAGTCATGGCTAGTAGTTATAATGCATTGTTCAAGGGCCATCAGTATTAGTTATGGACGTCTAGTGGTTATAATGGTTCAAGAACCATGGTTATGGGTTATGGACACCTATTACTTGTAAAATGGATATCTATAGGCTATTGGTCATAGCTAGTAGTTATAATGGTTGAAGGGCCATCAGTATCAGTTATGGACATCTAGTGGTTATAATGGTTCAAGGACCATGGTTATAGGTTATGGACACCTATTACTTGTAAATAGGATATCTAGAAGCTATTGGTCATGGCTAGTAGTTATAATGGTTGAAGGGCCATCAGTATCAGTTATGGACATCTAGTGGCTATAATCATTCAGGAACCATGGTTATGGGTTATGGACACCTATTACTTGTAAAATAGATATCTATATAGGTCATGGGTAGTAGTTACAATGGTTCAAGGGCCATCGGTATCAGTTACAGACATCTAGTGGTTATAATAGTTCAAGGGCCATGGTTATGGGTTATACACACCTATTACTCGTAAAATAGATATCTATAGGCTATTGGTCATGGCTAGTAGTTATAATGGTTCAAGGGCCATCAGTATCAGTTATGGACATTTAGTGGTTATAATGGTTCAAGAACCATGGTTATGGGTTATGGACACCTATTACTTTTAAAATGGATATCTATAGGCTATTGGTCATGGCTAGTAGTTATAATGGTTGAAGGGCCATCAGTATCAGTTATGGACATCTAGTGGCTATAATCGTTCAAGAACCATGGTTATGGGTTATGGACACCTATTACTTGTAAAATAGATATCTATATAGGTCATGGGTAGTAGTTATAATCGTTCAAAGGCCATCGGTATCAGTTACAGACATCTAGTGGTTATAATTGTTCAAGGGCCATGGTTATGGGTTATAAACTCCTATTACTCGTAAAATAGATATCTCTAGGCTATTGGTCATGGCTAGTAGTTATAATGGTTCAAGGGCCATCAGTATCAGTTACGGACATTTAGTGGTTATAATGGTTCAAGAACCATGGTTATGGGTTATGGACACCTATTACTTGTAAAATGGATATCTATAGGCTATTGGTCAGGGCTAGTAGTTATATTGGTTAGAGGGCCGTCAGTATCAGTTATGGACATCTAGTGGTTATAATGGTTCAAGGACCATGGTTATGGGTTATGGACACCCATTACTTGTAAAATCGATATCTATAGGCTATTGGTCATGGCTAGTAGTTATAATGGTTTAAGGGCCATCTATATCTGTTATGGTAGTGGTTATAATGGTTCAAGAACCATGGTTATGGGTTATGGACACCTATTACTTGTAAAATGTATATCTATATGCTATTGGTCATGGCTAGTAGTTATAATGGTTCAAGGGACATCAGTATCAGTTATGGACATCTAGTGGTTATAATGGTTCAAGGACCATGGTTATGGGTTATGGACACCTATTACTTGTAAAATGGATATCTATAGGCTATTGGTCATGGCTAGTAGTTATAATGGTTCATGGGCCATCAGTATCAGTTATGGACATCTAGTGGTTATAATGATTCAAGGACCATGGTTATGGGTTATGGACACCTATTACTTTTAAAATAGATATCTATAGGCTATTGGTCATGGCTAGTAGTTATAATGGTTTAAGGGCCATCAATATCAGTTATGGACATCTAGTGGTTATAATGGTTCAAGGACCACGGTTATGGGTTATGGACACCTATTACTTGTAAAATGGATATCTATAGGCTATTGGTCATGGGTAGTAGTTATAATGGTTCAAGGGCCATCAATATCAGTTCTGGAAATCTAGTAGTTATAATGGTTCAAGAACCATGGTTATGGGTTATGGACACCTTTAACTTGTAAAATGGATATTTATAGGCTATTGGTCATGGCTAGTAGTTATAATGGTTCAAGGGCCATCAGTATCAGTTATGGACATCTAGTGGTTATAATGGTTCAACGACCATGGTTATGGGTTATGGACACATATTACTTGTAAATTGAATATCTAGAGGCTATTGGTCATGGCTAGTAGTTATGATGGTTCAAGGGCCATCAGTATCAGTTATGGACATCTAGTGGTTATAATGGTTCAAGAACCATGGTTATGGGTTATGGACACTTATTACTTGTAAAATAGATATCTATAGGCTATTGGTCATGGCTAGTAGTTATAATGGTTGAAGGGCCATCAGTATCAGTTATGGACATCTTGTGGTTATAATGGTTCAAGGACCATGGTTATGGGTTATGGACACCTATTACTTGTAAATCGGATATCTATAGGCTATTGGTGATGGCTAGTAGTTATAATGGTTGAAGGGCCATCAGTATCAGTTATGGACATCTAGTGGTTATAATGATTCAAGGACCATGGTTATGGGTTATGGACACCTATTACTTGTAAAATAGATATCTATAGGCTATTGGTCATGGCTAGTAGTTATAATGGTTCAAGGGCCATCGATATGAGTTATGGACATGTAGTTGTTATAATGGTTCAATGGCCTTGGTTATGGGTTATGGACACCTATTACTTTTAAAATGTATATTTATAGGCTATTGGTCATGGCTAGTAGTTATAATGGTTCAAGGGCCATCAGTATCAGTTATGGACATCTAGTGGTTATAATGGTTCAAGAACCATGGTTATGGGTTATGGACACCTGTTACTTGTAAAATGGATATCTGTAGGCTATTGGACATGGCTAGTAGTTATAATGGTTCAAAGGCCATCAGTATCAGTTATGGACATCTAGTAGTTATAATGGTTCAAGAACCATGGTTATGGGTTATGGACACCTATTACTTGTAAAATGGATATCTGTAGGCTATTGGACATGGCTAGTAGTTATAATGGTTCAAGGGCCATCACTATCAATTATGGACATCTAGTGGTTATAATGATTCAAGGACAATGGTTATGGGTTATGGACACCTATTAGTTGTAAAATGGATATCTATAGGCTATTGGTCATGACTAGTAGTTATAATGGTTCAAGGGCCAACAATATCAGTTATGGACATCTAGTGGTTATAATGGTTCAAGAACCATAGTTATGGGTTATGGACAACTATTACTTGTAAATTGGATATCTAGAGGCTATTGGTCATGGCTAGTAGTTATAATGGTTCAAGGGCCGTCAGTATCAGTTATGAACATCTAGTGGTTATAATGGTTCAAGGACCATGGTTATGGGTTATGGACACCTATTACTTGTAAAATGGATATCTGTAGGCTGTTGGACATGACTAGTAGTTATAATGGTTCAAGGGCCATCAGTATCAGTTATGGACATCAGGTGGTTATAATGGTTCAAGAACCATGGTTATGGGTTATGGTCACCTATTACTTGCAAAATGGATATCTGTAGGCTATTGGACATGGCTAGTAGTTATAATGGTTCAAGGGCCATCAGTATCAGTTATGGACATCTAGTGGTTATAATGATTCAAGGACCATGGTTATGGGTTATGGACACCTATTACTTGTAAAATGGATATCTGTAGGCTGTTGGACATGACTAGTAGTTATAATGGTTCTAGGGCCATCAGTATCAGTTATGGACATCAGGTGGTTATAATGGTTCAAGAACCATGGTTATGGGTTATGGACACCTATTACTTGCAAAATGGATACCTGTAGGCTATTGGACATGGCTAGTAGTTATAATGGTTCAAGGGCCATCAGTATCAGTTATGGACCTCTAGTAGTTATAATGGTTCAAGAACCATGGTTATGGGTTATGGACACCTATTACTTGTAAAATGGATATCTGTAGGCTATTGGACATGGCTAGTAGTTATAATGGTTCAAGGGCCATCACTATCAATTATGGACATCTAGTGGTTATAATGATTCAAGGACAATGGTTATGGGTTATGGACACCTATTACTTGTAAAATGGATATCTATAGGCTATTGGTCATGGCTAGTAGTTATAATGGTTCAAGGGCCATCAATATCAGTTATGGACATCTAGTGGTTATAATGGTTCAAGAACCATAGTTATGGGTTATGGACAACTATTACTTGTAAATTGGATATCTAGAGGCTATTGGTCATGGCTAGTAGTTATAATGGTTCAAGGGCCATCAGTATCAGTTATGGACATCTAGTGGTTATAATGATTCAAGGACCATGGTTATGGGTTATGGACACCTATTACTTGTAAAATGGATATCTATAGGCTATTTGTGATGGCTAGTAGTTATAATGGTTCAAGGGCCATCAGTATCAGTTACGGACATCTAGTGGTTATAACGGTTCAGGAACGATTGTTATGGGTAATGGACACCTATCACTTTTAAAATGGATATCTATAGGTTATTGGTCATTGTTAGTAGTTATAATGGTTCAAGGGCCATCGATATGAGTTATGGACATGTAGTGGTTATAATAGTTCAATGGCCTTGGTTATGGGGTATGGACACCTATTACTTGTAAAATGTATATTTATAGGCTATTGGTCATGACTAGTAGTTATAATGGTTCAAGGGCCATCAGTATCAGTTATGAACATCTAGTGGTTATAATGGTTCAAGGACCATGGTTATGGGTTATGGACACCTATTACTTGTAAAATGGATATCTGTAGGCTGTTGGACATGACTAGTAGTTATAATGGTTCAAGGGCCATCAGTATCAGTTATGGACATCAGGTGGTTTTAATGGTTCAAGAACCATGGTTATGGGTTATTTACACCTATTACTTGCAAAATGGATATATGTAGGCTATTGGACATGGCTAGTAGTTATAATGGTTCAAGGGCTATCAGTATCAGTTATGGACATCTAGTGGTTATAATGATTCAAGGAACATGGTTATGGGTTATGGACACCTATTACTTGTAAAATGGATATCTATAGGCTATTGATCATGACTAGTAGTTATAATGGTTCAAGGGCCATCGGTGTCTGTTACGGACTTCTAGTGGTTATAATTGTTCAAGGGCCATGGTTATGGGTTATAAACACCTATTACTTGTAAAATGGATATCTATAGGCTATTGGTCATGGCTAGTAGTTATAATGGTTCAAGGGTCATCAGTATCAGTTATGGACATCTAGTGGTTATATTGGTTCAAGGACCATGGTTATGGGTTATGGACACCTATTACTTGTAAATTAGATATCTATAGGCTATTGGTCATGGCTAGTAGTTATAATGGTTCAAGGGCCATCAGTATCAGATATGGACATCTAGTGGTTATAATGGTTCAAGGACCTAGGTTATGGGTTATGGACACCTATTACTTGTAAAATAGATATCTATATAGGTCATGGGTAGTAGTTATAATGGTTCAAGGGCCATCGGTATCAGTTACAGACATCTAGTGGTTATAATTGTTCAAGGGCCATGGTTATGGGTTCTAAACACCTATTACTTGTAAAATAGATATCTATAGGCTATTGGTCATGGCTAGTAGTTATAATGGTTCAAGGGCCATCGATATGAGTTATGGACATGCATGTATGGTTATAATGGTTCAATGGCCTTGATTATGGGTTATGCACACCTATTACTTGTAAAATGGATATCTATAGGCTATAGGTCATGGCTAGTTGTTACAATGGCTCAAGGGCCATCAGTATCAGTTATGGACATCTAGTGGTTATAATGGTTCAAGGACCATGGTTATGGGTTATGGATACCTATTACTTGTAAATTGGATATCTAGAGCCTATTGGTCATGGCTAGTAGTTATAATGATTGAAGGGCCATCAGTATCAGTTATGGGCATCTTGTGGTTATAATGGTTCAAGAACCATGGTTATGGGTTATGGACACCTATTACTTGTAAAATAGATATCTATAGGCTATTGGTCATGGCTAGTAGTTATAATGGTTCAAGGGCCATCAGTATTAGTTATGGACATCTAGTGGTTATAATGGTTCAAGAACCATGGTTATGGGTTATGCACACCTATTACTTGTAAATTTGATATCTAGAGGCTATTGGTCATGGCTAGTAGTTATAGTGGTTGAAGGGCCATCGGTATCAGTTATGGACATCTAGTGGTTATAATGGTTCAAGAACCATGGTTATGGGTTATGGACACCTATTACTTGTAAAATGAATATCTGTAGGCTATTGGACATGGCTAGTAGTTATAATGGTTCAGGGGCCATCAGTATCAGTTATGGACATCTAGTAGTTATAATGGTTCAAGAACCATGGTTATGGGTTATGGACACCTATTACTTGAAAAATGGATATCTATAGGCTATTGGTCATGGCTAGTAGTTATAATGGTTCATGGGCCATCAGTATCAGTTATGGACATCTAGTGGTTATAATGATTCAAGGACCATGGTTATGGGTTATGGACACCTATTACTTGTAAAATAGATATCTATAGGCTATTGGTGATGGCTAGTAGTTATAATGGTTCAAGGGCCATCGATATGAGTTATGTACATGTAGTTGTTATAATGGTTCAATGGCCTTGGTTATGGGTTATGGACACCTATTACTTTTAAAATGTATATTTATTGGCTATTGGTCATGGCTAGTAGTTATAATGGTTCAAGGGCCATCAGTATCAGTTATGGACATCTAGTGGTTATAATGGTTCAAGGACCATGGTTATGGGTTATGGACACCTATTACTTGTAAAATGGATATCTGTAGGCTATTGGACATGGCTAGTAGTTATAATGGTTTAAGGGCCATCAGTATTAGTTATGGACAACTAGTGGTTATAATGGTTCAAGAACCATGGTTATGGGTTATGGACACCTATTACTTGTAAAATGAATATCTGTAGGCTATTGGACATGGCTAGTAGTTATAATGGTTCAGGGGCCATCAGTATCAGTTATGGACATCTAGTAGTTATAATGGTTCAAGAACCATGGTTATGGGTTATGGACACCTATTACTTGTAAAATGGATATCTATAGGCTATTGGTGATGGCTAGTAGTTATAATGGTTCAAGGGCCATCAGTATCAGTTATGGACATCTAGTGGTTATAATGGTTCAGTGACAATTGTTATGGGTAATGGACACCTATTACTTTTAAAATGGATATCTATAGGCTATTGGTCATGGCTAGTAGTTATAATGGTTCAAGGGCCATCGATATGAGTTATGGACATGTAGTTGTTATAATGGTTCGATGGGCTTGGTTATGGGTTATGGACACCTATTACTTGTAAAATGTATATTTATTGGCTATTGGTCATGGCTAGTAGTTATAATGGTTCAAGGGCCATCAGTATCAGTTATGGACATCTAGTGGTTATAATGGTTCAAGGACCATGGTTATGGGTTATGGACACCTATTACTTGTAAAATGGATATCTGTAGGCTATTGGACATGGCTAGTAGTTATAATGGTTTAAGGGCCATCAGTATTAGTTATGGACATCTAGTGGTTATAATGGTTCAAGAACCATGGTTATGGGTTATGGACACCTATTACTTGTAAAATGAATATCTGTAGGCTATTGGACATGGCTAGTAGTTATAATGGTTCAGGGGCAATCAGTATCAGTTATGGACATCTAGTAGTTATAATGGTTCAAGAACCATGGTTATGGGTTATGGACACCTATTACTTGAAAAATGGATATCTATAGGCTATTGGTCACGGCTAGTAGTTATAATGGTTCATGGGCCATCAGTATCAGTTATGGACATCTAGTGGTTATAATGATTCAAGGACCATGGTTATGGGTTATGGACACCTATTACTTGTAAAATAGATATCTATAGGCTATTGGTCATGGCTAGTAGTTATAATGGTTCAAGGGCCATCAGTATTAATTATGGACATCTAGTGGTTATTATGGTTCAAGAACCATGGTTATGGGTTATGGACACCTATTACTTGTAAACTGGATATCTGTAGGCTATTGGACATGGCTAGTAGTTATAATGGTTCATGGGCCATCAGTATCAGTTATGGACATCTAGTGGTTATAATGATTCAAGGACCATGGTTATGGGTTATGGACACCTATTACTTGTAAAATGGATATTTATAGGCTATTGGTGATGGCTAGTAGTTATAATGGTTCAAGGGCCATCAGTATCAGTTATGGACATCTAGTGGTTATAATGGTTCAGTGACAATTGTTATGGGTAATGGACACCTATTACTTTTAAAATGGATATCTATAGGCTATTGGTCATGGCTAGTAGTTATAATGGTTCAAGGGCCATCGATATGAGTTATGGACATGTAGTTGTTATAATGGTTCAATAGCCTTGGTTATGGGTTATGGACACCTATTACTTTTAAAATGTATATTTATAGGCTATTGGTCATGGCTAGTAGTTATAATGGTTCAAGGGCCATCAGTATCAGTTATGGACATCTAGTGGTTATAATGGTTCAAGAACCATGGTTATGGGTTATGGACACCTGTTACTTGTAAAATGGATATCTGTAGGCTATTGGACATGGCTAGTAGTTATAATGGTTCAAGGGCCATCAGTATCAGTTATGGACATCTAGTAGTTATAATGGTTCAAGAACCATGGTTATGGGTTATGGACACCTATTACTTGTAAAATGGATATCTGTAGGCTATTGGACATGGCTAGTAGTTATAATGGTTCAAGGGCCATCACTATCAATTATGGACATCTAGTGGTTATAATGATTCAAGGACAATGGTTATGGGTTATGGACACATATTACTTGTAAAATGGATATCTATAGGCTATTGGTCATGGCTAGTAGTTATAATGGTTCAAGGGCCATCAATATCAGTTATGGACATCTAGTGGTTATAATGGTTCAAGAACCATAGTTATGGGTTATGGACAACTATTACTTGTAAATTGGATATCTAGAGGCTATTGGTCATGGCTAGTAGTTATAATGGTTCAAGGGCCATCAGTATCAGTTATGAACATCTAGTGGTTATAATGGTTCAAGGACCATGGTTATGGGTTATGGACACCTATTACTTGTAAAATGGATATTTGTAGGCTGTTGGACATGACTAATAGTTATAATGGTTCAAGGGCCATCAGTATCAGTTATGGACATCAGGTGGTTATAATGGTTCAAGAACCATGGTTATGGGTTATGGACACCTATTACTTGCAAAATGGATATTTGTAGGCTATTGGACATGGCTAGTAGTTATAATGGTTCAAGGGCCATCAGTATCAGTTATGGACATCTAGTGGTTATAATGATTCAAGGACCATGGTTATGGGTTATGGACACCTATTACTTGTAAAATGGATATCTGTAGGCTGTTGGACATGACTAGTAGTTATAATGGTTCAAGGGCCATCAGTATCAGTTATGGACATCAGGTGGTTATAATGGTTCAAGAACCATGGTTATGGGTTATGGACACCTATTACTTGCAAAATGGATACCTGTAGGCTATTGGACATGGCTAGTAGTTATAATGGTTCAAGGGCCATCAGTATCAGTTATGGACATCTAGTAGTTATAATGGTTCAAGAACCATGGTTATGGGTTATGGACACCTATTACTTGTAAAATAGATATCTGTAGGCTATTGGACATGGCTAGTAGTTATAATGGTTCAAGGGCCATCACTATCAATTACGGACATCTAGTGGTTATAATGATTCAAGGACAATGGTTATGGGTTATGGACACCTATTACTTGTAAAATAGATATCTATATAGGTCATGGGTAGTAGTTATAATGGTTCAAGGGCCATCGGTATCAGTTACAGACATCTAGTGGTTATAATTGTTCAAGGGCCATGGTTATGGGTTATAAACACCTATTACTTGTAAAATAGATATCTCTAGGCTATTGGTCATGGCTAGTAGTTATAATGGTTCAAGGGCCATCGATATGAGTTATGGACATGCATGTATGGTTATAATGGTTCAATGGCCTTGGTTATGGGTTATGCACACCTATTACTTGTAAAATGGATATCTATAGGCTATAGGTCATGGCTAGTAGTTATAATTGTTCAAGGGCCATCGATATGAGTTATGGACATGTAGTGGTTATAATAGTTCAATGGCCTTGGTTATGGGGTATGGACACCTATTACTTGTAAAATGTATATTTATAGGCTATTGGTCATGACTAGTAGTTATAATGGTTCAAGGGCCATCAGTATCAGTTATGAACATCTAGTGGTTATAATGGTTCAAGGACCATGGTTATGGGTTATGGACACCTATTACTTGTAAAATGGATATCTGTAGGCTGTTGGACATGACTAGTAGTTATAATGGTTCAAGGGCCATCAGTATCAGTTATGGACATCAGGTGGTTATAATGGTTCAAGGACCATGGTTATGGGTTATTTACACCTATTACTTGCAAAATGGATATATGTAGGCTATTGGACATGGCTAGTAGTTATAATGGTTCAAGGGCTATCAGTATCAGTTATGGACATCTAGTGGTTATAATGATTCAAGGAACATGGTTATGGGTTATGGACACCTATTACTTGTAAAATGGATATCTATAGGCTATTGATCATGACTAGTAGTTATAATGGTTCAAGGGCCATCGGTGTCTGTTACGGACTTCTAGTGGTTATAATTGTTCAAGGGCCATGGTTATGGGTTATAAACACCTATTACTTGTAAAATGGATATCTATAGGCTATTGGTCATGGCTAGTAGTTATAATGGTTCAAGGGTCATCAGTATCAGTTATGGACATCTAGTGGTTATATTGGTTCAAGGACCATGGTTATGGGTTATGGACACCTATTACTAGTAAATTAGATATCTATAGGCTATTGGTCATGGCTAGTAGTTATAATGGTTCAAGGGCCATCAGTATCAGATATGGACATCTAGTGGTTATAATGGTTCAAGGACCTAGGTTATGGGTTATGGACACCTATTACTTGTAAAATAGATATCTATATAGGTCATGGGTAGTAGTTATAATGGTTCAAGGGCCATCGGTATCAGTTACAGACATCTAGTGGTTATAATTGTTCAAGGGCCATGGTGGTTATAAACACCTATTACTTGTAAAATAGATATCTATAGGCTATTGGTCATGGCTAGTAGTTATAATGGTTCAAGGGCCATCGATATGAGTTATGGACATGCATGTATGGTTATAATGGTTCAATGGCCTTGGTTATGGGTTATGCACACCTATTACTTGCAAAATGGATATCTATAGGCTATAGGTCATGGCTAGTTGTTACAATGGCTCAAGGGCCATCAGTATCAGTTATGGACATCTAGTGGTTATAATGGTTCAAGGACCATGGTTATGGGTTATGGATACCTATTACTTGTAAATTGGATATCTAGAGCCTATTGGTCATGGCTAGTAGTTTGTAACGCCCTGAAATTTTCTAATAAATAAAATATTACTTTACCTTTTAAATTAAATTATGTGTTAATGTCTTATTATTATGTGATGAATGCATACCGTTTCGTGCTTTTATGATTACATTTAATTATGAATAACATTTAATAGTGGGACGTTTTATTTACGCGACATTTAAATCCCAAGAGTTGTAGTGCCTGAGTTGAGGCCGGCCGTAGGCCAAGGCCGAACCGATTCACTAATATTCCGCAACGATTCTAGTTAGCTCGAGTCAAACCTTGTCCGGGAATTTCGGGTAAATAAAATATTACTTCAAATTCTACTTAGGTTAAGATGAGGACTTATTTGTTTATATTGTGTTCGTGATTGAGATTTAATATCATATTTTGTGGTTAAATTCAAAGTGTCTTATTTACAATAGTTAAATTGTGTTTTTGAGGGAGGTGTTTAATAATCATAATTCTCATAATTTGCATGTCTTTGTCATTTTCGTGCACCGCTCGATAGTGTATGTCCGGATTGTTGGTGAGCTAATTGGGCTAGTATATGCCATTCGGAAATGAAGGCCCGTATGATGGGGATTGGGGCTTAAGACCTCATATAAAAGCATGTGTCCTTGACCTAGGGATTTTTAAAAAGAAACATTCCTCCTAAACAGCCGACATTCTCCTCATTTCCGATAAATCCTTCTTTTGTTTTGTCTATGTTTTAATCCACTAGAAGACCCTCGTCGGAGCTTCATTTCCGCCGCCACCTCGCTACCAGTTATCGCAGATATCCATCTATCTTTTTCTGCTTTTGCCGAGAACCTTATTCCGACTCCCATCCACAACCATTTCATTTCTGTTAGTCACCTTGAGCCCCGCCGTATCCATTTCTCCGGTGAAGTTCCACCACCGTTACGAACTGGGTTTCATTGTTGTTATCGCTTTGAGCTTCGTGCTACGTCTATTCCGCTGTAATGTTTCTGAGTTTCCCTCAGGCTCACCTTCGCCGCCGTTGTACTTCGAGCACCATCTCAGCTTCATCCGGACGCCGGCGAGCCCCACCGTACGTATTTAAACCTCACCACTACCTTCACTTTTCTGTTTTGGGTTTCACCAGAAGTCCCTACCACCATCGATTACTTTTGCACCTCCACCGTAACCGTTAGTCTTGTTTCTACACGACCACCGCCGTACGTTCCAAAATCACCACCGCTACTTTTGTTTCCGGCGAAATTTGTTTTGTTCCGACGAACCCTGCTTGTTTTGTTTCCGGTAAACTTCGCCCTTTGCTCCCCGTTTCTTTTACGCTTTCGCCTTGTTTTTATCAGTGATTGATTTTTCCATTATTGTGTATTATGGTTGAGGGCAGCTAGGAATGTTGAAGCTTGAATTGTTTCAGCCGAGAACCCCGTTAGCAGAAAGAGAAGCAAGCTTTTCCGGCGACGTGTTGGTAAAAACTTTTAGCAGTTTTATTCTTTTAGACCACGTACTACTGCTCGTTTAAAAAGGGTATGGATTTGAGTTGTTATCATTATTTTAATTGGAAAAGTTTATTATTTTAATGGAGGAAGGATTATGATTTTTTTAATGGGAAAGAGTTTTATTACTATTAAATCAAGGGGAAACAGTCGAAGGAAAACATTTTTACATTGAATGACTAGCTCGAGTACTAATTCAAAAGTAGGGGTTTTTCTAATCGAAAACTTATACATCTTTAATACAAGTTTTGAGTTGAATTTAATTAGGGTTATCCTTCATGTATTTTTAGGACGTCTAGACGTTAGCTGAGATATATCTTCGGAGCATACGTTTTCGAGGTGAGTATTCTCACCGTGTATTCAGTTTTAACGTTATACATGCATGACTTACGTGTTACATTTCTTGCACCATAATTGTTATCTGAGTTTGATCTGTTATCTGAGTTTGATCTCTTATCTGAGTTTGATCTGTTATCTGAGTATCTGAGCAGGTGGTTATTTATTCATGATCTGAGACATTGTGCCTGGGTAACTGAGCTCGGCACAGAGTCATTCTGTGCTATTACTTGCTAGGGCAATCTGAGATAATTATGTTAAAGAGATAATAAAACATAATAACACACATCTGAGTTTTGGGATCACCTCCCGTCTGAGTTTTTGGAATTATTCCCGTCTGAGTTTTTGGGATTATTCCCGTCTGAGTTTTTGGGATTATTCCAGTCTGAGTTTTGGGATCACTCCCGTCTGAGTTTTTGGCTTATGCCTATCTGAGGTGTGAGGAGGGGCGAGGTTGATCTCTCGTTCCAAATCACACGAGCGCGCTATATAAATTAAAATCTGAGTAATAAAATCTGAGAAATAAATCTGAGTAATTAACTGAGTAGAATCTGAGTAGGAGTACACCGATGTGCCCTCATGTGTTGTATGTTAGGATTGTTTGCATTTTGAGATATTCACTCAGCTCCTCCAGCTGACCCCTATTTTCCCCCACATTGTTTCAGGTACCAGCAGAGGAAAGGAGAAGGTGGACGGTTGACCGCTGTATCTTTCATTACCGATGTGGACGGCATTTAATATTGTTAAAACACTTAATTTTAATTTTAGCTATTTCCGCATTAAATACATTTTTAAATGAAAATATTATTATTGGGATTTAATTATTCGAGTTATTGGGACCTTTTTATTTAAAATCTTGTACTCAAAAAGTTTTAAATTTTTATAAATTTTGGGTGTTACATAGTTATAATGATTGAAGGGCCATCAGTATCAGTTATGGGCATCTTGTGGTTATAATGGTTCAAGAACCATGGTTATGGGTTATGGACACCTATTACTTGTAAAATAGATATCTATAGGCTATTGGTCATGGCTAGTAGTTATAATGGTTCAAGGGCCATCAGAATTAGTTATGGACATCTAGTGGTTATAATGGTTCAAGAACCATGGTTATGGGTTATGCACACCTATTACTTGTAAAATGGATATCTAGAGGCTATTGGTCATGGCTAGTAGTTATAGTGGTTGAAGGGCCATCGGTATCAGTTATGGACATCTAGTGGTTATAATGATTCAAGAACCATGGTTATGGGTTATGGACACCTATTACTTGTAAATTGGATATCTAGAGGCTATTGGTTATGGCTAGTAGTTATAATGGTTGAAGGGCCATCAGTATCAGTTATGGACATCTAGTGGTTATAATGGTTCAATAACCATGGTTATGGGTTATGGACACCTATTACTTGTAAACTGGATATCTATAGGCTATTGGACATGGCTAGTAGTTATAATGGTTCATGGGCCATCAGTATCAGTTATGGACATCTAGTGGTTATAATGATTCAAGGACCATGGTTATGGGTTATGGACACCTATTACTTGTAAAATGGATATCTATAGGCTATTGGTGATGGCTAGTAGTTATAATGGTTCAAGGGCCATCAGTATCAGTTATGGACATCTAGTGGTTATAATGGTTCAGTGACAATTGTTATGGGTAATGGACACCTATTACTTTTAAAATGGATATCTATAGGCTATTGGTCATGGCTAGTAGTTATAATGGTTCAAGGGCCATCGATATGAGTTATGGACATGTAGTTGTTATAATGGTTCAATGGCCTTGGTTATGGGTTATGGACACCTATTACTTGTAAAATGTATATGTATAGGCTATTGGTCATGGCTAGTAGTTATAATGGTTCAAGGGCCATCAGTATCAGTTATGGACATCTAGTGGTTATAATGGTTCAAGGACCATGGTTATGGGTTATGGACACCTATTACTTGTAAAATGTATATTTATAGGCTATTGGTCATGGCTAGTAGTTATAATGGTTCAAGGGCCATCAGTATCAGTTATGGATATCTAGTGGTTATAATGGTTCAAGAACCATGGTTATGGGTTATGGACACCTATTACTTGTAAAATGGATATCTGTAGGCTATTGGACATGGCTAGTAGTTATAATGGTTCAAGGGCCATCAGTATCAGTTATGGACATCTAGTAGTTATAATGGTTCAAGAACCATGGTTATGGGTTATGGACACCTATTACTTGTAAAATGGATATCTGTAGGCTATTGGACATGGCTAGTAGTTATAATGGTTCAAGGGCCATCACTTTCAATTATGGACATCTAGTGGTTATAATGATTCAAGGACAATGGTTACGGGTTATGGACACCTATTACTTGTAAAATGGATATCTATAGGCTATTGGTCATGGCTAGTAGTTATAATGTTTCAAGGGCCATCAATATCAGTTATGGACATCTAGTGGTTATAATGGTTCAAGAACCATAGTTATGGGTTATGGACAACTATTACTTGTAAATTGGATATCTAGAGGCTATTGGTCATGGCTAGTAGTTATAATGGTTCAAGGGCCATCAGTATCGGTTATGAACATCTTGTGGTTATCATGGTTCAAGAACCATGGTTATGTGTTATGGACACCTATTACTTGTAAAATAGATATCTATAGGCTATTGGTCATGGCTAGTAGTTATAATGGTTCAAGGGCCATCAGTATTAGTTATGGACATCTAGTGGTTATAATGGTTCAAGAACCATGGTTATGGGTTATGGACACCTATTACTTGTAAATTGGATATCTAGAGGCTATTGGTCATGGCTAGTAGTTATAATGGTTGAAGGGCCATGAGTATCAGTTATGGACATCTAGTGGTTATCATGGTTCAAGAACCATGGTTATGGGTTATGGACACCTATTACTTGTAAAATGGATATCTGTAGGCTATTGGACATGGCTAGTAGTTATAATGGTTCATGGGCCATCAGTATCAGTTATGGACATCTAGTGGTTATAATGATTCAAGGACCATGGTTATGGGTTATGGACACCTATTACTTGTAAAATGGATATCTATAGGCTATTTGTGATGGCTAGTAGTTATAATGGTTCAAGGGCCATCAGTATCAGTTACGGACGTCTAGTGGTTATAACGGTTCAGGAACGATTGTTATGGGTAATGGACACCTATCACTTTTAAAATGGATATCTATAGGCTATTGGTCATTGTTAGTAGTTATAATGGTTCAAGGGCCATCGATATGAGTTATGGACATGTAGTGGTTATAATAGTTCAATGGCCTTGGTTATGGGTTATGGACACATATTACTTGTAAAATGTATATTTATAGGCTATTGGTCATGACTAGTAGTTATAATGGTACAAGGGCCATCAGTATCAGTTATGAACATCTAGTGGTTAAAATGGTTCAAGGACCATGGTTATGGGTTATGGACACCTATTACTTGTAAAATGGATATCTGTAGGCTGTTGGACATGACTAGTAGTTATAATGGTTCAAGGGCCATCAGTATCAGTTATGGACATCAGGTGGTTATAATGGTTCAAGAACCATGGTTATGGGTTATGGACACCTATTACTTGCAAAATGGATATCTGTAGGCTATTGGACATGGCTAGTAGTTATAATGGTTCAAGGGCCTTCAGTATCAGTTATGGACATCTAGTGGTTATAATGATTCAAGGAACATGGTTATGGGTTATGGACACCTATTACTTGTAAAATGGATATCTATAGGCTATTGGTCATGGCTAGTAGTTATAATGGTTCAAGGGCAACCAATATCAGTTATGGACATCTAGTGGTTATAATGGTTCAAGGACCATGGTTATGGGTTATGGACACCTATTACTTGTAACTTGGATATCTATAGGCTATTGATCATGGCTAGTAGTTATAATGGTTCAAGGGCCATCGGTGTCTGTTACGGACTTCTAGTGGTTATAATTGTTCAAGGGCCATGGTTATGGGTTATAAACACCTATTACTTGTAAAATGGATATCTATAGGCTATTGGTCATGGCTAGTAGTTATAATGGTTCAAGGGCCATCAGTATCAGTTATGGACATCTAGCGGTTATATTGGTTCAAGGACCATGGTTATGGGTTATGGACACCTATTACTTGTAAATTAGATATCTATAGGCTATTGGTCATGGCTAGTAGTTATAATGGTTCAAGGGCCATCGGTATCAGATATGGACATCTAGTGGTTATAATGGTTCAAGGACCTAGGTTATGGGTTATGGACACCTATTACTTGTAAAATAGATATCTATATAGGTCATGGGTAGTAGTTATAATGGTTCAAGGGCCATCGGTATCAGTTACGGACATCTAGTGGTTATAATTGTTCAAGGGCCATGGTTATGGGTTATAAACACCTATTACTTGTAAAATAGATATCTATAGGCTATTGGTCATGGCTAGTAGTTTTAATGGTTCAAGGGCCATCGATATGAGTTATGGACATGCATGTATGGTTATAATGGTTCAATGGCCTTGGTTATGGGTTATGCACACCTATTACTTGTAAAATGGATATCTATAGGCTATAGGTCATGGCTAGTTGTTATAATGGCTCAAGGGCCATCAGTATCAGTTATGGACATCTAGTGGTTATAATGGTTCAAGGACCATGGTTATGGGTTATGGAAACCTATTACTTGTAAATTGGATATCTAGAGCCTATTGGTCATGGCTAGTAGTTATAATGGTTGAAGGGCCATCAGTTTCAGTTATGGGCATCTTGTGGTTATAATGGTTCAAGAACCATGGTTATGGGTTATGGACACCTATTACTTGTAAAATAGATATCTATAGGCTATTGGTCATGGCTAGTAGTTATAATGGTTCAAGGGCCATCAGTATTAGTTATGGACATCTAGTGGTTATAATGGTTCAAGAACCATGGTTATGGGTTATGGACACCTATTACTTGTAAATTTGATATCTAGAGGCTATTGGTCATGGCTAGTAGTTATAATGGTTCAAGGGCCATCAGTATCGGTTATGAACATCTTGTGGTTATCATGGTTCAAGAACCATGGTTATGTGTTATGGACACCTATTACTTGTAAAATAGATATCTATAGGCTATTGGTCATGGCTAGTAGTTATAATGGTTCAAGGGCCATCAGTATTAGTTATGGACATCTAGTGGTTATAATGGTTCAAGAACCATGGTTATGGGTTATGGACACCTATTACTTGTAAATTGGATATCTAGAGGCTATTGGTCATGGCTAGTAGTTATAATGGTTGAAGGGCCATGAGTATCAGTTATGGACATCTAGTGGTTATCATGGTTCAAGAACCATGGTTATGGGTTATGGACACCTATTACTTGTAAAATGGATATCTGTAGGCTATTGGACATGGCTAGTAGTTATAATGGTTCATGGGCCATCAGTATCAGTTATGGACATCTAGTGGTTATAATGATTCAAGGACCATGGTTATGGGTTATGGACACCTATTACTTGTAAAATGGATATCTATAGGCTATTTGTGATGGCTAGTAGTTATAATGGTTCAAGGGCCATCAGTATCAGTTACGGACGTGTAGTGGTTATAACGGTTCAGGAACGATTGTTATGGGTAATGGACACCTATCACTTTTAAAATGGATATCTATAGGCTATTGGTCATTGTTAGTAGTTATAATGGTTCAAGGGCCATCGATATGAGTTATGGACATGTAGTGGTTATAATAGTTCAATGGCCTTGGTTATGGGTTATGGACACCTATTACTTGTAAAATGTATATTTATAGGCTATTGGTCATGACTAGTAGTTATAATGGTACAAGGGCCATCAGTATCAGTTATGAACATCTAGTGGTTAAAATGGTTCAAGGACCATGGTTATGGGTTATGGACACCTATTACTTGTAAAATGGATATCTGTAGGCTGTTGGACATGACTAGTAGTTATAATGGTTCAAGGGCCATCAGTATCAGTTATGGACATCAGGTGGTTATAATGGTTCAAGAACCATGGTTATGGGTTATGGACACCTATTACTTGCAAAATGGATATCTGTAGGCTATTGGACATGGCTAGTAGTTATAATGGTTCAAGGGCCTTCAGTATCAGTTATGGACATCTAGTGGTTATAATGATTCAAGGAACATGGTTATGGGTTATGGACACCTATTACTTGAAAAATGGATATCTATAGGCTATTGGTCATGGCTAGTAGTTATAATGGTTCAAGGGCAACCAATATCAGTTATGGACATCTAGTGGTTATAATGGTTCAAGGACCATGGTTATGGGTTATGGACACCTATTACTTGTAACTTGGATATCTATAGGCTATTGATCATGGCTAGTAGTTATAATGGTTCAAGGGCCATCGGTGTCTGTTACGGACTTCTAGTGGTTATAATTGTTCAAGGGCCATGGTTATGGGTTATAAACACCTATTACTTGTAAAATGGATATCTATAGGCTATTGGTCATGGCTAGTAGTTATAATGGTTCAAGGGCCATCAGTATCAGTTATGGACATCTAGCGGTTATATTGGTTCAAGGACCATGGTTATGGGTTATGGACACCTATTACTTGTAAATTAGATATCTATAGGCTATTGGTCATGGCTAGTAGTTATAATGGTTCAAGGGCCATCGGTATCAGATATGGACATCTAGTGGTTATAATGGTTCAAGGACCTAGGTTATGGGTTATGGACACCTATTACTTGTAAAATAGATATCTATATAGGTCATGGGTAGTAGTTATAATGGTTCAAGGGCCATCGGTATCAGTTACGGACATCTAGTGGTTATAATTGTTCAAGGGCCATGGTTATGGGTTATAAACACCTATTACTTGTAAAAAAGATATCTATAGGCTATTGGTCATGGCTAGTAGTTTTAATGGTTCAAGGGCCATCGATATGAGTTATGGACATGCATGTATGGTTATAATGGTTCAATGGCCTTGGTTATGGGTTATGCACACCTATTACTTGTAAAATGGATATCTATAGGCTATAGGTCATGGCTAGTTGTTATAATGGCTCAAGGGCCATCAGTATCAGTTATGGACATCTAGTGGTTATAATGGTTCAAGGACCATGGTTATGGGTTATGGACACCTATTACTTGTAAATTGGATATCTAGAGCCTATTGGTCATGGCTAGTAGTTATAATGGTTGAAGGGCCATCAGTTTCAGTTATGGGCATCTTGTGGTTATAATGGTTCAAGAACCATGGTTATGGGTTATGGACACCTATTACTTGTAAAATAGATATCTATAGGCTATTGGTCATGGCTAGTAGTTATAATGGTTCAAGGGCCATCAGTATTAGTTATGGACATCTAGTGGTTATAATGGTTCAAGAACCATGGTTATGGGTTATGGACACCTATTACTTCTAAATTTGATATCTAGAGGCTATTGGTCATGGCTAGTAGTTATAATGGTTCAAGGGCCATCAGTATCGGTTATGAACATCTTGTGGTTATCATGGTTCAAGAACCATGGTTATGTGTTATGGACACCTATTACTTGTAAAATAGATATCTATAGGCTATTGGTCATGGCTAGTAGTTATAATGGTTCAAGGGCCATCAGTATTAGTTATGGACATCTAGTGGTTATAATGGTTCAAGAACCATGGTTATGGGTTATGGACACCTATTACTTGTAAATTGGATATCTAGAGGCTATTGGTCATGGCTAGTAGTTATAATGGTTGAAGGGCCATGAGTATCAGTTATGGACATCTAGTGGTTATCATGGTTCAAGAACCATGGTTATGGGTTATGGACACCTATTACTTGTAAAATGGATATCTGTAGGCTATTGGACATGGCTAGTAGTTATAATGGTTCATGGGCCATCAGTATCAGTTATGGACATCTAGTGGTTATAATGATTCAAGGACCATGGTTATGGGTTATGGACACCTATTACTTGTAAAATGGATATCTATAGGCTATTTGTGATGGCTAGTAGTTATAATGGTTCAAGGGCCATCAGTATCAGTTACGGACGTCTAGTGGTTATAACGGTTCAGGAACGATTGTTATGGGTAATGGACACCTATCACTTTTAAAATGGATATCTATAGGCTATTGGTCATTGTTAGTAGTTATAATGGTTCAAGGGCCATCGATATGAGTTATGGACATGTAGTGGTTATAATAGTTCAATGGCCTTGGTTATGGGTTATGGACACCTATTACTTGTAAAATGTATATTTATAGGCTATTGGTCATGACTAGTAGTTATAATGGTACAAGGGCCATCAGTATCAGTTATGAACATCTAGTGGTTAAAATGGTTCAAGGACCATGGTTATGGGTTATGGACACCTATTACTTGTAAAATGGATATCTGTAGGCTGTTGGACATGACTAGTAGTTATAATGGTTCAAGGGCCATCAGTATCAGTTATGGACATCAGGTGGTTATAATGGTTCAAGAACCATGGTTATGGGTTATGGACACCTATTACTTGCAAAATGGATATCTGTAGGCTATTGGACATGGCTAGTAGTTATAATGGTTCAAGGGCCTTCAGTATCAGTTACGGACATCTAGTGGTTATAATGATTCAAGGAACATGGTTATGGGTTATGGACACCTATTACTTGTAAAATGGATATCTATAGGCTATTGGTCATGGCTAGTAGTTATAATGGTTCAAGGGCAACCAATATCAGTTATGGACATCTAGTGGTTATAATGGTTCAAGGACCATGGTTATGGGTTATGGACACCTATTACTTGTAACTTGGATATCTATAGGCTATTGATCATGGCTAGTAGTTATAATGGTTCAAGGGCCATCGGTGTCTGTTACGGACTTCTAGTGGTTATAATTGTTCAAGGGCCATGGTTATGGGTTATAAACACCTATTACTTGTAAAATGGATATCTATAGGCTATTGGTCATGGCTAGTAGTTATAATGGTTCAAGGGCCATCAGTATCAGTTATGGACATCTAGCGGTTATATTGGTTCAAGGACCATGGTTATGGTTTATGGACACCTATTACTTGTAAATTAGATATCTATAGGCTATTGGTCATGGCTAGTAGTTATAATGGTTCAAGGGCCATCGGTATCAGATATGGACATCTAGTGGTTATAATGGTTCAAGGACCTAGGTTATGGGTTATGGACACCTATTACTTGTAAAATAGATATCTATATAGGTCATGGGTAGTAGTTATAATGGTTCAAGGGCCATCGGTATCAGTTACGGACATCTAGTGGTTATAATTGTTCAAGGGCCATGGTTATGGGTTATAAACACCTATTACTTGTAAAATAGATATCTATAGGCTATTGGTCATGGCTAGTAGTTTTAATGGTTAAAGGGCCATCGATATGAGTTATGGACATGCATGTATGGTTATAATGGTTCAATGGCCTTGGTTATGGGTTATGCACACCTATTACTTGTAAAATGGATATCTATAGGCTATAGGTCATGGCTAGTTGTTATAATGGCTCAAGGGCCATCAGTATCAGTTATGGACATCTAGTGGTTATAATGGTTCAAGGACCATGGTTATGGGTTATGGACACCTATTACTTGTAAATTGGATATCTAGAGCCTATTGGTCATGGCTAGTAGTTATAATGGTTGAAGGGCCATCAGTTTCAGTTATGGGCATCTTGTGGTTATAATGGTTCAAGAACCATGGTTATGGGTTATGGACACCTATTACTTGTAAAATAGATATCTATAGGCTATTGGTCATGGCTAGTAGTTATAATGGTTCAAGGGCCATCAGTATTAGTTATGGACATCTAGTGGTTATAATGGTTCAAGAACCATGGTTATGGGTTATGGACACCTATTACTTGTAAATTTGATATCTAGAGGCTATTGGTCATGGCTAGTAGTTATAGTCGTTGAAGGGCCATCGGTATCAGTTATGGACATCTAGTGGTTATAATGGTTCAAGAACCATGGTTATCGGTTATGGATGCCTATTACTTGTAAAATGGATATCTGTAGGCTATTGGACATGGCTAGTAGTTATAATGGTTCATGGGCCATTAGTATCAGTTGTGGACATCTGGTGGTTATAATGATTCAAGGACCATGGTTATGGGTTATGGACACCTATTACTTGTAAAATGGATATCTATAGGCTATTGGTGATGGCTAGTAGTTATAATGGTTCAAGGGCCATCAGTATCAGTTATGGACATCTAGTGGTTATAATTGTTCAAGGACCTTGGTTATGGGTTATGGACACCTATTACTTGTAAAATAGATATCAGTATAGGTCATGGGTAGTAGTTATAATGGTTCAAGGGCCATCGGTATCAGTTACAGACATCTAGTGGTTATAATTGTTCAAGGGCCATGGTTATGGGTTATAAACACCTATTACTTGTAAAATAGATATCTACAGACTATTGGTCATGGCTAGTAGTTATAATGGTTCAAGGGCCATCAGTATCAGTTATGGACATCTAGTGGTTATAATGTTCATGGACCATGGTTATGGGTTATGGACACCTATTACTTGTAAAATGGATATCTACAGGCTATTGGTCATGGCTAGTAGCTATAATGGTTTAAGGGCCATCGCTATGAGTCATGGACACGCATGTAGTGGTTATAATGGTGCAATGGCCTTGGTTAAGGGTTATGCAAACCTATTACTTGAAAAATGGATATCTATAGGCTATAGGTCATGGCTAGTTGTTATAATGGTTCAAGGGCCATCAGTATCAGTTATGGACATCTAGTGGTTATAATGGGTCAAGAACCATGGTTATGGGTTATGGACACCTATTACTTGTAAAATAGATATCTATAGGCTATTGGTCATGACTAGTAGTTATAATAGTTCAAGGGCCATCGGTATTAGTTATGGACATCTAGTGGTTATAATGGTTCAAGAACCATGGTTATGGGTTATGGACACCTATTACTTGTAAATTTGATATCTAGAGGCTATTGGTCATGGCTAGTAGTTATAGTGGTTGAAGGGCCATCGATATCAGTTATGGACATCTAGTGGTTATAATGGTTCAAGAACCATGGTTATCGGTTATGGATGCCTATTACTTGTAAAATGGATATCTGTAGGCTATTGGACATGGCTAGTAGTTATAATGGTTCATGGGCCATTAGTATCAGTTGTGGACATCTGGTGGTTATAATGATTCAAGGACCATGGTTATGGGTTATGGACACCTATTACTTGTAAAATGGATATCTATAGGCTATTGGTGATGGCTAGTAGTTATAATGGTTCAAGGGCCATCAGTATCAGTTATGGACATCTAGTGGTTATAATGGTTCAAGGACCTTGGTTATGGGTTATGGACACCTATTACTTGTAAAATAGATATCAATATAGGTCATGGGTAGTAGTTATAATGGTTCAAGGGCCATCGGTATCAGTTACAGACATCTAGTGGTTATAATTGTTCAAGGGCCATGGTTATGGGTTATAAACACCTATTACTTGTAAAATAGATATCTACAGACTATTGGTCATGGCTAGTAGTTATAATGGTTCAAGGGCCATCAGTATCAGTTATGGACATCTAGTGGTTATAATGGTCATGGACCATGGTTATGGGTTATGGACACCTATTACTTGTAATATGGATATCTACAGGCTATTGGTCATGGCTAGTAGTTATAATGGTTTAAGGGCCATCGCTATGAGTCATGGACACGCATGTAGTGGTTATAATGGTGCAATGGCCTTGGTTAAGGGTTATGCACACCTATTACATGAAAAATGGATATCTATAGGCTATAGGTCATGGCTAGTTGTTATAATGGTTCAAGGGCCATTAGTATCAGTTATGGACATCTAGTGGTTACAATGGTTCAAGAACCATGGTTATGGTTTATGGACACCTATTACTTGTAAAATAGATATCTATAGGCTATTGGTCATGGCTAGTAGTTATAATGGTTCAAGGGCCATCAGTATTAGTTATGGACATCTAGTGGTTATAATGGTTCAAGAACCATGGTTATGGGTTATGGACACCTATTACTTGTAAATTGGATATCTAGAGGCTATTGGTCATGGCTAGTAGTTATAATGGTTGAAGGGCCATCGGTATCAGTCATGGACATCTATTGGTTATAATGGTTCAAGAACCATGGTTATAGGTTATGGACACCAATTACTTGTAAAATGGATATCTGTAGGCTATTGGACATGGCTAGTAGTTATAATGGTTCATGGGCCATCAGTATCAGTTGTGGACATCTAGTGGTTATAATGATTCAATTACTATGATTATGGGTTATGGACACCTATTACTTGTAAAATGGATATCTATAGGCTATTGGTGATGGCTAGTAGTTATAATGGTTCAAGGGCCATCAGTATCAGTTATGGACATCTAGTGGTTATAATGGTTCAGGGACGATTGTTATGGGTAATGGACACCTATTACTTTTAAAATGGATATCTATAGGCTATTGGTCATGGCTAGTAGTTATAATGGTTCAAGGGCCATCGATATGAATAATGGACATGTAATGGTTATAATGGTTCAATGGCCTTGGTTATGGGTTACGGACACCTATTACTTGTAAAATGGATATCTATAGGCTATTGGTCATGGCTAGTAGTTATAATGGTTCAAGGGCCATCAGTATCAATTATGGACATCTGGTGGTTATAATGGTTCAAGGACCATGGTTATGGGTTATGGACACCTATTACTTGTAAATTGGATATCTATACGCTATTGGCCATGGCTAGTAGTTATAATAGTTGAAGGGCCATCAGTATCAGTTATGGACATCTAGTGGTTATAATGGTTCAAGGACCATGGTTATGGGTTATGGACACCTATTACTTGTAAAATGAATTTCTATAGGCTATTGGTCATGGGTAGTAGTTATAATGGTTCAAGGGCCATCAGTATCAGTTATGGACATCTAGTGGTTATGACGGTTCAAGGACCTTGGTTATGGGTTATGAACACCTATTACTTGTAAAAAAGATATCTATATAGGTCATGGGTAGTAGTTATAATGGTTCAAGGGCCATCGGTATCAGTTACAGACATCTAGTGGTTATAATTGGTCAAGGGTCATGGTTATGGGTTATATACACCTATTACTTGTAAAATAGATATCTATAGGCTATTGGTCATGGCTAGTAGTTATAATGGTTCAAGGGCCATCAGTATCAGTTATGGACATCTAGTGGTTATAATGTTCAAGGACCATGGTTATGGGCTATGGACACCTATTACTTGTAAAATGGATATCTATAGGCTATTGGTCATGGCTAGTAGTTATAATGGTTCAAGGGCCATCGATATGAGTCATGGACATGCATGTAGTGGTTATAATGGTTCAATAGCCTTGATTATGAGTTATGCACACCTATTACTTGCAAAATGGATATCTATAGGCTATAGGTCATGGCTAGTTGTTATAATGGTTCAAGGGCCATCAGTATCAGTTATGGACATCTAGTGGTTATAATGGTTCAAGAACCATGGTTATGGATTATGGACACCTATTACTTGTAAATTGGATATCTAGAAGCTATTGGTCATGGCTAGTAGTTATAATGGTTGAAGGGCCATCAGTATCAGTTATGGACATCTAGTGGTTATAATGGTTCAAGAACCATAGTTATGGGTTATGGATACCTAATACTTGTAAAATGGATATCTGTAGGCTATTGGACATGGCTAGTAGTTATAATGGTTCATGGGCCATCAGTATCAGTTATGGACGTCTGGTGGTTATAATGATTCAAGGACCATGGTTATGGGTTATGGACACCTATTACTTGTAAAATGGATATCTATAGGCTACTGGTCATGGCTAGTAGTTATAATGGTTCAAGGGCCATCAGTATCAGTTATGGACATCTAGTGGTTATAATGGTTCAGGGACGATTGTTATGGGTAATGGACACCTATTACTTTTAAAATGGAAATCTATAGGCTATTAGTCATGGCTAGTAGTTATAATGGTTCAAGGGCCATCTATATGAGTTATGGACATGTAGTGGTTATAATGGTTCAATGGCCTTGGTTATGGGTTATGGACACCTATTACTTGTAAAATGTATATTTATAGGCTATTGGTCGTGGCTAGTAGTTATAATGGTTCAAGGGCCATCAGTATCAGTTATGGACATCTAGTGGTTATAATGGTTCAAGGACCATGGTTATGGGTTATGGACACCTATTACTTGTAAAATGGATATCTGTAGGCTATTGGACATGGCTTGTAGTTATAATGGTTTAAGGGCCATCAGTATTAGTTATGGACATCTAGTGGTTATAATGGTTCAAGAACCATGGTTATGGGTTATGGACACCTATTACTTGTAAAATGGATATCTGTAGGCTATTGGACATGGCTAGTAGTTATAATGGTTCAAGGGCCATCAGTATCAGTTACGGACATCTAGTGGTTATAATGGTTCAGGGACGATTGTTATGGGTAATGGACATCTATTACTTTTAAAATGGATATCTATAGGCTATTGGTCATGGCTAGTAGTTATAATGGTTCAAGGGCCATCGATATGAGTAATGGACATGTAGTGGTTATAATGGTTCAATGGCCTTGGTTATGGGTTATGGACACCTATTACTTGTAAAATGCATATCTATAGGCTATTGGTCATGGCTTGTAGTTATAAGGCTCAAGTCACGGTTCAAAGCTCAAGGCTCAACACTCAAGGGTCAAGTGTTAAGGCTCAAGGCTCAAGGCTCAACGGTCAAGGCTCAAAAGTCAAGGCTCAGGGCTCAACATTCAAGGGTCAAGGGTCAAGGGTCATGGCTCAAGTCTCAAGGCTCAAGGCACAAGGGTCAAGGGTCAAGGCTCAAGGGTCAAGGCTCAAGGCTCGAGGCTCGAGGCTCGAGGCTCAAGGCTCAAGGCTCAAGGCTCAAGGCTCCAGACTCAAGGCTCAAGGCTCAAGGCTCAAGGCTCAAGGCTCAAGGCTCAAGGCTCAATGCTCAAGGCTCAAGGCTCAAGAATCAAGGCTCAAGGCTCTGGGCTCCAGGGTCAAGGCTCAAGGCTCCAGGCTCAAGGCTCAAGGCTCAAGACTCAAGGCTCGAGGCTCAAGGCTCAAGGCTCGAGGCTCAAGGCTCAAGGCTCAAGACTCAAGGCTCCAGGCTCAAGGCACAAGACCCAAGGCTTAAGCTCAAGGCTCAATGCTCAAGGCTCAAGGCTCAAGGCTCAAGACTCAAGGCTCAAGGCTCAAGGCTCAAGGCTCAAGGCTCTGGGCTCCAGGGTCAAGGCTCCAGGGTCAAGGCTCAAGGCTCAAGGCTCAAGGCTCAAGGCTCAAGGCTCAAGGCTCAAGGCTCAAGGCTCAAGGCTCAAAGCTCAAGGCTCAAGGATCAATGCTCAAGGCTCAATGCTCAAGGCTTAAGGCTCAAGGTTCAAGGAAAAAGGCTCAAGGCACAACACTCAAGGCTAGAGGGTCAACGTTCAAGGGTCAAGGTTCAAGGGTCAAGGGTCAAGGCTCAAGGCTCAAGTCACGGCTGAAGGGTCAAGGCTCAAAAGTCAAGGCTCAACACTCAAGGGTCAAGGGTCAAGGGTCAAGGCTCATGTCTCAAGGCTCAAGGCTCAAGGATCAAAGATCAAGGCTCAAGGCTCAAGTTTCAAGGCTCAAGGCTCAAGGGTCAAGGCTCCAGGCTCAAGGCTCGAGGCTCCGGGATCAAGGCTCAAGGATCAATTCTCAAGGCTCAAGGCTCAAGGCTCAAGGCTTAAGGTTCAAGGCTCCATGCTCAAGGCTCAAGGCTCAAGGCTCAAGGCTCAAGGCTCCAGGCTCAAGGCTCAAGGCTCAAGACTCAAGGCTCCTGAAGGCTCAAGTGTCAGGGCTCGAGGCTCCAGGGTCAAGGCTCAAGGCTCAAGGCTCAAGGCTCGAGGCTCGAGGCTCGAGGCTCGAGGCTTGAGGCTCAACGCTCCAGGCTCCATGCTCAAGGCTCCAAGCTCAAGGCTCAAAGCTCAAGGCTCAAGGCTCAAGGCTCAAGGCTCAAGGCTCAAGGCTCAAGGTTCAAGGCTTAAGGCTCAAGGGTCACGGCTCACGTATCAAAAGTCAAAAGTCAAGGATCAAGGCTCAAGTCACGGCTCAAGGGTCAAGGCTCAAAAGTGAAGGCTCAAGGCTCAACACTCAAGGGTCAAGTGTCAAGGGTCATGGCTCAACTCTCAGGGCTTAAGGCTCAATGCACAAGGGTCAAGGGTCAAGGCTCAAGTCTGGAGGCTCGAGGCTCGAGGATCGAGGCTCGAGGCTTGAGGCTCGAGGCTCAAGGCTCAAGGCTCAAGGCTCAAGGTTCAAGGCTCAAGGATCAAGGATCAAGGCTCAAGCCACGGTTCAAGGGTCAGGACTCAAGGCAAAAGGCTTAAGGCTCAAGGCTCAAGGCTCAAGGGTCAAGGCTCAAAGCTCAAGGCTCAAGGCTTATTGTTCAAGGTTCAAGGAAAAAGGCTCAAGGCTCAAGGCTCAAGGCTAAATGGTCAAGGGTCTAGGGTCAAGGCTCGAGGCTTGAGGCTCAAGGCTCAAGCCTCAAGGTTCAAGGCTCAAGGCTCAAGCGCCAAGGCTCCTCAAGGCTCAAGGCTCAGGGCTCCAGGCTCAGGGCTCCAGGGTTCGAGGCTCAAGGCTCCAGGGTCAAGGCTCGAGGCTCAAGGCTCAAGGCTCAAGGCTCAAGGCTCAAGGCTCAAGGCTCAAGGCTCAAGGCTCAAGGCTCAAGGCTCACGGTTCAAGGTTCAAGGCTCAAGACTTAAGGCTCCAGGTTCAAGGCAAAAGGCTCAAGGATCAAGGTTCAAGTCACGGTTCAAAGCTCAAGGGTCAACACTCAAGGGTCAAGTGTTAAGGCTCAAGGCTCAAGGCTCAACGGTCAAGGCTCAAAAGTCAAGGCTCAGGGCTCAACATTCAAGGGTCAAGGGTCAAGGGTCATGGCTCAAGTCTCAAGGCTCAAGGCTCAAGGCACAAGGGTCATGGGTCAAGGGTCAAGGCTCAAGGCTTGAGGCTCGAGGCTCGAGGCCCAAGGCTCAAGGCTCAAGGCTCCAGGCTCCAGGCTCCAGGCTCCAGGCTCAAGGCTCAAGGCTCAAGGCTCAAGGCTCAAGGCTCAAGGCTCCAGGCTCCAGGCTCCAGGCTCAAGGCTCAAGGCTCAATGCTCAAGGCTCAATGCTCAAGGCTTAAGGCTCAAGGTTCAAGGAAAAAGGCTCAACGCACAACACTCAAGGCTAGAGGGTCAACGTTCAAGGGTCAAGGGTCAAGGCTCAAGGGTCAAGGCTCAAGTCACGGCTCAAGGGTCAAGGCTCAAAAGTCAAGGCTCGAGGCTCAACACTCAAGGGTCAAGGGTCAAGGGTCAAGGCTCATGTCTCAAGGTTCAAGGCTCAAGGCTCAAGGATCAAAGATCAACGCTCAAGGCTCAAGGCTCAAGGCTCAAGTTTCAAGGCTCAAGGCTCAAGGGTCAAGGCTCCAGGCTCAAGGCTCGAGGCTCGAGGCTCCGGGATCAAGGATCAAGGCTTAAGGATCAAGGCTCAAGGTTCAAGGCTCCATGCTCAAGGCTCAAGGCTCAAGGCTCAAGGCTCAAGGCTCAAGGCTTAAGGCTCCAGGCTCAAGGCTCAAGGCTCAAGACTCAAGGCTCCTGAAGGCTCAAGTGTCAGGGCTCGAGGCTCCAGGGTCAAGGCTCAAGGCTCAAGGCTCAAGGCTCGAGGCTCGAGGCTCGAGGCTCGAGGCTCGATGCTCCATGCTCAAGGCTCCAAGCTCAAGGCTCAAGGCTCAAGGCTCAAGGCTCAAGGCTCAAGGCTCAAGGCTCAAGGCTCAAGGCTCAAGGTTCAAGGCTCAAGGCTCAAGGGTCACGGCTCACGTATCAAAAGACAAAAGTCAAGGATCAAGGCTCAAGTCACGGCTCAAGGGTAGAGGCTCAAAAGTGAAGGCTCAAGGCTCAACACTCAAGGGTCAAGTGTCAAGGGTCATGGCTTAAGTCTCAGGGCTTAAGGCTTAAGGCACAAGGGTCAAGGGTCAAGGCTCAAGTCTGGAGGCCCGAGGCTCGAGGCTCGAGGCTCGAGGCTCGAGGCTCGAGGCTCCAGGCTCAAGGCTCAAGGCTCAAGGCTCAAGGTTCAAGGCTCAAGGATCAAGGATCAAGGCTCAAGCCACGGTTCAAGGGTCAGGACTCAAGGCAAAAGGCTTAAGGCTCAAGGCTCAAGGCTCAAGGCTCCAGGGTCAAGGCTCAAAGCTCAAGGCTCAAGGCTTATGGTTCAAGGTTCAAGGAAAAAGGCTCAAGGCTCAAGGCTCAAGGCTCAAGGCTAAATGGTCAAGGGTCTAGGGTCAAGGCTCGAGGCTCAAGGCTCAAGGCTCAAGGCTCCAGGCTCAAGACTCAAGGCTCAAGGTTCAAGGCTCAAGGCTCAAGGCTCAAGGCTCAAGGCTCAAGGCTCAAGGCTCAAGGCTCAAGGATCAAGGCTCAAGGTTCAAAGCTCAAGACTCAATGGTCACGGTCAAGGGTCAAAAGTCAAGGCTCAAGGTTCAAGGCTCAAGGCTCAAGGCTCAGGGCTCGAGGGTCAAGGCTCCAGGGCTCGACGCTCAAGGCTCCACGCTCAAGGCTCATGGCTCAAGGCTCAAGGCTCAAGGCTCATGGCTCAAGATTCAAGGTTCAAGGCTCAAGACTTAAGGCTCCAGGTTCAAGGCAAAAGGCTCAAGGATCAAGGTTCAAGGCTCAAGGCTCAAGGTTCAAGGCTCAAGGATCAAGGATCAAGGCTCAAGTCACGGCTCAAGGGTCAGGACTCAAGGCAAAAGGCTCAAGGCTCAAGGCTCAAGGCTCAAGGCTCAAGGCTCAAGGATCAAGGCTCAAGGTTCCAGGAAAAAGGCTCAAGGCTCAAGTAACGGTTCAAAGCTCAAGGCTCAACACTCAAGGGTCAAGTGTTAAGGCTCAAGACTCAACGGTCCAGGCTCAAAAGTCAAGGCTCAGGGCTCAACATTCAAGGGTCAAGGGTCAAGGGTCATGGCTCAAGTCTCAAGGCTCAAGGCTCAAGGCACAAGGGTCAAGGGTCAAGGGTCAAGGCTCCAGGGCTCGACGCTCAAGGCTCCACGCTCAAGGATCATGGCTCAAGGCTCAAGGGTCAAGGCTCAAGGCTCAAGGTTCAAGGTTCAAGGCTCAAGACTTAAGGCTCCAGGTTCAAGGCAAAAGGCTCAAGGATCAAGGTTCAAGACTCAAGGCTCAAGGTTCAAGGCTCAAGGATCAAGGATCAAGGATCAAGGATCAAGGCTCAAGTCACGGCTCAAGGGTCAGGACTTAAGGAAAAAGGCTCAAGGCTCAAGGCTCAAGGCTCAAGGCTCAAGGCTCAAGGCTCAAGGCTCAAGGCTCAAGGCTCAAGGATCAAGGCTCAAGGTTCCAGGAAAAAGGCTCAAGGCTCAAGGCTCAAGTCATGGTTCAAAGCTCAAGGCTCAACACTCAAGGGTCAAGTGTTAAGGCTCAAGGCTCAAGGCTCAACGGTCAAGGCTCAAAAGTCAAGGCTCAGGGCTCAACATTCAAGGGTCAAGGGTCAAGGGTCATGGCTCAAGTCTCAAGGCTCAAGGCACAAGGGTCAAGGGTCAAGGGTCAAGGCTCAAGGCTTGAGGCTCGAGGCTCGAGGCTCGAGGCTCGAGGCTTAAGGCTCAAGGCTCAAGGCTCCAGGCTCCAGGCTCAAGGCTCAAGGCTCAAGAATCAAGGCTCAAGGCTCTGGGCTCCAGGGTCAAGGCTCAAGGCTCCAGGCTCATGGCTCAAGACTCAAGGCTCGAGGCTCAAGGCTCAAGGCTCCAGGCTCAAGGCTCAAGGCTCCAGGCTCAAGGCACAAGACCCAAGGCTTAAGGCTCAAGGCTCAATGCTCAAGGCTCAAGGCTCAAGACTCAAGGCTCAAGGCTCAAGAATCAAGGCTCAAGGCTCTGGGCTCCAGGGTCAAGGCTCCAGGGTCAGGGCTCAAGGCTCAAGGCTCAAGGCTCAAGGCTCAAGGCTCAAGGCTCAAGGCTCAATGCTCAAGGCTTAAGGCTCAAGGTTCAAGGAAAAAGGCTCAAGACACAACACTCAAGGCTAGAGGGTCAACGTTCAAGGGTCAAGGGTCAAGGGTCAAGGGTCAAGGGTCAAGGCTCAAGTCACGGCTCAAGGGTCAAGGCTCAAAAGTCAAGGCTCGAGGCTCAACACTCAAGGGTCAAGGGTCAAGGGTCAAAAGTCAAGGCTCAGGGCTCAACATTCAAGGGTCAAGGGTCAAGGGTCATGGCTCAAGTCTCAAGGCTCAAGGCACAAGGGTCAAGGGTCAAGGGTCAAGGCTCAAGGCTTGAGGCTCGAGGCTCGAGGCTCGAGGCTCAAGGCTCAAGGCTCAAGGCTCCAGGCTCCAGGCTCAAGGCTCAAGGCTCAAGGCTCAAGAATCAAGGCTCAAGGCTCTGGGCTCCAGGGTCAAGGCTCAAGGCTCCAGGCTCAAGGCTCAAGACTCAAGGCTCGAGGCTCAAGGCTCAAGGCTCCAGGCTCAAGGCTCAAGGCTCCAGGCTCAAGGCACAAGACCCAAGGCTTAAGGCTCAAGGCTCAATGCTCAAGGCTCAAGGCTCAAGACTCAAGGCTCAAGGCTCAAGAATCAAGGCTCAAGGCTCTGGGCTCCAGGGTCAAGGCTCCAGGGTCAGGGCTCAAGGCTCAAGGCTCAAGGCTCAAGGCTCAAGGCTCAAGGCTCAAGGCTCAAGGCTCAAGGCTCAAGGCTCAAGGCTCAAGGCTCAAGGCTCAATGCTCAAGGCTCAATGCTCAAGGCTTAAGGCTCAAGGTTCAAGGAAAAAGGCTCAAGACACAACACTCAAGGCTAGAGGGTCAACGTTCAAGGGTCAAGGGTCAAGGGTCAAGGGTCAAGGGTCAAGGCTCAAGTCACGGCTCAAGGGTCAAGGCTCAAAAGTCAAGGCTCGAGGCTCAACACTCAAGGGTCAAGGGTCAAGGGTCAAGGCTCATGTCTCAAGGCTCAACGCTCAAGGCTCAAGGATCAAAGATCAAGGCTCAAGGCTCAAGGCTCAAGGCTCAAGTTTCAAGGCTCAAGGCTCAAGGGTCAAGGGTCAAGGCTCCAGGCTCAAGGCTCGAGGCTCGAGGCTCCGGGATCAAGGCTCAAGGCTCAAGGCTCAAGGTTCAAGGCTCCATGCTCAAGGCTCAAGGCTCAAGGCTCAAGGCTCAAGACTCAAGGCTCCTGAAGGCTCAAGTGTCAGGGCTCGAGGCTCGAGGCTCCAGGGTCAAGGCTCAAGGCTCGAGGCTCGAGGCTCGAGGCTCCAGGCTCCAGGCTCCAGGCTCAAGGCTCAAGGCTCAAGGCTCCAGGCTCAAGGCTCAAGGCTCAAGGCTCAAGTTCAAGGCTTAAGGCTCAAGGGACACGGCTCACGTATCAAAAGTCAAAAGTCAAGGATCAAGGCTCAAGTCACGGCTCAAGGGTCAAGGCTCAAAAGTGAAGGCTCAAGGCTCAACACTCAGGGGTCAAGTGTCAAGGGTCATGGCTCAAGTCTCAGGGCTTAAGGCTCAAGGCACAAGGGTCAAGGGTCAAGGCTCAAGTCTCAAGGCTGGAGGCTCGAGGCTCAAGGCTCAAGGCTCAAGGCTCAAGGTTCAAGGCTCAAGGATCAAGGATCAAGGCTCAAGCCACGGCTCAAGGGTCAGGACTCAAGGCAAAAGGCTAAAGGCTCAAGGCTCGAGGCTCAAGGCTCGAGGCTCAAGGCTCAAGGCTCAAGGCTCCAGGCTCAAGACTCAAGGCTCAAGGTTCAAGGCTCAAGGCTCAAGGCTCAAGGCTCAAGGCTCAAGGATCAAGGCTCAAGGTTCAAAGCTCAAGACTCAATGGTCACGGTCAAGGGTCAAAAGTCAAGGGTCAAGGTTCAAGGCTCAGGGCTCGAGGGTCAAGGCTCCAGGGCTCGACGCTCAAGGCTCGACGCTCAAGGCTCATGGCTCAAGGGTCAAGGCTCAAGGCTCAAGGTTCAAGGTTCAAGGCTCAAGACTTAAGGCTCCAGGTTCAAGGCAAAAGGCTCAAGGATCAAGGTTCAAGGCTCAAGGCTCAAGGTTCAAGGCTCAAGGATCAAGGATCAATGATCAAGGCTCAAGTCACGGCTCAAGGGTCAGGACTCCAGGGTCAAGACTCAAGGCTCAAGGCTCAAGGCTCAAGACTCAAGGCTCAAGGCTCAAGAATCAAGACTCAAGGCTCAAGGCTCAAGAATCAAGGCTCAAGGCTCTGGGCTCCAGGGTCAAGGCTCCAGGGTCAGGGCTCAAGGCTCAAGGCTCTAGGCTCAAGGCTCAAGGCTCAAGGCTCAAGGCTCAAGGCTCAAGGATCAAGGCTCAAGGTTCCAGGAAAAAGGCTCAAGGCTCAAGACTCAAGTAACGGTTCAAAGCTCAAGGCTCAACACTCAAGGGTCAAGTGTTAAGGCTCAAGGCTCAACGGTCCAGGCTCAAAAGTCATGGCTCAGGGCTCAACATTCAAAGGTCAAGGGTCAAGGGTCATGGCTCAAGTCTCAAGGCTCAAGGCACAAGGGTCAAGGGTCAAGGCTCCAGGGCTCGACGCTCAAGGCTCCACGCTCAAGGATCATGGCTCAAGGCTCAAGGCTCAAGGCTCAAGGTTCAAGGTTCAAGGCTCAAGACTTAAGGCTCCAGGTTCAAGGCAAAAGGCTCAAGGATCAAGGTTCAAGTCTCAAGGCTCAAGGTTCAAGGCTCAAGGATCAAGGATCAAGGATCAAGGATCAAGGCTCAAGTCATGGCTCAAGGGTCAGGACTCAAGGCAAAAGGCTCAAGGCTCAAGGCTCAAGGCTCAAGGCTCAAGGCTCAAGGTTCCAAGAAAAAGGCTCAAGGTTCCAGGAAAAAGGCTCAAGGCTCAAGGCTCAAGCCACGGTTCAAAGCTCAAGGCTCAACACTCAAGGGTCAAGTGTTAAGGCTCAAGGCTCAAGGCTCAAGGCTCAACGGTCAAGGCTCAAAAGTCAAGGCTCAGGGCTCAACATTCAAGGGTCAAGGGTCAAGGGTCAAGGGTCATGGCTCAAGTCTCAAGGCTCAAGGCACAAGGGTCAAGGGTCAAGGGTCAAGGGTCAAGGCTCAAGGCTCAAGGCTCAAGGCTGGAGGCTCGAGGCTCGAGGCTCGAGGCTCGAGGCTCAAGGCTCAAGGCTCCAGGCTCAAGGCTCAAGGCTCAAGGCTCAAGAATCAAGGCTCAAGGCTCTGGGCTCCAGGGTCAAGGCTCAAGGCTCTAGGCTCAAGGCTCAAGGCTCAAGACTCAAGGCTCGAGGCTCAAGGCTCAAGGCTCCAGGCTCAAGGCTCAAGGCTCCAGGCTCAAGGCACAAGACCCAAGGCTTAAGGCTCAAGGCTCAATGCTCAAGGCTCAAGGCTCAAGAATCAAGGCTCAAGGCTCAAGAATCAAGGCTCAAGGCTCTGGGCTCCAGGGTCAAGGCTCCAGGGTCAGGGCTCAAGGCTCAAGGCTCAAGGCTCAAAGCTTAAAGCTCAAGGCTCAAGGCTCAATTCTCAAGGCTCAATGCTCAAGGCTTAAGGCTCAAGGTTCAAGGAAAAAGGCTCAAGGCACAACACTCAAGGCTAGAGGGTCAACGTTCAAGGGTTAAGGGTCAAGGGTCAAGGGTCAAGGCTCAAGGCTCAAGGCTCAAGTCACGGCTCAAGGGTCATGGCTCAAAAGTCAAGGCTCGAGGCTCAACACTCAAGGGTCAAGGGTCAAGGGTCAAGGCTCATGTCTCAAGGCTCAAGGCTCAAGGCTCAAGGATCAAAGATCAAGGCTCAAGGCCCAAGGCTCAAGTTTCAAGGCTCAAGGCTCAAGGGTCAAGGCTCCAGGCTCAAGGCTCGAGGCTCGAGGCTCCGGGATCAAGGCTCAAGGCTCAAGCTTCAAGGCTCCATGCTCAAGGTTCAAGGCTCAAGGCTCAAGGCTCAAGGCTCAAGGATCAAGGCTCCTGAAGGCTCAAGTGTCAGGGCTCGAGGCTCGAGGCTCCAGGGTCAAGGCTCCAGGCTCGAGGCTCGAGGCTCCAGGCTCCAGGCTCCATGCTCAAGGCTCCAGGCTCAAGGCTCAAGGCTCAAGGCTAAAGGTTCAAGGCTCAAGGCTCAAGGCTCAAGGCTCAAGGCTCAAGGCTCAAGGCTCAAGGCTCAAGGCTCAAGCCTCAAGGCTCAAGGCTCAAGGGTCAAGGTTCAAGGCTTAAGGCTCAAGGGTCACGGCTCACGTATCAAAAGTCAAAAGTCAAGGATCAAGGCTCAAGTCACGGCTCAAGGGTCACGGCTCACGTATCAAAAGTCAAAAGTTAAGGATCAAGGCTCAAGTCACGGCTCAAGGGTCAAGGCTCAAAAGTGAAGGCTCAAGGCTCAAGTCACGGCTCAAGGGTCAAGGCTCAAAAGTGAAGGCTCAAGGCTCAACACTCAAGGGTCAAGTGTCAAGGGTCATGGCTCAAGTCTCAGGGCTTAAGGCTCAAGGCGCAAGGGTCAAGGGTCAAGGCTCAAGTCTCAAGGCTGGAGGCTCGAGGCTCGAGGCTCAAGGCTCAAGGCTCAAGGTTCAAGGCTCAAGTATCAAGGATCAAGGCTCAAGCCACGGCTCAAGGGTCAGGCCTCAAGGCAAAAGGCTTAAGGCTCAAGGCTCAAGGCTCAAGGCTCAAGGCTCAAGGGTCAAGGCTCAAAGCTCAAGGCTCAAGGCTTATGGGTCAAGGTTCAAGGAAAAAGGCTCAAGGCTCAAGGCTCAAGGCTAAATGGTCAAGGGTCTAGGGTCAAGGCTCGAGGCTTGAGGCTCAAGGCTCAAGCCTCAAGGTTCAAGGCTCAAGGCTCAAGGCTCAAGCGCCAAGGCTCCTCAAGGCTCAAGGCTCAGGGCTCCAGGCTCAGGGCTCCAGGGCTCGAGGCTCAAGGCTCCAGGGTCAAGGCTCAGGGCTCAAGGCTCAAGGCTCAAGGCTCAAGGCTCAAGGCTCAAGGCTCAAGGCTCAAGGCTCAAGGTTCAAGGTTTAAGGCTCAAGACTTAAGGCTCCAGGTTCAAGGAAAAAGGCTCAAGGATCAAGGTTCAAGTCACGGTTCAAAGCTCAAGGCTCAACACTCAAGGGTCAAGTGTTAAGGCTCAAGGCTCAAGGCTCAACGGTCAAGGCTCAAAAGTCAAGGCTCAGGGCTCAACATTCAAGGGTCAAGGGTCAAGGGTCATGGCTCAAGTCTCAAGGCTCAAGGCTCAAGGCACAAGGGTCAAGGGTCAAGGCTCAAGGCTGGAGGCTCGAGGCTCGAGGCTCAAGGCTCAAGGCTCAAGGCTCCAGGCTCCAAGCTCAAGGCTCAAGGCTCAAGGCTCAAGGCTCAAGGCTCAAGGCTCCAGGCTCCAGGCTCAAGACTCAAGGCTCAAGGTTCAAGGCTCAAGGCTCAAGGATCAAGGATCAAGGATCAAGGTTCAAGGTTCAAGGCTCAAGGTTCAAGGTTCAAGGTTCAAGGTTCAAGGCTCAAGGTTCAAGGTTCAAGGCTCAAGGATCAAGGATCAAGGCTCAAGTCACGGCTCAAGGGTCAGGGCTCAAGGCTCAAGGCTCAAGGCTCAAGGCTCAAGGCTCAAGGCTCAAGGCTCAAGGATCAAGGCTCAAGGTTCCAGGAAAAAGGCTCAAGGCTCAAGGCTCAAGTAACGGTTCAAAGCTCAAGGCTCAACACTCAAGGGTCAAGTGTTAAGGCTCAAGGCTCAAGGCTCAAGGCTCAACGGTCAAGGCTCAAAAGTCAAGGCTCAGGGCTCAACATTCAAGGGTCAAGGGTCAAGGGTTATGGCTCAAGTCTCAAGGATCAAGGCTCAAGGCACAAGGTTCAAGGGTCAAGGGTCAAGGCTCAAGGCTTGAGGCTCGAGGCTCGAGGCTCAAGGCTCAAGGCTCAAGGCTCAAGGCTCAAGGCACAAGGCTCAAGGCTCAAGGCTCCAGGCTCCAGGCTCCAGGCTCCAGGCTCCAGGCTCGAGGCTCAAGACTCAAGGCTCAAGGTTCAAGGCTCAAGGCTCAAGGCTCAAGGCTCAAGGCTCAAGGATCAAGGCTCAAGGTTCAAAGCTCAAGGCTCAATGGTCACGGTCAAGAGTCAAAAGTCAAGGGTCAAGGTTCAAGGCTCAAGGCTCAAGGCTCAGGGCTCGAGGGTCAAGGCTCCAGGGCTCGACGCTCAAGGCTCCACGCTCAAGGCTCATGGCTCAAGGCTGAAGGCTCAAGGCTCAAGGCTCAAGGTTTAAGGTTCAAGGCTCAAGGCTCAAGGCTTAAAGCTCAAGGCTCCAGGTTCAAGGAAAAAGGAAAAAGGCTCAAGGTTCAAGGTTCAAGGCTCAAGTCTCAAGGTTCAAGGCTCAACGCTCAAGGATCAAGGATGAAGGCTCAAGTCACGGCTCAAGGGTCAGGACTCAAGGCAAAAGGCTCAAGGCTCAAGGCTTAAGGCTCCAGGCTCAAGGCTCAAGGCTCAAGGCTCAAGGATCAAGGCTCAAGGCTTAAGGCTCAAGGTTCCAGGAAAAAGGCTCAAGGCTCAAGGCTCAAGGCTCAAGTCATGGTTCAAGGCTCAAGGCTCAACACTCAAGGGTCAAGGCTCAAGGCTCAAGGCTGAAGGCTCAAGGCTCAAGGATCAAGGCTCAAGGCTCAAGGCGCAAGGCTCAAGGCTCTAGGCTCAAGTCTAAAGGATGAAGGCTCAAGTTTCAAAGATAAAGGCTCAAGGGTCACGGTCAAGGGTCAAAAGTCAAGGGTCAAGGTTCAAGGCTCAAGGCTTAAGGCTTAAGGCTCAAGGCTCAAGGCTCAAGGCTCAAGGCTCAAAGGCTCAAGGCTCAAGGCTCAAGGCTCAAGGCTCAAGGCTCAAGGCTCAAGGCTCAAGGCTCAAGGCTCAAGGTTCAAGGCTTAAGGCTCAAGGGTCACGGCTCAAGTGTCAAGAGTCAAAAGTGAAGGTTCAAGGCTCAAGTCACGGCTCAAGGGTCAAGGCTTAAAAGTCAAGGCTCAAGGCTCAACACTCAAGGGTCAAGGGTCATGGCTCAAGTTTCAAGGCTCAAGGCTCTAGGCACAAGTGTCAAGGCTCCAGGCTCGAGGCTAGAGGCTCGAGGCTCAAGGCACAAGGCTCAAGGCTCAAGTCTCAAGGCACAAAGCTCAAGGCACAAGGCTCAAGGCACAAGGCTCAAGGCACAAGGCTCAAGGCTCCAGGCTCCAGGCTCAAGGCACAAGACCCAAGGGTCAAGGCTCAAGGCTCGAGGCTCGAGGCTCGAGGCTCGAGGCTCGAGGCTCCAGGCTCAAGGCTCAAGGCTCAAGGCTAAAGGCTCAAGGCTCAAGGCTCAAGGCTCAAGGCTCAAGGCTCAAGGCTCAAAGCTCAAGGCTCAATGCTCAAGGCTCAATGCTCAAGGCTCAATGCTCAAGGCTTAAGGCTCAAGGTTCAAGGAAAAAGGCTCAAGGCACAACACTCAAGGGTAGAGGGTCAACGTTCAAGGGTCAAGGATCAAGGGTCAAGGCTCAAGGCTCAAGGCTCAAGTCACGACTCAAGGGTCAAGGCTCGAGGCTCAACACTCAAGGGTCAAGGGTCAAGGCTCATGTCTCAAGGCTCAAGGCTCAAGGCTCAAGGAACAAGGCTCAAGGCTCAAGGCTCAAGGCTCAAGGCTCAAGGCTCAAGGCTCAAGGCTCAAGGCTCGAGGCTCAAGGCTCGAGGCTCCGGGATCGAGGCTCAAGGCTCAAGGCTCAATGCTCAAGGCTCAATGCTCAAGGCTCAAGGCTCAAGGCTCAAGGCTCAAGGGTCAAAGCTCAAGGCTCAAGGCTCAAGGCTCAAGGCTCAAGGTTCAAGGCTCCATGCTCAAGGCTCAAGGCTCAAGGCTCAAGGCTCAAGGTTCAAGGCTCCATGCTCAAGGCTCAAGGCTCAAGGCTCAAGGCTCAAGGCTCAGGGCTCGAGGCTCCTGAAGGCTCAAGGCTCAGGGCTCGAGGCTCAAGGCTCCAGGGTCAAGGCTCAAGGCTCAAGGCTCGAGGCTCGAGGCTCGAGGCTCGAGGCTCCAGGCTCCAGGCTCCAGGCTCAAGGCTCCAGACTCAAGGCTCAAGGCTCAAGGCTCAAGGCTCAAGGCTCAAGGCTCAAGGCTCAAGGCTCAAGGCTCAAGGCTCAAGGCTCAAGGCTCAAGGCTCAAGGCTCAAGGCTCAAGGCTCAAGGCTCAAGGTTCAAGGCTTAAGGCTCAAGGGTCACGGCTCACGTGTCAAAAGTCAAAAGTCAAGGCTCAAGGCTCAAGTCACGGCTCAAGGGTCAAGGCTCAAAAGTGAAGGCTCAAGGCTCAACACTCAAGGGTCAAGTGTCAAGGGTCATGGCTCAAGTTAATGGTGATTTTCGGTTAAAACAATTAACAAAACGCAGCGGAAAGATTTAATCACCATGAACGGATCTAATATTAAATCATACAATTAAACTAATAAATAAATCAAAGAGATTGGATGAACATTTCATACCCTTGAAGCCTTTGATCTTGTAGGAATCGGATGGAGTTGGTGATGGATTGAAACCAAGTATTCAATAGGAATACCTCTAAAAGTAATCCACACAACACTTGCAAGAACACCAAATGAAGGATGCTAGTCCTTGTCTTGAGAGCAAAACGAAACAAAAACCTTAGAAAGGTTGTGTGTAGGGGATGGCCAAAAGAGGAGAAAGAGGGAGAATTTATGGAGCCATTATGTGTCTTTAATGGTGCCATAAACACCCTTTAATGATTTCCAAAACAACATTTGTTTTATTTGCACTCTAGTCCCTAGCTTTTGTTTCTTCTAGTTTGCCCACAATAAAGTTTTAATATTAACAATTAATATTAAACTATATTATATACAAGCATGTAGCTTATATTAATATATAATGTAATTACCCTAATTACACTATATATCTTATGGTGTTAAGTGTTTAAGTGTGTGACCCTTTAGGCTCACAAACAACTAGCCATATAACTATATGTTATACGCGTGAAGCATATTCCAACAGCTCCCACTTGCGCACGTGATAACATCAAGTAGTTATACAAGCAAAGGTTAGAGTCTAGCAACCCGCCAATGCCCCTAGAAGTACATGAGGAGTTTCATAAAATCTTTGTTCAAAGTTTTTCAAGCAGTTATCCTTTTGTTGCTGATACTATGTTGAATTTTAGACAAGGATCAATGTCAATCTAAAACTTCAACGATTCTGTTTCTCGATCTATATAATGAAATAGATTACCAAAACCAATCAAGATTCATCTTGATTGCCTTTTGGGTGTGGCCACACATATATCTATTCAAAATCATCGAGGGGCCCAGTAGTATCTAATCCACTTTCGTGGAGGAACAAATTCTTTATTAACTGCACATGTCTATCATATGCTTAATGATAAACCCGATAATGGTTGTTATAGCAGCCTTATTCAGGTCAGCGTTTAACCACATCAAAGTTTGCCCCTCTACATACACAAACCAACTTGCATCTCAAGTCAGAGGATAAGTGACAAAGACTTTGTGAGATTCACTTGTGACATAAATCCAGGAAGTGATTTCTCATAGGTTGGGTCAGTCCAATCGTGCATCGTTACGAACGACATGTGAGTTTGATTTCATCATCCTTAGTCATACTAAGATAATGTCATCAATGCCCTCAGATTTGTCTTAATAATATTCCCATATTATTAATATGACAATGGACAATTTAGAATATAAAAGACAGTAAATATTCAAGGATATAAACATGCAAATATAGAACACAGTAGATATTCATATAAAAATGATCATATCAAATATATCAATTTATTCCAATATAAACTGCTCACAGTTCCATTATCCAAATACTAAAACAGATTTACATGAAACTACTAGCTTGTCGAAGTCCAATGTTCCATTTATATTCAAGATGTTTGGTACAAGACATTGAGTTCTATAAAGCGTCAGCTAGTTAGTTATCTGTTTGAACTTTAAGTGTACGAATTTCACATATCTCGATAAATCATTCGAATGTAGTGAACCTTCGTAAATAGGATCTAGCGTCATCACGACCTATTTCAAAGCCAACATAAGTATAGCAAGTATACTTAGTTTCAGTTCAGTATCTCCACCATGACCAAGAAACATATCTCCATTACTTTAAATTACTTCAATGTGTTCTTAACAGCAAGCCAGTGACCTCTCATTAATTCTGTTGGTATTTTCTAGTAAGGCCCGCTAAGGACGTTACATTTGGCCTAGTGCTCCTTACAGCGTACATGATGAATGCAATAGCCGATTCATAGGGGATTACATTCATCTGCTTCACCACATCCGCCATCAGGTGTGGAAGGTCCTTGAGTCTCACTCATGGCATACGAGGACTTCCTCGTTTGGGAGTACCACTCTAAACCATTTAGAATTTTGTCAATGTAAGCACTTTGACTTAAACCAATTAACCGCTTTGATCTATCATTATAGATCTTTACTTCAAGTATGTATGTCGTGTCCCTACAATCCATCATGTCGAAACATTTTCCAAGCCAGGATTGTCATCTTGTAGCATGGTATATTGTTTCACATGAGTGACATGTCATCAACATGTATGACTTGAGAAACGACAACGCTCCCACTAGCTTTCATATATACACATACTCAGTTTGGGTTTTAGGTGAAACAAACGTTTTGATTTCATCATCAACCAAATTTCATAGTCATAGTACACTACTTTGGCTATAAGAATCCTAATGTCTTTAATAACAGGCGAGAAGGTTTCATCATTGTCAATCCAGTCGGATTGAGTGTAACCTTTTGCTACTATGAGAGATTTATAGGTGTGTATATTTTCATCCATGTCAACAGTCTTACTGTTTTGAGAAAGATCAACTAAGTTCAAAACTTGATTGTCTCTCATGGATTTTATTTTCGCATTCATAGCTTCAAGTCATTTTTCGAATTCAAAATTCGATAATGCAACTTGATAGTTAGGGGGTTCATAATGATCCTCGAAACTTGCTCCTCAGCATCGACATAAATCTATATCGTTCAGGTGCATGAAGTGTCCTTGCGGATCTATGAATGGGAACAACATCATCCTGTGGTCCAACATCTATATGTCCAGCCTCAGAATGATATTTGCTAGTGTTACCAGAAGGTTGTGTATCTTCACTTTGAATCTTGTCAAAGTCTATAGTGCTCCCACTTGCTTTGTGAAATGAGACTGTTCTCAAGAAACTCAGCATACCGAGTAACAACCATTTGTTCTCAGTTGGGAAGTAAAATAGTAATCGAAGATATACTTGATAGATATGGGTTCAAGTTTGTTCGGCATGTCTCGTTCCACGAGATCCTCACAACCCCAGATCCTTAAGTAAGACAAATTAGGGACTTTCCCACGCCATATCTCATATGGTGTCTTTTTAACCTTTTGGTCGGAACCATATCAAGTATTCGAGCAGCAGACTTCAGTGCATGCCCCTCAAAAGGATAGTGTAAGAGTAGTAGGACTCATCATAGATCGCACCATGTCATACAGGGTCCGATATCTCCTTCCAGACGCACCATTATCTTGTGGAGTGTATGAAAGAGTGAATTGTGAGACAATCTCACGATGTGAGGGATGATCCGGAAACTCTTGACTCATGTACTTTCATCCTTAATCAGGACTGAAAGCCTTTGTTGTCTTGCTAAGTTGATTTTCTACTTTTACTTTAGAAAGCTTTGAACGTTTCAAAGATTTCATGTTTATGTCTAATCAAGTAAACATAACCATAGCGACTGATATCATTAAAGCTTCCATGTTGATGTTTAATCAAGTAAACATAACCACATCGAATGATATCATCAGTGAAAGTAGGTGGCACCTTCCCTAGTCTTAGTTCTAAAAGGGCCACATACATCAGTATGTATGAGTCCAAGTAGATTTGTAGCTCTTTCGCCAACTTGGGAGAAAAGCTTTCTTGTTATCTTTCCATAATATACAAGAGAGGCATTTTAAATGATTCATAATCATTTGTAAAGAAGCCCGTCGAGTTTTAGTATCAAAATGCGTTTCTTGTTTATGTGGAAAAGATGACGATGATCTAGGTAAGTAGAATCCAAACCAATTTGGATTCTTGAGTGCTACATTTGTATATAGAACTATCGTTTGAATTAGGATCATGCATATTAATTTCAAACATACTATTACAATGAATAGTTATAAAAAAATGTTATTTTTCATAAAACAAAATATCATAATCCATTATTCAACAAACGATAAAGCTAAACAATGCATAATTAATAATTGTTCAAAACAATAATTAACGCATTAGGAAGGATAAGATCACAGCTTCCATTCATTTAGCTTTCTACTTCACATTCAATCTTGCACATTTGTGTAAATGTGAGTTCCACAACTAGTGTCATACACTCAAGATTTATCACGAAAAGTATAGAGTTCTATAATGAAGATACCTAATGTGCTAACTAGAACACATTTGTCCTTCATCAACTCTGCCACGTAGGCAGGACAATTCCTCCTTCAATGGCCAGTTTCATCGCAATGATGGCAAGAAATATCCTTTGCAGGGTGCTCCTTTTTAGCAGGTGGGGGAATCGTAGGTTTGGAAAAGTAAACTAGCTTACCCTTACCTAGACTCTTGCCTTGTGCTTGCGGTTTACCTTCCCTGATTGCAAGAAAAGTATTGGGTAACCCTTGCTCAACCAGTTTTACCATAGCATGTTCAACGATTGTCTTCCCCATGCTATGTACTTTTAAAACACTTTTCAAACTGGTCATAGTCCTTGGATAGTGAGGTAAGAATCAAGCTCATTCCAAGAACTTGTGGTAAGGGGTAACCAAGACGTTCCATTGGATCAAGATAGCATTGCATATTCAAGATGTAAGTGCTAACTGATTGGCCGTCCTCCTGATTGCAAGCATGGAATGCTTAAACTGTTTTGAACAGTTCAAGTTCTGCCTTTTGTTGAAATATCATTTTCAACTCGCTTATCATGTCATATGCTGTGAGTTCCTCGAAGTACTTTCGAATCTCGGGGTTCATGCTCACAAGCATATGAGTAGCAACTTCTTGGTGTTCGTTAAACGTTTCGGTAAAGGCTTGACGAACAACAGCAGAATCACTGACAGGAGGTGCCTCGGGTAAGGCCTCTTATAGGTGTATCAACTTTCTCATCTCTAAGGACAATCCTTAGAATTCGATATCAGAAGATAAAGTTGATATTAGTCAGTTTCAGTTTTCAAGAACTGCTTTTTGAGTGGAGATACTTAGGTTTTGATGTTGTTGTTATCTGTATAACAACCAAAGTTCAAAAAATAGTATTTTCAATAATAATTTCTTTTAATCAATTAACTACCCAATTAATTTTAATTAAAAGCTAAGATCCCATTGAGCCTCTATCACCGCATCAGTTGATCTGCTAGAGGTGATAGATCCAATAGGTAGGTGACGATCAACAATTGCATTACAAGTGCAACTCTTAGAGGTATGGGACTTCATGGCACCTAGTGAACAAGCATCTAGGGTCAAGTGGCATGTTTGTCGCATCGTCGCCTCGAGTCAAGGTCTCACCGTTAACTCGATTAAGTCATCCAATGTGAAATCATGTCAAAATAGCTCTAGGTCTCACGCGTAGAGAATAATGACCTCGGATCTTGATTCAAACCACGTCTCACGTGAATTTAAAAATAGAAGCAAGTGATTTACAACCGATTGGACGGCGTGACTTAAATTTTAGGTATGTTAAATTTTAATTAATAAAATTTTATTAAGATATGAATGAATCAAGTACTTCATTCATATCACTTCATAAGTCGTTTAATAAACGGTAAAAACATTTAACGATTATTAAGGTTTAAGTTTCAAATCGTATTTAAACTTAGTTTAATCTCAAAACAATTTTAGATTAAAGGTTTAATCATCAATGATTAACTATTATTTTAAGTTTCAAATCATATTTAAACTTAGTTTAATCTCAAAACAATTTTAGGTTAAAGGTTTAATCATTAATGATTAACTAGTAATTATCGATGATTAAATGTTTGGATGTTTTAATGTTTGTGTCAAAAAAACATTTTTAATTGTTTTATTTACTTGTATCTAATAGGAATAGAAAACAACCACAAACATAAATAAAACATGCAACAAATTTTGTGCAAACCTCAACCGATGAAATCCTAGGTTCGGTCACGTGAGTCATCACGACGGACCGAAGGGTCAAACTAGGGGACGGGCCAACATGAACCCAAACGGGCCTACATAAACCCAATGGGCTCCCACTTGCTCCAAGACATTTTTGAGCAAGTAGAACCCAAAATTGTGAAAAAGTGTAATCTGCCAGAAAATTCCAGCAGACTTTGAAGCCCGAAAAGTCACTGAAGGAGTCTTCTTTGGTCTTCCCGGCCTTCTGGAAAGTTGTAGCCCACGACTTTGCAAGCATTTTAGGCTTTTGAATCGCCCAAAACGGAGTCCGTATGCCTCTGGAAAACCTGTTTTCGTACAGCCTTCGCTTTTGTGACGGAAATTTGTTGTTTTCTTCATTAGTCTTCAATATTTTTTATCAACAATTTACAATAAAAAGATAAAATAAATACAATCTATTCTATTACTTTTACATTACAAATTGCCCCAAAAATGGCACCAAAAATAAAAGAAAAATAAATGAAACAAATTACAATAATTAAGCCAAAAAAACAAGGCTTTTCCCAAACAACCAAACAACCAAACATCAACCACATTCATTCACAAATGGTCTAGGCTTTCATCGGTTTGCACAAACAAGCAACAATTGACAAGGCTTTGGCTTGGGATATGACAAAAATACATGTTTTGCCATATCAAAAAAACATAATTAAACAAGTAATTCCAAGCCAAATAATCAAAAAATTCAATAAACTAGATTAATTCTTTGATTTTGATTTTGTAACAAGTGATAATAGGGTTCCAAAAATACGTTATTTTAACCCTCATAATTATACAAAACCGAAAATTAAAATAAAAACCCGTAGGGTTTAATTTTCGTCCGATCGGTTTGTAAAAAAACACCAAAATCGTTTGATTTTTGCCACTTTTCACAAAATCTAGCTAATTATATGATTAATATAATGACTCGTGATACCACTAATGGTGATTTTCGGTTAAAACAATTAACAAAACGCAGCGGAAAGATTTAATCACCATGAACGGATCTAATATTAAATCATACAATTAAACTAATAAATAAATCAAAGAGATTGGATGAACATTTCATACCCTTGAAGCCTTTGATCTTGTAGGAATCGGATGGAGTTGGTGATGGATTGAAACCAAGTATTCAATAGGAATACCTCTAAAAGTAATCCACACAACACTTGCAAGAACACCAAATGAAGGATGCTAGTCCTTGTCTTGAGAGCAAAACGAAACAAAAACCTTAGAAAGGTTGTGTGTAGGGGATGGCCAAAAGAGGAGAAAGAGGGAGAATTTATGGAGCCATTATGTGTCTTTAATGGTGCCATAAACACCCTTTAATGATTTCCAAAACAACATTTGTTTTATTTGCACTCTAGTCCCTAGCTTTTGTTTCTTCTAGTTTGCCCACAATAAAGTTTTAATATTAACAATTAATATTAAACTATATTATATACAAGCATGTAGCTTATATTAATATATAATGTAATTACCCTAATTACACTATATATCTTATGGTGTTAAGTGTTTAAGTGTGTGACCCTTTAGGCTCACAAACAACTAGCCATATAACTATATGTTATACGCGTGAAGCATATTCCAACACAAGTCTCAGGGCTTAAGGCTCAAGGCACAATGGGTCAAGGGTAAAGGCTCAAGGCTCAAGGCTTGAGGCTCGAGGCTCGAGGCTCAAGGCTTAAGGCCCAAGTCTCAAGGCACAAGGCTCAAGGCTCGAGGCTCAAGGCTCCAGGCTCAAGGCTCGAGGCACAAGGCTCAAGGCTCAAGCCCCAAGGCTCCAGGCTCAAGGCTCAAGACCCAAGGCTCAAGGCTCAAGGCTCAAGGCTCAAGGCTCAAGGCTCTGGGCTCAAGGCTCAAGGCTCCAGGGTCAAGGCTCAAGGCTCAAGGATCAAGGCTCAAGGCTCAAGGCTCAAGGCTCAAGGCTCAAGGCTCAAGGCTCAAGGCTCAAGGCTCAAGGCTCAAAGCTCAAGGCTCAATGCTCAAGGCTTAAGGCTCAAGGATCAAGGAAAAAGGCTAAAGGCACAACACTCAAGGGTAGAGGGTCAACGTTCAAGGGTCAAGGGTCAAGGCTCAAGGCTCAAGGCTTAAGGCTCAAGTCACGGCTCAAGGGCCAAGGCTCAGAAGTCAAGGCTCGAGGCTCAACACTCAAGGGTCAAGGGTCAAGGGTCAAGGCTCATGTCTCAAGGCTCAAGGGTCAAGGCTCAAGGCTCAAGGCTCAAGGCTCAAGGCTCGAGGCTCGAGGCTCGAGGCTCGAGGCTCGAGGCTCGAGGCTCGAGGCTCGAGGCTCGAGGCTCCGGGATCAAGGCTCAAAGATCAAGGCTCAAGGCTCAAGGCCAAGGCTCAAGGCTCAAGGCTCAAGGCTCAAGGCTCAAGGCTCAAGGCTCAAGGCTCAAGGCTCAAGGCTCAAGACTCAAGGCTCAGGGCTCTGAGCTCTGGCCTCGAGGCTCAAGGCTCAAGGCTCAAGGCTCAAAGCTCAAGGCTCAAGGCTCAAGGCTCAAGGGTCAAGGGTCAAGGGTCAAGGCTCAAGGCTCAAGGCTCAAGGCTCAAGGCTCAAGGTTCAAGGCTTAAGGCTCAAGGATCAAGGCTCAAGTCTCGGCTCAAGGGCAGGACTCAAGGCAAAAGGCTCAAGGCTCAAGGCTTAAGGCTCAAGGTTCAAGGCTCACGGCTCACGGCTCAAGGCTCAAGGCTCAAAGGTCAAGGCTCAATGCTCAAGGATTAAGGCTCAAGGTTCAAGGAAAAAGGCTCAAGGCTCAAGGCTCGAGGCTCGAGGCTCAAGGCTCCAGGCTCAAGGTTCAAGACTCAAGGCACAAGCGTCAAGGGTCAAGGGTCAAGGGTCAAGACTCAAGGGTCAAGGCTCAAGGCTCCAGGCTCATGGCTCATGGCTCAAGTGTCAAGGCTCAAGGCTCAAGGCTCGAGGCTCAAGGCTCAAGGCTCAAAGCTCAAGGCTCAAGGCTCAAGGCTCAAGGCTCAAAGCTCAAGGCTCAATGCTCAAGGCTTAAGGCTCAAGGATCAAGGAAAAAGGCTAAAGCCACAACACTCAAGGGTAGAGGGTCAACGTTCAAGGGTCAAGGGTCAAGGGTCAAGGCTCAAGGCTTAAGGCTCAAGTCACGGCTCAAGGGCCAAGGCTCAGAAGTCAAGGCTCGAGGCTCAACACTCAAGGGTCAAGGGTCAAGGGTCAAGGCTCATGTCCAAGGCTCAAGGGTCAAGGCTCAAGGCTCAAGGCTCAAGGCTCAAGGCTCAAGGATCAAGGATCAAGGATCAAGGCTCAAGGCTCAAGGATCAAGGTTCAAGGCTCAAGGGTCAAGGCTCAAGGCTCGAGGCTCGAGGCTCGAGGCTCGAGGCTCGAGGGTCGAGGCTCGAGGCTCGAGGCTCCGGGATCAAGGCTCAAGGCTCAAGGCTCAAGGCTCAAGGCTCAAGACTCAAGGCTCATGAAGGCTCAAGGGTCAGGGCTCGAGGCTCAAGGATCCAGGCTCAAGACTCAAGGCTCAAGGCTCAAAGATCAAGGCTCAAGGCTCAAGGCCAAGGCTCAAGGCTCAAGGCTCAAGGCTCAAGACTCAAGGCTCAGGGCTCTGAGCTCTGGCCTCGAGGCTCAAGGCTCCAGGCTCAAGGCTCAAGGCTCAAGGCTCAAGGCTCAAGGCTCAAGGGTCAAGGGTCAAGGGTCAAGGGTCAAGGCTCAAGGCTCAAGGCTCAAGGCTCAAGGCTGAAGGCTCAAGGCTCAAGGCTCAAGGTTCAAGGCTTAAGGCTCAAGGATCAAGGCTCAAGTCTCGGCTCAAGGGCAGGACTCAAGGCAAAAGGCTCAAGGCTCAAGGCTTAAGGCTCAAGGTTCAAGGCTCACGGCTCACGGCTCAAGGCTCAAAGGTCATGGCTCAATGCTCAAGGATTAAGGCTCAAGGTTCAAGGAAAAAGGCTCAAGGCTCAAGGCTCGAGGCTCGAGGCTCAAGGTTCCAGGCTCAAGTTTCAAGACTCAAGGCACAAGCATCAAGGGTCAAGGGTCAAGGGTCAAGACTCAAGGGTCAAGGCTCAAGGCTCGAGGCTCATGGCTCATGGCTCAAGTGTCAAGGCTCAAGGCTCAAGGATCGAGGCTCGAGGCTCGAGGCTCGAGGCTCGAGGCTCAAGGCTCCATGCTCAAGGCTCAAGGCTCAAGGCTCAAGTCACGGCTCAAGGGTCAAGGCTCAAAAGTCAAGGCTTAAGGCTCAACACTCAAGGGTCAAGGGTCAAGGGTCATGGCTCAAGGCTCAAGGCTCAAGGCACAAGGGTCAAGGGTCAAGGCTCAAGGCTTGAGGCTCAAGGCTCAAGGCTTGAGGCTCAAGGCTCAAGGCTTGAGGCTCAAGGCTCGAGGCTTGAGGCTCAAGGCTCAAGGCTCAAGTCTCCAGGCTCAAGGCTCGAGGCTCGAGGCTCCAGGCTCCAGGCACCAGGTTCAAGGCTCAAGGCTCAAGGCTCAAGGCTCAAGGCAAAAGGCTCAAAGCTCAAGGCTCAAGGCTCAAGACTCAAGGCTCAAGGTTCAGGGCTCTGGGCTCTGGCCTCGAGGCTCAAGGCTCCAGGGTCAAGGCACAAGGCTCACTGCTCAAGGCTCAAGGCTCAAGGCTCAAGGCTCCAGGCTCAAGGCTCAAGGCTCAAGGCTCAAGGCTCAAGGCTCAAGGCTCAAGGCTCAAGGCTCAAGGATCAAGGCTCAAGGCTCAAGGCTCAAGGCTCAAGGCTCAAGGTTCAAGGCTTAAGGCTCAAGGCTAAAGGATCAAGGCTCAAGTCACGGCTCAAGGGTTAGGACTCAAGTCAAAAGGCTCAAGGCTCAAAGCTTAAGGCTCCAGTCTCAAGGCTCAAGGCTCAAGGCTCAAGGCTCAATGCTGAAGGCTCAAGGCTCAAGGATCAAGACTCAAGGCTCAAGGATCACGGCTCAAGACTTAAGGCTCAAGGCTCAAGGCTCAAGGCTCAAGGCTCGAGGCTCAAGGCTCAAGGATCCAGGATCCAGGCTCAAGGCTCAAGGCTCAAGGCTCAAGGCTCAAGGCTAAAGGCTCAAGGTTCAAAGCTCAAGGCTCAAGGCTCAAGGATCAAGGATCAAGGCACAAGTCACGGATCAATGGTCAGGACTCAAGGAAAAAGGCTTAAGGCTCAAGGCTCAAGGCTCAAGGCTCAAGGCTCAAGGCTCAAGGCTCAAGGCTCAAGTCACGGCTCAAGGGTCAAGGCTCAAAAGTCAAGGCTCAAGGCTCAACACTCAAGGGTCAAGGGTCAAGGGTCATGGCTCAAGTGTCAAGGTTCAAGGCTCAAGGCACAAGGGTCAAGGGTCAAGGGTCAAGTCTAAAGGCTCAAGGCTTGAGGCTCGAGGCTCAAGGCTCAAGGCTCAAGTCTCAAGGCACAATGAAATTTTACCCAAATAGGAATTTTTGTAAGGTCTTCTTTGGTTAAGGTTGCATTAGAGGACCATTTCTTAAGGATGATCGGGTTATTGCGAATCATCCATGGTCCATTTTCAAGCACATCTTCCACACCCTTTTGAGTGTCAAACTTAAAGAAATAGAAGCCCTTTGCGTGCATCATCACTCTGTTCAGCCCGAACTTACTCCATACATTCTTGACATAGTACTCCACGATTGGGAAAGCTATGCGTTTGCCCAGGAAGTAACCATACAAAGTATTCGAAAACCTTTTTGCTACTTCTTTAACAGATTCAATGGGTTTAAAAACATCTATGTCCCCAGCAGCCTCAGGAGCATCAATCTTTCGAAAGTTAACCTTTGTGGCAGCTCCCATACTACTAGTAACAGAGGCATAAGATGGCTTCTGGTGAACATCTTCCTTGGTACCAGACACCGAAGCATTATGAATCTGTTTTGATGCTTGTGACGAAACTGGAGGTTTAGGTATTTGTGGAACATTTTCCGAACTTTGCTTACATTCCACCCCTACGGAAAGGATGGAACCACGAACAGCACTACGTGGTATAATAACATTCCCTGATTTGCCCAGAACTTTCCCATCGATATTCTTTAACTTATCTGCAAAATTAGAAGGCTTTTGCGCCGGATCATGTGTATCTTCTGCCATGATGAATGCAGGTTAAAGCATGCAACTAGAACCCTAGCCGCAGCCTTAAAATCTTCGCCAAATCAGAAATAAATCTCTAACAATCAAATAATAATTACAAATTCCAGAAAACGGCAAGCTTTGATTCCAAGAAACAAATATCGTCCACCAAGAAGGGGTTTAAAAATCAGAAATCAGAAAACTTAACAATCTGAATCAGAAACAAACGAACGTAAAAGCTAGCAATAAACGAACGTAGGGTTGTTTTTGAGAGGGTTTAAGAAGAAAAACGAACGTAGGGTTCTTTTTGAGTGAAAACGGCCGTAGGGTTTAAGGGTATTGATTCACAATCTCTAATGGAAAAAACCGTGATCTTCACAATATAATCCAGCAATTATGTAAATGATTGAAAGATTATAGATGAATACCAAGAACCAAAAATGAATCAGAAGAGAGATTGAAGAACCAGCCGTCGAAAACCACAATTCAGAAGTCGCCAACCTTGAGAGAAAAAGTCAACAAGTCAACGCCCACATCATGGTTATACCATGGTTATGGGTTATGGACACCTATTATTTGTAAAATGGATATCTATAGGCTATTGGTAATGGCTAGTACTTATAATGGTTCAAAGGCCATCAGTATCAGTTATGGACATCTAGTGGTTATAAAGGTTCAAGGACCATGGTTATGGGTTATGGACACCTATTACTTGTAAATGGATATCTATAGGCTATTGGTCATGGCTAGTAGTTATAATGGTTCAAGGGCCATCGGTATGAGTTATGGACATCTAGTGGTTATAATGGTTCAAGGGCCATGGTTATGGGTTATGGACACCTATTACTTGTAAAATGGATATGTATAGGCTATTGGTCATGTTTAGTAGTTATAATGGTTCAAGGGCCATCAGTATCAGTTATGGACATCTAGTGGTTATAATGGTTCAAGGATCATGGTTATGGGTTATGGACACCTATTACTTGTAAAATGTATATCTATAGGCCATTGGTCATGGCTAGTAGTTATAATGGTTCAAGGGCCATCGATATGAGTTATGGACATGTAGTGGTTATAATGGTTCAATGGCCTTGGTTATGGGTTATGGACACCTATTACTTGTAAAATGGATACTATAGGCTATTGGTAATGGCTACTAGTTATAATGGTTCAAGGGCCATCAGTATCAGTTATGGGCATATAGTGGTTATAATGGTTCAAGGGCCATGGTTATGGGTTATGGACACCATTTACTTTTAAAATAGATATCGATAGGCTATTGGTCATGACTAGTAGTAACAATGGTTCAAGGGCCATCGGTATGAGTTATGGACATCTAGTAGTTATAATGGTTCAAGGGCCATGGTTATGGGTTATGAACACCTATTACTTGTAAAATAGATATGTTATAGGCTATTGGTCATGGCTAGTAGTATAATGGTTCAAGGGCCATCAGTATCAGTTATGGACATCAAGTGGTTATAATGGTTCAAGGACCATGGTTATGGGTTATGGACACCTATTACTTGTAAAATGGATATGTACAGGATATTGGTCATGGCTAGTAGTTATAATGGTTCAAGGGCCATCAGTATCACTTATGGACATCAAGTGGTTATAATGGTTCAAGGACCATGGTTATGGGTTATGGACACCTGTTACTTGTAAAATGGATATCTACAGGATATTGGTCATGGCTAGTAGTTATAATGGTTCAAGGGCCATCGATATGAGTTATGGACATGTAGTGATTATAATGATTCAATGGCCTTGGTTATGGGTTATGGGTACCTATTACTTGTAAAATGCATATCTATTGGCTATTGCTCATGACTAGTAGTTATAATGGTTCAAGGGCCATCGATATGAGTTATCGACATCTAGTGGTTATAATGGTTCATGGGCCATGGTTAATGGGTTATGGACACCTATTATTTGTAAAATGGATATCTATAGGCTATTGGTCATGGCTAGTCGTTATAATGGTTCAAGGGCCATCGATATGAGTTATGGACATGTACTGGTTATAATGGTTCAATGGCCTTGGTTATGGGTTATGGACACCTATTACTTGTGGATCAATGCCAGAATAGTATGGTTAACCTCTTTAAGGAGTTTACCGTTGTCAAAGAACTCACGGACTGCACAACACAGATCGTCTCCCACAATATCCCACGCCTTTTTAAAAAACATAGCTGTAAATCCATCAGGCCCGGGAGCTTTATCATTGCCATTAGAGAAAACAACACTCTTTATTTCATCAACAGTTACTTCCCGAACCATATATTCTGCCTTTAGCGGGTCAATAGTGTTGGAAAATAAATCATGAGTGTCCAAAGGAGAAACATTTCCTGCTATACCAAGGAAGTTTTGATAATGAGTAACAAACGCAGCTGCCACATCCTTTCCTTCATACAGAATATTTGACCCGTCCGTGATAGCATCAATTCTGTTTCTATGGCATTTACTCTTAACTGCATTGTGGAAATAGGTGGAGTTCGAATCACCCACCCTTAGCCACTCTATTTTGGATTTTTGTTTTAGAAAACGCTCTTCATCTAACACTGCAGCTTTGTAAGCAATTAAGTAACTTGCTTCCTCCTCCCGCAACAATGGGCAGTGGGGACTTTTATCAATGGCAGCTTGAACTGCATCTAACTCAACTCGAAAAAATTTAACTTTAGATTGCAGGTTTCCTTGGTCCCTTAGAAATTTGCGAAGAGGAGATTTTGCTTCTTTCAATCTTTTAACGACCCTATACATCGCGCATCCCTTAAATCTGGTCTTCCAAGCCTTAGACACGATGTCCCTAAAACCTTCCTTTTCAGCCAAAAAATTGAAGAATTTGAAGGGCTTGGACTGAAATTTAGAAACATCAGGGATGCGCAAGATACACGGAGTATGATCTGAAATACGATACATGTGGAAAATGGCCAAAGAACTAGGGAAGAAATTAATGAATATCTAGTTCCCCATGATACGATCAATTTTCTTCAGAGTACCATTGGAGCCTTGGGGTTTTTGATTCCAAGTGAAATGAAGACCGATACTATTGATGTCTATTAATCCTGCGAAGTTGACACACTCCCGAAATTCTCGCATGGCAATATTAGGCTGATATCCACAACAAGAGTGATCTTCAATGTTAAGTGAGACATTAAAATCACCCATAACAACCCATGGTCTATCTGCCATAAGCGTGCTATGAGCGTTCAGATTCTGCCATAGCACTCGACGATCCGTATAATAGGTAGCCGCATAAATAAAAGAACAGAAAAAAGATTTCCTATCATTTTTCGTAACAATCTGGACATGAATGACTTGATTTGACTGAGAAAGAATCATAACATCCACCAAATTCTCATCCCAACCTAGGATGATACGAGAGCCTTTATCACACAAATGACCGTTTGACGACCACTTCCAACTAGCACACACTTTCTTGCACACATCATAGACTTCTACTACATTTACATGTGATTCTAGAATTGCACATATGCTCAACTGGTTTTCTACAACCACCTAACGAACCTCTTTTTGTTTAGGGGAGTGATTCAGACCCCTTATGTTCCATGAAGCTAGGCTAAACATTAAAAACCTCATCAGAGGGAGTGCTTGCCCCCTTCTTTGCATTCACGACTGAAGAGCCCATAAATTTGGAAGTTTCATTGTTTTAATCAGCCACTTCATCATCATTTTCCTCAGGGCTACTAAGAACATCATACCCATTTGAGATCGGAATATTCAAAGACATGGACTGATTAGAAGATCCCTCCTTACGTGGAACATTAGGTCTAGCATGGTGCATGTTTTTCACACCATCTACACTATTACTGTAGCCACTCGGAGTAGGATCAAACTTACTAATAGTAGGTGAAGTATGACACTGGGTATCATCAGCACTATTACTATTAGCATCCAATTTGTTTTTCATTCGGGCATCAAGGTGAACAGTAGGTGTAGTATTTTCTACACCGTTACTGTTCATATTATTACATACAGTAGGTGTAACATAATGGTGACCCTCATTATTTACACTATTACTGTATGCAGCTTGCTTTCCCGGCTTGGTATAATCCGACCCGGAACTAGTTCTGATATCATTATTGTTACCACCCTTGGGCCGATACTGAAAGTTTGAACGAGTCTTCATCTTACGATTTTTCTGCCCAACTAAATGAAAACCATCGTCCACCGTTTTTACTTATTTCTCTTGTGTCTTTGTATTTTTCGGGCAGCCCTCCAAGGTGTGGCCAAATAGTTTGCAAACAGAGCATCTTGGAGGTTTCCATTCATATTCAAGACGGACCCTCTCTTTAGAAACACCCGGTCCGTCAATGGATGGGATTGCCATTAGAAGAGAATCCCTTAGATCAGTATCCGAGTCAATCTCAATTAAGGCCCTAGGAAAGCTATTACGGCCCCATGATTCCACGCACATCGTACTAGTATAGGAATCTAACATTTTCGGTGTACCTATCTTTGAGGCAATCATACTTAACCCATCATCCGTGAATGCAGCAGCCATTGGAACGTCATGAAATTTTACCCAAATAGGAATTTTAGTAAGGTCTTCTTTTGTTAGAGTGGTATTAGGGGACCATTCTTTAAGGATAATTGGGTTATTGCGAATCATCCATGGCCCGTTTTCAAGCACATTCTCCAACCCTTTATGTGTGTCAAATTTAAAGAAAAAGAAGCCTTTAGCATTCACCATAACTCTGTTCAGCCCGAACTTACTCCATACATTCCTGACATAGTATTCCACAATTGGGAAGGCTAGGCGTTTACCCAGGAAATAACCATACAGCGTGTTCGAAAACCTTTTTGCAACTTCTTTAACAGATTCAATGGGTATTGTGACATCAATGTCTCCATCATTCTCGGGAGCATGAATTTTTCGAAAATTAATCTTTGTGGCATCTCCCATACTCTTAGTAACCGAGGCATAAGATGGTTTTTGGGGTACATTTTCTTTATCACCTGATCCCGAAGTCTCTTTATTCCTTGAACCAGGAGTTTCTTCAGCAACCAAGTTTGATTGTGGCTGAACTTGGGTATTAGAAAGAATAGCACCAGGTGCCATTGCTGGAACTGCACCTGAAGAAGGCACCAATACCTGTCCACGAATAGCACTGCGTGGAAATAGAATATTTCCAGATTTCCCCATAATTTTACCGTCAATATTCTTCAATTTCGCAGCAAGAGAATTAGGTCCTTGACCTGTGTCATTCGTATCCTCCTCCATAAAACGAATGCAGACAAAAAACCTTAAGTGTAGTTATAAGATCGGCACCTAATCAAACCAGATAATTACCGAATCTTTCAAGATCGGTAATCAACTATGGACCAAGTAGGGTTTTGATAGAATCAGGAAAACTAACAATCAGAATCAGATGAAACAAACGAACATAAAATCTAACAATAAACAAACGTAGGGTTTTAGAAGAAAAACGAACGTAGGGTTCATTTTGAGAAGAACGAACGTAGGGTTTATAGTAATCGGATGTAGGGTTTTGTTTTGACAATCTCTAATGAAAAACCGTAATCTTCACAATATAATCCAACAATTGTGGTAATGATTGAAAGATTAACGATGAATACCAAGAAAAAAACGAAATCAGAAGAGAAGTTGAAGAACCCGCCGTCGAAAACCACGATTCAGAAATCGCCAACCTTGAGAGAAAAGGTCAACAAGTCAACACACGCATACCATGCCATATTTGACTATACCATGGTTATGGGTTATGGACACCTATTACTTGTAAAATGGATATCTGTAGGCTATTGGACATGGCTTGTAGTTATAATGGTTCAAGGGCCATCTGTATCAGTTATGGACATCTAGTGGTTATAATGGTTCAAGGACCATGGTTATGGGTTATGGACACCTATTACTTGTAAATTGGATATCTATAGGCTATTGGTCATGGCTAGTAGTTATAATGGTTGAAGGGCCATCAGTATCAGTTATGGACATCTAGTGGTTATAATGGTTCAAGAACCATGGTTATGGGTTATGGACACCTATTACTTGTAAAATGGATATCTATATGCTACTGGTCATGGCTAGTATTTGTAATGGTTCAAGGGCCATCAGTATCTGTTATGGACATCTAGTGGTTATAATGGTTCAAGGACCATGGTTATGGGTTATGGACACCTATTACTTGTAAAATGGATATCTATAGGCTATTGGTCATGGCTAGTAGTTATAATGGTTCAAGGGCCATCAATATCAGTTCTGGAAATCTAGTAGTTATAATGGTTCAAGAACCATGGTTATGGGTTATGGACACCTTTAACTTGTAAAATAGATATCTATAGGCTATTGGTCATGGCTAGTAGTTATAATGGTTCAAGGGCCATCAGTATCAGTTATGGACATCTAGTGGTTATAATGGTTCAAGGACCATGGTTATGGGTTATGGACACCCATTACTTGTAAAATGGATATCTATAGGCTATTGGTCATGGCTAGTAGTTATAATGGTTCAAGGGCCATCAATATCAGTTATGGACATCTAGTGGTTATAATGGTTCAATGACCATGGTTATGGGTTATGGACGCATATTACTTGTAAATTGAATATCTAGAGGCTATTGGTCATGGCTAGTAGTTATAATGGTTGAAGGGCCATCAGTATCAGTTATGGACATCTAGTGGTTATAATGGTTCAAGAACCATGGTTATGGGTTATGGACACTTATTACTTGTAAAATAGATATCTATAGGCTATTAGTCATGGCTAGTAGTTATAATGCATTGTTCAAGGGCCATCAGTATCAGTTATGGACATCTAGTGGTTAAAATGGTTCAAGAACCATGGTTATGGGTTATGGACACCTATTACTTGTAAAATGGATATCTATAGGCTATTGGTCATAGCTAGTAGTTATAATGGTTGAAGGGCCATCAGTATCAGTTATGGACATCTAGTGGTTATAATGGTTCAAGGACCATGGTTATGGGTTATGGACACCTATTACTTGTAAATAGGATATCTAGAAGCTATTGGTCATGGCTAGTAGTTATAATGGTTGAAGGGCCATCAGTATCAGTTATGGACATCTAGTGGCTATAATCATTCAGGAACCATGGTTATGGGTTATGGACACCTATTACTTGTAAAATAGATATCTATATAGGTCATGGGTAGTAGTTACAATGGTTCAAGGGCCATCGGTATCAATTACAGACATCTAGTGGTTATAATAGATAGTTCAAGGGCCATGGTTATGGGTTATAAACACCTATTACTCGTAAAATAGATATCTATAGGCTATTGGTCATGGCTAGTAGTTATAATGGTTCAAGGGCCATCAGTATTAGTTATGGACATTTAGTGGTTATAATGGTTCAAGAACCATGGTTATGGGTTATGGACACCTATTACTTGTAAAATGGATATCTATAGGCTATTGGTCTTGGCTAGTAGTTATAATGGTTGAAGGGCCATCAGTATCAGTTATGGACATCTAGTGGCTATAATCATTCAAAAACCATGGTTATGGGTTATGGGTTATGGACACCTATTACTTGTAAAATAGATATCTATATAGGTCATGGGTAGTAGTTATAATGGTTCAAAGGCCATCGGTATCAGTTACAGACATCTAGTGGTTATAATTGTTCAAGGGCCATGGTTATGGGTTATAAACTCCTATTACTCATAAAATAGATATCTATAGGCTATTGGTCATGGCTAGTAGTTATAATGGTTCAAGGGCCATCAGTATCAGTTACGGACATTTAGTGGTTATAATGGTTCAAGAACCATGGTTATGGGTTATGGACACCTATTACTTGTAAAATGGATATCTATAGGCTATTGGTCAGGGCTAGCAGTTATAATGGTTCAAGGGCCGTCAGTATCAGTTATGGACATCTAGTGGTTATAATGGTTCAAGGACCATGGTTATGGGTTATGGACACCCATTACTTGTAAAATCGATATCTATAGGCTATTGGTCATGGCTAGTAGTTATAATGGTTTAAGGGCCATCTATATCAGTTATGGTAGTGGTTATAATGGTTCAAGAACCATGGTTATGGGTTATGGACACCTATTACTTGTAAAATGTATATCTATATGCTATTGGTCATGGCTAGTAGTTATAATGGTTCAAGGGACATCAGTATCAGTTATGGACATCTAGTGGTTATAATGGTTCAAGGACCATGGTTATGGGTTATGGACACCTATTACTTGTAAAATGGATATCTATAGGCTATTGGTCATGGCTAGTAGTTATAATGGTTCATGGGCCATCAGTATCAGTTATGGACATCTAGTGGTTATAATGATTCAAGGACCATGGTTATGGGTTATGGACACCTATTACTTTTAAAATAGATATCTATAGGCTATTGGTCATGGCTAGTAGTTATAATGGTTTAAGGGCCATCAATATTAGTTATGGACATCTAGTGTTTATAATGGTTCAAGGACCACGGTTATGGGTTATGGACACCTATTACTTGTAAAATGGATATCTGTAGGCTATTGGTCATGGCTAGTAGTTATAATGGCTCAAGGGCCATCAGTATTAGTTATGGACATCTAGTGGTTATAATGGTTCAAGGACCATGGCTATGGGTTATGGACACCTATTACTTGTAAATTGGATATCTAGAAGCTATTGGTCAAGGCTAGGAGTTATAATGGTTGAAGGGCCATCAGTATCAGTTATGGACATCTAGTGGTTATAATCGTTCAAGATCCATGGTTATGGGTTATGGACACCTATTACTTGTAAATTGGATATCTATTGGCTATTGTTCATGGCTAGTAGTTATAATGGTTCAAGGGCCATCAGTATCAGTTATGGACAGCTAGTGGTTATAATGGTTCAAGAACCATGGTTATGGGTTAGGGACACCTATTACTTCTAAAATGGATATCTATAGGCTATTGGTCATGGCTAGTAGTTATAATGGTTCGAGGGCCATCAATATCAGTTATGGACATCTAGTGGTTATAATGGTTCAGGAACCATGGTTATGGGTTATGGACACGTATTACTGGTAAAATGGATATCTATATGCTATTGGTCATGGCTAGTAGTTGTAATGGTTCAAGGGCCATCAGTATCTGTTATGGACATCTAGTGGTTATAATGGTTCAAGGACAATGGGTATGGGTTATGGACACCTTTTACTTGTAAAACGGATATCTATAGGCTATTGGTCATGGCTAGTAGTTATAATGGTTCAAGGGCCATCAATATCAGTTCTGGAAATCTAGTAGTTATAATGGTTCAAGAACCATGGTTATGGGTTATGGTCACCTTTAACTTGTAAAATGGATATTTATATGCTATTGGTCATGGCTAGTAGTTATAATGGTTCAAGGGCCATCAGTATCAGTTATGGACATCTAGTGGATATAATGGTTCAACGACCATGGTTATGGGTTATGGACACATATTACTTGTAAATTGAATATCTAGAGGCTATTGGTCATGGCTAGTAGTTATAATGGTTCAAGGGCCATCAGTATCAGTTATGGACATCTAGTGGTTATAATGGTTCAAGAACCATGGTTATGGGTTATGGACACTTATTACTTGTAAAATAGATATCTATAGGCTATTGGTCATGGCTAGTAGTTATAATGGTTGAAGGGCCATCAGTATCAGTTATAGACATCTTGTGGTTATAATGGTTCAAGGACCATGGTTATGGGTTATGGTCACCTATTACTTGTAAATCGGATATCTAGAAGCTATTGGTCATGGCTAGTAGTTATAATGGTTGAAGGGCCATCAGTATCAGTTATGGACATCTAGTGGCTACAATCGTTCAAGAACCATGGTTATGGGTTATGGACACCTATTACTTGTAAAATAGATATCTATATAGGTCATGGGTAGTAGTTATAATGGTTCAAGGGCCATCGGTATATGTTACAGACATCTAGTGGTTATAATTGTTCAAGGGCCATGGTTATGGGTTATAAACACCTATTACTCGTAAATAGATATCTATAGGCTATTGGTCATGGCTAGTAGTTATAGTGGTTCAAGGGCCATCAGTATCAGTTATGGACATTTAGTGGATATAATGGTTCAAGAACCATGATTATGGGTTATGGACACCTATTACTTGTAAAGTGGATATCTATAGGCTATTGGTCATGGCTAGTAGTTATAATGGTTGAAGGGCCATCAGTATCAGTTATGGACATCTAGTGGCTATAATCGTTCAAGAACCATGGTTATGGGTTTTGGACACCTATTACTTGTAAAATAGATATCTATATAGGTCATGGTAGTAGTTAGAATGGTTCAAGGTCCATCGGTATCAGTTACAGGCATCTAGTGGTTATAATTGTTCAAGGGCCATGGTTATGGGTTATAAACACCTATTACTCGTAAAATAGATATCTATATGCTATTGGTCATGGCTAGTAGTTATAATGGTTCAAGGGCCATCAGTATCAGTTATGGACATTTACTGGTTATAATGGTTCAAGAACCATGGTTATGGGTTATGGACACCTATTACTTGTAAAATCGATATCTATAGGCTATTGGTCATGGCTAGTAGTTATAATGGTTTAAGGGCCATCTGTATCAGTTAGGGACATCTAGTGGTTATAATGATTCAAGGACCATGGTTATGGGTTATGGACACCTATTACTTGTAAAATAGATATCTATAGGCTATTGGTCATGGCTAGTAGTTATAATGGTTCAAGGGCCATCAGTATTAGTTATGTACATCTAGTGGTTATAATGGTTCAAGAACCATGGTTATGGGTTATGGACACCTATTACTTGTAAATTGGATATCTAGAGTCTATTGGTCATGGCTAGTAGTTATAATGGTTGAAGGGCCATCAGTATCAGTTATGGACATCTAGTGGTTATAATGGTTCAAGAACCATGGTTATGGGTTATGGACACCTATTACTTGTAAACTGGATATATGTAGGCTATTGGACATGGCTACTAGTATATGGTTCATGGGCCATCAGTATCAGTTATGGACATCTAGTGGTTATAATGATTCAAGGACCACGGTTATGGGTTATGGACACCTATTACTTGTAAAATGGATATCTATAGGCTATTGGTGATGGCTAGTAGTTATAATGGTTCAAGGGCCATCAGTATCAGTTATGGACATCTAGTGGTTATAATGGTTCAGTGACAATTGTTATGGGTAATGGACACCTATTACTTTTAAAATGGATATCTATAGGCTATTGGTCATGGGTAGTAGTTATAATGGTTCAAGGGCCATCGATATGAGTTATGGACATGTAGTTGTTATAATGGTTCAATGGCCTTGGTTATGGGTTATGGCACCTATTACTTGTAAAATGTATATTTATAGGCTATTGGTCATGGCTAGTAGTTATAATGGTTCAAGGGCCATCAGTATCAGTTATGGACATCTAGTGGTTATAATGGTTCAAGAACCATGGTTATGGGTTATGGACACCTATTACTTGTAAAATGGATATCTGTAGGCTATTGGACATGGCTAGTAGTTATAATGGTTCAAGGGCCATCAGTATCAGTTATGGACATCTAGTAGTTATAATGGTTCAAGAACCATGGTTATGGGTTATGGACACCTATTACTAGTAAAATGGATATATGTAGGCTATTGGACATGGCTAGTAGTTATAATGGTTCAAGGGCCATCAGTATCAATTATGGACATCTAGTGGCTATAATGATTCAAGGACAATGGTTATGGGTTATGGACACCTATTACTTGTAAAATAGATATCTATAGGCTATTGGTCATGGCTAGTAGTTATAATGGTTCAAGGGCCATCAGTATTAGTTATGGACATCTAGTGGTTATAATGGTTCAAGAACCATGGTTATGGGTTATGGACACCTATTACTTGTAAAATAGATATCTATAGGCTATTGGTCATGGCTAGTAGTTATAATGGTTCAAGGGCCATCAGTATTAGTTATGGACATCTAGTGGTTATAATGGTTCAAGAACCATGGTTATGGGTTATGGACACCTATTACTTGTAAATTGGATATCTAGAGGCTATTGGTCATGGCTAGTAGTTATAATGGTTGAAGGGCCATCAGTATCAGTTATGGACATCTAGTGGTTATCATGGTTCAAGAACCATGGTTATGGGTTATGGACACCTATTACTTGTAAAATGGATATATGTAGGCTATTGGACATGGCTAGTAGTTATAATGGTTCATGGGCCATCAGTATCAGTTATGGACATCTAGTGGTTATAATGATTCAAGGACCATGGTTATGGGTTATGGACGCCTATTACTTGAAAAATGGATATCTATAGGCTATTGGTCATGGCTAGTAGTTATAATGGTTCATGGGCCATCGATATGAGTTATGGACATGTAGTGGTTATAATGATTCAAGGACCATGGTTATGGGTTATGGACACCTATTACTTGTAAAATAGATATCTATAGGCTATTGGTCATGGCTAGTAGTTATAATGGTTCAAGGGCCATCGATATGAGTTATGGACATGTAGTTGTTATAATGATTCAATGGCCTTGGTTATGGGTTATGGACACCTATTACTTTTAAAATGTATATTTATAGGCTATTGGTCATGGCTAGTAGTTATAATAGTTCAAGGGCCATCAGTATCAGTTATGGATATCTAGTGGTTATAATGGTTCAAGGACCATGGTTATGGGTTATGGACACCTGTTACTTGTAAAATGGATATCTGTAGGCTATTGGACATGGCTAGTAGTTATAATGGTTCAAGGGCCATCAGTATCAGTTATGGACATCTAGTAGTTATAATGGTTCAAGAACCATGGTTATGGGTTATGGACACCTATTACTTGTAAAATGGATATCTGTAGGCTATTGGACATGGCTAGTAGTTATAATGGTTCAAGGGCCATCACTATCAATTATGGACATCTAGTGGTTATAATGATTCAAGGACAATGGTTATGGGTTATGGACACCTATTACTTGTAAAATGGATATCTATAGGCTATTGGTCATGGCTAGTAGTTATAATGGTTCAAGGGCCATCAATATCTGTTATGGACATCTAGTGGTTAAAATGGTTCAAGAACCATAGTTATGGGTTATGGACAACTATTACTTGTAAATTGGATATCTAGAGGCTATTGGTCATGGCTAGTAGTTATAATGGTTCAAGGGCCATCAGTATCATTTATGAACATCTAGTGGTTATAATGGTTCAAGGACCATGGTTATGGGTTATGGACACCTATTACTTGTAAAATGGATATCTGTAGGCTGTTGGACATGACTAGTAGTTATAATGGTTCAAGGGCCATCAGTATCAGTTATGGACATCAGGTGGTTATAATGGTTCAAGAACCATGGTTATGGGTTATGGACACCAATTACTTGCAAAATGGATATCTGTAGGCTATTGGACATGGCTAGTAGTTATAATGGTTCAAGGGCCATCAGTATCCGTTATGGACATCTAGTGGTTATAATGTTTCAAGGACCATGGTTATGGGTTATGGACACCTATTACTTGTAAAATCGATATCTATAGGCTATTGGTCATGGCTAGTAGTTATAATGGTTTAAGGGCCATCTGTATCAGTTATGGTAGTGGTTATAATGGTTCAAGAACCATGGTTATGGGTTATGGACACCTATTACTTAGAAAATGTATATCTATATGCTATTGGTCATGGCTAGTAGTTATAATGGTTCAAGGGCCATCAGTATCAGTTATGCACATCTAGTGGTTACAATGGTTCAAGGACCATGGTTATGGGTTATGGACACCTATTACTTGAAAAATGGATATCTATAGGCTATTGGTCCTGGCTAGTAGTTATAATGGTTCATGGGCCATCAGTATCAGTTATGGACATCTAGTGGTTATAATGATTCAAGGACCATGGTTATGGGTTATGGACACCTATTACTTGTAAAATAGGTATCTATAGGTTATTGGTCATGGCTAGTAGTTATAATGGTTCAAGGGCCATCAGTATTACTTATGGACATCTAGTGGTTATTATGGTTGAAGAACCATGGTTATGGGTTATGGACACCTATTACTTGTAAAATGGATATCTGTAGGCTATTGGACATGGCTAGTAGTTATAATGGTTTAAGGGCCATCAGTATTAGTTATGGACATCTAGTGGTTATAATGGTTCAAGAACCATGGTTATGGGTTATGGACACCTATTACTTGTAAAATGAATATCTGTAGGCTATTGGACATGGCTAGTAGTTATAATGGTTCAAGGGCCATCAGTATCAGTTATGGACATCTAGTGGTTATAATGGTTCAAGGACCATGGTTATGGGTTATGGACACCTATTACTTGTAAAATGAATATCTGTAGGCTATTGGACATGGCTAGTAGTTATAATGGTTCAAGGGCCATCAGTATCAGTTATGGACATCTAGTCGTTATAATGGTTCAAGAACCATGGTTATGGGTTATGGACACCTATTACTTGTAAAATGGATATCTAGAGGCTATTGGTCATGGCTAGTAGTTATAGTGGTTGAAGGGCCATCGGTATCAGTTATGGACATCTAGTGGTTATAATGATTCAAGAACCATGGTTATGGGTTATGGACACCTATTACTTGTAAATTGGATATCTAGAGGCTATTGGTTATGGCTAGTAGTTATAATGGTTGAAGGGCCATCAGTATCAGTTATGGACATCTAGTGGTTATAATGGTTCAAGAACCATGGTTATGGGTTATGGACACCTATTACTTGTAAACTGGATATCTGTAGGCTATTGGACATGGCTAGTAGTTATAATGGTTCATGGGCCATCAGTATCAGTTATGGACATCTAGTGGTTATAATGATTCAAGGACTATGGTTATGGGTTATGGACACCTATTACTTGTAAAATGGATATCTATAGGCTATTGGTGATGGCTAGTAGTTATAATGGTTCAAGGGCCATCAGTATCAGTTATGGACATCTAGTGGTTATAATGGTTTAGTGACAATTGTTATGGGTAATGGACACCTATTACTCTTAAAATGGATATCTATAGGCTATTGCTCATGGCTAGTAGTTATAATGGTTCAAGGGCCATCGATATGAGTTATGGACATGTAGTTGTTATAATGGTTCAATGGCCTTGGTTATGGGTTATGGACACCTATTACTTGTAAAATGTATATTTATAGGCTATTGGTCATGGCTAGTAGTTATAATGGTTCAAGGGCCATCAGTGTCAGTTATGGACATCTAGTGGTTATAATGGTTCAAGGACCATGGTTATGGGTTATGGACACCTATTACTTGTAAAATGGATATCTGTAGGCTATTGGACATGGCTAGTAGTTATAATGGTTTAAGGGCCATCAGTATCAGTTATGGACATCTAGTGGTTATAATGGTTCAATAACCATCGTTATGGGTTATGGACACCTATTACTTGTAAAATGAATATCTGTAGGCTATTGGACATGGCTAGTAGTTATAATGGTTCAAGGGCCATCAGTATCAGTTATGGACATCTAGTGGTTATAATGGTTCAAGAACCATGGTTATGGGTTATGGACACCTATTACTTGTAAAATAAATATCTGTAGGCTATTGGACATGGCTAGTAGTTATAATGGTTCAAGGGCCATCAGTATCAGTTATGGACATCTAGTAGTTATAATGGTTCAAGAACCATGGTTATGGGTTATGGACACCTATTACTTGTAAAATGGATATCTAGAGGCTATTGGTCATGGCTAGTAGTTATAGTGGTTGAAGGGCCATCGGTATCAGTTATGGACATCTAGTGGTTATAATGATTCAAGAACCATGGTTATGGGTTATGGACACCTATTACTTGTAAATTGGATATCTAGAGGCTATTGGTTATGGCTAGTAGTTATAATGGTTGAAGGGCCATCAGTATCAGTTATGGACATCTAGTGGTTATAATGGTTCAAGAACCATGGTTATGGGTTATGGACACCTATTACTTGTAAACTGGATATCTGTAGGCTATTGGACATGGCTAGTAGTTATAATGGTTCATGGGCCATCAGTATCAGTTATGGACATCTAGTGGTTATAATGATTCAAGGACTATGGTTATGGGTTATGGACACCTATTACTTGTAAAATGGATATCTATAGGCTATTGGTGATGGCTAGTAGTTATAATGGTTCAAGGGCCATCAGTATCAGTTATGGACATCTAGTGGTTATAATGGTTTAGTGACAATTGTTATGGGTAATGGACACCTATTACTCTTAAAATGGATATCTATAGGCTATTGCTCATGGCTAGTAGTTATAATGGTTCAAGGGCCATCAATATGAGTTATGGACATGTAGTTGTTATAATGGTTCAATGGCCTTGGTTATGGGTTATGGACACCTATTACTTGTAAAATGTATATTTATAGGCTATTGGTCATGGCTAGTAGTTATAATGGTTCAAGGGCCATCAGTGTCAGTTATGGACATCTAGTGGTTATAATGGTTCAAGGACCATGGTTATGGGTTATGGACACCTATTACTTGTAAAATGGATATCTGTAGGCTATTGGACATGGCTAGTAGTTATAATGGTTTAAGGGCCATCAGTATCAGTTATGGACATCTAGTGGTTATAATGGTTCAATAACCATCGTTATGGGTTATGGACACCTATTACTTGTAAAATGAATATCTGTAGGCTATTGGACATGGCTAGTAGTTATAATGGTTCAAGGGCCATCAGTATCAGTTATGGACATCTAGTGGTTATAATGGTTCAAGAACCATGGTTATGGGTTATGGACACCTATTACTTGTAAAATGAATATCTGTAGGCTATTGGACATGGCTAGTAGTTATAATGGTTCAAGAGCCATCAGTATCAGTTATGGACATCTAGTAGTTATAATGGTTCAAGAACCATGGTTATGGGTTATGGACACCTATTACTTGTAAAATGGATATCTAGAGGCTATTGGTCATGGCTAGTAGTTATAGTGGTTGAAGGGCCATCGGTATCAGTTATGGACATCTAGTGGTTATAATGATTCAAGAACCATGGTTATGGGTTATGGACACCTATTACTTGTAAATTGGATATCTAGAGGCTATTGGTTATGGCTAGTAGTTATAATGGTTGAAGGGCCATCAGTATCAGTTATGGACATCTAGTGGTTATAATGGTTCAAGAACCATGGTTATGGGTTATGGACACCTATTACTTGTAAACTGGATATCTGTAGGCTATTGGACATGGCTAGTAGTTATAATGGTTCATGGGCCATCAGTATCAGTTATGGACATCTAGTGGTTATAATGATTCAAGGACCATGGTTATGGGTTATGGACACCTATTACTTGTAAAATGGATATCTATAGGCTATTGGTGATGGCTAGTAGTTATAATGGTTCAAGGGCCATCAGTATCAGTTATGGACATCTAGTGGTTATAATGGTTTAGTGACAATTGTTATGGGTATTGGACACCTATTACTCTTAAAATGGATATCTATAGGCTATTGGTCATGGCTAGTAGTTATAATGGTTCAAGGGCCATCGATATGAGTTATGGACATGTAGTTGTTATAATGGTTCAATGGCCTTGGTTATGGGTTATGGACACCTATTACTTGTAAAATGTATATTTATAGGCTATTGGTCATGACTAGTAGTTATAATGGTTCAAGGGCCATCAGTATCAGGTATGGACATCTAGTCGTTATAATGGTTCAAGAACCATGGTTATGGGTTATGGACACCTATTACTTGTAAAATGGATATCTAGAGGCTATTGGTCATGGCTAGTAGTTATAGTGGTTGAAGGGCCATCGGTATCAGTTATGGACATCTAGTGGTTATAATGATTCAAGAACCATGGTTATGGGCTATGGACACCTATTACTTGTAAATTGGATATCTAGAGGCTATTGGTTATGGCTAGTAGTTATAATGGTTCAAGGGCCATCAGTATCTGTTATGGACATCTAGTCGTTATAATGGTTCAAGAACCATGGTTATGGGTTATGGACACCTATTACTTGTAAAATGGATATCTAGAGGCTATTGGTCATGGCTAGTAGTTATAGTGGTTGAAGGGCCATCGGTATCAGTTATGGACATCTAGTGGTTATAATGATTCAAGAACCATGGTTATGGGTTATGGACACCTATTACTTGTAAATTGGATATCTAGAGGCTATTGGTTATGGCTAGTAGTTATAATGGTTCAAGGGCCATCAGTATCAGTTATGGACACCTAGTCGTTATAATGGTTCAAGAACCATGGTTATGGGTTATGGACACCTATTACTTGTAAAATGGATATCTAGAGGCTATTGGTCATGGCTAGTAGTTATAGTGGTTGAAGGGCCATCGGTATCAGTTATGGACATCTAGTGGTTATAATGATTCAAGAACCATGGTTATGGGTTATGGACACCTATTACTTGTAAATTGGATATCTAGAGGCTATTGGTTATGGCTAGTAGTTATAATGGTTGAAGGGCCATCAGTATCAGTTATGGACATCTAGTGGTTATAATGGTTCAAGAACCATGGTTATGGGTTATGGACACCTATTACTTGTAAACTGGATATCTGTAGGCTATTGGACATGGCTAGTAGTTATAATGGTTCATGGGCCATCAGTATCAGTTATGGACATCTAGTGGTTATAATGATTCAAGGACCATGGTTATGGGTTATGGACACCTATTACTTGTAAAATGGATATCTATAGGCTATTGGTGATGGCTAGTAGTTATAATGGTTCAAGGGCCATCAGTATCAGTTATGGACATCTAGTGGTTATAATGGTTTAGTGACAATTGTTGTGGGTAATGGACACCTATTACTCTTAAAATGGATATCTATAGGCTATTGGTCATGGCTAGTAGTTATAATGGTTCAAGGGCCATCGATATGAGTTATGGACATGTAGTTGTTATAATGGTTCAATGGCCTTGGTTATGGGTTATGGACACCTATTACTTGTAAAATGTATATTTATAGGCTATTGGTTATGGCTAGTAGTTATAATGGTTCAAGGGCCATCAGTATCAGTTATGGACATCTAGTCGTTATAATGGTTCAAGAACCATGGTTATGGGTTATGGACACCTATTACTTGTAAAATGGATATCTAGAGGCTATTGGTCATGGCTAGTAGTTATAGTGGTTGAAGGGCCATCGGTATCAGTTATCGACATCTAGTGGTTATAATGATTCAAGAACCATGGTTATGGGTTATGGACACCTATTACTTGTAAATTGGATATCTAGAGGCTATTGGTTATGGCTAGTAGTTATAATGGTTCAAGGGCCATCAGTATCAGTTATGGACATCTAGTCGTTATAATGGTTCAAGAACCATGGTTATGGGTTATGGACACCTATTACTTGTAAAATGGATATCTAGAGGCTATTGGTCATGGCTAGTAGTTATAGTGGTTGAAGGGCCATCGGTATCAGTTATGGACATCTAGTGGTTATAATGATTCAAGAACCATGGTTATGGGTTATGGACACCTATTACTTGTAAATTGGATATCTAGAGGCTATTGGTTATGGCTAGTAGTTATAATGGTTGAAGGGCCATCAGTATCAGTTATGGACATCTAGTGGTTATAATGGTTCAAGAACCATGGTTATGGGTTATGGGCACCTATTACTTGTAAACTGGATATCTGTAGGCTATTGGACATGGCTAGTAGTTATAATGGTTCATGGGCCATCAGTATCAGTTATGGACATCTAGTGGTTATAATGATTCAAGGACCATGGTTATGGGTTATGGACACCTTTTACTTGTAAAATGGATATCTATAGGCTATTGGTGATGGCTAGTAGTTATAATGGTTCAAGGGCCATCAGTATCAGTTATGGACATCTAGTGGTTATAATGGTTTAGTGACAATTGTTGTGGGTAATGGACACCTATTACTCTTAAAATGGATATCTATAGGCTATTGGTCATGGCTAGTAGTTATAATGGTTCAAGGGCCATCGATATGAGTTATGGACATGTAGTTGTTATAATGGTTCAATGGCCTTGGTTATGGGTTATGGACACCTATTACTTGTAAAATGTATATTTATAGGCTATTGGTCATGGCTAGTAGTTATAATGGTTCAAGGGCCATCAGTATCAGTTATGGACATCTTCTGGTTATAATGGTTCAAGGACCATGGTTCTGGGTTATGGACACCTATTACTTGTAAAATTGATATCTGTAGGCTATTGGACATGGCTAGTAGTTATAATGGTTTAAGGGCCATCAGTATTAGTTATGGACATCTAGTGGTTATAATGGTTCAAGAACCATGGTTATGGGTTATGGACACCTATTACTTGTAAACTGGATATCTGTAGGCTATTGGACATGGCTAGTAGTTATAATGGTTCATGGGCCATCAGTATCAGTTATGGACATCTAGTGGTTATAATGATTCAAGGACCATGGTTATGGGTTATGGACACCTATTACTTGTAAAATGGATATCTATAGGCTATTGGTGATGGCTAGTAGTTATAATGGTTCAAGGGCCATCAGTATCAGTTATGGACATCTAGTGGTTATAATGGTTCAAGAACCATGGTTATGAGTTATGGACACCTATTACTTGTAAACTGGATATCTGTAGGCTATTGGACATGGCTAGTAGTTATAATGGTTCATGGGCCATCAGTATCAGTTATGGACATCTAGTGGTTATAATGATTCAAGGACCATGGTTATGGGTTATGGACACCTATTACTTGTAAAATGGATATCTATAGGCTATTGGTGATGGCTAGTAGTTATAATGGTTCAAGGGCCATCAGTATCAGTTATGGACATCTAGTGGTTATAATGGTTCAAGAACCATGGTTATGAGTTATGGACACCTATTACTTGTAAACTGGATATCTGTAGGCTATTGGACATGGCTAGTAGTTATAATGGTTCAAGGGCCATCAGTATCAGTTATGGACATCTTCTGGTTATAATGGTTCAAGGACCATGGTTCTGGGTTATGGACACCTATTACTTGTAAAATTGATATCTGTAGGCTATTGGACATGGCTAGTAGTTATAATGGTTTAAGGGCCATCAGTATTAGTTATGGACATCTAGTGGTTATAATGGTTCAAGAACCATGGTTATGGGTTATGGACACCTATTACTTGTAAAATGAATATTTGTAGGCTATTGGACATGGCTAGTAGTTATAATGGTTCAAGGGCCATCAGTATCAGTTATGGACATCTAGTGGTTATAATGGTTCAAGAACCATGGTTATGGGGTATGGACACCTATTACTTGTAAAATGAATATCTGTAGGCTATTGGACATGGCTAGTAGTTATAATGGTTCAAGGGCCATCAGTAGCAGTTATGGACATCTAGTAGTTATAATGGTTCAAGAACCATGGTTATGGGTTATGGACACCTATTACTTGTAAAATGGATATCTAGAGGCTATTGGTCATGGCTAGTAGTTATAGTGGTTGAAGGGCCATCGGTATCAGTTATGGACATCTAGTGGTTATAATGATTCAAGAACCATGGTTATGGGTTATGGACACCTATTACATGTAATATGGATATCTAGAGGCTATTGGTTATGGCTAGTAGTTATAATGGTTGAAGGGCCATCAGTATCAGTTATGGACATCTAGTGGTTATAATGGTTCAAGAACCATGGTTATGGGTTATGGACACCTATTACTTGTAAACTGGATATCTGTAGGCTATTGGACATGGCTAGTAGTTATAATGGTTCATGGGCCATCAGTATCAGTTATGGACATCTAGTGGTTATAATGATTCAAGGACCATGGTTATGGGTTATGGACACCTATTACTTGTAAAATGGATATCTATAGGCTATTGGTGATGGCTAGTAGTTATAATGGTTCAAGGGCCATCAGTATCAGTTATGGACATCTAGTGGTTATAATGGTTCAAGAACCATGGTTATGAGTTATGGACACCTATTACTTGTAAACTGGATATCTGTAGGCTATTGGACATGGCTAGTAGTTATAATGGTTCATGGGCCATCAGTATCAGTTATGGACATCTAGTGGTTATAATGATTCAAGGCACATGGTTATGGGTTATGGACACCTATTACTTGTAAAATGGATATCTATAGGCTATTGGTGATGGCTAGTAGTTATAATGGTTCAAGGGCCATCAGTATCAGTTATGGACATCTAGTGGTTATAATGGTTTAGTGACAATTGTTGTGGGTAATGGACACCTATTACTCTTAAAATGGATATCTATAGGCTATTGGTCATGGCTAGTAGTTATAATGGTTCAAGGGCCATCGATATGAGTTATGGACATGTAGTTGTTATAATGGTTCAATGGCCTTGGTTATGGGTTATGGACACCTATTACTTGTAAAATGTATATTTATAGGCTATTGGTCATGGCTAGTAGTTATAATGGTTCAAGGGCCATCAGTATCAGTTATGGACATCTAGTGGTTATAATGGTTCAAGGACCATGGTTATGGGTTATGGACACCTATTACTTGTAAAATGGATATCTGTAGGCTATTGGACATGGCTAGTAGTTATAATGGTTTAAGGGCCATCAGTATTAGTTATGGACATCTAGTGGTTATAATGGTTCAAGAACCATGGTTATGGGTTATGGACACCTATTACTTGTAAAATGAATATTTGTAGGCTATTGGACATGGCTAGTAGTTATAATGGTTCAAGGGCCATCAGTATCAGTTATGGACATCTAGTGGTTATAATGGTTCAAGAACCATGGTTATGGGTTATGGACACCTATTACTTGTAAAATGAATATCTGTAGGCTATTGGACATGGCTAGTAGTTATAATGGTTCATGGGCCATCAGTATCAGTTATGGACATCTAGTGGTTATAATGATTCAAGGACCATTATTATGGGTTATGGACACCTATTACTTGTAAAATGTATATCTGTAGGCTATTGGACATGGCTAGTAGTTATAATGGTTCATGGGCCATCAGTATCAGTTATGGACATCTAGTGGTTATAATGATTCAAGGACCATTGTTATGGGTTATGGACACCTATTACTTGTAAAATGTATTTCTATAGGCTATTTGTGATGGCTAGTAGTTATAATGGTTCAAGGACCATCAGTATCAGTTACGGACGTTTAGTGGTTATAATGATTCAAGGACAATGGTTATGGGTTATGGACACCTATTACTTGTAAAATGGATATCTATAGGCTATTAGTCATGGCTAGTAGTTATAATGGTTCAAGGGCCATCAGTATCAGTTATGGACATCTAGTGGTTATAATGGTTCAAGAACCATGGTTATGGGTTATGGACACCTATTACTTGTAAAATGAATATCTGTAGGCTATTGGACATGGCTAGTAGTTATAATGGTTCAAGGGCCATCAGTAGCAGTTATGGACATCTAGTAGTTATAATGGTTCAAGAACCATGGTTATGGGTTATGGACACCTATTACTTGTAAAATGGATATCTAGAGGGTATTGGTCATGGCTAGTAGTTATAGTGGTTGAAGGGCCATCGGTATCAGTTATGGACATCTAGTGGTTATAATGATTCAAGAACCATGGTTATGGGTTATGGACACCTATTACTTGTAAATTGGATATCTAGAGGCTATTGGTTATGGCTAGTAGTTATAATGGTTGAAGGGCCATCAGTATCAGTTATGGACATCTAGTGGTTATAATGGTTCAAGAACCATGGTTATGGGTTATGGACACCTATTACTTGTAAACTGGATATCTGTAGGCTATTGGACATGGCTAGTAGTTATAATGGTTCATGGGCCATCAGTATCAGTTATGGACATCTAGTGGTTATAATGATTCAAGGACCATGGTTATGGGTTATGGACACCTATTACTTGTAAAATGGATATCTATAGGCTATTGGTGATGGCTAGTAGTTATAATGGTTCAAGGGCCATCAGTATCAGTTATGGACATCTAGTGGTTATAATGGTTTAGTGACAATTGTTATGGGTAATAGACACCTATTACTCTTAAAATGGATATCTATAGGCTATTGGTCATGGCTAGTAGTTATAATGGTTCAAGGGCCATCGATATGAGTTATGGACATGTAGTTGTTATAATGGTTCAATGGCCTTGGTTATGGGTTATGGACACCTATTACTTGTAAAATGTATATTTATAGGCTATTGGTCATGGCTAGTAGTTATAATGGTTCAAGGGCCATCAGTATCAGTTATGGACATCTAGTGGTTATAATGGTTCAAGGACCATGGTTATGGGTTATGGACACCTATTACTTGTAAAATGGATATCTGTAGGCTATTGGACATGGCTAGTAGTTATAATGGTTTAAGGGCCATCAGTATCAGTTATGGACATCTAGTGGTTATAATGATTCAAGGACCATTGTTATGGGTTATGGACACCTATTACTTGTAAAATGGATATCTGTAGGCTATTGGACATGGCTAGTAGTTATAATGGTTCATGGGCCATCAGTATCAGTTATGGACATCTAGTGGTTATAATGATTCAAGGACCATTGTTATGGGTTATGGACACCTATTACTTGTAAAATGTATATCTGTAGGCTATTGGACATGGCTAGTAGTTATAATGGTTCATGGGCCATCAGTATCAGTTATGGACATCTAGTGGTTATAATGATTCAAGGACCATTGTTATGGGTTATGGACACCTATTACTTGTAAAATGTATATCTATAGGCTATTTGTGATGGCTAGTAGTTATAATGGTTCAAGGGCCATCAGTATCAGTTACGGACGTTTAGTGGTTATAATGATTCAAGGACAATGGTTATGGGTTATGGACACCTATTACTTGTAAAATCGATATCTATAGGCTATTAGTCATGGCTAGTAGTTATAATGGTTCAAGGGCCATCAGTATCAGTTACGGACGTCTAGTGGTTATAATGATTCAAGGACAATGGTTATGGGTTATGGACACCTATTACTTGTAAAATGGATATCTATAGGCTATTGGTCATGGCTAGTAGTTATAATGGTTCAAGGGCCATCAGTATCAGTTATGGACATCTAGTGGTTATAATGATTCAAGGACCATTGTTATGGGTAATGGACACCTATTACTTGTAAAATGTATATCTAAAGGCTATTTGTGATGGCTAGTAGTTATAATGGTTCAAGGGCCATCAGTATCAGTTACGGACGTCTAGTGGTTATAATGATTCAAGGACAATGGTTATGGGTTATGGACACCTATTACTTGTAAAATGGATATCTATAGGCTATTGGTCATGGCTAGTAGTTATAATGGTTCAAGGGCCATCAGTATCAGTTATGGACATCTAGTGGTTATAATGGTTCAAGAACCATGGTTATGGGTTATGGACACCTATTACTTGTAAACTGGATATCTGTAGGCTATTGGACATGGCTAGTAGTTATAATGGTTCATGGGCCATCAGTATCAGTTATGGACATCTAGTGGTTATAATGATTCAAGGACCATGGTTATGGGTTATGGACACTTATTATTTGTAAAATGGATATCTATAGGCTATTGGTGATGGCTAGTATTATTAATGGTTCAAGGGCCATCAGTATCAGTTATGGACATCTAGTGGTTATAATGGTTCATTGACAATTGTTATGGGTAATGGAAACCTATTACTTTTAAAATGAATATCTATAGGCTATTGGTCATGGCTAGTAGTTATAATGGTTCAAGGGCCACTGATATGAGTTATGGACATGTAGTTGTTATAATGGTTCAATGGCCTTGGTTATGGGTTATGGACACCTATTACTTGTAAAATGTATATTTATAGGCTATTGGTCATGGCTAGTAGTTATAATGGTTCAAGGGCCATCAGTATCAGTTATGGACATCTAGTGGTTATAATGGTTTAGTGACAATTGTTATGGGTAATAGACACCTATTACTCTTAAAATGGATATCTATAGGCTATTGGTCATGGCTAGTAGTTATAATGGTTCAAGGGCCATCGATATGAGTTATGGACATGTAGTTGTTATAATGGTTCAATGGCCTTGGTTATGGGTTATGGACACCTATTACTTGTAAAATGTATATTTATAGGCTATTGGTCATGGCTAGTAGTTATAATGGTTCAAGGGCCATCAGTATCAGTTATGGACATCTAGTGGTTATAATGGTTCAAGGACCATGGTTATGGGTTATGGACACCTATTACTTGTAAAATGGATATCTGTAGGCTATTGGACATGGCTAGTAGTTATAATGGTTTAAGGGCCATCAGTATCAGTTATGGACATCTAGTGGTTATAATGATTCAAGGACCATTGTTATGGGTTATGGACACCTATTACTTGTAAAATGGATATCTGTAGGCTATTGGACATGGCTAGTAGTTATAATGGTTCATGGGCCATCAGTATCAGTTATGGACATCTAGTGGTTATAATGATTCAAGGACCATTGTTATGGGTTATGGACACCTATTACTTGTAAAATGTATATCTGTAGGCTATTGGACATGGCTAGTAGTTATAATGGTTCATGGGCCATCAGTATCAGTTATGGACATCTAGTGGTTATAATGATTCAAGGACCATTGTTATGGGTTATGGACACCTATTACTTGTAAAATGTATATCTATAGGCTATTTGTGATGGCTAGTAGTTATAATGGTTCAAGGGCCATCAGTATCAGTTACGGACGTTTAGTGGTTATAATGATTCAAGGACAATGGTTATGGGTTATGGACACCTATTACTTGTAAAATCGATATCTATAGGCTATTAGTCATGGCTAGTAGTTATAATGGTTCAAGGGCCATCAGTATCAGTTACGGACGTCTAGTGGTTATAATGATTCAAGGACAATGGTTATGGGTTATGGACACCTATTACTTGTAAAATGGATATCTATAGGCTATTGGTCATGGCTAGTAGTTATAATGGTTCAAGGGCCATCAGTATCAGTTATGGACATCTAGTGGTTATAATGATTCAAGGACCATTGTTATGGGTAATGGACACCTATTACTTGTAAAATGTATATCTAAAGGCTATTTGTGATGGCTAGTAGTTATAATGGTTCAAGGGCCATCAGTATCAGTTACGGACGTCTAGTGGTTATAATGATTCAAGGACAATGGTTATGGGTTATGGACACCTATTACTTGTAAAATGGATATCTATAGGCTATTGGTCATGGCTAGTAGTTATAATGGTTCAAGGGCCATCAGTATCAGTTATGGACATCTAGTGGTTATAATGGTTCAAGAACCATGGTTATGGGTTATGGACACCTATTACTTGTAAACTGGATATCTGTAGGCTATTGGACATGGCTAGTAGTTATAATGGTTCATGGGCCATCAGTATCAGTTATGGACATCTAGTGGTTATAATGATTCAAGGACCATGGTTATGGGTTATGGACACTTATTATTTGTAAAATGGATATCTATAGGCTATTGGTGATGGCTAGTATTATTAATGGTTCAAGGGCCATCAGTATCAGTTATGGACATCTAGTGGTTATAATGGTTCATTGACAATTGTTATGGGTAATGGAAACCTATTACTTTTAAAATGAATATCTATAGGCTATTGGTCATGGCTAGTAGTTATAATGGTTCAAGGGCCACTGATATGAGTTATGGACATGTAGTTGTTATAATGGTTCAATGGCCTTGGTTATGGGTTATGGACACCTATTACTTGTAAAATGTATATTTATAGGCTATTGGTCATGGCTAGTAGTTATAATGGTTCAAGGGCCATCAGTATCAGTTATGGACATCTAGTGGTTATAATGGTTCAAGAACCATGGTTATGGGTTATGGACACCTATTACTTGTAAAATGGATATCTGTAGGCTATTGGACATGGCTAGTAGTTATAATGGTTCAAGGGCCATCAGTATCAGTTATGGACATCTAGTAGTTATAATGGTTCAAGAACCAATGTTATGGGTTATGGACACCTATTACTTGTAAAATGGATATCTGTAGGCTATTGGACATGGCTAGTAGTTATAATGGTTCAAGGGCCATCACTATCAATTATGGACATCTAGTGGTTATAATGATTCAAGGACAATGGTTATGGGTTATGGACACATATTACTTGTAAAATGGATATCTATAGGCTATTGGTCATGGCTAGTAGTTATAATGGTTCAAGGGCCATCAATATCAGTTATGGACATCTAATGGTTATAATGGTTCAAGAACCATTGTTATGGGTTATGGACAACTATTACTTGTAAATTGGATATCTAGAGGCTATTGGTCATGGCTAGTAGTTATAATGGTTCAAGGGCCATCAGTATCGGTTATGAACATCTTGTGGTTATCATGGTTCAAGAACCATGGTTATGGGTTATGGACACCTATTACTTGTAAAATGGATATCTGTAGGCTGTTGGACATGACTAGTAGTTATAATGGTTCAAGGGCCATCAGTATCAGTTATGGACATCAGGTGGTTATAATGGTTCAAGAACCATGGTTATGGGTTATGGACACCTATTACTTGTAAAATGGATATCTGTAGGCTATTGGACATGGCTAGTAGTTATAATGGTTCAAGGGCCATCAGTATCAGTTATGGACATCTAGTGGTTATAATGATTCAAGGACCATGGTTATGGGTTATGGACACCTATTACTTGTAAAATCGATATCTATAGGCTATTGGTCATGGCTAGTAGTTATAATGGTTCATGGGCCATCAGTATCAGTTATGGACATCTAGTGGTTATAATGATTCAAGGACCATGGTTATGGGTTATGGACACCTATTACTTGTAAAATAGATATCTATAGGTTATTGGTCATGGCTAGTAGTTATAATGGTTCAAGGGCCATCAGTATTAGTTATGGACATCTAGTGGTTATTATGGTTGAAGAACCATGGTTATGGGTTATGGACACCTATTACTTGTAAAATGGATATCTGTAGGCTATTGGACATGGCTAGTAGTTATAATGGTTTAAGGGCCATCAGTATTAGTTATGGACATCTAGTGGTTATAATGGTTCAAGAACCATGGTTATGGGTTATGGACACCTATTACTTGTAAAATGAATATCTGTAGGCTATTGGACATGGCTAGTAGTTATAATGGTTCAAGGGCCATCAGTATCAGTTATGGACATCTAGTGGTTATAATGGTTCAAGAACCATGGTTATGGGTTATGGACACCTATTACTTAGAAAATGTATATCTATATGCTATTGGTCATGGCTAGTAGTTATAATGGTTCAAGGGCCATCAGTATCAGTTATGCACATCTAGTGGTTACAATGGTTCAAGGACCATGGTTATGGGTTATGGACACCTATTACTTGAAAAATGGATATCTATAGGCTATTGGTCATGGCTAGTAGTTATAATGGTTCATGGGCCATCAGTATCAGTTATGGACATCTAGTGGTTATAATGATTCAAGGACCATGGTTATGGGTTATGGACACCTATTACTTGTAAAATAGATATCTATAGGTTATTGGTCATGGCTAGTAGTTATAATGGTTCAAGGGCCATCAGTATTAGTTATGGACATCTAGTGGTTATTATGGTTGAAGAACCATGGTTATGGGTTATGGACACCTATTACTTGTAAAATGGATATCTGTAGGCTATTGGACATGGCTAGTAGTTATAATGGTTTAAGGGCCATCAGTATTAGTTATGGACATCTAGTGGTTATAATGGTTCAAGAACCATGGTTATGGGTTATGGACACCTATTACTTGTAAAATGAATATCTGTAGGCTATTGGACATGGCTAGTAGTTATAATGGTTCAAGGGCCATCAGTATCAGTTATGGACATCTAGTGGTTATAATGGTTCAAGAACCATGGTTATGGGTTATGGACACCTATTACTTGTAAAATGAATATCTGTAGGCTATTGGACATGGCTAGTAGTTATAATGGTTCAAGGGCCATCAGTATCAGTTATGGACATCTAGTAGTTATAATGGTTCAAGAACCATGGTTATGGGTTATGGACACCTATTACTTGTAAAATGGATATCTAGAGGCTATTGGTCATGGCTAGTAGTTATAGTGGTTGAAGGGCCATCGGTATCAGTTATGGACATCTAGTGGTTATAATGATTCAAGAACCATGGTTATGGGTTATGGACACCTATTACTTGTAAATTGGATATCTAGAGGCTATTGGTTATGGCTAGTAGTTATAATGGTTGAAGGGCCATCAGTATCAGTTATGGACATCTAGTGGTTATAATGGTTCAAGAACCATGGTTATGGGTTATGGACACCTATTACTTGTAAACTGGATATCTGTAGGCTATTGGACATGGCTAGTAGTTATAATGGTTCATGGGCCATCAGTATCAGTTATGGACATCTAGTGGTTATAATGATTCAAGGACCATGGTTATGGGTTATGGACACCTATTACTTGTAAAATGGATATCTATAGGCTATTGGTGATGGCTAGTAGTTATAATGGTTCAAGGGCCATCAGTATCAGTTATGGACATCTAGTGGTTATAATGGTTTAGTGACAATTGTTATGGGTAATGGACACCTATTACTCTTAAAATGGATATCTATAGGCTATTGGTCATGGCTAGTAGTTATAATGGTTCAAGGGCCATCGATATGAGTTATGGACATGTAGTTGTTATAATGGTTCAATGGCCTTGGTTATGGGTTATGGACACCTATTACTTGTAAAATGTATATTTATAGGCTATTGGTCATGGCTAGTAGTTATAATGGTTTAAGGGCCATCAGTATTAGTTATGGACATCTAGTGGTTATAATGGTTCAAGAACCATGGTTATGGGTTATGGACACCTATTACTTGTAAAATGAATATCTGTAGGCTATTGGACATGGCTAGTAGTTATAATGGTTCAAGGGCCATCAGTATCAGTTATGGACATCTAGTGGTTATAATGGTTCAAGAACCATGGTTATGGGTTATGGACACCTATTACTTGTAAAATGAATATCTGTAGGCTATTGGACATGGCTAGTAGTTATAATGGTTCAAGGGCCATCAGTATCAGTTATGGACATCTAGTAGTTATAATGGTTCAAGAACCATGGTTATGGGTTATGGACACCTATTACTTGTAAAATGGATATCTAGAGGCTATTGGTCATGGCTAGTAGTTATAGTGGTTGAAGGGCCATCGGTATCAGTTATGGACATCTAGTGGTTATAATGATTCAAGAACCATGGTTATGGGTTATGGACACCTATTACTTGTAAATTGGATATCTAGAGGCTATTGGTTATGGCTAGTAGTTATAATGGTTGAAGGGCCATCAGTATCAGTTATGGACATCTAGTGGTTATAATGGTTCAAGAACCATGGTTATGGGTTATGGACACCTATTACTTGTAAACTGGATATCTGTAGGCTATTGGACATGGCTAGTAGTTATAATGGTTCATGGGCCATTAGTATCAGTTATGGACATCTAGTGGTTATAATGATTCAAGGACCATGGTTATGGGTTATGGACACCTATTACTTGTAAAATGGATATCTATAGGCTATTGGTGATGGCTAGTAGTTATAATGGTTCAAGGGCCATCAGTATCAGTTATGGACATCTAGTGGTTATAATGGTTTAGTGACAATTGTTATGGGTAATGGACACCTATTACTCTTAAAATGGATATCTATAGGCTATTGGTCATGGCTAGTAGTTATAATGGTTCAAGGGCCATCGATATGAGTTATGGACATGTAGTTGTTATAATGGTTCATTGGCCTTGGTTATGGGTTATGGACACCTATTACTTGTAAAATGTATATTTATAGGCTATTGGTCATGGCTAGTAGTTATAATGGTTTAAGGGCCATCAGTATTAGTTATGGACATCTAGTCGTTATAATGGTTCAAGAACCATGGTTATGGGTTATGGACACCTATTACTTGTAAAATGGATATCTAGAGGCTATTGGTCATGGCTAGTAGTTATAGTGGTTGAAGGGCCATCGGTATCAGTTATGGACATCTAGTGGTTATAATGATTCAAGAACCATGGTTATGGGTTATGGACACCTATTACTTGTAAATTGGATATCTGGAGGCTATTGGTTATGGCTAGTAGTTATAATGGTTCAAGGGCCATCAGTATCAGTTATGGACATCTAGTCGTTATAATGGTTCAAGAACCATGGTTATGGGTTATGGACACTTATTACTTGTAAAATGGATATCTAGAGGCTATTGGTCATGGCTAGTAGTTATAGTGGTTGAAGGGCCATCGGTATCAGTTATGGACATCTAGTGGTTATAATGATTCAAGAACCATGGTTATGGGTTATGGACACCTATTACTTGTAAATTGGATATCTAGAGGCTATTGGTTATGGCTAGTAGTTATAATGGTTGAAGGGCCATCAGTATCAGTTATGAACATCTAGTGGTTATAATGGTTCAAGAACCATGGTTATGGGTTATGGACACCTATTACTTGTAAACTGGATATCTGTAGGCAATTGGACATGGCTAGTAGTTATAATGGTTCATGGGCCATAAGTATCAGTTATGGACATCTAGTGGTTATAATGATTCAAGGACCATGGTTATGGGTTATGGACACCTATTACTTGTAAAATGGATATCTATAGGCTATTGGTGATGGCTAGTAGTTATAATGGTTCAAGGGCCATCAGTATCAGTTATGGACATCTAGCGGTTATAATGGTTTAGTGACAATTGTTATGGGTAATGGACACCTATTACTCTTAAAATGGATATCTATAGGCTATTGGTCATGGCTAGTAGTTATAATGGTTCAAGGGCCATCGATATGAGTTATGGACATGTAGTTGTTATAATGGTTCAATGGCCTTGGTTATGGGTTATGGACACCTATTACTTGTAAAATGTATATTTATAGGCTATTGGTCATGGCTAGTAGTTATAATGGTTCAAGGGCCATCAGTATCAGGTATGGACATCTAGTGGTTATAATGGTTCAAGGACCATGGTTATGGGTTATGGACACCTATTACTTGTAAAATGGATATCTGTAGGCTATTGGACATGGCTAGTAGTTATAATGGTTCAAGGGCCATCAGTATCAGTTATGGACATCTAGTGGTTATAATGGTTCAAGAACCATGGTTATGGGTTATGGACACCTATTACTTGTAAAATGAATATCTGTAGGCTATTGGACATGGCTAGTAGTTATAATGGTTCAAGGGCCATCAGTATTAGTTATGGACATCTAGTCGTTATAATGGTTCAAGAACCATGGTTATGGGTTATGGACACCTATTACTTGTAAAATGGATATCTAGAGGCTATTGGTTATGGCTAGTAGTTATAATGGTTGAAGGGCCATCGGTATCAGTTATGGACATCTAGTGGTTATAATGATTCAAGAACCATGGTTATGGGTTATGGACACCTATTACTTGTAAATTGGATATCTAGAGGCTATTGGTTATGGCTAGTAGTTATAATGGTTGAAGGGCCATCAGTATCAGTTATGGACATCTAGTGGTTATAATGGTTCAAGAACCATGGTTATGTGTTATGGACACCTATTACTTGTAAACTGGATATTTGTAGGCTATTGGACATGGCTAGTAGTTATAATGGTTCATGGGCCATCAGTATCAGTTATGGACATCTAGTGGTTATAATGATTCAAGGACCATGGTTATGGGTTATGGACACCTATTACTTGTAAAATGGATATCTATAGGCTATTGGTGATGGCTAGTAGTTATAATGGTTGAAGGGCCATCAGTATCAGTTATGGACATCTAGTGGTTATAATGGTTCAAGAACCATGGTTATGGGTTATGGACACCTATTACTTGTAAACTGGATATCTGTAGGCTATTGGACATGGCTAGTAGTTATAATGGTTCATGGGCCATCAGTATCAGTTATGGACATCTAGTGGTTATAATGATTCAAGGACCATGGTTATGGGTTATGGACACCTATTACTTGTAAAATGGATATCTATAGGCTATTGGTGATGGCTAGTAGTTATAATGGTTCAAGGGCCATCAGTATCAGTTATGGACATCTAGTGGTTATAATGGTTTAGTGACAATTGTTGTGGGTAATGGACACCTATTACTCTTAAAATGGATATCTATAGGCTATTGGTCATGGCTAGTAGTTATAATGGTTCAAGGGCCATCGATATGAGTTATGGACATTTAGTTGTTATAATGGTTCAATGGCCTTGGTTATGGGTTATGGACACCTATTACTTGTAAAATGTATATTTATAGGCTATTGGTCATGGCTAGTAGTTATAATGGTTCAAGGGCCATCAGTATCAGTTATGGACATCTAGTGGTTATAATGGTTCAAGGACCATGGTTATGGGTTATGGACACCTATTACTTGTAAAATGGATATCTGTAGGCTATTGGACATGGCTAGTAGTTATAATGGTTTAAGGGCCATCAGTATTAGTTATGGACATCTAGTGGTTATAATGGTTCAAGAACCATGGTTATGGGTTATGGACACCTATTACTTGTAAAATGAATATTTGTAGGCTATTGGACATGGCTAGTAGTTATAATGGTTCAAGGGCCATCAGTATCAGTTATGGACATCTAGTGGTTATAATGGTTCAAGAACCATGGTTATGGGTTATGGACACCTATTACTTGTAAAATGAATATCTGTAGGCTATTGGACATGGCTAGTAGTTATAATGGTTCAAGGGCCATCAGTAGCAGTTATGGACATCTAGTAGTTTTAATGGTTCAAGAACCATGGTTATGGGTTATGGACACCTATTACTTGTAAAATGGATATCTAGAGGCTATTGGTCATGGCTAGTAGTTATAGTGGTTGAAGGGCCATCGGTATCAGTTATGGACATCTAGTGGTTATAATGATTCAAGAACCATGGTTATGGGTTATGGACACCTATTACTTGTAAATTGGATATCTAGAGGCTATTGGTTATGGCTAGTAGTTATAATGGTTGAAGGGCCATCAGTATCAGTTATGGACATCTAGTGGTTATAATGGTTCAAGAACCATGGTTATGGGTTATGGACACCTATTACTTGTAAACTGGATATCTGTAGGCTATTGGACATGGCTAGTAGTTATAATGGTTCATGGGCCATCAGTATCAGTTATGGACATCTAGTGGTTATAATGATTCAAGGACCATGGTTATGGGTTATGGACACCTATTACTTGTAAAATGGATATCTATAGGCTATTGGTGATGGCTAGTAGTTATAATGGTTCAAGGGCCATCAGTATCAGTTATGGACATCTAGTGGTTATAATGGTTTAGTGACAATTGTTATGGGTAATGGACACCTATTACTCTTAAAATGGATATCTATAGGCTATTGGTCATGGCTAGTAGTTATAATGGTTCAAGGGCCATCGATATGAGTTATGGACATGTAGTTGTTATAATGGTTCAATGGCCTTGGTTATGGGTTATGGACACCTATTACTTGTAAAATGTATATTTATAGGCTATTGGTCATGGCTAGTAGTTATAATGGTTCAAGGGCCATCAGTATCAGTTATGGACATCTAGTGGTTATAATGGTTCAAGGACCATGGTTATGGGTTATGGACACCTATTACTTGTAAAATGGATATCTGTAGGCAATTGGACATGGCTAGTAGTTATAATGGTTTAAGGGCCATCAGTATCAGTTATGGACATCTAGTGGTTATAATGATTCAAGGACCATTGTTATGGGTTATGGTCACCTATTACTTGTAAAATGGATATCTGTAGGCTATTGGACATGGCTAGAAGTTATAATGGTTCATGGGCCATCAGTATCAGTTATGGACATCTAGTGGTTATAATGATTCAAGGACCATTGTTATGGGTTATGGACACCTATTACTTGTAAAATGTATATCTGTAGGCTATTGGACATGGCTAGTAGTTATAATGGTTCATGGGCCATCAGTATCAGTTATGGACATCTAGTGGTTATAATGATTCAAGGACCATTGTTATGGGTTATGGACACCTATTACTTGTAAAATGTATATCTATAGGCTATTTGTGATGGCTAGTAGTTATAATGGTTCAAGGGCCATCAGTATCAGTTACGGACGTTTAGTGGCTATAATGATTCAAGGACAATGGTTATGGGTTATGGACACCTATTACTTGTAAAATGGATATCTATAGGCTATTAGTCATGGCTAGTAGTTATAATGGTTCAAGGGCCATCAGTATCAGTTATGGACATCTAGTGGTTATAATGGTTCAAGGACCATGGTTATGGGTAATGGACACCTATTACTTGTAAACTGTATATCTGTAGGCTATTGGACATGGCTAGTAGTTATAATGGTTCATGGGCCATCAGTGTCAGTTATGGACATCTAGTGGTTATAATGATTCAAGGACCATGGTTATGGGTTATGGACACTTATTATTTGTAAAATGGATATCTATAGGCTATTGGTGATGGCTAGTAGTTATAATGGTTCAAGGGCCATCAGTATCAGTTATGGACATCTAGTGGTTATAATGATTCAAGGACCATTGCTATGGGTTATGGACACCTATTACTTGTAAAATGTATATATATAGGCTATTTGTGATGGCTAGTAGTTATAATGGTTCAAGGGCCATCAGTATCAGTTACGGACGTCTAGTGGTTATAATGATTCAAGGACAATGGTTATGGGTTATGGACACCTATTACTTGTAAAATGGATATCTATAGGCTATTGGTCATGGCTAGTAGTTATAATGGTTCAAGGGCCATCAGTATCAGTTATGGACATCTAGTGGTTATAATGGTTCAAGAACCATGGTTATGGGTTATGGACACCTATTACTTGTAAACTGGATATCTGTAGGCTATTGGACATGGCTAGTAGTTATAATGGTTCATGGGCCATCAGTATCTGTTATGGACATCTAGTGGTTATAATGATTCAAGGACCATGGTTATGGGTTATGGACACTTATTATTTGTAAAATGGATATCTATAGGCTATTGGTGATGGCTAGTAGTAATAATGGTTCAAGGGCCATCAGTATCAGTTATGGACATCTAGTGGTTATAATGGTTCATTGACAATTGTTATGGGTAATGGACACCTATTACTTTTAAAATGTGTATCTATAGGCTATTGGTCATGGCTAGTAGTTATAATGGTTCAAGGGCCACTGATATGAGTTATGGACATGTAGTTGTTATAATGGTTCAATGGCCTTGGTTATGGGTTATGGACACCTATTACTTGTAAAATGTATATTTATAGGCTATTGGTCATGGCTAGTAGTTATAATGGTTCAAGGGCCATCAGTATCAGTTATGGACATCTAGTGGTTATAATGGTTCAAGAACCATGGTTATGGGTTATGGACACCTATTACTTGTAAAATGGATATCTGTAGGCTATTGGACATGGCTAGTAGTTATAATGGTTCAAGGGCCATCAGTATCAGTTATGGACATCTAGTCGTTATAATGGTTCAAGAACCAATGTTATGGGTTATGGACACCTATTACTTGTAAAATGGATATCTGTAGGCTATTGGACATGGCTAGTAGTTATAATGGTTCAAGGGCCATCACTATCAATTATGGACATCTAGTGGTTATAATGATTCAAGGACAATGGTTATGGGTTACGGACACCTATTACTTGTAAAATGGATATCTATAGGCTATTGGTCATGGCTAGTAGTTATAATGGTTCAAGGGCCATCAATATCAGTTATGGACATCTAATGGTTATAATGGTTCAAGAACCATTGTTATGGGTTATGGACAACTATTACTTGTAAATTGGATATCTAGAGGCTATTGGTCATGGCTAGTAGTTATAATGGTTCGAGGGCCATCAGTATCGGTTATGAACATCTTGTGGTTATCATGGTTCAAGAACCATGGTTATGGGTTATGGACACCTATTACTTGTAAAATAGATATCTATAGGCTATTGGTCATGGCTAGTAGTTATAATGGTTCAAGGGCCATCAGTATTAGTTATGGACATCTAGTGGTTATAATGGTTCAAGAACCATGGTTATGGGTTATGGACACCTATTACTTGTAAATTGGATATCTAGAGGCTATTAGTCATGGCTAGTAGTTATAATGGTTGAAGGGCCATCAGTATTAGTTATGGACATCTAATGGTTATCATGGTTCAAGAACCATGTTTATGGGTTATGGACACCTATTACTTGTAAAATGGATATCAGTATAGGTCATGGGTAGTAGTTAAATGGTTCAAGGGCCATCGGTATCAGTTACAGACATCTAGTGGTTATAATTGTTCAAGGGCCATGGTTATGGGTTATAAACACCTATTACTTGTAAAATAGATATCTACAGACTATTGGTCATGGCTAGTAGTTATAATGGTTCAAGGGCCATCAGTATCAGTTATGGACATCTAGTGGTTATAATGTTCATGGACCATGGTTATGGGTTATGGACACCTATTACTTGTAAAATGGATATCTACAGGCTATTGGTCATGGCTAGTAGTTATAATGGTTTAAGGGCCATCGCTATGAGTCATGGACACGCATGTAGTGGTTATAATGGTGCAATGGCCTTGGTTAAGGGTTATGCACACCTATTACTTGAAAAATGGATATCTATAGGCTATAGGTCATGGCTAGTTGTTATAATGGTTCAAGGGCCATCAGTATCAGTTATGGACATCTAGTGGTTATAATGGTTCAAGGACCATGGTTATGGGTTATGGACACCTATTACTTGTAAATTGGATATCTAGAGCCTATTGGTCATGGCTAGTAGTTATAATGGTTGAAGGGCCATCAGTTTCAGTTATGGGCATCTTGTGGTTATAATGGTTCAAGAACCATGGTTATGGGTTATGGACACCTATTACTTGTAAAATAGATATCTATAGGCTATTGGTCATGGCTAGTAGTTATAATGGTTCAAGGGCCATCAGTATTAGTTATGGACATCTAGTGGTTATAATGGTTCAAGAACCATGGTTATGGGTTATGGAGACCTATTACTTGTAAATTTGATATCTAGAGGCTATTGGTCATGGCTAGTAGTTATAGTGGTTGAAGGGCCATCGGTATCAGTTATGGACATCTAGTGGTTATAATGGTTCAAGAACCATGGTTATCGGTTATGGATGCCTATTACTTGTAAAATGGATATCTGTAGGCTATTGGACATGGCTAGTAGTTATAATGGTTCATGGGCCATTAGTATCAGTTGTGGACATCTGGTGGTTATAATGATTTAAGGACCATGGTTATGGGTTATGGACACCTATTACTTGTAAAATGGATATCTATAGGCTATTGGTCATGGCTAGTAGTTATAGTGATTGAAGGGCCATCGGTATCAGTTATGGACATCTAGTGGTTATAATGGTTCAAGAACCATGGTTATCGGTTATGGATGCCTATTACTTGTAAAATGGATATCTGTAGGCTATTGGACATGGCTAGTAGTTATAATGGTTCAAGGGCCATCAGTATCAGTTATAGACATCTAGTGGTTATAATGGTTCAAGGACCTTGGTTATGGGTTATGGACACCTATTACTTGTAAAATAGATATCAGTATAGGTCATGGGTAGTAGTTATAATGGTTCAAGGGCCATCGGTATCAGTTACAGAGATCTAGTGGTTATAATTGTTCAAGGGCCATGGTTATGGGTTATAAACACCTATTACTTGTAAAATAGATATCTACAGACTATTGGTCATGGCTAGTAGTTATAATGGTTCAAGGGCCATCAGTATCAGTTATGGACATCTAGTGGTTATAATGTTCATGGACCATGGTTATGGGTTATGGACACCTATTACTTGTAAAATGGATATCTACAGGCTATTGGTCATGGCTAGTAGTTATAATGGTTTAAGGGCCATCGCTATGAGTCATGGACACGCATGTAGTGGTTATAATGGTGCAATGGCCTTGGTTAAGGGTTATGCACACCTATTACTTGAAAAATGGATATCTATAGGCTATAGGTCATGGCTAATTGTTATAATGGTTCAAGGGCCATCAGTATCAGTTATGGACATCTAGTGGTTATAATGGTTCAAGAACCATGGTTATGGGTTATGGACACCTATTACTTGTAAAATAGATATCTATAGGCTATTGGTCATGGCTAGTACTTATAATGGTTCAAGGGCCATCACTATTAGTTATGGACATCTAGTGGTTATAATGGTTCAAGAACCATGGTTATGGGTTATGGACACCTATTACTTGTAAATTTGATATCTAGAGGCTATTGGTCATGGCTAGTAGTTATAGTGGTTGAAGGGCCATCGGTATCAGTTATGGACATCTAGTGGTTATAATGGTTCAATAACCATGGTTATCGGTTATGGATGCCTATTACTTGTAAAATGGATATTTGTAGGCTATTGGACATGGCTAGTAGTTATAATGGTTCATGGGCCATCAGTATCAGTTATGGACATCTAGTGGTTATAAAGATTCAAGGACCATGGTTATGGGTTATAGACACCTATTACTTGTAAAATGGCTATCTATAGGCTATTTGTGATGGCTAGTAGTTATAATGGTTCAAGGGCCATCAGTATCAGTTACGGACGTCTAGTGGTTATAACGGTTCAGGAACGATTGTTATCGGTAATGGACACCTATCACTTTTAAAAGGGATATCTATAGGCTATTGGTCATTGTTAGTAGTTATAATGGTTCAAGGGCCATCGATATGAGTTATGGACATGTAGTGGTTATAATAGTTCAATGGCCTTGGTTATGGGTTATGGACACCTATTACTTGTAAAATGGATATCTACAGGCTATTGGTCATGGCTAGTAGTTATAATGGTTTAAGGGCCATCGCTATGAGTCATGGACACGCATGTAGTGGTTATAATGGTGCAATGGCCTTGGTTAAGGGTTATGCACACCTATTACTTGAAAAATGGATATCTATAGGCTATAGGTCATGGCTAGTTGTTATAATGGTTCAAGGGCCATCAGTATCTGTTATGGACATCTAGTGGTTATAATGGTTCAAGAACCATGGTTATGGGTTATGGACACCTATTACTTGTAAAATAGATATCTATAGGCTATTGGTCATGGCTAGTAGTTATAATGGTTCAAGGGCCATCAGTATTAGTTATGGACATCTAGTGGTTATAATGGTTCAAGAACCATGGTTATGGGTTATGGACACCTATTACTTGTATATTGGATATCTAGAGGCTATTGGTCATGGCTAGTAGTTATAATGGTTGAAGGGCCATCAGTATCAGTTATGGACATCTAATGGTTATCATGGTTCAAGAACCATGGTTATGGGTTATGGACACCTATCACTTGTAAAATGGATATCAGTATAGGTCATGGGTAGTAGTTAAATGGTTCAAGGCCATCGGTATCAGTTACAGACATCTAGTGGTTATAATTGTTCAAGGGCCATGGTTATGGGTTATAAACACATATTACTTGTAAAATAGATATCTACAGACTATTGGTCATGGCTAGTAGTTATAATGGTTTAAGGGCCATCGCTATGAGTCATGGACACGCATGTAGTGGTTATAATGGTGCAATGGCCTTGGTTAAGGGTTAGGCACACCTATTACTTGAAAAATGGATATCTATAGGCTATAGGTCATGGCTAGTTGTTATAATGGTTCAAGGGCCATCAGTATCAGTTATGGACATCTAGTGGTTATAATGGTTCAAGGACCATGGTTATGGGTTATGGACACCTATTACTTGTAAATTGGATATCTAGAGCCTATTGGTCATGGCTAGTAGTTATAATGGTTGAAGGGCCATCAGTTTCAGTTATGGGCATCTTGTGGTTATAATGGTTCAAGAACCATGGTTATGGGTTATGGACACCTATTACTTGTAAAATAGATATCTATAGGCTATTGGTCATGGCTAGTAGTTATAATGGTTCAAGGGCCATCAGTATTAGTTATGGACATCTAGTGGTTATAGTGGTTCAAGAACCATGGTTATGGGTTATGGACACCTATTACTTGTAAATTTGATATCTAGAGGCTATTGGTCATGGCTAGTAGTTATAGTGGTTGAAGGGCCATCGGTATCAGTTATGGACATCTAGTGGTTATAATGGTTCAAGAACCATGGTTATCGGTTATGGATGCCTATTACTTGTAAAATGGATATCTGTAGGCTATTGGACATGGCTAGTAGTTATAATGGTTCATGGGCCATTAGTATCAGTTGTGGACATCTGGTGGTTATAATGATTCAAGGACCATGGTTATGGGTTATGGACACCTATTACTTGTAAAATGGATATCTATAGGCTATTGGTGATGGCTAGTAGTTATAATGGTTCAAGGGCCATCAGTATCAGTTATGGACATCTAGTGGTTATAATGGTTCAAGGACCTTGGTTATGGGTTATGGACACCTATTACTTGTAAAATAGATATCAGTATAGGTCATGGGTAGTAGTTATAATGGTTCAAGGGCCATCGGTATCAGTTACAGAGATCTAGTGGTTATAATTGTTCAAGGGCCATGGTTATGGGTTATAAACACCTATTACTTGTAAAATAGATATCTACAGACTATTGGTCATGGCTAGTAGTTATAATGGTTCAAGGGCCATCAGTATCAGTTATGGACATCTAGTGGTTATAATGTTCATGGACCATGGTTATGGGTTATGGACACCTATTACTTATAAAATGGATATCTACAGGCTATTGGTCATGGCTAGTAGTTATAATGGTTTAAGGGCCATCGCTATGAGTCATGGACACGCATGTAGTGGTTATAATGGTGGAATGGCCTTGGTTAAGGGTTATGCACACCTATTACTTGAAAAATGGATATCTATAGGCTATAGGTCATGGCTAGTTGTTATAATGGTTCAAGGGCCATCAGTATCAGTTATGGACATCTAGTGGTTATAATGGTTCAAGAACCATGGTCATAGGTTATGGACACCTATTACTTGTAAAATTGATATCTATAGGCTATTGGTCATGGCTAGTACTTATAATGGTTCAAGGGCCATCACTATTAGTTATGGACATCTAGTGGTTATAATGGTTCAAGAACCATGGTTATGGGTTATGGACACCTATTACTTGTAAATTTGATATCTAGAGGCTATTGGTCATGGCTAGTAGTTATAGTGGTTGAAGGGCCATCGGTATCAGTTATGGACATCTAGTGGTTATAATGGTTCAAGAACCATGGTTATTGGTTATGGATGCCTATTACTTGTAAAATGGATATTTGTAGGCTATTGGACATGGCTAGTAGTTATAATGGTTCATGGGCCATCAGTATCAGTTATGGACATCTAGTGGTTATAATGATTCAAGGACCATGGTTATGGGTTATGGACACCTATTACTTGTAAAATGGATATCTATAGGCTATTTGTGATGGCTTGTAGTTATAATGGTTCAAGGGCCATCAGTATCAGTTACGGACGTCTAGTGGTTATAACGGTTCAGGAACGATTGTTATGGGTAATGGACACCTATCACTTTTAAAATGGATATCTATAGGCTATTGGTCATTGTTAGTAGTTATAATGGTTCAAGGGCCATCGATATGAGTTATGGACATGTAGTGGTTATAATAGTTCAATGGCCTTGGTTATGGGTTATGGACACCTATTACTTGTAAAATGGATATCTACAGGCTATTGGTCATGGCTAGTAGTTATAATGGTTTAAGGGCCATCGCTTTGAGTCATGGACACGCATGTAGTGGTTATAATGGTGCAATGGACTTGGTTAAGGTTTATGCACACCTATTACTTGAAAAATGGATATCTATAGGCTATAGGTCATGGCTAGTTGTTATAATGGTTCAAGGGCCATCAGTATCTGTTATGGACATCTAGTGGTTATAATGGTTCAAGAACCATGGTTATGGGTTATGGACACCTATTACTTGTAAAATAGATATCTATAGGCTATTGGTCATGGCTAGTAGTTATAATGGTTCAAGGGCCATCAGTATTAGTTATGGACATCTAGTGGTTATAATGGTTCAAGAACCATGGTTATGGGTTATGGACACCTATTACTTGTAAATTTGATATCTAGAGGCTATTGGTCATGGCTAGTAGTTATAGTGGTTGAAGGGCCATCGGTATCAGTTATGGACATCTAGTGGTTATAACGGTTCAAGAACCATGGTTATCGGTTATGGATGCCTATTACTTGTAAAATGGATATCTGTAGGCTATTGGACATGGCTAGTAGTTATAATGGTTCATGGGCCATCAGTATCAGTTATGGACATCTAGTGTTTATAATGATTCAAGGACCATGGTTATGGGTTATGGACACCTATAACTTGTAAAATGGATATCTATAGGCTATTTGTGATGGCTAGTAGTTATAATGGTTCAAGGGCCATCAGTATCAGTTACGGACGTCTAGTGGTTATAACGGTTCAGGAACGATTGTTATCGGTAATGGACACCTATCACTTTTAAAAGGGATATCTATAGGCTATTGGTCATTGTTAGTAGTTATAATGGTTCAAGGGCCATCGATATGAGTTATGGACATGTAGTGGTTATAATAGTTCAATGGCCTTGGTTATGGGTTATGGACACCTATTACTTGTAAAATGGATATCTACAGGCTATTGGTCATGGCTAGTAGTTATAATGGTTTAAGGGCCATCGCTATGAGTCATGGACACGCATGTAGTGGTTATAATGGTGCAATGGCCTTGGTTAAGGGTTATGCACACCTATTACTTGAAAAATGGATATCTATAGGCTATAGGTCATGGCTAGTTGTTATAATGGTTCAAGGGCCATCAGTATCTGTTATGGACATCTAGTGGTTATAATGGTTCAAGAACCATGGTTATGGGTTATGGACACCTATTACTTGTAAAATAGATATCTATAGGCTATTGGTCATGGCTAGTAGTTATAATGGTTCAAGGGCCATCAGTATTAGTTATGGACATCTAGTGGTTATAATGGTTCAAGAACCATGGTTATGGGTTATGGACACCTATTACTTGTATATTGGATATCTAGAGGCTATTGGTCATGGCTAGTAGTTATAATGGTTGAAGGGCCATCAGTATCAGTTATGGACATCTAATGGTTATCATGGTTCAAGAACCATGGTTATGGGTTATGGACACCTATCACTTGTAAAATGGATATCAGTATAGGTCATGGGTAGTAGTTAAATGGTTCAAGGCCATCGGTATCAGTTACAGACATCTAGTGGTTATAATTGTTCAAGGGCCATGGTTATGGGTTATAAACACATATTACTTGTAAAATAGATATCTACAGACTATTGGTCATGGCTAGTAGTTATAATGGTTTAAGGGCCATCGCTATGAGTCATGGACACGCATGTAGTGGTTATAATGGTGCAATGGCCTTGGTTAAGGGTTAGGCACACCTATTACTTGAAAAATGGATATCTATAGGCTATAGGTCATGGCTAGTTGTTATAATGGTTCAAGGGCCATCAGTATCAGTTATGGACATCTAGTGGTTATAATGGTTCAAGGACCATGGTTATGGGTTATGGACACCTATTACTTGTAAATTGGATATCTAGAGCCTATTGGTCATGGCTAGTAGTTATAATGGTTGAAGGGCCATCAGTTTCAGTTATGGGCATCTTGTGGTTATAATGGTTCAAGAACCATGGTTATGGGTTATGGACACCTATTACTTGTAAAATAGATATCTATAGGCTATTGGTCATGGCTAGTAGTTATAATGGTTCAAGGGCCATCAGTATTAGTTATGGACATCTAGTGGTTATAGTGGTTCAAGAACCATGGTTATGGGTTATGGACACCTATTACTTGTAAATTTGATATCTAGAGGCTATTGGTCATGGCTAGTAGTTATAGTGGTTGAAGGGCCATCGGTATCAGTTATGGACATCTAGTGGTTATAATGGTTCAAGAACCATGGTTATCGGTTATGGATGCCTATTACTTGTAAAATGGATATCTGTAGGCTATTGGACATGGCTAGTAGTTATAATGGTTCATGGGCCATTAGTATCAGTTGTGGACATCTGGTGGTTATAATGATTCAAGGACCATGGTTATGGGTTATGGACACCTATTACTTGTAAAATGGATATCTATAGGCTATTGGTGATGGCTAGTAGTTATAATGGTTCAAGGGCCATCAGTATCAGTTATGGACATCTAGTGGTTATAATGGTTCAAGGACCTTGGTTATGGGTTATGGACACCTATTACTTGTAAAATAGATATCAGTATAGGTCATGGGTAGTAGTTATAATGGTTCAAGGGCCATCGGTATCAGTTACAGAGATCTAGTGGTTATAATTGTTCAAGGGCCATGGTTATGGGTTATAAACACCTATTACTTGTAAAATAGATATCTACAGACTATTGGTCATGGCTAGTAGTTATAATGGTTCAAGGGCCATCAGTATCAGTTATGGACATCTAGTGGTTATAATGTTCATGGACCATGGTTATGGGTTATGGACACCTATTACTTATAAAATGGATATCTACAGGCTATTGGTCATGGCTAGTAGTTATAATGGTTTAAGGGCCATCGCTATGAGTCATGGACACGCATGTAGTGGTTATAATGGTGGAATGGCCTTGGTTAAGGGTTATGCACACCTATTACTTGAAAAATGGATATCTATAGGCTATAGGTCATGGCTAGTTGTTATAATGGTTCAAGGGCCATCAGTATCAGTTATGGACATCTAGTGGTTATAATGGTTCAAGAACCATGGTCATAGGTTATGGACACCTATTACTTGTAAAATTGATATCTATAGGCTATTGGTCATGGCTAGTACTTATAATGGTTCAAGGGCCATCACTATTAGTTATGGACATCTAGTGGTTATAATGGTTCAAGAACCATGGTTATGGGTTATGGACACCTATTACTTGTAAATTTGATATCTAGAGGCTATTGGTCATGGCTAGTAGTTATAGTGGTTGAAGGGCCATCGGTATCAGTTATGGACATCTAGTGGTTATAATGGTTCAAGAACCATGGTTATTGGTTATGGATGCCTATTACTTGTAAAATGGATATTTGTAGGCTATTGGACATGGCTAGTAGTTATAATGGTTCATGGGCCATCAGTATCAGTTATGGACATCTAGTGGTTATAATGATTCAAGGACCATGGTTATGGGTTATGGACACCTATTACTTGTAAAATGGATATCTATAGGCTATTTGTGATGGCTTGTAGTTATAATGGTTCAAGGGCCATCAGTATCAGTTACGGACGTCTAGTGGTTATAACGGTTCAGGAACGATTGTTATGGGTAATGGACACCTATCACTTTTAAAATGGATATCTATAGGCTATTGGTCATTGTTAGTAGTTATAATGGTTCAAGGGCCATCGATATGAGTTATGGACATGTAGTGGTTATAATAGTTCAATGGCCTTGGTTATGGGTTATGGACACCTATTACTTGTAAAATGGATATCTACAGGCTATTGGTCATGGCTAGTAGTTATAATGGTTTAAGGGCCATCGCTTTGAGTCATGGACACGCATGTAGTGGTTATAATGGTGCAATGGACTTGGTTAAGGTTTATGCACACCTATTACTTGAAAAATGGATATCTATAGGCTATAGGTCATGGCTAGTTGTTATAATGGTTCAAGGGCCATCAGTATCTGTTATGGACATCTAGTGGTTATAATGGTTCAAGAACCATGGTTATGGGTTATGGACACCTATTACTTGTAAAATAGATATCTATAGGCTATTGGTCATGGCTAGTAGTTATAATGGTTCAAGGGCCATCAGTATTAGTTATGGACATCTAGTGGTTATAATGGTTCAAGAACCATGGTTATGGGTTATGGACACCTATTACTTGTAAATTTGATATCTAGAGGCTATTGGTCATGGCTAGTAGTTATAGTGGTTGAAGGGCCATCGGTATCAGTTATGGACATCTAGTGGTTATAACGGTTCAAGAACCATGGTTATCGGTTATGGATGCCTATTACTTGTAAAATGGATATCTGTAGGCTATTGGACATGGCTAGTAGTTATAATGGTTCATGGGCCATCAGTATCAGTTATGGACATCTAGTGTTTATAATGATTCAAGGACCATGGTTATGGGTTATGGACACCTATAACTTGTAAAATGGATATCTATAGGCTATTTGTGATGGCTAGTAGTTATAATGGTTCAAGGGCCATCAGTATCAGTTACGGACGTCTAGTGGTTATAACGGTTCAGGAACGATTGTTATGGGTAATGGACACCAATCACATTTAAAATGGATATCTATAGGCCATTGGTCATTGTTAGTAGTTATAATGGTTCAAGGGCCATCGATATGAGTTATGGACATGTAGTGGTTATAATAGTTCAATGGCCTTGGTTATGGGTTATGTACACATATTACTTGTAAAATGGATATCTACAGGCTATTGGTCATGGCTAGTAGTTATAATGGTTTAAGGGCCATCGCTATGAGTCATGGACACGCATGTAGTGGTTATAATGGTGCAATGGCCTTGGTTAAGGGTTATGCACACCTATTACTTGAAAAATGGATATCTATAGGCTATAGGTCATGGCTAGTTGTTATAATGGTTCAAGGGCCATCAGTATCAGTTATGGACATCTAGTGGTTATAATGGTTCAAGAACCATGGTTATGGGTTATGGACACCTATTACTTGTAAAATAGATATCTATAGGCTATTGGTCATGGCTAGTAGTTATAATGGTTCAAGGACCATCAGTATTAGTTATGGACATCTAGTGGTTATAATGGTTCAAGAACCATGGTTATGGGTTATGGACACCTATTACTTGTAAATTGGATATCTAGAGGCTATTGGTCATGGCTAGTAGTTATGATGGTTGAAGGGCCATCAGTATCAGTTATGGACGTCTATTGGTTATAATGGTTCAAGAACCATGGTTATGGGTTATGGACACCTATTACTTGTCAAATGGATATCTGTAGGCTATTGGACATGGCTTGTAGTTATAATGGTTCATGGGCCATCAATATCAGTTGTGGACATCTAGTGGTTATAATGATTCAAGGACTATGGTTATGGGTTATGGACACCTATTACTTGTAAAATGGATATCTATAGGCTATTGGTGATGGCTAGTAGTTATAATGGTTCAAGGGCCATCAGTATCAGTTATGGACATCTAGTGGTTATATTGGTTCAAGGAATGGTTATGGGTTATGGACACCTATTACTTGTAAATTAGATATCTATAGGCTATTGGTCATGGCTAGTAGTTATAATGGTTCAAGGGCCATCAGTATCAGATATGGACATCTAGTGGTTATAATGGTTCAAGGACCTAGGTTATGGGTTATGGACACCTATTACTTGTAAAATAGATATCTATATAGGTCATGGGTAGTAGTTATAATGGTTCAAGGGCCATCGGTATCAGTTACAGACATCTAGTGGTTATAATTGTTCAAGGGCCATGGTTATGGGTTATAAACACCTATTACTTGTAAAATAGATATCTATAGGCTATTGGTCATGGCTAGTAGTTTTAATGGTTCAAGGGCCATCGATATGAGTTATGGACATGCATGTAAGGTTATAATGGTTCAATGGCCTTGGTTATGGGTTATGCACACCTATTACTTGTAAAATGGATATCTATAGGCTATAGGTCATGGCTAGTTGTTATAATGGCTCAAGGGCCATCAGTATCAGTTATGGACATCTAGTGGTTATAATGGTTCAAGGACCATGGTTATGGGTTATGGACACCTATTACTTGTAAATTGGATATCTAGAGCCTATTGGTCATGGCTAGTAGTTATAATGGTTGAAGGGCCATCAGTTTCAGTTATGGGCATCTTGTGGTTATAATGGTTCAAGAACCATGGTTATGGGTTATGGACACCTATTACTTGTAAAATAGATATCTATAGGCTATTGGTCATGGCTAGTAGTTATAATGGTTCAAGGGCCATCAGTATTAGTTATGGACATCTAGTGGTTATAATGGTTCAAGAACCATGGTTATGGGTTATGGACACCTATTACTTGTAAATTTGATATCTAGAGGCTATTGGTCATGGCTAGTAGTTATAGTGGTTGAAGGGCCATCGGTATCAGTTATGGACATCTAGTGGTTATAATGGTTCAAGGACCTTGGTTATGGGTTATGGACACCTATTACTTGTAAAATAGATATCAGTATAGGTCATGGGTAGTAGTTATAATGGTTCAAGGGCCATCGGTATCAGTTACAGACATCTAGTGGTTATAATTGTTCAAGGGCCATGGTTATGGTTTATAAACACCTATTACTTGTAAAATAGATATCTACAGACTATTGGTCATGGCTAGTAGTTATAATGGTTCAAGGGCCATCAGTATCAGTTATGGACATCTAGTGGTTATAATGTTCATGGACCATGGTTATGGGTTAAGGACACCTATTACTTGTAAAATGGATATCTACAGGCTATTGGTCATGGCTAGTAGTTATAATGGTTTAAGGGCCATCGTTATGAGTCATGGACACGCATGTAGTGGTTATAATGGTGCAATGGCCTTGGTTAAGGGTTATGCACACCTATTACTTGAAAAATGGATATCTATAGGCTATAGGTCATGGCTAGTTGTTATAATGGTTCAAGGGCCATCAATATCAGTTATGGACATCTAGTGGTTATAATGGTTCAAGAACCATGGTTATGGGTTATGGACACCTATTACTTGTAAAATAGATATCTATAGGCTATTGGTCATGGCTAGTAGTTATAATGGTTCAAGGGCCATCAGTATTAGTTATGGACATCTAGTGGTTATAATGGTTCAAGAACCATGGTTATGGGTTATGGACACCTATTACTTGTAAATTTGATATCTAGAGGCTATTGGTCATGGCTAGTAGTTATAGTGGTTGAAGGGCCATCGGTATCAGTTATGGACATCTAGTGGTTATAATGGTTCAAAACCATGGTTATCGGTTATGGATGCCTATTACTTGTAAAATGGATATCTGTAGGCTATTGGACATGGCTAGTAGTTATAATGGTTCATGGGCCATTAGTATCAGTTGTGGACATCTGGTGGTTATAATGATTCAAGGACCATGGTTATGGGTTATGGACACCTATTACTTGTAAAATGGATATCTATAGGCTATTGGTGATTGCTAGTAGTTATAATGGTTCAAGGGCCATCAGTATCAGTTATGGACATCTAGTGGTTATAATGGTTCAAGGACCTTGGTTATGGGTTATGGACACCTATTACTTGTAAAATAGATATCAATATAGGTCATGGGTAGTAGTTATAATGGTTCAAGGGCCATCGGTATCAGTTACAGACATCTAGTGATTATAATTGTTCAAGGGCCATGGTTATGGGTTATAAACACCTATTACTTGTAAAATAGATATCTACAGACTATTGGTCATGGCCAGTAGTTATAATGGTTCAAGGGCCATCAGTATCAGTTATGGACATCTAGTGGTTATAATGTTCATGGACCATGGTTATGGGTTATGGACACCTATTACTTGTAAAATTGATATCTACAGGCTATTGGTCATGGCTAGTAGTTATAATGGTTTAAGGGCCATCGCTATGAGTCATGGACACGCATGTAGTGGTTATAATGGTGCAATGGCCTTGGTTAAGGGTTATGCACACCTATTACTTGAAAAATGGATATCTATAGGCTATAGGTCATGGCTAGTTGTTATAATGGTTCAAGGGCCATCAGTATCAGTTATGGACATCTAGTGGTTATAATGGTTCAAGAACCATGGTTATGGGTTATGGACACCTATTACTTGTAAAATAGATATCTATAGGCTATTAGTCATGGCTAGTAGTTATAATGGTTCAAGGGCCATCAGTATTAGTTTTTTTTTATTTGGGTAAAGGGTTCACCCTGGCTAAAATATATTAATCACAAAAAGAACTACATAGGAATGTGACTGACTGCCACATTGACCTCAAGCAAAAGCTCGACACAAACAAAGACAAAGTTTACGGCAAGCCATAAACAAAGCTAAGACCAACCTAGAACTAGCAAACAGCCTTACAAAACAGACTATCGCTCACAATAAAACACAAACACAAACATCCGACCGAATTAAACAATCGTGTCCGGGATCTTCCAAATGTCAAGCATCCGCTTTACACCAACTGTCTTCTTCTTAAACTTCAAGGTCATCAGTTTTAAACGAACAGTAGCAATAATTTCATCACACAACTGATTGTGCGATTTATACTTCTTTCTAAATAACCTAGCATTTCGCTCTAACCAAATATAATATGTAGTGGCTCCAAGTAAGATACGGGAAACAACACTCTTAGCCGATCTACCTTTGGACATTGGAGTAATGTAATCAGTTATAGCAGCAAAAGTAGGAGCAATGTTGTCCATCCCCCCAAGCAATCTGATTTTTAACCACACCTGCGAAGAGTATAAACATTCAAAGAAAAGGTGTGCATGAGAATCAGGCACAAGATTACACAGAGGACACCGAACAGAATCAATATCCGTGTCATGGGGAACATCCCACTGATTCAGCATATCTTGGGTTTTTAAACGGTTGTTCATAGCAAGCCACATATGAAACGCATGCCGAGGAACACAATGAGAAAACCACACAACGTTATACCAAGAGACTTCAATCTCCCTAGATCTGATAGAGTTCCAAGCTAGATTAACCGAGAAAGGCTGAAAGGACCCATTTAAATCAATCCATACTACCTTGTCCTTTTGATCCGTGACCAGCGGGGGAACAGGAGCATTTGTTATCTCAGGGAACCTTGTGTACCAATCAGAAGGCCACATCCAGCTATTATTAGAAATGACATCAGACACCATATCCTGGGCAGTAAAACCACCTCGGGTAATATCTCTATGAGTTAGGAACTGAAATAATGGACAAGCCATACTCCACTTATCAAACCAAATAGAAGTAGATTTCCCATCACGGATAACATGCCAAATAAAGGGTCTAATAATTCTTCTCAAATGAAGAAGCTTCCTCCAAGACCAGCTCATGGAACCTGTACACGGGACATCCCAAAAATTTCTACCCCGCAACTTGTAGGAATGAATCCATTGAACCCAAAGGGACTCCTTATTAGAAACAATACCCCAAATATTATAAGCCATTAGGGCAGCATTAAAATCTTTTATACGGCGTATCCCGAGCCCCCCCTCAGACTTTGGTTTGCAAACTAACTCCCAAGAAACTTTGGCCTTTCCCTTCTTCATTTCACCTTGACACCACAGAAACCCCCGCATTAATTTCTCGAGCTCATGGATAATCCGGGAAGGAAGAATAAAAACCGAGGCCCAATAAATATGAATGTTAGAAAGCACTGAAATAATAAGTTGGAGGCGGCCCGCAAACGAGAGAAACTTATTCTTCCAATCATTTATACGGATCAGCAACTTTTCTAAAAGGCTTTTACAATCACGAAATAGTAGTCTAGACGTTATCAAGGGCACTCCTAGGTATTTAACCGGGAGAATCCCTTCCTCAAATGGCATGAAATTGAGAATAGCATTTCTAATTGCGGAAGGGACATTACAGAAATAAACAGTACTCTTTTGGATACTCGGAACCAGACCCGAGACCTCTTTAAATTCATTTAGAGCATCCAAGATCAGCTTAGCTGAATTCACGTTACCACGAGCAAAAAGGAAAAGGTCATCAGCAAAGCATAAATTTACAATCTTTTGATGCTCACAGCCTTTGTGATATTTAAAATCCTGGTTATTACTAACTCTACGCTTGATGATAAGAGACAGGACCTCCATAACAATAGTAAAAAGAAACGGAGACATAGGGTCACCTTGTCTCAAACCTCTCTTCCCTCGAAACCAGCCATGGACCTCACCATTAATGCATATAGAGAACGATGGAGAAGTAACACATTCCATAATCCACATGATCATCTTCTGAGGAAAACCAAATCCGACAAGAGCAGAACGCAGGAAATCCCAATCAACAGTGTCATAGGCCTTCTGGATATCGACTTTGAAGGCGCATCTAGGGGGACCAGCATGCCTATGGTAATTATGCATTAATTCTTGCGTGAGAAGAATGTTATCTGAAATTCGTCTACCCGGAATAAAAGCCGATTGGTTTATGTTCACAATATCACCAAGAACATCGGTAATACGATTAGTAATAATTTTACTGATGCACTTGTAAATAACATTACAACAGGAAATTGGACGATAATCAGTAGTTTTTGAGGGGGTAGGGACTTTTGGAATCAAAGCCAAAATTGTGTGGTTAATTTCTTTGAGCAGCTTACCATTAGAAAAGAAATCATGTATCGCAATACAAACTTCCTCCTCAATAATGTCCCAAGATTTCTTGAAAAAAACCGCTGTGTAACCATCAGGACCCGGGGCTTTATCATTCCCAATAGAGAAGAAAGCCTTTTTAATTTCAGCATTAGTAACATCACGGACCATAAAATCAGCCTTTTGAGGGTCAATGGTGGTTTCAAACAGCTCATGATTGTCGAGCGGGGTCACACTTCCCGCAATACCAAGGAAATTTTGATAATGATTGACAAAAATGTGGGCGACATCATTGCCCTCATACATCACCGAATCTTCAAATATGGCATCTATACGGTTTCTATGGCATCTACTCTTCACAACATTGTGAAAATAAGCTGAATTAGAGTCCCCAACTCGTAACCATTCAGTTTTAGCTTTCTGTTTTAGGAAAAGTTCCTCATCACGGACCGCATCCTTATAAGCAATAAGATACTGAGCTTCTTCTTCACGAAGCTTCGGGCAGTGAGGATTATTATCGATAGCCATTTGAATCTCATCTAGCTCAACCCTAAGGAATTTAACCTTGGAATGCAGATTTCCTTGGTCTTTTAACAGCTTGCGTAAAGGGGGTTTAATAGCTTTAAGATGTTTCACTACACGGTACATAGCACAACCAGATATGTTCTCCGCCCAAGAAGCTGAGACAATATCACGAAATTCAGCTTTGTCTGCAAGAAAGTTAAAGAATTTAAAGGGCTTTGGTTTGAACTTTAACACATTTGGAATTTTCAACACACAAGGCGAATGATCCGAGATGCGGTATGGCTGAAAAATACCAATAGACCCCGGGAACATATCAATGAAATGTTGGTTCCCCATAATGCGATCAATTTTCTTAAGGATACCACTAGAGCCTTTCGGTTTTTGGTTCCATGTAAAATGGAGACCCGTACTATTAATATCCATAACTGCCATATCATTCACACATTCTTGGAATTCCCGCATAGCAATATTGGGTTGATACCCACCACTTGAGTGATCTTCAAGTTTTAGAGCCGCATTAAAATCGCCAAGAATCGTCCATGGCCTATTGGCCATAAGATGACTATGGGCAACCAAATTCTGCCATAGAATCCTTCTATCGATGTAATAAGTATCAGCATACACAAAAGAGCAAAAGAAAGATTTTCGATTGTCACACCCCGCTAAAGCGGAAACACGAGATACAACAGCATAAGGTTTCATAGCATGAGGTAATAAACAACACCAACTACAACATTAATCAAAAGTAGTTCAAAAATTAGATTATTACAACCAAATTTGTTCCCAAAATTCACAATAGATAAAGTTGATGATAAAGGATTTTAAAATTTCTTGATGTTGATGTCGTCACACAAAATGCACCTACATGCCAATACTTACTTGTTTATACCTGAAAAGCATGAGTTAAAAAGGTCAACTACAAAGAGTTGGTGAGTTCATAGGTTTTTGATGAACAAAAATTAAATTAGTATCCATAAGTTGTTATTGTGACACTTTTGTTCACAAGACATTAAGTAACTGGTTGCTCAAATATATTTTTAGCACAAGTGTAGAGTACGCTAGCAATTATCAGCCATGAGCCACTACCAAACCATTCAGACAACGATGCCCCTAATGTAACCAGTCCTACCTCAGCGGTGAGCAATTTCTCACATGTGTAGAACCCAACTTTTAATTTTAGGAAATGTGCACCCAAGGCCCGTCGACCTTAAGTGGGGATGTCCAAACCCTAATAGCGCTATCCACAAAACCATAGGCCCCCGTTCGAGTTAATGGTAGTGTCACTAAATTTTAATTCCACGTTTCGAGGACTTACACTTTTTAACTCAAGCAATTGCATTTTAGCATACATAACATAGTGCACAAACAATTTAATTCAACAACAACATTTTTCAATCATAGAGCAACCATTAAAAACTTTATAACATGCTTTTCACCCCAAAATATTTAAAAACAAAGTAAAAAGGGGCTATGATACTCACCGTGTGTAGCTGTATCCAACAATTTTTCGTTTGATGCTCAGTCCGACTTAAATCCTTCCTATATTAACGGAATTGAATATTAGGCTATGTCTAACCTTAGGGATAAAATAATATTTCGCTATTATAACTTCATAAAATCTTAGACGTTCTATATACAGTATTTAAGGTTTATTTTAAGAATTTTCTTAGGGAAAATGGTGAACTTATTGAGATGTACATTTTTATCAATTATAGTTATAAGTTTTTAATATTTATAGTCCTTTCTGTAGTATATTAGTTTATATATATAATCCTACTTACTTTATATATATAGATATGTTTAGTTTCACCTTTATTTATATGTTAATTTTTGTATTTCCTAAAAATGTATACTTATAAGTCTTATTCTTGTTGGTATGCACTTTATACTTATATGCTCATTTAAGTTTATATTTCTATTTTACATGTGTTATATTATAATTAACTTGTATATTGTAAAATATTATACTTTATGTGCTACATAGTCCAATATTTCTTAAAAGTCACTTTTCTCACATCTTAAGCTAAATGTTTGTTGCTGTCCAGATTTTTAGTCCACTTCCACAAGTTATTTTAATATCATAACAAATGATTTAATTTACCAACTTTTTATATGTTATTATTTAGTGTCTTAGGGAACTTTTAGCATAAGCTTTATTATTTTTGATGTTATATAACTATTTTAATTATATTTTATAAATGTATGTATCAGTAACTTCAAATGAGTTTGCACACTGATTTTGTTTGACCTATTTGGGGTATCAAATATTCGAGTTTTTCTTTATATTTTATGGGGTTTTAAAGCTAACTCATTGAACTAAAGTTTAGAGAAAGAATCATTGCATTTGCATGCTTTATGAGGGAGCTATAATTACTTAAAGTTGCATGTAAAAATCTGCCAGCACTCTTTTCAATGCACACTTACCTTTGCATGTTTGGTTGGGAGGTCAAATCTTTATGTTTTTCGTTGAAACTAGCTGCATTTAAAAGATAACTCTTTAAATTAAATTCCAGAAGAAAAATCATGTATTTTAAAGGTTTTATGAAAGAGATATATCGGTTTAAATTCGAGTTTTATTCTGCTCAGCTAGTCTGTTTACACATCTAACTTGTGGGTAGGGTTTCGTGGGTCAAAACTCAATATTTTGGCATGAAATTAAATGGGTTGGAAAGATAAGACATAAAACTAACTTTGAGAAAAAGAATCATGTATTTTAAATGGTTAAAACTCAAGATATGGCCGAATTAAGTACATGCATGCAATCTGCCAGATTTCAAAAATAAAAGTTTTGAAGGTTTTAAGTGTTCTAGCCATTTCTTTACATCCAATGGTTTAAATCTTTGCTTTTAACACTTAATTAGGATCATGCAAGATTATTTTTAGATCAAAATCATATATTAATTTTTATAAACACATGCATGTCATCAAACATCTAAGATTTGTAAGAAAAAGTTACATGCATGTACATCAAACTTTATGTTCTTGAGTTTTTGATGTATGGATCATGGATTACCACCTTTATTGGATATCTTGAAGACATTGGTGTGTAATCTACCATCTAGACACCTAAGTGCCTTTCATGGATAGAAAAACTCAAGAAACATGAAGAAATATGCAAGAAATACAAGGAAATCGACTTACACAAGAGTGTGGAAGAACACCAAACTGGACAGCCTCTTCGAGGATATTTTCGACTGACTAAAAGTGGTAGTTTGGGGTTTTTGATGGTTGAATGTTGTAGAGGAAGTTGTTATGGTGATTTGGCAACTTGGATCACCAAATTTGGAGTTGTAGATCAAAAGTTATGAAGATTTTGGTGAAGATATGTTGGTAGAATTTATGAATCCGGTTTTTGAGAGTTGAGAGGAAAAGTGAAGAGTGTTGTGTGTGTGTTCTATGAAAATGAAGACTCCAAGTATTAGTGGGTAGTGTTGGTGACTCTTTCTTGTTCCTATGCCCCATGTGATAGCTAATGAGTGGTATTTGCATGACAATGTATGTATTTTGTTAAATAAAAATTGTAAAATGATATGTTAAATTAAATTATTTGTTCTAGATTTTAATTTTATTGCATTAAGTTAAAATTTATATTCTTACATATAATTATATGTATTTTAACTCTTACTATTATTTTGTAGTGATTTAATATTAATTGTTTCATTTTGTCACTTTATAAGACGACTAAAATGTTTATACGTCTTACTAGGGATTTCAAGCACGTTGTCAAGATACATATGATAACTTACACTTTTATTATTATAATTTAACCATAATAGATTATGTTTACTTACTAAAATTCATATAACATTATTTAGTAGCTAACTTGAAAACCTAGTTTTTCACGGATGTCACAATCTCCCCTAGTTAAAGAAATTTCGTCCCGAAATTTATTAATTGACATCCCTATTTTGCTCTTTAGAAATTTGGCTCGATTGCTTTAATTTCATATAATGCTCTTATATCCAAGTGTCTTGAATTTCAGGGAACCATAAAAATTATATTTTTACTTCGTATAAGTAGTTTTATTTTGCGATCTAGAATTTCAACTGGTTCCTCCTTAAACAGCAATCAGTTTTTTTTAATCTTAACTTTTTGTTGGGATATGATCAACATTTTAAAAGTAAAAGATTTCTTTAGGTTTGATGCATGAAATTTATCTTGGATGACATTTTGTTCTTGTAAGTTTAAGTTTATCTTGCACTGACCTGATTCTTTCTATTATTTTAAATGTACCAATATATATTTATATTGTTTACTTTGTCTTCACTTCTGAAGAATAATTCCTTTCTATAGAGATACCTTTTGAAGTCTTTTATCACTCATTTGGAATTCTAGAGGTTTCATGTGACTATCTGCACAACTCTTATCACGATCTATTGTAGCCTTAAATCTATCCTTGATAACTAAAATCTTGTCAGTCGCCAATTTCCAACCAATTAAGTGGCAAATGTAACTTATTCCAATACAAGGTTTCATATGGAGCAAACTAAATTCTATTATGATAATTATGTTTATATGAGAACTCAACTAATGGATGATGAGTATCCAACTTCATCTGATATCTATTGCACAAGTATGTAGCATATATTTTTGGAAATTTTTGAGTTGTTCTTTTGTTCTCTCTCTTTTTTTTAACGTTTCAAAGATTCGAGTCTTTAAACTTGTATGAATGACTCCTCATAATGCTCATACCCTTTAATTTTTATTTTTTTTTATTTTTTTTTTTATTTTTTTTTATTAATTACCATGTTGGTTTCATTTCACTTATTATTTACTTTGTTGATTTGACAATGAAGATATTAACTTTAAAATAAACTTCTTTTATATATCGTATCTATTAGTGTCTACTATAATTCAACTACATATTTAGCTATTTATTATTTCTCATGTATTTATATTTCATAACTATACTACATATGTATCTTATCACTGCACATATACTCTAAAGTACCGATAGTTGTTTTCAAATAATTAATTCTTGGTCTTAATTACTTTCGTGAATTATATCTTTCATATAACTTGATTATCCTTGTACCACAACTTATATATAAAAGATATAGATGCGATAGAGTTATTATATATTTTCACTTATTAATGTTCTAATCTTGTTCTTGATGCATATATTCATGTTCCACTCTCCGTTTTTGAAAGTTTCGGCTCACTTCTTTACCAACATGTAGCTATGGTCCTCCTCTTACTTCATGAACTGACTTCAACTCACATATCATTTTTATCTTCTGCATAACTCTATTTACTCATGAACTGGTTCATTAACTATTTGTTTATTATTCATTCTCAATAGTAATCCTCATTTCTTGAATGACAATTTTAAATTCTAACGGATATAAATTTGTTCTTGTCATCCTCATTATTTCTTTTTATAATGTCTTACTTGTCATCAATTTGTAATCTGTATACTATCATTTCTTTCTTTAGTACACCTAATTCAAACTTCTTAAAATTACGTTATCAATGAGTCTAACTCACTCATCTCTGTCATTCATTTATCAGGTTTTATATATCATTGGTATCAATAAATCTATATTTTTCATCCTTTTAATGTTAGGTCTTTATATTTCTTTATTCCTTTGTGATTCCCGTGACCAATTATAGATCTCATTATTCATTAAAGTAATAATTTTGTTTATATACTAACTATGGTTAAAATGAAATGTAATAGAAGATAAACGAAAATCATACTTCACATCCATGTTTCACTCAAATCTCAGGATAACTCATCATTTTGAAGTATTTTTATTTATTCATTTTTTTTTTGTTAGTATTATAGAAATTTAAATACTATTGTTCATCTCACATATTATTGTAATTTTTCTATTATATGATATGACACATCCTTAATTCTTCTATTTTCTTATCATTTACTTTATAAAAATTTTGCGAAACAATTCTTTATTTATTAATTCTCCTCCATGTATATAGTAAATTTTACGCTCATCGAATTTATTTTTCTTTTCATTTATTAGGCACTTTCACCTCCGCTAAATTCATAGTTTAACGTTAACCATTTTAATATTTACTTCATTTTCTTAATCTTTCATTATTATATATTTCTTCTTCCTACTCCTTCTTGAGTGATTTTGATGTCCTTATAAACTTTATTATAAACCGGGGTCATCGAACTTCATCAGCATCATCATTATCTTTCTCATTAAAGGTCACTCATAATTGATCACTAATCTAACATCACATTATTAGTCAAGTAAGTTTATCCTCCAACCTTGACTTATCTTTATTTCTTGATGGTATTTTAATGACTTGGTTAACTATTAGTCTTACTTATTTTAATAGTATATATACTACTTGTATATACCTCTTTCATTCTTCAGTTCGATGAACAATCAGTGACTTTGATAACTCAATATTGTATCGTGTAATTATAAACACGTTGGCCAGACGTTTTTATGATTACATCATACAATATTTCCTTGTCATTATCACTTCATACTTCCTTTCCTAAATATAATTATCTTCTTCCAATTCTTTTATAATTATAGATTATTTATCCTTCATTATGATGCCTTATTTTAACTATAATGACATCTAATTCATTTACAATCAATGGATGTTATTATTTATTTATTCAAAATTTTATTTTATTTTATTTTTATTATTAGTTAGTTTTTTTTTTTTTTTTTTTAAATTTTATTCTTACATGCACCTCTATCGTATACCTAACATATGCAATTCAGTGATCATATTAACGATTCTACTATATCCTACACTTATATTCTTTTATAAAGGATTATAGTATTTGTGATTCATGACGGAAGTACGTCCGAAGTGTATATTAGTGACGACACATGGTGTCTGCTCCCATGCTTTATACGATGCTCCTAACATCACTTTCTTCGATATTACAATGCTAGCTCCTTAAAGTTAACTTTAATTTGTGAACCTATGGGAGTGAACTACATTATTGATGCACAAGGACATTCGCTAGTAGCTCTGTCGAAACTCACTTCTTATGCTGATACATAGCTGCTCTCTATTGAGTGTCCACAATATTTATTGTTATATTATTGATAAACTTTTCAATTTGAGCCATTAGTTAGGCTAATAGAGTAAGATTACTTTTCTCTACAAGATAATTGTATCAATAAAAGGAAAAATAGTAATCATCTAAATTTTAGAGGTCTCTATGAGTGTTTAATAACTACTCAAAGTACGTCATCAAAAGGATCATTTATCTCCCGAGAATTAGCAGTATTTTTCACCTCATGTGTACCATAACTAGTGGGTTATGACTTGATGTTAAACCAAAGTATTGAGGCTAATCTTAGAATATAGGGTTTGTGCCACGTAAGATCTACCAAGTATTAAATGTGATAATAACTAACTTAATAGCTAATTGTGCAATTGTGAGTGCCTAGGGTATGCAATGCAAACACACACAAAATCATGCCTTCCAAGTCTAAACAAAATTTATTTTATTTTATTTTATTTTATTTTATTTTGGGAAACCTTTTTGAAAATTGTTTGAAAATTTTTGGTTATAGTTTTAGGTTTTCATAAGAAAACCGGCATTCTCTATAACCTTAGGCTCTGATACCAAATCTGTCACACCCCGCTAAAGCGGAAACACGAGATACAACAGCATAAGGTTTCATAGCATGAGGTAATAAACAACACCAACTACAACATTAATCAAAAGTAGTTCAAAAATTAGATTATTACAACCAAATTTGTTCCCAAAATTCACAATAGATAAAGTTGATGATAAAGGATTTTAAAATTTCTTGATGTTGATGTCGTCACACAAAATGCACCTACATGCCAATACTTACTTGTTTATACCTGAAAAGCATGAGTTAAAAAGGTCAACTACAAAGAGTTGGTGAGTTCATAGGTTTTTGATGAACAAAAATTAAATTAGTATCCATAAGTTGTTATTGTGAAACTTTTGTTCACAAGACATTAAGTAACTGGTTGCTCAAATATATTTTTAGCACAAGTGTAGAGTACGCTAGCAATTATCAGCCATGAGCCACTACCAAACCATTCAGACAACGATGCCCCTAATGTAACCAGTCCTACCTCAGCGGTGAGCAATTTCTCACATGTGTAGAACCCAACTTTTAATTTTAGGAAATGTGCACCCAAGGCCCGTCGACCTTAAGTGGGGATGTCCAAACCCTAATAGCGCTATCCACAAAACCATAGGCCCCCGTTCGAGTTAATGGTAGTGTCACTAAATTTTAATTCCACGTTTCGAGGACTTACACTTTTTAACTCAAGCAATTGCATTTTAGCATACATAACATAGTGCACAAACAATTTAATTCAACAACAACATTTTTCAATCATAGAGCAACCATTAAAAACTTTATAACATGCTTTTCACCCCAAAATATTTAAAAACAAAGTAAAAAGGGGCTATGATACTCACCGTGTGTAGCTGTATCCAACAATTTTTCGTTTGATGCTCAGTCCGACTTAAATCCTTCCTATATTAACGGAATTGAATATTAGGCTATGTCTAACCTTAGGGATAAAATAATATTTCGCTATTATAACTTCATAAAATCTTAGACGTTCTATATACAGTATTTAAGGTTTATTTTAAGAATTTTCTTAGGGAAAATGGTGAACTTATTGAGATGTACATTTTTATCAATTATAGTTATAAGTTTTTAATATTTATAGTCCTTTCTGTAGTATATTAGTTTATATATATAATCCTACTTACTTTATATATATAGATATGTTTAGTTTCACCTTTATTTATATGTTAATTTTTGTATTTCCTAAAAATGTATACTTATAAGTCTTATTCTTGTTGGTATGCACTTTATACTTATATGCTCATTTAAGTTTATATTTCTATTTTACATGTGTTATATTATAATTAACTTGTATATTGTAAAATATTATACTTTATGTGCTACATAGTCCAATATTTCTTAAAAGTCACTTTTCTCACATCTTAAGCTAAATGTTTGTTGCTGTCCAGATTTTTAGTCCACTTCCACAAGTTATTTTAATATCATAACAAATGATTTAATTTACCAACTTTTTATATGTTATTATTTAGTGTCTTAGGGAACTTTTAGCATAAGCTTTATTATTTTTGATGTTATATAACTATTTTAATTATATTTTATAAATGTATGTATCAGTAACTTCAAATGAGTTTGCACACTGATTTTGTTTGACCTATTTGGGGTATCAAATATTCGAGTTTTTCTTTATATTTTATGGGGTTTTAAAGCTAACTCATTGAACTAAAGTTTAGAGAAAGAATCATTGCATTTGCATGCTTTATGAGGGAGCTATAATTACTTAAAGTTGCATGTAAAAATCTGCCAGCACTCTTTTCAATGCACACTTACCTTTGCATGTTTGGTTGGGAGGTCAAATCTTTATGTTTTTCGTTGAAACTAGCTGCATTTAAAAGATAACTCTTTAAATTAAATTCCAGAAGAAAAATCATGTATTTTAAAGGTTTTATGAAAGAGATATATCGGTTTAAATTCGAGTTTTATTCTGCTCAGCTAGTCTGTTTACACATCTAACTTGTGGGTAGGGTTTCGTGGGTCAAAACTCAATATTTTGGCATGAAATTAAATGGGTTGGAAAGATAAGACATAAAACTAACTTTGAGAAAAAGAATCATGTATTTTAAATGGTTAAAACTCAAGATATGGCCGAATTAAGTACATGCATGCAATCTGCCAGATTTCAAAAATAAAAGTTTTGAAGGTTTTAAGTGTTCTAGCCATTTCTTTACATCCAATGGTTTAAATCTTTGCTTTTAACACTTAATTAGGATCATGCAAGATTATTTTTAGATCAAAATCATATATTAATTTTTATAAACACATGCATGTCATCAAACATCTAAGATTTGTAAGAAAAAGTTACATGCATGTACATCAAACTTTATGTTCTTGAGTTTTTGATGTATGGATCATGGATTACCACCTTTATTGGATATCTTGAAGACATTGGTGTGTAATCTACCATCTAGACACCTAAGTGCCTTTCATGGATAGAAAAACTCAAGAAACATGAAGAAATATGCAAGAAATACAAGGAAATCGACTTACACAAGAGTGTGGAAGAACACCAAACTGGACAGCCTCTTCGAGGATATTTTCGACTGACTAAAAGTGGTAGTTTGGGGTTTTTGATGGTTGAATGTTGTAGAGGAAGTTGTTATGGTGATTTGGCAACTTGGATCACCAAATTTGGAGTTGTAGATCAAAAGTTATGAAGATTTTGGTGAAGATATGTTGGTAGAATTTATGAATCCGGTTTTTGAGAGTTGAGAGGAAAAGTGAAGAGTGTTGTGTGTGTGTTCTATGAAAATGAAGACTCCAAGTATTAGTGGGTAGTGTTGGTGACTCTTTCTTGTTCCTATGCCCCATGTGATAGCTAATGAGTGGTATTTGCATGACAATGTATGTATTTTGTTAAATAAAAATTGTAAAATGATATGTTAAATTAAATTATTTGTTCTAGATTTTAATTTTATTGCATTAAGTTAAAATTTATATTCTTACATATAATTATATGTATTTTAACTCTTACTATTATTTTGTAGTGATTTAATATTAATTGTTTCATTTTGTCACTTTATAAGACGACTAAAATGTTTATACGTCTTACTAGGGATTTCAAGCACGTTGTCAAGATACATATGATAACTAACACTTTTATTATTATAATTTAACCATAATAGATTATGTTTACTTACTAAAATTCATATAACATTATTTAGTAGCTAACTTGAAAACCTAGTTTTTAACGGATGTCACATCGATCACCCTTAGTAATAATTTGAACATGAATAACCTGATTCGTTTGGGAAAGGATCATAACATCTAGGATCCTCTCATCCCATCCGAGAATAATTCGAGAACCTTTATCACAAAGATGCCCATTCGAGATCCATGTCCAACTTGCACACACATCTTTACAAACATCATAAACATCAGCCACATTCACATGAGACTCCAAAATGGCACACAAACTAAGGTGGTTATCTAGAACAACTTGACGAACCTCTTCTTTTTTTGGGGACTGGTTCAAGCCCCTAATATTCCATGAAGCAAGGCTAAACATTAAGACCATGTGAAAAGGGAGTGCTTGCCCCCTGATTAGTTTGATTAGTCGTCATAAACCTAGCTGTATCATTAGTCATGTCTTGCACCTCATCATCTTCATCCTCCATGTCACTTAAAGAGTCAAAACCATTTGAAGTAGGGATGTTTGCATATGAGTTCTGATTTGTTGAAGATTTTATGTTCATAGAAACAGTAGGTGTAGCCTGATGTTGAAGATTCCCAACATCACCTACACTATTACTGTTATCCATGTTTTGACGGCCAACAATAGGTGTAACATGGTGTTTGGCAGCACCATTTACACTATTACTGTTCGCCTTTCCGAAAACAGGAACGCTATTATCCGGAATCAAATGTCGATCAATAGGTGTGGTATTACGCTGATTTTGAACAACATCACAAACAATAGGTGCAACATAATGATTACCATTATCTACACTATTACTGTTTGAGCCCGGGTGTTTAGAGCAACCCGCCAAATCAGAAACATTTGATGTCCCCCCTTTTGGTCTATATTGAAAATTAGTACGTAACTTTAAGTTGTGCTTGCGGTTTTTGCTACTCACTGTTTGGAACCCATCCGTTTCTAGAGTTACTTCCTTCTCTTTAGGCTTAACGTTTTTGGGGCAGCTACTTGTATCATGCCCAAAGATTTTACATAACGAGCACCTCGGGGGTTTCCATTCATATTCCAGGCTAATCAATTCTTTCGAGTAATCAGATCCTTCAAGGGAAGGTATGGCTATTGACATAGTGGATCTAAGCTCATCTTTAGAGCTGATTTCAATGAGTGCTCTAGCAAAATTACTTCTACCCCACGATTCCGAACAGATTTTACTTGTGTATGCATCCAACATTTTTGGTGTGCCAATCTTTGTAGCAATAATACTAAGACCATCGGCTGTAAACGCAGCCATTGGAACATCATGGAATTTCACCCAGATCGGAACTTTAGTGAGATCTTCCTTTGTTAGAGTGGTGTTTGGAGTCCATTCTTTCAAAATAATGGGGTTATTTCTTATCATCCAAGGACCATTCTCCAAAACATCTTCTAATCCTTTATGTGAGTCAAATTTGAAAAAGAAGAACCCTTTTGCATTCATCATAACCCGATTGAGACCAAACTTTGTCCATACGTTCTTGACATAATATTCTACAATCGGGAAGGCAATCCGTTTGCCTAAGAAGTAACCATAAAGGGTATTCGAGAACCTGTTTGCAACTTCCTTAACTGATTCTAATGGTATCATGACATCTACATCATCATTTGACTTTTCAGAAACAAGTTTACGAAAGTTAACCTTAGAAACATCCGTATTCTTGTTTATTACTGCAGCATAGGATGGTTTAGGTTGGGGTTCATTAGCAACAACAGCTGATTGAGGTATATTAGCACCAACATCCGAGGGGCGTTCAGTTACTTTGCTTGCGGGAGTAGCTGAATTAGACAATGGGTCTACATCATGAGTTGTGGTTCGTCCCACAGAAAGCACCGGGTTGCCACGCAAAGCATTACGGGACTTTAGAATATTCCCGTTTTTCCCAATAATCTTGCCATCAATGTTTTTCAGTTTAGCAGCAAGGTTTGAAGGTTTTTGCCCCGTATCATTAGTAGGAGGGGCCATTGCAAACAGCAATGTTAGAGCATGCAGACAAGAACCCTAGGCGCAGCCTTAACAATCTTCACCAATACACACAAGCTGAAAAATAAAAGAATGCAGCCAAAGAAAGAACCCTAGGCGCAGATTTGTGTAAAGCAAATCGCACCTAAAACTTAACAAATCTTCAACAAAAACTACTAAAAACGGATCTTGGGAACAGAAAATTAAAAGAATGCAGCCAAAAGGAAATCCCTAGGCGCAGATTATGAAAAGATCTTTCACCAAATCGCACCTAGAATTTAACAAATCTTCAACAAAACTACTAAAACGGATCTTTGAGAAATTGGACGTAAAATAAAGATGGACAATAACGGAATTAGGGTTATTGTGTAATATGAAAGCATAGAAATCTGATACGCGCACTATAATCAAAGAATTATGATAAGCAAGTAATCGATTATAGCTTAATACCAAGAAATCAAACAAACTAGGGAAGAAGATTAGAGCAAAACAGCCGTCAAAACCCAATCTTCAAAAAACGCCCTAGAGAGAAAAAGTCAACAAGTCAAACGCTTCCTTACCATTCCATCAGTATTAGTTATGGACATATTATAATGGTTCAAGAACCATGGTTATGGGTTATGGACACCTATTACTTGTAAATTGGATATCTAGAGGCTATTGGTCATGGCTAGTAGTTATAATGGTTGAAGGGCCATCGGTATCAGTTATGGACATCTATTGGTTATAATGGTTCAAGAACCATGGTTATGGGTTATGGACACCTATTACTTGTCAAATGGATATCTGTAGGCTATTGGACATGGCTAGTAGTTATAATGGTTCATGGGCCATCAATATCAGTTGTGGACATCTAGTGGTTATAATGATTCAAGGACTATGGTTATGGGTTATGGACACCTATTACTTGTAAAATGGATATCTATAGGCTATTGGTGATGGCTAGTAGTTATAATGGTTCAAGGGCCATCAGTATCAGTTATGGACATCTAGTGGTTATAATGGCTCAGGGACGATTGTTATGGGTAATGGACACCTATTACTTTTAAAATGGATATCTATAGGCTATTGGTCATGCCTAGTAGTTATAATGGTTCAAGGGCCATCGATATGAATAATGGACATGTAATGGTTATTATGGTTCAATGGCCTTGGTTATGGGTTATGGACACCTATTATTTGTAAAATGCATATCTATAGGCTATTGGTCATGGCTAGTAGTAATAATGGTTCAAGGGCCATCAGTATGAGTTATGGACATCTAGTGGCTATAATAGTTCATGGTTATGGGTTACTGACACCTATTACTTGTAAAATGGATATCTATAGGCTATTGGTCATGGCTAGTAGTTATAATGGTTCAAGGGCCATCAGTATCAATTATGGACATCTTGTGGTTATAATGGTTCAAGGACCATGGTTATGGGTTATGGACACCTATTACTTGTAAATTGGATATCTATACGCTATTGGCCATGGCTAGAAGTTATTATAGTTGAAGGGCCATCAGTATCAGTTATGGACATCTAGTGGTTATAATGGTTCAAGGACCATTGTTATGGGTTATGGACACCTATTACTTGTAAAATGAATTTCTATAGGCTATTGGTCATGGCTAGTAGTTATAATGGTTCAAGGGCCATCAGTATCAGTTATGGACATCTAGTGGTTATAACGGTTCAAGGACCTTGGTTATGGGTTATGGACACCTATTACTTGTAAAAAAGATGTCTATATAGGTCATGGGTAGTAGTTATAATGGTTCAAGGGCCATCGGTATCAGTTACAGACATCTAGTGGTTATAATTGGTCAAGGGTCATGGTTATGGGTTATATACACCTATTACTTGTAAAATAGATATCTATAGGCTATTGGTCATGGCTAGTAGTTATAATGGTTCAAGGGCCATCAGTATCAGTTATGGAGATCTAGTGGTTATAATGTTCAAGGACCATGGTTATGGGTTATGGACACCTATTACTTGTAAAATAGATATCTATAGGCTATTGGTCATGGCTAGTAGTTATAATGGTTCAAGGGCCGTCATTATTAGTTATGGACATCTAGTGGTTATAATGGTTCAAGAACCATGGTTATGGGTTATGGACACCTATTACATGTAAATTTGATATCTAGAGGCTATTGGTCATGGCTAGTAGTTATAGTGGTTGAAGGGCCATCGGTATCAGTTATGGACATCTAGTGGTTATAATGGTTCAAGAACCATGGTTATCGGTTATGGATGCCTATTACTTGTAAAATGGATATCTGTAGGCTATTGGACATGGCTAGTAGTTATAATGGTTCATGGGCCATTAGTATCAGTTGTGGACATCTGGTGGTTATAATGATTCAAGGACCATGGTTATGGGTTATGGACACCTATTACTTGTAAAATGGATATCTATAGGCTATTGGTGATGGCTAGTAGTTATAATGGTTCAAGGGCCATCAGTATCAGTTATGGACATCTAGTGGTTATAATGGTTCAAGGACCTTGGTTATGGGTTATGGACACCTATTACTTGTAAAATAGATATCAATGTAGGTCATGGGTAGTAGTTATAATGGTTCAAGGGCCATCGGTATCAGTTACAGACATCTAGTGATTATAATTGTTCAAGGGCCATGGTTATGGGTTATAAACACCTATTACTTGTAAAATAGATATCTACAGACTATTGGTCATGGCTAGTAGTTATAATGGTTCAAGGGCCATCAGTATCAGTTATGGACATCTAGTGGTTATAATGGTTCAAGAACCATGGTTATGGGTTATGGACACCTATTACTTGTAAAATGGATATCTATAGGCTACTGGTCATGGCTAGTAGTTATAATGGTTTAAGGGCCATCGCTATGAGTCATGGACACGCATGTAGTGGTTATAATGGTGCAATGGCCTTGGTTAAGGGTTATGCACACCTATTACTTGAAAAATGGATATCTATAGGCTATAGGTCATGGCTAGTTGTTATAATGGTTAAAGGGCCATCAGTATCAGTTATGGACATCTAGTGGTTATAATGGTTCAAGAACCATGGTTATGGGTTATGGACACCTATTACTTGTAAAATAGATATCTATAGGCTATTGGTCATGGCTAGTAGTTATAATGGTTCAAGGGCCATCAGTATTAGTTATGGACATCTAGTGGTTATAATGGTTCAAGAACCATGGTTATGGGTTATGGACACCTATTACTTGTAAATTGGATATCTGTAGGCTATTGGACATGGCTAGTAGTTATAATGGTTGAAGGGCCATCGGTATCAGTTATGGACATCTATTGGTTATAATGGTTCAAGAACCATGGTTATGGGTTATGGATACCTATTACTTGTCAAATGGATATCTGTAGGCTATTGGACATGGCTAGTAGTTATAATGGTTCATGGGCCATCAATATCAGTTGTGGACATCTAGTGGTTATAATGATTCAAGGACTATGGTTATGGGTTATGGACACCTATTACTTGTAAAATGGATATCTATAGGCTATTGGTGATTGCTAGTAGTTATAATGGTTCAAGGGCCATCGCTATGAGTCATGGACACGCATGTAGTGGTTATAATGGTGCAATGGCCTTGGTTATGGGTTATGCACACCTATTACTTGTAAAATGGATATCTGTAGGGTACTGGTCAAGGTTACTAGTTAAAATGGTTCATGGGCCATCAGTATCAGTTATGGACATCTAGTGGTTATAATGGTTCAAGACCCATGGTTATGGGTTATGGACACCTATTACTTGTAAAATGTATATCTGTAGGCTATTGGACATGGCTAGTAGTTATAATGGTTCAAGGGCCATCAGTATCAGTCATGGACATCTAGTGGTTATAATGATTCAAGGACCATGGTTATGGGTTATGGACACCTATTACTTGTAAAATGGATATCTATAGGCTATTGGTCAAGGCTAGTAGTTATAATGGCTCAAGGGCCATCGATATGAGTTATGGACATGCATGTAGTGGTTATAATGGTTCAATGGCCTTGGTTATGGGTTATGCACACCTATTACTTGTAAAATGGATATCTTTAGGCTATAGGTCATGGCTAGTTGTTATAATGGTTCAAGGGCCATCAGTATCAGTTATGGACATCTAGTGGTTATAATGGTTCAAGAACCATGGTTATGGGTTATGGACACCTATTACTTGTAAATTGGATATCTAGAGGCTATTGGTCATGGTTAGTAGTTATAATGGTTGAAGGGCCATCAGTATCAGTTATGGACATCTAGTGGTTATAATGGTTCAAGAACCATGGTTATGGGTTATGGACACCTATTACTTGTAAATTGGATATCTAGAGGCTATTGGTCATGGCTAGTAGTTATAATGGTTGAAGGGCCATCGGTATCAGTTATGGACATCTATTGGTTATAATGGTTCAAGAACCATGGTTATGGGTTATGGACACCTATTACTTGTCAAATGGATATCTGTAGGCTATTGGACATGGCTAGTAGTTATAATGGTTCATGGGCCATCAATATCAGTTGTGGACATCTAGTGGTTATAATGATTCAAGGACTATGGTTATGGGTTATGGACACCTATTACTTGTAAAATGGATATCTATAGGCTATTGGTGATGGCTAGTAGTTATAATGGTTCAAGGGCCATCGCTATGAGTCATGGACACGCATGTAGTGGTTATAATGGTTCAAGAACCATGGTTATGGGTTATGGACACCTATTACTTGTAAATTGGATATCTAGAGGCTATTGGTCATGGTTAGTAGTTATAATGGTTGAAGGGCCATCAGTATCAGTTATGGACATCTAGTGGTTATAATGGTTCAAGAACCATGGTTATGGGTTATGGACACCTATTACTTGTAAAATGGATATCTATAGGCTACTGGTCATGGCTAGTAGTTATAATGGTTTAAGGGCCATCGCTATTAGTCATGGACACGCATGTAGTGGTTATAATGGTTCAAGAACCATGGTTATGGGTTATGGACACCTATTACTTGTAAAATGGATATCTAAAGGCTATTGGTCAAGGCTAGTAGTTATAATGGCTGAAGGGCCATCGATATGAGTTATGGACATGCATGTAGTGGTTATAATGGTTCAATGGCCTTGGTTATGGGTTATGCACACCTATTACTTGTAAAATGGATATCTTTAGGCTATAGGTCATGGCTAGTTGTTATAAAGGTTCAAGGGCCATCAGTATCAGTTATGGACATCTAGTGGTTATAATGGTTCAAGAACCATGGTTATGGGTTATGGACACCTATTACTTGTAAATTGGATATCTAGAGGCTATTGGTCATGGCTAGTAGTTATAATGGTTCAGGGGCCATCGATATGAGTTATGGACATGTAGTGGTTATAATGGTTCACTGGCCTTGGTTATGGGTTATGGACACCTATTACTTGTAAAATGGATATCTGTAGGGTACTGGTCAAGGTTACTAGTTAAAATGGTTCATGGGCCATCAGTATCAGTTATGGACATCTAGTGGTTATAATGGTTCAAGAACCATGGTTATGGGTTATGGACACCTATTACTTGTAAAATGTATATCTGTAGGCTATTGGACATGGCTAGTAGTTATAATGGTTCAAGGGCCATCAGTATCAGTCATGGACATCTAGTTGTTATAATGGTTAAAGGGCCATCAGTATCAGTTATGGACATCTAGTGGTTATAATGGTTCAAGAACCATGGTTATGGGTTATGGACACCTATTACTTGTAAAATAGATATCTATAGGCTATTGGTCATGGCTAGTAGTTATAATGGTTCAAGGGCCATCAGTATTAGTTATGGACATCTAGTGGTTATAATGGTTCAAGAACCATGGTTATGGGTTATGGACACCTATTACTTGTAAATTGGATATCTAGAGGCTATTGGTCATGGCTAGTAGTTATAATGGTTGAAGGGCCATCAGTATCAGTTATGGACATCTAGTGGTTATAATGGTTCAAGAACCATGGTTATGGGTTATGGACACCTATTACTTGTAAAATAGTTATCTATAGGCTATTGGTCATGGCTAGTAGTTATAATGGTTCAAGGGCCATCAGTATTAGTTATGGACATCTAGTGGTTATAATGGTTCAAGAACCATGGTTATGGGTTATGGACACCTATTACTTGTAAATTGGATATCTAGAGGCTATTGGACATGGTTAGTAGTTATAATGGTTGAAGGGCCATCAGTATCAGTTATGGACATCTAGTGGTTATAATGGTTCAAGGGCCATGGTTATGGGTTATGGACACCTATTACTTGTAAAATAGATATCTATAGGCTATTGGTCATGGCTAGTAGTTATAATGGTTTAAGGGCCATCGCTATGAGTCATGGACACGCATGTAGTGGTTATAATGGTGCAATGGCCTTGGTTAAGTGTTATGCACACCTATTAATTGAAAAATGGATATCTATAGGCTATAGGTCATGGCTAGTTGTTATAATGGTTAAAGGGCCATCAGTATCAGTTATGGACATCTAGTGGTTATAATGGTTCAAGAACCATGGTTATGGGTTATGGACACCTATTACTTGTAAAATAGATATCTATAGGCTATTGGTCATGGCTAGTAGTTATAATGGTTCAAGGGCCATCAGTATTAGTTATGGACATCTAGTGGTTATAATGGTTCAAGAACCATGGTTATGGGTTATGGACACCTATTACTTGTAAATTGGATATCTGTAGGCTATTGGACATGGCTAGTAGTTATAATGGTTGAAGGGCCATCGGTATCAGTTATGGACATCTAGTGGTTATAATGGTTCAAGAACCATGGTTATGGGTTATGGACACCTATTACTTGTAAAATGGATATCTATAGGCTACTGGTCATGGCTAGTAGTTATAATGGTTCAAGGGCCATCAGTATCAGTTATGGACATCTAGTGGTTATAATGGCTCAGGGACGATTGTTATGGGTAATGGACACCTATTACTTGTAAAATGGATATCTATAGGCTATTGGTCATGGCTAGTAGTTATAATGGTTCAAGGGCCATCGATATGAGTTATGGACATGTAGTGGTTATAATGGTTCAATGGCCTTGGTTATGGGTTATGGACACCTATTACTTGTAAAATGTATATTTATAGGCTATCGGTCATGGCTAGTAGTTATAATGGTTCAAGGGCCATCAGTATCAGTTATGGACATCTAGTTGTTATAATGGTTCAAGGACCATGGTTATGGGTTATGGACACCTATTACTTGTAAAACGGATATCTATAGACTATTGGTCATGGCTAGTAGTTATAATGGTTCAGGGGCCATCGATATGAGTTATGGACATGTAGTGGTTATAATGGTTCACTGGCCTTGGTTATGGGTTATGGACACCTATTACTTGTAAAATGGATATCTGTAGGGTACTGGTCAAGGTTACTAGTTAAAATGGTTCATGGGCCATCAGTATCAGTTATGGACATCTAGTGGTTATAATGGTTCAGGGACGATTGTTATGGGTAATGGACACCTATTACTTGTAAAATGGATATCTATAGGCTATTGGTCATGGCTAGTAGTTATAATGGTTCAAGGGCCATCGATATGAGTTATGGACATGTAGTGGTTATAATGGTTCAATGGCCTTGTTTATGGGTTATGGACACCTATTACTTGTAAAATGTATATTTATAGGCTATCGGTCATGGCTAGTGGTTATAATGGTTCAAGGGCCATCAGTATCAGTTATGGACATCTAGTTGTTATAATGGTTCAAGGACCATGGTTATGGGTTATGGACACCTATTACTTGTAAAACGGATATCTATAGACTATTGGTCATGGCTAGTAGTTATAATGGTTCAGGGGCCATCGATATGAGTTATGGACATGTAGTGGTTATAATGGTTCACTGGCCTTGGTTATGGGTTATGGACACCTATTACTTGTAAAATGGATATCTGTAGGGTACTGGTCAAGGTTACTAGTTAAAATGGTTCATGGGCCATCAGTATCAGTTATGGACATCTAGTGGTTATAATGGTTCAAGAACCATGGTTATGGGTTATGGACACCTATTACTTGTAAAATGTATATCTGTAGGCTATTGGACATGGCTAGTAGTTATAATGGTTCAAGGGCTATCAGTATCAGTCATGGACATCTAGTGGTTATAATGATTCAAGGACCTTGGTTATGGGTTATGGACACCTATTACTTGTAAAATGGATATCTATAGGCTATTGGTCAAGGCTAGTAGTTATAATGGCTCAAGGGCCATCAGTGTCAGTTATGGACATCTAGTGGTTATAATGGTTCGACGATGATTGTTATGGGTAATGGACACCTATTACTTGTAAAATGGTTATCTATAGGCTATTGATCATGGCTAGTAGTTATAATGGTTCAAGGGCCATCGATATGAGTTATGGACATGTAGTGGTTATAATGGTTCAATGGCCTTGGTTGTGGGTTATGGATACCTATTACTTGTAAAATGTATATCTATAGGCTATTGGTCATGGCTAGTAGTTATAATGGTTCAAGGGCCATCGGTATCAGTTATGGACATCTAGTTGTTATAATGGTTCAAGGACCATGGTTATGGGTTATGGACACCTATTACTTGTAAAATGGATATCTATAGGCTATTGGTCATGGCTAGTAGTTATAATGGTTCAAGGGCCATCGATATGAGTTATGGACATGTAGTGGTTATAATGGTTCACTGGCCTTGGTTATGGGTAAGGACACCTATTACTTGTAAAATGGATATCTATAGGCTACTGGTCATGGTTACTAGTTATAATGGTTCATGGGCCATCAGTATCAGTTATGGACATCTAGTGGTTATAATGGTTCAAGAACCATGGTTATGGGTTATGGACACCTATTACTTGTAAAATGGATATCTATAGGCTATTGGACATGGCTAGTAGTTACAATGGTTCAAGGGCCATCAGTATCAGTTATGGACATCTAGTGGTTATAATGATTCAAGGACCATGGTTATGGGTTATGGACACCTATTACTTGTAAAATGGATATCTATAGGCTATTGGTCATGGCTAGTAGTTATAATGGTTCAAGGGCCATCGGTATCAGTTATGGAAATCTAGTGGTTATAATGGTTCAGGGACGATTGTTATGCGTAATGGACACCTATTACTTTTAAAATGGATATCTATAGGCTATTGGTCATGGCTAGTAGTTATATGGTTCAAGGGCCATCGATATGAGTTATGGACATGTAGTGGTTATAATGGTTCAATGGCCTTGGTTATGGTTATGGACACCTATTACTTGTAAAATGTATATTTATAGGCTATCGGTCTTGGCTAGTAGTTATAATGGTTCAAGGGCCATCACTATCAGTTATGGACATCTAGTTCTTATAATGGTTCAAGGACAATGGTTATGGGTTATGGACACCTATTACTTGTAAAATGGATATCTATAGACTATTGGTCATGGCTAGTAGTTATAATGGTTCAGGGGCCATCGATATGAGTTATGGACATGTAGTGGTTATAATGGTTCACTGGCCTTGGTTATGGGTAAGGACACCTATTACTTGTAAAATGGATATCTATAGGCTACTGGTCATGGTTACTAGTTATAATGGTTCATGGGCCATCAGTATCAGTTATGGACATCTAGTGGTTATAATGGTTCAAGAACCATGGTTATGGGTTATGGACACCTATTACTTGTAAAATGGATATCTATAGGCTATTGGACATGGCTAGTAGTTACAATGGTTCAAGGGCCATCAGTATCAGTTATGGACATCTAGTGGTTATAATGATTCAAGGACCATGGTTATGGGTTATGGACACCTATTACTTGTAAAATGGATATTTATAGGCTACTAGTCATGGTTACTAGTTATAATGGTTCATGGGCCATCAGTATCAGTTATGGACATCTAGTGGTTATAATGGTTCAAGAACCATGGTTATGGGTTATGGACACCTATTACTTGTAAAATGGATATCTATAGGCTATTGGACATGGCTAGTAGTTACAATGGTTCAAGGGCCATCAGTATCAGTTATGGACATCTAGTGGTTATAATGATTCAAGGACCATGGTTATGGGTTATGGACACCTATTACTTGTAAAATGGATATCTATAGGCTTTTGGTCATGGCTAGTAGTTATAATGGTTCAAGGGCCATCGGTATCAGTTATGGAAATCTAGTGGTTATAATGGTTCAGGGACGATTGTTATGCGTAATGGACACCTATTACTTTTAAAATGGATATCTATAGGCTATTGGTCATGGCTAGTAGTTATAATGGTTCAAGGGCCATCGATATGAGTTATGGACATGTAGTGGTTATAATGGTTCAATGGCCTTGGTTATGGTTATGGACACCTATTACTTGTAAAATGTATATTTATAGACTATCGGTCTTGGCTAGTAGTTATAATGGTTCAAGGGCCATCAGTATCAGTTATGGACATCTAGTTCTTATAATGGTTCAAGGACAATGGTTATGGGTTATGGACACCTATTACTTGTAAAATGGATATCTGTAGGGTACTGGTCAAGGTTACTAGTTAAAATGGTTCATGGGCCATCAGTATCAGTTATGGACATCTAGTGGTTATAATGGTTCAAGAACCATGGTTATGGGTTATGGACACCTATTACTTGTAAAATGTATATCTGTAGGCTATTGGACATGGCTAGTAGTTATAATGGTTCAAGGGCCATCAGTATCAGTTATGGACATCTAGTGGTTATAATGATTCAAGGACCATGGTTATGGGTTATGGACACCTATTAATTGTAAAATGGATATCTGTAGGCTATTGGACATGGCTAGTAGTTATAATGGTTCAAGGGCCATCAGTATCAGTTATGGACATCTAGTGGTTATAATGATTCAAGGACCATGGTTATCGGTTATGGACACCTATTACTTGTAAAATGGATATCTATAGGCTATTGGTCATGGCTAGTAGTTATAATGGTTCAAGGGCCATCGATATGAGTTATGGACATGTAGTGGTTATAATGGTTCATTGGCCTTGGTTATGGGTTATGGACACCTATTACTTGTAAAATGGATATCTATAGACTACTGGTCATGGTTACTAGTTATAATGGTTCATGGGCCATCAGCATCAGTTATGGACATCTAGTGGTTATAATGGCTCAAGAACCATGGTTATGGGTTATGGACACCTATTACTTGTAAAATGTATATCTGTAGGCTATTGGACATGGCTAGTAGTTATAATGGTTCAAGGGCCATCGATATGAGTTATGGACATGTAGTGGTTATAATGGTTCAGTGGCCTTGGTTATGGGTTATGGACACCTATTAGTTGTAAAATGGATATCTGTAGGCTATTGGACATGGCTAGTAGTTATAATGGTTCAAGGGCCATCAGTATCAGTTATGGACATCTAGTGGTTATAATGATTCAAGGACCATGGTTATGGGTTATGGACACCTATTACTTGTAAAATGGATATCTATAGGCTATTGGTCATGGCTAGTAGTTATAATGGTTCAAGGGCCATCGATATGAGTTATGGACATGTAGTGGTTATAATGGTTCATTGGCCTTGGTTATGGGTTATGGACACCTATTACTTGTAAAATGGATATCTATAGGCTACTGGTCATGGTTACTAGTTATAATGGTTCATGGGCCATCAGCATCAGTTATGGACATCTAGTGGTTATAATGGCTCAAGAACCATGGTTATGGGTTATGGACACCTATTACTTGTAAAATGTATATATGTAGGCTGTTGGACATGGCTAGTAGCTATAATGGTTCAAGGGCCATCAGTATCAGTTATGGACATCTAGGGGTTATAATGATTCAAGGACCATGGTTATGGGTTATGGACGCCTATTACTTGTAAAATGGATATCTGTAGGCTATTGGACATGGCTAGTAGTTATAATGGTTCAAGGGCCATCAGTATCAGTTATGGACATCTAGTGGTTATAATGATTCAGGGACCATGGTTATGGGTTATGGACACCTATTACTTGTAAAATGGATATCTATAGGCTATTGGTCATGGCTAGTAGTTATAATGGTTCAAGGGCCATCGATATGAGTTATGGACATGTAGTGGTTATAATGGTTCACTGGCCTTGGTTGTGGGTTGTGGATACCTATTACTTGTAAAATGTATATCTATAGGCTACTGGTCATGGTTACTAGTTATAATGGTTCATGGGCCATCAGTATCAGTTATGGACATCTAGTGGTTATAATGGTTCAAGAACCATGGTTATGGGTTATGGACACCTATTACTTGTAAAATGTATATATGTAGGCTATTGGACATGGCTAGTAGGTATAATGGTTCAAGGGCCATCAGTATCAGTCATGGACATCCAGTGGTTATAATGATTCAAGGACCATGGTTATGGGTTATGGACACCTATTACTTGTAAAATGGATATCTATAGGCTATTGGTCAAGGCTAGTAGTTATAATGGCTCAAGGGCCATCAGTGTCAGTTATGGACATCTAGTGGTTATAATGGTTCGACGATGATTGTTATGGGTAATGGACACCTATTACTTGTAAAATGGTTATCTATAGGCTATTGGTCATGGCTAGTAGTTATAATGGTTCAAGGGCCATCGATATGAGTTATGGACATGTAGTGGTTATAATGGTTCACTGGCCTTGGTTATGGGTAAGGACACCTATTACTTGTAAAATGGATATCTATAGGCTACTGGTCATGGTTACTAGTTATAATGGTTCATGGGCCATCAGTATCAGTTATGGACATCTAGTGGTTATAATGGCTCAAGAACCATGGTTATGGGTTATGGACACCTATTACTTGTAAAATGTATATCTGTAGGCTATTGGACATGGCTAGTAGTTATAATGGTTCAAGGGCCATCGATATGAGTTATGGACATGTAGTGGTTATAATGGTTCAGTGGCCTTGGTTATGGGTTATGGACACCTATTAATTGTAAAATGGATATCTGTAGGCTATTGGACATGGCTAGTAGTTATAATGGTTCAAGGGCCATCAGTATCAGTTATGGACATCTAGTGGTTATAATGATTCAAGGACCATGGTTATGGGTTATGGACACCTATTACTTGTAAAATGGATATCTATAGGCTATTGGTCATGGCTAGTAGTTATAATGGTTCAAGGGCCATCGATATGAGTTATGGACATGTAGTGGTTATAATGGTTCATTGGCCTTGGTTATGGGTTATGGACACCTATTACTTGTAAAATGGATATCTATAGGCTACTGGTCATGGTTACTAGTTATAATGGTTCATGGGCCATCAGCATCAGTTTTGGACATCTAGTGGTTATAATGGCTCAAGAACCATGGTTATGGGTTATGGACACCTATTACTTGTAAAATGTATATATGTAGGCTATTGGACATGGCTAGTAGTTATAATGGTTCAAGGGCCATCAGTATCAGTTATGGACATCTAGTGGTTATAATGATTCAAGGACCATGGTTATGGGTTATGGACGCCTATTACTTGTAAAATGGATATCTGTAGGCTATTGGACATGGCTAGTAGTTATAATGGTTCAAGGGCCATCAGTATCAGTTATGGACATCTAGTGGTTATAATGGTTCAAGGACCATGGTTATGGGTTATGGACACCTATTACTTGTAAAATGCATATCTATAGGCTATTGGTCATGGTTAGTAGTTATAATGGTTCAAGGGCCATCGATATGAGTTATGGACATGTAGTGGTTATAATGGTTCACTGGCCTTGGTTGTGGGTTGTGGATACCTATTACTTGTAAAATGTATATCTATAGGCTACTGGTCATGGTTACTAGTTATAATGGTTCATGGGCCATCAGTATCAGTTATGGACATCTAGTGGTTATAATGGTTCAAGAACCATGGTTATGGGTTATGGACACCTATTACTTGTAAAATGTATATCTGTAGGCTATTGGACATGGCTAGTAGTTATAATGGTTCAAGGGCCATCAGTATCAGTCATGGACATCCAGTGGTTATAATGATTCAAGGACCATGGTTATGGGTTATGGACACCTATTACTTGTAAAAAGGATATCTATAGGCTATTGGTCAAGGCTAGTAGTTATAATGGCTCAAGGGCCATCAGTGTCAGTTATGGACATCTAGTGGTTATAATGGTTCGACGATGATTGTTATGGGTAATGGACACCTATTACTTGTAAAATGGTTATCTATAGGCTATTGGTCATGGCTAGTAGTTATAATGGTTCAAGGGCCATCGATATGAGTTATGGACATGTAGTGGTTATAATGGTTCAATGGCCTTGGTTGTGGGTTATGGATACCTATTACTTGTAAAATGTATATCTATAGGCTATTGGTCATGGCTAGTAGTTATAATGGTTCAAGGGCCATCGGTATCAGTTATGGACATCTAGTTGTTATAATGGTTCAAGGACCATGGTTATGGGTTATGGACACCTATTACTTGTAAAATGGATATCTATAGGCTATTGGTCATGGCTAGTAGTTATAATGGTTCAAGGGCCATCGATATGAGTTATGGACATGTAGTGGTTATAATGGTTCACTGGCCTTGGTTATGGGTAAGGACACCTATTACTTGTAAAATGGATATCTATAGGCTACTGGTCATGGTTACTAGTTATAATGGTTCATGGGCCATCAGTATCAGTTATGGACATCTAGTGGTTATAATGGCTCAAGAACCATGGTTATGGGTTATGGACACCTATTACTTGTAAAATGTATATCTGTAGGCTATTGGACATGGCTAGTAGTTATAATGGTTCAAGGGCCATCGATATGAGTTATGGACATGTAGTGGTTATAATGGTTCAGTGGCCTTGGTTATGGGTTATGGACACCTATTAATTGTAAAATGGATATCTGTAGGCTATTGGACATGGCTAGTAGTTATAATGGTTCAAGGGCCATCAGTATCAGTTATGGACATCTAGTGGTTATAATGATTCAAGGACCATGGTTATGGGTTATGGACACCTATTACTTGTAAAATGGATATCTATAGGCTATTGGTCATGGCTAGTAGTTATAATGGTTCAAGGGCCATCGATATGAGTTATGGACATGTAGTGGTTATAATGGTTCATTGGCCTTGGTTATGGGTTATGGACACCTATTACTTGTAAAATGGATATCTATAGGCTACTGGTCATGGTTACTAGTTATAATGGTTCATGGGCCATCAGCATCAGTTTTGGACATCTAGTGGTTATAATGGCTCAAGAACCATGGTTATGGGTTATGGACACCTATTACTTGTAAAATGTATATATGTAGGCTATTGGACATGGCTAGTAGTTATAATGGTTCAAGGGCCATCAGTATCAGTTATGGACATCTAGTGGTTATAATGATTCAAGGACCATGGTTATGGGTTATGGACGCCTATTACTTGTAAAATGGATATCTGTAGGCTATTGGACATGGCTAGTAGTTATAATGGTTCAAGGGCCATCAGTATCAGTTATGGACATCTAGTGGTTATAATGGTTCAAGGACCATGGTTATGGGTTATGGACACCTATTACTTGTAAAATGCATATCTATAGGCTATTGGTCATGGTTAGTAGTTATAATGGTTCAAGGGCCATCGATATGAGTTATGGACATGTAGTGGTTATAATGGTTCACTGGCCTTGGTTGTGGGTTGTGGATACCTATTACTTGTAAAATGTATATCTATAGGCTACTGGTCATGGTTACTAGTTATAATGGTTCATGGGCCATCAGTATCAGTTATGGACATCTAGTGGTTATAATGGTTCAAGAACCATGGTTATGGGTTATGGACACCTATTACTTGTAAAATGTATATCTGTAGGCTATTGGACATGGCTAGTAGTTATAATGGTTCAAGGGCCATCAGTATCAGTCATGGACATCCAGTGGTTATAATGATTCAAGGACCATGGTTATGGGTTATGGACACCTATTACTTGTAAAAAGGATATCTATAGGCTATTGGTCAAGGCTAGTAGTTATAATGGCTCAAGGGCCATCAGTGTCAGTTATGGACATCTAGTGGTTATAATGGTTCGACGATGATTGTTATGGGTAATGGACACCTATTACTTGTAAAATGGTTATCTATAGGCTATTGGTCATGGCTAGTAGTTATAATGGTTCAAGGGCCATCGATATGAGTTATGGACATGTAGTGGTTATAATGGTTCAATGGCCTTGGTTGTGGGTTATGGATACCTATTACTTGTAAAATGTATATCTATAGGCTATTGGTCATGGCTAGTAGTTATAATGGTTCAAGGGCCATCGGTATCAGTTATGGACATCTAGTTGTTATAATGGTTCAAGGACCATGGTTATGGGTTATGGACACCTATTACTTGTAAAATGGATATCTATAGGCTATTGGTCATGGCTAGTAGTTATAATGGTTCAAGGGCCATCGATATGAGTTATGGACATGTTGTGGTTATAATGGTTCACTGGCCTTGGTTATGGGTAAGGACACCTATTACTTGTAAAATGGATATCTATAGGCTACTGGTCATGGTTACTAGTTATAATGGTTCATGGGCCATCAGTATCAGTTATGGACATCTAGTGGTTATAATGGCTCAAGAACCATGGTTATGGGTTATGGACACCTATTACTTGTAAAATGTATATCTGTAGGCTATTGGACATGGCTAGTAGTTATAATGGTTCAAGGGCCATCGATATGAGTTATGGACATGTAGTGGTTATAATGGTTCAGTGGCCTTGGTTATGGGTTGTGGACACCTATTAATTGTAAAATGGATATCTGTAGGCTATTGGACATGGCTAGTAGTTATAATGGTTCAAGGGCCATCAGTATCAGTTATGGACATCTAGTGGTTATAATGATTCAAGGACCATGGTTATGGGTTATGGACACCTATTACTTGTAAAATGGATATCTATAGGCTATTGGTCATGGCTAGTAGTTATAATGGTTCAAGGGCCATCGATATGAGTTATGGACATGTAGTGGTTATAATGGTTCATTGGCCTTGGTTATGGGTTATGGACACCTATTACTTGTAAAATGGATATCTATAGGCTACTGGTCATGGTTACTAGTTATAATGGTTCATGGGCCATCAGCATCAGTTATGGACATCTAGTGGTTATAATGGCTCAAGAACCATGGTTATGGGTTATGGACACCTATTACTTGTAAAATGTATATATGTAGGCTATTGGACATGGCTAGTAGTTATAATGGTTCAAGGGCCATCAGTATCAGTTATGGACATCTAGTGGTTATAATGATTCAAGGACCATGGTTATGGGTTATGGACGCCTATTACTTGTAAAATGGATATCTGTAGGCTATTGGACATGGCTAGTAGTTATAATGGTTCAAGGGCCATCAGTATCAGTTATGGACATCTAGTGGTTATAATGATTCAAGGACCATGGTTATGGATTATGGACACCTATTACTTGTAAAATGGATATCTATAGGCTATTGGTCATGGCTAGTAGTTATAATGGTTCAAGGGCCATCGATATGAGTTACGGACATGTAGTGGTTATAATGGTTCACTGGCCTTGGTTGTGGTTATTTTTTTTTTTTTTTTTTTTTGGGTAAAGGTTACCCTGGCTAAAATATATTAATCACAAAAAAAGTACATAGGAATGTGGCAGAAAACCACATTAACCTCAAGCAAAGAGCTTGACACCCACAAAGACTAGCCCTAAGAAACAAATTCAAAGAACAGACAAAGAAACAAGATAAAGCCCCAATAAGACTACTAACACAAGCTACCCACTAACCAGACACAAGTTAAACATTATTACTAACTAAGTCTGGAATCTTCCAAGCAATCAAGAGATGTTTCACACGCACCGAGATTTTTTTAAACTTTAACGTACACATCTTGGCTCGGACGGTAGACACGATATCTTCATAAACCTGGTGGTAAGGTTTTGACTTCTTTTTAAAAAGCCGAGCATTTCGCTCTAACCATATATGGTAAGTCGATGCACCAAGTAATAATCTAGCAATAACACTTCTAACAGATCTGCCTCGAGAAATTTGGACAATATAGGTGACAATATCCGAGAAAACCGGGGCCAAGTTCTCCATACCCCCAAGGATCCGGACTTTGGTCCAAATTTCAGTAGAAAAAGGGCATTCAAAGAAAAGATGAGCATGTGAATCCGGAACGGATCTACATAAAGGACATCTTAATAAATCCACATCAGTATCCGGGTTGATATCCCATTGTTTCAATTTGTCTTGAGTTTTAAGGCGTTGGTGCATGATTAGCCATAGATGGAAAGCATGGCGAGGAATACAATGCGGGAACCAGATCACATTCTGCCAAACAACCTCATTATCTCTACTTCTAATAGTATCCCATGCGAGATGGACTGAAAAATGATTATGAGCACCATTTACGTCCTGCCACATAACTCCATCTCTGTTATCCGATAACTGAGGGACCGGAATTTGAGTAATCTCAGGAAAAGAGTTAAACCAGTCAACGGGCCACCTCCAACTATTATTATCAATAAGATTGGCAACTGTATCTTGTAAGGAAAGACCAGCCCGCGAAATGTCTCTCGGCGATAAGTATCTAATCAATGGACTGTTTGTGCACCACTTATCAAACCAAATAGAAGTAGACTTACCGTCTCGGATAACATGCCAAATAAAAGGACGAATCATGCATCTTAAATGGAGCAGTTTCCGCCATGTCCAGCTCACAGTTCCGATGCACGGGACATCCCAGAAACTTCTGCCTTTAAGTTTATACGCATGGATCCATTTCACCCATAAGGATTCCTTAGACGAAACAATACCCCAAATATGGTAAGTCATAAGTGCTATATTAAAATCATGAATATGCCGAATCCCTAGACCCCCCTCCTTCTTAGGTTTGCACAGAATTTCCCAGGACACTTTCGCCTTTCCATTCTTCATTTCACCTTGGCACCATAAGAAACCCCGCATTAACTGCTCAAGTTCATGAGTTATGCGAGTCGGGAGAATGAAAACTGAAGCCCAATAAATATGCATGTTTGAAAGAACCGATATGATGAGCTGTAATCTTCCAGCAAAAGAAAGAAATTTATTCTTCCAATCATTTATTCTATTCTGCATCTTCTCAATCAACACCTTACAATCTCTATAACGCAATCTAGAAGAGATAAGAGGTACTCCCAAGTATTTTACCGGAAGCACTCCTTCCTCGAAAGGCATTAAATGTAAGATTTCCTCACGGGTACCGTTTGGCACATTACAGAAAAAAGCAGTGCTTTTTGGGATACTCGGAACTAAACCCGACGCATCTTTGAATTCAGTAAGAGAATCCGTAATAATCTTAGTTGAGAGAACATTCCCACGGCAGAAAAGAAACAAGTCATCAGCAAAACAAAGGTTTATAATTTTCTGCTTGTCACAACCTTTATGGTATTTGAAATCTGGATTAGAACGGACCCGTTTCTGAATAATCAGCGTTAGAACTTCCATGACTAGAGTGAAAAGATAAGGAGACATAGGATCACCCTGTCTTAATCCTCTTTTTCCTTTAAACCACCCATGAACTTCGCCATTTATAGAAGTAGAAAAAGACGGAGAAGACACACATTCCATGATCCACATGCACATTTTCTCCGGGAAACCAAACCCGAGTAAAATATTTTGAAGGAAGGACCATTCAACGGTATCATAAGCTTTTTGGATATCAACTTTAAAAGCACATCTCGGAGGACCAGAATTCAAATGATAATTATGCATCAGCTCTTGATTAAGAAGAATATTATCAGATATGCGTCTTCCCGGTATAAAAGCTGATTGGTTTATACTTACAACATCACTAAGAGCATCAGTAATTCTATTAGTAATAATTTTACTAATACACTTGTAGAGGACATTACAGCACGAGATAGGTCTAAAATCAGTTGCCTTTAGAGGGGTAGCAATTTTTGGAATTAACGCCAAGATGGTATGATTTACCTCTTTAAGAAGCTTTCCATTATCAAAGAAATCCCGAACCGCTTTGCAAACCTCCACACCTACAATATTCCACGCCTTTTTGAAAAAATAAGAAGAGTACCCATCGGGGCCGGGCGACTTATCATTTCCAATAGCAAACATAGCAGATTTTATTTCTAGATCAGTAACATCCCTAATCATAAAATCAGCCTTTATGGGGTCAATGGTGGACGTAAACAAATCAGCATTATCTAGAGGAGTAATATTTCCCGCCACGCCAAGAAAATTCTGAAAATGGTTTACAAAAACTGGCGGAACATTACTTCCCTCATGCAAATCATTACCGTCAAAAATTGCATCTATTCTGTTTCTGTGGCATTTGCTTTTTACCACATTATGAAAATAAGCCGAGTTTGAGTCCCCAACCCTAAGCCACTCCACCTTGGCCTTTTGCTTTAGGAATTTCTCCTCATCCAAAACAGCCGTTCTAAAAGCCATAAGATACTGAGCTTCTTCATCTCTTAATTGCTGACAATGTGGGTCTTTATCTATCGCAGATTGGACCTCATCCAACTCAGCCCGTAAAAAATTCACTTTATTGTGCAAATTCCCTTGGTCTTTCAGTAACTTACGAAGCAGCGGCTTCATAGCTTTTAACCGCTTGACTACCCGGTACATGGGACATCCCGACATATTTGTGGACCATATCGAGTCTACAATCTTTAAGAAACCCTCCTTTTCCGCAAGGAAATTAGCAAACTTGAACGGTTTAGGAGTGAATTTAAGAATATCCGGAATTCGCAGCACACATGGAGTATGGTCAGATATACGGTAAGGATGGAAAATACCCACAGAATTCGGGAACAAATCAATAAAACTCTGATTTCCCATGATACGATCAATCTTTTTAAGAATACCATTTGAACCTTTAGGCTTTTGGTTCCAAGTAAAATGCAGACCGGTGCTATTAATATCCATAATCCCCATATTTTGCACACTTTCCTGGAACTCACGCATAGCAATATTTGGTTGATATCCTCCGCAAGAATGATCATTTAGATTGAGGGAAACATTAAAATCCCCTAAAATTGCCCACGGCTTGTTCGCCATCAGCTTGCTATGGTTAACCAGATTTTGCCAAAGTGGTCTACGATCAATGTAGTAATTGGCAGCATACACAAACGAACAAAAGAAAGACTTCCGGTCAGATTTGTTAATAACTTGAACATGAATCACCTGGCTCGTTTGGAATAAAACCATAACATCAAGATGGATACCTATTACTTGTAAAATGTATATCTATAGGCTACTGGTCATGGTTACTAGTTATAATGGTTCATGGGCCATCAGTATCAGTTATGGACATCTAGTGGTTATAATGGTTCAAGAACCATGGTTATGGGTTATGGACACCTATTACTTGTAAAATGTATATCTGTAGGCTATTGGACATGGCTAGTAGTTATAATGGTTCAAGGGCCATCAGTATCAGTTATGGACATCTAGTGGTTATAATGATTCAAGGACCATGGTTATGGGTTATGGACACCTATTACTTGTAAAATGGATATCTATAGGCTATTGGTCAAGGCTAGTAGTTATAATGGCTCAAGGGCCATCAGTGTCAGTTATGGACATCTAGTGGTTATAATGGTTCGACGATGATTGTTATGGGTAATGGACACCTATTACTTGTAACACGGATATCTATAGACTATTGGTCATGGCTAGTAGTTATAATGGTTCAGGGGCCATCGATATGAGTTATGGACATGTAGTGGTTATAATGGTTCACTGGCCTTGGTTATGGGTTATGGACACCTATTACTTGTAAAATGGATATCTGTAGGGTACTGGTCAAGGTTACTAGTTAAAATGGTTCATGGGCCATCAGTATCAGTTATGGACATCTAGTGGTTATAATGGTTCAAGAACCATGGTTATGGGTTATGGACACCTATTACTTGTAAAATGTATATTTGTAGGCTATTGGACATGGCTAGTAGTTATAATGGTTCAAGGGCCATCAGTATCAGTCATGGACATCTAGTGGATATAATGATTCAAGGACCATGGTTATGGGTTATGGACACCTATTACTTGTAAAATGGATATCTATAGGCTATTGGTCAAGGCTAGTAGTTATAATGGCTCAAGGGCCATCAGTGTCAGTTATGGACATCTAGTGGTTATAATGGTTCGACGATGATTGTTATGGGTAATGGACACCTATTACTTGTAAAATGGTTATCTATAGGCTATTGGTCATGGCTAGTAGTTATAATGGTTCAAGGGCCATCGATATGAGTAATGGACATGTAGTGGTTATAATGGTTCATTGGCCTTGGTTATGGGTTATGGACACCTATTACTTGTAAAATGGATATTTATAGGCTAGTAGTTATAATGGCTAGTAGTTATAATGGTTCAAGGGCCATCGATATGAGTTATGGACATGTAGTGGTTATAATGGTTCACTGGCCTTGGTTATGGGTAAGGACACCTATTACTTGTAAAATGGATATCTATAGGCTATTGGACATGGCTAGTAGTTATAATGGTTCAAGGGCCATCGGTATCAGTTATGGACATCTAGTGGTTATAATGGTTCAAGGACCATGGTTATGGGTTATGGAAACCTATTACTTGTAAAATGGATATCTATAGGCTATTGGTCATGTCTAGTAGTTATAATGGTTCAAGGGCCATCGGTATCAGTTATGGAAATCTATTGGTTATAATGGTTCAGGGACGATTGTTATGCGTAATGGACACCTATTACTTTTAAAATGGATATCTATAGGCTATTGGTCATGGCTAGTAGTTATAATGGTTCAAGGGCCATCGATATGAGTTATGGACATGTAGTGGTTATAATGGTTCAATGGCCTTGGTTATGGTTATGGACACCTATTACTTGTAAAATGTATATTTATAGGCTATCGGTCTTGGCTAGTAGTTATAATGGTTCAAGGGCCATCAGTATCAGTTATGGACATCTAGTTCTTATAATGGTTTAAGGACAATGGTTATGGGTTATGGACACCTATTACTTGTAAAATGGATATCTATACACTATTGGTCATGGCTAGTAGTTATAATGGTTCTGGGGCCATCGACATGAGTTATGGACATGTAGTGGTTATAATGGTTCATTGGCCTTGGTTATGGGTTATGGACACCTATTACTTGTAAAATGGATATCTATAGGCTATTGGTCATGGCTAGTAGTTATAATGGTTCAAGGGCCATCGGTATCAGTTATGGACATCTAGTTGTTATAATGGTTCAAGGACCATGGTTATGGGTTATGGACACCTATTACTTGTAAAATGGATATCTATAGGCTATTGGTCATGGCTAGTAGTTATAATGGTTCAAGGGCCATCGATATGAGTTATGGACATGTAGTGGTTATAATGGTTCACTGGCCTTGGTTATGGGTAAGGACACCTATTACTTGTAAAATGGATATCTATAGGCTACTGGTCATGGTTACTAGTTATAATGGTTCATGGGCCATCAGCATCAGTTATGGACATCTAGTGGTTATAATGGCTCAAGAACCATGGTTATGGGTTATGGACACCTATTACTTGTAAAATAGATATCTATAGGCTATTGGTCAAGGCTAGTAGTTATAATGGTTCAAGGGCCATCGATATGAGTTATGGACATGTAGTGGTTATAGTGGTTCAATGGCCTTGGTTGTGGGTTATGGATACCTATTACTTGTAAAATGTATATCTATAGGCTATTGGTCATGTCTAGTAGTTATAATGGTTCAAGGGCCATCGGTATCAGTTATGGACATCTAGTTGTTATAATGGTTCAAGGACCATGGTTATGGGTTATGGACACCTATTACTTGTAAAATGGATATCTATAGGCTAGTAGTTATAATGGCTAGTAGTTATAATGGTTCAAGGGCCATCGATATGAGTTATGGACATGTAGTGGTTATAATGGTTCAATGGCCTTGGTTGTGGGTTATGGATACCTATTACTTGTAAAATGTATATCTATAGGCTATTGGTCATGGCTAGTAGTTATAATGGTTCAAGGGCCATCGGTATCAGTTATGGACATCTAGTTGTTATAATGGTTCAAGGACCATGGCTATGGGTTATGGACACCTATTACTTGTAAAATGGATATCTATAGGCTATTGGTCATGGCTAGTAGTTATAATGGTTCAAGGGCCATCGATATGAGTTATGGACATGTAGTGGTTATAATGGTTCACTGGCCTTGGTTATGGGTAAGGATACCTATTACTTGTAAAATGGATATCTATAGGCTACTGGTCATGGTTACTAGTTATAATGGTTCATGGGCCATCAGTATCAGTTATGGACATCTAGTGGTTATAATGGTTCAAGAACCATGGTTATGGGTTATGGACACCTATTACTTGTAAAATGGATATCTATAGGCTATTGGACATGGCTAGTAGTTATAATGGTTCAAGGGCCATCAGTATCAGTTATGGACATCTAGTGGTTATAATGATTCAAGGACCATGGTTATTGGTTATGGACACCTATTACTTGTAAAATGGATATCTATAGGCTAGTAGTTATAATGGCTAGTAGTTATAATGGTTCAAGGGCCATCGATATGAGTTATGGACATGTAGTTGTTATAATGGTTCAATGGCCTTGGTTGTGGGTTATGGATACCTATTACTTGTAAAATGTATATCTATAGGCTATTGGTCATGGCTAGTAGTTATAATGGTTCAAGGGCCATCGGTATCAGTTATGGACATCTAGTTGTTATAATGGTTCAAGGACCATGGCTATGGGTTATGGACACCTATTACTTGTAAAATGGATATCTATAGGCTATTGGTCATGGCTAGTAGTTATAATGGTTCAAGGGCCATCGATATGAGTTATGGACATGTAGTGGTTATAATGGTTCACTGGCCTTGGTTATGGGTAAGGATACCTATTACTTGTAAAATGGATATCTATAGGCTACAGGTCATGGTTACTAGTTATAATGGTTCATGGGCCCTCAGTATCAGTTATGGACATCTAGTGGTTATAATGGTTCAAGAACCATGGTTATGGGTTATGGACACCTATTACTTGTAAAATGGATATCTATAGGCTATTGGACATGGCTAGTAGTTATAATGGTTCAAGGGCCATCAGTATCAGTTATGGACATCTAGTGGTTATAATGATTCAAGGACCATGGTTATTGGTTATGGACACCTATTACTTGTAAAATGGATATCTATAGGCTATTGGTCATGGCTAGTAGTTATAATGGTTCAAGGGCCATCGGTATCAGTTATGGAAATCTAGTGGTTATAATGGTTCAGGGACGATTGTTATGCGTAATGGACACCTATTACTTTTAAAATGGATATCTATAGGCTATTGGTCATGGCTAGTAGTTATAATGGTTCAAGGGCCATCGATATGAGTTATGGACATGTAGTGGTTATTGATGAGGTTAGTAGGGATTAACTATGTATATATAGGCTAATTCCCCAAAACCTAAATAATGATGGGCTCTTAGTCACAATTGGATCCGCTACTAATGGCCCAGTTCGGATCCGCCAAAACCATGACCGCCTACCGCCTGTCAAAGTCTACCGCATGTCAAAGTCATACCGGTCAGGTCATCACCGCCTGTCAAAGTCATGACCGCCTGTCCGGTCAGGTGATCACCGCCTGTCAGGATGATCAGAAGCACGTGTCTTATTGGCTGACGCCCGTCATAATGGCGCTTCATGACACTTTACTGCAGACGTTACACGATCATTGATATCGTCATAATGGCTCTCCATGACTACTTTATTGCAGTCATGATGGGCCAACGTTCCACATACCTGGCCATATAAATACATGGCCTAATTCATTGTTCGTCATACACTAAAACAGATCAAGAAAGCCTAAAACACAGAGATAACATACTCTCACTTTCACCTTCGCACTCAACCTCGATCACCCTAGGTTCGCCAAGAGCTTGTTGGGTTTGCACTGTGATCATCACAGGAGATCCAAGGTTGACGTCGCCTGGTCTTTGTGTTTGACAATCGTTGCTCGAACATTGGCTCCATCCGTGGGACACGTTTTTAAACGGCGTTTCACTTTTCCAAACTTTTCTCCTCAATAATCAAACCGTTCCTATGGCGGATACACAACCATCGTTGGTCACTTCTTCATCGCCATTAATAACCACTACCGTGATTACCACTATACCCGAGGCGGTGATAACCTCGCCTAGTCGTATCATGGAGCCATACGTCGATTCTGAGTGGACAGTGTCGGATGTCAGGACGACACGAGGGTATCCCTCTTTAACAAGTCCACTTTTCTCCACAAGGCTCGTTGGATCAAGTTCGTTTACCTCACCACAGCCAGTGACGCCCATCCCTTCAGTTCAGCCTCTTTTGTCCCACGGGACAAGCTCTCAAGAGGATGGCACGGATCCGGTCAGACAGCCTGTTTCCAACTTTCCGCAGGCCGCTACGCCAGGGGTTCGGGAGGATCCAATTGTGGAGTTACTCCGCAGGTTGACTCAGAGTACTCAGCCGCCACCACCTCCCCCACCACCTACTTCATCGGACCTGTTCTCTCAGTTGGTGGCGGCGTTGCGCCCAGCACCGCAGCCAACGGTTGTTCAACCCGTAGATCCGTTGTCACAATTATTGGAACAGTTAAGACAACCACCCATTCACACCCCACCACCACAGGACACGTCTAATGACATGTTGCGCGTGTTGCAAGCACTCGTGGCCGCAGCCACCCCACCCCGAGCAGCCACTATGCCTTTGTCGGTAGTTAGTTCGAAGTTCTGTGACTGGGTGGCCCGATTCCCACTCCCTGATAAACAAAAAGTTCCGTCCATCGTAGGTACTTACGACGGTACACGAGATCCTGATGACCACCTTGCTCTTTTTGAACAGGCCATTATGACAGAGAAATGGCTCGACCCAGTCGCTTGTCACATGTTCCCTGGCACGTTGCAGGGTTTCGCTCGTGATTGGTTTGCTGACTTACCAGAGAGGAGTATTCAAGACTTTGCAGATCTCAAGGCTAAATTTGTGACTCACTTTATCCAGCAAAAGAAGCAGCAGCGAACTCATATAGAAGCACATTTGCTGCGACAAAGGGAAGGCGAGGGGTTACGCGACTTCATTCAGCGTTACACGCAGGAGTGCCAGAAAATTGTCGCCTTACCCGAAAGCCAACAAATTTCGGGTTTTACCCTCTCCTTGCTTCCAGGCCAACTGCAAGAAAAGTTAATCAAGAGAACTCCAATTACTTTCAAAGAAGCCACGGACAGGGCATATGACTATCTAAGGTCAAAAGAAACTGTCTCCCTGACAAGAGAGGTAGGCGGCAAGTCATGGACTGACACGTCAGATCGCAGGCATGATGCTCTAACTGGTGATCATCAACGAGATGAAAGGAGCAACCGGAGGTTTGGCCCATACGATAAACATCCGTCTGAGCGTGCTCTTAGCAAAACACCAAAAGAAATCTTGATAACAGAGCAGGTGTGCGCTACCTTCACACCTCCACCCCAGATGGAGCATAGGTCGGGTACGAAAAACATGAATAAATACTGTGATTTTCATGAAGATCATGGACACGACACGAATGCCTGTAGAGAGCTAAAAAGGGAAATCAGGCGGGCTTTGGAAGAAGGCAAACTAGAACACCTTGTCCCTGGCGCTAGGCAGCAAGCAAATAAACCTCCACTTAAGAAGAGTTATGCCTGGCAAAAGAAGGGGGAAGACACAGAACATCCCGGACCACCTGATGGTCATATCCTCATGATACATGAGGGATCCAATATTAACTGACCTATCAAGGTACGATAGTCTTTACTGTCATTTCTTCCTTTATGTTTTCAATACATGTTTCCAAGCACATGGCATGTCATGGTCATGCATGCAACTGGCGATAATAACATTTGGTCTGATCTTGTATCCCAATATTATCTCACAATATCATTTTTTCTATGGTTTTTGCATAACCAAATAAATATTGAAGTAAGGATTCAATACAAAAGGCATAAGGCCACAATAGACATCTCAGTCTAAAGCCAAACATGCACTTTCATTACGTACAATGTTACAACTTGAACACGCATGCGCATGTACACCACTAAGAACATAGTTCAATACAACATGTATGAAGCCAATAAAAAGACAACCTTGTCTTTCCAAATAACATACAATCATACTCGTCTTTTAATCTACTTGATAAAAGATAAGCACTTCTCACTGGGAAGCGACAATCCTCGCGAGTAAACAAAGTAAAGGTTAACCAACAAAAGTGCCATTGGCACAGTGTCACAGGCACAATATGAAGCATACATCAGAGATACCCAAATCTACCCAGGTCATTGGCATACAAAGGCATCATGGGCTCTCAAGAAAGTGTCATACGAATAACCAAATATACACACTGTCATGCACACCCAAGACGGTGTCATGGACACAACATCCATAATAAAAAGATAAAAACAAATATGTGTTATTGGCTTGATCATCCAATAAAACATTATTTTTCAAAGCAAAGCAATGGAGCGAGCAACTCAGCTAAAACCTACAGCAAACAACATACAATTACAGTTAGGGGATGAGTTAACGATTTAAAGCATATACAACAGTACGCCGGTCAGGGCCAGCCGCGGTTCAATTTAGCCAGCCGACTAGTTTTGGCTTGCGATATACGTGTCGAATACCCAAGACCGCCGGTCAAACCACACCCAAAACCGCCGGTCCAACACACCCAAAACCGTCGGCCCGAACATAACCCTAAACCGGCGTTAAACTCTAACCCTAAATCAAATCCCCGGTAGAAAATCCCGATACCGCCGGCTGAACACCCGACACCGCCTGTCCCCCAACCCGGTAAACACCCTAGAACCGCCGGCCCTCCCCCCCTTTCGTAAAACCTTAAGACCGCCGGTCACGAACCATGAAACCGCCGGTCGGACCCTAAAACAGCCCGGCAGACCTAAAACCCTAATACCGGAATGTGAGAACCGCCGGTCCACCTAAAGCCGAACATTAACGAAGTCACGATGCCTACGACCGCCGGTCCCGAACTGCCTCGGTCACGAACGATCCTGTCTGACCGACGATTACCGGCGACCGCCGGTCTTTGCTCATTGATCGACTAGCATGGCCTTCGACTGCCGGTCCCTAAGACCTAAGCCGCATAATCTAAACCGTAAACCACCGGTTTTCTGTTTACCGCCGGTCTAGTCAACCTCCATCTTGCCTACGTCTAAACGATTTTGGGACTGTAACAGCCGGTGTCGTCGTATAAAGTCGAATTATCGACCGCCGGTCTCCGAATGCTTATCGACCGCCGGTCAGACTTGCGGTGTCGATGGACGCTAGTCCCGCCGGTCTGCCTTGGGCAACCGGTACGATCGAATAAAAAAAAAGAAAAACTGGAAGAGACTTACTCGATAGTTACGACTTGCAAATCGATTTTTTTGGCAAATCCTAACTCGGGGGCATGATGAGGTTAGTAGGGATTAACTATGTATATATAGGCTAATTCCCCAAAACCTAAATAATGATGGGCTCTTAGTCACAATTGGATCCGCTACTAATGGCCCAGTTCGGATCCGCCAAAACCATGACCGCCTACCGCCTGTCAAAGTCTACCGCATGTCAAAGTCATACCGGTCAGGTCATCACCGCCTGTCAAAGTCATGACCGCCTGTCCGGTCAGGTGATCACCGCCTGTCAGGATGATCAGAAGCACGTGTCTTATTGGCTGACGCCCGTCATAATGGCGCTTCATGACACTTTACTGCAGACGTTACACGATCATTGATATCGTCATAATGGCTCTCCATGACTACTTTATTGCAGTCATGATGGGCCAACGTTCCACATACCTGGCCATATAAATACATGGCCTAATTCATTGTTCGTCATACACTAAAACAGATCAAGAAAGCCTAAAACACAGAGATAACATACTCTCACTTTCACCTTCGCACTCAACCTCGATCACCCTAGGTTCGCCAAGAGCTTGTTGGGTTTGCACTGTGATCATCACAGGAGATCCAAGGTTGACGTCGCCTGGTCTTTGTGTTTGACAATCGTTGCTCGAACAGTTATAATGGTTCAATGGCCTTGGTTATGGTTATGGACACCTATTACTTGTAAAATGTATATTTACAGGCTATCGGTCTTGGCTAGTAGTTATAATGGTTCAAGGGCCATCAGTATCAGTTATGGACATCTAGTTCTTATAATGGTTCAAGGACAATGGTTATGGGTTATGGACACCTATTACTTGTAAAATGGATATCTATAGACTATTGGTCATGGCTAGTAGTTATAATGGTTCAGGGGCCATCGATATAAGTTATGGACACTGGCCTTGGTTATGGGTTATGGACACCTATTACTTGTAAAATGGATATCTGTAGGGTACTGGTCAAGGTTACTAGTTAAAATGGTTCATGGGCCATCAGTATCAGTTATGGACATCTAGTGGTTATAATGGCTCAAGAACCATGGTTATGGGTTATGGACACCTATTACTTGTAAAATGTATATATGTAGGCTATTGGACATGGCTAGTAGTTATAATGGTTCAAGGGCCATCAGTATCAGTTATGGACATCTAGTGGTTATAATGATTCAAGGACCATGGTTATGGGTTATGGACGCCTATTACTTGTAAAATGGATATCTGTAGGCTATTGGACATGGCTAGTAGTTATAATGGTTCAAGGGCCATCAGTATCAGTTATGGACATCTAGTGGTTATAATGATTCACGGACCATGGTTATGGGTTATGGACACCTATTACTTGTAAAATGGATATCTATAGGCTATTGGTCATGGCTAGTAGTTATAATGGTTCAAGGGCCATCGATATGAGTTATGGACATGTAGTGGTTATAATGGTTCACTGGCCTTGGTTGTGGGTTATGGATACCTATTTCTTGTAAAACGTATATCTATAGGCTATTGGTCATGGCTAGTAGTTATAATGGTCCAAGGGCCATCGGTATCAGTTATGCACATCTAGTTGTTATAATGGTTCAAGGACCATGGTTATGGGTTATGGACACCTATTACTTGTAAAATGGATATCTATAGGCTATTGGTCATGGCTAGTAGTTATAATGGTTCAAGGGCCATCGATATGAGTTATGGACATGTAGTGGTTATAATGGTTCATTGGCCTTGGTTATGGGTTATGGACACCTATTACTTGTAAAATGGATATCTATAGGCTACTGGTCATGGTTACTAGTTATAATGGTTCATGGGCCAGCAGCATCAGTTATGGACATCTAGTGGTTATAATGGCTCAAGAACCATGGTTATGGGTTATGGACACCTATTACTTGTAAAATGTATATATGTAGGCTATTGGACATGGCTAGTAGTTATAATGGTTCAAGGGCTATCAGTATCAGTTATGGACATCTAGTGGTTATAATGATTCAAGGACCATGGTTATGGGTTATGGACGCCTATTACTTGTAAAATGGATATCTGTAGGCTATTGGACATGGCTAGTAGTTATAATGGTTCAAGGGCCATCAGTATCAGTTATGGACATCTAGTGGTTAAAATGATTCAAGGACCATGGTTATGGGTTATGGACACCTATTACTTGTAAAATGGATATCTATAGGCTATTGGTCATGGCTAGTAGTTATAATGGTTCAAGGGCCATCGATATGAGTTATGGACATGTAGTGGTTATAATGGTTCACTGGCCTTGGTTGTGGGTTATGGATACCTATTACTTGTAAAATGTATATCTATAGGCTATTGGTCATGGCTAGTAGTTATAATGGTTCAAGGGCCATCGGTATCAGTTATGGACATCTAGTTGTTATAATGGTTCAAGGACCATGGTTATGGGTTATGGACACCTATTACTTGTAAAATGGATATCTATAGGCTATTGGTCATGGCTAGTAGTTATAATGGTTCAAGGGCCATCGATATGAGTTATGGACATGTAGTGGTTATAATGGTTCACTGGCCTTGGTTATGGGTTAAGGACACCTATTACTTGTAAAATGGATATCTATAGGCTACTGGTCATGGTTACTAGTTATAATGGTTCATGGGCCATCAGTATCAGTTATGGACATCTAGTGGTTATAATGGTTCAAGAACCATGGTTATGGGTTATGGACACCTATTACTTGTAAAATGGATATCTGTAGGCTATTGGACATGGCTAGTAGTTATAATGGTTCAAGGGCCATCAGTATCAGTTATGGACATCTAGTGGTTATAATGATTCAAGGACCATGGTTATGGGTTATGGACACCTATTACTTGTAAAATGGATATCTATAGGCCATTGGTCATGGCTAGTAGTTATAATGGTTCAAGGGCCATCGGTATCAGTTATGGAAATCTAGTGGTTATAATGGTTCAGGGACGATTGTTATGCATAATGGACACCTATTACTTTTAAAATGGATATCTATAGGCTATTGGTCATGGCTAGTAGTTATAATGGTTCAAGGGCCATCGATATGAGTTATGGACATGTAGTGGTTATAATGGTTCACTGGCCTTGGTTGTGGGTTATGGATACCTATTACTTGTAAAACGTATATCTATAGGCTATTGGTCATGGCTAGTAGTTATAATGGTCCAAGGGCCATCGGTATCAGTTATGCACATCTAGTTGTTATAATGGTTCAAGGACCATGGTTATGGGTTATGGACACCTATTAATTGTAAAATGGATATCTGTAGGCTATTGGACATGGCTAGTAGTTATAATGGTTCAAGGGCCATCAGTATCAGTTATGGACATCTAGTGGTTATAATGATTCAAGGACCATGGTTATGGGTTATGGACACCTATTACTTGTAAAATGGATATCTATAGGCTATTGGACATGGCTAGTAGTTATAATGGTTCAAGGGCCATCGATATGAGTTATGGACATGTAGTGGTTATAATGGTTCACTGGCCTTGGTTGTGGGTTATGGATACCTATTACTTGTAAAATGTATATCTATAGGCTACTGGTCATGGTTACTAGTTATAATGGTTCATGGGCCATCAGCATCAGTTATGGACATCTAGTGGTTATAATGGCTCAAGAACCATGGTTATGGGTTATGGACACCTATTACTTGTAAAATGTATATCTGTAGGCTATTGGACATGGCTAGTAGTTATAATGGTTCAAGGGCCATCAGTATCAGTTATGGACATCTAGTGGTTATAATGATTCAAGGACCATGGTTATGGGTTATGGACGCCTATTACTTGTAAAATGGATATCTGTAGGCTATTGGACATGGCTAGTAGTTATAATGGTTCAAGGGCCATCAGTATCAGTTATGGACATCTAGTGGTTATAATGATTCAAGGACCATGGTTATGGGTTATGGACACCTATTACTTGTAAAATGGATATCTATAGGCTATTGGTCATGGCTAGTAGTTATAATGGTTCAAGGGCCATCGATATGAGTTATGGACATGTAGTGGTTATAATGGTTCAATGGCCTTGGTTATGGACATGTAGTGGTTATAGTGGTTCACTGGCCTTGGTTGTGGGTTATGGATACCTATTACTTGTAAAATGTATATCTATAGGCTATTGGTCATGGCTAGTAGTTATAATGGTTCAAGGGCCATCGGTATCAGTTATGGACATCTAGTTGTTATAATGGTTCAAGGACCGTGGTTATGGGTTATGGACACCTATTACTTGTAAAATGGATATCTATAGGCTATTGGTCGTGGCTAGTAGTTATAATGGTTCAAGGGCCATCAGTATCAGTTATGGACATCTAGTGGTCATAATGGTTCAAGAACCATGGTTATGGATTATGGACACCTATTACTTGTAAATTGGATATCTAGAAGCTATTGGTCATGGCTAGTAGTTATAATGGTTGAAGGGCCATCAGTATCAGTTATGGACATCTAGTGGTTATAATGGTTCAAGAACCATAGTTATGGGTTATGGATACCTAATACTTGTGAAATGGATATCTGTAGGCTATTGGACATGGCCAGTAGTTATAATGGTTCATGGGCCATCAGTATCAGTTATGGACGTCTGGTGGTTATAATGATTCAAGGACCATGGTTATGGGTTATGGACACCTATTAATTGTAAAATGGATATCTGTAGGCTATTGGACATGGCTAGTAGTTATAATGGTTCAAGGGCCATCAGTATCAGTTATGGACATCTAGTGGTTATAATGATTCAAGGACCATGGTTATGGGTTATGGACACCTATTACTTGTAAAATGGATATCTATAGGCTATTGGTCATGGCTAGTAGTTATAATGGTTCAAGGGCCATCGATATGAGTTATGGACATGTAGTGGTTATAATGGTTCATTGGCCTTGGTTATGGGTTATGGACACCTATTACTTGTAAAATGGATATCTATAGGCTACTGGTCATGGTTACTAGTTATAATGGTTCATGGGCCATCAGCATCAGTTATGGACATCTAGTGGTTATAATGGCTCAAGAACCATGGTTATGGGTTATGGACACCTATTACTTGTAAAATGTATATATGTAGGCTATTGGACATGGCTAGTAGTTATAATGGTTCAAGGGCCATCAGTATCAGTTATGGACATCTAGTGGTTATAATGATTCAAGGACCATGGTTATGGGTTATGGACGCCTATTACTTGTAAAATGGATATCTGTAGGCTATTGGACATGGCTAGTAGTTATAATGGTTCAAGGGCCATCAGTATCAGTTATGGACATCTAGTGGTTATAATGATTCAAGGACCATGGTTATGGGTTATGGACACCTATTACTTGTAAAAAGGATATCTATAGGCTATTGGTCATGGCTAGTAGTTATAATGGTTCAAGGGCCATCGATATGAGTTATGGACATGTAGTGGTTATAATGGTTCACTGGCCTTGGTTGTGGGTTATGGATACCTATTACTTGTAAAACGTATATCTATAGGCTATTGGTCATGGCTAGTAGTTATAATGGTCCAAGGGCCATCGGTATCAGTTATGCACATCTAGTTGTTATAATGGTTCAAGGACCATGGTTATGGGTTATGGACACCTATTACTTGTAAAATGGATATCTATAGGCTATTGGTCATGGCTAGTAGTTATAATGGTTCAAGGGCCATCGATATGAGTTATGGACATGTAGTGGTTATAATGGTTCACTGGCCTTGGTTATGGGTTAAGGACACCTATTACTTGTAAAATGGATATCTATAGGCTACTGGTCATGGTTACTAGTTATAATGGTTCATGGGCCATCAGTATCAGTTATGGACATCTAGTGGTTATAATGGTTCAAGAACCATGGTTATGGGTTATGGACACCTATTACTTGTAAAATGGATATCTGTAGGCTATTGGACATGGCTAGTAGTTATAATGGTTCAAGGGCCATCAGTATCAGTTATGGACATCTAGTGGTTATAATGATTCAAGGACCATGGTTATGGGTTATGGACACCTATTACTTGTAAAATGGATATCTATAGGCTATTGGTCATGCTAGTAGTTATAATGGTTCAAGGGCCATCGGTATTAGTTATGGAAATCTAGTGGTTATAATGGTTCAGGGACGATTGTTATGCATAATGGACACCTATTACTTTTAAAATGGATATCTTTAGGCTATTGGTCATGGCTAGTAGTTATAATGGTTCAAAGGCCATCGATATGAGTTATGGACATGTAGTGGTTATAATGGTTCAATGGCCTTGGTTATAGGTTATGGACACCTATTAATTGTAAAATGGATATCTGTAGGCTATTGGACATGGCTAGTAGTTATAATGGTTCAAGGGCCATCAGTATCAGTTATGGACATCTAGTGGTTATAATGATTCAAGGACCATGGTTATGGGTTATGGACACCTATTACTTGTAAAATGGATATCTATAGGCTATTGGTCATGGCTAGTAGTTATAATGGTTCAAGGGCCATCGATATGAGTTATGGACATGTAGTGGTTATAATGGTTCATTGGCCTTGGTTATGGGTTATGGACACCTATTACTTGTAAAATGGATATCTATAGGCTACTGGTCATGGTTACTAGTTATAATGGTTCATGGGCCAGCAGCATCAGTTATGGACATCTAGTGGTTATAATGGCTCAAGAACCATGGTTATGGGTTATGGACACCTATTACTTGTAAAATGTATATATGTAGGCTATTGGACATGGCTAGTAGTTATAATGGTTCAAGGGCTATCAGTATCAGTTATGGACATCTAGTGGTTATAATGATTCAAGGACCATGGTTATGGGTTATGGACGCCTATTACTTGTAAAATGGATATCTGTAGGCTATTGGACATGGCTAGTAGTTATAATGGTTCAAGGGCCATCAGTATCAGTTATGGACATCTAGTGGTTAAAATGATTCAAGGACCATGGTTATGGGTTATGGACACCTATTACTTGTAAAATGGATATCTATAGGCTATTGGTCATGGCTAGTAGTTATAATGGTTCAAGGGCCATCGATATGAGTTATGGACATGTAGTGGTTATAATGGTTCACTGGCCTTGGTTGTGGGTTATGGATACCTATTACTTGTAAAATGTATATCTATAGGCTATTGGTCATGGCTAGTAGTTATAATGGTTCAAGGGCCATCGGTATCAGTTATGGACATCTAGTTGTTATAATGGTTCAAGGACCATGGTTATGGGTTATGGACACCTATTACTTGTAAAATGGATATCTATAGGCTATTGGTCATGGCTAGTAGTTATAATGGTTCAAGGGCCATCGATATGAGTTATGGACATGTAGTGGTTATAATGGTTCACTGGCCTTGGTTATGGGTTAAGGACACCTATTACTTGTAAAATGGATATCTATAGGCTACTGGTCATGGTTACTAGTTATAATGGTTCATGGGCCATCAGTATCAGTTATGGACATCTAGTGGTTATAATGGTTCAAGAACCATGGTTATGGGTTATGGACACCTATTACTTGTAAAATGGATATCTGTAGGCTATTGGACATGGCTAGTAGTTATAATGGTTCAAGGGCCATCAGTATCAGTTATGGACATCTAGTGGTTATAATGATTCAAGGACCATGGTTATGGGTTATGGACACCTATTACTTGTAAAATGGATATCTATAGGCCATTGGTCATGGCTAGTAGTTATAATGGTTCAAGGGCCATCGGTATCAGTTATGGAAATCTAGTGGTTATAATGGTTCAGGGACGATTGTTATGCATAATGGACACCTATTACTTTTAAAATGGATATCTATAGGCTATTGGTCATGGCTAGTAGTTATAATGGTTCAAGGGCCATCGATATGAGTTATGGACATGTAGTGGTTATAATGGTTCACTGGCCTTGGTTGTGGGTTATGGATACCTATTACTTGTAAAACGTATATCTATAGGCTATTGGTCATGGCTAGTAGTTATAATGGTCCAAGGGCCATCGGTATCAGTTATGCACATCTAGTTGTTATAATGGTTCAAGGACCATGGTTATGGGTTATGGACACCTATTAATTGTAAAATGGATATCTGTAGGCTATTGGACATGGCTAGTAGTTATAATGGTTCAAGGGCCATCAGTATCAGTTATGGACATCTAGTGGTTATAATGATTCAAGGACCATGGTTATGGGTTATGGACACCTATTACTTGTAAAATGGATATCTATAGGCTATTGGACATGGCTAGTAGTTATAATGGTTCAAGGGCCATCGATATGAGTTATGGACATGTAGTGGTTATAATGGTTCACTGGCCTTGGTTGTGGGTTATGGATACCTATTACTTGTAAAATGTATATCTATAGGCTACTGGTCATGGTTACTAGTTATAATGGTTCATGGGCCATCAGCATCAGTTATGGACATCTAGTGGTTATAATGGCTCAAGAACCATGGTTATGGGTTATGGACACCTATTACTTGTAAAATGTATATCTGTAGGCTATTGGACATGGCTAGTAGTTATAATGGTTCAAGGGCCATCAGTATCAGTTATGGACATCTAGTGGTTATAATGATTCAAGGACCATGGTTATGGGTTATGGACGCCTATTACTTGTAAAATGGATATCTGTAGGCTATTGGACATGGCTAGTAGTTATAATGGTTCAAGGGCCATCAGTATCAGTTATGGACATCTAGTGGTTATAATGATTCAAGGACCATGGTTATGGGTTATGGACACCTATTACTTGTAAAATGGATATCTATAGGCTATTGGACATGGCTAGTAGTTATAATGGTTCAAGGGCCATCAGTATCAGTTATGGACATCTAGTGGTTATAATGATTCAAGGACCATGGTTATGGGTTATGGACGCCTATTACTTGTAAAATGGATATCTGTAGGCTATTGGACATGGCTAGTAGTTATAATGGTTCAAGGGCCATCAGTATCAGTTATGGACATCTAGTGGTTATAATGATTCAAGGACCATGGTTATGGGTTATGGACACCTATTACTTGTAAAATGGATATCTATAGGCTATTGGTCATGGCTAGTAGTTATAATGGTTCAAGGGCCATCGATATGAGTTATGGACATGTAGTGGTTATAATGGTTCAATGGCCTTGGTTATGGACATGTAGTGGTTATAGTGGTTCACTGGCCTTGGTTGTGGGTTATGGATACCTATTACTTGTAAAATGTATATCTATAGGCTATTGGTCATGGCTAGTAGTTATAATGGTTCAAGGGCCATCGGTATCAGTTATGGACATCTAGTTGTTATAATGGTTCAAGGACCGTGGTTATGGGTTATGGACACCTATTACTTGTAAAATGGATATCTATAGGCTATTGGTCGTGGCTAGTAGTTATAATGGTTCAAGGGCCATCAGTATCAGTTATGGACATCTAGTGGTCATAATGGTTCAAGAACCATGGTTATGGATTATGGACACCTATTACTTGTAAATTGGATATCTAGAAGCTATTGGTCATGGCTAGTAGTTATAATGGTTGAAGGGCCATCAGTATCAGTTATGGACATCTAGTGGTTATAATGGTTCAAGAACCATAGTTATGGGTTATGGATACCTAATACTTGTGAAATGGATATCTGTAGGCTATTGGACATGGCCAGTAGTTATAATGGTTCATGGGCCATCAGTATCAGTTATGGACGTCTGGTGGTTATAATGATTCAAGGACCATGGTTATGGGTTATGGACACCTATTACTTGTAAAACGGATATCTATAGGCTACTGGTCATGGCTAGTAGTTATAATGGTTCAAGGGCCATCAGTATCAGTTATGGACATCTAGTGGTTATAATGGTTCAGGGACGATTGTTATGGGTAATGGACACCTATTACTTTTAAAATGGATATCTATAGGCTATTGGTTATGGCTAGTAGTTATAATGGTTCAAGGGCCATCTATATGAGTTATGGACATGTAGTGGTTATAATGGTTCAATGGCCTTGGTTATGGGTTATGGACACCTATTACTTGTAAAATGTATATTTATAGGCTATTGGTCGTGGCTAGTAGTTATAATGGTTCAAGGGCCATCAGTATCAGTTATGGACATCTAGTGGTTATAATGGTTCAAGGACCATGGTTATGGGTTATGGACACCTATTACTTGTAAAATGGATATCTGTAGGCTATTGGACATGGCTAGTAGTTATAATGGTTTAAGGGCCATCAGTATTAGTTATGGACATCTAGTGGTTATAATGGTTCAAGAACCATGGTTATGGGTTATGGACACCTATTACTTGTAAAATGGATATCTGTAGGCTATTGGACATGGCTAGTAGTTATAATGGTTCAAGGGCCATCAGTATCAGTTCCGGACATCTAGTGGTTATAATGGTTCAGGGACGATTGTTATGGGTAATGGACACCTATTACTTTTAAAATGGATATCTATAGGCTATTGGTCATGGCTAGTAGTTATAATGGTTCAAGGGCCATCGATATGAGTAATGGACATGTAGTGGTTATAATGGTTCAATGGCCTTGGTTATGGGTTATGGACACCTATTACTTGTAAAATGCATATCTATAGGCTATTGGTCGTGGCTTGTAGTTTTAAGGCTCAAGTCACGGTTCAAAGCTCAAGGCTCAACACTCAAGGGTCAAGTGTTAAGGCTCAAGGCTCAAGGCTCAACGGTCAAGGCTCAAAAGTCAAGGCTCAGGGCTCAAAATTCAAGGGTCAAGGGTCAAGGGTCATGGCTCAAGTCTCAAGGCTCAAGGGTCAAGGGTCAAGGGTCAAGGGTCAAGGCTCAAGGCTCGAAGCTCGAGGCTCGAGGCTCAAGGCTCAAGGCTCAAGGCTCAAGGCTCCAGACTCAAGGCTCAAGGCTCAAGGCTCAAGGCTCAAGAATCAAGGCTCAAGGCTCAAGGCTCAAGTCTCAAGGCTCAAGGCTCAAGGCTCAATGCTCAAAAGTCAAGGCTCGAGGCTCAACACTCAAGGGTCAAGGGTCAAGGGTCAAGGCTCATGTCTCAAGGCTCAAGGCTCAAGGATCAAAGATCAAGGCTCAAGGCTCAAGTTTCAAGGCTAGAGGCTCAAGGGTCAAGGCTCCAGGCTCCAGGCTCGAGGCTCGAGGCTCCGGGATCAAGGCTCAAGGCTCAATGCTCAAGGCTCAAGGCTCAAGGCTCAAGGTTCAAGGCTCCATGCTCAAGGCTCAAGGCTCAAGGCTCAAGGCTCAAGGCTCAAGGCTCAAGGCTCAAGGCTCAAGGCTCAAGGCTCAAGGCTCAAGGCTCAAGGCTCAAGGCTCCAGGCTCAAGGCTCAAGGCTCAAGGCTCCTGAAGGCTCAAGTGTCAGGGCTCGAGGATCCAGGGTCAAGGCTCAAGGCTCGAGGCTCGAGGCTCGAGGCTCAACGCTCCAGGCTCCATGCTCAAGGATCCAAGCTCAAGGCTTAAGGCTCAAGACTCAAGGCTCAAGGCTCAAGGCTCAAGGCTCAAGGCTCAAGGCTCAAGGCTCAAGGCTCAAGGCTCAAGGCTCAAGGCTCAAGGCTCAAGGCTTAAGGCTCAAGGGTCACGGCTCACGTATCAAAAGTCAAAAGTCAAGGATCAAGGCTCAAGTCACGGCTCAAGGGTCAAGGCTCAAAAGTGAAGGCTCAAGGCTCAACACTCAAGGGTCAAGTGTCAAGGGTCATGGCTCAAGTCTCAGGGCTTAAGGCTCAAGGCACAAGGGTCAAGGGTCAAGGCTCAAGTCTGGAGGCTCGAGGCTCAAGGCTCAAGGCTCAAGGCTCAAGGCTCAAGGCTCAAGGTTCAAGGTTCAAGGTTCAAGGTTCAAGGCTCAAGGATCAAGGATCAAGGCTCAAGCCACGGTTCAAGGGTCAGGACTCAAGGCAAAAGGCTTAAGGCTCAAGGCTCAAGGCTCAAGGCTCAAGGCTCAAAGCTCAAGGCTCAGGGCTTATGGTTCAAGGTTCAAGGAAAAATGCTCAAGGCTCAAGGCTCAAGGCTAAATGGTCAAGGGTCTAGGGTCAAGGGTCTAGGGTCAAGGCTCGAGGCTTGAGGCTCAAGCCTCAAGGTTCAAGGCTCAAGGCTCAAGCGCCAAGGCTCCTCAAGGCTCAAGGCTCAGGGCTCCAGGCTCAGGGCTCCAGGGCTCGAGGCTCAAGGCTCCAGGGTCAAGGCTCAAGGCTCAAGGCTCAAGGCTCAAGGCTCAAGGCTCAAGGCTCAAGGCTCAAGGTTCAAGGTTCAAGGCTCAAGACTTAAGGCTCCAGGTTCAAGGCAAAAGGCTCAAGGATCAAGGTTCAAGTCACGGTTCAAAGCTCAAGGCTCAACACTCAAGGGTCAAGTGTTAAGGCTCAAGGCTCAAGGCTCAACGGTCAAGGCTCAAAAGTCAAGGCTCAGGGCTCAACATTCAAGGGTCAAGGGTCAAGGGTCATGGCTCAAGTCTCAAGGCTCAAGGCTCAAGGCACAAGGGTCATGGGTCAAGGGTCAAGGCTCAAGGCTTGAGGCTCGAGGCTCGAGGCTCAAGGCTCAAGGCTCAAGGCTCGAGGCTCCAGGCTCCAGGCTCAAGGCTCAAGGCTCAAGGCTCAAGGCTCAAGGCTCAAGGCTCAAGGCTCAAGGCTCAAGGCTCAAGGCTCCAGGCTCCAGGCTCAAGACTCAAAGCTCAAGGCTCAAGGCTCAATGCTCAAGGCTCAATGCTCAAGGCTTAAGGCTCAAGGTTCAAGGAAAAAGGCTCAACGCACAACACTCAAGGCTAGAGGGTCAACGTTCAAGGGTCAAGGGTCAAGGCTCAAGGGTCAAGGCTCAAGGCTCAAGGCTCAAGTCACGGCTCAAGGGTCAAGGCTCAAAAGTCAAGGCTCGAGGCTCAACACTCAAGGGTCAAGGGTCAAGGGTCAAGGCTCATGTCTCAAGGCTCAAGGCTCAAGGCTCAAGGATCAAAGATCAAGGCTCAAGGCTCAAGGCTCAAGGCTCAAGGCTCAAGTTTCAAGGCTCAAGGCTCAAGGGTCAAGGCTCCAGGCTCAAGGCTCGAGGCTCGAGGCTCCGGGATCAAGGCTCAAGGCTCAATGCTCAAGGCTCGAGGCTCGAGGCTCCGGGATCAAGGCTCAAGGCTTAATGCTCAAGGCTCAAGGCTCAAGGCTCAAGGTTCAAGGCTCCATGCTTAAGGCTCAAGGCTCAAGGCTCAAGGCTCAAGGCTCAAGGCTCAAGGCTCAAGGCTCCAGGCTCAAGGCTCAAGGCTCAAGACTCAAGGCTCCTGAAGGCTCAAGTGTCAGGGCTCGAGGCTCCAGGGTCAAGGCTCAAGGCTCAAGGCTCAAGGCTCGAGGCTCGAGGCTCGAGGCTCGAGGCTCAACGCTCCAGGCTCCATGCTCAAGGCTCCAAGCTCAAGGCTCAAGGCTCAAGGCTCAAGGCTCAAGGCTCAAGGTTCAAGGCTTAAGGCTCAAGGGTCACGGCTCACGTATCAAAAGTCAAAAGTCAAGGATCAAGGCTCAAGTCACGGCTCAAGGGTCAAGGCGCAAAAGTGAAGGCTCAAGGCTCAACATTCAAGGGTCAGGACTCAAGGCAAAAGGCAAAAGGCTCAAGGCTCAAGGCTCAAGGCTCAAGGCTCAAGGCTCAAGGCTCAAGGATCAAGGCTCAAGGTTCTAGGAAAAAGGCTCAAGGCTCAAGTAACGGTTCAAAGCTCAAGGCTCAACACTCAAGGGTCAAGTGTTAAGGCTCAAGGCTCAAGGCTCGACGGTCAAGGCTCAAAAGTCAAGGCTCAGGGCTCAACATTCAAGGGTCAAGGGTCAAGGGACATGGCTCAAGTCTCAAGGCTCAAGGCTCAAGGCACAAGGGTCAAGGGTCAAGGGTCAAGGCTCGAGGCTTGAGGCTCGAGGCTCGAGGCTCGAGGCTCAAGGCTCCAGGCTCCAGGCTCAAGGCTCAAGGCTCAAGGCTTAAGGCTCCAGGCTCAAGGCTCAAGGCTCAAGGCTCAAGAGTCAAGGCTCAAGGCTCTGGGCTCCAGGGTCAAGGCTCAAGGCTCCAGGATCAAGGCTCAAGGCTCAAGACTCAAGGCTCGAGGCTCAAGGCTCAAGGCTGCAGGCTCAAGGCTCAAGGCTCCAGGCTCAAGGCACAAGACCCAAGGCTTAAAGCTCAAGGCTCAATCCTCAAGGCTCAAGGCTCAAGAATCAAGGCTCAAGAATAAAGGCTCAAGGCTCTGGGCTCCAGGGTCAAGGCTCCAGGGTTAGGGCTCAAGGCTCAAGGCTCAAGGCTCAAGGCTCAAGGCTCAAGGCTCAAGGCTCAAGGCTCAATGCTCAAGGCTCAAAGCTCAAGGCTCAAGGCTCAATGCTCAAGGCTCAATGCTCAAGGCTTAAGGCTCAAGGTTCAAGGAAAAAGGCTCAAGGCACAACACTCAAGGCTAGAGGGTCAACGTTCAAGGGTTACGGGTCAAGGGTCAAGGCTCAAGGCTCAAGGCTCAAGTCACGGCTCAAGGGTCAAGGCTCAAAAGTCAAGGCTCGAGGCTCAACACTCAAGGGTCAAGGGTCAAGGGTCAAGGCTCATGTCTCAAGGCTCAAGGCTCAAGGCTCAACACTCAAGGGTCAAGGGTCAAGGGTCAAGGCTCATGTCTCAAGGCTCAAGGCTCAAGGCTCAAGGATCAAAGATCAAGGCTCAAGGCTCAAGGCTCAAGTTTCAAGGCTCAAGGTTCAAGGGTCAAGGCTCCAGGCTCGAGGCTCCGGGATCAAGGCTCAAGGCTCAAGGCTCAAGGCTCAAGGCTCAAGGCTCAAGACTCAAGGCTCAAGACTCAAGGCTCCTGAAGGCTCAAGTGTCAGGGCTCGAGGCTCGAGGCTCCAGGGTCAAGGCTCGAGGCTCGAGGCTCCAGGCTCCATGCTCAGGGCTCCAGGCTCAAGGCTCAAGGCTCAAGGCTAAAGGCTAAAGGCTCAAGGCTCAAGGCTCAAGGCTCAAAGCTCAAGGATCAAGGCTTATGGTTCAAGGTTCAAGGAAAAAGGCTCAATGCTCAAGGCTCAAGGATAAATGGTCAAGGGTCTAGGGTCAAGGCTCGAGGCTTGAGGCTCAAGGCTAAAGGCTCAAGGCTCAAGGCTCAAGGCTCAAGGCTCAAGGCTCAAGGCTCAAGGCTCAAGGCTCAAGGCTCAAGGCTCAAGGCTCAAGGCTCAAGGCTCCAGGCTCAAGGCTCAAGCCTCAAGGCTCAAGGCTCAAGGCTTAAGGCTCAAGGGTCACGGCTCACGTATCAAAAGTCAAAAGTCAAGGATCAAGGCTCAAGTCACGGCTCAAGGCTCAAGGCTCAAGACTCAAGGCTCAAGACTCAAGGCTCAAGGGTCAAGTGTCAAGGGTCACGGCTCAAGTCTCAGGGCTTAAGGCTCAAGGCACAAGGGTCAAGGGTCAAGGCTCAAGTCTCAAGGCTGGAGGCTCGAGGCTCGAGGCTCGAGGCTCCAGGCTCAAGGCTCAAGGCTCAAGGCTCAAGGTTCAAGGCTCAAGGATCAAGGATCAAGGCTCAAGCCACGGCTCAAGGGTCAGGACTCAAGGAAAAAGGCTTAAGGCTCAAGGCTCAAGGCTCAAGGCTCAAGGCTCAAGGCTCAAAGCTCAAGGCTCAAGGCTTATGGTTCAAGGTTCAAGGAAAAAGGCTCAAGGCTCAAGGCTCAAGGATTAATGGTCAAGGGTCTAGGGTCAAGGCTCGAGGCTCGAGGCTTGAGGCTCAAGCCTCAAGGTTCAAGGCTCAAGGCTCAAGGCTCAAGCGCCAAGGCTCCTCAAGGCTCAAGGCTCAGGGCTCTAGGCTCAGGGCTCCAGGGCTCGAGGCTCAAGGTCCAGGGTCAAGGCTCAGGGGTCAAGGCTCAAGGCTCAAGGCTCAAGGCTCAAGGCTCAAGGCTCAAGGTTCAAGGTTCAAGGCTCAAGACTTAAGGCTCCAGGTTCAAGGCAAAAGGCTCAAGGATCAAGGTTCAAAGCTCAAGGCTCAACACTCAAGGGTCAAGTGTTAAGGCTCAAGGCTCAAGGCTCAACGATCAAGGCTCAAAAGTCAAGGCTCAGGGCTCAACATTCAAGGGTCAAGGGTCAAGGGTCATGGCTCAAGTCTCAAGGCTCAAGGCTCCAGGCACAAGGGTCAAGGGTCAAGGCTCAAGGCTCGAGGCTCAAGGCTCAAGGCTCAAGGCTCCAGGCTCCAGGCTCAAGGCTCAAGGCTCAAGGCTCAAGGCTCAAGGCTCAAGGCTCCAGGCTCCAGGCTCAAGACTTAAGGCTCAAGGATCAAGGCTCAAGGCTCAAGGCTCAAGGCTCAAGGCTCAAGGCTCAAGGCTCAAGGCTCAAGGCTCAAGGCTCAAGGCTCAAGGCTCAAGGCTCAAGGATTAAGGCTCAAGGTTCAAAGCTCAAGGCTCAATGGTCACGGTCAAGGGTCAGAAGTCAAGGGTCAAGGTTCAAGGCTCAAGGCTCAGGGCTCGAGGGTCAAGGCTCTAGGGCTCGACTTCAAGGCTCCACGCTCAAGGCTCATGGCTCAAGGCTCAAGGCTCAAGGCTCAAGGTTCAAGGTTCAAGGCTCAAGACTTAAGGCTCCAGGTTCAAGGCAAAAGGCTCAAGGATCAAGGTTCAAGGCTCAAGGCTCAAGGTTCAAGGCTCAAGGATCAAGGATCAAGGCTCAAGTCACGGCTCAAGGGTCAGGGCTCAAGGCTCAAGGCTCAAGGCTCAAGGCTCAAGGCTCAAGGCTCAAGGCTCAAGGCTCAAGGCTCAAGGCTCAAGGCTCAAGGATCAAGGCTCAAGGTTCCAGGAAAAAGGCTCAAGGCTCAAGGCTCAAGTAACGGTTCAAAGCTCAAGGCTCAACACTCAAGGGTCAAGTGTTAAGGCTCAAGGCTCAAGGCTCAAGGCTCAACGGTCAAGGCTCAAAAGTCAAGGCTCAGGGCTCAACATTCAAGGGTCAAGGGTCAACGGTCATGGCTCAAGTCTCAAGGCTCAAGGCTCAAGGCACAAGGGTCAAGGCTCAAGGGTCAAGGGTCAAGGGTCAAGGCTCAAGGCTGGAGGCTCGAGGCTCGAGGCTCAAGGCTCAAGGCTCAAGGCTCCAGGCTCAAGGCTCAAGGCTCAAGGCTCAAGGCTCAAGGCTCAAGGCTCAAGGCTCAAGGCTCAAGGCTCAAGGCTCAAGGCTCAAGGCTCAAGGCTCAAGGCTCAAGGCTCAAGGCTCAAGGCTCAAGGCTCCAGGCTCAAGGCTCCAGGCTCCAGGCTCAAGACTCAAGGCTCAAGGCTCAAGGTTCAAGGCTCAAGGCTCAAGGCTCAAGGCTCAAGGATCAAGGCTCAAGGTTCAAAGCTCAAGGCTCAATGGTCACGGTCAAGAGTCAAAAGTCAAGGGTCAAGGTTCAAGGCTCATGGCTCATGGCTCAAGGCTCAGGGCTCGAGGGTCAAGGCTCCAGGGCTCGACGCTCAAGGCTCCACGTTCATGGCTCATGGCTCAAGGCTGAAGGCTCAAGGCTCAAGGCTCAAGGCTCAAGGTTTAAGGTTCAAGGCTCAAGGCTCAAGGCTTAAAGCTCAAGGCTCCAGGTTCAAGGAAAAAGGAAAAAGGCTCAAGGATCAAGGTTCAAGGTTCAAGGCTCAAGGCTCAAGGTTCAAGGCTCAACGCACAAGGATCAAGGATGAAGGCTCAAGTCACGGCTCAAGGGTCACGACTCAAGGCAAAAGGCTCAAGGCTCAAGGCTTAAGGCTCCAGGCTCAAGGCTCAAGGCTCAAGGCTCAAGGCTCAAGGATCAAGGCTTAAGGCTCAAGGTTCCAGGAAAAAGGCTCAAGGCTCAAGGCTCAAGGCTCAAGTCACGGTTCAAGGCTCAAGGCTCAACACTCAAGGGTCAAGGCTCAAGGCTCAAGGCTCAAGGCTCAAGGATCAAGGCTCAAGGCTCAAGGCGCAAGGCTCAAGGCTCTAGGCTCAAGTCTAAAGGCTCATGGCTCAAGGATGAAGTCTCAAGTTTCAAAGCTAAAGGCTCAAGGGTCACGGTCAAGGGTCAAAAGTCAAGGGTCAAGGTTCAAGGCTCAAGGCTCAAGGCTCAAGGCTCAAGGCTCAAGGCTCAAGGCTCAAGGCTCAAGGCTCAAGGCTCAAGGCTCAAGGCTCAAGGCTCAAGGCTCAAGGCTCAAGGCTCAAGGCTCAAGGCTCAAGGCTCAAGGCTCAAGGCTCAAGGCTCAAGGCTCAAGGCTCAAGGCTCAAGGCTCAAGGCTCAAGGTTCAAGGCTTAAGGCTCAAGGGTCACGGCTCAAGTGTCAAGAGTCAAAAGTGAAGCTTCAAGGCTCAAGTCACGGCTCAAGGGTCAAGGCTTAAAAGTCAAGGCTCAAGGCTCAACACTCAAGGCTCAAGGGTCAAGGGTCAAGGCTCAAGGCTCAAGGCTCCAGGCTCCAGGCTCAAGGCTCCAGACTCAAGGATCAAGGCTCAAGGCTCAAGGCTCAAGGCTCAAGGCTCAAGGCTCAAGGCTCAAGGATCAAGGCTTAAGGCTCAAGGTTCCAGGAAAAAGGCTCAAGGCTCAAGGCTCAAGGCTCAAGTCACGGTTCAAGGCTCAAGGCTCAACACTCAAGGGTCAAGGCTCAAGGCTCAAGGCTCAAGGATCAAGGCACAAGGGTCAAGGGTCAAGGGTCAAGGCTCAAGGCTGGAGGCTCGAGGCTCGAGGCTCAAGGCTCAAGGCTCAAGGCTCCAGGCTCAAGGCTCAAGGCTCAAGGCACAAGGGTCAAGGCTCAAGGGTCAAGGGTCAAGGGTCAAGGCTCAAGGCTGGAGGCTCGAGGCTCAAGGCTCAAGGCTCAAGGCTCCAGGCTCAAGGCTCAAGGCTCAAGGCTCAAGGCTCAAGGCTCAAGGCTCAAGGCTCAAGGCTCAAGGCTCAAGGCTCAAGGCTCAAGGCTCAAGGCTCAAGGATCAAGGCTTAAGGCTCAAGGTTCCAGGAAAAAGGCTCAAGGCTCAAGGCTCAAGGCTCAAGTCACGGTTCAAGGCTCAAGGCTCAACACTCAAGGGTCAAGGCTCAAGGCTCAAGGCTCAAGGCTCAAGGCTCAAGGATCAAGGCTCAAGGCTCAAGGCGCAAGGCTCAAGGCTATAGGCTCAAGTCTAAAGGCTCATGGCTCAAGGATGAAGTCTCAAGTTTCAAAGCTAAAGGCTCAAGGGTCACGGTCAAGGGTCAAAAGTCAAGGGTCAAGGTTCAAGGCTCAAGGCTCAAGGCTCAAGGCTCAAGGCTCAAGGCTCAAGGCTCAAGGCTCAAGGCTCAAGGCTCAAGGCTCAAGGCTCAAGGCTCAAGGCTCAAGGCTCAAGGCTCAAGGCTCAAGGCTCAAGGCTCAAGGCTCAAGGCTCAAGGCTCAAGGTTCAAGGCTTAAGGCTCAAGGGTCACGGCTCAAGTGTCAAGAGTCAAAAGTGAAGCTTCAAGGCTCAAGTCACGGCTCAAGGGTCAAGGCTTAAAAGTCAAGGCTCAAGGCTCAACACTCAAGGCTCAAGGGTCAAGGGTCAAGGCTCAAGGCTCAAGGCTCCAGGCTCCAGGCTCAAGGCTCCAGACTCAAGGCTCAAGGCTCAAGGCTCAAGGCTCAAGGCTCAAGGCTCAAGGCTCAAGGCTCAAGGCTCAAGGCTCAAAGCTCAAGGCTCAATGCTCAAGGCTCAATGCTCAAGGCTCAATGCTCCAGGCTTAAGGCTCAAGGTTCAAGGAAAAAGGCTCAAGGCACAACACTCAAGGGTAGAGGGTCAACGTTCAAGGGTCAAGGGTCAAGGGTCAAGGGTCAAGGCTCAAGGCTCAAGTCACGGCTCAAGGGTCAAGGCTCGAGGCTCAACACTCAAGGGTCAAGGGTCAAGGCTCATGTCTCAAGGCTCAAGGATCAAGGCTCAAGGCTCAAGGCTCAAGGCTCAAGGCTCAAGGCTCAAGGCTCGAGGCTCAAGGCTCGAGGCTCCGGGATTGAGGCTCAAGGCTCAAGGCTCAATGCTCAAGGCTCAATGCTCAAGGCTCAAGGCTCAAGGCTCAAAGCTCAAGGCTCAAGGCTCAAGGCTCAAGGTTCAAGGCTCCATGCTCAAGGCTCAAGGCTCAAGGCTCAAGGCTCAGGGCTCGATGGCTCGAGGCTCCTGAAGGCTCAAGGCTCAGGGCTCAGGGCTCGAGGCTCCTGAAGGCTCAAGGGTCAGGGCTCGAGGCTCAAGGCTCCAGGGTCAAGGCTCAAGGCTCAAGGCTCAAGGCTCGAGGCTCGAGGCTCGAGGCTCGATGCTCCAGGCTCCAGGCTCCAGGCTCAAGGCTCCAGACTCAAGGCTCAAGGCTCAAGGGTCAAGGCTCAAGGCTCAAGGCTCAAGGCTCAAGGCTCAAGGCTCAAGGCTCAAGGCTCAAGGCTCAAGGATCAAGGCTCAAGGTTCCAGGAAAAAGGCTCAAGGCTCAAGGCTCAAGTCACGGTTCAAAGCTCAAGGCTCAACACTCAAGGGTCAAGTGTTAAGGCTCAAGGCTCAAGGCTCAAGGCTCAAGGATCAAGGCTCAAGGTTCCAGGAAAAAGGCTCAAGGCTCAAGGCTCAAGTCACGGTTCAAAGCTCAAGGCTCAACACTCAAGGGTCAAGTGTTAAGGCTCAAGGCTCAAGGCTCAACGGTCAAGGCTCAACGGTCAAGGCTCAAAAGTCAAGGCTCAGGGCTCAACATTCAAGGGTCAAGGGTCAAGGGACATGGCTCAAGTCTCAAGGCTCAAGGCTCAAGGCACAAGGGTCAAGGGTCAAGGGTCAAGGCTCAAGGCTTGAGGCTCGAGGCTCGAGGCTCGAGGCTCAAGGCTCAAGGCTCCAGGCTCAAGGCTCAAGGCTCCAGGCTCAAGGCTCAAGGCTCAAGGCTCAAGGCTCAAGAGTCAAGGCTCGAGGCTCAAGGCTCAAGGCTGCAGGCTCAAGGCTCAAGGCTCCAGGCTCAAGGCACAAGACCCAAGGCTTAAGGCTCAAGGCTCAATCCTCAAGGCTCAAGGCTCAAGAATCAAGGCTCAAGGCTCAAGAATAAAGGCTCAAGGCTCTGGGCTCCAGGGTCAAGGCTCCAGGGTCAGGGCTCAAGTCTCAAGGCTCAAGGCTCAAGGCTCAAGGCTCAAGGCTCAAGGCTCAAGGCTCAAGGCTCAAGGCTCAAGGCTCAAGGCTCAAAGCTCAAGGCTCAAGGCTCAATGCTCAAGGCTCAATGCTCAAGGCTTAAGGCTCAAGGTTCAAGGAAAAAGGCTCAAGGCACAACACTCAAGGCTAGAGGGTCAACGTTCAAGGGTTAAGGGTCAAGGCTCAAGGCTCAAGGCTCAAGGCTCAAGTCACGGCTCAAGGGTCAAGGCTCAAAAGTCAAGGCTCGAGGCTCAACACTCAAGGGTCAAGGGTGAAGGGTCAAGGCTCATGTCTCAAGGCTCAAGGCTCAAGGCTCAAGGATCAAAGATCAAGGCTCAAGGCTCAAGGCTCAAGTTTCAAGGCTCAAGGCTCAAGGGTCAAGGCTCCAGGCTCGAGGCTCCGGGATCAAGGCTCAAGGCTCAAGGCTCAAGGTTCAAGGCTCCATGCTCAAGGCTCAAGGCTCAAGGCTCAAGACTCAAGGCTCAAGACTCAAGGCTCCTGAAGGCTCAAGTGTCAGGGCTCGAGGCTCGAGGCTCCAGGGTCAAGGCTCGAGGCTCGAGGCTCGAGGCTCGAGGCTCGAGGCTCGAGGCTCCAGGCTCCATGCTCAGGGCTCCAGGCTCAAGGCTCAAGGCTCAAGGCTAAAGGCTAAAGGCTAAAGGCTCAAGGCTCAAGGCTCAAGGCTCAAAGCTCAAGGCTCAAGGCTTATGGTTCAAGGTTCAAGGAAAAAGGCTCAAGGCTCAAGGCTCAAGGATAAATGGTCAAGGGTCTAGGGTCAAGGCTCGAGGCTTGAGGCTCAAGGCTAAAGGCTCAAGGCTCAAGGCTCAAGGCTCAAGGCTCAAGGCTCAAGGCTCAAGGCTCAAGGCTCAAGGCTCAAGCCTCAAGGCTCAAGGCTCCAGGCTTAAGGCTCAAGGGTCACGGCTCACGTATCAAAAGTCAAAAGTCAAGGATCAAGGCTCAAGTCACGGCTCAAGGGTCAAGGCTCAAAAGTGAAGGCTCAAGGCTCAACACTCAAGGGTCAAGTGTCAAGGGTCATGGCTCAAGTCTCAGGGCTTAAGGCTCAAGGCACAAGGGTCAAGGGTCAAGGCTCAAGTCTCAAGGCTGGAGGCTCGAGGCTCGAGGCTCCAGGCTCCAGGCTCCAGGCTCAAGGCTCAAGGCTCAAGGCTCAAGGTTCAAGGCTCAAGGATCAAGGATCAAGGCTCAAGCCACGGCTCAAGGGTCAGGACTCAAGGAAAAAGGCTTAAGGCTCAAGGCTCAAGGCTCAAGGCTCAAGGGTCAAGGCTCAAAGCTCAAGGCTCAAGGCTTATGGTTCAAGGTTCAAGGAAAAAGGCTCAAGGCTCAAGGCTCAAGGATAAATGGTCAAGGGTCTAGGGTCAAGGCTCGAGGCTCGAGGCTTGAGGCTCAAGCCTCAAGGTTCAAGGCTCAAGGCTCAAGGCTCAAGCGCCAAGGCTCCTCAAGGCTCAAGGCTCAGGGCTCCAGGCTCAGGGCTCCAGGGCTCGAGGCTCAAGGCTCCAGGGTCAAGGCTCAGGGGTCAAGGGTCAAGGCTCAAGGCTCAAGGCTCAAGGCTCAAGGCTCAAGGCTCAAGGGTCAAGGTTCAAGGCTCAAGACTTAAGGCTCCAGGTTCAAGGCAAAAGGCTCAAGGATCAAGGTTCAAGTCACGGTTCAAAGCTCAAGGCTCAACACTCAAGGGTCAAGTGTTAAGGCTCAAGGCTCAAGGCTCAACGATCAAGGCTCAAAAGTCAAGGCTCAGGGCTCAACATTCAAGGGTCAAGGGTCAAGGGTCATGGCTCAAGTCTCAAGGCTCGAGGCTCCAGGCACAAGGGTCAAGGGTCAAGGCTCAAGGTTTGAGGCTCGAGGCTCAAGGCTAGAGGCTCAAGGCTCCAGGCTCCAGGCTCAAGGCTCAAGGCTCAAGGCTCAAGGCTCAAGGCTCAAGGCTCAAGGCTCAAGGCTCCAGGCTCCAGGCTCAAGACTCAAGGCTCAAGGATCAAGGCTCAAGGCTCAAGGCTCAAGGCTCAAGGCTCAAGGCTCAAGGCTCAAGGCTCAAGGCTCAAGGCTCAAGGATCAAGGCTCAAGGTTCAAAGCTCAAGGCTCAATGGTCACGGTCAAGGGTCAAAAGTCAAGGGTCAAGGTTCAAGGCTCAAGGCTCAGGGCTCGAGGGTCAAGGCTCCAGGGCTCGACGTTCAAGGCTCCACGCTCAAGGCTCATGGCTCAAGGCTCAAGGCTCAAGGCTCAAGGTTCAAGGTTCAAGGCTCAAGACTTAAGGCTCCAGGTTCAAGGCAAAAGGCTCAAGGATCAAGGTTCAAGGCTCAAGGTTCAAGGCTCAAGGTTCAAGGCTCAAGGATCAAGGATCAAGGCTCAAGTCACGGCTCAAGGGTCAGGGCTCAAGGCTCAAGGCTCAAGGCTCAAGGCTCAAGGCTCAAGGCTCAAGGCTCAAGGCTCAAGGTTCAAGGCTCAAGGCTCAAGGCTCAAGGATCAAGGCTCAAGGTTCAAAGCTCAAGGCTCAATGGTCACGGTCAAGGGTCAAAAGTCAAGGGTCAAGGTTCAAGGCTCAAGGCTCAGGTCTCGAGGGTCAAGGCTCCAGGGCTCGACGTTCAAGGCTCCACGCTCAAGGCTCATGGCTCAAGGCTCAAGGCTCAAGGCTCAAGGTTCAAGGTTCAAGGCTCAAGACTTAAGGCTCCAGGTTCAAGGCAAAAGGCTCAAGGATCAAGGTTCAAGGCTCAAGGTTCAAGGCTCAAGGATCAAGGATCAAGGCTCAAGTCACGGCTCAAGGGTCAGGGCTCAAGGCTCAAGGCTCAAGGCTCAAGGCTCAAGGCTCAAGGCTCAAGGCTCAAGGCTCAAGGCTCAAGGCTCAAGGCTCAAGGTTCAAGGCTCAAGGCTCAAGGCTCAAGGCTCAAGGCTCAAGGCTCAAGGATCAAGGCTCAAGGTTCCAGGAAAAAGGCTCAAGACTCAAGGCTCAAGTAACGGTTCAAAGCTCAAGGCTCAACACTCAAGGGTCAAGTGTTAAGGCTCAAGGCTCAAGGCTCAAGGCTCAACGGTCAAGGCTCAAAAGTCAAGGCTCAGGGCTCAACATTCAAGGGTCAAGGGTCAACAGTCATGGCTCAAGTCTCAAGGCTCAAGGCTCAAGGCACAAGGGTCAAGGGTCAAGGGTCAAGGCTCAAGGCTTGAGGCTCGAGGCTCGAGGCTCAAGGCTCCAGGCTCAAGGCTCAAGGCTCAAGGCTCAAGGCTCCAGGCTCAAGGCTCAAGGCTCAAGGCTCAAGGCTCAAGGCTCAAGGCTCAAGGCTCAAGGCTCAAGGCTCAAGGCTCCAGGCTCAAGGCTCCAGGCTCCAGGCTCAAGACTCAAGGCTCAAGGTTCAAGGCTCAAGGCTCAAGGCTCATGGCTCATGGCTCAAGGCTCAGGGCTCGAGGCACAAGGCTCAAGGCTCAAGCCCCAAGGCTCCATGATCAAGGCTCAAGACCCAAGGCTCAAGGCTCAAGGCTCAAGGCTCAAGGCTCAAGACTCAAGGCTCAAGGCTCAAGGCTCTGGGCTCAAGGCTCAAGGCTCGAGGGTCAAGGCTCAAGGCTCAAGGATCAAGGCTCATGGCTCAAGGCTCAAGGCTCAAGGCTCAAGGCTCAAGGCTCAAGGCTCAAAGCTCAAGGCTCAATGCTCAAGGCTTAAAGCTCAAGGCTCAATGCTCAAGGCTTAAGGCTCAAGGATCAAGGAAAAAGGCTAAAGGCACAACACTCAAGGGTAGAGGGTCAACGTTCAAGGGTCAAGGCTCAAGGCTCAAGGCTTAAGGCTCAAGTCACGGCTCAAGGGCCAAGGCTCAGAAGTCAAGGCTCGAGGCTCAACACTCAAGGGTCAAGTGTCAAGGCTCATGTCTCAAGGCTCAAGGCTCAAGGCTCAAGGCTCAAGGCTCAAGGCTCAAGGCTCAAGGCTCAAGGATCAAGGCTCAAGGCTCAAGGCTCAAGGATCAAGGTTCAAGGCTCAAGGGTCAAGGCTCGAGGCTCGAGGCTCGAGGCTCCGGGATCAAGGCTCAAGGCTCCAGGCTCCAGGCTCAAGGCTCAAGGCTCAAGGCTCAAGGCTCAAGGCTCAAGGCTCAAGACTCAAGGCTCCTGAAGGCTCAAGGGTCAGGGCTCGAGGCTCAAGGCTCAAAGATCAAGGCTCAAGGCTCAAGACTCAAGGCTCAAGGCTCAAAGATCAAGGCTCAAGGTTCAAGGCTCAAGGATCAAGGATCAAGGCTCAAGTCACGGCTCAAGGGTCAGGGCTCAAGGCTCAAGGCTCCAGGCTCCAGGCTCAAGGCTCAAGGCTCAAGGCTCAAGGTTCAAGGCTCAAGGCTCAAGGCTCAAGGCTCAAGGATCAAGGCTCAAGGTTCAAAGCTCAAGGCTCAATGGTCACGGTCAAGAGTCAAAAGTCAAGGTTCAAGGCTCAAGGCTCAAGGCTCAGGGCTCGAGGGTCAAGGCTCCAGGGCTCGACGCTCAAGGCTCCACGCTCATGGCTCATGGCTCAAGGGTGAAGGCTCAAGGCTCCAGGCTCAAGGTTTAAGGTTTAAGGCTCAAGGCTCAAGGCTTAAAGCTCAAGGCTCCAGGTTCAAGGAAAAAGGAAAAAGGCTCAAGAATCAAGGTTCAAGGTTCAATGCTCAAGGCTCAAGGTTCAAGGCTCAACGCTCAAGGCTCAAGTCACGGCTCAAGGGTCAGGACTCAAGGCAAAAGGCTCAAGGCTTAAGGCTCAAGGCTCAAGGCTCAAGGCTCAAGGCTCAAGGCTCAAGGCTCAAGGCTCAAGGCTTAAGGCTCAAGGCTCAAGGCTCAAGGCTCAAGGCTCAAGGCTCAAGGCTCAAGGCTCAAGGCTCAAGGCTTAAGGCTTAAGGGTCACGGCTCACGTGTCAAAAGTCAAAAGTCAAGGCTCAAGGCTCAAGTCACGGCTCAAGGGTCAAGGCTCAAAAGTGAAGGCTCAAGGCTCAACACTCAAGGGTCAAGTGTCAAGGGTCATGGCTCAAGTCTCAGGGCTTAAGGCTCAAGGCACAAGGGTCAAGGCTCAAGGCTCAAGGCTGGAGGCTCGAGGCTCGAGGCTCAAGGCTTAAGGCTCAAGTCTCAAGGCACAAGGCTCAAGGATCAAGGCTCAAGGCTCAAGGCTCGAGGCACAAGGCTCAAGGCTCAAGCCCCAAGGCTCCAGGATCAAGGCTCAAGACCCAAGGCTCAAGGCTCAAGGCTCAAGGCTCAAGGCTCAAGGCTCAAGACTCAAGGCTCAAGGCTCTGGGCTCAAGGCTCAAGGCTCGAGGGTCAAGGCTCAAGGCTCAAGGCTCAAGGCTCAATGCTCAAGGCTTAAGGCTCAAGGATCAAGGAAAAAGGCTAAAGGCACAACACTCAAGGGTAGAGGGTCAACGTTCAAGGGTCAAGGGTCAAGGCTCAAGGCTCAAGGCTTAAGGCTCAAGTCACGGCTCAAGGGCCAAGGCTCAGAAGTCAAGGCTCGAGGCTCAACACTCAAGGGTCAAGTGTCAAGGCTCATGTCTCAAGGCTCAAGGCTCAAGGCTCAAGGCTCAAGGCTCAAGGCTCAAGGCTCAAGGCTCAAGGCTCAAGGATCAAGGCTCAAGGCTCAAGGCTCAAGGCTCAAGGATCAAGGTTCAAAGCTCAAGGGTCAAGGCTCAAGGCTCGAGCCTCGAGCCTCGAGGCTCGAGCCTCGAGGCTCCGGGATCAAGGCTCAAGGCTCAAGGCTCCAGGCTCAAGGCTCAAGGCTCAAGGCTCAAGGCTCAAGGCTCAAGGCTCAAGACTTAAGGCTCCTGAAGGCTCAAGGGTCAGGGCTCGAGGCTCAAGGCTCTAGGCTCAAGACTCAAGGCTCAAGGCTCAAAGATCAAGGCTCAAGGTTCAAGGCTCAAGGATCAAGGATCAAGGCTCAAGTCACGGCTCAAGGGTCAGGGCTCCAGGCTCAAGGCTCAAGGCTCAAGGCTCAAGGCTCAAGGCTCAAGGATCAAGGCTCAAGGTTCCAGGAAAAAGGCTCAAGGCTCAAGGCTCAAGTAACAGTTCAAAGCTCAAGGCTCAACACTCCAGGGTCAAGTGTTAAGGCTCAAGGCTCAAGGCTCAAGGCTCAACGGTCAAGGCTCAAAAGTCAAGGCTCAGGGCTCAACATTCAAGGGTCAAGGGTCAACGGTCATGGCTCAAGTCTCAAGGCTCAAGGCTCAAGGCACAAGGGTCAAGGGTCAAGGGTCAAGGCTCAAGGCTTGAGGCTCGAGGCTCGAGGCTCAAGGCTCAAGGCTCAAGGCTCAAGGCTCAAGGCTCAAGGCTCAAGGCTCAAGGCTCAAGGCTCAAGGCTCAAGGCTCAAGGCTCCAGGCTCAAGGCTCCAGGCTCCAGGCTCAAGACTCAAGGCTCAAGGTTCAAGGCTCAAGGCTCAAGGCTCAAGGCTCAAGGATCAAGGCTCAAGGTTCAAAGCTCAAGGCTCAATGGTCACGGTCAAGAGTCAAAAGTCAAGGGTCAAGGTTCAAGGCTCAAGGCTCAAGGCTCAGGGCTCGAGGGTCAAGGCTCCAGGGCTCGACGCTCAAGGCTCCACGCTCATGGCTCATGGCTCAAGGGTGAAGGCTCAAGGCTCAGGGCTCAAGGTTTAAGGTTTAAGGCTCAAGGCTCAAGGCTTAAAGCTCAAGGCTCCAGGTTCAAGGAAAAAGGAAAAAGGCTCAAGGATCAAGGTTCAAGGTTCAAGGCTCAAGGCTCAAGGTTCAAGGCTCAACGCTCAAGGATCAAGGATGAAGGCTCAAGTCACGGCTCAAGGGTCAGGACTCAAGGCTCCAGGCTCAAGGCTCAAGGCTCAAGGCTTAAGGCTCCAGGCTCAAGGCTCAAGGCTCAAGGCTCAAGGCTCAAGGCTTAAGGCTCAAGGTTCCAGGAAAAAGGCTCAAGGCTCAAGGCTCAAGTCACGGTTCAAGGCTCAAGGCTCAACACTCAAGGGTCAAGGCTCAAGGCTCAAGGCTCAAGGATCAAGGCTCAAGGCTCCAGGCGCAAGGCTCAAGGCTCTAGGCTCAAGTCTAAAGGCTCATGGCTCAAGGATGAAGGCTCAAGTTTCAAAGCTAAAGGCTCAAGGGTCACGGTCAAGGGTCAAAAGTCAAGGGTCAAGGTTCAAGGCTCAAGGCTCAAGGCTTAAGGCTCAAGGCTCAAGGCTCAAGGCTCAAGGCTCAAGGCTCAAGGCTCAAGGCTCAAGGTTCAAGGCTTAAGGCTCAAGGGTCACGGCTGAAGTGTCAAGAGTCAAAAGTGAAGGTTCAAGGCTCAAGTCACGGCTCAAGGGTCAAGGCTTAAAAGTCAAGGCTCAAGGCTCAACACTCAAGGTTTAAGGTTCAAGGGTCAAGGCTTAAAGCTCAAGGCTCCAGGTTCAAGGAAAAAGGAAAAAGGCTCAAGGATCAAGGTTCAAGGTTCAAGGCTCAAGGCTCAAGGTTCAAGGCTCAACGCTCAAGGATCAAGGATGAAGGCTCAAGTCACGGCTCAAGGGTCAGGACTCAAGGCAAAAGGCTCAAGGCTCAAGGCTTAAGGCTCCAGGCTCAAGGCTCAAGGCTCAAGGCTCAAGGATCAAGGCTCAAGGCTTAAGGCTCAAGGTTCCAGGAAAAAGGCTCAAGGCTCAAGGCTCAAGGCTCAAGTCACGGTTCAAGGCTCAAGGCTCAATACTCAAGGGTCAAGGCTCAAGGGTCAAGGCTCAAGGCTCAAGGATCAAGGCTCAAGGCTCAAGGCGCAAGGCTCAAGGCTCTAGGCTCAAGTCTAAAGGCTCATGGCTCAAGGATGAAGGCTCAAGTTTCAAAGCTAAAGGCTCAAGGGTCACGGTCAAGGGTCAAAAGTCAAGGGTCAAGGTTCAAGGCTCAAGTCTCAAGGCTTAAGGCTCAAGGCTCAAGGCTCAAGGCTCAAGGCTCAAGGCTCAAGGCTCAAGGCTCAAGACTCAAGGCTCAAGGCTCAAGGCTCAAGGCTCAAGGCTCAAGGCTCAAGGCTCAAGGCTCAAGGTTCAAGGCTTAAGGCTTAAGGGTCACGGCTCACGTGTCAAAAGTCAAAAGTCAAGGCTCAAGGCTCAAGTCACGGCTCAAGGGTCAAGGCTCAAAAGTGAAGGCTCAAGGCTCAACACTCAAGGGTCAAGTGTCAAGGGTCATGGCTCAAGTCTCAGGGCTTAAGGCTCAAGGCACAAGGGTCAAGGGTCAAGGCTCAAGGCTCAAGGCTTGAGGCTCGAGGCTCGAGGCTCAAGGCTTAAGGCTCAAGTCTCAAGGCACAAGGCTCAAGGCTCCAAGGCTCATGGCTCAAGGCTCAAGGCTCAAGGCTCAAGGCTCAAGACTCAAGGCTCAAGGCTCTGGGCTCAAGGCTCAAGGCTCGAGGGTCAAGGCTCAAGGCTCAAGGCTCAAGGCTCAATGCTCAAGGCTTAAGGCTCAAGGATCAAGGAAAAAGGCTAAAGGCACAACACTCAAGGGTAGAGGGTCAACGTTCAAGGGTCAAGGGTCAAGGCTCAAGGCTCAAGGCTTAAGGCTCAAGTCACGGCTCAAGGGCCAAGGCTCAGAAGTCAAGGCTCGAGGCTCAACACTCAAGGGTCAAGTGTCAAGGCTCATGTCTCAAGGCTCAAGGCTCAAGGCTCAAGGCTCAAGGCTCAAGGCTCACGGCTCAAGGCTCAAGGCTCAAGGCTCAAGGCTCAAGGCTCAAGGATCAAGGCTCAAGGCTCAAGGCTCAAGGCTCAAGGATCAAGGTTCAAGGCTCAAGGGTCAAGGCTCAAGGCTCGAGGCTCGAGCCTCGAGGCTCGAGGCTCGAGGCTCGAGGCTCCGGGATCAAGGCTCAAGGCTCAAGGCTCCAGGCTCAAGGCTCAAGGCTCCAGGCTCAAGGCTCCAGGCTCAAGGCTCAAGGCTCAAGGCTCAAGGCTCAAGGCTCAAGACTCAAGGCTCCTGAAGGCTCAAGGCTCAAGGCTCAAGGCTCAAGGCTCCAGGCTCAAGGCTCCAGGCTCCAGGCTCAAGGCTCAAGGCTCAAGGCTCAAGGTTCAAGGCTCAAGGCTCAAGGCTCAAGGATCAAGGCTCAAGGTTCAAAGCTCAAGGCTCAATGGTCACGGTCAAGAGTCAAAAGTCAAGGTTCAAGGCTCAAGGCTCAAGGCTCAGGGCTCGAGGGTCAAGGCTCCAGGGCTCGACGCTCAAGGCTCCACGCTCATGGCTCATGGCTCAAGGGTGAAGGCTCAAGGCTCAAGGCTCAAGGTTTAAGGTTTAAGGCTCAAGGCTCAAGGCTTAAAGCTCAAGGCTCCAGGTTCAAGGAAAAAGGAAAAAGGCTCAAGAATCAAGGTTCAAGGTTCAAGGCTCAAGGCTCAAGGTTCAAGGCTCAACGCTCAAGGATCAAGGATGAAGGCTCAAGTCACGGCTCAAGGCAAAAGGCTCAAGGCTCAAGGCTCAAGGCTCAAGGCTCAAGGCTCAAGGCTCAAGGCTCAAGGCTCAAGGCTCAAGGCTCAAGGCTCAAGGCTCAAGGCTCAAGGCTCAAGGCTCAAGGCTCAAGGCTCAAGGCTCAAGGCTCAAGGCTCAAGGCTCAAGGCTTAAGGCTTAAGGGTCACGGCTCACGTGTCAAAAGTCAAAAGTCAAGGCTCAAGGCTCAAGTCACGGCTCAAGGGTCAAGGCTCAAAAGTGAAGGCTCAAGGCTCAACACTCAAGGGTCAAGTGTCAAGGGTCATGGCTCAAGTCTCAGGGCTTAAGGCTCAAGGCACAAGGGTCAAGGGTCAAGGCTCAAGGCTCAAGGCTTGAGGCTCGAGGCTCGAGGCTCAAGGCTTAAGGCTCAAGTCTCAAGGCACAAGGCTCAAGGCTCAAGGCTCAAGGCTCGAGGCACAAGGCTCAAGGCTCAAGCCCCAAGGCTCCAGGATCAAGGCTCAAGACCCAAGGCTCAAGGCTCAAGGCTCAAGGCTCAAGACTCAAGGCTCAAGGCTCTGGGCTCAAGGCTCAAGGCTCGAGGGTCAAGGCTCAAGGCTCAAGGCTCAAGGCTCAAGGCTCAATGCTCAAGGCTTAAGGCTCAAGGATCAAGGAAAAAGGCTAAAGGCACAACACTCAAGGGTAGAGGGTCAACGTTCAAGGGTCAAGGGTCAAGGCTCAAGGCTCAAGGCTTAAGGCTCAAGTCACGGCTCAAGGGCCAAGGCTCAGAAGTCAAGGCTCGAGCCTCAACACTCAAGGGTCAAGTGTCAAGGCTCATGTCTCAAGGCTCAAGGCTCAAGGCTCAAGGCTCAAGGCTCAAGGCTCAAGGCTCAAGGCTCAAGGCTCAAGTCTCAAGGCTCAAGGATCAAGGCTCAAGGCTCAAGGCTCAAGGCTCAAGGATCAAGGTTCAAGGCTCAAGGGTCAAGGCTCAAGGCTCGAGGCTCGAGCCTCGAGGCTCGAGGCTCGAGGCTCGAGCCTCGAGGCTCCGGGATCAAGGCTCAAGGCTCAAGGCTCCAGGCTCAAGGCTCAAGGCTCAAGGCTCAACGCTCAAGGCTCAAGGCTCAAGGCTCAAGGCTCAAGGCTCAAGGCTCAAGGCTCAAGACTCAAGGCTCCTGAAGGCTCAAGGGTCAGGGCTCGAGGCTCAAGGCTCCAGGCTCAAGACTCAAGGCTCAAGGCTCAAAGATCAAGGCTCAAGGTTCAAGGCTCAAGGATCAAGGATCAAGGCTCAAGTCACGGCTCAAGGGTCAGGGCTCAAGGCTCAAGGCTCAAGGCTCAAGGCTCAAGGCTCAAGGCTCAAGGCTCAAGGCTCAAGGATCAAGGCTCAAGGTTCCAGGAAAAAGGCTCAAGGCTCAAGGCTCAAGTAACGGTTCAAAGCTCAAGGCTCAACACTCCAGGGTCAAGTGTTAAGGCTCAAGGCTCAACGGTCAAGGCTCAAAAGTCAAGGCTCAGGGCTCAACATTCAAGGGTCAAGGGTCAACGGTCATGGCTCAAGTCTCAAGGCTCAAGGCTCAAGGCACAAGGGTCAAGGGTCAAGGGTCAAGGCTCAAGGCTTGAGGCTCGAGGCTCGAGGCTCAAGGCTCAAGGCTCAAGGCTCCAGGCTCAAGGCTCAAGGCTCAAGGCTCAAGGCTCAAGGCTCAAGGCTCAAGGCTCAAGGCTCAAGGCTCCAGGCTCAAGGCTCCAGGCTCCAGGCTCAAGACTCAAGGCTCAAGGTTCAAGGCTCAAGGCTCAAGGCTCAAGGCTCAAGGATCAAGGCTCAAGGTTCAAAGCTCAAGGCTCAATGGTCACGGTCAAGAGTCAAAAGTCAAGGGTCAAGGTTCAAGGCTCAAGGCTCAAGGCTCAGGGCTCGAGGGTCAAGGCTCCAGGGCTCGACGCTCAAGGCTCCACGCTCATGGCTCATGGCTCAAGGGTGAAGGCTCAAGGCTCAAGGTTTAAGGCTCAAGGCTCAAGGCTTAAAGCTCAAGGCTCCAGGTTCAAGGAAAAAGGAAAAAGGCTCAAGGATCAAGGTTCAAGGTTCAAGGCTCAAGGCTCAAGGTTCAAGGCTCAACGCTCAAGGATCAAGGATGAAGGCTCAAGTCACGGCTCAAGGGTCAGGACTCAAGGCAAAAGGCTCAAGGCTCAAGGCTTAAGGCTCCAGGCTCAAGGCTCAAGGCTCAAGGCTCAAGGCTCAAGGCTCAAGGCTTAAGGCTCAAGGTTCCAGGAAAAAGGCTCAAGGCTCAAGGCTCAAGGCTCAAGTCACGGTTCAAGGCTCAAGGCTCAACACTCAAGGGTCAAGGCTCAAGGCTCAAGGCTCAAGGATCAAGGCTCAAGGCTCCAGGCGCAAGGCTCAAGGCTCTAGGCTCAAGTCTAAAGGCTCATGGCTCAAGGATGAAGGCTCAAGTTTCAAAGCTAAAGGCTCAAGGGTCACGGTCAAGGGTCAAAAGTCAAGGGTCAAGGTTCAAGGCTCAAGGCTCAAGGCTTAAGGCTCAAGGCTCAAGGCTCAAGGCTCAAGGCTCAAGGCTCAAGGCTCAAGGCTCAAGGCTCAAGTCTCAAGGTTCAAGGCTTAAGGCTCAAGGGTCACGGCTCAAGTGTCAAGAGTCAAAAGTGAAGGTTCAAGGCTCAAGTCACGGCTCAAGGGTCAAGGCTTAAAAGTCAAGGCTCAAGGCTCAACACTCAAGGGTCAAGGGTCAAGGGTCAAGGCTCAAGGCTCAAGGCTCCAGGCTCAAGGCTCCAGACTCAAGGCTCAAGGCTCAAGGCTCAAGGCTCAAGGCTCAAGGCTCAAGGCTCAAAGCTCAAGGCTCAATGCTCAAGGCTCAATGCTCAAGGCTCAATGCTCAAGGCTTAAGGCTCAAGGTTCAAGGAAAAAGGCTCAAGGCACAACACTCAAGGGTAGAGGGTCAACGTTCAAGGGTCAAGGGTCAAGGGTCAAGGCTCAAGGCTCAAGGCTCAAGTCACGGCTCAAGGGTCAAGGCTCGAGGCTCAACACTCAAGGGTCAAGGGTCAAGGCTCATGTCTCAAGGCTCAAGGCTCAAGGATCAAGGCTCAAGGCTCAAGGCTCAAGGCTCAAGGCTCAAGGCTCGAGGCTCGAGGCTCCAGGCTCGAGGCTCCGGGATTGAGGCTCAAGGCTCAAGGCTCAATTCTCAAGGCTCAATGCTCAAGGCTCAAGGCTCAAGGCTCAAAGCTCAAGGCTCAAGGCTCAAGGCTCAAGGCTCAAGGTTCAAGGCTCCATGCTCAAGGCTCAAGGCTCAAGGCTCAAGGCTCAGGGCTCGAGGCTCCTGAAGGCTCAAGGGTCAGGGCTCGAGGCTCAAGGCTCCAGGGTCAAGGCTCAAGGCTCAAGGCTCGAGGCTCGAGGCTCGAGGCTCGAGGCTCGATGCTCCAGGCTCCAGGCTCCAGGCTCAAGGCTCCAGACTCAAGGCTCAAGGCTCAAGGCTCAAGGCTCAAGGCTCAAGGCTCAAGGCTCAAGGCTCAAGGCTCAAGGTTCAAGGCTTAAGGCTTAAGGGTCACGGCTCACGTGTCAAAAGTCAAAAGTCAAGGCTCAAGGCTCAAGTCTCGGCTCAAGGGTCAAGGCTCAAAAGTGAAGGCTCAAGGCTCAACACTCAAGGGTCAAGTGTCAAGGGTCATGGCTCAAGTCTCAGGGCTTAAGGCTCAAGGCACAAAGGTCAAGGGTCAAGGCTCAAGGCTCAAGGCTTGAGGCTCGAGGCTCGAGGCTCAAGGCTTAAGGCTCAAGTCTCAAGGCACAAGGCTCAAGGCTCAAGGCTCAAGGCTCAAGGCTCAAGGCTCGAGGCACAAGGCTCAAGGCTCAAGCCCCAAGGCTCAAGACTCAAGGCTCAAGGCTCCAGGCTCAAGACTCAAGGCTCAAGGTTCAAGGCTCAAGGCTCAAGGCTCAAGGCTCAAGGATCAAGGCTCAAGGTTCAAAGCTCAAGGCTCAATGGTCACGGTCAAGAGTCAAAAGTCAAGGGTCAAGGTTCAAGGCTCAAGGCTCAAGGCTCAGGGCTCGAGGGCCAAGGCTCCAGGGCTCGACGCTCAAGGGTCCACGCTCATGGCTCATGGCTCAAGGGTGAAGGCTCAAGGCTTAAGGCTCAAGGTTTAAGGTTTAAGGCTCAAGGCTCAAGGCTTAAAGCTCAAGGCTCCAGGTTCAAGGAAAAAGGAAAAAGGCTCAAGGATCAAGGTTCAAGGTTCAAGGCTCAAGGCTCAAGGTTCAAGGCTCAACGCTCAAGGATCAAGGATGAAGGCTCAAGTCACGGCTCAAGGGTCAGGACTCAAGGCAAAAGGCTCAAGGCTCAAGGCTTAAGGCTCCAGGCTCAAGGCTCAAGGCTCAAGGCTCAAGGCTCAAGGCTCAAGGCTTAACGCTCAAGGTTCCAGGAAAAAGGCTCAAGGCTCAAGGCTCAAGGCTCAAGTCACGGTTCAAGGCTCAAGGCTCAACACTCAAGGGTCAAGGCTCAAGGCTCAAGGATCAAGGCTCAAGGCTCAAGGCGCAAGGCTCAAGGCTCTAGGCTCAAGTCTAAAGGCTCATGGCTCAAGGATGAAGGCTCAAGTTTCAAAGCTAAAGGCTCAAGGGTCACGGTCAAGGGTCAAAAGTCAAGGGTCAAGGTTCAAGGCTCAAGGCTCAAGGCTCAAGGCTTAAGGCTCAAGGCTCAAGGCTCAAGGCTCAAGGCTCAAGGCTCAAGGCTCAAGGCTCAAGGCTCAAGGCTCAAGGCTCAAGGCTCAAGGCTCAAGGTTCAAGGCTTAAGGCTCAAGGGTCACGGCTCAAGTGTCAAGAGTCAAAAGTGAAGGTTCAAGGCTCAAGTCACGGCTCAAGGGTCAAGGCTTAAAAGTCAAGGCTCAAGGCTCAACACTCAAGGGTCAAGGGTCAAGGGTCAAGGCTCAAGGCTCAAGGCTCCAGGCTCCAGGCTCAAGGCTCCAGGCTCCAGGCTCAAGGCTCCAGACTCAAGGCTCAAGGCTCAAGGCTCAAGGCTCAAGGCTCAAGGCTCAAGGCTCAAAGCTCAAGGCTCAATGCTCAAGGCTCAATGCTCAAGGCTCAATGCTCAAGGCTTAAGGCTCAAGGTTCAAGGAAAAAGGCTCAAGGCACAACACTCAAGGGTAGAGGGTCAACGTTCAAGGGTCAAGGGTCAAGGCTCAAGGCTCAAGGCTCAAGGCTCAAGTCACGGCTCAAGTCACGGCTCAAGGGTCAAGGCTCGAGGCTCAACACTCAAGGGTCAAGGGTCAAGGCTAATGTCTCAAGGCTCAAGGCTCAAGGATCAAGGCTCAAGGCTCAAGGCTCAAGGCTCAAGGCTCGAGGCTCCAGGCTCGAGGCTCCGGGATTGAGGCTCAAGGCTCGAGGCTCAATTCTCAAGGCTCAATGCTCAAGGCTCAAGGCTCAAGGCTCAAAGCTCAAGGCTCAAGGCTCAAGGCTCAAGGTTCAAGGCTCCATGCTCAAGGCTCAAGGCTCAAGGCTCAGGGCTCGAGGCTCCTGAAGGCTCAAGGGTCAGGGCTCGAGGCTCAAGGCTCCAGGGTCAAGGCTCAAGGCTCAAGGCTCAAGGCTCGAGGCTCGAGGCTCGATGCTCCAGGCTCTAGGCTCCAGGCTCAAGGCTCCAGACTCAAGGCTCAAGGCTCAAGGCTCAAGGCTCAAGGCTCAAGGCTCAAGGCTCAAGGCTCAAGGCTCAAGGCTCAAGGTTCAAGGCTTAAGGCTTAAGGGTCACGGCTCACGTGTCAAAAGTCAAAAGTCAAGGCTCAAGGCTCAAGTCTCGGCTCAAGGTTCAAGGCTCAAAAGTGAAGGCTCAAGGCTCAACACTCAAGGGTCAAGTGTCAAGGGTCATGGCTCAAGTCTCAGGGCTTAAGGCTCAAGGCACAAGGGTCAAGGGTCAAGGCTCAAGGCTCAAGGCTTGAGGCTCGAGGCTCGAGGCTCAAGGCTTAAGGCTCAAGTCTCAAGGCACAAGGCTCAAGGCTCAAGGCTCAAGGCTCAAGGCTCAAGGCTCGAGGCTCGAGGCTCAAGGCTCAAGCCCCAAGGCTCCAGGCTCAAGGCTCAAGACCCAAGGCTCAAGGCTCAAGGCTCAAGGCTCAAGGCTCAAGGCTCAAGACTCAAGGCTCAAGGCTCTGGGCTCAAGGCTCAAGGCTCCAGGGTCAAGGCTCAAGGCTCAAGGATCAAGGCTCAAGGCTCAAGGCTCAAGGCTCAAGGCTCAAGGCTCAAGGATAGAGGCTCAAGGCCCAAGGCTCAAAGCTCAAGGCTCAATGCTCAAGGCTTAAGGCTCAAGGATCAAGGAAAAAGGCTAAAGGCACAACACTCAAGGGTAGAGGGTCAACGTTCAAGGGTCAAGGGTCAAGGCTCAAGGCTCAAGGCTTAAGGCTCAAGTCACGGCTCAAGGGCCAAGGCTCAGAAGTCAAGGCTCGAGGCTCAACACTCAAGGGTCAAGTGTCAAGGCTCATGTCTCAAGGCTCAAGGCTCAAGGCTCAAGGCTCAAGGATCAAGGCTCAAGGCTCAAGGCTCAAGGCTCAAGGATCAAGGTTCAAGGGTCAAGGGTCAAGGCTCAAGGCTCGAGGCTCGAGGCTCGAGGCTCCGGGATCAAGGCTCAAGGCTCAAGGCTCCAGGCTCAAGGCTCAAGGCTCAAGGCTCAAGGCTCAAGGCTCAAGGCTCAAGGCTCAAGACTCAAGGCTCAAGGCTCAAGGCTCAAGACTCAAGGCTTAGGGCTCTGAGCTCTGGCCTCGAGGCTCAAGGCTCAAGGCTCAAGGCTCAAGGCTCAAGGCTCAAGGGTCAAGGGTCAAGGCTCAAGGCTCAAGGCTCAAGGCTCAAGGTTCAAGGCTTAAGGCTCAAGGATCAAGGCTCAAGTCTCGGCTCAAGGGCAGGACTCAAGGCAAAAGGCTCAAGGCTCAAGGCTCAAGGCTTAAGGCTCAAGGTTCAAGGCTCATGGCTCACGGCTCAAGGCTCAAGGCTCAAAGGTCAAGGCTCAATGCTTAAGGATTAAGGCTCAAGGTTGAAGGAAAAAGGCTCAAGGCTCAAGGCTCGAGGCTCGAGGCTCAAGGCTCCAGGCTCAAGGTTCAAGACTCAAGGCATAAGCGTCAAGGGTCAAGGGTCAAGGGTCAAGACTCAAGGGTCAAGGCTCAAGGCTCGAGGCTCCAGGCTCATGGCCCATGGCTCAAGTGTCAAGGCTCAAGGCTCAAGGCTCGAGGCTCGAGGCTCAAGGCTCAAGGCTCAAAGCTCAAGGCTCAAGGCTCAAGGCTCAAAGCTCAAGGCTCAATGCTCAAGGCTTAAGGCTCAAGGATCAAGGAAAAAGGCTAATGGCACAACACTCAAGGGTAGAGGGTCAACGTTCAAGGGTCAAGGCTCAAGGCTCAAGGCTTAAGCCTCAAGTCACGGCTCAAGGGCCAAGGCTCAGAAGTCAAGGCTCGAGGCTCAACACTCAAGGGTCAAGGGTCAAGGGTCAAGGCTCATGTCTCAAGGCTCAAGGGTCAAGGCTCAAGGCTCAAGGCTCAAGGATCAAGGCTCAAGGCTCCAGGCTCAAGGATCAAGGTTCAAGGGTCAAGGCTCGAGGCTCGAGGCTCGAGGCTCGAGGCTCGAGGCTCCGGGATCAAGGCTCAAGGCTCAAGGCTCCCGGCTCAAGGCTCATGGCTCAAGGCTCAAGGCTCAAGGCTCAAGGCTCAAGGCTCAAGGCTCAAGGCTCAAGGCTCAAGGCTCAAGGCTCAAGGCTCAAGGCTCAAGGCTCAAGACTCAAGGCTCCTGAAGGCTCAAGGGTCAAGGCTCGAGGCTCAAGGCTCCAGGCTCAAGACTCAAGGCTCGAGGCTCAAAGATCAAGGCTCAAGGCTCAAGGCCAAGGCTCAAGGCTCAAGGCTCAAGGCTCAAGGCTCAGGGCTCTGAGCTCTGGCCTCGAGGCTCAAGGGTCAAGGCTCAAGGGTCAAGGCTCAAGGCTCAAGGCTCAAGGGTCAAGGCTCAAGGCTCAAGGCTCAAGGGTCAAGGCTTAAGGCTCAAGGATCAAGGCTCAAGTCTCGGCTCAAGGGCAGGACTCAAGGCAAAAGGCTCAAGGCTCAAGGCTTAAGGCTCAAGGTTCAAGGCTCACGGCTCACGGCTCAAGGCTCAAGGCTCAAAGGTCAAGGCTCAATGCTCAAGGATTAAGGCTCAAGGTTCAAGGAAAAAGGCTCAAGGCTCAAGGCTCAAGGCTCGAGGCTCGAGGCTCAAGGCTCCAGGCTCAAGGTTCAAGACTCAAGGCACAAGCGTCAAGGGTCAAGGGTCAAGGGTCAAGACTCAAGGGTCAAGGCTCAAGGCTCGAGGCTCCAGGCTCATGGCTCATGGCTCGAGGCTCGAGGCTCGAGGCTCGAGGCTCGAGGCTCGAGGCTCGAGGCTCAAGGCTCAAGGCTCAAGTCACGGCTCAAGGGTCAAGGCTCAAAAGTCAAGGCTTAAGGCTCAACACTCAAGGGTCAAGGGTCAAGGGTCATGGCTCAAGGCTCAAGGCTCAAGGCTCAAGGCACAAGGGTCAAGGGTCAAGGCTCAAGGCTTGAGGCTCAAGGCTTGAGGCTCAAGGCTCAAGGCTCAAGTCTCAAGGCTCAAGGCTCGAGGCTCGAGGCTCCAGGCTCCAGGTTCAAGGCTCAAGGCTCAAGGCTCAAGGCTCAAGGCTCAAGGCAAAAGGCTCAAAGCTCAAGGCTCAAGGCTCAAGACTCAAGGCTCAAGGTTCAGGGCTCTGGGCTCTGGCCTCGAGGCTCAAGGCTCCAGGGTCAAGGCTCAAGGCTCACTGCTCAAGGCTCAAGGCTCAAGGCTCAAGGCTCCAGGCTCAAGGCTCAAGGCTCAAGGCTCAAGGCTCAAGGCTCAAGGCTCAAGGCTCAAGGCTCAAGGCTCAAGGCTCAAGGCTCAAGGCTCAAGGCTCAAGGCTCAAGGCTCAAGGCTCAAGGCTCAAGGCTCAAGGCTCAAGGCTCAAGGCTCAAGGCTCAAGGCTCAAGGCTCAAGGCTCAAGGCTCAAGGCTCAAGGCTCAAGGCTCAAGGCTCAAGGCTTAAGGCTCAAGGATAAAGGATCAAGGCTCAAGTCACGGCTCAAGGGTTAGGACTCAAGTCAAAAGGCTCAAGGCTCAAGGCTTAAGGCTCCAGTCTCAAGGCTCAAGGCTCAAGGCTCAAGGCTCAATGCTGAAGGCTCAAGGCTCAAGGATCAAGACTCAAGGCTCAAGGATCACGGCTCAAGACTTAAGGCTCAAGGTTCCAGGAAAAAGGCTCAAGGCTCAAGGCTCAAGGCTCAAGGCTCAAGGCTCAAGGCTCAAGGCTCGAGGCTCAAGGCTCAAGGATCCAGGATCCAGGCTCAAGGCTCAAGGCTAAAGGCTCAAGGCTCAAAGCTCAAGGCTCAAGGATCAAGGATCAAGGCTCAAGTCACGGATCAATGGTCAGGACTCAAGGAAAAAGGCTTAAGGCTCAAGGCTCAAGGCTCAAGGCTCAAGGCACGGCTCAAGGGTCAAGGCTGAAAAGTCAAGGCGCAAGGCTCAACACTCAAGGGTCAAGGGTCAAGGGTCATGGCTCAAGTGTCAAGGCTCAAGGCTCAAGGCACAAGGGTCAAGGGTCAAGTCTAAAGGCTCAAGGCTTGAGGCTCGAGGCTCAAGGCTCAAAGCTCAAGGCTCAAGGCTCAAGTCTCAAGGTACAATGAAATTTTACCCAAATAGGAATTTTTGTAAGGTCTTCTTTGGTTAAGGTTGCATTAGAGGACCATTTCTTAAGGATGATCGGGTTATTGCGAATCATCCATGGTCCATTTTCAAGCACATCTTCACACCCTTTTGAGTGTCAAACTTAAAGAAATAGAAGCCCTTTGCGTTCATCATCACTCTGTTCAGCCCGAACTTACTCCATACATTCTTGACATAGTACTCCACGATTGGGAAAGCTATGCGTTTGCCCAGGAAGTAACCATACAAAGTATTCGAAAACCTTTTTGCTACTTCTTTAACAGATTCAATGGGTATAACAACATCTATGTCCCCAGCAGCCTCAGGAGCATCAATCTTTCGAAAGTTAACCTTTGTGGCAGCTTCCATACTACTAGTAACAGAGGCATAAGATGGCTTCTGGTGAACATCTTCCTTGGTACCAGACACAGAAGCATTATGAATCTGTTTTGATGCTTGTGACGAAACTGGAGGTTTAGGTATTTGTGGAACATTTTCTGAACTTTGCTTACATTCCACCCCTACGGAAAGGATGGAACCACGAACAGCACTATGTGGTATAATAACATTCCCTGATTTGCCCAGAACTTTCCCATCGATATTCTTTAACTTATCTGCAAAATTAGAAGGCTTTTGCGCCGGATCATGTGTATCTTCTGCCATGATGAATGCAGGTTAAAGCATGCAACTAGAACCCTAGCCGCAGCCTTAAAATCTTCGCCAAATCAGAAATAAATCTCTAACAATCAAATAATAATTACAAATTCCAGAAAACGGCAAGCTTTGATTCCAAGAAACAAATATCGTCCACCAAGAAGGGTTTTAAAAATCAGAAATCAGAAAACTTGACAATCCGAATCAGAAACAAACGAACGTAAAAGCTAGCAATAAACGAACGTAGGGTTGTTTTTGAGAGGGTTTAAGAAGAAAAACGAACGTAGGGTTCTTTTTGAGTGAAAACGGCCGTAGGGTTTAAGGGTATTGATTCACAATCTCTAATGGAAAAAACCGTGATCTTCACAATATAATCCAGCAATTATGTAAATGATTGAAAGATTATAGATGAATACCAAGAACCAAAAATGAATCAGAAGAGAGATTGAAGAACCAGCCGTCGAAAACCACAATTCAGAAGTCGCCAACCTTGAGAGAAAAAGTCAACAAGTCAACGCCCACATCATGGTTATACCATGGTTATGGGTTATGGACACCTATTATTTGTAAAATGGATATCTATAGGCTATTGGTCATGGCTAGTACTTATAATGGTTCAAAGGCCATCAGTATCAGTTATGGACATCTAGTGGTTATAAAGGTTCAAGGACCATGGTTATGGGTTATGGACACCTATTACTTGTAAATGGATATCTATAGGCTATTGGTCATGGCTAGTAGTTATAATGGTTCAAGGGCCATCGGTATGAGTTATGGACATCTAGTGGTTATAATGGTTCAAGGGCCATGGTTATGGGTTATGGACACCTATTACTTGTAAAATGGATATGTATAGGCTATTGGTCATGTTTAGTAGTTATAATGGTTCAAGGGCCATCAGTATCAGTTATGGACACCTAGTGGTTATAATGGTTCAAGGATCATGGTTATGGGTTATGGACACCTATTACTTGTAAAATATATATCTATAGGCCATTGGTCATGGCTAGTAGTTATAATGGTTCAAGGGCCATCGATATGAGTTATGGACATGTAGTGGTTATAATGGTTCAATGGCCTTGGTTATGGGTTATGGACACCTATTACTTGTAAAATGGATACTATAGGCTATTGGTAATGGCTACTAGTTATAATGGTTCAAGGGCCATCAGTATCAGTTATGGGCATATAGTGGTTATAATGGTTCAAGGGCCATGGTTATGGGTTATGGACACCATTTACTTTTAAAATAGATATCGATAGGCTATTGGTCATGGCTAGTAGTAACAATGGTTCAAGGGCCATCGGTATGAGTTATGGACATCTAGTAGTTATAATGGTTCAAGGGATGGGGTTATGGGTTATGAACACCTATTACTTGTAAAATGGATATGTTATAGGCTATTGGTCATGGCTAGTAGTATAATGGTTCAAGGGCCATCAGTATCAGTTATGGACATCAAGTGGTTATAATGGTTCAAGGACCATGGTTATGGGTTATGGACACCTATTACTTGTAAAATGGATATCTACGGGATATTGGTCATGGCTAGTAGTTATAATGGTTCAAGGGCCATCAGTATCACTTATGGACATCAAGTGGTTATAATGGTTCAAGGACCATGGTTATGGGTTATGGACACCTGTTACTTGTAAAATGGATATCTACAGGATATTGGTCATGGCTAGTAGTTATAATGGTTCAAGGGCCATCGATATGAGTTATGGACATGTAGTGATTATAATGATTCAATGGCCTTGGTTATGGGTTATGGGTACCTATTACTTGTAAAATGCATATCTATTGGCTATTGCTCATGGCTAGTAGTTATAATGGTTCAAGGGCCATCGATATGAGTTATCGACATCTAGTGGTTATAATGGTTCATGGGCCATGGTTAATGGGTTATGGACACCTATTATTTGTAAAATGGATATCTATAGGCTATTGGTCGTGGCTAGTCGTTATAATGGTTCAAGGGCCATCGATATGAGTTATGGACATGTACTGGTTATAATGGTTCAATGGCCTTGGTTATGGGTTATGGACACCTATTACTTGTGGATCAATGCCAGAATAGTATGGTTAACCTCTTTAAGGAGTTTACCGTTGTCAAAGAACTCACGGACTGCACAACACAGATCGTCTCCCACAATATCCCACGCCTTTTTAAAAAACATAGCTGTAAATCCATCAGGCCCGGGAGCTTTATCATTGCCAATAGAGAAAACAACACTCTTTATTTCATCAACAGTTACTTCCCGAACCGTATATTCTGCCTTTAGCGGGTCAATAGTGTTGGAAAATAAATCATGAGTGTCCAAAGGAGAAACATTTCCTGCTATACCAAGGAAGTTTTGATAATGAGTAACAAACGCAGCTGCCACATCCTTTCCTTCATACATAATATTTGACCCGTCCGTGATAGCATCAATTCTGTTTCTATGGCATTTACTCTTAACTGCATTGTGGAAATAGGTGGAGTTCGCATCACCCACCCTTAGCCACTCTATTTTGGATTTTTGTTTTAGAAAACGCTCTTCATCTAACACTGCAGCTTTGTAAGCAATTAAGTAACTTGCTTCCTCCTCCCGCAACAATGGGCAGTGGGGACTTTTATCAATGGCAGCTTGAACTGCATCTAACTCAACTCGAAAAAATTTAACTTTAGAGTGCAGGTTTCCTTGGTCCCTTAGAAATTTGCGAAGAGGAGATTTTGCTTCTTTCAATCTTTTAACGACCCTATACATCGCGCATCCCTTAAATCTGGTCTTCCAAGCCTTAGACACGATGTCCCTAAAACCTTCCTTTTCAGCCAAAAAATTGAAGAATTTGAAGGGCTTGGACTGAAATTTAGAAACATCAGGGATGCGCAAGATACACGGAGTATGATCTGAAATACGATACGGGTGGAAAATGGCGAAAGAACTAGGGAAGAAATTAATGAATATCTAGTTCCCCATGATACGATCAATTTTCTTCAGAGTACCATTGGAGCCTTGGGGTTTTTGATTCCAAGTGAAATGAAGACCGATACTATTGATGTCTATTAGTCCTGCGAAGTTGACACACTCCCGAAATTCTCGCATGGCAATATTAGGCTGATATCCACAACAAGAGTGATCTTCAATGTTAAGTGAGACATTAAAATCACCCATAACAACCCATGGTTTATCTGCCATAAGCGTGCTATGAGCGTTCAGATTCTGCCATAGCACTCGACGATCCGTATAATAGGTAGCCGCATAAATAAAAGAACAGAAAAAAGATTTCCTATCATTTTTTGTAACAATCTGGACATGAATGACTTGATTTGACTGAGAAAGAATCATAACATCCACCAAATTCTCATCCCAACCTAGGATGATACGAGAGCCTTTATCACACAAATGACCGTTTGACGACCACTCCCAACTAGCACACACTTTCTTGCACACATCATAGACTTCTACTACATTTACATGCGATTCTAGAATTGCACATATGCTCAACTGGTTTTCTACAACCACCTAACACACCTCTTTTTGTTTAGGGGAGTGATTCAGACCCCTTATGTTCCATGAAGCTAGGCTAAACATTAAAAACCTCATCAGAGGGAGTGCTTGCCCCCTTCTTTGCATTCACGACTAAAGAGCCCATAAATTTGGAAGTTTCATTGTTTTAATCAGCCACTTCATCATCATTTTCCTCAGGGCTACTAAGAACATCATACCCATTTGAGATCGGAATATTCACAGACATGGACTGATTAGAAGATCCCTCCTTACGTGGAACATTAGGTCTAGCATGGTGCATGTTTTTCACACCATCTACACTATTACTGTAGCCACTCGGAGTAGGATCAAACTTACTAATAGTAGGTGAAGTATGACACTGGGTATCATCAGCACTATTACTATTAGCATCCAATTTATTTTTCATTCGGGCATCAAGGTGAACAATAGGTGTAGTATTTTCTACACTGTTACTGTTCATATTATTACATACAGTAGGTGTAACATAATGGTGACCCTCATTATTTACGCTATTACTGTATGCAGCTTGCTTTCCCGGCTTGGTATAATCCGACCCGGAACTAGTTCTGATATCATTATTGTTACTACCCTTGGGCCGATACTGAAAGTTTGAACGAGTCTTCATCTTACGATTTTTCTGCCCAACTAAATGAAAACCATCGTCCATCGTTTTTACTTCTTTCTCTTGTGTCTTTGTATTTTTCGGGCAGCCCTCCAAGGTGTGGCCAAATAGTTTGCAAACAGAGCATCTTGGAGGTTTCCATTCATATTCAAGACGGACCCTCTCTTTAGAAACACCCGGTCCATCAATGGATGGGATTGCTATTAGAAGAGAATCCCTTAGATCAGTATCCGAGTCAATCTCAATTAAGGCCCTAGCAAAGCTATTACGGCCCCATGATTCCACGCACATCGTACTAGTATAGGAATCTAACATTTTCGGTGTACCTATCTTTGAGGCAATCATACTTAACCCATCATCCGTGAATGCAGCCATTGGAACGTCATGAAATTTTACCCAAATAGGAATTTTAGTAAGGTCTTCTTTTGTTAGAGTGGTATTAGGGGACCATTCTTTAAGGATAATTGGGTTATTGCGAATCATCCATGGCCCGTTTTCAAGCACATTCTCCAACCCTTTATGTGTGTCAAATTTAAAGAAAAAGAAGCCTTTAGCATTCACCATAACTCTGTTCAGCCCGAACTTACTCCATACATTCCTGACATAGTATTCCACAATTGGGAAGGCTAGGCGTTTACCCAGGAAATAACCATACAGCGTGTTCGAAAACCTTTTTGCAACTTCTTTAACAGATTCAATGGGTATTGTGACATCAATGTCTCCATCATTCTCGGGAGCATGAATTTTTCGAAAATTAATCTTTGTGGCATCTCCCATACTCTTAGTAACCGAGGCATAAGATGGTTTTTGGGGTACATTTTCTTTATCACCTGATCCCGAAGTCTCTTTATTCCTTGAACCAGGTGTTTCTTCAGCAACCAAGTCTGATTGTGGCTGAACTTTGGTATTAGAAAGAATAGCACCAGGTGCCATTGCTGGAACTGCACCTGAAGAAGGCACCAATACCTGTCCACGAATAGCACTGCGTGGAAATAGAATATTTCCAGATTTCCCCATAATTTTACCGTCAATATTCTTCAATTTTGCAGCAAGAGAATTAGGTCCTTGACCTGTGTCATTCGTATCCTCCTCCATAAAACGAATGCAGACAAAAAACCCTAAGTGTAGTTATAAGATCGGCACCTAATCAAACCAGATAATTACCGAATCTTTCAAGATCGGTAATCAACTATGGACCAAGTAGGGTTTTGATAGAATCAGGAAAACTAACAATCAGAATCAGATGAAACAAACGAACATAAAATCTAACAATAAACAAACGTAGGGTTTTAGAAGAAAAACGAACGTAGGGTTCGTTTTGAGAAAAACGAACGTAGGGTTCATTTTGAGAAAAACGAACGTAGGGTTTATAGTAATCGGATGTAGGGTTTTGTTTTGACAATCTCTAATGAAAAACCGTAATCTTCACAATATAATCCAACAATTGTGGTAATGATTGAAAGATTAACGATGAATACCAAGAAAAAAACGAAATCAGAAAAGAAATTGAAGAACCCGCCGTCGAAAACCACGACTCAGAAATCGCCAACCTTGAGAGAAAAGGTCAACAAGTCAACACACGCATACCATGCCATATTTGACTCTACCATGGTTATGGGTTATGGACACCTATTACTTGTAAAATGGATATCTGTAGGCTATTGGACATGGCTTGTAGTTATAATGGTTCAAGGGCCATCTGTATCAGTTATGGACATCTAGTGGTTATAATGGTTCAAGGACCATGGTTATGGGTTATGGACACCTATTACTTGTAAATTGGATATCTATAGGCTATTGGTCATGGCTAGTAGTTATAATGGTTGAAGGGCCATCAGTATCAGTTATGGACATCTAGTGGTTATAATGGTTCAAGAACCATGGTTATGGGTTATGGACACCTATTACTTGTAAAATGGATATCTATATGCTACTGGTCATGGCTAGTATTTGTAATGGTTCAAGGGCCATCAGTATCTGTTATGGACATCTAGTGGTTATAATGGTTCAAGGACCATGGTTATGGGTTATGGACACCTATTACTTGTAGAATGGATATCTATAGGCTATTGGTCATGGCTAGTAGTTATAATGGTTCAAGGGCCATCAATATCAGTTCTGGAAATCTAGTAGTTATAATGGTTCAAGAACCATGGTTATGGGTTATGGACACCTTTAACTTGTAAAATAGATATCTATAGGCTATTGGTCATGGCTAGTAGTTATAATGGTTCAAGGGCCATCAGTATCAGTTATGGACATCTAGTGGTTATAATGGTTCAAGGACCATGGTTATGGGTTATGGACACCCATTACTTGTAAAATGGATATCTATAGGCTATTGGTCATGGCTAGTAGTTATAATGGTTCAAGGGCCATCAATATCAGTTATGGACATCTAGTGGTTATAATGGTTCAATGACCATGGTTATGGGTTATGGACGCATATTACTTGTAAATTGAATATCTAGAGGCTATTGGTCATGGCTAGTAGTTATAATGGTTGAAGGGCCATCAGTATCAGTTATGGACATCTAGTGGTTATGATGGTTCAAGAACCATGGTTGTGGGTTATGGACACTTATTACTTGTAAAATAGATATCTATAGGCTATTAGTCATGGCTAGTAGTTATAATGCATTGTTCAAGGGCCATCAGTATCAGTTATGGACATCTAGTGGTTATAATGGTTCAAGAACCATGGTTATGGGTTATGGACACCTATTACTTGTAAAATGGATATCTATAGGCTATTGGTCATAGCTAGTAGTTATAATGGTTGAAGGGCCATCAGTATCAGTTATGGACATCTAGTGGTTATAATGGTTCAAGGACTATGGTAGAAGCTATTGGTCATGGCTAGTAGTTATAATGGTTGAAGGGCCATCAGTATCAGTTATGTACATCTAGTGGCTATAATCATTCAGGAACCATGGTTATGGGTTATGGACACCTATTACTTGTAAAATAGATATCTATATAGGTCATGGGTAGTAGTTACAATGGTTAAAGGCCCATTGGTATCAGTTACAGACATCTAGTGGTTATAATAGTTCGAGGGCCATGGTTATGGGTTATAAACACCTATTACTCGTAAAATAGATATCTATAGGCTATTGGTCATGGCTAGTAGTTATAATGGTTCAAGGGCCATCAGTATCAGTTATGGACATTTAGTGGTTATAATGGTTCAAGAACCATGGTTATGGGTTATGGACACCTATTACTTGTAAAATGGATATCTATAGGCTATTGGTCATGGCTAGTTGTTATAATGGTTGAAGGGCCATCAGTATCAGTTATGGACATCTAGTGGCTATAATCGTTCAAGAACCATGGTTATGGGTTATGGACACCTATTACTTGTAAAATAGATATCTATATAGGTCATGGGTAGTAGTTATAATGGTTCAAAGGCCATCGGTATCAGTTACAGACATCTAGTGGTTATAATTGTTCAAGGGCCATGGTTATGGGTTATAAACTCCTATTACTCGTAAAATAGATATCTATAGGCTATTGGTCAGGGCTAGTAGTTATAATGGTTCAAGGGCCGTCAGTATCAGTTATGGACATCTAGTGGTTATAATGGTTCAAGGACCATGGTTATGGGTTATGGACACCCATTACTTGTAAAATCGATATCTATAGGCTAGTAGTTATAATGGTTTAAGGGCCATCTATATCAGTTATGGTAGTGGTTATAATGGTTCAAGAACCATGGTTATGGGTTATGGACACCTATTACTTGTAAAATGTATATCTATATGCTATTGGTCATGGCTAGTAGTTATAATGGTTCAAGGGACATCAGTATCAGTTATGGACATCTAGTGGTTATAATGGTTCAAGGACCATGGTTATGGGTTATGGACACCTATTACTTGTAAAATGGATATCTATAGGCTATTGGTCATGGCTAGTAGTTATAATGGTTCATGGGCCATCAGTATCAGTTATGGACATCTATGGTTATAATGATTCAAGGACCATGGTTATGGGTTATGGACACCTATTACTTTTAAAATAGATATCTATAGGCTATTGGTCATGGCTAGTAGTTATAATGGTTTAAGGGCCCATCAATATCAGTTATGGACATCTAGTGGTTATAATGGTTCAAGGACCACGGTTATGGGTTATGGACACCTACTACTTGTAAAATGGATATCTATAGGCTATTGGTCATGGCTAGTAGTTATAATGGTTCAAGGGCCATCAGTATTAGTTATGGACATCTAGTGGTTATAATGGTTCAAGGACCATGGCTATGGGTTATGGACACCTATTACTTGTAAATTGGATATCTATAAGCTATTGGTCATGGCTAGTAGTTATAATGGTTGAAGGGCCATCAGTATCAGTGATGGACATCTAGTGGTTATAATCGTTCAAGATCCATGGTTATGGGTTATGGACACCTATTACTTGTAAATTGGATATCTATTGGCTATTGTTCATAGCTAGTAGTTATAATGGTTCAAGGGCCATCAGTATCAGTTATGGACAGCTAGTGGTTATAATGGTTCAAGAACCATGGTTATGGGTTAGGGACACCTATTACTTGTAAAATGAATATCTACAGGCTATTGGTCAGGGCTAGTAGTTATAGTGGTTCGAGGGCCATCAGTATCAGTTATGGACATCTAGTGGTTATAATGGTTCAAGAACCATGGTTATGGGTTATGGACACCTATTACTGGTAAAATGGATATCTATATGCTATTGGTCATGGCAAGTAGTTGTAATGGTTCAAGGGCCATCAGTATCTGTTATGGACATCTAGTGGTTATAATGGTTCAAGGACCATGGGTATGGGTTATGGACACCTTTTACTTGTAAAACGGATATCTATAGGCTATTGGTCATGGCTAGTAGTTATAATGGTTCAAGGGCCATCAATATCAGTTCTGGAAATCTAGTAGTTATAATGGTTCAAGAACCATGGTTATGGGTTATGGACACCTTTAACTTGTAAAATGGATATTTATAAGCTATAGGTCATGGCTAGTAGTTATAATGGTTCATGGGCCATCAGTATCAGTTATGGACATCTAGTGGTTATAATGGTAAAACGACCATGGTTATGGGTTATGGACACATATTACTTGTAAATTGAATATCTAGAGGCTATTTGTCATGGCTAGTAGTTATAATGGTTCAAGGGCCATCAGTATCAGTTATGGACATCTAGTGGTTATAATGGTTCAAGAACCATGGTTATGGGTTATGGACACTTATTACTTGTAAAATAGATATCTATAGGCTATTGGTCATGGCTAGTAGTTATAATGGTTGAAGGGCCATCAGTATCAGTTATGGACATCTTGTGGTTATAATGGTTCAAGGACCGTTGTTATGGGTTATGGACACCTATTACTTGTAAATCGGATATCTAGAAGCTATTGGTCATGGCTAGTAGTTATAATGGTTGAAGGGCCATCAGTATCAGTTATGGACATCTAGTCGCTACAATCGTTCAAGAACCATGGTTATGGGTTATGGACACCTATTACTTGTAAAATAGATATCTATATAGGTCATGGGTAGAAGTTATAATGGTTCAAGGGCCATCGGTATCAGTTACAGACATCTAGTGGTTATAATTGTTCAAGGGCCATGGTTATGGGTTATAAACACCTATTACTCGAAAATAGATATCTATAGGCTATTGGTCATGGCTAGTAGTTATAGTGGTTCAAGGGCCATCAGTATCAGTTATGGACATTTAGTGGATATAATGGTTCAAGAACCATGGTTATGGGTTATGGACACCTATTACTTGTAAAGTGGATATCTATAGGCTATTGGTCATGGCTAGTAGTTATAATGGTTGAAGGGCCATCAGTATCATTTATGGACATCTAGTGGCTATAATCGTTCAAGAACCATGGTTATGGGTTTTGGACACCTATTACTTGTAAAATAGATATCTATATAGGTCATGGGTAGTAGTTAGAATGGTTCAAGGGCCATCGGTATCAGTTACAGGCATCTAGTGGTTATAATTGTTCAAGGGCCATGGTTATGGGTTATAAACACCTATTACTCGTAAAATAGACATCTATATGCTATTGGTCATGGCTAGTAGTTATAATGGTTCAAGGGCCATCAGTATCAGTTGTGGACATTTAGTGGTTATAATGGTTCAAGAACCATGGTTATGGGTTATGGACACCTATTACTTGTAAAATGGATATCTATAGGCTATTGGTCAGGGCTAGTAGTTATAATGGTTCAAGAGCCGTCAGTATCAGTTATGGACATCTAGTGGTTATAATGGTTCAAGGGCCATGGTTATGGGTTATGGACACCTATTACTTGTAAAATCGATATCTATAGGCTATTGGTCATGGCTAGTAGTTATAATGGTTTAAGGGCCATCTGTATCAGTTATGGTAGTGGTTGTAATGGTTCAAGACCATGGTTATGGGTTATGGACACCTATTACTTAGAAAATGTATATCTATATGCTATTGGTCATGGCTAGTAGTTATAATGGTTCAAGGGCCATCAGTATCAGTTATGGACATCTAGTGGTTATAATGGTTCAAGAACCATGGTTATGGGTTATGGACACCTATTACTTGTAAACTGGATATATGTAGGCTATTAGACATGGCTAGTAGTATAATGGTTCATGGGCCATCAGTATCAGTAATGGACATCTAGTGGTTATAATGATTCAAGGACAATGGTTATGGGTTATGGACACCTATTACTTGTAAAATGGATATATATATAGGCTATTGGTCATGGCTAGTAGTTATAATGGTTCAAGGGCCATCAATATCAGTTATGGACATCTAGTGGTTATAATGGTTCAAGGACCATGGTTATGGGTTATGGACACCTATTACTTGTAAAATGGATATCTATAGGCTATTGGTCATAGCTAGTAGTTATAATGGTTGAAGGGCCATCAGTATCAGTTATGGACATCTAGTGGTTATAATGGTTCAAGGACTATGGTAGAAGCTATTGGTCATGGCTAGTAGTTATAATGGTTGAAGGGCCATCAGTATCAGTTATGTACATCTAGTGGCTATAATCATTCAGGAACCATGGTTATGGGTTATGGACACCTATTACTTGTAAAATAGATATCTATATAGGTCATGGGTAGTAGTTACAATGGTTAAAGGCCCATTGGTATCAGTTACAGACATCTAGTGGTTATAATAGTTCGAGGGCCATGGTTATGGGTTATAAACACCTATTACTCGTAAAATAGATATCTATAGGCTATTGGTCATGGCTAGTAGTTATAATGGTTCAAGGGCCATCAGTATCAGTTATGGACATTTAGTGGTTATAATGGTTCAAGAACCATGGTTATGGGTTATGGACACCTATTACTTGTAAAATGGATGTCTATAGGCTATTGGTCATGGCTAGTTGTTATAATGGTTGAAGGGCCATCAGTATCAGTTATGGACATCTAGTGGCTATAATCGTTCAAGAACCATGGTTATGGGTTATGGACACCTATTACTTGTAAAATAGATATCTATATAGGTCATGGGTAGTAGTTATAATGGTTCAAAGGCCATCGGTATCAGTTACAGACATCTAGTGGTTATAATTGTTCAAGGGCCATGGTTATGGGTTATAAACTCCTATTACTCGTAAAATAGATATCTATAGGCTATTGGTCAGGGCTAGTAGTTATAATGGTTCAAGGGCCGTCAGTATCAGTTATGGACATCTAGTGGTTATAATGGTTCAAGGACCATGGTTATGGGTTATGGACAACCATTACTTGTAAAATCGATATCTATAGGCTAGTAGTTATAATGGTTTAAGGGCCATCTATATCAGTTATGGTAGTGGTTATAATGGTTCAAGAACCATGGTTATGGGTTATGGACACCTATTACTTGTAAAATGTATATCTATATGCTATTGGTCATGGCTAGTAGTTATAATGGTTCAAGGGACATCAGTATCAGTTATGGACATCTAGTGGTTATAATGGTTCAAGGACCATGGTTATGGGTTATGGACACCTATTACTTGTAAAATGGATATCTATAGGCTATTGGTCATGGCTAGTAGTTATAATGGTTCATGGGCCATCAGTATCAGTTATGGACATCTAGTGGTTATAATGATTCAAGGACCATGGTTATGGGTTATGGACACCTATTACTTTTAAAATAGATATCTATAGGCTATTGGTCATGGCTAGTAGTTATAATGGTTTAAGGGCCATCAATATCAGTTATGGACATCTAGTGGTTATAATGGTTCAAGGACCACGGTTATGGGTTATGGACACCTACTACTTGTAAAATGGATATCTATAGGCTATTGGTCATGGCTAGTAGTTATAATGGTTCAAGGGCCATCAGTATTAGTTATGGACATCTAGTGGTTATAATGGTTCGAGGACCATGGCTATGGGTTATGGACACCTATTACTTGTAAATTGGATATCTATAAGCTATTGGTCATGGCTAGTAGTTATAATGGTTGAAGGGCCATCAGTATCAGTTATGGACATCTAGTGGTTATAATCGTTCAAGATCCATGGTTATGGGTTATGGACACCTATTACTTGTAAATTGGATATCTATTGGCTATTGTTCATAGCTAGTAGTTATAATGGTTCAAGGGCCATCAGTATCAGTTATGGACATCTAGTGGTTATAATGGTTCAAGAACCATGGTTATGGGTTAGGGACACCTATTACTTGTAAAATGGATATCTACAGGCTATTGGTCAGGGCTAGTAGTTATAATGGTTCGAGGGCCATCAGTATCAGTTATGGACATCTAGTGGTTATAATGGTTCAAGAACCATGGTTATGGGTTATGGACACCTATTACTGGTAAAATGGATATCTATATGCTATTGGTCATGGCTAGTAGTTGTAATGGTTCAAGGGCCATCAGTATCTGTTATGGACATCTAGTGGTTATAATGGTTCAAGGACCATGGGTATGGGTTATGGACATCTTTTACTTGTAAAACGGATATCTATAGGCTATTGGTCATTGCTAGTAGTTATAATGGTTCAAGGGCCATCAATATCAGTTCTGGAAATCTAGTAGTTATAATGGTTCAAGAACCATGGTTATGGGTTATGGACACCTTTAACTTGTAAAATGGATATTTATAGGCTATAGGTCATGGCTAGTAGTTATAATGGTTCATGGGCCATCAGTATCAGTTATGGACATCTAGTGGTTATAATGGTAAAACGACCATGGTTATGGGTTATGGACACATATTACTTGTAAATTGAATATCTAGAGGCTATTTGTCATGGCTAGTAGTTATAATGGTTCAAGGGCCATCAGTATCAGTTATGGACATCTAGTGGTTATAATGGTTCAAGAACCATGGTTATGGGTTATGGACACTTATTACTTGTAAAATAGATATCTATAGGCTATTGGTCATGGCTAGTAGTTATAATGGTTGAAGGGCCATCAGTATCAGTTATGGACATCTTGTGGTTATAATGGTTCAAGGACCGTTGTTATGGGTTATGGACACCTATTACTTGTAAATCGGATATCTAGAAGCTATTGGTCATGGCTAGTAGTTATAATGGTTGAAGGGCCATCAGTATCAGTTATGGACATCTAGTCGCTACAATCGTTCAAGAACCATGGTTATGGGTTATGGACACCTATTACTTGTAAAATAGATATCTATATAGGTCATGGGTAGAAGTTATAATGGTTCAAGGGCCATCGGTATCAGTTACAGACATCTAGTGGTTATAATTGTTCAAGGGCCATGGTTATGGGTTATAAACACCTATTACTCGAAAATAGATATCTATAGGCTATTGGTCATGGCTAGTAGTTATAGTGGTTCAAGGGCCATCAGTATCAGTTATGGACATTTAGTGGATATAATGGTTCAAGAACCATGGTTATGGGTTATGGACACCTATTACTTGTAAAGTGGATATCTATAGGCTATTGGTCATGGCTAGTAGTTATAATGGTTGAAGGGCCATCAGTATCATTAATGGACATCTAGTGGCTATAATCGTTCAAGAACCATGGTTATGGGTTTTGGACACCTATTACTTGTAAAATAGATATCTATATAGGTCATGGGTAGTAGTTAGAATGGTTCAAGGGCCATCGGTATCAGTTACAGGCATCTAGTGGTTATAATTGTTCAAGGGCCATGGTTATGGGTTATAAACACCTATTACTCGTAAAATAGACATCTATATGCTATTGGTCATGGCTAGTAGTTATAATGGTTCAAGGGCCATCAGTATCAGTTGTGGACATTTAGTGGTTATAATGGTTCAAGAACCATGGTTATGGGTTATGGACACCTATTACTTGTAAAATGGATATCTATAGGCTATTGGTCAGGGCTAGTAATAATGGTTCAAGAGCCGTCAGTATCAGTTATGGACATCTAGTGGTTATAATGGTTCAAGGGCCATGGTTATGGGTTATGGACACCTATTACTTGTAAAATCGATATCTATAGGCTATTGGTCATGGCTAGTAGTTATAATGGTTTAAGGGCCATCTGTATCAGTTATGGTAGTGGTTGTAATGGTTCAAGACCATGGTTATGGGTTATGGACACCTATTACTTAGAAAATGTATATCTATATGCTATTGGTCATGGCTAGTAGAGTTATAATGGTTCAAGGGCCATCAGTATCAGTTATGGACATCTAGTGGTTATAATGGTTCAAGAACCATGGTTATGGGTTATGGACACCTATTACTTGTAAACTGGATATATGTAGGCTATTAGACATGGCTAGTAGTATAATGGTTCATGGGCCATCAGTATCAGTAATGGACATCTAGTGGTTATAATGATTCAAGGACAATGGTTATGGGTTATGGACACCTATTACTTGTAAAATGGATATATATATAGGCTATTGGTCATGGCTAGTAGTTATAATGGTTCAAGGGCTATCAATATCAGTTATGGACATCTAGTGGTTATAATGGTTCAAGAACCATGGTTATGGGTTATGGACAACTATTACTTGTAAATTGGATATCTAGAGGCTATTGGTCATGGCTAGTAGTTATAATGGTTCAAGGGCCATCAGTATCGGTTATGAACATCTTGTGGTTATAATGGTTCAAGAACCATGGTTATGGGTTATGGATACCTATTACTTGTAAAATAGATATCTATAGGCTATTGGTCATGGCTAGTAGTTATAATGGTTCAAGGGCCATCAGTATTAGTTATGGACATCTAGTGGTTATAATGGTTCAAGAACCATGGTTATGGGTTATGGACACCTATTACTTGTAAATTGGATATCTAGAGGCTATTGGTCATGGCTAGTAGTTATAATGGTTGAAGGGCCATCAGTATCAGTTATGGACATCTAGTGGTTATCATGGTTCAAGAACCATGGTTATGGGTTATGGACACCTATTACTTGTAAAATGGATATCTGTAGGCTATTGGACATGGCTAGTAGTTATAATGGTTCATGGGCCATCAGTATCAGTTATGGACATCTAGTGGTTATAATGATTCAAGGACCATGGTTATGGGTTATGGACACCTATTACTTGTAAAATGGATATCTACAGGCTATTTGTGATGGCTAGTAGTTATAATGGTTCAAGGGCCATCAGTATCAGTTACGGACATCTAGTTGTTATAATGGTTCAGGAACGATTGTTATGGGCAATGGACACCTAACACTTTTAAAATGGATATCTATAGGCTATTGGTCATTGTTAGTAGTTATAATGGTTCAAGGGCCATCGATATTAGTTATGACATGTAGTGGTTATAATAGTTCAATGGCCTTGGTTATGGGTTATGGACACCTATTACTTGTAAAATGTATATTTATAAGCTATTGGACATGGCTAGTAGTTATAATGGTTCAAGGGCCATCAGTATCAGTTATGGACATCTAGTGGTTATAATGATTCAAGGACCATGGTTATGGGTTATGGACACCCATTACTTGTAAAATGGATATCTATAGGCTATTGGTCATGGCTAGTAGTTATAATGGTTCAAGGGCCATCAATATCAGTTATGGACATCTAGTGGTTATAATGGTTCAATGACCATGGTTATGGGTTATGGACGCATATTACTTGTAAATTGAATATCTAGAGGCTATTGGTCATGGCTAGTGGTTATAATGGTTGAAGGGCCATCAGTATCAGTTATGGACATCTAGTGGTTATAATGGTTCAAGAACCATGGTTGTGGGTTATGGACACTTATTACTTGTAAAATAGATATCTATAGGCTATTAGTCATGGCTAGTAGTTATAATGCATTGTTCAAGGGCCATCAGTATCAGTTATGGACATCTAGTGGTTATAATGGTTCAAGAACCATGGTTATGGGTTATGGACACCTATTACTTGTAAAATGGATATCTATAGGCTATTGGTCATAGCTAGTAGTTATAATGGTTGAAGGGCCATCAGTATCAGTTATGGACATCTAGTGGTTATAATGGTTCAAGGACTATGGTTATGGGTTATGGACACCTATTACTTGTAAATAGGATATCTAGAAGCTATTGGTCATGGCTAGTAGTTATAATGGTTGAAGGGCCATCAGTATCAGTTATGTACATCTAGTGGCTATAATCATTCAGGAACCATGGTTATGGGTTATGGACACCTATTACTTGTAAAATAGATATCTATATAGGTCATGGGTAGTAGTTACAATGGTTAAAGGCCCATCGGTATCAGTTACAGACATCTAGTGGTTATAATAGTTCAAGGGCCATGGTTATGGGTTATAAACACCTATTACTCGTAAAATAGATATCTATAGGCTATTGGTCATGGCTAGTAGTTATAATGGTTCAAGGGCCATCAGTATCAGTTATGGACATTTAGTGGTTATAATGGTTCAAGAACCATGGTTATGGGTTATGGACACCTATTACTTGTAAAATGGATATCTATAGGCTATTGGTCATGGCTAGTTGTTATAATGGTTGAAGGGCCATCAGTATCAGTTATGGACATCTAGTGGCTATAATCGTTCAAGAACCATGGTTATGGGTTATGGACACCTATTACTTGTAAAATAGATATCTATATAGGTCATGGGTAGTAGTTATAATGGTTCAAAGGCCATCGGTATCAGTTACAGACATCTAGTGGTTATAATTGTTCAAGGGCCATGGTTATGGGTTATAAACTCCTATTACTCGTAAAATAGATATCTATAGGCTATTGGTCATGGCTAGTAGTTATAATGGTTCAAGGGCCATCAGTATCAGTTACGGACATTTAGTGGTTATAATGGTTCAAGAACCATGGTTATGGGTTATGGACACCTATTACTTGTAAAATAGATATCTATATAGGTCATGGGTAGTAGTTACAATGGTTAAAGGCCCATCGGTATCAGTTACAGACATCTAGTGGTTATAATAGTTCAAGGGCCATGGTTATGGGTTATAAACACCTATTACTCGTAAAATAGATATCTATAGGCTATTGGTCATGGCTAGTAGTTATAATGGTTCAAGGGCCATCAGTATCAGTTATGGACATTTAGTGGTTATAATGGTTCAAGAACCATGGTTATGGGTTATGGACACCTATTACTTGTAAAATGGATATCTATAGGCTATTGGTCAGGGCTAGTAGTTATAATGGTTCAAGGGCCGTCAGTATCAGTTATGGACATCTAGTGGTTATAATGGTTCAAGGACCATGGTTATGGGTTATGGACACCCATTACTTGTAAAATCGATATCTATAGGCTAGTAGTTATAATGGTTTAAGGGCCATCTATATCAGTTATGGTAGTGGTTATAATGGTTCAAGAACCATGGTTATGGGTTATGGACACCTATTACTTGTAAAATGTATATCTATATGCTATTGGTCATGGCTAGTAGTTATAATGGTTCAAGGGACATCAGTATCAGTTATGGACATCTAGTGGTTATAATGGTTCAAGGACCATGGTTATGGGTTATGGACACCTATTACTTGTAAAATGGATATCTATAGGCTATTGGTCATGGCTAGTAGTTATAATGGTTCATGGGCCATCCGTATCAGTTATGGACATCTAGTGGTTATAATGATTCAAGGACCATGGTTATGGGTTATGGACACCTATTACTTTTAAAATAGATATCTATAGGCTATTGGTCATGGCTAGTAGTTATAATGGTTTAAGGGCCCATCAATATCAGTTATGGACATCTAGTGGTTATAATGGTTCAAGGACCACGGTTATGGGTTATGGACACCTACTACTTGTAAAATGGATATCTATAGGCTATTGGTCATGGCTAGTAGTTATAATGGTTCAAGGGCCATCAGTATTAGTTATGGACATCTAGTGGTTATAATGGTTCAAGGACCATGGCTATGGGTTATGGACACCTATTACTTGTAAATTGGATATCTATAAGCTATTGGTCATGGCTAGTAGTTATAATGGTTGAAGGGCCATCAGTATCAGTTATGGACATCTAGTGGTTATAATCGTTCAAGATCCATGGTTATGGGTTATGGACACCTATTACTTGTAAATTGGATATCTATTGGCTATTGTTCATAGCTAGTAGTTATAATGGTTCAAGGGCCATCAGTATCAGTTATGGACAGCTAGTGGTTATAATGGTTCAAGAACCATGGTTATGGGTTAGGGACACCTATTACTTGTAAAATGGATATCTACAGGCTATTGGTCAGGGCTAGTAGTTATAATGGTTCGAGGGCCATCAGTATCAGTTATGGACATCTAGTGGTTATAATGGTTCAAGAACCATGGTTATGGGTTATGGACACCTATTACTGGTAAAATGGATATCTATATGCTATTGGTCATGGCTAGTAGTTGTAATGGTTCAAGGGCCATCAGTATCTGTTATGGACATCTAGTGGTTATAATGGTTCAAGGACCATGGGTATGGGTTATGGACACCTTTTACTTGTAAAACGGATATCTATAGGCTATTGGTCATGGCTAGTAGTTATAATGGTTCAAGGGCCATCAATATCAGTTCTGGAAATCTAGTAGTTATAATGGTTCAAGAACCATGGTTATGGGTTATGGACACCTTTAACTTGTAAAATGGATATTTATAGGCTATAGGTCATGGCTAGTAGTTATAATGGTTCATGGGCCATCAGTATCAGTTATGGACATCTAGTGGTTATAATGGTAAAACGACCATGGTTATGGGTTATGGACACATATTACTTGTAAATTGAATATCTAGAGGCTATTTGTCATGGCTAGTAGTTATAATGCTTCAAGGGCCATCAGTATCAGTTATGGACATCTAGTGGTTATAACGGTTCAAGAACCATGGTTATGGGTTATGGACACTTATTACTTGTAAAATAGATATCTATAGGCTATTGGTCATGGCTAGTAGTTATAATGGTTGAAGGGCCATCAGTATCAGTTATGGACATCTTGTGGTTATAATGGTTCAAGGACCGTTGTTATGGGTTATGGACACCTATTACTTGTAAATCGGATATCTAGAAGCTATTGGTCATGGCTAGTAGTTATAATGGTTGAAGGGCCATCAGTATCAGTTATGGACATCTAGTCGCTACAATCGTTCAAGAACCATGGTTATGGGTTATGGACACCTATTACTTGTAAAATAGATATCTATATAGGTCATGGGTAGTAGTTATAATGGTTCAAGGGCCATCGGTATCAGTTACAGACATCTAGTGGTTATAATTGTTCAAGGGCCATGGTTATGGGTTATAAACACCTATTACTCGAAAATAGATATCTATAGGCTATTGGTCATGGCTAGTAGTTATAGTGGTTCAAGGGCCATCAGTATCACTTATGGACATTTAGTGGATATAATGGTTCAAGAACCATGGTTATGGGTTATGGACACCTATTACTTGTAAAGTGGATATCTATAGGCTATTGGTCATGGCTAGTAGTTATAATGGTTGAAGGGCCATCAGTATCAGTTATGGACATCTAGTGGCTATAATCGTTCAAGAACCATGGTTATGGGTTTTGGACACCTATTACTTGTAAAATAGATATCTATATAGGTCATGGGTAGTAGTTAGAATGGTTCAAGGGCCATCGGTATCAGTTACAGGCATCTAGTGGTTATAATTGTTCAAGGCCATGGTTATGGGTTATAAACACCTATTACTCGTAAAATAGACATCTATATGCTATTGGTCATGGCTAGTAGTTATAATGGTTCAAGGGCCATCAGTATCAGTTGTGGAAATTTAGTGGTTATAATGGTTCAAGAACCATGGTTATGGGTTATGGACACCTATTACTTGTAAAATGGATATCTATAGGCTATTGGTCAGGGCTAGTAGTTATAATGGTTCAAGAGCCGTCAGTATCAGTTATGGACATCTAGTGGTTATAATGGTTCAAGGGCCATGGTTATGGGTTATGGACACCTATTACTTGTAAAATCGATATCTATAGGCTATTGGTCATGGCTAGTAGTTATAATGGTTTAAGGGCCATCTGTATCAGTTATGGTAGTGGTTGTAATGGTTCAAGAACCATGGTTATGGGTTATGGACACCTATTACTTGTAAATTGGATATCTAGAGGCTATTGGTCATGGCTAGTAGTTATAATGGTTCAAGGGCCATCAGTATCGGTTATGAACATCTTGTGGTTATAATGGTTCAAGAACCATGGTTATGGGTTATGGATACCTATTACTTGTAAAATAGATATCTATAGGCTATTGATCATGGCTAGTAGTTATAATGGTTCAAGGGCCATCAGTATTAGTTATGGACATCTAGTGGTTATAATGGTTCAAGAACCATGGTTATGGGTTATGGACACCTATTACTTGTAAATTGGATATCTAGAGGCTATTGGTCATGGCTAGTAGTTATAATGGTTGAAGGGCCATCAGTATCAGTTATGGACATCTAGTGGTTATCATGGTTCAAGAACCATGGTTATGGGTTATGGACACCTATTACTTGTAAAATGGATATCTGTAGGCTATTGGACATGGCTAGTAGTTATAATGGTTCATGGGCCATCAGTATCAGTTATGGACATCTAGTGGTTATAATGATTCAAGGACCATGGTTATGGGTTATGGACACCTATTACTTGTAAAATGGATATCTATAGGCTATTTGAGATGGCTAGTAGTTATAATGGTTCAAGGGCCATCAGTATCAGTTACGGACATCTAGTTGTTATAATGGTTCAGGAACGATTGTTATGGGCAATGGACACCTAACACTTTTAAAATGGATATCTATAGGCTATTGGTCATTGTTAGTAGTTATAATGGTTCAAGGGCCATCGATATTAGTTATGGACATGTAGTGGTTATAATAGTTCAATGGCCTTGGTTATGGGTTATGGACACCTATTACTTGTAAAATGTATATTTATAAGCTATTGGACATGGCTAGTAGTTATAATGGTTCAAGGGCCATCAGTATCAGTTATGGACATCTAGTGGTTATAATGATTCAAGGACCATGGTTATGGGTTATGGACACCTATTACTTGTAAAATCGATATCTATAGGCTATTGGTCATGGCTAGTAGTTATAATGGTTTAAGGGCCATCTGTATCAGTTATGGTAGTGGTTATAATGGTTCAAGAACCATGGTTATGGGTTATGGACACCTATTACTTAGAAAATGTATATCTATATGCTATTGGTCATGGCTAGTAGTTATAATGGTTCAAGGGCCATCAGTATCAGTTTTGGACATCTAGTGGTTATAATGGTTCAAGGACCATGGTTATGGGTTATGGACACCTATTACTTGAAAAATGGATATCTATAGGCTATTGGTCATGGCTAGTAGTTATAATGGTTCATGGGCCATCAGTATCAGTTATGGACATCTAGTGGTTATAATGATTCAAGGACCATGGTTATGGGTTATGGACACCTATTACCTGTAAAATAGATATCTATAGGCTATTGGTCATGGCTAGTAGTTATAATGGTTCAAGGGCCATCAGTATTAATTATGGACATCTAGTGGTTATTATGGTTCAAGAACCATGGTTATGGGTTATGGACACCTATTACTTGTAAACTGGATATCTGTAGGCTATTGGACATGGCTAGTAGGTATAATGGTTCATGGGCCATCAGTATCAGTTATGGACATCTAGTGGTTATAATGATTCAAGGACCATGGTTATGGGTTATGGACACCTATTACTTGTAAAATGGATATCGATAGGCTATTGGTGATGGCTAGTAGTTATAATGGTTCAAGGGCCATCAGTATCAGTTATGGACATCTAGTGGTTATAATGGTTCAGTGACAATTGTTATGGGTAATGGACACCTATTACTTTTAAAATGGATATCTATAGGCTATTGGTCATGGCTAGTAATTATAATGGTTCAAGGGCCATCGATATGAGTTATGGACATGTAGTTGTTATAATGGTTCAATGGCCTTGGTTATGCGTTATGGACACCTATTACTTTTAAAATGTATATTTATAGGCTATTGGTCATGGCTAGTAGTTATAATAGTTCAAGGGCCATCAGTATCAGTTATGGATATCTAGTGGTTATAATGGTTCAAGAACCATGGTTATGGGTTATGGACACCTGTTACTTGTAAAATGGATATCTGTAGGCTATTGGACATGGCTAGTAGTTATAATGGTTCAAGGGCCATCAGTATCAGTTATGGACATCTAGTAGTTATAATGGTTCAAGAACCATGGTTATGGGTTATGGACACCTATTACTTGTAAAATGGATATCTGTAGGCTGTTGGACATGGCTAGTAGTTATAATGGTTCAAGGGCCATCACTATCAATTATGGACATCTAGTGGTTATAATGATTCAAGGACAATGGTTATGGGTTATGGACACCTATTACTTGTAAAATGGATATCTATAGGCTATTGGTCATGGCTAGTAGTTATAATGGTTCAAGGGCCATCAATATCAGTTATGGACATCTAGTGGTTATAATGGTTCAAGAACCATAGTTATGGGTTATGGACAACTATTACTTGTAAATTGGATATCTAGAGGCTATTGGTCATGGCTAGTAGTTATAATGGTTCAAGGGCCATCAGTATCAGTTATGAACATCTAGTGGTTATAATGGTTCAAGGACCATGGTTATGGGTTATGGACACCTATTACTTGTAAAATGGATATCTGTAGGCTGTTGGACATGACTAGTAGTTATAATGGTTCAAGGGCCATCAGTATCGGTTATGGACATCAGGTGGTTATAATGGTTCAAGAACCATGGTTATGGGTTATGGACACCTATTACTTGCAAAATGGATATCTGTAGGCTATTGGACATGGCTAGTAGTTATAATGGTTCAAGGGCCATCAGTATCAGTTATGGACATCTAGTGGTTATAATGATTCAAGGACCATGGTTATGGGTTATGGACACCTATTACTTGTAAAATCGATATCTATAGGCTATTGGTCATGGCTAGTAGTTATAATGGTTTAAGGGCCATCTGTATCAGTTATGGTAGTGGTTATAATGGTTCAAGAACCATGGTTATGGGTTATGGACACCTATTACTTAGAAAATGTATATCTATATGCTATTGGTCATGGCTAGTAGTTATAATGGTTCAAGGGCCATCAGTATCAGTTATGGACATCTAGTGGTTATAATGCTTCAAGGACCATGGTTATGGGTTATGCACACCTATTACTTGAAAAATGGATATCTATAGGCTATTGGTCATGGCTAGTTGTTATAATGGTTCATGGGCCATCAGTATCAGTTATGGACATCTAATGGTTATAATGATTCAAGGACCATGGTTATGGGTTATGGACACTTATTACTTGTAAAATAGATATCTATAGGCTATTGGTCATGGCTAGTAGTTATAATGGTTCAAGGGCCATCAGTATTAGTTGTGGATATCTAGTGGTTATTATGGTTCAAGAACCATGGTTATGGGTTATGGACACCTATTACTTGTAAATTGGATATCTAGAGGCTATTTGTCATGGCTAGTAGTTATAATGGTTGAAGGGCCATCAGTATCAGTTATGGACATCTAGTGGTTATAATGGTTCAAGAACCATGGTTATGCGTTATGGACACCTATTACTTGTAAAATGAATATCTGTAGGCTATTGGACATGGCTAGTAGTTATAATGGTTCAAGGGCCATCAGTATCAGTTATGGACATCTAGTTGTTAAAATGGTTCAAGAACCATGGTTATGGGTTATGGACACCTATTACTTGTAAAATGGATATCTGTAGGCTATTGGACATGGCTAGTAGTTATAATGGTTCAAGGGCCATCACTATCAATTATGGACATCTAGCGGTTATAATGATTCAAGGACAATGGTTATGGGTTATGGACACCTATTACTTGTAAAATGGATATCTATAGGCTATTGGTCATGGCTAGTAGTTATAATGGTTCAAGGGCCATCAATATCAGTTATGGACATCTAGTGGTTATAATGGTTCAAGAACCATGGTTATGGGTTATGGACACCTATTACTTGTAAACTGGATATCTGTAGGCTATTGGACATGGCTAGTAGTTATAATGGTTCATGGGCCATCAGTATCAGTTATGGACATCTAGTGGTTATAATGATTCAAGGACCATGGTTATGGGTTATGGACACTTATTACTTGTAAAATGGATATCTATAGGCTATTGGTGATGGCTAGTAGTTATAATGGTTCAAGGGCCATCAGTATCAGTTATGGACATCTAGTGGTTATAATGGTTCAGTGACAATTGTTATGGGTAATGGACACCTATTACTTTTAAAATGGATCTCTATAGGCTATTGGTCATGGCTAGTAGTTATAATGGTTCAAGGGCCATCGATATGAGTTATGGACATGTAGTTGTTATAATGGTTCAATGGCCTTGGTTATGGGTTATGGACACCTATTACTTGTAAAATGTATATTTATAGGCTATTGGTCATGGCTAGTAGTTATAATGGTTCAAGGGCCATCAGTATCAGTTATGGACATCTAGTGGTTATAATGGTTCAAGAACCATGGTTATGGGTTATGGACACCTATTACTTGTAAAATGGATATCTGTAGGCTATTGGACATGGCTAGTAGTTATAATTGTTCAAGGGCCATCAGTATCAGTTATGGACATCTAGTAGTTATAATGGTTCAAGAACCATGGTTATGGGTTATGGACACCTATTACTTGTAAAATGGATATCTGTAGGCTATTGGACATGGCTAGTAGTTATAATGGTTCAAGGGCCATCACTATCAATTATGGACATCTAGTGGTTATAATCATTCAAGGACAATGGTTATGGGTTATGGACACCTATTACTTGTAAAATGGATATCTGTAGGCTATTGGACATGGCTAGTAGTTATAATGGTTCATGGGCCATCAGTATCAGTTATGGACATCTAGTGGTTATAATGATTCAAGGACCATTGTTATGGGTTATGGACACCTATTACTTGTAAAATGTATATCTATAGGCTATTTGTGATGGCTAGTAGTTATAATGGTTCAAGGGCCATCAGTATCAGTTACGGACGTCTAGTGGTTATAATGATTCAAGGACAATGGTTATGGGTTATGGAAACCTATTACTTGTAAAATGGATATCTATAGGCTATTGGTCATGGCTAGTAGTTATAATGGTTCAAGGGCCATCAGTATCAGTTATGGACATCTAGTGGTTATAATGGCTCAAGAACCATGGTTATGGGTTATGGACACCTATTATTTGTAAAATGGATATCTGTAGGCTATTGGACATGGCTAGTAGTTATAATGGTTCAAGGGCCATCAGTATCAGTTATGGACATCTAGTAGTTATAATGGTTCAAGAACCATAGTTATGGGTTATGGACACCTATTACTTGTAAAATGGATATCTGTAGGCTATTGGACATGGCTAGTAGTTATAATGGTTCAAGGGCCATCAGTATCAGTTATGGACATCTAGTAGTTATAATGGTTCAAGAACCATGGTTATGGGTTATGGACACCTATTACTTGTAAAATGGATATCTGTAGGCTGTTGGACATGGCTAGTAGTTATAATGGTTCAAGGGCCATCACTATCAATTATGGACATCTAGTGGTTATAATGATTCAAGGACAATGGTTATGGGTTATGGACACCTATTACTTGTAAAATGGATATCTATAGGCTATTGGTCATGGCTAGTAGTTATAATGGTTCAAGGGCCATCAATATCAGTTATGGACATCTAGTGGTTATAATGGTTCAAGAACCATAGTTATGGGTTATGGACAACTATTACTTGTAAATTGGATATCTAGAGGCTATTGGTCATGGCTAGTAGTTATAATGGTTCAAGGGCCATCAGTATCAGTTATGAACATCTAGTGGTTATAATGGTTCAAGGACCATGGTTATGGGTTATGGACACCTATTACTTGTAAAATGGATATCTGTAGGCTGTTGGACATGACTAGTAGTTATAATGGTTCAAGGGCCATCAGTATCGGTTATGGACATCAGGTGGTTATAATGGTTCAAGAACCATGGTTATGGGTTATGGACACCTATTACTTGCAAAATGGATATCTGTAGGCTATTGGACATGGCTAGTAGTTATAATGGTTCAAGGGCCATCAGTATCAGTTATGGACATCTAGTGGTTATAATGATTCAAGGACCATGGTTATGGGTTATGGACACCTATTACTTGTAAAATCGATATCTATAGGCTATTGGTCATGGCTAGTAGTTATAATGGTTTAAGGGCCATCTGTATCAGTTATGGTAGTGGTTATAATGGTTCAAGAACCATGGTTATGGGTTATGGACACCTATTACTTAGAAAATGTATATCTATATGCTATTGGTCATGGCTAGTAGTTATAATGGTTCAAGGGCCATCAGTATCAGTTATGGACATCTAGTGGTTATAATGCTTCAAGGACCATGGTTATGGGTTATGCACACCTATTACTTGAAAAATGGATATCTATAGGCTATTGGTCATGGCTAGTAGTTATAATGGTTCATGGGCCATCAGTATCAGTTATGGACATCTAATGGTTATAATGATTCAAGGACCATGGTTATGGGTTATGGACACCTATTACTTGTAAAATAGATATCTATAGGCTATTGGTCATGGCTAGTAGTTATAATGGTTCAAGGGCCATCAGTATTAGTTGTGGATATCTAGTGGTTATTATGGTTCAAGAACCATGGTTATGGGTTATGGACACCTATTACTTGTAAATTGGATATCTAGAGGCTATTTGTCATGGCTAGTAGTTATAATGGTTGAAGGGCCATCAGTATCAGTTATGGACATCTAGTGGTTATAATGGTTCAAGAACCATGGTTATGCGTTATGGACACCTATTACTTGTAAAATGAATATCTGTAGGCTATTGGACATGGCTAGTAGTTATAATGGTTCAAGGGCCATCAGTATCAGTTATGGACATCTAGTTGTTAAAATGGTTCAAGAACCATGGTTATGGGTTATGGACACCTATTACTTGTAAAATGGATATCTGTAGGCTATTGGACATGGCTAGTAGTTATAATGGTTCAAGGGCCATCACTATCAATTATGGACATCTAGCGGTTATAATGATTCAAGGACAATGGTTATGGGTTATGGACACCTATTACTTGTAAAATGGATATCTATAGGCTATTGGTCATGGCTAGTAGGTATAATGGTTCAAGGGCCATCAATATCAGTTATGGACATCTAGTGGTTATAATGGTTCAAGAACCATGGTTATGGGTTATGGACACCTATTACTTGTAAACTGGATATCTGTAGGCTATTGGACATGGCTAGTAGTTATAATGGTTCATGGGCCATCAGTATCAGTTATGGACATCTAGTGGTTATAATGATTCAAGGACCATGGTTATGGGTTATGGACACTTATTACTTGTAAAATGGATATCTATAGGCTATTGGTGATGGCTAGTAGTTATAATGGTTCAAGGGCCATCAGTATCAGTTATGGACATCTAGTGGTTATAATGGTTCAGTGACAATTGTTATGGGTAATGGACACCTATTACTTTTAAAATGGATCTCTATAGGCTATTGGTCATGGCTAGTAGTTATAATGGTTCAAGGGCCATCGATATGAGTTATGGACATGTAGTTGTTATAATGGTTCAATGGCCTTGGTTATGGGTTATGGACACCTATTACTTGTAAAATGTATATTTATAGGCTATTGGTCATGGCTAGTAGTTATAATGGTTCAAGGGCCATCAGTATCAGTTATGGACATCTAGTGGTTATAATGGTTCAAGAACCATGGTTATGGGTTATGGACACCTATTACTTGTAAAATGGATATCTGTAGGCTATTGGACATGGCTAGTAGTTATAATTGTTCAAGGGCCATCAGTATCAGTTATGGACATCTAGTAGTTATAATGGTTCAAGAACCATGGTTATGGGTTATGGACACCTATTACTTGTAAAATGGATATCTGTAGGCTATTGGACATGGCTAGTAGTTATAATGGTTCAAGGGCCATCACTATCAATTATGGACATCTAGTGGTTATAATCATTCAAGGACAATGGTTATGGGTTATGGACACCTATTACTTGTAAAATGGATATCTGTAGGCTATTGGACATGGCTAGTAGTTATAATGGTTCATGAGCCATCAGTATCAGTTATGGACATCTAGTGGTTATAATGATTCAAGGACCATTGTTATGGGTTATGGACACCTATTACTTGTAAAATGTATATCTATAGGCTATTTGTGATGGCTAGTAGTTATAATGGTTCAAGGGCCATCAGTATCAGTTACGGACGTCTAGTGGTTATAATGATTCAAGGACAATGGTTATGGGTTATGGAAACCTATTACTTGTAAAATGGATATCTATAGGCTATTGGTCATGGCTAGTAGTTATAATGGTTCAAGGGCCATCAGTATCAGTTATGGACATCTAGTGGTTATAATGGCTCAAGAACCATGGTTATGGGTTATGGACACCTATTATTTGTAAAATGGATATCTGTAGGCTATTGGACATGGCTAGTAGTTATAATGGTTCAAGGGCCATCAGTATCAGTTATGGACATCTAGTAGTTATAATGGTTCAAGAACCATAGTTATGGGTTATGGACACCTATTACTTGTAAAATGGATATCTGTAGGCTATTGGACATGGCTAGTAGTTATAATGGTTCAAGGGCCATCAGTATCAGTTATGGACATCTAGTAGTTATAATGGTTCAAGAACCATGGTTATGGGTTATGGACACCTATTACTTGTAAAATGGATATCTGTAGGCTGTTGGACATGGCTAGTAGTTATAATGGTTCAAGGGCCATCACTATCAATTATGGACATCTAGTGGTTATAATGATTCAAGGACAATGGTTATGGGTTATGGACACCTATTACTTGTAAAATGGATATCTATAGGCTATTGGTCATGGCTAGTAGTTATAATGGTTCAAGGGCCATCAATATCAGTTATGGACATCTAGTGGTTATAATGGTTCAAGAACCATAGTTATGGGTTATGGACAACTATTACTTGTAAATTGGATATCTAGAGGCTATTGGTCATGGCTAGTAGTTATAATGGTTCAAGGGCCATCAGTATCAGTTATGAACATCTAGTGGTTATAATGGTTCAAGGACCATGGTTATGGGTTATGGACACCTATTACTTGTAAAATGGATATCTGTAGGCTGTTGGACATGACTAGTAGTTATAATGGTTCAAGGGCCATCAGTATCGGTTATGGACATCAGGTGGTTATAATGGTTCAAGAACCATGGTTATGGGTTATGGACACCTATTACTTGCAAAATGGATATCTGTAGGCTATTGGACATGGCTAGTAGTTATAATGGTTCAAGGGCCATCAGTATCAGTTATGGACATCTAGTGGTTATAATGATTCAAGGACCATGGTTATGGGTTATGGACACCTATTACTTGTAAAATCGATATCTATAGGCTATTGGTCATGGCTAGTAGTTATAATGGTTTAAGGGCCATCTGTATCAGTTATGGTAGTGGTTATAATGGTTCAAGAACCATGGTTATGGGTTATGGACACCTATTACTTAGAAAATGTATATCTATATGCTATTGGTCATGGCTAGTAGTTATAATGGTTCAAGGGCCATCAGTATCAGTTATGGACATCTAGTGGTTATAATGCTTCAAGGACCATGGTTATGGGTTATGCACACCTATTACTTGAAAAATGGATATCTATAGGCTATTGGTCATGGCTAGTAGTTATAATGGTTCATGGGCCATCAGTATCAGTTATGGACATCTAATGGTTATAATGATTCAAGGACCATGGTTATGGGTTATGGACACCTATTACTTGTAAAATAGATATCTATAGGCTATTGGTCATGGCTAGTAGTTATAATGGTTCAAGGGCCATCAGTATTAGTTGTGGATATCTAGTGGTTATTATGGTTCAAGAACCATGGTTATGGGTTATGGACACCTATTACTTGTAAATTGGATATCTAGAGGCTATTTGTCATGGCTAGTAGTTATAATGGTTGAAGGGCCATCAGTATCAGTTATGGACATCTAGTGGTTATAATGGTTCAAGAACCATGGTTATGCGTTATGGACACCTATTACTTGTAAAATGAATATCTGTAGGCTATTGGACATGGCTAGTAGTTATAATGGTTCAAGGGCCATCAGTATCAGTTATGGACATCTAGTTGTTAAAATGGTTCAAGAACCATGGTTATGGGTTATGGACACCTATTACTTGTAAAATGGATATCTGTAGGCTATTGGACATGGCTAGTAGTTATAATGGTTCAAGGGCCATCACTATCAATTATGGACATCTAGCGGTTATAATGATTCAAGGACAATGGTTATGGGTTATGGACACCTATTACTTGTAAAATGGATATCTATAGGCTATTGGTCATGGCTAGTAGTTATAATGGTTCAAGGGCCATCAATATCAGTTATGGACATCTAGTGGTTATAATGGTTCAGGAACCATGGTTATGGGTTATGGACACCTATTACTTGTAAACTGGATATCTGTAGGCTATTGGACATGGCTAGTAGTTATAATGGTTCATGGGCCATCAGTATCAGTTATGGACATCTAGTGGTTATAATGATTCAAGGACCATGGTTATGGGTTATGGACACTTATTACTTGTAAAATGGATATCTATAGGCTATTGGTGATGGCTAGTAGTTATAATGGTTCAAGGGCCATCAGTATCAGTTATGGACATCTAGTGGTTATAATGGTTCAGTGACAATTGTTATGGGTAATGGACACCTATTACTTTTAAAATGGATCTCTATAGGCTATTGGTCATGGCTAGTAGTTATAATGGTTCAAGGGCCATCGATATGAGTTATGGACATGTAGTTGTTATAATGGTTCAATGGCCTTGGTTATGGGTTATGGACACCTATTACTTGTAAAATGTATATTTATAGGCTATTGGTCATGGCTAGTAGTTATAATGGTTCAAGGGCCATCAGTATCAGTTATGGACATCTAGTGGTTATAATGGTTCAAGAACCATGGTTATGGGTTATGGACACCTATTACTTGTAAAATGGATATCTGTAGGCTATTGGACATGGCTAGTAGTTATAATTGTTCAAGGGCCATCAGTATCAGTTATGGACATCTAGTAGTTATAATGGTTCAAGAACCATGGTTATGGGTTATGGACACCTATTACTTGTAAAATGGATATCTGTAGGCTATTGGACATGGCTAGTAGTTATAATGGTTCAAGGGCCATCACTATCAATTATGGACATCTAGTGGTTATAATCATTCAAGGACAATGGTTATGGGTTATGGACACCTATTACTTGTAAAATGGATATCTGTAGGCTATTGGACATGGCTAGTAGTTATAATGGTTCATGGGCCATCAGTATCAGTTATGGACATCTAGTGGTTATAATGATTCAAGGACCATTGTTATGGGTTATGGACACCTATTACTTGTAAAATGTATATCTATAGGCTATTTGTGATGGCTAGTAGTTATAATGGTTCAAGGGCCATCAGTATCAGTTACGGACGTCTAGTGGTTATAATGATTCAAGGACAATGGTTATGGGTTATGGAAACCTATTACTTGTAAAATGGATATCTATAGGCTATTGGTCATGGCTAGTAGTTATAATGGTTCAAGGGCCATCAGTATCAGTTATGGACATCTAGTGGTTAAAATGGCTCAAGAACCATGGTTATGGGTTATGGACACCTATTATTTGTAAAATGGATATCTGTAGGCTATTGGACATGGCTAGTAGTTATAATGGTTCAAGGGCCATCAGTATCAGTTATGGACATCTAGTAGTTATAATGGTTCAAGAACCATAGTTATGGGTTATGGACACCTATTACTTGTAAAATGGATATCTGTAGGCTATTGGACATGGCTAGTAGTTATAATGGTTCAAGGGCCATCACTATCAATTATGGACGTCTAGTGGTTATAATGATTCAAGGACAATGGTTATGGGTTATGGACACCTATTACTTGTAAAATGGATATCTATAGGCTATTGGTCATGGCTAGTAGTTATAATGGTTCAAGGGCCATCAATATCGGTTATGGACATCTAGTGGTTATAATGGTTCAAGAACCATTGTTATATGGGTTATGGACAACTATTACTTGTAAATTGGATATCTAGAGGCTATTGGTCATGGCTAGTAGTTATAATGGTTCAAGGACCATCAGTATCGGTTATGAACATCTTGTGGTTATCATGGTTCAAGAACCATGGTTATGGGTTATGGACACCTATTACTTGTAAAATAGATATCTATAGGCTATTGGTCATGGCTAGTAGTTATAATGGTTCAAGGGCCATCAGTATTAGTTATGGACATCTAGTGGTTATAATGGTTCTAGAACCATGGTTATGGGTTATGGACACCTATTACTTGTAAATTGGATATCTAGAGGCTATTGGTCATGGCTAGTAGTTATAATGGTTGAAGGGCCATCAGTATCAGTTATGGACATCTAGTGGTTATCATGGTTCAAGAACCATGGTTATGGGTTATGGACACCTATTACTTGTAAAATGGATATCAGTATAGGTCATGGGTAGTAGTTATAATGGTTCAAGGGCCATCGGTATCAGTTACAGACATCTAGTGGTTATAATTGTTCAAGGGCCATGGTTATGGGTTATAAACACCTATTACTTGTAAAATAGATATCTACAGACTATTGGTCATGGCTAGTAGTTATAATGGTTCAAGGGCCATCAGTATCAGTTATGGACATCTAGTGGTTATAATGTTCATGGACCATGGTTATGGGTTATGGACACCTATTACTTGTAAAATGGATATCTACAGGCTATTGGTCATGGCTAGTAGTTATAATGGTTTAAGGGCCATCGGTATCAGTTATGGACATCTAGTGGTTATAATGGTTCAAGAACCATGGTTATCGGTTATGGATGCCTATTACTTGTAAAATGGATATCTGTAGGCTATTGGACATGGCTAGTAGTTATAATGGTTCATGGGCCATTAGTATCTGTTGTGGACATCTGGTGGTTATAATGATTCAAGGACCATGGTTATGGGTTACGGACACCTATTACTTGTAAAATGGATATCTATAGGCTATTGGTGATGGCTAGTAGTTATAATGGTTCAAGGGCCATCAGTATCAGTTATGGACATCTAGTGGTTATAATGGTTCAAGGACCTTGGTTATGGGTTATGGACACCTATTACTTGTAAAATAGTTATCAGTATAGGTCATGGGTAGTAGTTATAATGGTTCAAGGGCCATCGGTATCAGTTACAGACATCTAGTGGTTATAATTGTTCAAGGGCCATGGTTATGGGTTATAAACACCTATTACTTGTAAAATAGATATCTATAGGCTATTGGTCATGGCTAGTAGTTTTAATGGTTCAAGGGCCATCAGTGTCAGTTATGGACATCTAGTGGTTATAATGTTCATGGACCATGGTTATGGGTTATGGACACCTATTACTTGTAAAATGGATATCTACAGGCTATTGGTCATGGCTAGTAGTTATAATGGTTTAAGGGCCATCGCTATGAGTCATGGACACGCATGTAGTGGTTATAATGGTGCAATGGCCTTGGTTAAGGGTTATGCGCACCTATTACTTGAAAAATGGATATCTATAGGCTATAGGTCATGGCTAGTTGTTATAATGGTTCAAGGGCCATCAGTATCAGTTATGGACATCTAGTGGTTATAATGGTTCAAGGACCATGGTTATGGGTTATGGACACCTATTACTTGTAAATTGGATATCTAGAGCCTATTGGTCATGGCTAGTAGTTATAATGGTTGAAGGGCCATCAGTTTCTGTTATGGGCATCTTGTGGTTATAATGGTTCAAGAACCATGGTTATGGGTTATGGACACCTATTACTTGTAAAATAGATATCTATAGGCTATTGGTCATGGCTAGTAGTTATAATGGTTCAAGGGCCATCAGTATTAGTTATGGACATCTAGTGGTTATAATGGTTCAAGAACCATGGTTATGGGTTATGGACACCTATTACTTGTAAAATAGATATCAGTATAGGTCATGGGAAGTAGTTATAATGGTTCAAGGGCCATCGGTATCAGTTACAGACATCTAGTGGTTATAATTGTTCAAGGGCCATGGTTATGGGTTATAAACACCTATTACTTGTAAAATAGATATCTATAGGCTATTGGTCATGGCTAGTAGTTTTAATGGTTCAAGGGCCATCGATATGAGTTATGGACATGCATGTATGGTTATAATGGTTCAATGGCCTTGGTTATGGGTTATGCACACCTATTACTTGTAAAATGGATATCTATAGGCTATAGGTCATGGCTAGTTGTTATAATGGCTCAAGGGCCATCAGTATCAGTTATGGACATCTAGTGGTTATAATGGTTCAAGGACCATGGTTATGGGTTATGGACACCTATTACTTGTAAATTGGATATCTAGAGCCTATTGGTCATGGCTAGTAGTTATAATGGTTGAAGGGTCATCAGTTTCAGTTATGGGCATCTTGTGGTTATAATGGTTCAAGAACCATGGTTATGGGTTATGGACACCTATTACTTGTAAAATAGATATCTATAGGCTATTGGTCATGGCTAGTAGTTATAATGGTTCAAGGGCCATCAGTATTAGTTATGGACATCTAGTGGTTATAATGGTTCAAGAACCATGGTTATGGGTTATGGACACCTATTACTTGTAAATTTGATATCTAGAGGCTATTGGTCATGGCTAGTAGTTATAGTGGTTGAAGGGCCATCGGGATCAGTTATGGACATCTAGTGGTTATAATGGTTAAAGAACCATGGTTATCGGTTATGGATGCCTATTACTTGTAAAATGGATATCTGTAGGCTATTGGACATGGCTAGTAGTTATAATGGTTCATGGGCCATTAGTATCAGTTATGGACATCTGGTGGTTATAATGATTCAAGGACCATGGTTATGGGTTATGGACACCTATTACTTGTAAAATGGATATCTATAGGCTATTGGTGATGGCTAGTAGTTATAATGGTTCAAGGGCCATCATTATCAGTTATGGACATCTAGTGGTTATAATGGTTCAAGGACCTTGGTTATGGGTTATGGACACCTATTACTTGTAAAATAGATATCAGTATAGGTCATGGGTAGTAGTTATAATGGTTCAAGGGCCATCGGTATCAGTTACAGACATCTAGTGGTTATAATTGTTCAAGGGCCATGGTTATGGGTTATAAACACCTATTACTTGTAAAATAGATATCTATAGGCTATTGGTCATGGCTAGTAGTTTTAATGGTTCAAGGGCCATCGATATGAGTTATGGACATGCATGTATGGTTATAATGGTTCAATGGCCTTGGTTATGGGTTATGCACACCTATTACTTGTAAAATGGATATCTATAGGCTATAGGTCATGGCTAGTTGTTATAATGGCTCAAGGGCCATCAGTATCAGTTATGGACATCTAGTGGTTATAATGGTTCAAGGACCATGGTTATGGGTTATGGACACCTATTACTTGTAAATTGGATATCTAGAGCCTATTGGTCATGGCTAGTAGTTATAATGGTTGAAGGGTCATCAGTTTCAGTTATGGGCATCTTGTGGTTATAATGGTTCAAGAACCATGGTTATGGGTTATGGACACCTATTACTTGTAAAATAGATATCTATAGGCTATTGGTCATGGCTAGTAGTTATAATGGTTCAAGGGCCATCAGTATTAGTTATGGACATCTAGTGGTTATAATGGTTCAAGAACCATGGTTATGGGTTATGGACACCTATTACTTGTAAATTTGATATCTAGAGGCTATTGGTCATGGCTAGTAGTTATAGTGGTTGAAGGGCCATCGGTATCAGTTATGGACATCTAGTGGTTATAATGGTTCAAGAACCATGGTTATCGGTTATGGATGCCTATTACTTGTAAAATGGATATCTGTAGGCTATTGGACATGGCTAGTAGTTATAATGGTTCATGGGCAGTTAGTATCAGTTGTGGACATCTGGTGGTTATAATGATTCAAGGACCATGGTTATGGGTTATGGACACCTATTACTTGTAAAATGGATATCTATAGGCTATTGGTGATGGCTAGTAGTTATAATGGTTCAAGGGCCATCAGTATCAGTTATGGACATCTAGTGGTTATAATGGTTCAAGAACCATGGTTATGGGTTATGGACACCTATTACTTGTAAAATAGATATCAGTATAGGTCATGGGTAGTAGTTATAATGGTTCAAGGGCCATCGGTATCAGTTACAGACATCTAGTGGTTATAATTGTTCAAGGGCCATGGTTATGGGTTATAAACACCTATTACTTGTAAAATAGATATCTACAGACTATTGGTCATGGCTACTAGTTATAATGGTTCAAGGGCCATCAGTATCAGTTATGGACATCTAGTGGTTATAATGTTCATGGACCATGGTTATGGGTTATGGACACCTATTACTTGTAAAATTGATATCTACAGGCTATTGGTCATGGCTAGTAGTTATAATGGTTTAAGGGCCATCGCTATGAGTCATGGACACGCATGTAGTGGTTATAATGGTGCAATGGCCTTGGTTAAGGGTTATGCACACCTATTACTTGAAAAATGGATATCTATAGGCTATAGGTCATGGCTAGTTGTTATAATGGTTTAAGGGCCATCAGTATCAGTTATGGACAACTAGTGGTTATAATGGTTCAAGAACCATGGTTATGGGTTATGGACACCAGTTATGGACATCTAGTGGTTATAATGATTCAAGGACCATGGTTATTGGTTATGGACACCTATTACTTGTAAAATGGATATCTATAGGCTATTGGTCATGGCTAGTAGTTATAATGGTTCAAGGGCCATTGATATGAGTTATGAACATGTAGTGGTTATAATGGTTCACAGGCCTTGGTTATGGGTTATGGACACCTATTACTTGTAAAATGGATATTTATAGGCTATTGGTCATGGCTAGTAGTTATAATGGTTCAAGGACCATCAGTATCAGTTATGGACAACTACTGGTTATAATGGTTCAAGGACCATGGTTATGGGTTATGGACACCTATTACTTGTAAAATGGATATCTATAAGCTATTGGTCATAGCTAGTAGTTATAATGGTTCAAAGGTCATCAATATGAGTTATGGACATGTAGTGGTTATAATGGTTCACTGGCCTTGGTTATGGGTTATGGACACCTATTACTTGTAAAATGGATATCTATAGGCTACTGGTCATGGTTACTAGTTATAATGGTTCATGGGCCATCAGTATCAGTTTTGGACATCTAGTGGTTATAATGGTTCAAGAACCATGGTTATGGGTTATGGACACCTATTACTTGTAAAATGTATATCTGTAGGCTATTGGACATGGCTAGTAGTTATAATGGTTCAAGGGCCATCAGTATCAGTTATGGACATCTAGTGGTTATAATGATTCAAGGACCATGGTTATGGGTTATGGACACCTATTACTTCTAAAATGGATATCTATAGGCTATTGATCATGGCTAGTAGTTATAATGGTTCAAGGGCCATCGATATGAGTTATGGACATGTAGTGGTTATAATGGTTCACTGGCCTTGGTTATGGGTTATGGACACCTATTACTTGTAAAATGGATATTTATAGGCTATTGGTCATAGCTAGTAGGTATAATGGTTCAAAGGGCGATCAGTATGAGTTATGGACATGTAGTGGTTATAATGGTTCACTGGCCTTGGTTATGGGTTATGGACACCTATTACTTGTAAAATGGATATTTATAGGCTACTGGTCATGGCTAGTAGTTATAATGGTTCAAGGGCATCAGTATCAGTTATGGACAACTACTGGTTATAATGGTTCAAGGACCATGGTTATGGGTTATGGACACCTATTACTTGTAAAATGGATATCTATAGGCTATTGGTCATGGCTAGTAGTTATAATGGTTCAAGGGCCATCAGTATCAGTTATGGACATCTAGTGGTTATAATGATTCAAGGACCATGGTTATGGGTTATGGACACCTATTACTTGTAAATTGGATATATGTAGGCTATTGGACATGGCTAGTAGTTATAATGGTTCAAGGGCCATCAGTATCAGTTATGGACATCTAGTGGTTATAATGATTCAAGGACCATGGTTATGGGTTATGGACACCTATTACTTGTAAAATGGATATCTATAGGCTATTGGTCATAGCTAGTAGGTATAATGGTTCAAAGGCCATCAATATGAGTTATGGACATGTAGTGGTTATAATGGTTCACTGGCCTTGGTTATGGGTTATGGACACCTATTACTTGTAAAATGGATATTTATAGGCTATTGGTCATGGCTAGTAGTTATAATGGTTCAAGGGCATCAGTATCAGTTATGGACAACTACTGGTTATAATGGTTCAAGGACCATGGTTATGGGTTATGGACACCTATTACTTGTAAAATGGATATCTATAGGCTATTGGTCATGGCTAGTAGTTATAATGGTTCAAGGGCCATCGATATGAGTTATGGACATGTAGTGGTTATAATGGTTCACTGGCCTTGGTTATGGGTTATGGACACCTATTACTTGTAAAATGGATATCTATAGGCTACTGGTCATGGTTACTAGTTATAATGGGTCATGGGCCCTCAGTATCAGTTTTGGACATCTAGTGGTTATAATGGTTCAAGAACCATGGTTATGGGTTATGGACACCTATTACTTGTAAAATGTATATCTGTAGGCTATTGGACATGGCTAGTAGTTATAATGGTTCAAGGGCCATCAGTATCAGTTATGGACATCTAGTGGTTATAATGATTCAAGGACCATGGTTATGCGTTATGGACACCTATTACTTGTAAAATGGATATCTATAGGCTATTGATCATGGCTAGTAGTTACAATGGTTCAAGGGCCATCGATATGAGTTATGGACATGTAGTGGTTATAATGGTTCACTGGCCTTGGTTATGGGTTATGGACACCTATTACTTGTAAAATGTATATTTATAGGCTATCGGTCATGGCTAGTAGTTATAATGGTTCAAGGGCCATCAGTATCAGTTATGGACATCTAGTTGTTATAATGGTTCAAGGACCATGGTTATGGGTTATGGACACCTATTACTTGTAAAATGGAAATCTATAGAGTATTGGTCATGGCTAGAAGTTATAATGGTTCAGGGGCCATCGATATGAGTTATGGACATGTAGTGGTTATAATGGTTCACTGGCCTTGGTTATGGGTTAACGACACCTATTACTTGTAAAATGGATATATATAGGCTACTGGTCATGGTTACTAGTTATAATGGTTCATGGGCCATCAGTATCAGTTATGGACATCTAGTGGTTATAATGGTTCAAGAACCATGGTTATGGGTTATGGACACCTATTACTTGTAAAATGTATATCTGTAGGCTATTGGACATGGCTAGTAGTTATAATGGTTCAAGGGCCATCAGTATCAGTTATGGACATCTAGTGGTTATAATGATTCAAGGACCATGGTTATGGGTTATGGACACCTATTACTTGTAAAATGGATATCTGTAGGCTATTGGACATGGCTAGTAGTTATAATGGTTCAAGGGCCATCAGTATCAGTTATGGACATCTAGTGGTTATAATGATTCAAGGACCATGGTTATGGGTTATGGACACCTATTACTTGTAAAATGGATATCTATAGGCTATTGGTCATGGCTAGTAGTTATAATGGTTCAAGGGCCATCGATATGAGTTATGGATATGTAGTGGTTATAATGGTTTACTGGCCTTGGTTATGGGTTATGGACACCAATTACTTGTAAAATGGATATTTATAGGCTATTGGTCATGGCTAGTAGTTATAATGGTTCAAGGACCATCAGTATCAGTTATGGACAACTACTGGTTATAATGGTTCAAGGACCATGGTTATGGGTTATGGACACCTATTACTTGTAAAATGGATATCTATAGGCTACTGGTCATGGTTACTAGTTATAATGGTTCATGGGCCATCAGTATCAGTTTTGGACATCTAGTGGTTATAATGGTTCAAGAACCATGGTTATGGGTTATGGACACCTATTACTTGTAAAATGTATATCTGTAGGCTATTGGACATGGCTAGTAGTTATAATGGTTCAAGGGCCATCAGTATCAGTTATGGACATCTATTGGTTATAATGATTCAAGGACCATGGTTATGGGTTATGGACACCTATTACTTGTAAAATAGATATCAATAGGCTATTGGTCATGGCTAGTAGTTATAATGGTTCAAGGGCCATCAGTATCAGTTATGGACATCTAGTGGTTATAATGATTCAAGGACCATGGTTATGGGTTATGGACACCTATTACTTGTAAAATGGATATCTGTAGGCTATTGGACATGGCTAGTAGTTATAATGGTTCAAGGGCCATCAGTATCAGTTATGGACATCTAGTGGTTATAATGATTCAAGGACCATGGTTATGGGTTATGGACACCTATTACTTGTAAAATGGATATCTATAGGCTATTGGTCATGGCTAGTAGTTATAATGGTTCAAGGGCCATCGATATGAGTTATGGATATGTAGTGGTTATAATGGTTCACTGGCCTTGGTTATGGGTTATGGACACCTATTACTTGTAAAATGGATATTTATAGGCTATTGGTCATGGCTAGTAGTTATAATGGTTCAAGGACCATCAGTATCAGTTATGGACAACTACTGGTTATAATGATTCAAGGACCATGGTTATGGGTTATGGACACCTATTACTTGTAAAATGGATATCTATAGGCTATTGGTCATGGCTAGTAGTTATAATGGTTCAAGGGCCATCGATATGAGTTATGGACATGTAGTGGTTATAATGGTTCACTGGCCTTGGTTATGGGTTATGGACACCTATTACTTGTAAAATGGATATCTATAGGCTACTGGTCATGGTTACTAGTTATAATGGGTCATGGGCCCTCAGTATCAGTTTTGGACATCTAGTGGTTATAATGGTTCAAGAACCATGGTTATGGGTTATGGACACCTATTACTTGTAAAATGTATATCTGTAGGCTATTGGACATGGCTAGTAGTTATAATGGTTCAAGGGCCATCAGTATCAGTTATGGACATCTAGTGGTTATAATGATTCAAGGACCATGGTTATGCGTTATGGACACCTATTACTTGTAAAATGGATATCTATAGGCTATTGATCATGGCTAGTAGTTACAATGGTTCAAGGGCCATCGATATGAGTTATGGACATGTAGTGGTTATAATGGTTCACTGGCCTTGGTTATGGGTTATGGACACCTATTACTTGTAAAATGTATATTTATAGGCTATCGGTCATGGCTAGTAGTTATAATGGTTCAAGGGCCATCAGTATCAGTTATGGACATCTAGTTGTTATAATGGTTCAAGGACCATGGTTATGGGTTATGGACACCTATTACTTGTAAAATGGAAATCTATAGAGTATTGGTCATGGCTAGAAGTTATAATGGTTCAGGGGCCATCGATATGAGTTATGGACATGTAGTGGTTATAATGGTTCACTGGCCTTGGTTATGGGTTAACGACACCTATTACTTGTAAAATGGATATATATAGGCTACTGGTCATGGTTACTAGTTATAATGGTTCATGGGCCATCAGTATCAGTTATGGACATCTAGTGGTTATAATGGTTCAAGAACCATGGTTATGGGTTATGGACACCTACTACTTGTAAAATGTATATCTGTAGGCTATTGGACATGGCTAGTAGTTATAATGGTTCAAGGGCCATCAGTATCAGTTATGGACATCTAGTGGTTATAATGATTCAAGGACCATGGTTATGGGTTATGGACACCTATTACTTGTAAAATGGATATCTGTAGGCTATTGGACATGGCTAGTAGTTATAATGGTTCAAGGGCCATCAGTATCAGTTATGGACATCTAGTGGTTATAATGATTCAAGGACCATGGTTATGGGTTATGGACACCTATTACTTGTAAAATGGATATCTATAGGCTATTGGTCATGGCTAGTAGTTATAATGGTTCAAGGGCCATCGATATGAGTTATGGATATGTAGTGGTTATAATGGTTTACTGGCCTTGGTTATGGGTTATGGACACCAATTACTTGTAAAATGGATATTTATAGGCTATTGGTCATGGCTAGTAGTTATAATGGTTCAAGGACCATCAGTATCAGTTATGGACAACTACTGGTTATAATGGTTCAAGGACCATGGTTATGGGTTATGGACACCTATTACTTGTAAAATGGATATCTATAGGCTACTGGTCATGGTTACTAGTTATAATGGTTCATGGGCCATCAGTATCAGTTTTGGACATCTAGTGGTTATAATGGTTCAAGAACCATGGTTATGGGTTATGGACACCTATTACTTGTAAAATGTATATCTGTAGGCTATTGGACATGGCTAGTAGTTATAATGGTTCAAGGGCCATCAGTATCAGTTATGGACATCTATTGGTTATAATGATTCAAGGACCATGGTTATGGGTTATGGACACCTATTACTTGTAAAATGGATATCAATAGGCTATTGGTCATGGCTAGTAGTTATAATGGTTCAAGGGCCATCAGTATCAGTTATGGACATCTAGTGGTTATAATGATTCAAGGACCATGGTTATGGGTTATGGACACCTATTACTTGTAAAATGGATATATGTAGGCTATTGGACATGGCTAGTAGTTATAATGGTTCAAGGGCCATCAGTATCAGTTATGGACATCTAGTGGTTATAATGATTCAAGGACCATGGTTATGGGTTATGGACACCTATTACTTGTAAAATGGATATCTATAGGCTATTGGTCATGGCTAGTAGTTATAATGGTTCAAGGGCCATCGATATGAGTTATGGATATGTAGTGGTTATAATGGTTCACTGGCCTTGGTTATGGGTTATGGACACCTATTACTTGTAAAATGGATATTTATAGGCTATTGGTCATGGCTAGTAGTTATAATGGTTCAAGGACCATCAGTATCAGTTATGGACAACTACTGGTTATAATGGTTCAAGGACCATGGTTATGGGTTATTGACACCTATTACTTGTAAAATGGATATCTATAAGCTATTGGTCATAGCTAGTAGGTATAATGGTTCAAAGGCCATCAATATGAGTTATGGACATGTAGTGGTTATAATGGTTCACTGGCCTTGGTTATGGGTTATGGACACCTATTACTTGTAAAATGGATATTTATAGGCTATTGGTCATGGCTAGTAGTTATAATGGTTCAAGGGCATCAGTATCAGTTATGGACAACTACTGGTTATAATGGTTCAAGGACCATGGTTATGGGTTATGGACACCTATTACTTGTAAAATGGATATCTATAGGCTATTGGTCATGGCTAGTAGTTATAATGGTTCAAGGGCCATCGATATGAGTTATGGACATGTAGTGGTTATAATGATTCACTGGCCTTGGTTATGGGTTATGGACACCTATTACTTGTAAAATGGATATCTATAGGCTACTGGTCATGGTTACTAGTTATAATGGTTCATGGGCCCTCAGTATCAGTTTTGGACATCTAGTGGTTATAATGGTTCAAGAACCATGGTTATGGGTTATGGACACCTATTACTTGTAAAATGTATATCTGTAGGCTATTGGACATGGCTAGTAGTTATAATGGTTCAAGGGCCATCAGTATCAGTTATGGACATCTAGTGGTTATAATGATTCAAGGACCATGGTTATGCGTTATGGACACCTATTACTTGTAAAATGGATATCTATAGGCTATTGATCATGGCTAGTAGTTACAATGGTTCAAGGGCCATCGATATGAGTTATGGACATGTAGTGGTTATAATGGTTCACTGGCCTTGGTTATGGGTTATGGACACCTATTACTTGTAAAATGTATATTTATAGGCTATCGGTCATGGCTAGTAGTTATAATGGTTCAAGGGACATCAGTATCAGTTATGGACATCTAGTTGTTATAATGGTTCAAGGACCATGGTTATGGGTTATGGACACCTATTACTTGTAAAATGGAAATCTATAGAGTATTGGTCATGGCTAGAAGTTATAATGGTTCAGGGGCCATCGATATGAGTTATGGACATGTAGTGGTTATAATGGTTCACTGGCCTTGGTTATGGGTTAACGACACCTATTACTTGTAAAATGGATATATATAGGCTACTGGTCATGGTTACTAGTTATAATGGTTCATGGGCCATCAGTATCAGTTATGGACATCTAGTGGTTATAATGGTTCAAGAACCATGGTTATGGGTTATGGACACCTATTACTTGTAAAATGTATATCTGTAGGCTATTGGACATGGCTAGTAGTTATAATGGTTCAAGGGCCATCAGTATCAGTTATGGACATCTAGTGGTTATAATGATTCAAGGACCATGGTTATGCGTTATGGACACCTATTACTTGTAAAATGGATATCTATAGGCTATTGATCATGGCTAGTAGTTACAATGGTTCAAGGGCCATCGATATGAGTTATGGACATGTAGTGGTTATAATGGTTCACTGGCCTTGGTTATGGGTTATGGACACCTATTACTTGTAAAATGTATATTTATAGGCTATCGGTCATGGCTAGTAGTTATAATGGTTCAAGGGCCATCAGTATCAGTTATGGACATCTAGTTGTTATAATGGTTCAAGGACCATGGTTATGGGTTATGGACACCTATTACTTGTAAAATGGAAATCTATAGAGTATTGGTCATGGCTAGAAGTTATAATGGTTCAGGGGCCATCGATATGAGTTATGGACATGTAGTGGTTATAATGGTTCACTGGCCTTGGTTATGGGTTAACGACACCTATTACTTGTAAAATGGATATATATAGGCTACTGGTCATGGTTACTAGTTATAATGGTTCATGGGCCATCAGTATCAGTTATGGACATCTAGTGGTTATAATGGTTCAAGAACCATGGTTATGGGTTATGGACACCTATTACTTGTAAAATGTATATCTGTAGGCTATTGGACATGGCTAGTAGTTATAATGGTTCAAGGGCCATCAGTATCATTTATGGACATCTAGTGGTTATAATGATTCAAGGACCATGGTTATAGGTTATGGACACCTATTACTTGTAAAATGGATATCTGTAGGCTATTGGACATGGCTAGTAGTTATAATGGTTCAAGGGCCATCAGTATCAGTTATGGACATCTAGTGGTTATAATGATTCAAGGACCATGGTTATGGGTTATGGACACCTATTACTTGTAAAATGGATATCTATAGGCTATTGGTCATGGCTAGTAGTTATAATGGTTCAAGGGCCATCGATATGAGTTATGGATATGTAGTGGTTATAATGGTTTACTGGCCTTGGTTATGGGTTATGGACACCAATTACTTGTAAAATGGATATTTATAGGCTATTGGTCATGGCTAGTAGTTATAATGGTTCAAGGACCATCAGTATCAGTTATGGACAACTACTGGTTATAATGGTTCAAGGACCATGGTTATGGGTTATGGACACCTATTACTTGTAAAATGGATATCTATAGGCTACTGGTCATGGTTACTAGTTATAATGGTTCATGGGCCATCAGTATCAGTTTTGGACATCTAGTGGTTATAATGGTTCAAGAACCATGGTTATGGGTTATGGACACCTATTACTTGTAAAATGTATATCTGTAGGCTATTGGACATGGCTAGTAGTTATAATGGTTCAAGGGCCATCAGTATCAGTTATGGACATCTATTGGTTATAATGATTCAAGGACCATGGTTATGGGTTATGGACACCTATTACTTGTAAAATGGATATCAATAGGCTATTGGTCATGGCTAGTAGTTATAATGGTTCAAGGGCCATGAGTATCAGTTATGGACATCTAGTGGTTATAATGATTCAAGGACCATGGTTATGGGTTATGGACACCTATTACTTGTAAAATGGATATCTGTAGGCTATTGGACATGGCTAGTAGTTATAATGGTTCAAGGGCCATCGATATGAGTTATGGATATGTAGTGGTTATAATGGTTCACTGGCCTTGGTTATGGGTTATGGACACCTATTACTTGTAAAATGGATATTTATAGGCTATTGGTCATGGCTAGTAGTTATAATGGTTCAAGGACCATCAGTATCAGTTATGGACAACTACTGGTTATAATGGTTCAAGGACCATGGTTATGGGTTATTGACACCTATTACTTGTAAAATGGATATCTATAAGCTATTGGTCATAGCTAGTAGGTATAATGGTTCAAAGGCCATCAATATGAGTTATGGACATGTAGTGGTTATAATGGTTCACTGGCCTTGGTTATGGGTTATGGACACCTATTACTTGTAAAATGGATATTTATAGGCTATTGGTCATGGCTAGTAGTTATAATGGTTCAAGGGCATCAGTATCAGTTATGGACAACTACTGGTTATAATGGTTCAAGGACCATGGTTATGGGTTATGGACACCTATTACTTGTAAAATGGATATCTATAGGCTATTGGTCATGGCTAGTAGTTATAATGGTTCAAGGGCCATCGATATGAGTTATGGACATGTAGTGGTTATAAAGGTTCACTGGCCTTGGTTATGGGTTATGGACACCTATTACTTGTAAAATGGATATCTATAGGCTACTGGTCATGGTTACTAGTTATAATGGTTCATGGGCCCTCAGTATCAGTTTTGGACATCTAGTGGTTATAATGGTTCAAGAACCATGGTTATGGGTTATGGACACCTATTACTTGTAAAATGTATATCTGTAGGCTATTGGACATGGCTAGTAGTTATAATGGTTCAAGGGCCATCAGTATCAGTTATGGACATCTAGTGGTTATAATGATTCAAGGACCATGGTTATGCGTTATGGACACCTATTACTTGTAAAATGGATATCTATAGGCTATTGATCATGGCTAGTAGTTACAATGGTTCAAGGGCCATCGATATGAGTTATGGACATGTAGTGGTTATAATGGTTCACTGGCCTTGGTTATGGGTTATGGACACCTATTACTTGTAAAATGTATATTTATAGGCTATCGGTCATGGCTAGTAGTTATAATGGTTCAAGGGCCATCAGTATCAGTTATGGACATCTAGTTGTTATAATGGTTCAAGGACCATGGTTATGGGTTATGGACACCTATTACTTGTAAAATGGAAATCTATAGAGTATTGGTCATGGCTAGAAGTTATAATGGTTCAGGGGCCATCGATATGAGTTATGGACATGTAGTGGTTATAATGGTTCACTGGCCTTGGTTATGGGTTAACGACACCTATTACTTGTAAAATGGATATATATAGGCTACTGGTCATGGTTACTAGTTATAATGGTTCATGGGCCATCAGTATCAGTTATGGACATCTAGTGGTTATAATGGTTCAAGAACCATGGTTATGGGTTATGGACACCTATTACTTGTAAAATGTATATCTGTAGGCTATTGGACATGGCTAGTAGTTATAATGGTTCAAGGGCCATCAGTATCAGTTATGGACATCTAATGGTTATAATGATTCAAGGACCATGGTTATGGGTTATGGACACCTATTACTTGTAAAATGGATATCTGTAGGCTATTGGACATGGCTAGTAGTTATAATGGTTCAAGGGCCATCAGTATCAGTTATGGACATCTAGTGGTTATAATGATTCAAGGACCATGGTTATGGGTTATGGACACCTATTACTTGTAAAATGGATATCTATAGGCTATTGGTCATGGCTAGTAGTTATAATGGTTCAAGGGCCATCGATATGAGTTATGGATATGTAGTGGTTATAATGGTTCACTGGCCTTGGTTATGGGTTATGGACACCTATTACTTGTAAAATGGATATTTATAGGCTATTGGTCATGGCTAGTAGTTATAATGGTTCAAGGACCATCAGTATCAGTTATGGACAACTACTGGTTATAATGGTTCAAGGACCATGGTTATGGGTTATGGACACCTATTACTTGTAAAATGGATATCTATAAGCTATTGGTCATAGCTAGTAGTTATAATGGTTCAAAGGCCATCAATATGAGTTATGGACATGTAGTGGTTATAATGGTTCACTGGCCTTGGTTATGGGTTATGGACACCTATTACTTGTAAAATGGATATCTATAGGCTACTGGTCATGGTTACTAGTTATAATGGTTCATGGGCCATCAGTATCAGTTTTGGACATCTAGTGGTTATAATGGTTCAAGAACCATGGTTATGGGTTATGGACACCTATTACTTGTAAAATGTATATCTGTAGGCTATTGGACATGGCTAGTAGTTATAATGGTTCAAGGGCCATCAGTATCAGTTATGGACATCTAGTGGTTATAATGATTCAAGGACCATGGTTATGGGTTATGGACACCTATTACTTGTAAAATGGATATCTATAGGCTATTGATCATGGCTAGTAGTTATAATGGTTCAAGGGCCATCGATATGAGTTATGGACATGTAGTGGTTATAATGGTTCATTGGCCTTGGTTATGGGTTATGGACACCTATTACTTGTAAAATGGATATTTATAGGCTATTGGTCATGGCTAGTAGTTATAATGGTTCAAGGGCCATCAGTATCAGTTATGGACAACTACTGGTTATAATGGTTCAAGGACCATGGTTATGGGTTATGGACACCTATTACTTGTAAAATGGATAACTATAGGCTATTGGTCATGGCTAGTAGTTATAATGGTTCAAGGGCCATCGATATGAGTTATGGACATGTAATGGTTATAATGGTTCACTGGCCTTGGTTATGGGTTATGGACACCTATTACTTGTAAAATGGATATTTATAGGCTATTGGTCATGGCTAGTAGTTATAATGGTTCAAGGACCATCAGTATCAGTTATGGACAACTACTGGTTATAATGGTTCAAGGACCATGGTTATGGGTTATTGACACCTATTACTTGTAAAATGGATATCTATAAGCTATTGGTCATAGCTAGTAGTTATAATGGTTCAAGGGCCATCGATATGAGTTATGGATATGTAGTGGTTATAATGGTTCACTGGCCTTGGTTATGGGTTATGGACACCTATTACTTGTAAAATGGATATTTATAGGCTATTGGTCATGGCTAGTAGTTATAATGGTTCAAGGACCATCAGTATCAGTTATGGACAACTACTGGTTATAATGGTTCAAGGACCATGGTTATGGGTTATGGACACCTATTACTTGTAAAATGGATATCTATAGGCTATTGGTCATGGCTAGTAGTTATAATGGTTCAAGGGCCATCGATATGAGTTATGGACATGTAGTGGTTATAATGGTTCACTGGCCTTGGTTATGGGTTATGGACACCTATTACTTGTAAAATGGATATCTATAGGCAACTGGTCATGGTTACTAGTTATAATGGTTCATGGACCATCAGTATCAGTTTTGGACATCTAGTGGTTATAATGGTTCAAGAACCATGGTTATGGGTTATGGACACCTATTACTTGTAAAATGTATATCTGTAGGCTATTGGACATGGCTAGTAGTTATAATGGTTCAAGGGCCATCAGTATCAGTTATGGACATCTAGTGGTTATAATGATTCAAGGACCATGGTTATGGGTTATGGACACCTATTACTTGTAAAATGGATATCTATAGGCTATTGATCATGGCTAGTAGTTATAATGGTTCAAGGGCCATCGATATGAGTTATGGACATGTAGTGGTTATAATGGTTCACTGGCCTTGGTTATGGGTTATGGACACCTATTACTTGTAAAATGTATATTTATAGGCTATCGGTCATGGCTAGTAGTTATAATGGTTTAAGGGCCATCAGTATCAGTTATGGACATCTAGTTGTTATAATGGTTCAAGGACCATGGTTATGGGTTATGGACACCTATTACTTGTAAAATGGAAATCTATAGAGTATTGGTCATGGCTAGAAGTTATAATGGTTCAGGGGCCATCGATATGAGTTATGGACATGTAGTGGTTATAATGGTTCACTGGCCTTGGTTATGGGTTAACGACACCTATTACTTGTAAAATGGATATATATAGGCTACTTGTCATGGTTACTAGTTATAATGGTTCATGGGCCATCAGTATCAGTTATGGACATCTAGTGGTTATAATGGTTCAAGAACCATGGTTATGGGTTATGGACACCTATTACTTGTAAAATGTATATCTGTAGGCTATTGGACATGGCTAGTAGTTATAATGGTTCAAGGGCCATCAGTATCAGTTATGGACATCTAGTGGTTATAATGATTCAAGGACCATGGTTATGGGTTATGGACACCTATTACTTGTAAAATGGATATCTGTAGGCTATTGGACATGGCTAGTAGTTATAATGGTTCAAGGGCCATCAGTATCAGTTATGGACATCTAGTGGTTATAATGATTCAAGGACCATGGTTATGGGTTATGGACACCTATTACTTGTAAAATGGATATCTATAGGCTATTTGTCATGGCTAGTAGTTATAATGGTTCAAGGGCCATCGATATGAGTTATGGATATGTAGTGGTTATAATGGTTCACTGGCCTTGGTTATGGGTTATGGACACCTATTACTTGTAAAATGGATATTTATAGGCTATTGGTCATGGCTAGTAGTTATAATGGTTCAAGGACCATCAGTATCAGTTATGGACAACTACTGGTTATAATGGTTCAAGGACCATGGTTATGGGTTATGGACACCTATTACTTGTAAAATGGATATCTATAAGCTATTGGTCATAGCTAGTAGTTATAATGGTTCAAGGGCCATCGATATGAGTTATGGACATGTAGTGGTTACAATGGTTCACTGGCCTTGGTTATGGGTTAAGGACGCCTATTACTTGTAAAATGGATATATATAGGCTACTGGTCATGTTTACTAGTTATAATGGTTCATGGGCCATCAGTATCAGTTATGGACATCTAGTGGTTATAATGGTTCAAGAACCATGGTTATGGGTTATGGACACCTATTACTTGTAAAATGTATATCTGTAGGCTATTGGACATGGCTAGTAGTTATAATGGTTCAAGGGCCATCAGTATCAGTTATGGACATCTATTGGTTATAATGATTCAAGGACCATGGTTATGGGTTATGGACACCTATTACTTTTAAAATGGATATCTATAGGCTATTGATCATGGCTAGTAGTTATAATGGTTCAAGGGCCATCGATATGAGTTATGGACATGTAGTGGTTATAATGGTTCATTGGCCTTGGTTATGGGTTATGGACACCTATTACTTGTAAAATGGATATCTATAGGCTATTGGTCATGGCTAGTAGTTATAATGGTTCAAGGGCCATCAATATGAGTTATGGATATGTAGTGGTTATAATGGTTCACTGGCCTTGGTTATGGGTTATGGACACCTATTACTTGTAAAATGGATATTTATGGGCTATTGGTCATGGCTAGTAGTTATAATGGTTCAAGGACCATCAGTATCAGTTATGGACAACTACTGGTTATAATGGTTCAAGGACCATGGTTATGGGTTATGGACACCTATTACTTGTAAAATGGATATCTATAGGCTATTGGTCATGGCTAGTAGTTATAATGGTTCAAGGGCCATCGATATGAGTTATGGACATGTAGTGGTTATAATGGTTCACTGGCCTTGGTTATGGGTTATGGACACCTATTACTTGTAAAATGGATATCTATAGGCTACTGGTCATGGTTACTAGTTATAATGGTTCATGGGCCCTCAGTATCAGTTTTGGACATCTAGTGGTTATAATGGTTCAAGAACCATGGTTATGGGTTATGGATACCTATTACTTGTAAAATGTATATCTGTAGGCTATTGGACATGGCTAGTAGTTATAATGGTTCAAGGGCCATCAGTATCAGTTATGGACATCTAGTGGTTATAATGATTCAAGGACCATGGTTATGGGTTATGGACACCTATTACTTGTAAAATGGATATCTGTAGGCTATTGATCATGGCTAGTACTTATAATGGTTCAAGGGCCATCGATATGAGTTATGGACATGTAGTGGTTATAATGGTTCATTGGCCTTGGTTATGGGTTATGGACACCTATTACTTGTAAAATGGATATTTATAGGCTATTGGTCATGGCTAGTAGTTATAATGGTTCAAGGGCCATCAGTATCAGTTATGGACAACTACTGGTTATAATGGTTCAAGGACCATGGTTATGGGTTATGGACACCTATTACTTGTAAAATGGAAATCTATAGATTATTGGTCATGGCTAGAAGTTATAATGGTTCAGGGGCCATCGATATGAGTTATGGACATGTAGTGGTTATAATGGTTCACTGGCCTTGGTTATGGGTTAACGACACCTATTACTTGTAAAATGGATATATATAGGCTACTGGTCATGGTTACTAGTTATAATGTTTCATGGGCCATCAGTATCAGTTATGGACATCTACTGGTTATAATGGTTCAAGAACCATGGTTATGGGTTATGGACACCTATTACTTGTAAAATGTATATCTGTAGGCTACTGGACATGGCTAGTAGTTATAATGGTTCAAGGGCCATCAGTATCAGTTATGGACATCTAGTGGGTATAATGATTCAAGGACCATGGTTATGGGTTATGGACACCTATTACTTGTAAAATGGATATCTGTAGGCTATTGGACATGGCTAGTAGTTATAATGGTTCAAGGGCCATCAGTATCAGTTATGGACATCTAGTGGTTATAATGATTCAAGGACCATGGTTATGGGTTATGGACACCTATTACTTGTAAAATGGATATCTATAGGCTATTGATCATGGCTAGTAGTTATAATGGTTCAAGGGCCATCGATATGAGTTATGGACATGTAGTGGTTATAATGGTTCACTGGCCTTGGTTATGGGTTATGGACACCTATTACTTGTAAAATGTATATTTATAGGCTATCGGTCATGGCTAGTAGTTATAATGGTTCAAGGGCCATCAGTATCAGTTATGGACATCTAGTTGTTATAATGGTTCAAGGACCATGGTTATGGGTTATGGACACCTATTACTTGTAAAATGGAAATCTATAGAGTATTGGTCATGGCTAGAAGTTATAATGGTTCAGGGGCCATCGATATGAGTTATGGACATGTAGTGGTTATAATGGTTCACTGGCCTTGGTTATGGGTTAACGACACCTATTACTTGTAAAATGGATATATATAGGCTACTGGTCATGGTTACTAGTTATAATGGTTCATGGGCCATCAGTATCAGTTATGGACATCTAGTGGTTATAATGGTTCAAGAACCATGGTTATGGGTTATGGACACCTATTACAAGTAAAATGTATATCTGTAGGCTATTGGACATGGCTAGTAGTTATAATGGTTCAAGGGCCATCAGTATCAGTTATGGACATCTAGTGGTTATAATGATTCAAGGACCATGGTTATGGGTAATGGACACCTATTACTTGTAAAATGGATATCTGTAGGCTATTGGACATGGCTAGTAGTTATAATGGTTCAAGGGCCATCAGTATCAGTTATGGACATCAAGTGGTTATAATGGTTCATTGGCCTTGGTTATGGGTTATGGACACCTATTACTTGTAAAATGTATATCAGAAGGCTATTGGACATGGCTAGTAGTTATAATGGTTCAAGGGCCATCAGTATCAGTTATGGACATCTAGTGGTTATAATGATTCAAGGACCATGGTTATGGGTTATGGACACCTATTACTTGTAAAATGGATATCTGTAGGCTATTGGACATGGCTAGTAGTTATAATGGTTCAAGGGCCATCAGTATCAGTTATGGACATCTAGTGGTTATAATGATTCAAGGACCATGGTTATGGGTTATGGACACCTATTACTTGTAAAATGGATAAGCTATTGGTCATAGCTAGTAGTTATAATGGTTCAAAGGCCATCAATATGAGTTATGGACATGTAGTGGTTATAATGGTTCACTGGCCTTGGTTATGGGTTATGGACACCTATTACTTGTAAAATGGATATCTATAGGCTACTGGTCATGGTTACTAGTTATAATGGTTCATGGGCCATCAGTATCAGTTTTGGACATCTAGTGGTTATAATGGTTCAAGAACCATGGTTATGGGTTATGGACACCTATTACTTGTAAAATGTATATCTGTAGGCTATTGGACATGGCTAGTAGTTATAATGGTTCAAGGGCCATCAGTATCAGTTATGGACATCTATTGGTTATAATGATTCAAGGACCATGGTTATGGGTTATGGACACCTATTACTTGTAAAATGGATATCTATAGGCTATTGATCATGGCTAGTAGTTATAATGGTTCAAGGGCCATCGATATGAGTTATGGACATGTAGTGGTTATAATGGTTCATTGGCCTTGGTTATGGGTTATGGACACCTATTACTTGTAAAATGGATATCTATAGGCTATTGGTCATGGCTAGTAGTTATAATGGTTCAAGGGCCATCGATATGAGTTATGGATATGTAGTGGTTATAATGGTTCACTGGCCTTGGTTATGGGTTATGGACACCTATTACTTGTAAAATGGATATTTATAGGCTATTGGTCATGGCTAGTAGTTATAATGGTTCAAGGACCATCAGTATCAGTTATGGACAACTACTGGTTATAATGGTTCAAGGACCATGGTTATGGGTTATGGACACCTATTACTTGTAAAATGGATATCTATAGGCTATTGGTCATGGCTAGTAGTTATAATGGTTCACGGGCCATCGATATGAGTTATGGATATGTAGTGGTTATAATGGTTCACTGGCCTTGGTTATGGGTTATGGACACCTATTACTTGTAAAATGGATATCTGTAGGCTATTGGACATGGCTAGTAGTTATAATGGTTCAAGGGCCATCAGTATCAGTTATGGACATCTAGTGGTTATAATGATTCAAGGACCATGGTTATGGGTTATGGACACCTATTACTTGTAAAATGGATAAGCTATTGGTCATAGCTAGTAGTTATAATGGTTCAAAGGCCATCAATATGAGTTATGGACATGTAGTGGTTATAATGGTTCACTGGCCTTGGTTATGGGTTATGGACACCTATTACTTGTAAAATGGATATCTATAGGCTACTGGTCATGGTTACTAGTTATAATGGTTCATGGGCCCTCAGTATCAGTTTTGGACATCTAGTGGTTATAATGGTTCAAGCACCATGGTTATGGGTTATGGATACCTATTACTTGTAAAATGTATATCTGTAGGCTATTGGACATGGCTAGTAGTTATAATGGTTCAAGGGCCATCAGTATCAGTTATGGACATCTAGTGGTTATAATGATTCAAGGACCATGGTTATGGGTTATGGACACCTATTACTTGTAAAATGGATATCTGTAGGCTATTGATCATGGCTAGTAGTTATAATGGTTCAAGGGCCATCGATATGAGTTATGGACATGTAGTGGTTATAATGGTTCATTGGCCTTGGTTATGGGTTATGGACACCTATTACTTGTAAAATGGATATTTATAGGCTATTGGTCATGGCTACTAGTTATAATGGTTCAAGGGCCATCAGTATCAGTTATGGACAACTACTGGTTATAATGGTTCAAGGACCATGGTTATGGGTTATGGACACCTATTACTTGTAAAATGGATAACTATAGGCTATTGGTCATGGCTAGTAGTTATAATGGTTCAAGGGCCATCGATATGAGTTATGGACATGTAGTGGTTATAATGGTTCACTGGCCTTGGTTATGGGTTATGGACACCTATTACTTGTAAAATGGATATCTATAGGCTACTGGTCATGGTTACTAGTTATAATGGTTCATGGGCCCTCAGTATCAGTTTTGGATATCTAGTGGTTATAATGGTTCAAGAACCATGGTTATGGGTTATGGACACCTATTACTTGTAAAATGTATATCTGTAGGCTATTGGACATGGCTAGTAGTTATAATGGTTCAAGGGCCATCAGTATCAGTTATGGACATCTAGTGGTTATAATGATTCAAGGACCATGGTTATGGGTTATGGACACCTATTACTTGTAAAAGGGATATCTATAGGCTATTGATCATGGCTAGTAGTTATAATGGTTCAAGGGCCATCGATATGAGTTATGGACATGTAGTGGTTATAATGGTTCACTGGCCTTGGTTATTGGTTATGGACACCTATTACTTGTAAAATGTATATTTATAGGCTATCGGTCATGGCTAGTAGTTATAATGGTTCAAGGGCCATCAGTATCAGTTATGGACATCTAGTTGTTATAATGGTTCAAGGACCATGGTTATGGGTTATGGACACCTATTACTTGTAAAATGGAAATCTATAGAGTATTGGTCATGGCTAGAAGTTATAATGGTTCAGGGGCCATCGATATGAGTTATGGACATGTAGTGGTTATAATGGTTCACTGGCCTTGGTTATGGGTTAACGACACCTATTACTTGTAAAATGGATATATATAGGCTACTGGTCATGGTTACTAGTTATAATGTTTCATGGGCCATCAGTATCAGTTATGGACATCTAGTGGTTATAATAGTTCAAGAACCATGGTTATGGGTTATGGACACCTATTACTTGTAAAATGTATATCAGAAGGCTATTGGACATGGCTAGTAGTTATAATGGTTCAAGGGCCATCAGTATCAGTTATGGACATCTAGTGGTTATAATGATTCAAGGACCATGGTTATGGGTTATGGACACCTATTACTTGTAAAATGGATATCTGTAGGCTATTGGACATGGCTAGTAGTTATAATGGTTCAAGGGCCATCAGTATCAGTTATGGACATCTAGTGGTTATAATGATTCAAGGACCATGGTTATGGGTTATGGACACCTATTACTTGTAAAATGGATATCTGTAGGCTATTGGTCATGGCTAGTAGTTATAATGGTTCAAGGGCCATCGATATGAGTTATGGACATGTAGTGGTTATAATGGTTCACTGGCCTTGGTTATGGGTTATGGACACCTATTACTTGTAAAATGGATATCTATAGGCTACTGGTCATGGTTACTAGTTATAATGGTTCATGGGCCCTCAGTATCAGTTTTGGACATCTAGTGGTTATAATGGTTCAAGAACCATGGTTATGGGTTATGGACACCTATTACTTGTAAAATGTATATCTGTAGGCTATTGGACATGGCTAGTAGTTATAATGGTTCAAGGGCCATCAGTATCAGTTATGGACATCTAGTGGTTATAATGATTCAAGGACCATGGTTATGGGTTATGGACACCTATTACTTGTAAAAGGGATATCTATAGGCTATTGATCATGGCTAGTAGTTATAATGGTTCAAGGGCCATCGATATGAGTTATGGACATGTAGTGGTTATAATGGTTCACTGGCCTTGGTTATTGGTTATGGACACCTATTACTTGTAAAATGTATATTTATAGGCTATCGGTCATGGCTAGTAGTTATAATGGTTCAAGGGCCATCAGTATCAGTTATGGACATCTAGTTGTTATAATGGTTCAAGGACCATGGTTATGGGTTATGGACACCTATTACTTGTAAAATGGAAATCTATAGAGTATTGGTCATGGCTAGAAGTTATAATGGTTCAGGGGCCATCGATATGAGTTATGGACATGTAGTGGTTATAATGGTTCACTGGCCTTGGTTATGGGTTATGGACACCTATTACTTGTAAAATGGATATCTATAGGCTACTGGTCATGGTTACTAGTTATAATGGTTCATGGGCCCTCAGTATCAGTTTTGGACATCTAGTGGTTATAATGGTTCAAGAACCATGGTTATGGGTTATGGACACCTATTACTTGTAAAATGTATATCTGTAGGCTATTGGACATGGCTAGTAGTTATAATGGTTCAAGGGCCATCAGTATCAGTTATGGACATCTAGTGGTTATAATGATTCAAGGACCATGGTTATGGGTTATGGACACCTATTACTTGTAAAAGGGATATCTATAGGCTATTGATCATGGCTAGTAGTTATAATGGTTCAAGGGCCATCGATATGAGTTATGGACATGTAGTGGTTATAATGGTTCACTGGCCTTGGTTATTGGTTATGGACACCTATTACTTGTAAAATGTATATTTATAGGCTATCGGTCATGGCTAGTAGTTATAATGGTTCAAGGGCCATCAGTATCAGTTATGGACATCTAGTTGTTATAATGGTTCAAGGACCATGGTTATGGGTTATGGACACCTATTACTTGTAAAATGGAAATCTATAGAGTATTGGTCATGGCTAGAAGTTATAATGGTTCAGGGGCCATCGATATGAGTTATGGACATGTAGTGGTTATAATGGTTCACTGGCCTTGGTTATGGGTTAACGACACCTATTACTTGTAAAATGGATATATATAGGCTACTGGTCATGGTTACTAGTTATAATGTTTCATGGGCCATCAGTATCAGTTATGGACATCTAGTGGTTATAATAGTTCAAGAACCATGGTTATGGGTTATGGACACCTATTACTTGTAAAATGTATATCAGAAGGCTATTGGACATGGCTAGTAGTTATAATGGTTCAAGGGCCATCAGTATCAGTTATGGACATCTAGTGGTTATAATGATTCAAGGACCATGGTTATGGGTTATGGACACCTATTACTTGTAAAATGGATATCTGTAGGCTATTGGACATGGCTAGTAGTTATAATGGTTCAAGGGCCATCAGTATCAGTTATGGACATCTAGTGGTTATAATGATTCAAGGACCATGGTTATGGGTTATGGACACCTATTACTTGTAAAATGGATATCTGTAGGCTATTGGTCATGGCTAGTAGTTATAATGGTTCAAGGGCCATCGATATGAGTTATGGACATGTAGTGGTTATAATGGTTCACTGGCCTTGGTTATGGGTTATGGACACCTATTACTTGTAAAATGGATATCTATAGGCTACTGGTCATGGTTACTAGTTATAATGGTTCATGGGCCCTCAGTATCAGTTTTGGACATCTAGTGGTTATAATGGTTCAAGAACCATGGTTATGGGTTATGGACACCTATTACTTGTAAAATGTATATCTGTAGGCTATTGGACATGGCTAGTAGTTATAATGGTTCAAGGGCCATCAGTATCAGTTATGGACATCTAGTGGTTATAATGATTCAAGGACCATGGTTATGGGTTATGGACACCTATTACTTGTAAAAGGGATATCTATAGGCTATTGATCATGGCTAGTAGTTATAATGGTTCAAGGGCCATCGATATGAGTTATGGACATGTAGTGGTTATAATGGTTCACTGGCCTTGGTTATTGGTTATGGACACCTATTACTTGTAAAATGTATATTTATAGGCTATCGGTCATGGCTAGTAGTTATAATGGTTCAAGGGCCATCAGTATCAGTTATGGACATCTAGTTGTTATAATGGTTCAAGGACCATGGTTATGGGTTATGGACACCTATTACTTGTAAAATGGAAATCTATAGAGTATTGGTCATGGCTAGAAGTTATAATGGTTCAGGGGCCATCGATATGAGTTATGGACATGTAGTGGTTATAATGGTTCACTGGCCTTGGTTATGGGTTATGGACACCTATTACTTGTAAAATGGATATCTATAGGCTACTGGTCATGGTTACTAGTTATAATGGTTCATGGGCCCTCAGTATCAGTTTTGGACATCTAGTGGTTATAATGGTTCAAGAACCATGGTTATGGGTTATGGACACCTATTACTTGTAAAATGTATATCTGTAGGCTATTGGACATGGCTAGTAGTTATAATGGTTCAAGGGCCATCAGTATCAGTTATGGACATCTAGTGGTTAAAATGATTCAAGGACCATGGTTATGGGTTATGGACACCTGTTACTTGTAAAATGGATATCTATAGGCTATTGATCATGGCTAGTAGTTAAAATGGTTAAAGGGCCATCCATATGAGTTATGGACATGTAGTGGTTATAATGGTTCACTGGCCTTGGTTATGGGTTATGGACACCTATTACTTGTAAAATGTATACTTATAGGCTATCGGTCATGGCTAGTAGTTATAATGGTTCAAGGGTCATCAGTATCAGTTATGGACATCTAGTTGTTATAATGGTTCAAGGACCATGGTTATGGGTTATGGACACCTATTACTTGTAAAATGGAAATCTATAGATTATTGGTCATGGCTAGAAGTTATAATGGTTCAGGGGCCATCGATATGAGTTATGGACATGTAGTGGTTATAATGGTTCACTGTCCTTGGTTATGGGTTAACGACACCTATTACTTGTAAAATGGATATATATAGGCTACTGGTCATGGTTACTAGTTATAATGTTTCATGGGCCATCAGTATCAGTTATGGACATCTAGTGGTTATAATGGTTCAAGAACCATGGTTATGGGTTATGGACACCTATTACTTGTAAAATGTATATCTGTAGGCTATTGGACATGGCTAGTAGTTATAATGGTTCAAGGGCCATCAGTATCAGTTATGGACATCTAGTGGTTATAATGATTCAAGGACCATGGTTATGGGTTATGGACACCTATTACTTGTAAAATGGATATCTGTAGGCTATTGGACATGGCTAGTAGTTATAATGGTTCAAGGGCCATCAGTATCAGTTATGGACATCTAGTGGTTATAATGATTCAAGGACCATGGTTATGGGTTATGGACACCTATTACTTGTAAAATGGATATCTATAGGCTATTGATCATGGCTAGTAGTTATAATGGTTCAAGGGCCATCGATATGAGTTATGGACATGTAGTGGTTATAATGGTTCACTGGCCTTGGTTATGGGTTATGGACACCTATTACTTGTAAAATGTATATTTATAGGCTATCGGTCATGGCTAGTAGTTATAATGGTTCAAGGGCCATCAGTATCAGTTATGGACATCTAGTTGTTATAATGGTTCAAGGACCATGGTTATGGGTTATGGACACCTATTACTTGTAAAATGGAAATCTATAGAGTATTGGTCATGGCTAGAAGTTATAATGGTTCAGGGGCCATCGATATGAGTTATGGACATGTAGTGGTTATAATGGTTCACTGGCCTTGGTTATGGGTTAACGACACCTATTACTTGTAAAATGGATATATATAGGCTACTGGTCATGGTTACTAGTTATAATGGTTCATGGGCCATCAGTATCAGTTATGGACATCTAGTGGTTATAATGGTTCAAGAACCATGGTTATGGGTTATGGACACCTATTACAAGTAAAATGTATATCTGTAGGCTATTGGACATGGCTAGTAGTTATAATGGTTCAAGGGCCATCAGTATCAGTTATGGACATCTAGTGGTTATAATGATTCAAGGACCATGGTTATGGGTAATGGACACCTATTACTTGTAAAATGGATATCTGTAGGCTATTGGACATGGCTAGTAGTTATAATGGTTCAAGGGCCATCAGTATCAGTTATGGACATCAAGTGGTTATAATGGTTCATTGGCCTTGGTTATGGGTTATGGACACCTATTACTTGTAAAATGTATATCAGAAGGCTATTGGACATGGCTAGTAGTTATAATGGTTCAAGGGCCATCAGTATCAGTTATGGACATCTAGTGGTTATAATGATTCAAGGACCATGGTTATGGGTTATGGACACCTATTACTTGTAAAATGGATATCTGTAGGCTATTGGACATGGCTAGTAGTTATAATGGTTCAAGGGCCATCAGTATCAGTTATGGACATCTAGTGGTTATAATGATTCAAGGACCATGGTTATGGGTTATGGACACCTATTACTTGTAAAATGGATAAGCTATTGGTCATAGCTAGTAGTTATAATGGTTCAAAGGCCATCAATATGAGTTATGGACATGTAGTGGTTATAAAGGTTCACTGGCCTTGGTTATGGGTTATGGACACCTATTACTTGTAAAATGGATATCTATAGGCTACTGGTCATGGTTACTAGTTATAATGGTTCATGGGCCATCAGTATCAGTTTTGGACATCTAGTGGTTATAATGGTTCAAGAACCATGGTTATGGGTTATGGACACCTATTACTTGTAAAATGTATATCTGTAGGCTATTGGACATGGCTAGTAGTTATAATGGTTCAAGGGCCATCAGTATCAGTTATGGACATCTATTGGTTATAATGATTCAAGGACCATGGTTATGGGTTATGGACACCTATTACTTGTAAAATGGATATCTATAGGCTATTGATCATGGCTAGTAGTTATAATGGTTCAAGGGCCATCGATATGAGTTATGGACATGTAGTGGTTATAATGGTTCATTGGCCTTGGTTATGTGTTATGGACACCTATTACTTGTAAAATGGATATCTATAGGCTATTGGTCATGGCTAGTAGTTATAATGGTTCAAGGGCCATCGATATGAGTTATGGATATGTAGTGGTTATAATGGTTCACTGGCCTTGGTTATGGGTTATGGACACCTATTACTTGTAAAATGGATATTTATAGGCTATTGGTCATGGCTAGTAGTTATAATGGTTCAAGGACCATCAGTATCAGTTATGGACAACTACTGGTTATAATGGTTCAAGGACCATGGTTATGGGTTATGGACACCTATTACTTGTAAAATGGATATCTATAGGCTATTGGTCATGGCTAGTAGTTATAATGGTTCAAGGGCCATCGATATGAGTTATGGATATGTAGTGGTTATAATGGTTCACTGGCCTTGGTTATGGGTTATGGACACCTATTACTTGTAAAATGGATATCTATAGGCTACTGGTCATGGTTACTAGTTATAATGGTTCATGGGCCCTCAGTATCAGTTTTGGACATCTAGTGGTTATAATGGTTCAAGAACCATGGTTATGGGTTATGGATACCTATTACTTGTAAAATGTATATCTGTAGGCTATTGGACATGGCTAGTAGTTATAATGGTTCAAGGGCCATCAGTATCAGTTATGGACATCTAGTGGTTATAATGATTCAAGGACCATGGTTATGGGTTATGGACACCTATTACTTGTAAAATGGATATCTGTAGGCTATTGATCATGGCTAGTAGTTATAATGGTTCAAGGGCCATCGATATGAGTTATGGACATGTAGTGGTTATAATGGTTCATTGGCCTTGGTTATGGGTTATGGACACCTATTACTTGTAAAATGGATATTTATAGGCTATTGGTCATGGCTACTAGTTATAATGGTTCAAGGGCCATCAGTATCAGTTATGGACAACTACTGGTTATAATGGTTCAAGGACCATGGTTATGGGTTATGGACACCTATTACTTGTAAAATGGATAACTATAGGCTATTGGTCATGGCTAGTAGTTATAATGGTTCAAGGGCCATCGATATGAGTTATGGACATGTAGTGGTTATAATGGTTCACTGGCCTTGGTTATGGGTTATGGACACCTATTACTTGTAAAATGGATATCTATAGGCTACTGGTCATGGTTACTAGTTATAATGGTTCATGGGCCCTCAGTATCAGTTTTGGATATCTAGTGGTTATAATGGTTCAAGAACCATGGTTATGGGTTATGGACACCTATTACTTGTAAAATGTATATCTGTAGGCTATTGGACATGGCTAGTAGTTATAATGGTTCAAGGGCCATCAGTATCAGTTATGGACATCTAGTGGTTATAATGATTCAAGGACCATGGTTATGGGTTATGGACACCTATTACTTGTAAAAGGGATATCTATAGGCTATTGATCATGGCTAGTAGTTATAATGGTTCAAGGGCCATCGATATGAGTTATGGACATGTAGTGGTTATAATGGTTCACTGGCCTTGGTTATTGGTTATGGACACCTATTACTTGTAAAATGTATATTTATAGGCTATCGGTCATGGCTAGTAGTTATAATGGTTCAAGGGCCATCATTATCAGTTATGGACATCTAGTTGTTATAATGGTTCAAGGACCATGGTTATGGGTTATGGACACCTATTACTTGTAAAATGGAAATCTATAGAGTATTGGTCATGGCTAGAAGTTATAATGGTTCAGGGGCCATCGATATGAGTTATGGACATGTAGTGGTTATAATGGTTCACTGGCCTTGGTTATGGGTTAACGACACCTATTACTTGTAAAATGGATATATATAGGCTACTGGTCATGGTTACTAGTTATAATGTTTCATGGGCCATCAGTATCAGTTATGGACATCTAGTGGTTATAATAGTTCAAGAACCATGGTTATGGGTTATGGACACCTATTACTTGTAAAATGTATATCAGAAGGCTATTGGACATGGCTAGTAGTTATAATGGTTCAAGGGCCATCAGTATCAGTTATGGACATCTAGTGGTTATAATGATTCAAGGACCATGGTTATGGGTTATGGACACCTATTACTTGTAAAATGGATATCTGTAGGCTATTGGACATGGCTAGTAGTTATAATGGTTCAAGGGCCATCAGTATCAGTTATGGACATCTAGTGGTTATAATGATTCAAGGACCATGGTTATGGGTTATGGACACCTATTACTTGTAAAATGGATATCTGTAGGCTATTGGTCATGGCTAGTAGTTATAATGGTTCAAGGGCCATCGATATGAGTTATGGACATGTAGTGGTTATAATGGTTCACTGGCCTTGGTTATGGGTTATGGACACCTATTACTTGTAAAATGGATATCTATAGGCTACTGGTCATGGTTACTAGTTATAATGGTTCATGGGCCCTCAGTATCAGTTTTGGACATCTAGTGGTTATAATGGTTCAAGAACCATGGTTATGGGTTATGGACACCTATTACTTGTAAAATGTATATCTGTAGGCTATTGGACATGGCTAGTAGTTATAATGGTTCAAGGGCCATCAGTATCAGTTATGGACATCTAGTGGTTATAATGATTCAAGGACCATGGTTATGGGTTATGGACACCTATTACTTGTAAAATGGATATCTGTAGGCTATTGGTCATGGCTAGTAGTTATAATGGTTCAATGGCCATCAGTATCAGTTATGGACATCTAGTGGTTATAATGATTCAAGGACCATGGTTATGGGTTATGGACACCTATTACTTGTAAAATGGATATCTGTAGGCTATTGGTCATAGCTAGTAGTTATAATGGTTCAAGGGCCATCGATATGAGTTATGGACATGTAGTGGTTATAATGGTTCACTGGCCTTGATTATGGATTATGGACACCTATTACTTGTAAAATGGATATCTATAGGCTACTGGTCATGGTTACTAGTTATAATGGTTCATGGGCCCTCAGTATCAGTTTTGGACATCTAGTGGTTATAATGGTTCAAGAACCATGGTTATGGGTTATGGACACCTATTACTTGTAAAATGTATATCTGTAGGCTATTGGACATGGCTAGTAGTTATAACGGTTCAAGGGCCATCAGTATCAGCTATGGACATCTAGTGGTTATAATGATTCAAGGACCATGGTTATGGGTTATGGACACCTATTACTTGTAAAAGGGATATCTATAGGCTATTGATCATGGCTAGTAGTTATAATGGTTCAAGGGCCATCGATATGAGTTATGGACATGTAGTGGTTATAATGGTTCACTGGCCTTGGTTATGGGTTATGGACACCTATTACTTGTAAAATGTATATTTATAGGCTATCGGTCATGGCTAGTAGTTATAATGGTTCAAGGGCCATCAGTATCAGTTATGGACATCTAGTTGTTATAATGGTTCAAGGACCATGGTTATGGGTTATGGACACCTATTACTTGTAAAATGGAAATCTATAGAGTATTGGTCATGGCTAGAAGTTATAATGGTTCAGGGGCCATCGATATGAGTTATGGACATGTAGTGGTTATAATGGTTCACTGGCCTTGGTTATGGGTTAACGACACCTATTACTTGTAAAATGGATATATATAGGCTACTGGTCATGGTTACTAGTTATAATGTTTCATGGGCCATCAGTATCAGTTATGGACATCTAGTGGTTATAATAGTTCAAGAACCATGGTTATGGGTTATGGACACCTATTACTTGTAAAATGTATATCAGAAGGCTATTGGACATGGCTAGTAGTTATAATGGTTCAAGGGCCATCAGTATCAGTTATGGACATCTAGTGGTTATAATGATTCAAGGACCATGGTTATGGGTTATGGACACCTATTACTTGTAAAATGGATATCTGTAGGCTATTGGACATGGCTAGTAGTTATAATGGTTCAAGGGCCATCAGTATCAGTTATGGACATCTAGTGGTTATAATGATTCAAGGACCATGGTTATGGGTTATGGACACCTATTACTTGTAAAATGGATATCTATAGGCTATTGGTCATGGCTAGTAGTTATAATGGTTCAAGGGCCATCGATATGAGTTATGGACATGTAGTGGTTATAATGGTTCACTGGCTTTGGTTATGGGTTATGGACACCTATTACTTGTAAAATGGATATTTATAGGCTATTGGTCATGGCTAGTAGTTATAATGGTTCAAGGACCATCAGTATCAGTTATGGACAACTACTGGTTATAATGGTTCAAGGACCATGGTTATGGGTTATGGACACCTATTACTTGTAAAATGGAAATCTATAGAGTATTGGTCATGGCTAGAAGTTATAATGGTTCAGGGGCCATCGATATGAGTTATGGACATGTAGTGGTTATAATGGTTCACTGGCCTTGGTTATGGGTTAACGACACCTATTACTTGTAAAATGGATATATATAGGCTACTGGTCATGGTTACAAGTTATAATGGTTCATGGGCCATCAGTATCAGTTATGGACATCTAGTGGTTATAATGGTTCAAGAACCATGGTTATGGGTTATGGACACCTATTACTTGTAAAATGTATATCTGTAGGCTATTGGACATGGCTAGTAGTTATAATGGTTCAAGGGCCATCAGTATCAGTTATGGACATCTATTGGTTATAATGATTCAAGGACCATGGTTATGGGTTATGGACACCTATTACTTGTAAAATGGATATCTATAGGCTATTGATCATGGCTAGTAGTTATAATGGTTCAAGGGCCATCGATATGAGTTATGGACATGTAGTGGTTATAATGGTTCATTGGCCTTGGTTATGGGTTATGGACACCTATGATTTGTAAAATGGATATTTATAGGCTATTGGACATGGCTAGTAGTTATAATGGTTCAAGGGCCATCAGTATCAGTTATGGACAACTACTGGTTATAATGGTTCAAGGACCATGGTTATGGGTTATGGACACCTATTACTTGTAAAATGGATAACTATAGGCTATTGGTCATGGCTAGTAGTTATAATGGTTCAAGGGCCATCGATATGAGTTATGGACATGTAGTGGTTATAATGGTTCACTGGCCTTGGTTATGGATTATGGACACCTATTACTTGTAAAATGGATATCTATAGGCTACTGGTCATGGTTACTAGTTATAATGGTTCATGGGCCCTCAGTATCAGTTTTGGACATCTAGTGGTTATAATGGTTCAAGAACCATGGTTATGGGTTATGGACACCTATTACTTGTAAAATGTATATCTGTAGGCTATTGGACATGGCTAGTAGTTATAACGGTTCAAGGGCCATCAGTATCAGCTATGGACATCTAGTGGTTATAATGATTCAAGGACCATGGTTATGGGTTATGGACACCTATTACTTGTAAAATGGATATCTATAGGCTATTGATCATGGCTAGTAGTTATAATGGTTCAAGGGCCATCGATATGAGTTATGGACATGTAGTGGTTATAATGGTTCACTGGCCTTGGTTATGGGTTATGGACACCTATTACTTGTAAAATGTATATTTATAGGCTATCGGTCATGGCTAGTAGTTATAATGGTTCAAGGGCCATCAGTATCAGTTATGGACATCTAGTTGTTATAATGGTTCAAGGACCATGGTTATGGGTTATGGACACCTATTACTTGTAAAATGGAAATCTATAGAGTATTGGTCATGGCTAGAAGTTATAATGGTTCAGTGGGCCATCGATATGAGTTATGGACATGTAGTGGTTATAATGGTTCACTGGCCTTGGTTATGGGTTAACGACACCTATTACTTGTAAAATGGATATATATATAGGCTACTGGTCATGGTTACTAGTTATAATGGTTCATGGGCCATCAGTATCAGTTATGGACATCTAGTGGTTATAATGGTTCAAGAACCATGGTTATGGGTTATGGACACCTATTACTTGTAAAATGTATATCTGTAGGCTATTGGACATGGCTAGTAGTTATAATGGTTCAAGGGCCATCAGTATCAGTTATGGACATCTAGTGGTTATATTGATTCAAGGACCATGGTTATGGGTTATGGACACCTATTACTTGTAAAATGGATATCTGTAGGCTATTGGACATGGCTAGTAGTTATAATGGTTCAAGGGCCATCAGTATCAGTTATGGACATCTAGTGGTTATAATGATTCAAGGACCATGGTTATGGGTTATGGACACCTATTACTTGTAAAATGGATATCTATAGGCTATTGGTCATGGCTAGTAGTTATAATGGTTCAAGGGCCATCGATATGAGTTATGGATATGTAGTGGTTATAATGGTTCACTGGCCTTGGTTATGGGTTATGGACACCTATTACTTGTAAAATGGATATTTATAGGCTATTGGTCATGGCTAGTAGTTATAATGGTTCAAGGACCATCAGTATCAGTTATGGACAACTACTGGTTATAATGGTTCAAGGACCATGGTTATGGGTTATGGACACCTATTACTTGTAAAATGGATATCTATAAGCTATTGGTCATAGCTAGTAGTTATAATGGTTCAAAGGCCATCAATATGAGTTATGGACATGTAGTGGTTATAATGGTTCACTGGCCTTGGTTATGGGTTATGGACACCTATTACTTGTAAAATGGATATCTATAGGCTACTGGTCATGGTTACTAGTTATAATGGTTCATGGGCCATCAGTATCAGTTTTGGACATCTAGTGGTTATAATGGTTCAAGAACCATGGTTATGGGTTATGGACACCTATTACTTGTAAAATGTATATCTGTAGGCTATTGGACATGGCTAGTAGTTATAATGGTTCAAGGGCCATCAGTATCAGTTATGGACATCTATTGGTTATAATGATTCAAGGACCATGGTTATGGGTTATGGACACCTATTACTTGTAAAATGGATATCTATAGGCTATTGATCATGGCTAGTAGTTATAATGGTTCAAGGGCCATCGATATGAGTTATGGACATGTAGTGGTTATAATGGTTCATTGGCCTTGGTTATGGGTTATGGACACCTATTACTTGTAAAATGGATATTTATAGGCTATTGGTCATGGCTAGTAGTTATAATGGTTCAAGGGCCATCAGTATCAGTTTTTTTTTTGGGTAAAGGGTTCACCCTGGCTAAAATATATTAATCACAAAAAGAACTACATAGGAATGTGACTGACTGCCACATTGACCTCAAGCAAAAGCTCGACACAAACAAAGACAAAGTTTACGGCAAGCCATAAACAAAGCTAAGACCAACCTAGAACTAGCAAACAGCCTTACAAAACAGACTATCGCTCACAATAAAACACAAACACAAACATCCGACCGAATTAAACAATCGTGTCCGGGATCTTCCAAATGTCAAGCATCCGCTTTACACCAACTGTCTTCTTCTTAAACTTCAAGGTCATCAGTTTTAAACGAACAGTAGCAATAATTTCATCACACAACTGATTGTGCGATTTATACTTCTTTCTAAATAACCTAGCATTTCGCTCTAACCAAATATAATATGTAGTGGCTCCAGGTAAGATACGGGAAACAACACTCTTAGCCGATCTACCTTTGGACATTGGAGTAATGTAATCAGTTATAGCAGCAAAAATAGGAGCAATGTTGTCCATCCCCCCAAGCAATCTGATTTTTAACCACACCTGCGAAGAGTATAAACATTCAAAGAAAAGGTGTGCATGAGAATCAGGCACAAGATTACACATAGGACACCGAACAGAATCAATATCCGTGTCATGGGGAACATCCCACTGATTCAGCATATCTTGGGTTTTTAAACGGTTGTTCATAACAAGCCACATATGAAACGCATGCCGAGGAACACAATGAGAAAACCACACAACGTTATACCAAGAGACTTCAATCTCCCTAGATCTGATAGAGTTCCAAGCTAGATTAACCGAGAAAGGCTGAAAGGACCCATTTAAATCAATCCATACTACCTTGTCCTTTTGATCCGTGACCAGCGGGGGAACAGGAGCATTAGTTATCTCAGGGAACCTTGTGTACCAATCAGAAGGCCACATCCAGCTATTATTAGAAATGACATCAGACACCATATCCTGGGCAGTAAAACCACCTCGGGTAATATCTCTATGAGTTAGGAACTGAAATAATGGACAAGCCATACTCCACTTATCAAACCAAATAGAAGTAGATTTCCCATCACGGATAACATGCCAGATAAAGGGTCTAATAATTCTTCTCAAATGAAGAAGCTTCCTCCAAGACCAGCTCATGGAACATGTACACGGGACATCCCAAAAATTTCTACCCCGCAACTTGTAGGAATGAATCCATTGAACCCAAAGGGACTCCTTATTAGAAACAATACCCCAAATATTATAAGCCATTAGGGCAGCATTAAAATCTCTAATACGGCGTATCCCGAGCCCCCCCTCAGACTTTGGCTTGCAAACTAACTCCCAAGAAACTTTGGCCTTTCCCTTCTTCATTTCACCTTGACACCACAGAAACCCCCGCATTAACGGTTCAAGGACCATGGTTATGGGTTATGGACATCTATTACTTGTAAAATGTATATCTGTAGGCTATTGGACATGGCTAGTAGTTATAATGGTTCAAGGGCCATCAGTATCAGTTATGGACATCTAGTGGTTATAATGATTCAAGGACCGTGGTTATGAGTTATGGACACCTATTAATTGTAAAATGGATATCTGTAGGCTATTGGACATGGCTAGTAGTTATAATGGTTCAAGGGCCATCAGTATCAGTTATGGACATCTAGTGGTTATAATGATTCAAGGACCATGGTTATGGGTTATGGACACCTATTACTTGTAAAATGGATATCTATAGGCTATTGGTCATGGCTAGTAGTTATAATGGTTCAAGGGCCATCGATATGAGTTATGGACATGTAGTGGTTATAATGGTTCACTGGCCTTGGTTATGGTTTAACGACACCTATTACTTGTAAAATGGATATATAGGCTACTGGTCATGGTTACTAGTTATAATGGTTCATGGGCCATCAGTATCAGTTATGGACATCTAGTGGTTATAATTGTTCAAGAACCATGGTTATGGGTTATGGACACCTATTACTTGTAAAATGTATATCTGTAGGCTATTGGACATGGCTAGTAGTTATAATGGTTCAAGGGCCATCAGTACCAGTTATGGACATCTAGTGGTTATAATGATTCAAGGACCATGGTTATGGGTTATGGACACCTATTACTTGTAAAATGGATATCTGTAGGCTATTGGACATGGCTAGTAGTTATAATGGTTCAAGGGCCATCAGTATCAGTTATGGACATCTAGTGGTTATAATGATTCAAGGACCATGGTTATGGGTTATGGACACCTATTACTTGTAAAATGGATATCTATAGGCTATTGGTCATGGCTAGTAGTTATAATGGTTCAAGGGCCATCGATATGAGTTATGGACATGTAGTGGTTATAATGGTTCACTGGCCTTGGTTATGGGTTATGGACACCTATTACTTGTAAAATGGATATTTATAGGCTATTGGTCATGACTAGTAGTTATAATGGTTCAAGGACCATCAGTATCAGTTATGGACAACTACTGGTTATAATGGTTCAAGGATCATGGTTATGGGTTATGGACACCTATTACTTGTAAAATGGATATCTATAAGCTATTGGTCATAGCTAGTAGTTATAATGGTTCAAAGGCCATCAATATGAGTTATGGACATGTAGTGGTTATAATGGTTCACTGGCCTTGGTTATGGGTTATGGACACCTATTACTTGTAAAATGGATATCTATAGGCTACTGGTCATGGTTACTAGTTATAATGGTTCATGGGCCATCAGTATCAGTTTTGGACATCTAATGGTTATAATGGTTCAAGAACCATGGTTATGGGTTATGGACACCTATTACTTGTAAAATGTATATCTGTAGGCTATTGGACATGGCTAGTAGTTATAATGGTTCAAGGGCCATCAGTATCAGTTATGGACATCTATTGGTTATAATGATTCAAGGACCATGGTTATGGGTTATGGACACCTATTACTTGTAAAATGGATATCTATAGGCTATTGATCATGGCTAGTAGTTATAATGGTTCAAGGGCCATCGATATGAGTTATGGACATGTAGTGGTTATAATGGTTCACTGGGCTTGGTTATGGGTTATGGACACCTATTACTTGTAAAATGGATATTTATAGGCTATTGGTCATATCTAGTAGTTATAATGGTTCAAGGACCATCAGTATCAGTTATGTACAACTACTGGTTATAATGGTTCAAGGACCATGGTTATGGGTTATGGACACCTATTACTTGTAAAATGGATATCTATAAGCTATTGGTCATAGCTAGTAGTTATAATGGTTCAAAGGCCATCAATATGAGTTATGGACATGTAGTGGTTATAATGGTTCACTGGCCTTGGTTATGGGTCATGGACACCTATTACTTGTAAAATGGATATCTATAGGCTACTGGTCATGGTTACTAGTTATAATGGTTCATGGGCCATCAGTATCAGTTTTGGACATCTAGTGGTTATAATGGTTCAAGAACCATGGTTATGGGTTATGGACACATATTACTTGTAAAATGTATATCTGTAGGCTATTGGACATGGCTAGTAGTTATAATGGTTCAAGGGCCATCAGTATCAGTTATGGACATCTATTGGTTATAATGATTCAAGGACCATGGTTATGGGTTATGGACACCTATTACTTGTAAAATGGATATCTATAGGCTATTGATCATGGCTAGTAGTTATAATGGTTCAAGGGCCATCGATATGAGTTATGGACATGTAGTGGTTATAATGGTTCATTGGCCTTGGTTATGGGTTATGGACACCTATTACTTGTAAAATGGATATCTATAGGCTACTGGTCATGGTTACTAGTTATAATGGTTCATGGGCCATCAGCATCAGTTATGGACATCTAGTGGTTATAATGGCTCAAGAACCATGGTTATGGGTTATGGACACCTATTACTTGTAAAATGTATATCTGTAGGCTATTGGACATGGCTAGTAGTTATAATGGTTCAAGGGCCATCAATATCAGTTATGGACATCTAGTGGTTATAATGATTCAAGGACCATGGTTATGGGTTATGGACACCTATTACTTGTAAAATGGATATCTATAGGCTATTGGTCATGGCTAGTAGTTATAATGGTTCAAGGGCCATCAGTATCAGTTATGGACATCTATTGGTTATAATGATTCAAGGACCATGGTTATGGGTTATGGACACCTATTACTTGTAAAATGGATATCTATAGGCTATTGATCATGGCTAGTAGTTATAATGGTTCAAGGGCCATCGATATGAGTTATGGACATGTAGTGGTTATAATGGTTCATTGGCCTTGGTTATGGGTTATGGACACCTATTACTTGTAAAATGGATATTTATAGGCTATTGGTCATGGCTAGTAGTTATAATGGTTCAAGGGCCATCAGTATCAGTTATGGACAACTACTGGTTATAACGGTTCAAGGACCATGGTTATGGGTTATGGACACTTATTACTTGTAAAATGTATATCTGTAGGCTATTGGACATGGCTAGTAGTTATAATGGTTCAAGGGCCATCAGTATCAGTTATGGACATCTAGTGGTTATAATGATTCAAGGACCGTGGTTATGAGTTATGGACACCTATTAATTGTAAAATGGATATCTGTAGGCTATTGGACATGGCTAGTAGTTATAATGGTTCAAGGGCCATCAGTATCAGTTATGGACATCTAGTGGTTATAATGATTCAAGGACCATGGTTATGGGTTATGGACACCTATTACTTGTAAAATGGATATCTATAGGCTATTGGTCATGGCTAGTAGTTATAATGGTTCAAGGGCCATCGATATGAGTTATGGACATGTAGTGGTTATAATGGTTCATTGGCCTTGGTTATGGGTTATGGACATCTATTACTTGTAAAATGGATATCTATAGGCTACTGGTCATGGTTACTAGTTATAATGGTTCATGGGCCATCAGCATCAGTTATGGACATCTAGTGGTTATAATGGCTCAAGAACCATGGTTATGGGTTATGGACACCTATTACTTGTAAAATGTATATCTGTAGGCTATTGGACATGGCTAGTAGTTATAATGGTTCAAGGGCCATCAATATCAGTTATGGACATCTAGTGGTTATAATGATTCAAGGACCATGGTTATGGGTTATGGACACCTATTACTTGTAAAATGGATATCTATAGGCTATTGGTCATGGCTAGTAGTTATAATGGTTCAAGGGCCATCGATATGAGTTATGGACATGTAGTGGTTATAATGGTTCACTGGCCTTGGTTATGGGTTATGGACACCTATTACTTGTAAAATGGATATTTATAGGCTATTGGTCATGGCTAGTAGTTATAATGGTTCAAGGACCATCAGTATCAGTTATGTACAACTACTGGTTATAATGGTTCAAGGACCATGGTTATGGGTTATGGACACCTATTACTTGTAAAATGGATATCTATAAGCTATTGGTCATAGCTAGTAGTTATAATGGTTCAAAGGCCATCAATATGAGTTATGGACATGTAGTGGTTATAATGGTTCACTGGCCTTGGTTATGGGTCATGGACACCTATTACTTGTAAAATGGATATCTATAGGCTACTGGTCATGGTTACTAGTTATAATGGTTCATGGGCCATCAGTATCAGTTTTGGACATCTAGTGGTTATAATGGTTCAAGAACCATGGTTATGGGTTATGGACACATATTACTTGTAAAATGTATATCTGTAGGCTATTGGACATGGCTAGTAGTTATAATGGTTCAAGGGCCATCAGTATCAGTTATGGACATCTATTGGTTATAATGATTCAAGGACCATGGTTATGGGTTATGGACACCTATTACTTGTAAAATGGATATCTATAGGCTATTGATCATGGCTAGTAGTTATAATGGTTCAAGGGCCATCGATATGAGTTATGGACATGTAGTGGTTATAATGGTTCATTGGCCTTGGTTATGGGTTATGGACACCTATTACTTGTAAAATGGATATTTATAGGCTATTGGTCATGGCTAGTAGTTATAATGGTTCAAGGGCCATCAGTATCAGTTATGGACAACTACTGGTTATAACGGTTCAAGGACCATGGTTATGGGTTATGGACACCTATTACTTGTAAAATGTATATCTGTAGGCTATTGGACATGGCTAGTAGTTATAATGGTTCAAGGGCCATCAGTATCAGTTATGGACATCTAGTGGTTATAATGATTCAAGGACCGTGGTTATGAGTTATGGACACCTATTAATTGTAAAATGGATATCTGTAGGCTATTGGACATGGCTAGTAGTTATAATGGTTCAAGGGCCATCAGTATCAGTTATGGACATCTAGTGGTTATAATGATTCAAGGACCATGGTTATGGGTTATGGACACCTATTACTTGTAAAATGGATATCTATAGGCTATTGGTCATGGCTAGTAGTTATAATGGTTCAAGGGCCATCGATATGAGTTATGGACATGTAGTGGTTATAATGGTTCATTGGCCTTGGTTATGGGTTATGGACACCTATTACTTGTAAAATGGATATCTATAGGCTACTGGTCATGGTTACTAGTTATAATGGTTCATGGGCCATCAGCATCAGTTATGGACATCTAGTGGTTATAATGGCTCAAGAACCATGGTTATGGGTTATGGACACCTATTACTTGTAAAATGTATATCTGTAGGCTATTGGACATGGCTAGTAGTTATAATGGTTCAAGGGCCATCAATATCAGTTATGGACATCTAGTGGTTATAATGATTCAAGGACCATGGTTATGGGTTATGGACACCTATTACTTGTAAAATGGATATCTATAGGCTATTGGTCATGGCTAGTAGTTATAATGGTTCAAGGGCCATCGATATGAGTTATGGACATGTAGTGGTTATAATGGTTCACTGGGCTTGGTTATGGGTTATGGACACCTATTACTTGTAAAATGGATATTTATAGGCTATTGGTCATATCTAGTAGTTATAATGGTTCAAGGACCATCAGTATCAGTTATGTACAACTACTGGTTATAATGGTTCAAGGACCATGGTTATGGGTTATGGACACCTATTACTTGTAAAATGGATATCTATAAGCTATTGGTCATAGCTAGTAGTTATAATGGTTCAAAGGCCATCAATATGAGTTATGGACATGTAGTGGTTATAATGGTTCACTGGCCTTGGTTATGGGTCATGGACACCTATTACTTGTAAAATGGATATCTATAGGCTACTGGTCATGGTTACTAGTTATAATGGTTCATGGGCCATCAGTATCAGTTTTGGACATCTAGTGGTTATAATGGTTCAAGAACCATGGTTATGGGTTATGGACACATATTACTTGTAAAATGTATATCTGTAGGCTATTGGACATGGCTAGTAGTTATAATGGTTCAAGGGCCATCAGTATCAGTTATGGACATCTATTGGTTATAATGATTCAAGGACCATGGTTATGGGTTATGGACACCTATTACTTGTAAAATGGATATCTATAGGCTATTGATCATGGCTAGTAGTTATAATGGTTCAAGGGCCATCGATATGAGTTATGGACATGTAGTGGTTATAATGGTTCATTGGCCTTGGTTATGGGTTATGGACACCTATTACTTGTAAAATGGATATTTATAGGCTATTGGTCATGGCTAGTAGTTATAATGGTTCAAGGGCCATCAGTATCAGTTATGGACAACTACTGGTTATAACGGTTCAAGGACCATGGTTATGGGTTATGGACACTTATTACTTGTAAAATGTATATCTGTAGGCTATTGGACATGGCTAGTAGTTATAATGGTTCAAGGGCCATCAGTATCAGTTATGGACATCTAGTGGTTATAATGATTCAAGGACCGTGGTTATGAGTTATGGACACCTATTAATTGTAAAATGGATATCTGTAGGCTATTGGACATGGCTAGTAGTTATAATGGTTCAAGGGCCATCAGTATCAGTTATGGACATCTAGTGGTTATAATGATTCAAGGACCATGGTTATGGGTTATGGACACCTATTACTTGTAAAATGGATATCTATAGGCTATTGGTCATGGCTAGTAGTTATAATGGTTCAAGGGCCATCGATATGAGTTATGGACATGTAGTGGTTATAATGGTTCATTGGCCTTGGTTATGGGTTATGGACACCTATTACTTGTAAAATGGATATCTATAGGCTACTGGTCATGGTTACTAGTTATAATGGTTCATGGGCCATCAGCATCAGTTATGGACATCTAGTGGTTATAATGGCTCAAGAACCATGGTTATGGGTTATGGACACCTATTACTTGTAAAATGTATATCTGTAGGCTATTGGACATGGCTAGTAGTTATAATGGTTCAAGGGCCATCAATATCAGTTATGGACATCTAGTGGTTATAATGATTCAAGGACCATGGTTATGGGTTATGGACACCTATTACTTGTAAAATGGATATCTATAGGCTATTGGTCATGGCTAGTAGTTATAATGGTTCAAGGGCCATCGATATGAGTTATGGACATGTAGTGGTTATAATGGTTCACTGGCCTTGGTTATGGGTTATGGACACCTATTACTTGTAAAATGGATATTTATAGGCTATTGGTCATGGCTAGTAGTTATAATGGTTCAAGGACCATCAGTATCAGTTATGTACAACTACTGGTTATAATGGTTCAAGGACCATGGTTATGGGTTATGGACACCTATTACTTGTAAAATGGATATCTATAAGCTATTGGTCATAGCTAGTAGTTATAATGGTTCAAAGGCCATCAATATGAGTTATGGACATGTAGTGGTTATAATGGTTCACTGGCCTTGGTTATGGGTCATGGACACCTATTACTTGTAAAATGGATATCTATAGGCTACTGGTCATGGTTACTAGTTATAATGGTTCATGGGCCATCAGTATCAGTTTTGGACATCTAGTGGTTATAATGGTTCAAGAACCATGGTTATGGGTTATGGACACATATTACTTGTAAAATGTATATCTGTAGGCTATTGGACATGGCTAGTAGTTATAATGGTTCAAGGGCCATCAGTATCAGTTATGGACATCTATTGGTTATAATGATTCAAGGACCATGGTTATGGGTTATGGACACCTATTACTTGTAAAATGGATATCTATAGGCTATTGATCATGGCTAGTAGTTATAATGGTTCAAGGGCCATCGATATGAGTTATGGACATGTAGTGGTTATAATGGTTCATTGGCCTTGGTTATGGGTTATGGACACCTATTACTTGTAAAATGGATATTTATAGGCTATTGGTCATGGCTAGTAGTTATAATGGTTCAAGGGCCATCAGTATCAGTTATGGACAACTACTGGTTATAACGGTTCAAGGACCATGGTTATGGGTTATGGACACCTATTACTTGTAAAATGTATATCTGTAGGCTATTGGACATGGCTAGTAGTTATAATGGTTCAAGGGCCATCAGTATCAGTTATGGACATCTAGTGGTTATAATGATTCAAGGACCGTGGTTATGAGTTATGGACACCTATTAATTGTAAAATGGATATCTGTAGGCTATTGGACATGGCTAGTAGTTATAATGGTTCAAGGGCCATCAGTATCAGTTATGGACATCTAGTGGTTATAATGATTCAAGGACCATGGTTATGGGTTATGGACACCTATTACTTGTAAAATGGATATCTATAGGCTATTGGTCATGGCTAGTAGTTATAATGGTTCAAGGGCCATCGATATGAGTTATGGACATGTAGTGGTTATAATGGTTCATTGGCCTTGGTTATGGGTTATGGACACCTATTACTTGTAAAATGGATATCTATAGGCTACTGGTCATGGTTACTAGTTATAATGGTTCATGGGCCATCAGCATCAGTTATGGACATCTAGTGGTTATAATGGCTCAAGAACCATGGTTATGGGTTATGGACACCTATTACTTGTAAAATGTATATCTGTAGGCTATTGGACATGGCTAGTAGTTATAATGGTTCAAGGGCCATCAATATCAGTTATGGACATCTAGTAGTTATAATGATTCAAGAACCATGGTTATGGGTTATGGACACCTATTACTTGTAAAATGGATATCTATAGGCTATTGGTCATGGCTAGTAGTTATAATGGTTCAAGGGCCATCGATATGAGTTATGGACATGTAGTGGTTATAATGGTTCACTGGCCTTGGTTATGGGTTATGGACACCTATTACTTGTAAAATGGATATTTATAGGCTATTGGTCATGGCTAGTAGTTATAATGGTTCAAGGACCATCAGTATCAGTTATGTACAACTACTGGTTATAATGGTTCAAGGACCATGGTTATGGGTTATGGACACCTATTACTTGTAAAATGGATATCTATAAGCTATTGGTCATAGCTAGTAGTTATAATGGTTCAAAGGCCATCAATATGAGTTATGGACATGTAGTGGTTATAATGGTTCACTGGCCTTGGTTATGGGTCATGGACACCTATTACTTGTAAAATGGATATCTATAGGCTACTGGTCATGGTTACTAGTTATAATGGTTCATGGGCCATCAGTATCAGTTTTGGACATCTAGTGGTTATAATGGTTAAAGAACCATGGTTATGGGTTATGGACACATATTACTTGTAAAATGTATATCTGTCGGCTATTGGACATGGCTAGTAGTTATAATGGTTCAAGGGCCATCAGTATCAGTTATGGACATCTATTGGTTATAATGATTCAAGGACCATGGTTATGGGTTATGGACACCTATTACTTGTAAAATGGATATCTATAGGCTATTGATCATGGCTAGTAGTTATAATGGTTCAAGGGCCATCGATATGAGTTATGGACATGTAGTGGTTATAATGGTTCATTGGCCTTGGTTATGGGTTATGGACACCTATTACTTGTAAAATGGATATTTATAGATTATTGGTCATGGCTAGTAGTTATAATGGTTCAAGGGCCATCAGTATCAGTTATGGACAACTACTGGTTATAACGGTTCAAGGACCATGGTTATGGGTTATGGACACCTATTACTTGTAAAATGTATATCTGTAGGCTATTGGACATGGCTAGTAGTTATAATGGTTAAAGGGCCATCAGTATCAGTTATGGACATCTAGTGGTTATAATGATTCAAGGACCGTGGTTATGGGTTATGGACACCTATTACTTGTAAAATGGATATCTATAGGCTATTGGTCATGGCTAGTAGTTATAATGGTTCAAGGGCCATCGATATGAGTTATGGACATGTAGTGGTTATAATGGTTCATTGGCCTTGGTTATGGGTTATGGACACCTATTACTTGTAAAATGGATATCTATAGGCTACTGGTCATGGTTACTAGTTATAATGGTTCATGGGCCATCAGCATCAGTTATGGACATCTAGTGGTTATAATGGCTCAAGAACCATGGTTATGGGTTATGGACACCTATTACTTGTAAAATGTATATCTGTAGGCTATTGGACATGGCTAGTAGTTATAATGGTTCAAGGGCCATCAGTATCAGTTATGGACATCTAGTGGTTATAATGATTCAAGGACCGTGGTTATGAGTTATGGACACCTATTAATTGTAAAATGGATATCTGTAGGCTATTGGACATGGCTAGTAGTTATAATGGTTCAAGGGCCATCAGTATTAGTTATGGACATCTAGTGGTTATAATGATTCAAGGACCATGGTTATGGGTTATGGACACCTATTACTTGTAAAATGGATATCTATAGGCTATTGGTCATGGCTAGTAGTTATAATGGTTCAAGGGCCATCGATATGAGTTATGGACATGTAGTGGTTATAATGGTTCACTGGCCTTGGTTATGGGTTATGGACACCTATTACTTGTAAAATGGATATTTATAGGCTATTGGTCATGGCTAGTAGTTATAATGGTTCAAGGACCATCAGTATCAGTTATGGACAACTACTGGTTATAATGGTTCAAGGACCATGGTTATGGGTTATGGACACCTATTACTTGTAAAATGGATATCTATAAGCTATTGGTCATAGCTAGTAGTTATAATGGTTCAAAGGCCATCAATATGAGTTATGGACATGTAGTGGTTATAATGGTTCACTGTCCTTGGTTATGGGTCATGGACACCTATTACTTGTAAAATGGATATCTATAGGCTACTGGTCATGGTTACTAGTTATAATGGTTCATGGGCCATCAGTATCAGTTTTGGACATCTAGTGGTTATAATGATTCAAGGACCATGGTTATGGGTTATGGACACCTATTACTTGTAAAATGGATATCTATAGGCTATTGATCATGGCTAGTAGTTATAATGGTTCAAGGGCCATCGATATGAGTTATGGACATGTAGTGGTTATAATGGTTCATTGGCCTTGGTTATGGGTTATGGACACCTATTACTTGTAAAATGGATATTTATAGGCTATTGGTCATGGCTAGTAGTTATAATGGTTCAAGGGCCATCAGTATCAGTTATGGACAACTACTGGTTATAACGGTTCAAGGACCATGGTTATGGGTTATGGACACCTATTACTTGTAAAATGTATATCTGTAGGCTATTGGACATGGTTAGTAGTTATAATGGTTAAAGGGCCATCAGTATCAGTTATGGACATCTAGTGGTTATAATGATTCAAGGACCGTGGTTATGGGTTATGGACACCTATTAATTGTAAAATGGATATTTGTAGGCTATTGGACATGGCTAGTAGTTATAATGGTTCAAGGGCCATCAGTATCAGTTATGGACATCTAGTGGTTATAATGATTCAAGGACCATCGGTATCAGTTATGGACATCTAGTGGTTATAATGATTCAAGGACCATGGTTATGGGTTATGGACACCTATTACTTGTAAAATGGATATCTATAGGCTATTGGTCATGGCTAGTAGTTATAATGGTTCAAGGGCCATCGATATGAGTTATGGACATGTAGTGGTTATAATGGTTCACTGGCCTTGGTTATGGGTTATGGACACCTATTACTTGTAAAATGGATATTTATAGGCTATTGGTCATGGCTAGTAGTTATAATGGTTCAAGGACCATCAGTATCAGTTATGGACAACTACTGGTTATAATGGTTCAAGGACCATGGTTATGGGTTATGGACACCTATTACTTGTAAAATGGATATCTATAAGCTATTGGTCATAGCTAGTAGTTATAATGGTTCAAAGGCCATCAATATGAGTTATGGACATGTAGTGGTTATAATGGTTCACTGGCCTTGGTTATGGGTTATGGACACCTATTACTTGTAAAATGGATATCTATAGGCTACTGGTCATGGTTACTAGTTATAATGGTTCATGGGCCATCAGTATCAGTTTTGGACATGTAGTGGTTATAATGGTTCATTGGCCTTGGTTATGGGTTATGGACACCTATTACTTGTAAAATGGATATTTATAGGCTATTGGTCATGGCTAGTAGTTATAATGGTTCAAGGGCCATCAGTATCAGTTATGGACAACTACTGGTTATAACGATTCAAGGACCATGGTTATGGGTTATGGACACCTATTACTTGTAAAATGGATATCTATAGGCTATTGATCATGGCTAGTAGTTATAATGGTTCAAGGGCCATCGATATGAGTTATGGACATGTAGTGGTTATAATGGTTCATTGGCCTTGGTTATGGGTTATGGACACCTATTACTTGTAAAATGAATATTTATAGGCTATTGGTCATGGCTAGTAGTTATAATGGTTCAAGGGCCATCAGTATCAGTTATGGACAACTACTGGTTATAACGGTTCAAGGACCATGGTTATGGGTTATGGACACCTATTACTTGTAAAATGGATATCTATAGGCTATTGGTCATGGCTAGTAGTTATAATGGTTCAAGGGCCATCGATATGAGTTATGGACATGTAGTGGTTATAATGGTTCACTGGCCTTGGTTATGGGTTATGAACACCTATTACTTGTAAAATGGATATTTATATGCTATTGGTCATGGCTAGTAGTTATAATGGTTCAAGGGCCATCAATATCAGTTATGGACAACTACTGGTTATAATGGTTCAAGGACCATGGTTATGGGTTATGGACACCTATTACTTGTAAAATGGATATCTATAGGCTATTGGTCATGGCTAGTAGTTATAATGGTTCAAGGGCCATCGATATGAGTTATGGACATGTAGTGGTTATAATGGTTCACTGGCCTTGGTTATGGGTTATGGACACCTATTACTCGTAAAATGGATATCTATAGGCTACTGGTCATGGTTACTAGTTATAATGGTTCATGGGCCATTAGTATCAGTTATGGACATCTAGTGGTTATAATGGTTCAAGAACCATGGTTATGGGTTATGGACACCTATTACTTGTAAAATGTATATCCGTAGGCTATTGGACATGGCTAGTAGTTATAATGGTTCAAGGGCCATCAGTATCAGTTATGGACATCTAGTGGTTATAATGATTCAAGGACCATGGTTATGGGTTATGGACACCTATTACTTGTAAAATGGATATCTATAGGCTATTGGTCATGGCTAGTAGTTATAATGGTTCAAGGGCCATCGATATGAGTTATGGACATGTAGTGGTTATAATGGTTCACTGGCCTTGGTTATGGGTTATGGACACCTATTACTTGTAAAATGGATATCTGTAGGGTACTGGTCAAGGTTACTAGTTAAAATGGTTCATGGGCCATCAGTATCAGTTATGGACATCTAGTGGTTATAATGGTTCAAGAACCATGGTTATGGGTTATGGACACCTATTACTTGTAAAATGTATATCTGTAGGCTATTGGACATGGCTAGTAGTTGTAATGGTTCAAGGGCCATCAGTATCAGTCATGGACATCTAGTGGTTATAATGATTCAAGGACCATGGTTATGGGTTATGGACACCTATTACTTGTAAAATGGATATCTATAGGCTATTGGTCAAGGCTAGTAGTTATAATGGTTCAAGGGCCATCAGTGTCAGTTATGGACATCTAGTGGTTATAATGGTTCGACGATGATTGTTATGGGTAATGGACACCTATTACTTGTAAAATGGTTATCTATAGGCTATTGGTCATGGCTAGTAGTTATAATGGTTCAAGGGCCATCGATATGAGTTATGGACATGTAGTGGTTATAATGGTTCAATGGCCTTGGTTGTGGGTTATGGACACCTATTACTTGTAAAATGTATATTTATAGGCTATCGGTCATGGCTAGTAGTTATAATGGTTCAAGGGCCATCAGTATCAGTTATGGACATCTAGTTGTTATAATGGTTCAAGGACCATGGTTATGGGTTATGGACACCTATTACTTGTAAAATGGAAATCTATAGGCTATTGGTCATGGCTAGTAGTTATAATGGTTCAAGGGCCATCGATATAAGTTATGGACATGTAGTGGTTATAATGGTTCACTGGCCTTGGTTATGGGTTATGGACACCTATTACTTGTAAAATGGATATTTATAGGCTATTGGTCATGGCTAGTAGTTATAATGGTTCAAGGACCATCAGTATCAGTTATGGACAACTACTGGTTATAATGGTTCAAGGACCACGGTTATGGGTTATGGACACCTATTACTTGTAAAATGGATATCTATAAGCTATTGGTCATAGCTAATAGTTATAATGGTTCAAAGGCCATCGATATGAGTTATGGACATGTAGTGGTTATAATGGTTCACTGGCCTTGGTTATGGGTTATGGACACCTATTACTTGTAAAATGGATATCTAGAGGCTACTGGTCATGGTTACTAGTTATAATGGTTCATGGGCCATCAGTGTCAGTTTTGGACATCTAGTGGTTATAATGGTTCAAGGACCATGGTTATGGGTTATGGACACCTATTACTTGTAAAATGTATATCTGTAGGCTATTGGACATGGCTAGTAGTTATAATGGTTCAAGGGCCCTCAGTATCAGTTTTTTTTGGGTAAAGGGGATTACCCTGGCTAAGTATATTAATCACAAAATAAGTACATAGGAATGTGACAGGCAGTCACATTGACCTCAAGCAGAAGCTTGACCAACCAAGACAAAGTTTAAGACATGCCATAACCAAACTACAAAACCACGATAAACCAAACAACTAACCAAAAACAAGTAACTAAAACAAACACCGATCTATGTAATTGGGTCTGGGATCTTCCAGCTAGTTAACAGCCGTTGAATGTCAACCGTCTTCTTCTTGAACTTTAATGTCATCAGTTTTAACCGGACGGTGGCAATAATCTCATCACATAGTTGCATATGCGTCTTGGACTTCTTCCTGAACAATCTAGCATTTCTCTCTAACCAGATATAATAAGTAGTAGCTCCAACCATTATACGAGAGATAACACTTTTTGCTGATCTTCCTCTAGACAATGGGGTAAGGTAATCAATAATATCAGCCAATCTAGGAGCAATCATGTCCATCCCCCCAAGCAATCTGATTTTAACCCAAACCTGCAAAGAGTATGTGCATTCAAAAAATAGATGAGGGTGGGAGTCTTGCACAAGACCACATAGAGGGCACCGTAAAGAGGCAATATCCGTATCATGGTGGATATCCCATTGTTGCAACATATCTTGAGTTTTTAAGCGGTTGTTCATAACTAGCCACATATGAAAAGCATGTCTAGGGATACAATGAGGGAACCAAACGACATCTTTCCAAGGGACCTCAACCTCCCTTGATCGGATAGAATTCCAGGCTAGGTAGACCGAGAAAGCCTGAGAAGACCCATTGAGGTCTAACCAACCTACATCGTCCTTATGATCTGGAATAATTTGAGGTACCGGGATACTAGTAAATTCCGGAAACCTAGCATACCAATCACTTGGCCAAGTCCAATTATTATCATTAATCAAATCCGACACCATATCAAGGGGGGAAAACCCAGCTCTAGTGATATCTCTGTTAGTGAGGAATTGAAAGATTGGACTAGCCATGCTCCATTTGTCAAACCAAATGGAAGTAGATTTCCCATCACGTATCGTATGCCATATAAAAGGCCTAACTTTGTTTCTTAATTGGAGCAACTTCCTCCAAGACCAGCTCATAGAACCCATAATGGGGATGTCCCAAAAACTTCTACCCCGCAACTTATACGAATGAATCCATTGGACCCATAACGACTCCTTGTTAGTCACTATACTCCAGATATGGTAAGTCATTAGGGCAGCATTAAAGTCTTTGATACGACGAATACCAAGACCGCCTTCAGATTTTGGTTTGCACACTACCTCCCAAGAGACTTTTGCTTTACCCTTCTTCATTTCGCCTTGACACCATAGAAACCCTCGCATTAGTTGCTCGAGCTCATGAGTAATACGGGTTGGGAGAGTAAAAACTGAAGCCCAATAGATATGTAAATTAGATAGCACTGATATGATCAGTTGTAGCCGCCCCGCAAAAGATAGGAATTTATTCTTCCAATCATTTATGCGATTCCGCATCTTTTCTATCAGGCCTTTACAGTCACGAAAAAGTAATCTTGTAGAGATCAAAGGCACTCCAAGATATTTAACCGGGAGACTTCCTTCCTCAAACGGCATTGAAAGGAGAATTGCATCTCGGGTAATTGTGGGGACGTTACAGAAAAACACCGTACTTTTAGGAATGCTAGGAACAAGCCCGGATACTTCTTTAAACTCATTCAACGCATCCAAAATCAGATTAGCAGAATTTAGATTACCTCGAGAAAAAATGAAAAGATCATCAGCAAAACATAGGTTAACAATCTTTTGTTTCTCACAGCCTTTGTGATAACCAAAATCCGTGCTTGAAGTAACTCTACGTTTGATAATAAGAGAAAGAACCTCCATAACAAGAGTAAAAAGGTATGGAGACATGGGGTCACCCTGTCTCAAGCCTCTTTTACCCCTAAACCAGCCATGGACCTCTCCATTTATACAAATGGAAAAAGAGGGAGATGTAACACATTCCAAAATCCACATGATCATTTTAGGAGGAAAACCAAAACCAATTAAGATAGAGTGTAGAAACTTCCAATCAACAGTATCATAAGCTTTCTGGATATCAATTTTGAAAGCACATCGAGGGGGACCAGAATTTCTATGATAATTATGCAAAAGTTCTTGAGTGAGGAGTATGTTATCTGAAATTCGTCTACCAGGAATGAATGCTGATTGATTTACGCCCACAATATCACTAAGAACATCAGTGATGCGATTTGTAAGAATTTTGCTGATACACTTATAAATTACATTGCAGCAGGATATTGGCCTAAAATCAGTCGTCTTTGAAGGGGTTGGGATCTTTGGAATCATAGCTAGAATCGTATGATTTATTTCTTTTAGTAGCTTGCCGTTTGCAAAAAAATCCCGAACCGCACAACACACTTCCTCACCAATAATGTCCCAAGACTTTTTAAAGAAACCAGCTGTGAAGCCATCAGGTCCCGGGGCTTTATCATTGCCAATAGAAAAGAGAGACTTTTTAATTTCAGAATTGCTTACATCCCTAACCATAAACTCAGCCTTTTGGCTATTAATAGTGTTGTGAAACAGCTCCTGAGTATCAAGGGTGGACACTTGGCCCGCAATTCCAAGGAAATTTTGGTAATGTTTAACAAAAATTGGAGCGATTTCCTTACCTTCATGCATAGTAGTGCCCTCAAAAATAGCATCTATACGATTCCTGTGGCATCTACCCTTGACCACATTGTGGAAATAAGCTGAATTTGAGTCCCCAACTCGTAACCATTCGATTTTAGATTTTTGTTTAAGGAAACGTTCCTCATCTAAAACCGCGGCCTTATACGCAAGAAGATAATGGGCTTCCTCTTCCCGAAGCTTAGGACAGTGGGGGTTTTTATCAAGGGCAGATTGAACCTCATCTAGCTCAACCCGAAGGAATTTTACTTTGGAGTGTAGATTACCTTGGTCCTTTAAGAGCCTTCGCAAAGGGGGTTTCATAGCTTTAAGGTGTTTTACCACCCGATACATTGCACAACCTGTGATTCTCTCCGACCAAGCCCCACCAACAATATTACGAAATTCAGGTTTGTCTGCAAGAAAATTAAAAAATTTAAAGGGCTTGGGTTTGAACTTCATAACATTCGGGATTTTCAAGATACAAGGGGTGTGATCGGAAATACGATATGGCTGGAAAATGCCAATAGAGTCCGGGAATAAGTCAATGAAAACTTGATTCCCCATAATTCGATCAATCTTCTTTAAAATACCATCTAAACCCTGCGGTTTTTGGTTCCAAGTAAAATGAAGGCCCGTACTATTAATATCCATAACAGCCATATCATAGACACACTCTTGGAATTCCCGCATAGCAATATGAGGCTGGTACCCACCACATGAGTGATCTTCTAGATTTAGGGCTGCATTAAAGTCACCAAGAATAGCCCAAGGTTTATTCGACATAAGCTGGCTATGCCCCACTAGATTTTGCCATAAACTCCTCCTTTCTATGTATGAGGTGGCAGCATACACGAAAGAACAAAAGAAAGACTTTCTATCAGATTTAGTAACCACTTGCACATGCATAACCTGGTTTGTTTGAGCTAGAGTCATAACATCTAACACCCTCTCATCCCAACCAAGAATAATGCGGGTACCTTTATCACACAAAGACCCATTAGATGTCCAATTCCAACTTGCACAAACTTTCTTACATACATCATAAACATCCGCAACATTCACATGAGATTCTAGAATTGCACAAATACTAAGATTGTTATCATGAACTATTTGACGAACCTCATCTTGTTTAGGGGGCTGGTTCAAACCCCTAATATTCCAAGAAGCGAGACTAAACATTAAGAACATGTGAATAGGGAGTGCTTGCCCCCTTGTTTTTAGCATTGCCCGCCAAAAAATTTGTAGTATCATTTGTGTTTTCTTCCACTTCATCTTCTTCATCCTCCATATCACTTAACGAATCAAACCCATTTGATGTAGGAATATTAGCATAGGTGTTCAATTTATGAAAAACAGTAGGTTTAGCCTGATGTTGAGAACTCCCAACATCACCTATACTATTACTGCTCCCCTTTGCTTTATGGCCAACAATAGGTGTAACATGGTGTTTATGATTACCATTTACACTATTACTGTTAGCCTTTCCATAATCAAAGAGTATAGCATTCGGGACCTCATTGCGATCAATAGGTGTAGCATTCTCTACACTATTACTGGTCGCACTTGTATTCCCACTATCTCTCTTCTTATGGACACCTTCACAACCAATAGGTGCAGCATAATGGATATCATTATCTACACTATTACTGGTTGTGTTCGGTAGTTTAGCATTAACAGCCCCTTCCGAATCAGATTTTGAGCTCCCCTTTGGTCTATACTGAAAATTAGATCGAGCTTTAAATCGTTTTTTGTTCCCCACGAGCTGGTATCCGTCATCATCTTGTTCTACTTCCCTCTCTTTGGGTTTAACGTTTTTAGGACAGCCCTCAATACTATGACCAAAAATTTTGCATATTGAACACCTCGGAGGTTTCCATTCGTATTCAAGACTAATAACTTCCTTCGAATAATCAGATCCTTCAAGGGAAGGGATTGCCACAGACAACGTGGATCTAAGCTCATCTTTAGAGCTGACTTCAATGAGGGCTCTAGCAAAATTACTTCTACCCCAAGATTCCGAGCAGATTGTACTTGTGTAGGCATCCAACATTTTTGGTGTGCCAATCTTTGTAGCAATGATACTAAGACCATCAGCTGTAAACGCAGCCAATGGAACATCATGGAATTTCACCCAGATCGGAACTTTAGTAAGATCTTCCTTTGTTAGAGTGGTATTTGGAGTCCACTCATTTAAGATAATGGGGTTATTTCGGATCATCCAAGGACCATGTTCCAATACATCTTCTAATCCTTTGTGGGAGTCAAATTTGAAAAAGAAGAACCCTTTTGCATTCATCATTACCCGATTGAGACCAAACTTTGTCCAAACGTTTTTTACATAATACTCTACAATCGGGAAGGCAATCCGTTTGCCTAAGAAGTAACCATAAAGGGTATTTGAGAACCTGTTTGCAACTTCCTTAACTGATTCTATTGGAATCATGACATCTACATCATCATTTGACTTTTCAGAGACAAGTTTACGAAAATTAACCTTAGAAACATCAGTATTCTTGTTTATTACTGCAGCATAGGATGGTTTAGGTTGGGGTTCATTAGAGACAACAGCTGATTGATTGGACACAACCGCATAACTTGGTTTAGGTTGCGATTCATTGGACACAACAGCTGGTTTAGGTATCTTAGTACCAACATCCGAGGGGCATTCACTCACTTTACTTGTAGTAGGACCTGTATTAGACATCAAGTCTCCATCATGAGATGTGGATCGTACCACAGAATCCACCGGGTTACCACGCAAAGCATTACGGGACTTTAGAATATTCCCGTTCTTGCCAATAATCTTGCCATCTATGTTTTTCAATTTTGCAGCAAAGTTTGAAGGTTTTTGACCCGTATCGTTTGTAGCAGGGGCCATAGCAACCAACAAAGTTAAAGCATGCAGCCAAGAAAACCCTAGGCGCAGCCTTAAGAAATAATCACCAATCCGCAAGAACTAAAAAAAATAAAAAGAAGCAGCCGCAATATTGTTATGATCTTTCAGCGCTAACTATAAACAGCAATCCAAGAGGAAACTCGAATTGAAACAAAAATCCCAGCCGCAATATGAACCAATAAGAAATAAACACAATATGAATCTTCAATTAAATTGCCGCTAAGAATCCAGCCGCAATATGAACCAATAATAAAAAACAAGCACGAATTATGGAATAAAATAAAACCCTTGCTGAAACAAATCTTCACCAATTAGGATTTCAACAATTCGTGAATGTAGAAAACCAGGAATAAACAATTAATTCCTACGAGGAATTTAATTGCGCTTACGTAAATTGAAGAACAACCAATCGCCGCTAATTCAACAATTCGAGAATGAAGAAAAAACAGCCGCTAGGGTGAAACGCCAAAAACGCCAAAAACCTTAGAGAGGAAAAGTCAACAAGTCAACTTCCATCCACACATGCCTTACCCTCAGTATCAGTTATGGACATCTAGTGGTTATAATGATTCAAGGACCATGGTTATGGGTTATGGACACCTATTACATGTAAAATGGATATCTATAGGCTATTGGTCATGGCTAGTAGTTATAATGGTTCAAGGGCCATCGATATGAGTTTTTTTTTTGGGTAAAGGGTTTACCCTGGCTAAATATATTAATCACAAAAAGAACTACATAGGAATGTGACTGGCGGCCACATTGACCTCAAGCAAAAGCTTGAAACAACAAAGACAGAGTTTATGACATGCCATAAACAAAGCTAAGACCATCTAGAACTATCAACAACCTCACAAAACAGACTTTCTCTCAAAAAACCAAAAGAAAACATAAGAACATAGCACCGAACTAAACAATCAAATCCGGGATCTTCCAGTTGTCTAGCATCCGCTGAACACCAACTGTCTTCTTCTTAAACTTCAGAGTCATCAGTTTTAACCGAACAGTAGCAATAATTTCATCACACAACTGCATGTGCGGTTTATACTTCTTTCTGAACAACCTAGCATTTCGCTCTAGCCAAATGTAATAGGTAGTAGCTCCCAGCACGATACGGGACACAACACTCTTAGCCGATCTACCTTTGGACATTGGAATAATGTAATCAGTTATAGCAGCAAAATTTGGAGCAATGTTGTCCATCCCCCCAAGCAATCTGATTTTTAACCAAACCTGCGAAGAATATAAACATTCAAAGAATAGGTGAGCATGAGAATCAGGCACAAGATCACATAGAGGGCACCGGAATGAGTCAATATCAGTATCATGATGAACATCCCATTGTTTCAGCATATCTTGAGTTTTTAGACGGTTGCTCATAACAAGCCACATATGAAAAGCATGCCGAGGGACACAAAGAGAGAACCACACAACGTTTTTCCAAGTGACCTCAATCTCCCTAGATCTGATAGAGTTCCAAGCTAGATTTACCGAGAAAGGCTGAAAGGACCCATTTAAATCAATCCACACTACCTTGTCCTTTTGATCCGTGACCAGCTGGGGAACCGGAACACTAGTAATCTCATGGAGCCGTGCATACCAATCAGTGGGCCACATCCAACTATTATCAGTAATTACATCAGACACCATATCCTGGGCAGTAAAGCCAGCTCGAGTAATATCTCTATGCGATAGGAACTGAAATAACGGACAAGCCATACTCCACTTATCAAACCAAATAGAAGTAGATTTCCCATCACGGATAACATGCCAAATAAATGGTCTGATAACTCTTCGCAACTGAAGTAACTTCCTCCAGGGCCAGCTCATGGAGCCCGTACACGGTACCTCCCAAAAATTCCGACCCCGCAACTTGTAGGAATGAATCCATTTAACCCAAAGAGACTCCTTATTTGAAACTATACCCCAAATATTATAAGCCATTAGGGCAGTATTAAAATCTTTAATACGGCGTATACCGAGCCCCCCCTCAGACTTAGGCTTGCAAACTATCTCCCAAGAAACTTTGGCCTTTCCCTTCTTCATTTCACCTTGACACCACAGAAACCCCCGCATTAATTTCTCAAGCTCCTGGATGATTCGGGTTGGAAGGATAAAAACCGAAGCCCAATAAATATGAATATTAGAAAGCACTGAAATAATCAGTTGGAGGCGGCCTGCAAACGAAAGAAATTTATTCTTCCAATCATTAATGCGGTTCAGCATCTTTTCTAGAAGGCTTTTACAATCTCTAAAAAGTAATCTAGACGATATCAGCGGAACTCCAAGGTATTTAACCGGGAGATTGCCTTCCTCAAACGGCATGAGATTTAGAATAGCATTACGAATTGCGGAAGGGACATTACAGAAATAAATTGTACTCTTTGGGATACTCGGGACCAGCCCCGAAACCTGTTTAAATTCATTCAGAGAATCCATGATCAGAATAGCCGAATTCACGTTACCACGAGCAAAGAGGAAAAGGTCATCAGCAAAGCATAAGTTGACAATCTGTTGCTGCTCACAGCCTTTGTGATATTTAAAATCCTGGCTTTTGCTAACTCTACGCTTTATAATAAGAGACAGGACCTCCATAACAATAGTAAAAAGGAACGGAGATATAGGGTCACCTTGTCTCAAACCTCGCTTCCCTCGAAACCAGCCATGGACCTCTCCATTAATACAAATGGAGAAAGATGGAGATGTAACACATTCCATAATCCACATGATCATTTTTTGAGGAAAACCAAAACCAACAAGAGAAGAGCGAAGAAAATCCCAATCAACAGTGTCATAGGCCTTCTGAATATCGACTTTGAAAGCACATCTAGGGGGGCCAGATTGCCTATGATAATTATGCATCAATTCTTGCGTGAGAAGAATGTTATCTGAAATTCGTCTCCCCGGAATAAAGGCCGATTGGTTTATGTTAACAATATCACCAAGAACCTCGGTAATACGATTAGTAATAATTTTACTGATACACTTGTATAATACATTGCAACAGGAAATGGGACGGTAATCCGTTGTTTTTGACGGAGTTGGGACTTTTGGAATCATAGCCAAAATTGTATGATTAATTTCTTTGAGCAGCTTGCCGTTAGAAAAAAAATCATGTACCGCATTACAAACATCCTCCTCAATAATGTCCCAAGATTTCTTGAAAAAAGCCGCTGTGAATCCATCAGGACCCGGAGCTTTATCATTCCCAATAGAGAAGAGAGCCTTTTTAATTTCAGCATTACTAACATTGCGGACCATAAAATCAGCCTTTTGAGGATCGATAGTGGTACCAAACAGCTCATGAGTGTCGAGCGGGGTCACATTTCCAGCAATACCAAGGAAATTTTGGTAATGTTTAACAAAAATTGGGGCGACATCATTGCCTTCATACATAATCGAATCCTCAAAAATGGCATCTATTCGATTTCTGTGGCATCTACTCTTGACAACATTGTGGAAATAGGCGGAATTAGAGTCCCCAACTCTTAACCATTCAGTTTTAGCTTTCTGTTTTAGGAAAAGTTCCTCATCTTGAACCGCAGCCTTATAAGCAAGAAGATAATGTGCCTCGTCCTCACGGAGCTTAGGACAGTGGGGATTTTTATCAATAGCACTTTGAATTTCATCTAGCTCAACCCTAAGGAATTTAACTTTAGAATGCAAGTTTCCTTGGTCTTTTAACAGTTTACGAAGCGGGGGTTTAATAGCTTTTAGATGTTTCACCACACGGTACATAGCACAACCAGTAATGTTCTCCGCCCAAGCAACCGAAACAATATCACGGAATTCAGCTTTGTCTGCTAGAAAGTTAAAGAATTTAAAAGGCTTGGGTTTGAACTTTAACACATTCGGGATTTTCAGAATACAAGGTGAGTGATCCGAAATACGGTATGGCTGAAAAATTCCAAGTGATCCCGGGAACATATCAATGAAAGCTTGGTTCCCCATAATGCGATCAATCTTCTTTAAGATACCACTAGAACCTTTCGGTTTTTGGTTCCAGGTAAAATGGAGACCCGTACTATTAATATCCATAACAGCCATATCATTAACACACTCTTTGAATTCCCGCATAGCAATATGGGGTTGATACCCACCACATGAGTGATCTTCTAGATTTAGAGCTGCATTAAAATCCCCAAGGATCGTCCATGGCCTATTGGCCATAAGATGACTATGACCAACTAAATTCTGCCATAGGACTCTTCTATCGATGTAATAAGTGTCGGCATACACAAAAGAGCAAAAGAAAGATTTCCGATCACCTTTAGTAATAATTTGAACATGCATAACCTGATTCGTTTGAGAAAGGATCATAACATCTAGAATCCTCTCATCCCATCCGAGGATAATACGAGAGCCTTTATCACAAAGATGCCCATTCGACATCCAATTCCAACTAGCACACACTTTCTTACAAACATCATACACATCCGCCACATTAACATGAGATTCTAAAATGGCACAAATACTAAGGTGGTTATCTAGAACTACTTGACGAACCTCTTCTTGTTTAGGGGTCTGGTTCAAGCCCCTGATATTCCATGAAGCAAGACTAAACATTAAGACCATGTGTAAAGGGAGTGCTTGCCCCCTGGTTATTAAAAGTATTCGTCATAAACCTGGATGTATCATTATTCATGTCTTCCACTTCATCATCTTCATCCTCCATGTCACTTAGAGAATCAAATCCATTTGATGTAGGGATGTTTGCATAAGAATTCTGGTTTGATGATTTCGGGTTCATAAAAACAGTAGGTTTAGCCTGATGTTGAAGATTCCCAACATCACCTACACTATTACTGTTTTCATTGTTTTGTTGGCCAACAATAGGTGTAACATGGTGTTTAGCAGCACCATTTACACTATTACTGTTCGCCTTTCCATAATCAGATACGATATTATCCGGAACCAAATGGCGAGCAATAGGCGTAGTATTATCTATGCTATTACTGGTCGCACATTCATTCCCAATATTTCTCTGATTATGGACATCATTACAAACAATAGGTGCAACATAATGGTTACCATTATCTACACTATTACTGTTTGTGTCCGGTTGTTTGGAGCAACCAGCCATATCGGAATCAATTGTAGTACCCCCCTTTGGTCTATATTGAAAATTTGAACGTAACTTTAAGTTGTGCTTGCGGTTTCTGTTACCCACTGTTTGGAACCCATCCGTATCTTGATTAACTTCCTTCTCTTTGGGCTTTACATTTTTGGGGCAGCTATTAATATCATGCCCAAAGATTTTACATATCGAGCACCTAGGAGGTTTCCATTCATATTCAAGGCTAATAACTTCTTTTGAATAATCAGACCCGTCAAGGGAGGGTATTGCCACGGACATTGTGGACCTAAGCTCATCTTTAGAGCTGATTTCAATGAGGGCTCTAGCAAAATTGCTTCTACCCCAAGATTCCGAACAGATTGTACTTGTGTATGCATCCAACATTTTTGGCGTGCCAATCTTCGTAGCAATGATACTAAGACCATCGGCTGTAAATGCAGCCATAGGAACATCATGGAATTTCACCCAGATCGGAACTTTAGTAAGATCTTCCTTTGTTAGAGTGGTATTTGGAGTCCATTCTTTTAAGATGATGGGGTTATTTCGAATCATCCAAGGTCCATTCTCCAATACGTCTTCTAATCCTTTGTGTGAGTCAAATTTAAAGAAGAAGAACCCTTTTGCATTCATCATTACCCGATTGAGACCAAACTTTGCCATACATTTTTGACATAATATTCTACAATCGGGAAGGCAATCCGTTTGCCTAAAAAATACCCATAGAGGGTATTCGAGAACCTGTTGGCAACTTCCTTCACTGATTCTATTGGTATCATAACATCTACATCATCATTAGACTTTTCAGAATCAAGTTTACGGAAATTAACCTTAGATACATCAGCATTCCTGTTTATTACTGCTGCATAGGTTGGTTTAGGTTGAGGTTCGTTAGAAACAGCAGCTGATTGAGGGGTGTTGGTACCAACATCCGATGGGCACTCACTTACTATGCTTGCGGGAGGAGCTGAGTTAGACAAAGGGTCTACATCATGAGTTGTGGTTCGTCCCACAAGACCCACCGGGTTGCCACGCAATGCATTACGAGGCTTTAGAATATTCCCATTTTTGCCAATAATCTTGCCATCTATGTTTTTCAGTTTAGCAGCAAAGTTTGAAGGTTTTTGCCCCGTATCATTTGTAGCAGGGGCCATTACACACAACAATGTTAAAGCATGCAGCCAAGAAACCCTAGGCGCAGCCTTAAAAATCTTCACCAAATCGCAGCACTGAAAAATAATAAGAATGCAGCCAAGGAAACCTTTAAACTAAACCAAGATCCGAATAATCGAATCCAGAAATAAAGAATTAACTTCGAAGCTCCCATCGATATGAGTTATGGACATGTAGTGGTTATAATGGTTCACTGGCCTTGGTTATGGGTTATGGACACCTATTACTTGTAAAATGGATATTTATAGGCTATTGGTCATTGCTAGTAGTTATAATGGTTCAAGGGCCATCAGTATCAGTTATGGACAACTACTGGTTATAATGGTTCAAGGACCATGGTTATGGGTTATGGACACCTATTACTTGTAAAATGGATATCTATAGGCTATTGGTCATGGCTAGTAGTTATAATGGTTCAAGGGCCATCGATATGAGTTATGGACATGTAGTGGTTATAATGGTTCACTGGCCTTGGTTATGGGTTATGGACACCTATTACTCGTAAAATGGATATCTATAGGCTACTGGTCATGGTTAATAGTTATAATGGTTCATGGGCCATTAGTATAAGTTATGGACATCTAGTGGTTATAATGGTTCAAGAACCATGGTTATGGGTTATGGACACCTATTACTTGTAAAATGTATATCTGTAGGCTATTGGACATGGCTAGTAGTTATAATGGTTCAAGGGCCATCAGTATCAGTTATGGACATCTAGTGGTTATAATGATTCAAGGACCATGGTTATGGGTTATGGACACCTATTACTTGTAAAATGGATATCTATAGGCTATTGGTCATGGCTAGTAGTTATAATGGTTCAAGGGCCATCGATATGAGTTATGGACATGTAGTGGTTATAATGGTTCACTGGCCTTGGTTATGGGTTATGGACACCTATTACTTGTAAAATGGATATCTATAGGCTACTGGTCATGGTTACTAGTTGTAATAGTTCATGGGCCATTAGTATCAGTTATGGACATCTAGTGGTTATAATGGTTCAAGAACCATGGTTATGGGTTATGGACACCTATTACTTGTAAAATGTATATCTGTAGGCTATTGGACATGGCTAGTAGTTATAATGGTTCAAGGGCCCTCAGTATCAGTCAGGGACATCTAGTGGTTATAATGATTCAAGGACCATGGTTATGGGTTATGGACACCTATTACTTGTAAAATGGATATCTATAGGCTATTGGTCAAGGCAAGTAGTTATAATGGTTCAAGGGCCATCAGTGTCAGTTATGGACATCTAGTGGTTATAATGGTTCGACGACGATTGTTATGGGTAATGGACATCTATTACTTGTAAAATGGTTATGTATAAGCAATTGGTCATGGCTAGTAGTTATGATGGTTCAAGGGCCATCGATATGAGTTATGGACATGTAGTGGTTATAATGGTTCAATGGCCTTGGTTATGGGTTATGGACACCTATTACTTGTAAAATGTATATTTATAGGCTATCGGTCATGGCTAGTAGTTATAATGGTTCAAGGGCCATCAGTATCAGTTATGGACATCTAGTTGTTATAATGGTTCAAGGACCATGGTTATGGGTTATGGACACCTATTACTTGTAAAATGGAAATCTATAGAGTATTGGTCATGGCTAGAAGTTATAATGGTTCAGGGGCCATCGATATGAGTTATGGACATGTAGTGGTTATAATGGTTCACTGGCCTTGGTTATGGGTTATGGACACCTATTACTTGTAAAATGGATATCTGTAGGGTACTGGTCAAGGTTACTAGTTAAAATGGTTCATGGGCCATCAGTATCAGTTATGGACATCTAGTGGTTATAATGGTTCAAGAACCATGGTTATGGGTTATGGACACCTATTACTTGTAAAATGTATATCTGTAGGCTATTGGACATGTCTAGTAGTTATAATGGTTCAAGGGCCATCAGTATCAGTCATGGACATCTAGTGGTTATAATGATTCAAGGACCATGGTTACGGGTTATGGACACCTATTACTTGTAAAATGGATATCTATAGGCTATTGGTCATGGCTAGTAGTTATAATGGTTCAAGGGCTATCAGTATCAGTTATGGACATCTAGTTGTTATAATGGTTCAAGGACCATGGTTATGGGTAATGGACACCTATTACTTGTAAAATGGATATCTATAGGCTATTGGTCATGGCTAGTAGTTATAATGGTTCAAGGGCCATCGGTATCAGTTATGGAAATCTAGTGGTTATACTGGTTCAGGGACGATTGTTATGCGTAATGGACACCTATTACTTTTAAAATCGATATCTATAGGCTATTGGTCATGGCTAGTAGTTATAATGGTTCAAGGGCCATCGATAGGAGTTATGGACATGTAGTGGTTATAATGGTTCAATGGCCTTGGTTATGGGTTATGGACACCTATTACTTGTAAAATGTATATTTATAGGCTATCGGTCATGGCTAGTAGTTATAATGGTTCAAGGGCCATCAGTATCAGTTATGGACATCTAGTTGTTATAATGGTTCAAGGACCATGGTTATGGGTTATGGACACCTATTACTTGTAAAATGGAAGTCTATAGAGTATTGGTCATGGCTAGAAGTTATAATGGTTCAAGGGCCATCGATATGAGCTATGGACATGTAGTGGTTATAATGGTTCACTGGCCTTGGTTATGGGTTATGGACACCTATTACTTGTAAAATGGATATCTGTAGGGTACTGGTCAAGGTTACTAGTTAAAATGGTTCATGGGCCATCAGTATCAGTTATGGACATCTAGTGGTTATAATGGTTCAAGAACCATGGTTATGGGTTATGGACACCTATTACTTGTAAAATGTATATCTGTAGGCCATTGGACATGGCTAGTAGTTATAATGGTTCAAGGGCCATCAGTATCAGTCATGGACATCTAGTGGTTATAATGATTCAAGGACCATGGTTATGGGTTATGGACACCTATTACTTGTAAAATGGATATCTATAGGCTATTGGTCAAGGCTAGTAGTTATAATGGTTCAAGGGCCATCAGTGTCAGTTATGGACATCTAGTGGCTATAATGGTTCGACGACGATTGTTATGGGTAATGGACACCTATTACTTGTAAAATGGTTATCTATAGGCTATTGGTCACGGCTAGTAGTTATAATGGTTCAAGGGCCATCGATATGAGTTATGGACATGTAGTGGTTATAATGGTTCAATGGCCTTGGTTGTGGGTTATGGACACCTATTACTTGTAAAATGTATATCTATAGGCTATTGGTCATGGCTAGTAGTTATAATGGTTCAAGGGCTATCAGTATCTGTTATGGACATCTAGTTGTTGTAATGGTTCAAGGACCATGATTATGGGTTATGGACACCTATTACTTGTAAAATGGATATCTATAGGCTATTGGTCATGGCTAGTAGTTATAATGGTTCAAGGGCCATCGGTATCAGTTATGGAAATCTAGTGGTTATACTGGTTCAGGGACGATTGTTATGCGTAATGGACACCTATTACTTTTAAAATCGATATCTATAGGCTATTGGTCATGGCTAGTAGTTATAATGGTTCAAGGGCCATCGATAGGAGTTATGGACATGTAGTGGTTATAATGGTTCAATGGCCTTGGTTATGGGTTATGGACACCTATTACTTGTAAAATGTATATTTATAGGCTATCGGTCATGGCTAGTAGTTATAATGGTTCAAGGGCCATCAGTATCAGTTATGGACATCTAGTTGTTATAATGGTTCAAGGACCATGGTTATGGGTTATGGACACCTATTACTTGTAAAATGGAAGTCTATAGAGTATTGGTCATGGCTAGAAGTTATAATGGTTCAAGGGCCATCGATATGAGTTATGGACATGTAGTGGTTATAATGGTTCACTGGCCTTGGTTATGGGTTATGGACACCTATTACTTGTAAAATGGATATCTGTAGGGTACTGGTCAAGGTTACTAGTTAAAATGGTTCATGGGCCATCAGTATCAGTTATGGACATCTAGTGGTTATAATGGTTCAAGAACCATGGTTATGGGTTATGGACACCTATTACTTGTAAAATGTATATCTGTAGGCTATTGGACATGGCTAGTAGTTATAATGGTTCAAGGGCCATCAGTATCAGTCATGGACATCTAGTGGTTATAATGATTCAAGGACCATGGTTATGGGTTATGGACACCTATTACTTGTAAAATGGATATCTATAGGCTATTGGTCAAGGCTAGTAGTTATAATGGTTCAAGGGCCATCAGTGTCAGTTATGGACATCTAGTGGCTATAATGGTTCGACGACGATTGTTATGGGTAATGGACACCTATTACTTGTAAAATGGTTATCTATAGGCTATTGGTCACGGCTAGTAGTTATAATGGTTCAAGGGCCATCGATATGAGTTATGGACATGTAGTGGTTATAATGGTTCAATGGCCTTGGTTGTGGGTTATGGACACCTATTACTTGTAAAATGTATATCTATAGGCTATTGGTCATGGCTAGTAGTTATAATGGTTCAAGGGCTATCAGTATCTGTTATGGACATCTAGTTGTTATAATGGTTCAAGGACCATGGTTATGGGTTATGGAGACCTATTACTTGTAAAATGGATATCTATAGGCTATTGGTCATGGCTAGTAGTTATAATGGTTCAAGGGCCATCGGTATCAGTTATGGAAATCTAGTGGTTATACTGGTTCAGGGACGATTGTTATGCGTAATGGACACCTATTACTTTTAAAATCGATATCTATAGGCTATTGGTCATGGCTAGTAGTTATAATGGTTCAAGGACCATCGATATGAGTTATGGACATGTAGTGGTTATAATGGTTCAATGGCCTTGGTTATGGGTTATGGACACCTATTACTTGTAAAATGTATATTTATAGGCTATCGGTCATGGCTAGTTGTTATAATGGTTCAAGGGCCATCAGTATCAGTTATGGACATCTAGTGGTTATAATGGTTCAAGGACCATGGTTATGGGTTATGGACACCTATTACTTGTAAAATGGAAATCTATAGAGTATTGGTCATGGCTAGAAGTTATAATGGTTCAGGGGCCATCGATATGAGTTATGGACATGTAGTGGTTATAATGGTTCAATGGCCTTGGTTATGGGTTATGGACACCTATTACTTGTAAAATGGATATCTGTAGGGTACTGGTCAAGGTTACTAGTTAAAATGGTTCATGGGCCATCAGTATCAGTTATGGACATCTAGTGGTTATAATGGTTCAAGAACCATGGTTATGGGTTATGGACACCTATTACTTGTAAAATGTATATCTGTAGGCTATTGGACATGGCTAGTAGTTATAATGGTTCAAGGGCCATCAGTATCAGTCATGGACATCTAGTGGTTATAATGATTCAAGGACCATGGTTACGGGTTATGGACACCTATTACTTGTAAAATGGATATCTATAGGCTATTGGTCATGGCTAGTAGTTATAATGGTTCAAGGGCTATCAGTATCAGTTATGGACATCTAGTTGTTATAATGGTTCAAGGACCATGGTTATGGGTTATGGACACCTATTACTTGTAAAATGTATATCTATAGGCTACTGGTCATGGCTAGTAGTTATAATGGTTCAAGGGCCATCGGTATCAGTTATGGAAATCTAGTGGTTATACTGGTTCAGGGACGATTGTTATGCGTAATGGACACCTATTACTTTTAAAATCGATATCTATAGGCTATTGGTCATGGCTAGTAGTTATAATGGTTCAAGGGCCATCGATATGAGTTATGGACATGTAGTGGTTATAATGGTTCAATGGCCTTGGTTATGGGTTATGGACACCTATTACTTGTAAAATGTATATTTATAGGCTATCGGTCATGGCTAGTAGTTATAATGGTTCAAGGGCCATCAGTATCAGTTATGGACATCTAGTTGTTATAATGGTTCCAGGACCATGGTAATGGGTTATGGACACCTATTACTTGTAAAATGGAAATCTATAGAGTATTGGTCATGGCTAGAAGTTATAATGGTTCAAGGGCCATCGATATGAGTTATGGACATGTAGTGGTTATAATGGTTCACTGGCCTTGGTTATGGGTTATGGACACCTATTACCTGTAAAATGGATATCTGTAGGGTACTGGTCAAGGTTACTAGTTAAAATGGTTCATGGGCCATCAGTATCAGTTATGGACATCTAGTGGTTATAATGGTTCAAGAACCATGGTTATGGGTTATGGACACCTATTACTTGTAAAATGTATATCTGTAGGCTATTGGACATGGCTAGTAGTTATAATGGTTCAAGGGCCATCAGTATCAGTCTTGGACATCTAGTGGTTATAATGATTCAAGGACCATGGTTATGGGTTATGGACACCTATTACTTGTAAAATGGATATCTATAGGCTATTGGTCAAGGCTAGTAGTTATAATGGTTCAAGGGCCATCAGTGTCAGTTATGGACATCTAGTGGTTATAATGGTTCGACGACGATTGTTATGGGTAATGGACACCTATTACTTGTAAAATGGTTATCTATAGGCTATTGGTCATGGCTAGTAGTTATAATGGTTCAAGGGCCATCAATATGAGTTATGGACATGTAGTGGTTATAATGGTTCAATGGCCTTGGTTGTGGGTTATGGACACCTATTACTTGTAAAATGGATATCTATAGGCTATTGGTCATGGCTAGTAGTTATAATGGTTCAAGGGCCATCGGTATCAGTTATGGAAATCTAGTGGTTATACTGGTTCAGGGACGATTGTTATGCGTAATGGACACCTATTACTTTTAAAATCGATATCTATAGGCTATTGGTCATGGCTAGTAGTTATAATGGTTCAAGGGCCATCGATATGAGTTATGGACATGTAGTGGTTATAATGGTTCAATGGCCTTGGTTATGGGTTATGGACACCTATTACTTGTAAAATGTATATTTATAGGCAATCGGTCATGGCTAGTAGTTATAATGGTTCAAGGGCCATCAGTATCAGTTATGGACATCTAGTTGTTATAATGGTTCAAGGACCATGGTTATGGGTTATGGACACCTATTACTTGTAAAATGTATATCTGTAGGCTATTGGACATGGCTAGTAGTTATAATGGTTCAAGGGCTATCAGTATCAGTTATGGACATCTAGTTGTTATAATGGTTCAAGGACCATGGTTATGGGTTATGGACACCTATTACTTGTAAAATGGATATCTATAGGCTATTGGTCATGGCTAGTAGTTATATTGGTTCAAGGGCCATCGGTATCAGTTATGGAAATCTAGTGGTTATACTGGTTCAGGGACGATTGTTATGCGTAATGGACACCTATTACTTTTAAAATCGATATCTATAGGCTATTGGTCATGGCTAGTAGTTATAATGGTTCAAGGGCCATCGATATGAGTTATGGACATGTAGTGGTTATAATGGTTCAATGGCCTTGGTTATGGGTTATGGACACCTATTACTTGTAAAATGTATATTTATAGGCTATCGGTCATGGCTAGTAGTTATAATGGTTCAAGGGCCATCAGTATCAGTCATGGACATCTAGTGGTTATAATGATTCAAGGACCATGGTTACGGGTTATGGACACCTATTACTTGTAAAATGGATATCTATAGGCTATTGGTCATGGCTAGTAGTTATAATGGTTCAAGGGCTATCAGTATCAGTTATGGACATCTAGTTGTTATAATGGTTCAAGGACCATGGTTACGGGTTATGGACACCTATTACTTGTAAAATGGATATCTATAGGCTATTGGTCATGGCTAGTAGTTATAATGGTTCAAGGGCCATCGGTATCAGTTATGGAAATCTAGTGGTTATACTGGTTCAGGGACGATTGTTATGCGTAATGGACACCTATTACTTTTAAAATCGATATCTATAGGCTATTGGTCATGGCTAGTAGTTATAATGGTTCAAGGGCCATCGATATGAGTTATGGACATGTAGTGGTTATAATGGTTCAATGGCCTTGGTTATGGGTTATGGACACCTATTACTTGTAAAATGTATATTTATAGGCTATCGGTCATGGCTAGTAGTTATAATGGTTCAAGGGCCATCAGTATCAGTTATGGACATCTAGTTGTTATAATGGTTCAAGGACCATGGTTATGGGTTATGGACACCTATTACTTGTAAAATGGAAATCTATAGAGTATTGGTCATGGCTAGAAGTTATAATGGTTCAAGGGCCATTGATATGAGTTATGGACATGTAGTGGCTGTAATGGTTCACTGGCCTTGGTTATGGGTTATGGACACCTATTACTTGTAAAATGGATATCTGTAGGGTAGTGGTCAAGGTTACTAGTTAAAATGGTTCATGGGCCATCAGAATCAGTTATGGACATCTAGTGGTTATAATGGTTCAAGAACCATGGTTATGGGTTATGGACACCTATTACTTGTAAAATGTATATCTGTAGGCTATTGGACATGGCTAGTAGTTATAATGGTTCAAGGGCCATCAGTATCAGTCATGGACATCTAGTGGTTATAATGATTCAAGGACCATGGTTATGGGTTATGGACACCTATTACTTGTAAAATGTATATCTGTAGGCTATTGGACATGGCTAGTAGTTATAATGGTTCAAGGGCCATCAGTGTCAGTTATGGACATCTAGTGGTTATAATGGTTCGACGACGATTGTTATGGGTAATGGACACCTATTACTTGTAAAATGGTTATCTATAGGCTATTGGTCATGGCTAGTAGTTATAATGGTTCAAGGGCCATCGATATGAGTTATGGACATGTAGTGGTTATAATGGTTCAATGGCCTTGGTTGTGGGTTATGGACACCTATTACATGTAAAATGTATATCTATAGGCTTTTGGTCATGGCTAGTAGTTATAATGGTTCAAGGGCTATCAGTTTCTGTTATGGACATCTAGTTGTTATAATGGTTCAAGGACCATGGTTATGGGTTATGGACACCTATTACTTGTAAAATGGATATCTATAGGCTATTGGTCATGGCTAGTAGTTATAATGGTTCAAGGGCCATCGGTATCAGTTATGGAAATCTAGTGGTTATACTGGTTCAGGGACGATTGTTATGCGTAATGGACACCTATTACTTTTAAAATCGATATCTATAGGCTATTGGTCATGGCTAGTAGTTATAATGGTTCAAGGGCCATCGATATGAGTTATGGACATGTAGTGGTTATAATGGTTCACTGGCCTTGGTTATGGGTTATGGACACCTATTACTTGTAAAATGGATATCTGTAGGGTACTGGTCAAGGTTACTAGTTAAAATGGTTCATGGGCCATCAGTATCAGTTATGGACATCTAGTGGTTATAATGGTTCAAGAACCATGGTTATGGGTTATGGACACCTATTACTTGTAAAATGTATATCTGTAGGCTATTGGACATGGCTTGTAGTTATAATGGTTCAAGGGCCATCAGTATCAGTCATGGACATCTAGTGGTTATAATGATTCAAGGACCATGGTTATGGGTTATGGACACCTATTACTTGTAAAATGGATATCTATAGGCTATTGGTCAAGGCTAGTAGTTATAATGGTTCAAGGGCCATCAGTGTCAGTTATGGACATCTAGTGGTTATAATGGTTCGACGACGATTGTTATGGGTAATGGACACCTATTACTTGTAAAATGGTTATCTATAGGCTATTGGTCATGGCTAGTAGTTATAATGGTTCAAGGGCCATCAATATGAGTTATGGACATGTAGTGGTTATAATGGTTCAATGGCCTTGGTTGTGGGTTATGGACACCTATTACTTGTAAAATGGATATCTATTGGCTATTGGTCATGGCTAGTAGTTATAATGGTTCAAGGGCCATCGGTATCAGTTATGGAAATCTAGTGGTTATACTGGTTCAGGGACGATTGTTATGCGTAATGGACACCTATTACTTTTAAAATCGATATCTATAGGCTATTGGTCATGGCTAGTAGTTATAATGGTTCAAGGGCCATCGATATGAGTTATGGACATGTAGTGGTTATAATGGTTCAATGGCCTTGGTTATGGGTTATGGACACCTATTACTTGTAAAATGTATATTTATAGGCTATCGGTCATGGCTAGTAGTTATAATGGTTCAAGGGCCATCAGTATCAGTTATGGACATCTAGTTGTTATAATGGTTCAAGGACCATGGTTATGGGTTATGGACACCTATTACTTGTAAAATGTATATCTGTAGGCTATTGGACATGGCTAGTAGTTATAATGGTTCAAGGGCCATCAGTATCAGTCATGGACATCTAGTGGTTATAATGATTCAAGGACCATGGTTACGGGTTATGGACACCTATTACTTGTAAAATGGATATCTATAGGCTATTGGTCATGGCTAGTAGTTATAATGGTTCAAGGGCTATCAGTATCAGTTATGGACATGTAGTTGTTATAATGGTTCAAGGACCATGGTTATGGGTTATGGACACCTATTACTTGTAAAATGGATATCTATAGGCTATTGGTCATGGCTAGTAGTTATAATGGTTCAAGGGCCATCGGTATCAGTTATGGAAATCTAGTGGTTATACTGGTTCAGGGACGATTGTTATGCGTAATGGACACCTATTACTTTTAAAATCGATATCTATAGGCTATTGGTCATGGCTAGTAGTTATAATGGTTCAAGGGCCATCGATATGAGTTATGGACATGTAGTGGTTATAATGGTTCAATGGCCTTGGTTATGGGTTATGGACACCTATTACTTGTAAAATGTATATTTATAGGCTATCGGTCATGGCTAGTAGTTATAATGGTTCAAGGGCCATCAGTATCAGTTATGGACATCTAGTTGTTATAATGGTTCAAGGACCATGGTTATGGGTTATGGACACCTATTACTTGTAAAATGGAAATCTATAGAGTATTGGTCATGGCTAGAAGTTATAATGGTTCAAGGGCCATCGATATGAGTTATGGACATGTAGTGGTTATAATGGTTCACTGGCCTTGGTTATGGGTTATGGACACCTATTACCTGTAAAATGGATATCTGTAGGGTACTGGTCAAGGTTACTAGTTAAAATGGTTCATGGGCCATCAGTATCAGTTATGGACATCTAGTGGTTATAATGGTTCAAGAACCATGGTTATGGGTTATGGACACCTATTACTTGTAAAATGTATATCTGTAGGCTATTGGACATGGCTAGTAGTTATAATGGTTCAAGGGCCATCAGTATCAGTCTTGGACATCTAGTGGTTATAATGATTCAAGGACCATGGTTATGGGTTATGGACACCTATTACTTGTAAAATGGATATCTATAGGCTATTGGTCAAGGCTAGTAGTTATAATGGTTCAAGGGCCATCAGTGTCAGTTATGGACATCTAGTGGTTATAATGGTTCGACGACGATTGTTATGGGTAATGGACACCTATTACTTGTAAAATGGTTATCTATAGGCTATTGGTCATGGCTAGTAGTTATAATGGTTCAAGGGCCATCAATATGAGTTATGGACATGCAGTGGTTATAATGGTTCAATGGCCTTGGTTGTGGGTTATGGACACCTATTACTTGTAAAATGGATATCTATAGGCTATTGGTCATGGCTAGTAGTTATAATGGTTCAAGGGCCATCGGTATCAGTTATGGAAATCTAGTGGTTATACTGGTTCAGGGACGATTGTTATGCGTAATGGACACCTATTACTTTTAAAATCGATATCTATAGGCTATTGGTCATGGCTAGTAGTTATAATGGTTCAAGGGCCATCGATATGAGTTATGGACATGTAGTGGTTATAATGGTTCAATGGCCTTGGTTATGGGTTATGGACACCTATTACTTGTAAAATGTATATTTATAGGCAATCGGTCATGGCTAGTAGTTATAATGGTTCAAGGGCCATCAGTATCAGTTATGGACATCTAGTTGTTATAATGGTTCAAGGACCATGGTTATGGGTTATGGACACCTATTACTTGTAAAATGTATATCTGTAGGCTATTGGACATGGCTAGTAGTTATAATGGTTCAAGGGCTATCAGTATCAGTTATGGACATCTAGTTGTTATAATGGTTCAAGGACCATGGTTATGGGTTATGGACACCTATTACTTGTAAAATGGAAATCTATAGAGTATTGGTCATGGCTAGAAGTTATAATGGTTCAAGGGCCATTGATATGAGTTATGGACATGTAGTGGCTGTAATGGTTCACTGGCCTTGGTTATGGGTTATGGACACCTATTACTTGTAAAATGGATATCTGTAGGGTAGTGGTCAAGGTTACTAGTTAAAATGGTTCATGGGCCATCAGAATCAGTTATGGACATCTAGTGGTTATAATGGTTCAAGAACCATGGTTATGGGTTATGGACACCTATTACTTGTAAAATGTATATCTGTAGGCTATTGGACATGGCTAGTAGTTATAATGGTTCAAGGGCCATCAGTATCAGTCATGGACATCTAGTGGTTATAATGATTCAAGGACCATGGTTATGGGTTATGGACACCTATTACTTGTAAAATGTATATCTGTAGGCTATTGGACATGGCTAGTAGTTATAATGGTTCAAGGGCCATCAGTGTCAGTTATGGACATCTAGTGGTTATAATGGTTCGACGACGATTGTTATGGGTAATGGACACCTATTACTTGTAAAATGGTTATCTATAGGCTATTGGTCATGGCTAGTAGTTATAATGGTTCAAGGGCCATCGATATGAGTTATGGACATGTAGTGGTTATAATGGTTCAATGGCCTTGGTTGTGGGTTATGGACACCTATTACATGTAAAATGTATATCTATAGGCTTTTGGTCATGGCTAGTAGTTATAATGGTTCAAGGGCTATCAGTTTCTGTTATGGACATCTAGTTGTTATAATGGTTCAAGGACCATGGTTATGGGTTATGGACACCTATTACTTGTAAAATGGATATCTATAGGCTATTGGTCATGGCTAGTAGTTATAATGGTTCAAGGGCCATCGGTATCAGTTATGGAAATCTAGTGGTTATACTGGTTCAGGGACGATTGTTATGCGTAATGGACACCTATTACTTTTAAAATCGATATCTATAGGCTATTGGTCATGGCTAGTAGTTATAATGGTTCAAGGGCCATCGATATGAGTTATGGACATGTAGTGGTTATAATGGTTCACTGGCCTTGGTTATGGGTTATGGACACCTATTACTTGTAAAATGGATATCTGTAGGGTACTGGTCAAGGTTACTAGTTAAAATGGTTCATGGGCCATCAGTATCAGTTATGGACATCTAGTGGTTATAATGGTTCAAGAACCATGGTTATGGGTTATGGACACCTATTACTTGTAAAATGTATATCTGTAGGCTATTGGACATGGCTTGTAGTTATAATGGTTCAAGGGCCATCAGTATCAGTCATGGACATCTAGTGGTTATAATGATTCAAGGACCATGGTTATGGGTTATGGACACCTATTACTTGTAAAATGGATATCTATAGGCTATTGGTCAAGGCTAGTAGTTATAATGGTTCAAGGGCCATCAGTGTCAGTTATGGACATCTAGTGGTTATAATGGTTCGACGACGATTGTTATGGGTAATGGACACCTATTACTTGTAAAATGGTTATCTATAGGCTATTGGTCATGGCTAGTAGTTATAATGGTTCAAGGGCCATCAATATGAGTTATGGACATGTAGTGGTTATAATGGTTCAATGGCCTTGGTTGTGGGTTATGGACACCTATTACTTGTAAAATGGATATCTATTGGCTATTGGTCATGGCTAGTAGTTATAATGGTTCAAGGGCCATCGGTATCAGTTATGGAAATCTAGTGGTTATACTGGTTCAGGGACGATTGTTATGCGTAATGGACACCTATTACTTTTAAAATCGATATCTATAGGCTATTGGTCATGGCTAGTAGTTATAATGGTTCAAGGGCCATCGATATGAGTTATGGACATGTAGTGGTTATAATGGTTCAATGGCCTTGGTTATGGGTTATGGACACCTATTACTTGTAAAATGTATATTTATAGGCTATCGGTCATGGCTAGTAGTTATAATGGTTCAAGGGCCATCAGTATCAGTTATGGACATCTAGTTGTTATAATGGTTCAAGGACCATGGTTATGGGTTATGGACACCTATTACTTGTAAAATGTATATCTGTAGGCTATTGGACATGGCTAGTAGTTATAATGGTTCAAGGGCCATCAGTATCAGTCATGGACATCTAGTGGTTATAATGATTCAAGGACCATGGTTACGGGTTATGGACACCTATTACTTGTAAAATGGATATCTATAGGCTATTGGTCATGGCTAGTAGTTATAATGGTTCAAGGGCTATCAGTATCAGTTATGGACATGTAGTTGTTATAATGGTTCAAGGACCATGGTTATGGGTTATGGACACCTATTACTTGTAAAATGGATATCTATAGGCTATTGGTCATGGCTAGTAGTTATAATGGTTCAAGGGCCATCGGTATCAGTTATGGAAATCTAGTGGTTATACTGGTTCAGGGACGATTGTTATGCGTAATGGACACCTATTACTTTTAAAATCGATATCTATAGGCTATTGGTCATGGCTAGTAGTTATAATGGTTCAAGGGCCATCGATATGAGTTATGGACATGTAGTGGTTATAATGGTTCAATGGCCTTGGTTATGGGTTATGGACACCTATTACTTGTAAAATGTATATTTATAGGCTATCGGTCATGGCTAGTAGTTATAATGGTTCAAGGGCCATCAGTATCAGTTATGGACATCTAGTTGTTATAATGGTTCAAGGACCATGGTTATGGGTTATGGACACCTATTACTTGTAAAATGGAAATCTATAGAGTATTGGTCATGGCTAGAAGTTATAATGGTTCAAGGGCCATCGATATGAGTTATGGACATGTAGTGGTTATAATGGTTCACTGGCCTTGGTTATGGGTTATGGACACCTATTACCTGTAAAATGGATATCTGTAGGGTACTGGTCAAGGTTACTAGTTAAAATGGTTCATGGGCCATCAGTATCAGTTATGGACATCTAGTGGTTATAATGGTTCAAGAACCATGGTTATGGGTTATGGACACCTATTACTTGTAAAATGTATATCTGTAGGCTATTGGACATGGCTAGTAGTTATAATGGTTCAAGGGCCATCAATATCAGTCTTGGACATCTAGTGGTTATAATGATTCAAGGACCATGGTTATGGGTTATGGACACCTATTACTTGTAAAATGGATATCTATAGGCTATTGGTCAAGGCTAGTAGTTATAATGGTTCAAGGGCCATCAGTGTCAGTTATGGACATCTAGTGGTTATAATGGTTCGACGACGATTGTTATGGGTAATGGACACCTATTACTTGTAAAATGGTTATCTATAGGCTATTGGTCATGGCTAGTAGTTATAATGGTTCAAGGGCCATCAATATGAGTTATGGACATGTAGTGGTTATAATGGTTCAATGGCCTTGGTTGTGGGTTATGGACACCTATTACTTGTAAAATGGATATCTATAGGCTATTGGTCATGGCTAGTAGTTATAATGGTTCAAGGGCCATCGGTATCAGTTATGGAAATCTAGTGGTTATACTGGTTCAGGGACGATTGTTATGCGTAATGGACACCTATTACTTTTAAAATCGATATCTATAGGCTATTGGTCATGGCTAGTAGTTATAATGGTTCAAGGGCCATCGATATGAGTTATGGACATGTAGTGGTTATAATGGTTCAATGGCCTTGGTTATGGGTTATGGACACCTATTACTTGTAAAATGTATATTTATAGGCAATCGGTCATGGCTAGTAGTTATAATGGTTCAAGGGCCATCAGTATCAGTTATGGACATCTAGTTGTTATAATGGTTCAAGGACCATGGTTATGGGTTATGGACACCTATTACTTGTAAAATGTATATCTGTAGGCTATTGGACATGGCTAGTAGTTATAATGGTTCAAGGGCTATCAGTATCAGTTATGGACATCTAGTTGTTATAATGGTTCAAGGACCATGGTTATGGGTTATGGACACCTATTACTTGTAAAATGGATATCTATAGGCTATTGGTCATGGCTAGTAGATATATTGGTTCAAGGGCCATCGGTATCAGTTATGGAAATCTAGTGGTTATACTGGTTCAGGGACGATTGTTATGCGTAATGGACACCTATTACTTTTAAAATCGATATCTATAGGCTATTGGTCATGGCTAGTAGTTATAATGGTTCAAGGGCCATCGATATGAGTTATGGACATGTAGTGGTTATAATGGTTCAATGGCCTTGGTTATGGGTTATGGACACCTATTACTTGTAAAATGTATATTTATAGGCTATCGGTCATGGCTAGTAGTTATAATGGTTCAAGGGCCATCAGTATCAGTCATGGACATCTAGTGGTTATAATGATTCAAGGACCATGGTTACGGGTTATGGACACCTATTACTTGTAAAATGGATATCTATAGGCTATTGGTCATGGCTAGTAGTTATAATGGTTCAAGGGCTATCAGTATCAGTTATGGACATCTAGTTGTTATAATGGTTCAAGGACCATGGTTACGGGTTATGGACACCTATTACTTGTAAAATGGATATCTATAGGCTATTGGTCATGGCTAGTAGTTATAATGGTTCAAGGGCCATCGGTATCAGTTATGGAAATCTAGTGGTTATACTGGTTCAGGGACGATTGTTATGCGTAATGGACACCTATTACTTTTAAAATCGATATCTATAGGCTATTGGTCATGGCTAGTAGTTATAATGGTTCAAGGGCCATCGATATGAGTTATGGACATGTAGTGGTTATAATGGTTCAATGGCCTTGGTTATGGGTTATGGACACCTATTACTTGTAAAATGTATATTTATAGGCTATCGGTCATGGCTAGTAGTTATAATGGTTCAAGGGCCATCAGTATCAGTTATGGACATCTAGTTGTTATAATGGTTCAAGGACCATGGTTATGGGTTATGGACACCTATTACTTGTAAAATGGAAATCTATAGAGTATTGGTCATGGCTAGAAGTTATAATGGTTCAAGGGCCATTGATATGAGTTATGGACATGTAGTGGCTGTAATGGTTCACTGGCCTTGGTTATGGGTTATGGACACCTATTACTTGTAAAATGGATATCTGTAGGGTAGTGGTCAAGGTTACTGGTTAAAATGGTTCATGGGCCATCAGAATCAGTTATGGACATCTAGTGGTTATAATGGTTCAAGAACCATGGTTATGGGTTATGGACACCTATTACTTGTAAAATGTATATCTGTAGGCTATTGGACATGGCTAGTAGTTATAATGGTTCAAGGGCCATCAGTATCAGTCATGGACATCTAGTGGTTATAATGATTCAAGGACCATGGTTATGGGTTATGGACACCTATTACTTGTAAAATGTATATCTGTAGGCTATTGGACATGGCTAGTAGTTATAATGGTTCAAGGGCCATCAGTGTCAGTTATGGACATCTAGTGGTTATAATGGTTCGACGACGATTGTTATGGGTAATGGACACCTATTACTTGTAAAATGGTTATCTATAGGCTATTGGTCATGGCTAGTAGTTATAATGGTTCAAGGGCCATCGATATGAGTTATGGACATGTAGTGGTTATAATGGTTCAATGGCCTTGGTTGTGGGTTATGGACACCTATTACATGTAAAATGTATATCTATAGGCTTTTGGTCATGGCTAGTAGTTATAATGGTTCAAGGGCTATCAGTTTCTGTTATGGACATCTAGTTGTTATAATGGTTCAAGGACCATGGTTATGGGTTATGGACACCTATTACTTGTAAAATGGATATCTATAGGCTATTGGTCATGGCTAGTAGTTATAATGGTTCAAGGGCCATCGGTATCAGTTATGGAAATCTAGTGGTTATACTGGTTCAGGGACGATTGTTATGCGTAATGGACACCTATTACTTTTAAAATCGATATCTATAGGCTATTGGTCATGGCTAGTAGTTATAATGGTTCAAGGGCCATCGATATGAGTTATGGACATGTAGTGGTTATAATGGTTCACTGGCCTTGGTTATGGGTTATGGACACCTATTACTTGTAAAATGGATATCTGTAGGGTACTGGTCAAGGTTACTAGTTAAAATGGTTCATGGGCCATCAGTATCAGTTATGGACATCTAGTGGTTATAATGGTTCAAGAACCATGGTTATGGGTTATGGACACCTATTACTTGTAAAATGTATATCTGTAGGCTATTGGACATGGCTTGTAGTTATAATGGTTCAAGGGCCATCAGTATCAGTCATGGACATCTAGTGGTTATAATGATTCAAGGACCATGGTTATGGGTTATGGACACCTATTACTTGTAAAATGGATATCTATAGGCTATTGGTCAAGGCTAGTAGTTATAATGGTTCAAGGGCCATCAGTGTCAGTTATGGACATCTAGTGGTTATAATGGTTCGACGACGATTGTTATGGGTAATGGACACCTATTACTTGTAAAATGGTTATCTATAGGCTATTGGTCATGGCTAGTAGTTATAATGGTTCAAGGGCCATCAATATGAGTTATGGACATGTAGTGGTTATAATGGTTCAATGGCCTTGGTTGTGGGTTATGGACACCTATTACTTGTAAAATGGATATCTATTGGCTATTGGTCATGGCTAGTAGTTATAATGGTTCAAGGGCCATCGGTATCAGTTATGGAAATCTAGTGGTTATACTGGTTCAGGGACGATTGTTATGCGTAATGGACACCTATTACTTTTAAAATCGATATCTATAGGCTATTGGTCATGGCTAGTAGTTATAATGGTTCAAGGGCCATCGATATGAGTTATGGACATGTAGTGGTTATAATGGTTCAATGGCCTTGGTTATGGGTTATGGACACCTATTACTTGTAAAATGTATATTTATAGGCTATCGGTCATGGCTAGTAGTTATAATGGTTCAAGGGCCATCAGTATCAGTTATGGACATCTAGTTGTTATAATGGTTCAAGGACCATGGTTATGGGTTATGGACACCTATTACTTGTAAAATGTATATCTGTAGGCTATTGGACATGGCTAGTAGTTATAATGGTTCAAGGGCCATCAGTATCAGTCATGGACATCTAGTGGTTATAATGATTCAAGGACCATGGTTACGGGTTATGGACACCTATTACTTGTAAAATGGATATCTATAGGCTATTGGTCATGGCTAGTAGTTATAATGGTTCAAGGGCTATCAGTATCAGTTATGGACATGTAGTTGTTATAATGGTTCAAGGACCATGGTTATGGGTTATGGACACCTATTACTTGTAAAATGGATATCTATAGGCTATTGGTCATGGCTAGTAGTTATAATGGTTCAAGGGCCATCGGTATCAGTTATGGAAATCTAGTGGTTATACTGGTTCAGGGACGATTGTTATGCGTAATGGACACCTATTACTTTTAAAATCGATATCTATAGGCTATTGGTCATGGCTAGTAGTTATAATGGTTCAAGGGCCATCGATATGAGTTATGGACATGTAGTGGTTATAATGGTTCAATGGCCTTGGTTATGGGTTATGGACACCTATTACTTGTAAAATGTATATTTATAGGCTATCGGTCATGGCTAGTAGTTATAATGGTTCAAGGGCCATCAGTATCAGTTATGGACATCTAGTTGTTATAATGGTTCAAGGACCATGGTTATGGGTTATGGACACCTATTACTTGTAAAATGGAAATCTATAGAGTATTGGTCATGGCTAGAAGTTATAATGGTTCAAGGGCCATCGATATGAGTTATGGACATGTAGTGGTTATAATGGTTCACTGGCCTTGGTTATGGGTTATGGACACCTATTACCTGTAAAATGGATATCTGTAGGGTACTGGTCAAGGTTACTAGTTAAAATGGTTCATGGGCCATCAGTATCAGTTATGGACATCTAGTGGTTATAATGGTTCAAGAACCATGGTTATGGGTTATGGACACCTATTACTTGTAAAATGTATATCTGTAGGCTATTGGACATGGCTAGTAGTTATAATGGTTCAAGGGCCATCAGTATCAGTCTTGGACATCTAGTGGTTATAATGATTCAAGGACCATGGTTATGGGTTATGGACACCTATTACTTGTAAAATGGATATCTATAGGCTATTGGTCAAGGCTAGTAGTTATAATGGTTCAAGGGCCATCAGTGTCAGTTATGGACATCTAGTGGTTATAATGGTTCGACGACGATTGTTATGGGTAATGGACACCTATTACTTGTAAAATGGTTATCTATAGGCTATTGGTCATGGCTAGTAGTTATAATGGTTCAAGGGCCATCAATATGAGTTATGGACATGTAGTGGTTATAATGGTTCAATGGCCTTGGTTGTGGGTTATGGACACCTATTACTTGTAAAATGGATATCTATAGGCTATTGGTCATGGCTAGTAGTTATAATGGTTCAAGGGCCATCGGTATCAGTTATGGAAATCTAGTGGTTATACTGGTTCAGGGACGATTGTTATGCGTAATGGACACCTATTACTTTTAAAATCGATATCTATAGGCTATTGGTCATGGCTAGTAGTTATAATGGTTCAAGGGCCATCGATATGAGTTATGGACATGTAGTGGTTATAATGGTTCAATGGCCTTGGTTATGGGTTATGGACACCTATTACTTGTAAAATGTATATTTATAGGCAATCGGTCATGGCTAGTAGTTATAATGGTTCAAGGGCCATCAGTATCAGTTATGGACATCTAGTTGTTATAATGGTTCAAGGACCATGGTTATGGGTTATGGACACCTATTACTTGTAAAATGTATATCTGTAGGCTATTGGACATGGCTAGTAGTTATAATGGTTCAAGGGCTATCAGTATCAGTTATGGACATCTAGTTGTTATAATGGTTCAAGGACCATGGTTATGGGTTATGGACACCTATTACTTGTAAAATGGATATCTATAGGCTATTGGTCATGGCTAGTAGTTATATTGGTTCAAGGGCCATCGGTATCAGTTATGGAAATCTAGTGGTTATACTGGTTCAGGGACGATTGTTATGCGTAATGGACACCTATTACTTTTAAAATCGATATCTATAGGCTATTGGTCATGGCTAGTAGTTATAATGGTTCAAGGGCCATCGATATGAGTTATGGACATGTAGTGGTTATAATGGTTCAATGGCCTTGGTTATGGGTTATGGACACCTATTACTTGTAAAATGTATATTTATAGGCTATCGGTCATGGCTAGTAGTTATAATGGTTCAAGGGCCATCAGTATCAGTCATGGACATCTAGTGGTTATAATGATTCAAGGACCATGGTTACGGGTTATGGACACCTATTACTTGTAAAATGGATATCTATAGGCTATTGGTCATGGCTAGTAGTTATAATGGTTCAAGGGCTATCAGTATCAGTTATGGACATCTAGTTGTTATAATGGTTCAAGGACCATGGTTACGGGTTATGGACACCTATTACTTGTAAAATGGATATCTATAGGCTATTGGTCATGGCTAGTAGTTATAATGGTTCAAGGGCCATCGGTATCAGTTATGGAAATCTAGTGGTTATACTGGTTCAGGGACGATTGTTATGCGTAATGGACACCTATTACTTTTAAAATCGATATCTATAGGCTATTGGTCATGGCTAGTAGTTATAATGGTTCAAGGGCCATCGATATGAGTTATGGACATGTAGTGGTTATAATGGTTCAATGGCCTTGGTTATGGGTTATGGACACCTATTACTTGTAAAATGTATATTTATAGGCTATCGGTCATGGCTAGTAGTTATAATGGTTCAAGGGCCATCAGTATCAGTTATGGACATCTAGTTGTTATAATGGTTCAAGGACCATGGTTATGGGTTATGGACACCTATTACTTGTAAAATGGAAATCTATAGAGTATTGGTCATGGCTAGAAGTTATAATGGTTCAAGGGCCATTGATATGAGTTATGGACATGTAGTGGCTGTAATGGTTCACTGGCCTTGGTTATGGGTTATGGACACCTATTACTTGTAAAATGGATATCTGTAGGGTAGTGGTCAAGGTTACTGGTTAAAATGGTTCATGGGCCATCAGAATCAGTTATGGACATCTAGTGGTTATAATGGTTCAAGAACCATGGTTATGGGTTATGGACACCTATTACTTGTAAAATGTATATCTGTAGGCTATTGGACATGGCTAGTAGTTATAATGGTTCAAGGGCCATCAGTATCAGTCATGGACATCTAGTGGTTATAATGATTCAAGGACCATGGTTATGGGTTATGGACACCTATTACTTGTAAAATGTATATCTGTAGGCTATTGGACATGGCTAGTAGTTATAATGGTTCAAGGGCCATCAGTGTCAGTTATGGACATCTAGTGGTTATAATGGTTCGACGACGATTGTTATGGGTAATGGACACCTATTACTTGTAAAATGGTTATCTATAGGCTATTGGTCATGGCTAGTAGTTATAATGGTTCAAGGGCCATCGATATGAGTTATGGACATGTAGTGGTTATAATGGTTCAATGGCCTTGGTTGTGGGTTATGGACACCTATTACATGTAAAATGTATATCTATAGGCTTTTGGTCATGGCTAGTAGTTATAATGGTTCAAGGGCTATCAGTTTCTGTTATGGACATCTAGTTGTTATAATGGTTCAAGGACCATGGTTATGGGTTATGGACACCTATTACTTGTAAAATGGATATCTATAGGCTATTGGTCATGGCTAGTAGTTATAATGGTTCAAGGGCCATCGGTATCAGTTATGGAAATCTAGTGGTTATACTGGTTCAGGGACGATTGTTATGCGTAATGGACACCTATTACTTTTAAAATCGATATCTATAGGCTATTGGTCATGGCTAGTAGTTATAATGGTTCAAGGGCCATCGATATGAGTTATGGACATGTAGTGGATATAATGGTTCACTGGCCTTGGTTATGGGTTATGGACACCTATTACTTGTAAAATGGATATCTGTAGGGTACTGGTCAAGGTTACTAGTTAAAATGGTTCATGGGCCATCAGTATCAGTTATGGACATCTAGTGGTTATAATGGTTCAAGAACCATGGTTATGGGTTATGGACACCTATTACTTGTAAAATGTATATCTGTAGGCTATTGGACATGGCTTGTAGTTATAATGGTTCAAGGGCCATCAGTATCAGTCATGGACATCTAGTGGTTATAATGATTCAAGGACCATGGTTATGGGTTATGGACACCTATTACTTGTAAAATGGATATCTATAGGCTATTGGTCAAGGCTAGTAGTTATAATGGTTCAAGGGCCATCAGTGTCAGTTATGGACATCTAGTGGTTATAATGGTTCGACGACGATTGTTATGGGTAATGGACACCTATTACTTGTAAAATGGTTATCTATAGGCTATTGGTCATGGCTAGTAGTTATAATGGTTCAAGGGCCATCAATATGAGTTATGGACATGTAGTGGTTATAATGGTTCAATGGCCTTGGTTGTGGGTTATGGACACCTATTACTTGTAAAATGGATATCTATTGGCTATTGGTCATGGCTAGTAGTTATAATGGTTCAAGGGCCATCGGTATCAGTTATGGAAATCTAGTGGTTATACTGGTTCAGGGACGATTGTTATGCGTAATGGACACCTATTACTTTTAAAATCGATATCTATAGGCTATTGGTCATGGCTAGTAGTTATAATGGTTCAAGGGCCATCGATATGAGTTATGGACATGTAGTGGTTATAATGGTTCAATGGCCTTGGTTATGGGTTATGGACACCTATTACTTGTAAAATGTATATTTATAGGCTATCGGTCATGGCTAGTAGTTATAATGGTTCAAGGGCCATCAGTATCAGTTATGGACATCTAGTTGTTATAATGGTTCAAGGACCATGGTTATGGGTTATGGACACCTATTACTTGTAAAATGTATATCTGTAGGCTATTGGACATGGCTAGTAGTTATAATGGTTCAAGGGCCATCAGTATCAGTCATGGACATCTAGTGGTTATAATGATTCAAGGACCATGGTTACGGGTTATGGACACCTATTACTTGTAAAATGGATATCTATAGGCTATTGGTCATGGCTAGTAGTTATAATGGTTCAAGGGCTATCAGTATCAGTTATGGACATGTAGTTGTTATAATGGTTCAAGGACCATGGTTATGGGTTATGGACACCTATTACTTGTAAAATGGATATCTATAGGCTATTGGTCATGGCTAGTAGTTATAATGGTTCAAGGGCCATCGGTATCAGTTATGGAAATCTAGTGGTTATACTGGTTCAGGGACGATTGTTATGCGTAATGGACACCTATTACTTTTAAAATCGATATCTATAGGCTATTGGTCATGGCTAGTAGTTATAATGGTTCAAGGGCCATCGATATGAGTTATGGACATGTAGTGGTTATAATGGTTCAATGGCCTTGGTTATGGGTTATGGACACCTATTACTTGTAAAATGTATATTTATAGGCTATCGGTCATGGCTAGTAGTTATAATGGTTCAAGGGCCATCAGTATCAGTTATGGACATCTAGTTGTTATAATGGTTCAAGGACCATGGTTATGGGTTATGGACACCTATTACTTGTAAAATGGAAATCTATAGAGTATTGGTCATGGCTAGAAGTTATAATGGTTCAAGGGCCATTGATATGAGTTATGGACATGTAGTGGCTGTAATGGTTCACTGGCCTTGGTTATGGGTTATGGACACCTATTACTTGTAAAATGGATATCTGTAGGGTAGTGGTCACGGTTACTAGTTAAAATGGTTCATGGGCCATCATTATCAGTTATGGACATCTAGTGGTTATAATGGTTCAAGAACCATGGTTATGGGTTATGGACACCTATTACTTGTAAAATGTATATCTGTAGGCTATTGGACATGGCTAGTAGTTATAATGGTTCAAGGGCCATCAGTATCAGTCATGGACATCTAGTGGTTATAATGATTCAAGGACCATGGTTATGGGTTATGGACACCTATTACTTGTAAAATGGTTATCTATAGGCTATTGGTCATGGCTAGTAGTTATAATGGTTCAAGGGCCATCGATATGTGTTATGGACATGTAGTGGTTATAATGGTTCAATGGCCTTGGTTGTGGGTTATGGACACCTATTACTTGTAAAATGTATATCTATAGGCTTTTGGTCATGGCTAGTAGTTATAATGGTTCAAGGGCTATCAGTTTCTGTTATGGACATCTAGTTGTTATAATGGTTCAAGGACCATGGTAATGGGTTATGGACACCTATTACTTGTAAAAAGGATATCTATAGGCTATTGGTCATGGCTAGTAGTTATAATGGTTCAAGGGCCATCGGTATCAGTTATGGAAATCTAGTGGTTATACTGGTTCAGGGACGATTGTTATGCGTAATGGACACCTATTACTTTTAAAATCGATATCTATAGGCTATTGGTCATGGCTAGTAGTTATAATGGTTCAAGGGCCATCGATATGAGTTATGGACATGTAGTGGTTATAATGGTTCACTGGCCTTGGTTATGGGTTATGGACACCTATTACTTGTAAAATGGATATCTGTAGGGTACTGGTCAAGGTTACTAGTTAAAATGGTTCATGGGCCATCAGTATCAGTTATGGACATCTAGTGGTTATAATGGTTCAAGAACCATGGTTATGGGTTATGGACACCTATTACTTGTAAAATGTATATCTGTAGGCTATTGGACATGGCTTGTAGTTATAATGGTTCAAGGGCCATCAGTATCAGTCATGGACATCTAGTGGTTATAATGATTCAAGGACCATGGTTATGGGTTATGGACACCTATTACTTGTAAAATGGATATCTATAGGCTATTGGTCAAGGCTAGTAGTTATAATAGTTCAAGGGCCATCAGTGTCAGTTATGGACATCTAGTGGTTATAATGGTTCGACGACGATTGTTATGGGTAATGGACACCTATTACTTGTAAAATGGTTATCTATAGGCTATTGGTCATGGCTAGTAGTTATAATGGTTCAAGGGCCATCGATATGAGTTATGGACATGTAGTGGTTATAATGGTTCAATGGCCTTGGTTGTGGGTTATGGACACCTATTACTTGTAAAATGTATATCTATAGGCTATTGGTCATGGCTAGTAGTTATAATGGTTCAAGGGCTATCAGTTTCTGTTATGGACATCTAGTTGTTATAATGGTTCAAGGACCATGGTTATGGGTTATGGACACCTATTACTTGTAAAATGGATATCTATAGGCTATTGGTCATGGCTAGTAGTTATAATGGTTCAAGGGCCATCGGTATCAGTTATGGAAATCTAGTGGTTATACTGGTTCAGGGACGATTGTTATGCGTAATGGACACCTATTACTTTTAAAATCGATATCTATAGGCTATTGGTCATGGCTAGTAGTTATAATGGTTCAAGGGCCATCGATATGAGTTATGGACATGTAGTGGTTATAATGGTTCACTGGCCTTGGTTATGGGTTATGGACACCTATTACTTGTAAAATGGATATCTGTAGGGTACTGGTCAAGGTTACTAGTTAAAATGGTTCATGGGCCATCAGTATCAGTTATGGACATCTAGTGGTTATAATGGTTCAAGAACCATGGTTATGGGTTATGGACACCTATTACTTGTAAAATGTATATCTGTAGGCTATTGGACATGGCTAGTAGTTATAATGGTTCAAGGGCCATCAGTATCAGTCATGGACATCTAGTGGTTATAATGATTCAAGGACCATGGTTATGGGTTATGGACACCTATTACTTGTAAAATGGATATCTATAGGCTATTGGTCAAGGCTAGTAGTTATAATGGTTCAAGGGCCATCAGTGTCAGTTATGGACATCTAGTGGTTATAATGGTTCGACGACGATTGTTATGGGTAATGGACACCTATTACTTGTAAAATGGTTATCTATAGGCTATTGGTCATGGCTAGTAGTTATAATGGTTCAAGGGCCATCGATATGAGTTATGGACATGTAGTTGTTATAATGGTTCAATGGCCTTGGTTGTGAGTTATGGACACCTATTACTTGTAAAATGTATATCTATAGGCTATTGGTCATGGCTAGTAGTTATAATGGTTCAAGGGCTATTAGTTTCTATTATGGACATCTAGTTGTTATAATGGTTCAAGGACCATGGTTATGGGTTATGGACACCTATTACTTGTAAAATGGATATCTGTAGGGTACTGGTCAAGGTTACTAGTTAAAATGGTTCATGGGCCATCAGTATCAGTTATGGACATCTAGTGGTTATAATGGTTCAAGAACCATGGTTATGGGTTATGGACACCTATTACTTGTAAAATGTATATCTGTAGGCTATTGGACATGGCTAGTAGTTATAATGGTTCAAGGGCCATCAGTATCAGTCATGGACATCTAGTGGTTATAATGATTCAAGGATCATGGTTATGGGTTATGGACACCCATTACTTGTAAAATGGATATCTATAGGCTATTGGTCAAGGCTAGTAGTTATAATGGTTCAAGGGCCATCAATGTCAGTTATGGACATCTAGTGGTTATAATGGTTCGACGACGATTGTTATGGGTAATGGACACCTATTACTTGTAAAATGGTTATCTATAGGCTATTGGTCATGGCTAGTAGTTATAATGGTTCAAGGGCCATCGATATGAGTTATGGACATGTAGTGGTTATAATGGTTCAATGGCCTTGGTTGTGGGTTATGGACACCTATTACTTGTAAAATGTATATCTATAGGCTATTGGTCATGGCTAGTAGTTATAATGGTTCAAGGGCTATCAGTTTCTGTTGTGGACATCTAGTTGTTATAATGGTTCAAGGACCATGGTTATGGGTTATGGACACCTATTACTTGTAAAATGGATATCTATAGGCTATTGGTCATGGCTAGTAGTTATAATGGTTCAAGGGCCATCGGTATCAGTTATGGAAATCTAGTGGTTATACTGGTTCAGGGACAATTGTTATGCGTAATGGACACCTATTACTTTTAAAATCGATATCTATAGGCTATTGGTCATGGCTAGTAGTTATAATGGTTCAAGGGCCATCGATATGAGTTATGGACATGTAGTGGTTATAATGGTTCACTGGCCTTGGTTATGGGTTATGGACACCTATTACTTGTAAAATGGATATCTGTAGGGTACTGGTCAAGGTTACTAGTTAAAATGGTTCATGGGCCATCAGTATCAGTTATGGACATCTAGTGGTTATAATGGTTCAAGAACCATGGTTATGGGTTATGGACACCTATCACTTGTAAAATGTATATCTGTAGGCTATTGGACATGGCTAGTAGTTATAATGGTTCAAGGGCCATCAGTATCAGTCATGGACATCTAGTGGTTATAATGATTCAAGGACCATGGTTATGGGTTATGGACACCTATTACTTGTAAAATGGATATCTATAGGCTATTGGTCAAGGCTAGTAGTTATAATGGTTCAAGGGCCATCAGTGTCAGTTATGGACATCTAGTGGTTATAATGGTTCACTGGCCTTGGTTATGGGTTATGGACACCTATTACTTGTAAAATGGATATCTGTAGGGTACTGGTCAAGGTTACTAGTTAAAATGGTTCATGGGCCATCAGTATCAGTTATGGACATCTAGTGGTTATAATGGTTCAATGGCCTTGGTTGTGGGTTATGGACGCCTATTACTTGTAAAATGTATATCTGTAGGCTATTGGACATGGCTAGTAGTTATAATGGTTCAAGGGCTATCAGTTTCTGTTATGGACATCTAGTTGTTATAATGGTTCAAGGACCATGGTTATGGGTTATGGACACCTATTACTTGTAAAATGGATATCTATAGGCTATTGGTCATGGCTAGTAGTTATAATGGTTCAAGGGCCATCGGTATCAGTTATGGAAATCTAGTGGTTATACTGGTTCAGGGACGATTGTTATGCGTAATGGATACCTATTACTTTTAAAATCGATATCTATAGGCTATTTGTCATGGCTAGTAGTTATAATGGTTCAAGGGCCATCGATATGAGTTATGGACATGTAGTGGTTATAATAGTTCACTGGCCTTGGTTATGGGTTATGGACACCTATTACTTGTAAAATCGATATCTGTAGGGTACTGGTCAAGGTTACTAGTTAAAATGGTTCATGGGCCATCAGTATCAGTTATGGACATCTAGTAGTTATAATGGTTCAAGAACCGTGGTTATGGGTTATGGACACCTATTACTTGTAAAATGTAGATCTGTAGGCTATTGGACATGGCTAGTAGTTATAATGGTTCAAGGGCCATCAGTATCAGTCATGGACATCTAGTGGTTATAATGATTCAAGGACCATGGTTATGGGTTATGGACACCTATTACTTGTAAAATGGATATCTATAGGCTATTGGTCAAGGCTAGTAGTTATAATGGTTCAAGGGCCATCAGTGTCAGTTATGGACATCTAGTGGTTATAATGGTTCACTGGCCTTGGTTATGGGTTATGGACACCTATTACTTGTAAAATGGATATCTGTAGGGTACTGGTCAAGGTTACTAGTTAAAATGGTTCATGGGCCATCAGTATCAGTTATGGACATCTAGTGGTTATAATGGTTCAATGGCCTTGGTTGTGGGTTATGGACACCTATTACTTGTAAAATGTTTATCTGTAGGCTATTGGACATGGCTAGTAGTTATAATGGTTCAAGGGCTATCAGTTTCTGTTATGGACATCTAGTTGTTATAATGGTTCAAGGACCATGGTTATGGGTTATGGACACCTATTACTTGTAAAATGGATATCTATAGGCTATTGGTCATGGCTAGTAGTTATAATGGTTCAAGGGCCATCGGTATCAGTTATGGAAATCTAGTGGTTATACTGGTTCAGGGACGATTGTTATGCGTAATGGATACCTATTACTTTTAAAATCGATATCTATAGGCTATTTGTCATGGCTAGTAGTTATAATGGTTCAAGGGCCATCTATATGAGTTATGGACATGTAGTGGTTATAATAGTTCACTGGCCTTGGTTATGGGTTATGGACACCTATTACTTGTAAAATCGATATCTGTAGGGTACTGGTCAAGGTTACTAGTTAAAATGGTTCATGGGCCATCAGTATCAGTTATGGACATCTAGTGGTTATAATGGTTCAAGAACCATGGTTATGGGTTATGGACACCTATTACTTGTAAAATGTAGATCTGTAGGCTATTGGACATGGCTAGTAGTTATAATGGTTCAAGGGCCATCAGTATCAGTCATGGACATCTAGTGGTTATAATGATTCAAGGACCATGGTTATGGGTTATGGACACCTATTACTTGTAAAATGGATATCTATAGGCTATTGGTCAAGGCTAGTAGTTATAATGGTTCAAGGACCATGGTTATGGGTTATGGACACCTATTACTTGTAAAATGGAAATCTATAGAGTATTGGTCATGGCTAGAAGTTATAATGGTTCAAGGGCCATTGATATGAGTTATGGACATGTAGTGGTTATAATGGTTCACTGGCCTTGGTTATGGGTTATGGACACCTATTACTTGTAAAATGTATATCTATAGGCTATTGGTCATGGCTAGTAGTTATAATGGTTCAAGGGCTATCAGTATCTGTTATGGACATCTAGTTGTTATAATGGTTCAAGGACCATGGTTATGGGTTATGGACACCTATTACTTGTAAAATGGATATCTATAGGCTATTGGTCAAGGCTAGTAGTTATAATGGTTCAAGGACCATGGTTATGGGTTATGGACACCTATTACTTGTAAAATGGAAATCTATAGAGTATTGGTCATGGCTAGAAGTTATAATGGTTCAAGGGCCATTGATATGAGTTATGGACATGTAGTGGTTATAATGGTTCACTGGCCTTGGTTATGGGTTATGGACACCTATTACTTGTAAAATGTATATCTATAGGCTATTGGTCATGGCTTGTAGTTATAATGGTTCAAGGGCTATCAGTATCTGTTATGGACATCTAGTTGTTATAATGGTTCAAGGACCATGGTTATGGGTTATGGACACCTATTACTTGTAAAACGGATATCTATAGGCTATTGGTCATGGCTAGTAGTTATAATGGTTCAAGGGCCATCGGTATCAGTTATGGAAATCTAGTGGTTATACTGGTTCAGGGACGATTGTTATGCGTAATGGACACCTATTACTTTTAAAATCGATATCTATAGGCTATTGGACATGGCTAGTAGTTATAATGGTTCAAGGGCCATCAGTATCAGTCTTGGACATCTAGTGGTTATAATGATTCAAGGACCATGGTTATGGGTTATGGACACCTATTACTTGTAAAATGGATATCTATAGGCTATTGGTCAAGGCTAGTAGTTATAATGGTTCAAGGGCCATCAGTGTCAGTTATGGACATCTAGTGGTTATAATGGTTCGACGACGATTGTTATGGGTAATGGACACCTATTACTTGTAAAATGGTTATCTATAGGCTATTGGTCATGGCTAGTAGTTATAATGGTTCAAGGGCCATCGATATGAGTTATGGACATGTAGTGGTTATAATGGTTCAATGGCCTTGGTTGTGGGTTATGGACACCTATTACTTGTAAAATGTATATTTATAGGCTATCGGTCATGGCTAGTAGTTATAATGGTTCAAGGGCCATCAGTATCAGTTATGGACATCTAGTTGTTATAATGGTTCAAGGACCATGGTTATGGGTTATGGACACCTATTACTTGTAAAATGGAAATCTATAGAGTATTGGTCATGGCTAGAAGTTATAATGGTTCAGGGGCCATCGATATGAGTTATGGACATGTAGTGGTTATAATGGTTCACTGGCCTTGGTTATGGGTTATGGACACCTATTACTTGTAAAATGGATATCTGTAGGGTACTGGTCAAGGTTACTAGTTAAAATGGTTCATGGGCCATCAGTATCAGTTATGGACATCTAGTGGTTATAATGGTTCAAGAACCATGGTTATGGGTTATGGACACCTATTACTTGTAAAATGTATATCTGTAGGCTATTGGACATGGCTAGTAGTTATAATGGTTCAAGGGCCATCAGTATCAGTCATGGACATCTACTGGTTATAATGATTCAAGGACCATGGTTACGGGTTATGGACACCTATTACATGTAAAATGGATATCTATAGGCTATTGGTCATGGCTAGTAGTTATAATGGTTCAAGGGCTATTAGTATCAGTTATGGACATCTAGTTGTTATAATGGTTCAAGGACCATGGTTATGGGTTATGGACACCTATTACTTGTAAAATGGATATCTATAGGCTATTGGTCATGGCTAGTAGTTATAATGGTTCAAGGGCCATCGGTATCAGTTATGGAAATCTAGTGGTTATACTGGTTCAGGGACGATTGTTATGCGTAATGGACACCTATTACTTTTAAAATCGATATCTATAGGCTATTGGTCATGGCTAGTAGTTATAATGGTTCAAGGGCCATCGATATGAGTTATGGACATGTAGTGGTTATAATGGTTCAATGGCCTTGGTTATGGGTTATGGACACCTATTACTTGTAAAATGTATATCTATAGGCTATCGGTCTTGGCTAGTAGTTATAATGGTTCAAGGGCCATCAGTATCAGTTATGGACATCTAGTTGTTATAATGGTTCAAGGACCATGGTTATGGGTTATGGACACCTATTACTTGTAAAATGGAAATCTATAGAGTAGTGGTCATGGCTAGAAGTTATAATGGTTCAAGGGTCATGGATATGAGTTATGGACATGTAGTGGTTATAATGGTTCACTGGCCTTGGTTATGGGTTATGGACACCTATTACTTGTAAAATGGATATCTGTAGGGTACTGGTCAAGGTTACTAGTTAAAATGGTTCATGGGCCATCAGTATCAGTTATGGACATCTAGTGGTTATAATGGTTCAAGAACCATGGTTATGGGTTATGGACACCTATTACTTGTAAAATGTATATCTGTAGGCTATTGGACATGGCTAGTAGTTATAATGGTTCAAGGGCCATCAGTATCAGTCATGGACATCTAGTGGTTATAATGATTCAAGGACCATGGTTATGGGTTATGGACACCTATTACTTGTAAAATGGATATCTATAGGCTATTGGTCAAGGCTAGTAGTTATAATGTTCAAGGGCCATCAGTGTCAGTTATGGACATCTAGTGGTTATAATGGTTCGACGACGATTGTTATGGGTAATGGACACCTATTACTTGTAAAATGGTTATCTATAGGCTATTGGTCATGGCTAGAGTTATAATGGTTCAAGGGCCATCGATATGAGTTATGGACATGTAGTGGTTAAAATGGTTCAATGGCCTTGGTTGTGGGTTATGGACACCTATTACTTGTAAAATGTATATCTATAGGCTATTTGTCATGGCTAGTAGTTATAATGGTTCAAGGGCTATCAGTTTCTATTATGGACATCTAGTTGTTATAATGGTTCAAGGACCATGGTTATGGGTTATGGACACCTATTACTTGTAAAATGGATATCTATAGGCTATTGGTCATGGCTAGTAGTTATAATGGTTCAAGGGCCATCGGTATCAGTTATGAGAATCTAGTGGTTATACTGGTTCAGGGACGATAGTTATGCGTAATGGACACCTATTACTTTTAAAATCGATATCTATAGGCTATTGGTCATGGCTAGTAGTTATAATGGTTCAAGGGCCATCGATATGAGTTATGGACATGTAGTGGTTATAATGGTTCACTGGCCTTGGTTATGGGTTATGAACACCTATTACTTGTAAAATGGATATCTGTAGGGTACTGGTCAAGGTTACTAGTTAAAATGGTTCATGGGCCATCAGTATCAGTTATGGACATCTAGTGGTTATAATGGTTCAAGAACCATGGTTATGGGTTATGGACACCTATTACTTGTAAAATGTATATCTGTAGGCTATTGGACATGGCTAGTAGTTATAATGGTTCAAGGGCCATCAATATCAGTCATGGACATCTAGTGGTTATAATGATTCAAGGACCGTGGTTATGGGTTATGGACACCTATTACTTGTAAAATGGATATCTATAGGCTATTGGTCAAGGCTAGTAGTTATAATGGTTCAAGGGCCATCAGTGTCAGTTATGGACATCTAGTGGTTATAATGGTTCGACGACGATTGTTATGGGTTATGGACACCTAATACTTGTAAAATGGATATCTGTAGGGTACTGGTCAAGGTTACTAGTTAAAATGGTTCATGGGCCATCAGTATCAGTTATGGACATCTAGTGGTTATAATGGTTCAATGGCCTTGGTTGTGGGTTATGGACACCTATTACTTGTAAAATGTATATCTGTAGGCTATTGGACATGGCTAGTAGTTATAATGGTTCAAGGGCTATCAGTTTCTGTTATGGACATCTAGTTGTTATAATGGTTCAAGGACCATGGTTATGGGTTATGGACACCTATTACTTGTAAAATGGATATCTATAGGCTATTGGTCATGGCTAGTAGTTATAATGGTTCAAGGGCCATCGGTATCAGTTATGGAAATCTAGTGGTTATACTGGTTCAGGGACGATTGTTATGCGTAATGGACACCTATTACTTTTAAAATCGATATCTATAGGCTATTGGTCATGGCTAGTAGTTATAATGGTTCAAGGGCCATCGATATGAGTTATGGACATGTAGTGGTTATAATGGTTCACTGGCCTTGGTTATGGGTTATGGACACCTATTACTTGTAAAATGGATATCTGTAGGGTACTGGTCAAGGTTACTAGTTAAAATGGTTCATGGGCCATCAGTATCAGTTATGGAAATCTAGTGGTTATAATGGTTCAAGAACCATGGTTATGGGTTATGGACACCTATTACTTGTAAAATGTATATCTGTAGGCTATTGGACATGGCTAGTAGTTATAATGGTTCAAGGGCCATCAGTATCAGTCATGGACATCTAGTGGTTATAATGATTCAAGGACCATGGTTATGGGTTATGGACACCTATTACTTGTAAAATGGATATCTATAGGCTATTGGTCAAGGCTAGTAGTTATAATGGTTCAAGGGCCATCAGTGTCAGTTATGGACATCTAGTGGTTATAATGGTTCGACGACGATTGTTATGGGTTATGGACACCTATTACTTGTAAAATGGATATCTGTAGGGTACTGGTCAAGGTTACTAGTTAAAATGGTTCATGGGCCATCAGTATCAGTTATGGACATCTAGTGGTTATAATGGTTCAATGGCCTTGGTTGTGGGTTATGGACACCTATTACTTGTAAAATGTATATCTGTAGGCTATTGGACATGGCTAGTAGTTATAATGGTTCAAGGGCTATCAGTTTCTGTTATGGACATCTAGTTGTTATAATGGTTCAAGGACCATGGTTATGGGTTATGGACACCTATTACTTGTAAAATGGATATCTATAGGCTATTGGTCATGGCTAGTAGTTATAATGGTTCAAGGGCCATCGGTATCAGTTATGGAAATCTAGTGGTTATACTGGTTCAGGGACGATTGTTATGCGTAATGGACACCTATTACTTTTAAAATCGATATCTATAGGCTATTGGTCATGGCTAGTAGTTATAATGGTTCAAGGGCCATCGATATGAGTTATCGACATGTAGTGGTTATAATGGTTCACTGGCCTTGGTTATGGGTTATGGACACCTATTACTTGTAAAATGGATATCTGTAGGGTACTGGTCAAGGTTACTAGTTAAAATGGTTCATGGGCCATCAGTATCAGTTATGGAAATCTAGTGGTTATAATGGTTCAAGAACCATGGTTATGGGTTATGGACACCTATTACTTGTAAAATGTATATCTGTAGGCTATTGGACATGGCTAGTAGTTATAATGGTTCAAGGGCCATCAGTATCAGTCATGGACATCTACTGGTTATAATGATTCAAGGACCATGGTTATGGGTTATGGACACCTATTACTTGTAAAATGGATATCTATAGGCTATTGGTCAAGGCTAGTAGTTATAATGGTTCAAGGGCCATCAGTGTCAGTTATGGACATCTAGTGGTTATAATGGTTCGACGACGATTGTTATGGGTTATGGACACCTATTACTTGTAAAATGGATATCTGTAGGGTACTGGTCAAGGTTACTAGTTAAAATGGTTCATGGGCCATCAGTATCAGTTATGGACATCTAGTGGTTATAATGGTTCAATGGCCTTGGTTGTGGGTTATGGACACCTATTACTTGTAAAATGTATATCTGTAGGCTATTGGACATGGCTAGTAGTTATAATGGTTCAAGGGCTATCAGTTTCTGTTATGGACATCTAGTTGTTATAATGGTTCAAGGACCATGGTTATGGGTTACGGACACCTATTACTTGTAAAATGGATATCTATAGGCTATTGGTCATGGCTAGTAGTTATAATGGTTCAAGGGCCATCGGTATCAGTTATGGAAATCTAGTGGTTATACTGGTTCAGGGACGATTGTTATGCGTAATGGACACCTATTACTTTTAAAATCGATATCTATAGGCTATTGGTCATGGCTAGTAGTTATAATGGTTCAAGGGCCATCGATATGAGTTATGGACATGTAGTGGTTATAATGGTTCACTGGCCTTGGTTATGGGTTATGGACACCTATTACATTTAAAATGGATATCTGTAGGGTACTGGTCAAGGTTACTAGTTAAAATGGTTCATGGGCCATCAGTATCAGTTATGGAAATCTAGTGGTTATAATGGTTCAAGAACCATGGTTATGGGTTATGGACACCTATTACTTGTAAAATGTATATCTGTAGGCTATTGGACATGGCTAGTAGTTAAAATGGTTCAAGGGCCATCAGTATCAGTCATGGACATCTAGTGGTTATAATGATTCAAGGACCATGGTTATGGGTTATGGACACCTATTACTTGTAAAATGGATATCTATAGGCTATTGGTCAAGGCTAGTAGTTATAATGGTTCAATGGCCATCAGTGTCAGTTATGGACATCTAGTGGTTATAATGGTTCACTGGCCTTGGTTATGGGTTATGGACACCTATTACTTGTAAAATGGATATCTGTAGGGTACTGGTCAAGGTTACTAGTTAAAATGGTTCATGGGCCATCAGTATTAGTTATGGACATCTAGTGGTTATAATGGTTCAATGGCCTTGGTTGTGGGTTATGGACACCTATTACTTGTAAAATGTATATCTGTAGGCTATTGGACATGGCTAGTAGTTATAATGGTTCAAGGGCTATCAGTTTCTGTTATGGACATCTAGTTGTTATAATGGTTCAAGGACCATGGTTATGGGTTATGGACACCTATTACTTGTAAAATGGATATCTATAGGCTATTGGTCATGGCTAGTAGTTATAATGGTTCAAGGGCCATCGGTATCAGTTATGGAAATCTAGTGGTTATACTGGTTCAGGGACGATTGTTATGCGTAATGGACACCTATTACTTTTAAAATCGATATCTATAGGCTATTGGTCATGGCTAGTAGTTATAATGGTTCAAGGGCCATCAGTGTCAGTTATGGACATCTAGTGGTTATAATGGTTCGACGACGATTGTTATGGGTAATGGACACCTATTACTTGTAAAATGGTTATCTATAGGCTATTGGTCATGGCTAGTAGTTATAATGGTTCAAGGGCCATCGATATGAGTTATGGACATGTAGTGGTTATAATGGTTCAATGGCCTTGGTTGTGGGTTATGGACACCTATTACTTGTAAAATGTATATCTATAGGCTATTGGTCATGGCTAGTAGTTATAATGGTTCAAGGGCTATCAGTTTCTGTTATGGACATCTAGTTGTTATAATGGTTCAAGGACCATGGTTATGGGTTATGGACACCTATTACTTGTAAAATGGATATCTATAGGCTATTGGTCATGGCTAGTAGTTATAATGGTTCAAGGGCCATCGGTATCAGTTATGGAAATCTAGTGGTTATACTGGTTCAGGGACGATTGTTATGCGTAATGGACACCTATTACTTTTAAAATCGATATCTATAGGCTATTGGTCATGGCTAGTAGTTATAACGGTTCAAGGGCCATCGATATGAGTTATGGACATGTAGTGGTTATAATGGTTCACTGGCCTTGGTTATGGGTTATGGACACCTATTACTTGTAAAATGGATATCTGTAGGGTACTGGTCAAGGTTACTAGTTAAAATGGTTCATGGGCCATCAGTATCAGTTATGGACATCTAGTGGTTACAATGGTTCAAGAACCATGGTTATGGGTTATGGACACCTATTACTTGTAAAATGTATATCTGTAGGCTATTGGACATGGCTAGTAGTTATAATGGTTCAAGGGCCATCAGTATCAGTCATGGACATCTAGTGGTTATAATGATTCAAGGACCATGGTTATGGGTTATGGACACCTATTACTTGTAAAATGGATATCTATAGGCTATTGGTCAAGGCTAGTAGTTATAATGGTTCAAGGGCCATCAGTGTCAGTTATGGACATCTAGTGGTTATAATGGTTCGACGACGATTGTTATGGGTTATGGACACCTATTACTTGTAAAATGGATATCTGTAGGGTACTGGTCAAGGTTACTAGTTAAAATGGTTCATGGGCCATCAGTATCAGTTATGGACATCTAGTGGTTATAATGGTTCAATGGCCTTGGTTGTGGGTTATGGACACCTATTACTTGTAAAATGTATATCTGTAGGCTATTGGACATGGCTAGTAGTTATAATGGTTCAAGGGCTATCAATTTCTGTTATGGACATCTAGTTGTTATAATGGTTCAAGGACCATGGTTATGGGTTATGGACACCTATTACTTGTAAAATGGATATCTATAGGCTATTGGTCGTGGCTAGTAGTTATAATGGTTCAAGGGCCATCGGTATCAGTTATGGAAATCTAGTGGTTATACTGGTTCAGGGACGATTGTTATGCGTAATGGACACCTATTACTTTTAAAATCGATATCTATAGGCTATTGGTCATGGCTAGTAGTTATAACGGTTCAAGGGCCATCGATATGAGTTATGGACATGTAGTGGTTATAATGGTTCACTGGCCTTGGTTATGGGTTATGGACACCTATTACTTGTAAAATGGATATCTGTAGGGTACTGGTCAAGGTTACTAGTTAAAATGGTTCATGGGCCATCAGTATCAGTTATGGACATCTAGTGATTACAATGGTTCAAGAACCATGGTTATGGGTTATGGTCACCTATTACTTGTAAAATGTATATCTGTAGGCTATTGGACATGGCTAGTAGTTATAATGGTTCAAGGGCCATCAGTATCAGTCATGGACATCTAGTGGTTATAATGATTCAAGGACCATGGTTATGGGTTATGGACACCTATTACTTGTAAAATGGATATCTATAGGCTATTGGTCAAGGCTAGTAGTTATAATGGTTCAAGGGCCATCAGTGTCAGTTATGGACATCTAGTGGTTATAATGGTTCGACGACGATTGTTATGGGTTATGGACACCTATTACTTGTAAAATGGATATCTGTAGGGTACTGGTCAAGGTTACTAGTTAAAATGGTTCATGGGCCATCAGTATCAGTTATGGACGTCTAGTGGTTATAATGGTTCAATGGCCTTGGTTGTGGGTTATGGACACCTATTACTTGTAAAATGTATATCTGTAGGCTATTGGACATGGCTAGTAGTTATAATGGTTCAAGGGCTATCAGTTTCTGTTATGGACATCTAGTTGTTATAATGGTTCAAGGACCCTGGTTATGGGTTATGGACACCTATTACTTGTAAAATGGATATCTATAGGCTATTGGTCATGGCTAGTAGTTATAATGGTTCAAGGGCCATCGGTATCAGTTATGGAAATCTAGTGGTTATACTGGTTCAGGGACGATTGTTATGCGTAATGGACACCTATTACTTTTAAAATCGATATCTATAGGCTATTGGTCATGGCTAGTAGTTATAATGGTTCAAGGGCCATCGATATGAGTTATGGACATGTAGTGGTTATAATGGTTCACTGGCCTTGGTTATGGGTTATGGACACCTATTACTTGTAAAATGGATATCTGTAGGGTACTGGTCAAGGTTACTAGTTAAAATGGTTCATGGGCCATCAGTATCAGTTATGGACATCTAGTGGTTATAATGGTTCAAGAACCATGGTTATGGGTTATGGACACCTATTACTTGTAAAATGTATATCTGTAGGCTATTGGACATGGCTAGTAGTTATAATGGTTCAAGGGCCATCAGTATCAGTCATGGACATCTAGTGGTTATAATGATTCAAGGACCATGGTTATGGGTTATTTTTTTTTATTTTTTTTTTGTTAAAGGGCTATGCCCGGAAAAAACTATAACAACAAAGAAAAGTTATTTACAAACAAAGATGGGTAAAATTACCACATCTTGAAAAACTATTTGGCCTCCCAAAACATGCTTTGGGAATAAGACCAACAAAATAAGCATAACTCTAAAGCCAATGACTAAACCTAGTCTAGGTATACCAAAACCTCTAAGCTTATAAAAAAATCTTTTTCCATCACAAAACAAAAAATCAAAAGTCTCTTTAATGTTCCAAACATCAGTTCTAGCAATCAAATTGCACTTGTGATTAGGCTTGATCTTCAACTTGTGTATTTTGCGCTTAACACAATCCATGCTCATATCAATCTTTACACCTTTTCCATCATAAACCGGATTAAGGCTTGATTTTGACCCAATGAAAGTCAAAATTAAACCCATAATGCCATAACAATATTTTATAACATTACAATCCAAAAGCCTGAAGACTCCCTTTAACCCGAGCAGATTCAACATCCAATTCAAACATCCATAACACTTTGACCAGCTACATTTAATCTTTCCCAATATTGACCCGATGATAGTCAAGATAACAAAATTATAAAATCTATGAACATTACCTAAATAACAATGCATTATATAGGCAATGCAGAATTTTGACTCGGTGTAAGTCAGAATCCTCATAGAAAAGCACTTCAACCCAAATTGACCTTCACTGACTTTTATAAAGTCAACAGTAGCCCAGTCTTCAATCCCGATCCTTAAATCCATCTTCAATTTTGACCTTGAAAGGGTCAACCATCCTTTAAACCCATTGCCAAATTGCAACAAACATGGTAGATTAATAACCCTTAGGAAATTGGTCATATCACATCTTTGACCGAAATTGTCCTGACTATGACCAAAATCTTTAATAAGGGTTATAATCCACCATTTTCCACTCCAGATTCTGCACTTTAAACACCTGCCCCAAAGCCTAACTATCTTCAAAACAACATCAATGAAGCATCCATAATTATGGCAGATAGCACCCAACTTCCAAATGGTAATATTTTGACCTGCAAAACATATAAGAAAAAAACTGCAGCTCACACTTAAAACGCACAAAAAACTCATTAATTTACGACTTTCCTTTATGCGGTGCAGCTCATAGCAGTTATTGGTATAAAGGCCCAACGGGCCAAAAATTCCAGAAATATTTCTAAAAATCTCCAAAATTCCAGAAGAATATAAAAAAAATACTCCAAGCCTGCTCAATGAAATCCATCTTCAAAAAATGCCTGATAATACCCAAACTACCCTTACCAGTGCACAGGCAGCCCCAAATAATTCTGAAGAAATCTATAAAACTCCCAACAAACTCATTCCAGTTATCTCTTATCATGATCAGCATAATTGGAAGATTCTCCATTTTCATCACCATGCATCAAACTAAAATTCCAGATTTCGGCTGCAAGAGTAGACTGCTTTGATTTTCTGATATTTAAACCCAACAATCTCAATCTGACATTATTAATAATAATACTGCACAGATCTTCCACACTTCTATGCTTGCTTTGAAAAATTCTCAGATTCCTTTCCTACCAGAGAAAGTACACCGTAGCACCAAGGACAAGTCTTTTGATAATGCTCCAAACCGATTTGTTAATAGGGATTCTTTCAAGGTATAGGATTAAATATGACCATTTATCAGGAAAATGGTCCATCCTAGACCTGCTCTTCATGATATCCCAGACCGTTTTAGAATAATCACACTCAAAAAACAAATGGTCATGTGAATCCAATTGCAGATTACAAAAAGTACATCTCAAATCATCTTTTTCATAATCAATCTGAAATTTATCTTGAGTTTTCAACTTTCCCAACATAGCAAGCCATAAAATGAAAGCATGTCTTGGGATGTTTTGGCTGTACCAGACCCAATTAGCCCAACCAACCTCCTGTCCAGTTTCTCTTAAATCATACCAAGCATCAGAAACAGAAAAAGGGTTACATTTACCTTTAGCAGATTTCCAACAAACTTTATCCTGCAAATCATCTCTCAAAACAGGAGGATCATTATTGAAAATCCAATCAAACTTCTGCAACCACAAATCCGGAACCCTCCAATTCCCATTTTCAACAATATCATGAACAGAAACATCTTGGGAGAAACCAGCCTCATATATTTCCCTATTAGAAATGAAGAAACATAAAGGGCCAATAGAATGCCAATTATCATACCAAGCAGAAGTGTCCCTACCATTTCCAACTTTATAAAAGAAGAAATTCCTAACAGTGTTTCTGTTTTTTAGAATGTTCCTCCAGCTCCAACACATACTGTTAGGAATAGGTAAGGACCAAAAATTTCTATTCTTTAGCCTTATTTCATTAACCCATTTCACCCATAAAGAATCCTTCTTACTGATTATATTCCAAGTATGTTTACTCATAAGAGTAATATTCCAAGAATGTAACAATCTAAGGCCCAGACCACCATGACATTTGGGGATACAAAGTCTATCCCACCTGACCTTAGCTTTACCTCTTTGATACTCCCCATGACACCATAAAAAACCTCTAATCAGTCTCTCAATATCTTTAGAGATAGCTTTAGGGAGTATAAAAACAGAAGACCAATACATCTGCATTGAGCCCAACACAGATTGTATCAATTGCAATCTGCCCGCAAACGACAAGGATTTGTTCCTCCAATCCCACAATCTCTTCTTAACTTTATCAACCAAGATGCTACAATCCTTCACATAAAGCCTTGAAGACAAAAGGGGGACTCCTAAATACTTCACAGGTAAAGAACCTAATTTAAAAGGCAGGATGTTAGATATGGCAGATCTAGTAGCCGGTTTCACATTACTTGTAAAATGGATATCTGTAGGGTACTGGTCAAGGTTACTAGTTAAAATGGTTCATGGGCCATCAGTATCAGTTATGGACATCTAGTGGTTATAATGGTTCAATGGCCTTGGTTGTGGGTTATGGACACCTATTACTTGTAAAATGTATATCTGTAGGCTATAAGACATGGCTAGTAGTTATAATGGTTCAAGGGCTATCAGTTTCTGTTATGGACATCTAGTTGTTATAATGGTTCAAGGACCATGGTTATGGGTTATGGACACCTATTACTTGTAAAATGGATATCTATAGGCTATTGGTCATGGCTAGTAGTTATAATGGTTCAAGGGCCATCGGTATCAGTTATGGAAATCTAGTGGTTATACTGGTTCAGGGACGATTGTTATGCGTAATGGACACCTATTACTTTTAAAATCGATATCTATAGGCTATTGGTCATGGCTAGTAGTTATAATGGTTCAAGGGCCATCGATATGAGTTATGGACATGTAGTGGTTATAATGGTTCACTTGCCTTGGTTATGGGTTATGGACACCTATTACTTGTAAAATGGATATCTGTAGGGTACTGGTCAAGGTTACTAGTTAAAATGGTTCATGGGCCATCAGTATCAGTTATGGACATCTAGTGGTTATAATGGTTCAAGAACCATGGTTATGGGTTATGGACACCTATTACTTGTAAAATGTATATCTGTAGGCTATTGGACATGGCTGGTAGTTATAATGGTTCAAGGGCCATCAGTATCAGTCATGGACATCTAGTGGTTATAATGATTCAAGGACCATGGTTATGGGTTATGGACACCTATTACTTGTAAAATGGATATCTATAGGCTATTGGTCAAGGCTAGTAGTTATAATGGTTCAAGGGCCATCAGTGTCAGTTATGGACATCTAGTGGTTATAATGGTTCACTGGCCTTGGTTATGGGTTATGGACACCTATTACTTGTAAAATGGATATCTGTAGGGTACTGGTCAAGGTTACTAGTTAAAATGGTTCATGGGCCATCAGTATCAGTTATGGACATCTAGTGGTTATAATGGTTCAATGGCCTTGGTTGTGGGTTATGGACACCTATTACTTGTAAAATGTATATCTGTAGGCTATTGGACATGGCTAGTAGTTATAATGGTTCAAGGGCTATCAGTTTCTATTATGGACATCTAGTTGTTATAATGGTTCAAGGACCATGGTTATGGGTTATGGACACCCATTACTTGTAAAATGGATATCTATAGGCTATTGGTCATGGCTAGTAGTTATAATGGTTCAAGGGCCATCGGTATCAGTTATGGAAATCTAGTGGTTATACTGGTTCAGGGACGATTGTTATGCGTAATGGACACCTATTACTTTTAAAATCGATATATATAGGCTATTGGTCATGGCTAGTAGTTATAATGGTTCAAGGGCCATCAGTATCAGTTATGGACATCTAGTGGTTATAATGGTTCAAGAACCATGATTATGGGTTATGGACACATATTACTTGTAAAATGTATATATGTAGGCTATTGGACATGGCTAGTAGTTATAATGGTTCAAGGGCCATCAGTATCAGTCATGGACATCTAGTGGTTATAATGATTCAAGGACCATGGTTACGGGTTACGGACACCTATTACTTGTAAAATGGATATCTATAGGCTATTGGTCATGGCTAGTAGTTATAATGGTTCAAGGGCCATCAGTATCAGTCATGGACATCTAGTGGTTTTAATGATTCAAGGACCATGGTTATGGGTTATGGACACCTATTACTTGTAAAATGGATATCTCTAGGCTATTGGTCAAGGCTAGTAGTTATAATGGTTCAAGGGCCATCAGTGTCAGTTATGGACATCTAGTGGTTATAATGGTTCGACGACGATTGTTATGGGTAATGGACACCTATTACTTGTAAAATGGTTATCTATAGGCTATTGGTCATGGCTAGTAGTTATAATGGTTCAAGGGCCATCGATTTGAGTTATGGACATGTAGTGGTTATAATGGTTCACTGGCCTTGGTTATGGGTTATGGACACCTATTACTTGTAAAATGGATATTTATAGGCTATTGGCCATGGCTAGTAGTTATAATGGTTCAAGGACCATCAGTATCAGTTATGGACAACTACTGGTTATAATGGTTCAAGGACCATGGTTATGGGTTATGGACACCTATTACTTGTAAAATGGATATCTATAAGCTATTGGTCATAGCTAGTAGTTATAATGGTTCAAAGGCCATCAATATGAGTTATGGACATGTAGTGGTTATAATGGTTCACTGGCCTTGGTTATGGGTTATGGACACCTATTACTTGTAAAATGGATATCTATAGGCTACTGGTCATGGTTACTAGTTATAATGGTTCATGGGCCATCAGTATCAGTTTTGGACATCTAGTGGTTATAATGGTTCAAGAACCACGGTTATGGGTTATGGACACCTATTACTTGTAAAATGTATATCTGTAGGCTATTGGACATGGCTAGTACTTATAATGGTTCAAGGGCCATCAGTATCAGTTATGGACATCTAGTGGTTATAATGATTCAAGGACCATGGTTATGGGTTATGGACACCTATTACTTCTAAAATGGATATCTATAGGCTATTGATCATGGCTAGTAGTTATAATGGGTCAAGGGCCATCGATATGAGTTATGGACATGTAGTGGTTATAATGGTTCACTGGCCTTGGTTATGGGTTATGGACACCTATTACTTGTAAAATGGATATGTATAGGCTATTGGTCATGGCTAGTAGTTATAATGGTTCAAGGGCCATCAGTATCAGTTACGGACATCTAGTTGTTATAATGGTTCAAGGACCATGGTTATGGGTTATGGACACCTATTACTTGTAAAATGGATATCTATAGGCTATTGGTCGTGGCTAGTAGTTATAATGGTTCAAGGGCCATCGATATGAGTTATGGACATGTAGTGGTTATAATGGTTCACTGGCCTTGGTTATGGGTTAAGGACACCTATTACTTGTAAAATGGATATATATAGGCTACTGGTCATGGTTACTAGTTATAATGGTTCATGGGCCATCAGTATCAGTTATGGACATCTAGTGGTTATAATGGTTCAAGAACCATGGTTATGGGTTATGGACACCTATTACTTGTAAAATGGATATCTGTAGGCTATTGGACATGGCTAGTAGTTATAATGGTTCAAGGGCCATCAGTATCAGTTATGGACATCTAGTGGTTATAATGATTCAAGGACCATATGGGTTATGGACACCTATTACTTGTAAAATGGATATCTGTAGGCTATTGGACATGGCTAGTAGTTATAATGGTTCAAGGGCCATCAGTATCACTTATGGACATCTAGTGGTTATAATGATTCAAGGACCATGGTTATGGGTTATGGACACCTATTACTTGTAAAATGGATATCTATAGGCTATTGGTCATGGCTAGTAGTTATAATGGTTCAAGGGCCATCGATATGAGTTATGGACATGTAGTGGTTATAATGGTTCACTGGCCTTGGTTATGGGTTATGGACACCTATTACTTGTAAAATGGATATTTATAGGCTATTGGTCATGGCTAGTAGTTATAATGGTTCAAGGACCATCAGTATCAGTTATGGACAACTACTGGTTATAATGGTTCAAGGACCATGGTTATGGGTTATGGACACCTATTACTTGTAAAATGGATATCTATAAGCTATTGGTCATAGCTAGTAGTTATAATGGTTCAAAGGCCATCAATATGAGTTATGGACATGTAGTGGTTATAATGGTTCACTGGCCTTGGTTATGGGTTATGGACACCTATTACTTGTAAAATGGATATCTATAGGCTACTGGTCATGGCTACTAGTTATAATGGTTCATGGGCCATCAATATCAGTTTTGGACATCTAGTGGTTATAATGGTTCAAGAACCATGGTTATGGGTTATGGACACCTATTACTTGTAAAATGTATATCTGTAGGCTATTGGACATGGCTAGTAGTTATAATGGTTCAAGGGCCATCAGTATCAGTTATGGACACCTAGTGGTTATAATGATTCAAGGACCATGGTTATGGGTTATGGACACCTATTACTTCTAAAATGGATATCTATAGGCTATTGATCATGGCTAGTAGTTATAATGGTTCAAGGGCCATCGATATGAGTTATGGACACGTAGTGGTTATAATGGTTCACTGGCCTTGGTTATGGGTTATGGACACCTATTACTTGTAAAATGGATATTTATAGGCTATTGGTCATGGCTAGTAGTTATAATGGTTCAAGGGCCATCAGTATCAGTTATGGACATCTAGTTGTTATAATGGTTCAAGGACCATGGTTATGGGTTATGGACACCTATTACTTGTAAAATGGATATCTATAGGCTATTGGTCATGGCTAGTAGTTATAATGGGTCAAGGGCCATCGATATGAGTTATGGACATGTAGTGGTTATAATGGTTCACTGGCCTTGGTTATGGGTTTAGAACACCTATTACTTGTAAAATGGATATATATAGGCTACTGGTCATGGTTACTAGTTACAATGGTTCATGGGCCATCAGTATCAGTTATGGACATCTAGTGGTTATAATGGTTCAAGAACCATGGTTATGGGTTATGGACACCTGTTACTTGTAAAATGTATATATGTAGGCTATTAAATATGGCTAGTAGTTATAATGGTTCAAGGGCCATCAGTATCAGTTATGGACATCTAGTGGTTATAATGATTCAAGGACCATGGTTATGGGTTATGGACACCTATTACTTGTAAAATGGATATCTGTAGGCTATTGGACATGGCTAGTAGTTATAATGGTTCAAGGGCCATCAGTATCAGTTATGGACATCTAGTGGTTATAATGATTCAAGGACCATGGTTATGGGTTATGGACACCTATTACTTGTAAAATGGATATCTATAGGCTATTGGTCGTGGCTAGTAGTTATAATGGTTCAAGGGCCATCGATATGAGTTATGGACATGTAGTGGTTATAATGGTTCACTGGCCTTGGTTATGGGTTAAGGACACCTATTACTTGTAAAATGGATATATATAGGCTACTAGTCATGGTTACTAGTTATAATGGTTCATGGGCCATCAGTATCAGTTATGGACATCTAGTGGTTATAATGGTTCAAGAACCATGGTTATGGGTTATGGACACCTATTACTTGTAAAATGGATATCTGTAGGCTATTGGACATGGCTAGTAGTTATAATGGTTCAAGGGCCATCAGTATCAGTTATGGACATCTAGTGGTTATAATGATTCAAGGACCATGATTATGGGTTATGGACACCTATTACTTGTAAAATGGATATCTGTAGGCTATTGGACATGGCTAGTAGTTATAATGGTTCAAGGGCCATCAGTATCAGTTATGGACATCTAGTGGTTATAATGATTCAAGGACCATGGTTATGGGTTATGGACACCTATTACTTGTAAAATGGATATCTATAGGCTATTGGTCATGGCTAGTAGTTATAATGGTTCAAGGGCCATCGATATGAGTTATGGACATGTAGTGGTTATAATGGTTCACTGGCCTTGGTTATGGGTTATGGACACCTAATACTTGTAAAATGGATATTTATAAGCTATTGGTCATGGCTAGTAGTTATAATGGTTCAAGGACCATCAGTATCAGTTATGGACAACTACTTGTTATAATGGTTCAAGGACCATGGTTATGGGTTATGGACACCTATTACTTGTAAAATGGATATCTATAAGCTATATGTCATAGCTAGTAGTTATAATGGTTCAAAGGCCATCAATATGAGTTATGGACATGTAGTGGTTATAATGGTTCACTGGCCTTGGTTATGGGTTATGGACACCTATTACTTGTAAAATGGATATCTATAGGCTACTGGTCATGGTTACTAGTTATAATGGTTCATGGGCCATCAGTATCAGTTTTGGACATCTAGTGGTTATAATGGTTCAAGAACCATGGTTATGGGTTATGGACACCTATTACTTGTAAAATGTATATCTGTAGGCTATTGGACATGGCTAGTAGTTATAATGGTTCAAGGGCCATCAGTATCAGTTATGGACACCTAGTGGTTATAATGATTCAAGGACCATGGTTATGGGTTATGGACACCTATTACTTCTAAAATGGATATCTATAGGCTATTGATCATGGCTAGTAGCTATAATGGTTCAAGGGCCATCGATATGAGTTATGGACATGTAGTGGTTATAATGGTTCACTGGCCTTGGTTATGGGTTATGGACACCTATTACTTGTAAAATGGATATTTATAGGCTATTGGTCATGGCTAGTAGTTATAATGGTTCAAGGGCCATCAGTATCGGTTATGGACATCTAGTTGTTATAATGGTTCAAGGACCATGGTTATGGGTTATGGACACCTATTACTTGTAAAATGGATATCTATAGGCTATTGGTCATGGCTAGTAGTTATAATGGGTCAAGGGCCATCGATATGATTTATGGACATGTAGTGGTTATAATGGTTCACTGGCCTTGGTTATGGGTTAAGAACACCTATTACTTGTAAAATGGATATATATAGGCTACTGGTCATGGTTACTAGTTATAATGGTTCATGGGCCATCAGTATCAGTTATGGACATCTAGTGGTTATAATGGTTCAAGAACCATGGTTATGGGTTATGGACACCTGTTACTTGTAAAATGTATATATGTAGGCTATTGGACATGGCTAGTAGTTATAATGGTTCAAGGGCCATCAGTATCAGTTATGGACATCTAGTGGTTATAATGATTCAAGGACCATGGTTATGGGTTATGGACACCTATTACTTGTAAAATGGATATTTGTAGGCTATTGGACATGGCTAGTAGTTATAATGGTTCAAGGGCCATCAGTATCAGTTATGGACATCTAGTGGTTATAATGATTCAAGGACCATGGTTATGGGTTATGGACACCTATTACTTGTAAAATGGATATTTGTAGGCTATTGGTCATGGCTAGTAGTTATAATGGTTCAAGGGCCATCGATATGAGTTATGGACATGTAGTGGTTATAATGGTTCACTGGCCTTGGTTATGGGTTATGGACACCTATTACTTGTAAAATGGATATTTATAGGCTATTGGTCATGGCTAGTAGTTATAATGGTTCAAGGACCATCAGTATCAGTTATGGACAACTACTGGTTATAATGGTTCAAGGACCATGGTTATGGGTTATGGACACCTATTACTTGTAAAATGGATATCTATAAGCTATTGGTCATAGCTAGTAGTTATAATGGTTCAAAGGCCATCAATATGAGTTATGGACATGTAGTGGTTATAATGGTTCACTGGCCTTGGTTATGGGTTATGGACACCTATTACTTGTAAAATGGATATCTATAGGCTACTGGTCATGGTTACTAGTTATAATGGTTCATGGGCCATCAGTATCAGTTTTGGACATCTAGTGGTTATAATGGTTCCAGAACCATGGTTATGGGTTATGGACACCTATTACTTGTAAAATGTATATCTGTAGGCTATTGGACTTGGCTAGTAGTTATAATGGTTCAAGGGCCATCAGTATCAGTTAAGGACATCTAGTGGTTATAATGATTCAAGGACCATGGTTATGGGTTATGGACACCTATTACTTGTAAAATGGATATCTATAGGCTATTGGTCATGGCTAGTAGTTATAATGGTTCAAGGGCCATCGGTATCAGTTATGGAAATCTAGTGGTTATAATGGTTCAGGGACGATTGTTATGCGTAATGGACACCTATTACTTTTAAAATGGATATCTATAGACTATCGGTCATGGCTAGTAGTTATAATGGTTCAAGGGCCATCGATATGAGTTATGGACATGTAGTGGTTATAATGGTTCAATGGCCTTGGTTATGGGTTATGGACACCTATTACTTGTAAAATGTATATTTATAGGCTATCGGTCATGGCTAGTAGTTATAATGGTTCAAGGGCCATCAGTATCAGTTATGGACATCTAGTTGTTATAATTGTTCAAGGACCATGTTTATGGGTTATGGACACCTATTACTTGTAAAATGGAAATCTATAGAGTATTGGTCATGGCTAGAAGTTATAATGGTTCAGGGGCCATCGATATGAGTTATGGACATGTAGTGGTTATAATGGTTCACTGGCCTTGGTTATGGGTTAAGGACACCTATTACTTGTAAAATGGATATATATAGGCTACTGGTCATGGCTAGTAGTTATAATGGTTCAAGGGCCATCAGTATCAGTTATGGACATCTAGTGGTTATAATGATTCAAGGACCATGGTTATGGGTTATGGACACCTATTACTTGTAAAATGGATATCTATAGGCTATTGGTCATGGCTAGTAGTTATAATGGTTCAAGGGCTATCAGTATCTGTTATGGACATCTAGTTGTTATAATGGTTCAAGGACCATGGTTATGGGTTATGGACACTATTACTTGTAAAATGGATATCTATAGGCTATTAGTCATGGCTAGTAGTTATAATGGTTCAAGGGCCATCGATATCAGTTATGGAAATCTAGTGGTTATACTGGTTCAGGGACGATTGTTATGCGTAATGGACACCTATTACTTTTAAAATCGATATCTATAGGCTATTGGTCATGGCTAGTAGTTATAATGGTTCAAGGGCCATCGATATGAGTTATGGACATGTAGTGGTTATAATGGTTCAATGGCCTTGGTTATGGGTTATGGACACCTATTACTTGTAAAATGTATATTTATAGGCTATCGGTCATGGGTAGTAGTTATAATGGTTCAAGGGCCATCAGTATCAGTTATGGACATCTAGTTGTTATAATTGTTCAAGGACCATGTTTATGGGTTATGGACACCTATTACTTGTAAAATGGAAATCTATAGAGTATTGGTCATGGCTAGAAGTTATAATGGTTCAGGGGCCATCGATATGAGATATGGACATGTAGTGGTTATAATGGTTCACTGGCCTTGGTTATGGGTTAAGAACACCTATTACTTGTAAAATGGATATATATAGGCTACTGGTCATGGTTACTAGTTATAATGGTTCATGGGCCATCAGTATCAGTTATGGACATCTAGTGGTTTTAATGGTTCAAGAACCATGGTTATGGGTTATGGACACCTATTACTTGTAAAATGGATATCTGTAGGCTATTGGACATGGCTAGTAGTTATAATGGTTCAAGGGCCATCAGTATCAGTTATGGACATCTAGTGGTTATAATGATTCAAGGACCATGGTTATGGGTTATGGACACCTGTTACTTGTAAAATGGATATCTATAGGCTATTGGTCATGGCTAGTAGTTATAATGGTTCAAGGGCCATCGGTATCAGTTATGGAAATCTAGTGGTTATAATGGTTCAGGGACGATTGTTATGCGTAATGGACACCTGTTACTTTTAAAATGGATATCTATAGGCTATCGGTCATGGCTAGTAGTTATAATGGTTCAAGGGCCATCGATATGAGTTATGGACATGTAGTGGTTATAATGGTTCAATGGCCTTGGTTATGGGTTATGGACACCTATTACTTGTAAAATGTATATTTATAGGCTATCGGTCATGGCTAGTAGTTATAATGGTTCAAGGGCCATCAGTATCAGTTGTGGACATCTAGTTGTTATAATGGTTCAAGGACCATGGTTATGGGTTATGGACACCTATTACTTGTAAAATGGATATCTATAGACTATGGGTCATGGCTAGTAGTTATAATGGTTAAGGGGCCATCGATATGAGATATGGACATGTAGTGGTTATAATGGTTCACTGGCCTTGGTTATGGGTTATGGACACCTATTACTTGTAAAATGGATATCTATAGGCTACTGGTCATGGTTACTAGTTATAATGGTTCATGGGCCATCAGTATCAGTTTTGGACATCTAGTGGTTATAATGGTTCAAGAACCATGGTTATGGGTTATGGACACCTATTACTTGTAAAATGTATATCTGTAGGCTATTGGACATGGCTAGTAGTTATAATGGTTCAAGGGCCATCAGTATCAGTTATGGACATCTAGTGGTTATAATGGTTCAAGAACCATGGTTATGGGTTATGGACACCTATTACTTGTAAAATGGATATCTGTAGGCTATTGGACATGGCTAGTAGTTATAATGGTACAAGGGCCATCGATATGAGTTATGGACATGTAGTGGTTATAATGGTTCATTGGCCTTGGTTATGGGTTATGGACACCTATTACTTGTAAAATGGATATCTGTAGGCTATTGGACATGGCTAGTTGTTATAATGGTTCAAGGGCCATCAGTATCAGTTATGGAAATCTAGTGGTTATAATGGTTCAGGGACGATTGTTATGCGTAATGGACACCTGTTACATTTAAAATGGATATCTATAGGCTATTGGTCATGGCTAGTAGTTATAATGGTTCAATGGCCATCAGTATCAGTTATGGACATCTAGTGGTTATAATGATTCAAGGACCATGGTTATGGGACCTATTACTTGTAAAATGGATATCTATAGGCTATTGGTCATGGCTAGTAGTTACAATGGTTCAAGGGCCATCGATATGAGTTATGGACATCTAGTGGTTATAATGGTTCACTGGCCTTGGTTATGGGTTAAGGACACCTATTACTTGTAAAATGGATATATATAGGCTACTGGTCATGGTACCTGGTTATAATGGTTCATGGGCCACCAGTATCAGTTATGGACATCTAGTGGTTATAATGGTTCAAGAACCACGGTTATGGGTTATGGACACCTATTACTTGTAAAATGGATATCTGTAGGCTATTGGACATGGCTAGTAGTTATAATGGTTCAAGGGCCATCAGTATCAGTTATGGACATCTAGTGGTTATAATGATTCAAGGACCATGGTTATGGGTTATGGACACCTGTTACTTATAAAATGGATATCTATAGGCTATTGGTCATGGCTAGTAGTTATATTGGTTCAAGGGCCATCGGTATCAGTTATGGAAATCTAGTGGTTATAATGGTTCAGGGACGATTGTTATGCGTAATGGACACCTGTTACTTTTAAAATGGATATCTATAGGCTATTGGTCATGGCTAGTAGTTATAATGGTTCAAGGGCCATCGATATGAGTTATGGACATGTAGTGGTTATAATGGTTCAATGGCCTTGGTTATGGGTTATGGACACCTATTACTTGTAAAATGTATATTTATAGGCTATCGGTCATGGCTAGTAATTTTAATGGTTCAAGGGCCATCAGTATCAGTTATGGACATCTAGTTGTTATAATGGTTCAAGGACCATGGTTATGGGTTATGGACACCTATTACTTGTAAAATGGATATATAGACTATTGGTCATGGCTAGTAGTTATAATGGTTAAGGGGCCATCGATATGAGATATGGACATGTAGTGGTTGTAATGGTTCACTGGCCTTGGTTATGGGTTTTGGACACCTATTACTTGTAAAATGGATATCTGTAGGGTACTGGTCAAGGTTACTAGTTAAAATGGTTCATGGGCCATCAGTATCAGTTATGGACATCTAGTGGTTATAATGGTTCAAGAACCATGGTTATGGGTTATGGACACCTATTACTTGTAAAATGGATATCTGTAGGCTATTGGACATGGCTAGTAGTTATAATGGTACAAGGGCCATCGATATGAGTTATGGACATGTAGTGGTTATAATGGTTCACTGGCCTTGGTTATGGGTTAAGGACACCTATTACTTGTAAAATGGATATCTGTAGGCTATTGGACATGGCTAGTAGTTATAATGGTTCATGGGCCATCGATATGAGTTATGGACATGTAGTGGTTATAATGGTTCATTGGCCTTGGTTATGGGTTATGGACACCTATTACTTGTAAAATGGATATCTGTAGGCTATTGGACATGGCTAGTAGTTATAATGGTTCAAGGGCTATCAGTGTCAGTTATGGACATCTAGTGGTTATAATGGTTCGACGACGATTGTTATGGGTAATGGACACCTATTACTTGTAAAATGGTTATCTATAGGCTATTGGTCATGGCTAGTGGTTATAATGGTTCAAGGGCCATCGATATGAGTTATGGACATGTAGTGGTTATAATGGTTCAATGGCCTTGGTTGTGGGTTATGGATACCTATTACTTGTAAATTGTATATCTATAAGCTATTGGTCATGGCTAGTAGTTATAATGGTTCAAGGGCCATCAGTATCAGTTATGGACATCTAGTTGTTATAATGGTTCAAGGACCATGGTTATGGGTTATGGACACCTATTACTTGTAAAATGGATATCTATAGGCTATTGGTCATGGCTAGTAGTTATAATGGTTCAAGGGCTATCGATATGAGTTATGGACATGTAGTGGTTATAATGGTTCACTGGCCTTGGTTATGGGTTAAGGACACCTATTACTTGTAAAATGGATATATATAGGCTACTGGTCATGGTTACTAGTTATAATGGTTCATGGGCCATCAGTATCAGTTATGGACATCTAGTGGTTATAATGGTTCAAGAACCATGGTTATGGGTTATGGAACTTGTAAAATGGATATCTGTAGGCTATTGGACATGGCTAGTAGTTATAATGGTTCAAGGGCCACCAGTATCAGTTATGGACATCTAGTGGTTATAATGATTCAAGGACCATGGTTATGGGTTATGGACACCTGTTACTTGTAAAATGGATATCTATAGGCTATTGGTCATGGCTAGTAGTTATAATTGTTCAAGGGCCATCAGTATCAGTTATGGAAATCTAGTGGTTATAATGGTTCAGGGATGATTGTTATGCGTAATGGACACCTGTTACTTTTAAAATGGATATCTATAGGCTATTGGTCATGGCTAGTAGTTATAATGGTTCAAGGGCCATCGATATGAGTTATGGACATGTAGTGGTTATAATGGTTCAATGGCCTTGGTTATGGGTTATGGACACCTATTACTTGTAAAATGTATATATATAGGCTATCGGTCATGGCTAGTAGTTATAATGGTTCAAGGGCCATCAGTATCAGTTATGGACATCTAGTTGTTATAATGGTGGGTCTCGTATATCGAGCCCAAGCAGAGGTGTGGATATCATTGTTAGGTGATTTACCGGGGAATGCACCGGGGAATGCACCTGTTGCTGGGTCGGGTGTCCGGTTACAATATGTGGGCAGTGTCAATGGTACACTCCTTTACCATTTTTTTTTGTTATAATGGTTCAAGGACCATGGTTATGGGTTATGGACACCTATTACTTGTAAAATGGAAATCTATAGAGTATTGGTCATGGCTAGAAGTTATAATGGTTCAGGGGCCATCGATATGAGTTATGGACATGTAGTGGTTATAATGGTTCACTGGCCTTGGTTATGGGTTAAGGACACCTATTACTTGTAAAATGGATATATATAGGCTACTGGTCATGGTTACTAGTTATAATGGTTCATGGGCCATCAGTATCAGTTATGGACATCTAGTGGTTATAATGGTTCAAGAACCATGGTTATGGGTTATGGACACCTATTACTTGTAAAATGGATATCTGTAGGCTATTGGTCATGGCTAGTAGTTATAATGGTTCAAGGGCCATCAGTAACAGTTATGGACATCTAGTGGTTATAATGGTTCAAGGACCATGGTTATGGGTTATGGACACCTGTTACTTGTAAAATGGATATCTATAGGCTACTGGTCATGGTTAGTAGTTATAATGGTTCATGGGCCATCGGTATCAGTTATGGAAATCTAGTGGTTATAATGGTTCAGGGACGATTGTTATGCGTAATGGACACCTATTACTTGTAAAATGGATATCTATAGGCTATTGGTTATGGCTAGTAGTTATAATGGTTCAAGGGCCATCGGTAACAGTTATGGACATGTAGTGGTTATAATGGTTCAAGGACCTTGGTTATGGGTTATGGACACCTATTACTTGTAAAATGGATATCTATAGGCTATTGGTCATGGCTAGTAGTTATAATGCTTCAAGGGCCATCAGTATCAGTTATGGACATCTAGTGGTTATAATGGTTCAGGGACGATTGTTATGGGTTATGGACACCTACTACTTTTAAAATGGATATCTATAGGCTATTGGTCATGGCTAGTAGTTATAATGGTTAAGGGGCCATCGATATGAGTTATGGACATGTAGTGGTTATAATGGTTCAATGGCCTTGGTTATGGGTTATGGACACCTATTACTTGTAAAATGTAATTTATAGGCTATCGGTCATGGCTAGTAGTTATAATGGTTCAAGGGCCATCAGTATCAGTTATGGACATCTAGTGGTTATAATGGTTCAAGAACCATGGTTATGGGTTATGGACACCTACTACTTGTAAAATGGATATTTGTAGGCTATTGGACATGGCTAGTAGTTATAATGGTTAAGGGGCCATCGATATGAGTTATGGACATGTAGTGGTTATAATGGTTCACTGGCCTTGGTTATGGGTTATGGACACCTATTACTTGTAAAATGGATATCTGTAGGCTATTGGACATGGCTAGTTGTTATAATGGTTCAAGGGCCATCAGTATCAGTTATGGACATCTAGTGGTTATAATGATTCAAGGACCATGGTTATGGGTTATGGACACCTATTACTTGTAAAATGGATATCTGTAGGCTATTGGACATGGCTAGTAGTTATAATGGTTCAAGGGCTATCAGTGTCAGTTATGGACATCTAGTGGTTATAATGGTTCGACGACGATTGTTATGGGTAATGGACACCTATTACTTGTAAAATGGTTATCTATAGGCTATTGGTCATGGCTAGTGGTTATAATGGTTCAAGGGCCATCGATATGAGTTATGGACATGTAGTGGTTATAATGGTTCAATGGCCTTGGTTGTGGGTTATGGATACCTATTACTTGTAAAATGTATATCTATAAGCTATTGGTCATGGCTAGTAGTTATAATGGTTCAAGGGCCATCAGTATCAGTTATGGACATCTAGTTGTTATAATGGTTCAAGGACCATGGTTATGGGTTATGGACACCTATTACTTGTAAAATGGATATCTATAGGCTATTGGTCATGGCTAGTAGTTATAATGGTTCAAGGGCCATCGATATGAGTTATGGACATGTAGTGGTTATAATGGTTCACTGGCCTTGGTTATGGGTTAAGGACACCTATTACTTGTAAAATGGATATATATAGGCTACTGGTCATGGTTACTAGTTATAATGGTTCATGGGCCATCAGTATCAGTTATGGACATCTAGTGGTTATAATGGTTCAAGAACCATGGTTATGGGTTATGGACACCTATTACTTGTAAAATGGATATCTGTAGGCTATTGGACATGGCTAGTAGTTATAATGGTTCAAGGGCCATCAGTAACAGTTATGGACATCTAGTGGTTATAATGATTCAAGGACCATGGTTATGGGTTATGGACACCTGTTACTTGTAAAATGGATATCTATAGGCTATTGGTCATGGCTAGTAGTTATAATGCTTCAAGGGCCATCGGTATCAGTTATGGAAATCTAGTGGTTATAATGGTTCAGGGACGATTGTTATGCGTAATGGACACCTATTACTTTTAAAATGGATATCTATAGGCTATTGGTTATGGCTAGTAGTTATAATGGTTCAAGGGCCATCGATATGAGTTATGGACATGTAGTGGTTATAATGGTTCAATGGCCTTGGTTATGGGTTATGGACACCTATTACTTGTAAAATGTAATTTATAGGCTATCGGTCATGGCTAGTAGTTATAATGGTTCAAGGGCCATCAGTATCAGTTATGGACATCTAGTTGTTATAATGGTTCAAGGACCATGGTTATGGGTTATGGACACCTACTACTTGTAAAATGGATATCTATAGACTATTGGTCATGGCTAGTAGTTATAATGGTTAAGGGGCCATCGATATAAGATATGGACATGTAGTGGTTATAATGGTTCACTGGCCTTGGTTATGGGTTATGGACACCTATTACTTGTAAAATGGATATCTGTAGGGTACTGGTCAAGGTTACTAGTTAAAATGGTTCATGGGCCATCAGTATCAGTTATGGACATCTAGTGGTTATAATGGTTCAAGAACCATGGTTATGGGTTATGGACACCTATTACTTGTAAAATGGATATTTGTAGGCTATTGGACATGGCTAGTAGTTATAATGGTACAAGGGCCATCGATATGAGTTATGGACATTCATTGGCCTTGGTTATGGGTTATGGACACCTATTACTTGTAAAATGGATATCTGTAGGCTATTGGACATGGCTAGTTGTTATAATGGTTCAAGGGCCATCAGTATCAGTTATGGACATCTAGTGGTTATAATGATTCAAGGACCATGGTTATGGGTTATGGACACCTATTACTTGTAAAATGGATATCTGTAGGCTATTGGACATGGCTAGTAGTTATAATGGTTCAAGGGCTATAAGTGTCAGTTATGGACATCTAGTGGTTATAATGGTTCGACGACGATTGTTATGGGTAATGGACACCTATTACTTGTAAAATGGTTATCTATAGGCTATTGGTCATGGCTAGTGGTTATAATGGTTCAAGGGCCATCGATATGAGTTATGGACATGTAGTGGTTATAATGGTTCAATGGCCTTGGTTGTGGGTTATGGATACCTATTACTTGTAAAATGTATATCTATAAGCTATTGGTCATGGCTAGTAGTTCTAATGGTTCAAGGGCCATCAGTATCAGTTATGGACATCTAGTTGTTATAATGGTTCAAGGACCATGGTTATGGGTTATGGACACCTATTACTTGTAAAATGGATATCTATAGGCTATTGGTCATGGCTAGTAGTTATAATGGTTCAAGGGCCATCGATATGAGTTATGGACATGTAGTGGTTATAATGGTTCACTGGCCTTGGTTATGGGTTAAGGACACCTATTACTTGTAAAATGGATATATATAGGCTACTGGTCATGGTTACTGTTATAATGGTTCATGTGCCATCAGTATCAGTTATGGACATCTAGTGGTTATAATGGTTCAAGAACCATGGTTATGGGTTATGGAACTTGTAAAATGGATATCTGTAGGCTATTGGACATGGCTAGTAGTTATAATGGTTCAAGGGCCATCAGTATCAGTTATGGACATCTAGTGGTTATAATGATTCAAGGACCATGGTTATGGGTTATGGACACCTGTTACTTGTAAAATGGATATCTATAGGCTATTGGTCATGGCTAGTAGTTATAATGGTTCAAGGGCCATCAGTATCAGTTATGGAAATCTAGTGGTTATAATGGTTCAGGGATGATTGTTATGCGTAATGGACACCTGTTACTTTTAAAATGGATATCTATAGGCTATTGGTCATGGCTAGTAGTTATAATGGTTCAAGGGCCATCGATATGAGTTATGGACATGTAGTGGTTATAATGGTTCAATGGCCTTGGTTATGGGTTATGGACACCTATTACTTGTAAAATGTATATTTATAGGCTATCGGTCATGGCTAGTAGTTATAATGGTTCAAGGGCCATCAGTATCAGTTATGGACATCTAGTTGTTATAATGGTGGGTCTCGTATATCGAGCCCAAGCAGAGGTGTGGATATCATTGTTAGGTGATTTACCGGGGAATGCACCTGTTGCTGGGTCGGGTGTCCGTTCACAATATGTGGCCAGTGTCAATGGTACACTCCTTTACCATTTTTTTTTTGTTATAATGGTTCAAGGACCATGGTTATGGGTTATGGACACCTATTACTTGTAAAATGGAAATCTATAGAGTATTGGTCATGGCTAGAAGTTATAATGGTTCAGGGGCCATCGATATGAGTTATGGACATGTAGTGGTTATAATGGTTCACTGGCCTTGGTTATGGGTTAAGGACACCTATTACTTGTAAAATGGATATATATAGGCTACTGGTCATGGTTACTAGTTATAATGGTTCATGGGCCATCAGTATCAGTTATGGACATCTAGTGGTTATAATGGTTCAAGAACCATGGTTATGGGTTATGGACACCTATTACTTGTAAAATGGATATCTGTAGGCTATTGGACATGGCTAGTAGTTATAATGGTTCAAGGGCCATCAGTATCAGTTATGGACATCTAGTGGTTATAATGATTCAAGGACCATGGTTATGGGTTATGGACACCTGTTACTTGTAAAATGGATATCTATAGGCTATTGGTCATGGCTAGTAGTTATAATGGTTCAAGGGCCATCGGTATCAGTTATGGAAATCTAGTGGTTATAATGGTTCAGGGACGATTGTTATGCGTAATGGACACCTATTACTTTTAAAATGGATATCTATAGGCTATTGGTTATGGCTAGTAGTTATAATGGTTCAAGGGCCATCGATATGAGTTATGGACATGTAGTGGTTATAATGGTTCAATGGCCTTGTTTATGGGTTATGGACACCTATTACTTGTAAAATGTATATTTATAGGCTATCGGTCATGGCTAGTAGTTATAATGGTTCAAGGGCCATCAGTATCAGTTATGGACATCTAGTTGTTATAATGGTTCAAGGACCATGGTTATGGGTTATGGACACCTACTACTTGTAAAATGGATATCTATAGACTATTGGTCATGGCTAGTAGTTATAATGGTTAAGGGGCCATCGATATGAGATATGGACATGTAGTGGTTATAATGGTTCACTGGCCTTGGTTATGGGTTATGGACACCTATTACTTGTAAAATGGATATCTGTAGGCTATTGGACATGGCTAGTTGTTATAATGGTTCAAGGGCCATCAGTATCAGTTATGGACATCTAGTGGTTATAATGATTCAAGGACCATGGTTATGGGTTATGGACACCTATTACTTGTAAAATGGATATCTGTAGGCTATTGGACATGGCTAGTAGTTATAATGGTTCAAGGGCTATAAGTGTCAGTTATGGACATCTAGTGGTTATAATGGTTCGACGACGATTGTTATGGGTAATGGACACCTATTACTTGTAAAATGGTTATCTATAGGCTATTGGTCATGGCTAGTGGTTATAATGGTTCAAGGGCCATCGATATGAGTTATGGACATGTAGTGGTTATAATGGTTCAATGGCCTTGGTTGTGGGTTATGGATACCTATTACTTGTAAAATGTATATCTATAAGCTATTGGTCATGGCTAGTAGTTATAATGGTTCAAGGGCCATCAGTATCAGTTATGGACATCTAGTTGTTATAATGGTTCAAGGACCATGGTTATGGGTTATGGACACCTATTACTTGTAAAATGGATATCTATAGGCTATTGGTCATGGCTAGTAGTTATAATGGTTCAAGGGCCATCGATATGAGTTATGGACATGTAGTGGTTATAATGGTTCACTGGCCTTGGTTATGGGTTAAGGACACCTATTACTTGTAAAATGGATATATATAGGCTACTGGTCATGGTTACTGTTATAATGGTTCATGTGCCATCAGTATCAGTTATGGACATCTAGTGGTTATAATGGTTCAAGAACCATGGTTATGGGTTATGGAACTTGTAAAATGGATATCTGTAGGCTATTGGACATGGCTAGTAGTTATAATGGTTCAAGGGCCATCAGTATCAGTTATGGACATCTAGTGGTTATAATGATTCAAGGACCATGGTTATGGGTTATGGACACCTGTTACTTGTAAAATGGATATCTATAGGCTATTGGTCATGGCTAGTAGTTATAATGGTTCAAGGGCCATCAGTATCAGTTATGGAAATCTAGTGGTTATAATGGTTCAGGGATGATTGTTATGCGTAATGGACACCTGTTACTTTTAAAATGGATATCTATAGGCTATTGGTCATGGCTAGTAGTTATAATGGTTCAAGGGCCATCGATATGAGTTATGGACATGTAGTTGTTATAATGGTTCAATGGCCTTGGTTATGGGTTATGGACACCTATTACTTGTAAAATGTATATTTATAGGCTATCGGTCATGGCTAGTAGTTATAATGGTTCAAGGGCCATCAGTATCAGTTATGGACATCTAGTTGTTATAATGGTGGGTCTCGTATATCGAGCCCAAGCAGAGGTGTGGATATCATTGTTAGGTGATTTACCGGGGAATGCACCTGTTGCTGGGTCGGGTGTCCGGTCACAATATGTGGCCAGTGTCAATGGTACACTCCTTTACCATTTTTTTTTTGTTATAATGGTTCAAGGACCATGGTTATGGGTTATGGACACCTATTACTTGTAAAATGGAAATCTATAGAGTATTGGTCATGGCTAGAAGTTATAATGGTTCAGGGGCCATCGATATGAGTTATGGACATGTAGTGGTTATAATGGTTCACTGGCCTTGGTTATGGGTTAAGGACACCTATTACTTGTAAAATGGATATATATAGGCTACTGGTCATGGTTACTAGTTATAATGGTTCATGGGCCATCAGTATCAGTTATGGACATCTAGTGGTTATAATGGTTCAAGAACCATGGTTATGGGTTATGGACACCTATTACTTGTAAAATGGATATCTGTAGGCTATTGGACATGGCTAGTAGTTATAATGGTTCAAGGGCCATCAGTATCAGTTATGGACATCTAGTGGTTATAATGATTCAAGGACCATGGTTATGGGTTATGGACACCTGTTACTTGTAAAATGGATATCTATAGGCTATTGGTCATGGCTAGTAGTTATAATGGTTCAAGGGCCATCGGTATCAGTTATGGAAATCTAGTGGTTATAATGGTTCAGGGACGATTGTTATGCGTAATGGACACCTATTACTTTTAAAATGGATATCTATAGGCTATTGGTTATGGCTAGTAGTTATAATGGTTCAAGGGCCATCGATATGAGTTATGGACATGTAGTGGTTATAATGGTTCAATGGCCTTGTTTATGGGTTATGGACACCTATTACTTGTAAAATGTATATTTATAGGCTATCGGTCATGGCTAGTAGTTATAATGGTTCAAGGGCCATCAGTATCAGTTATGGACATCTAGTTGTTATAATGGTTCAAGGACCATGGTTATGGGTTATGGACACCTACTACTTGTAAAATGGATATCTATAGACTATTGGTCATGTCTAGTAGTTATAATGGTTAAGGGGCCATCGATATGAGATATGGACATGTAGTGGTTATAATGGTTCACTGGCCTTGGTTATGGGTTATGGACACCTATTACTTGTAAAATGGATATCTGTAGGCTATTGGACATGGCTAGTTGTTATAATGGTTCAAGGGCCATCAGTATCAGTTATGGACATCTAGTGGTTATAATGATTCAAGGACCATGGTTATGGGTTATGGACACCTATTACTTGTAAAATGGATATCTGTAGGCTATTGGACATGGCTAGTAGTTATAATGGTTCAAGGGCTATAAGTGTCAGTTATGGACATCTAGTGGTTATAATGGTTCGACGACGATTGTTATGGGTAATGGACACCTATTACTTGTAAAATGGTTATCTATAGGCTATTGGTCATGGCTAGTGGTTATAATGGTTCAAGGGCCATCGATATGAGTTATGGACATGTAGTGGTTATAATGATTCAATGGCCTTGGTTGTGGGTTATGGATACCTATTACTTGTAAAATGTATATCTATAAGCTATTGGTCATGGCTAGTAGTTATAATGGTTCAAGGGCCATCAGTATCAGTTATGGACATCTAGTTGTTATAATGGTTCAAGGACCATGGTTATGGGTTATGGACACCTATTACTTGTAAAATGGATATCTATAGGCTATTGGTCATGGCTAGTAGTTATAATGGTTCAAGGGCCATCGATATGAGTTATGGACATGTAGTGGTTATAATGGTTCACTGGCCTTGGTTATGGGTTAAGGACACCTATTACTTGTAAAATGGATATATATAGGCTACTGGTCATGGTTACTGTTATAATGGTTCATGTGCCATCAGTATCAGTTATGGACATCTAGTGGTTATAATGGTTCAAGAACCATGGTTATGGGTTATGGAACTTGTAAAATGGATATCTGTAGGCTATTGGACATGGCTAGTAGTTATAATGGTTCAAGGGCCATCAGTATCAGTTATGGACATCTAGTGGTTATAATGATTCAAGGACCATGGTTATGGGTTATGGACACCTGTTACTTGTAAAATGGATATCTATAGGCTATTGGTCATGGCTAGTAGTTATAATGGTTCAAGGGCCATCAGTATCAGTTATGGAAATCTAGTGGTTATAATGGTTCAGGGATGATTGTTATGCGTAATGGACACCTGTTACTTTTAAAATGGATATCTATAGGCTATTGGTCATGGCTAGTAGTTATAATGGTTCAAGGGCCATCGATATGAGTTATGGACATGTAGTTGTTATAATGGTTCAATGGCCTTGGTTATGGGTTATGGACACCTATTACTTGTAAAATGTATATTTATAGGCTATCGGTCATGGCTAGTAGTTATAATGGTTCAAGGGCCATCAGTATCAGTTATGGACATCTAGTTGTTATAATGGTGGGTCTCGTATATCGAGCCCAAGCAGAGGTGTGGATATCATTGTTAGGTGATTTACCGGGGAATGCACCTGTTGCTGGGTCGGGTGTCCGGTCACAATATGTGGCCAGTGTCAATGGTACACTCCTTTACCATTTTTTTTTTGTTATAATGGTTCAAGGACCATGGTTATGGGTTATGGACACCTATTACTTGTAAAATGGAAATCTATAGAGTATTGGTCATGGCTAGAAGTTATAATGGTTCAGGGGCCATCGATATGAGTTATGGACATGTAGTGGTTATAATGGTTCACTGGCCTTGGTTATGGGTTAAGGACACCTATTACTTGTAAAATGGATATATATAGGCTACTGGTCATGGTTACTAGTTATAATGGTTCATGGGCCATCAGTATCAGTTATGGACATCTAGTGGTTATAATGGTTCAAGAACCATGGTTATGGGTTATGGACACCTATTACTTGTAAAATGGATATCTGTAGGCTATTGGACATGGCTAGTAGTTATAATGGTTCAAGGGCCATCAGTATCAGTTATGGACATCTAGTGGTTATAATGATTCAAGGACCATGGTTATGGGTTATGGACACCTGTTACTTGTAAAATGGATATCTATAGGCTATTGGTCATGGCTAGTAGTTATAATGGTTCAAGGGCCATCGGTATCAGTTATGGAAATCTAGTGGTTATAATGGTTCAGGGACGATTGTTATGCGTAATGGACACCTATTACTTTTAAAATGGATATCTATAGGCTATTGGTTATGGCTAGTAGTTATAATGGTTCAAGGGCCATCGATATGAGTTATGGACATGTAGTGGTTATAATGGTTCAATGGCCTTGTTTATGGGTTATGGACACCTATTACTTGTAAAATGTATATTTATAGGCTATCGGTCATGGCTAGTAGTTATAATGGTTCAAGGGCCATCAGTATCAGTTATGGACATCTAGTTGTTATAATGGTTCAAGGACCATGGTTATGGGTTATGGACACCTACTACTTGTAAAATGGATATCTATAGACTATTGGTCATGGCTAGTAGTTATAATGGTTAAGGGGCCATCGATATGAGATATGGACATGTAGTGGTTATAATGGTTCACTGGCCTTGGTTATGGGTTATGGACACCTATTACTTGTAAAATGGATATCTGTAGGGTACTGGTCAAGGTTACTAGTTAAATTGGTTCATGGGCCATCAGTATCAGTTATGGACATCTAGTGGTTATAATGGTTCAAGAACCATGGTTATGGGTTATGGACACCTATTACTTGTAAAATGGATATCTGTAGGCTATTGGACATGGCTAGTAGTTATAATGGTACAAGGGCCATCGATATGAGTTATGGACATGTAGTGGTTATAATGGTTCATTGGCCTTGGTTATGGGTTATGGATACCTATTACTTGTAAAATGGATATCTGTAGGCTATTGGACATGGCTAGTTGTTATAATGGTTCAAGGGCCATCAGTATCAGTTATGGACATCTAGTGGTTATAATGATTCAAGGACCATGGTTATGGGTTATGGACACCTATTACTTGTAAAATGGATATCTGTAGGCTATTGGAGATGGCTAGTAGTTATAATGGTTCAAGGGCTATCAGTGTCAGTTATGGACATCTAGTGGTTATAATGGTTCGACGACGATTGTTATGGGTAATGGACACCTATTACTTGTAAAATGGTTATCTATAGGCTATTGGTCATGGCTAGTGGTTATAATGGTTCAAGGGCTATCGATATGAGTTATGGACATGTAGTGGTTATAATGGTTCAGTGGCCTTGGTTGTGGGTTATGGATACCTATTACTCGTAAAATGTATATCTATAAGCTATTGGTCATGGCTAGTAGTTATAATGGTTCAAGGGCCATCAGTATCAGTTATGGACATCTAGTTGTTATAATGGTTCAAGGACCATGGTTATGGGTTATGGACACCTATTACTTGTAAAATGGATATCTATAGGCTATTGGTCATGGCTAGTAGTTATAATGGTTCAAGGGCCATCGATATGAGTTATGGACATGTAGTGGTTATAATGGTTCACTGGCCTTGGTTATGGGTTAAGGACACCTATTACTTGTAAAATGGATATATATAGGCTACTGGTCATGGTTACTAGTTATAATGGTTCATGGGCCATCAGTATCAGTTATGGACATCTATTGGTTATAATGGTTCAAGAACCATGGTTATGGGTTATGGAACTTGTAAAATGGATATCTGTAGGCTATTGGACATGGCTAGTAGTTATAATGGTTCAAGGGCCATCAGTATCAGTTATGGACATCTAGTGGTTATAATGATTCAAGGACCATGGTTATGGGTTATGGACACCTGTTACTTGTAAAATGGATATCTATAGGCTATTGGTCATGGCTAGTAGTTATAATGGTTCAAGGGCCATCAGTATCAGTTATGGAAATCTAGTGGTTATAATGGTTCAGGGATGATTGTTATGCGTAATGGACACCTGTTATTTTTAAAATGGATATCTATAGGCTATTGGTCATGGCTAGTAGTTATAATGGTTCAAGGGCCATCGATATGAGTTATGGACATGTAGTGGTTATAATGGTTCAATGGCCTTGGTTATGGGTTATGGACACCTATTACTTGTAAAATGTATATTTATAGGCTATCGGTCAAGGCTAGTAGTTATAATGGTTCAAGGGCCATCAGTATCAGTTATGGACATCTAGTTGTTATAATGGTGGGTCTCGTATATCGAGCCCAAGCAGAGGTGTGGATATCATTGTTAGGTGATTTACCGGGGAATGCACCTGTTGCTGGGTAAAATGGAAATCTATAGAGTATTGGTCATGGCTAGAAGTTATAATGGTTCAGGGGCCATCGATATGAGTTATGGACATGTAGTGGTTATAATGGTTCACTGGCCTTGGTTATGGGTTAAGGACACCTATTACTTGTAAAATGGATATATATAGGCTACTGGTCATGGTTACTAGTTATAATGGTTCATGGGCCATCAGTATCAGTTATGGACATCTAGTGGTTATAATGGTTCAAGAACCATGGTTATGGGTTATGGACACCTATTACTTGTAAAATGGATATCTGTAGGCTATTGGACATGGCTAGTAGTTATAATGGTTCAAGGGCAATCAGTATCAGTTATGGACATCTAGTGGTTATAATGATTCAAGGACCATGGTTATGGGTTATGGACACCTGTTACTTGTAAAATGGATATCTATAGGCTATTGGTCATGGCTAGTAGTTATAATGGTTCAAGGGTCATCGGTATCAGTTATGGAAATCTAGTGGTTATAATGGTTCAGGGACGATTGTTATGCGTAATGGACACCTATTACTTTTAAAATGGATATCTATAGGCTATTGGTTATGGCTAGTAGTTATAATGGTTCAAGGGCCATCGATATGAGTTATGGACATGTAGTGGTTATAATGGTTCAATGGCCTTGGTTATGGGTTATGGACACCTATTACTTGTAAAATGTATATTTATAGGCTATCGGTCATGGCTAGTAGTTATAATGGTTCAAGGGCCATCAGTATCAGTTATGGACATCTAGTTGTTGTAATGGTTCAAGGACCATGGTTATGGGTTATGGACACCTACTACTTGTAAAATGGATATCTATAGACTATTGGTCATGGCTAGTAGTTATAATGGTTAAGGGGCCATCGATATGAGATATGGACATGTAGTGGTTATAATGGTTCACTGGCCTTGGTTATGGGTTATGGACACCTATTACTTGTAAAATGGATATCTGTAGGGTACTGGTCAAGGTTACTAGTTAAAATGGTTCATGGGCCATCAGTATCAGTTATGGACATCTAGTGGTTATAATGGTTCAAGAACCATGGTTATGGGTTATGGACACCTATTACTTGTAAAATGGATATATATAGGCTACTGGTCATGGTTACTAGTTATAATGGTTCATGGGCCATCAGTATCAGTTATGGACATCTAGTGGTTATAATGGTTCAAGAACCATGGTTATGGGTTATGGACACCTATTACTTGTAAAATGGATATCTGTAGGCTATTGGACATGGCTAGTAGTTATAATGGTTCAAGGGCCATCAGTATCAGTTATGGACATCTAGTGGTTATAATGATTCAAGGACCATGGTTATGGGTTATGGACACCTGTTACTTGTAAAATGGATATCTATAGGCTATTGGTCATGGCTAGTAGTTATAATGGTTCAAGGGCCATCGGTATCAGTTATGGAAATCTAGTGGTTATAATGGTTCAGGGACGATTGTTATGCGTAATGGACACCTATTACTTTTAAAATGGATATCTATAGGCTATTGGTTATGGCTAGTAGTTATAATGGTTCAAGGGCCATCGATATGAGTTATGGACATGTAGTGGTTATAATGGTTCAATGGCCTTGGTTATGGGTTATGGACACCTATTACTTGTAAAATGTATATTTATAGGCTATCGGTCATGGCTAGTAGTTATAATGGTTCAAGGGCCATCAGTATCAGTTATGGACATCTAGTTGTTATAATGGTTCAAGGACCATGGTTATGGGTTATGGACACCTACTACTTGTAAAATGGATATCTATAGACTATTGGTCATGGCTAGTAGTTATAATGGTTAAGGGGCCATCGATATGAGATATGGACATGTAGTGGTTATAATGGTTCACTGGCCTTGGTTATGGGTTAAGGACACCTATTACTTGTAAAATGGATATATATAGGCTACTGGTCATGGTTACTAGTTATAATGGTTCATGGGCCATCAGTATCAGTTATGGACATCTAGTGGTTATAATGGTTCAAGAACCATGGTTATGGGTTATGGACACCTATTACTTCTAAAATGGATATCTGTAGGCTATTGGACATGGCTAGTAGTTATAATGGTTCAAGGGCCATCAGTATCAGTTATGGACATCTAGTGGTTATAATGATTCAAGGACCATGGTTATGGGTTATGGACACCTGTTACTTGTAAAATGGATATCTATAGGCTATTGGTCATGGCTAGTAGTTATAATGGTTCAAGGGCCATCGGTATCAGTTATGGAAATCTAGTGGTTATAATGGTTCAGGGATGATTGTTATGCGTAATGGACACCTGTTACTTTTAAAATGGATATCTATAGGCTATTGGTCATGGCTAGTAGTTATAATGGTTCAAGGGCCATCGATATGAGTTATGGACATGTAGTGGTTATAATGGTTCAATGGCCTTGGTTATGGGTTATGGACACCTATTACTTGTAAAATGTATATTTATAGGCTATCGGTCAAGGCTAGTAGTTATAATGGTTCAAGGGCCATCAGTATCAGTTATGGACATCTAGTTGTTATAATGGTGGGTCTCGTATATCGAGCTCAAGCAGAGGTGTGGATATCATTGTTAGGTGATTTACCGGGGAATGCACCTGTTGCTGGGTAAAATGGAAATCTATAGAGTATTGGTCATGGCTAGAAGTTATAATGGTTCAGGGGCCATCGATATGAGTTATGGACATGTAGTGGTTATAATGGTTCACTGGCCTTGGTTATGGGTTAAGGACACCTATTACTTGTAAAATGGATATATATAGGCTACTGGTCATGGTTACTAGTTATAATGGTTCATGGGCCATCAGTATCAGTTATGGACATCTAGTGGTTATAATGGTTCAAGAACCATGGTTATGGGTTATGGACACCTATTACTTGTAAAATGGATATCTGTAGGCTATTGGACATGGCTAGTAGTTATAATGGTTCAAGGGCAATCAGTATCAGTTATGGACATCTAGTGGTTATAATGATTCAAGGACCATGGTTATGGGTTATGGACACCTGTTACTTGTAAAATGGATATCTATAGGCTATTGGTCATGGCTAGTAGTTATAATGGTTCAAGGGCCATCGGTATCAGTTATGGAAATCAAGTGGTTATAATGGTTCAGGGACGATTGTTATGCGTAATGGACACCTATTACTTTTAAAATGGATATCTATAGGCTATTGGTTATGGCTAGTAGTTATAATGGTTCAAGGGCCATCGATATGAGTTATGGACATGTAGTGGTTATAATGGTTCAATGGCCTTGGTTATGGGTTATGGACACCTATTACTTGTAAAATGTATATTTATAGGCTATCGGTCATGGCTAGTAGTTATAATGGTTCAAGGGCCATCAGTATCAGTTATGGACATCTAGTTGTTATAATGGTTCAAGGACCATGGTTATGGGTTATGGACACCTACTACTTGTAAAATGGATATCTATAGACTATTGGTCATGGCTAGTAGTTATAATGGTTAAGGGGCCATCGATATGAGATATGGACATGTAGTGGTTATAATGGTTCACTGGCCTTGGTTATGGGTTATGGACACCTATTACTTGTAAAATGGATATCTGTAGGGTACTGGTCAAGGTTACTAGTTAAATTGGTTTATGGGCCATCAGTATCAGTTATGGACATCTAGTGGTTATAATGGTTCAAGAACCATGGTTTAAGGGTTATGGACACCTATTACTTGTAAAATGGATATCTGTAGGCTATTGGACATGGCTAGTAGTTATAATGGTACAAGGGCCATCGATATGAGTTATGGACATGTAGTGGTTATAATGGTTCATTGGCCTTGGTTATGGGTTATGGATACCTATTACTTGTAAAATGGATATCTGTAGGCTATTGGACATGGCTAGTTGTTATAATGGTTCAAGGGCCATCAGTATCAGTTATGGACATCTAGTGGTTATAATGATTCAAGGACCATGGTTATGGGTTATGGACACCTATTACTTGTAAAATGGATATCTGTAGGCTATTGGACATGGCTAGTAGTTATAATGGTTCAAGGGCTATCAGTGTCAGTTATGGACATCTAGTGGTTATAATGGTTCGACGACGATTGTTATGGGTAATGGACACCTATTACTTGTAAAATGGTTATCTATAGGCTATTGGTCATGGCTAGTGGTTATAATGGTTCAAGGGCTATCGATATGAGTTATGGACATGTAGTGGTTATAATGGTTCAGTGGCCTTGGTTGTGGGTTATGGATACCTATTACTCGTAAAATGTATATCTATAAGCTATTGGTCATGGCTAGTAGTTATAATGGTTCAAGGGCCATCAGTATCAGTTATGGACATCTAGTTGTTATAATGGTTCAAGGACCATGGTTATGGGTTATGGACACCTATTACTTGTAAAATGGATATCTATAGGCTATTGGTCATGGCTAGTAGTTATAATGGTTCAAGGGCCATCGATATGAGTTATGGACATGTAGTGGTTATAATGGTTCACTGGCCTTGGTTATGGGTTAAGGACACCTATTACTTGTAAAATGGATATATATAGGCTACTGGTCATGGTTACTAGTTATAATGGTTCATGGGCCATCAGTATCAGTTATGGACATCTATTGGTTATAATGGTTCAAGAACCATGGTTATGGGTTATGGAACTTGTAAAATGGATATCTGTAGGCTATTGGACATGGCTAGTAGTTATAATGGTTCAAGGGCCATCAGTATCAGTTATGGACATCTAGTGGTTATAATGATTCAAGGACCATGGTTATGGGTTATGGACACCTGTTACTTGTAAAATGGATATCTATAGGCTATTGGTCATGGCTAGTAGTTATAATGGTTCAAGGGCCATCAGTATCAGTTATGGAAATCTAGTGGTTATAATGGTTCAGGGATGATTGTTATGCGTAATGGACACCTGTTACTTTTAAAATGGATATCTATAGGCTATTGGTCATGGCTAGTAGTTATAATGGTTCAAGGGCCATCGATATGAGTTATGGACATGTAGTGGTTATAATGGTTCAATGGCCTTGGTTATGGGTTATGGACACCTATTACTTGTAAAATGTATATTTATAGGCTATCGGTCAAGGCTAGTAGTTATAATGGTTCAAGGGCCATCAGTATCAGTTATGGACATCTAGTTGTTATAATGGTGGGTCTCGTATATCGAGCCCAAGCAGAGGTGTGGATATCATTGTTAGGTGATTTACCGGGGAATGCACCTGTTGCTGGGTAAAATGGAAATCTATAGAGTATTGGTCATGGCTAGAAGTTATAATGGTTCAGGGGCCATCGATATGAGTTATGGACATGTAGTGGTTATAATGGTTCACTGGCCTTGGTTATGGGTTAAGGACACCTATTACTTGTAAAATGGATATATATAGGCTACTGGTCATGGTTACTAGTTATAATGGTTCATGGGCCATCAGTATCAGTTATGGACATCTAGTGGTTATAATGGTTCAAGAACCATGGTTATGGGTTATGGACACCTATTACTTGTAAAATGGATATCTGTAGGCTATTGGACATGGCTAGTAGCTATAATGGTTCAAGGGCAATCAGTATCAGTTATGGACATCTAGTGGTTATAATGATTCAAGGACCATGGTTATGGGTTATGGACACCTGTTACTTGTAAAATGGATATCTATAGGCTATTGGTCATGGCTAGTAGTTATAATGGTTCAAGGGCCATCGGTATCAGTTATGGAAATCTAGTGGTTATAATGGTTCAGGGACGATTGTTATGCGTAATGGACACCTATTACTTTTAAAATGGATATCTATAGGCTATTGGTTATGGCTAGTAGTTATAATGGTTCAAGGGCCATCGATATGAGTTATGGACATGTAGTGGTTATAATGGTTCAATGGCCTTGGTTATGGGTTATGGACACCTATTACTTGTAAAATGTATATTTATAGGCTATCGGTCATGGCTAGTAGTTATAATGGTTCAAGGGCCATCAGTATCAGTTATGGACATCTAGTTGTTATAATGGTTCAAGGACCATGGTTATGGGTTATGGACACATACTACTTGTAAAATGGATATCTATAGACTATTGGTCATGGCTAGTAGTTATAATGGTTAAGGGGCCATCGATATGAGATATGGACATGTAGTGGTTATAATGGTTCACTGGCCTTGGTTATGGGTTATGGACACCTATTACTTGTAAAATGGATATCTGTAGGGTACTGGTCAAGGTTACTAGTTAAAATGGTTCATGGGCCATCAGTATCAGTTATGGACATCTAGTGGTTATAATGGTTCAAGAACCATGGTTATGGGTTATGGACACCTATTACTTGTAAAATGGATATATATAGGCTACTGGTCATGGTTACTAGTTATAATGGTTCATGGGCCATCAGTATCAGTTATGGACATCTAGTGGTTATAATGGTTCAAGAACCATGGTTATGGGTTATGGACACCTATTACTTGTAAAATGGATATCTGTAGGTTATTGGACATGGCTAGTAGTTATAATGGTTCAAGGGCCATCAGTATCAGTTATGGACATCTAGTGGTTATAATGATTCAAGGACCATGGTTATGGGTTATGGACACCTGTTACTTGTAAAATGGATATCTATAGGCTATTGGTCATGGCTAGTAGTTATAATGGTTCAAGGGCCATCGGTATCAGTTATGGAAATCTAGTGGTTATAATGGTTCAGGGACGATTGTTATGCGTAATGGACACCTATTACTTTTAAAATGGATATCTATAGGCTATTGGTTATGGCTAGTAGTTATAATGGTTCAAGGGCCATCGATATGAGTTATGGACATGTAGTGGTTATAATGGTTCAATGGCCTTGGTTATGGGTTATGGACACCTATTACTTGTAAAATGTATATTTATAGGCTATCGGTCATGGCTAGTAGTTATAATGGTTCAAGGGCCATCAGTATCAGTTATGGACATCTAGTTGTTATAATGGTTCAAGGACCATGGTTATGGGTTATGGACACCTACTACTTGTAAAATGGATATCTATAGACTATTGGTCATGGCTAGTAGTTATAATGGTTAAGGGGCCATCGATATGAGATATGGACATGTAGTGGTTATAATGGTTCACTGGCCTTGGTTATGGGTTAAGGACACCTATTACTTGTAAAATGGATATATATAGGCTACTGGTCATGGTTACTAGTTATAATGGTTCATGGGCCATCAGTATCAGTTATGGACATCTAGTGGTTATAATGGTTCAAGAACCATGGTTATGGGTTATGGACACCTATTACTTCTAAAATGGATATCTGTAGGCTATTGGACATGGCTAGTAGTTATAATGGTTCAAGGGCCATCAGTATCAGTTATGGACATCTAGTGGTTATAATGATTCAAGGACCATGGTTATGGGTTATGGACACCTGTTACTTGTAAAATGGATATCTATAGGCTATTGGTCATGGCTAGTAGTTATAATGGTTCAAGGGCCATCGGTATCAGTTATGGAAATCTAGTGGTTATAATGGTTCAGGGATGATTGTTATGCGTAATGGACACCTGTTACTTTTAAAATGGATATCTATAGGCTATTGGTCATGGCTAGTAGTTATAATGGTTCAAGGGCCATCGATATGAGTTATGGACATGTAGTGGTTATAATGGTTCAATGGCCTTGGTTATGGGTTATGGACACCTATTACTTGTAAAATGTATATTTATAGGCTATCGGTCAAGGCTAGTAGTTATAATGGTTCAAGGGCCATCAGTATCAGTTATGGACATCTAGTTGTTATAATGGTGGGTCTCGTATATCGAGCCCAAGCAGAGGTGTGGATATCATTGTTAGGTGATTTACCGGGGAATGCACCCGTTGCTGGGTAAAATGGAAATCTATAGAGTATTGGTCATGGCTAGAAGTTATAATGGTTCAGGGGCCATCGATATGAGTTATGGACATGTAGTGGTTATAATGGTTCACTGGCCTTGGTTATGGGTTAAGGACACCTATTACTTGTAAAATGGATATATATAGGCTACTGGTCATGGTTACTAGTTATAATGGTTCATGGGCCATCAGTATCAGTTATGGACATCTAGTGGTTATAATGGTTCAAGAACCATGGTTATGGGTTATGGACACCTATTACTTGTAAAATGGATATCTGTAGGCTATTGGACATGGCTAGTAGTTATAATGGTTCAAGGGCAATCAGTATCAGTTATGGACATCTAGTGGTTATAATGATTCAAGGACCATGGTTATGGGTTATGGACACCTGTTACTTGTAAAATGGATATCTATAGGCTATTGGTCATGGCTAGTAGTTATAATGGTTCAAGGGCCATCGGTATCAGTTATGGAAATCAAGTGGTTATAATGGTTCAGGGACGATTGTTATGCGTAATGGACACCTATTACTTTTAAAATGGATATCTATAGGCTATTGGTTATGGCTAGTAGTTATAATGGTTCAAGGGCCATCGATATGAGTTATGGACATGTAGTGGTTATAATGGTTCAATGGCCTTGGTTATGGGTTATGGACACCTATTACTTGTAAAATGTATATTTATAGGCTATCGGTCATGGCTAGTAGTTATAATGGTTCAAGGGCCATCAGTATCAGTTATGGACATCTAGTTGTTATAATGGTTCAAGGACCATGGTTATGGGTTATGGACACCTACTACTTGTAAAATGGATATCTATAGACTATTGGTCATGGCTAGTAGTTATAATGGTTAAGGGGCCATCGATATGAGATATGGACATGTAGTGGTTATAATGGTTCACTGGCCTTGGTTATGGGTTATGGACACCTATTACTTGTAAAATGGATATCTGTAAAGTACTGGTCAAGGTTACTAGTTAAAATGGTTCATGGGCCATCAGTATCAGTTATGGACATCTAGTGGTTATAATGGTTCAAGAACCATGGTTATGGGTTATGGACACCTATTACTTGTAAAATGGATATATATAGGCTACTGGTCATGGTTACTAGTTATAATGGTTCATGGGCCATCAGTATCAGTTATGGACATCTAGTGGTTATAATGGTTCAAGAACCATGGTTATGGGTTATGGACACCTATTACTTGTAAAATGGATATCTGTAGGCTATTGGACATGGCTAGTAGTTATAATGGTTCAAGGGCCATCAGTATCAGTTATGGACATCTAGTGGTTATAATGATTCAAGGACCATGGTTATGGGTTATGGACACCTGTTACTTGTAAAATGGATATCTATAGGCTATTGGTCATGGCTAGTAGTTATAATGGTTCAAGGGCCATCGGTATCAGTTATGGAAATCTAGTGGTTATAATGGTTCAGGGACGATTGTTATGCGTAATGGACACCTATTACTTTTAAAATGGATATCTATAGGCTATTGGTTATGGCTAGTAGTTATAATGGTTCAAGGGCCATCGATATGAGTTATGGACATGTAGTGGTTATAATGGTTCAATGGCCTTGGTTATGGGTTATGGACACCTATTACTTGTAAAATGTATATTTATAGGCTATCGGTCATGGCTAGTAGTTATAATGGTTCAAGGGCCATCAGTATCAGTTATGGACATCTAGTTGTTATAATGGTTCAAGGACCATGGTTATGGGTTATGGACACCTACTACTTGTAAAATGGATATCTATAGACTATTGGTCATGGCTAGTAGTTATAAGGGGCCATCGATATGTGATATGGACATGTAGTGGTTATAATGGTTCACTGGCCTTGGTTATGGGTTAAGGACACCTATTACTTGTAAAATGGATATATATAGGCTACTGGTCATGGTTACTAGTTATAATGGTTCATGGGCCATCAGTATCAGTTATGGACATCTAGTGGTTATAATGGTTCAAGAACCATGGTTATGGGTTATGGACACCTGTTACTTGTAAAATGGATATCTATAGGCTATTGGTCATGGCTAGTAGTTATAATGGTTCAAGGGCCATCGGTATCAGTTATGGAAATCTAGTGGTTATAATAGTTCAGGGACGATTGTTATGCGTAATGGACACCTATTACTTTTAAAATGGATATCTATAGGCTATTGGTTATGGCTAGTAGTTATAATGGTTCAAGGGCCATCGATATGAGTTATGGACATGTAGTGGTTATAATGGTTCAATGGCCTTGGTTATGGGTTATGGACACCTATTACTTGTAAAATGTATATTTATAGGCTATCGGTCATGGCTAGTAGTTATAATGGTTCAAGGGCCATCAGTATCAGTTATGGACATCTAGTTGTTATAATGGTTCAAGGACCATGGTTATGGGTTATGGACACCTACTACTTGTAAAATGGATATCTATAGACTATTGGTCATGGCTAGTAGTTATAATGGTTAAGGGGCCATCGATATGAGATACGGACATGTAGTGGTTATAATGGTTCACTGGCCTTGATTATGGGTTACGGACACCTATTACTTGTAAAATGGATATCTGTAGGGTACTGGTCAAGGTTACTAGTTAAAATGGTTCATGGGCCATCAGTATCAGTTATGGACATCTAGTGGTTATAATGGTTCAAGAACCATGGTTATGGGTTATGGACACCTATTACTTGTAAAATGGATATCTGTAGGCTATTGGACATGGCTAGTAGTTATAATGGTACAAGGGCCATCGATATGAGTTATGGACATGTAGTGGTTATAATGGTTCATTGGCCTTGGTTATGGTTTATGGATACCTATTACTTGTAAAATGGATATCCGTCGGCTATTGGACATGGCTAGTTGTTATAATGGTTCAAGGGCCATCAGTATCAGTTATGGACATCTAGTGGTTATAATGATTCAAGGACCATGGTTATGGGTTATGAACACCTATTACTTGTAAAATGGATATCTGTAGGCTATTGGACATGGCTAGTAGTTATAATGGTTCAAGGGCCATCAGTATCAGTTATGGACATCTAGTGGTTATAATGATTCAAGGACCATGGTTATGGGTTATGGACACCTGTTACTTGTAAAATGGATATCTATAGGCTATTGGTCATGGCTAGTAGTTATAATGGTTCAAGGGCCATCGGTATCAGTTATGGAAATCTAGTGGTTATAATGGTTCAGGGACGATTGTTATGCGTAATGGACACCTATTACTTTTAAAATGGATATCTATAGGCTATTGGTTATGGCTAGTAGTTATAATGGTTCAAGGGCCATCGATATGAGTTATGGACATGTAGTGGTTATAATGGTTCAATGGCCTTGGTTATGGGTTATGGACACCTATTACTTGTAAAATGTATATTTATAGGCTATCGGTCATGGCTAGTAGTTATAATGGTTCAAGGGCCATCAGTATCAGTTATGGACATCTAGTTGTTATAATGGTTCAAGGACCATGGTTATGGGTTATGGACACCTACTACTTGTAAAATGGATATCTATAGACTATTGGTCATGGCTAGTAGTTATAATGGTTAAGGGGCCATCGATATGAGATATGGACATGTAGTGGTTATAATGGTTCACTGGCCTTGGTTATGGGTTATGGACACCTATTACTTGTAAAATGGATATCTGTAGGGTACTGGTCAAGGTTACTAGTTAAAATGGTTCATGGGCCATCAGTATCAGTTATGGACATCTAGTGGTTATAATGGTTCAAGAACCATGGTTATGGGTTATGGACACCTATTACTTGTAAAATGGATATCTGTAGGCTATTGGACATGGCTAGTAGTTATAATGGTACAAGGGCCATCGATATGAGTTATGGACATGTAGTGGTTATAATGGTTCATTGGCCTTGGTTATGGGTTATGGATACCTATTACTTGTAAAATGGATATCTGTAGGCTATTGGACATGGCTAGTTGTTATAATGGTTCAAGGGCCATCAGTATCAGTTATGGACATCTAGTGGTTATAATGATTCAAGGACCATGGTTATGGGTTATGGACACCTATTACTTGTAAAATGGATATCTGTAGGCTATTGGACATGGCTAGTAGTTATAATGGTTCAAGGGCTATCAGTGTCAGTTATGGACATCTAGTGGTTATAATGGTTCGACGACGATTGTTATGGGTAATGGACACCTATTACTTGTAAAATGGTTATCTATAGGCTATTGGTCATGGCTAGTGGTTATAATGGTTCAAGGGCCATCGATATGAGTTATGGACATGTAGTGGTTATAATGGTTCAATGGCCTTGGTTGTGGGTTATGGATACCTATTACTTGTAAAATGTATATCTATAAGCTATTGGTCATGGCTAGTAGTTATAATGGTTCAAGGGCCATCAGTATCAGTTATGGACATCTAGTTGTTATAATGGTTCAAGGACCATGGTTATGGGTTATGGACACCTATTACTTGTAAAATGGATATCTATAGGCTATTGGTCATGGCTAGTAGTTATAATGGTTCAAGGGCCATCGATATGAGTTATGGACATGTAGTGGTTATAATGGTTCACTGGCCTTGGTTATGGGTTAAGGACACCTATTACTTGTAAAAAGGATATATATAGGCTACTGGTCATGGTTACTAGTTATAATGGTTCATGGGCCATCAGTATCAGTTATGGACATCTAGTGGTTATAATGGTTCAAGAACCATGGTTATGGGTTATGGAACTTGTAAAATGGATATCTGTAGGCTATTGGACATGGCTAGTAGTTATAATGGTTCAAGGGCCATCAGTATCAGTTATGGACATCTAGTGGTTATAATGATTCAAGGACCATGGTTATGGGTTATGGACACCTGTTACTTGTAAAATGGATATCTATAGGCTATTGGTCATGGCTAGTAGTTATAATGGTTCAAGGGCCATCAGTATCAGTTATGGAAATCTAGTGGTTATAATGGTTCAGGGATGATTGTTATGCGTAATGGACACCTGTTACTTTTAACATGGATATCTATAGGCTATTGGTCATGGCTAGTAGTTATAATGGTTCAAGGGCCATCGATATGAGTTATGGACATGTAGTGGTTATAATGGTTCAATGGCCTTGGTTATGGGTTATGGACACCTATTACTTGTAAAATGTATATTTATAGGCTATCGGTCAAGGCTAGTAGTTATAATGGTTCAAGGGCCATCAGTATCAGTTATGGACATCTAGTTGTTATAATGGTGGGTCTCGTATATCGAGCCCAAGCAGAGGTGTGGATATCATTGTTAGGTGATTTACCGGGGAATGCACCTGTTGCTGGGTCGGGTGTCCGGTCACAATATGTGGCCAGTGTCAATGGTACACTCCTTTACCATTTTTTTTTTGTTATAATGGTTCAAGGACCATGGTTATGGGTTATGACACCTATTACTTGTAAAATGGAAATCTATAGAGTATTGGTCATGGCTAGAAGTTATAATGGTTCAGGGGCCATTGATATGAGTTATGGACATGTAGTGGTTATAATGGTTCACTGGCCTTGGTTATGGGTTAAGGACACCTATTACTTGTAAAATGGATATATATAGGCTACTGGTCATGGTTACTAGTTATAATGGTTCATGGGCCATCAGTATCAGTTATGGACATCTAGTGGTTATAATGGTTCAAGAACCATGGTTATGGGTTATGGACACCTATTACTTGTAAAATGGATATCTGAAGGCTATTGGACATGGCTAGTAGTTATAATGGTTCAAGGGCCATCAGTATCAGTTATGGAAATCTAGTGGTTATAATGGTTCAGGGATGATTGTTATGCGTAATGGACACCTGTTACTTTTAAAATGGATATCTATAGGCTATTGGTCATGGCTAGTAGTTATAATGGTTCAAGGGCCATCGATATGAGTTATGGACATGTAGTGGTTATAATGGTTCAATGGCCTTGGTTATGGGTTATGGACACCTATTACTTGTAAAATGTATATTTATAGGCTATCGGTCATGGCTAGTAGTTATAATGGTTCAAGGGCCATCAGTATCAGTTATGGACATCTAGTTGTTATAATGGTTCAAGGACCATGGTTATGGGTTATGGACACCTATTACTTGTAAAATGGATATCTATAGGCTATTGGTCATGGCTAGTAGTTATAATGGTTCAAGGGCCATCGATATGAGTTATGGACATGTAGTGGTTATAATGGTTCACTGGCCTTGGTTATGGGGTTAAGGACACCTATTACTTGTAAAATGGATATATATAGGCTACTGGTCATGGTTACTAGTTATAATGGTTCATGGGCCATCAGTATCAGTTATGGACATCTAGTGGTTATAATGGTTCAAGAACCATGGTTATGGGTTATGGAACTTGTAAAATGGATATCTGTAGGCTATTGGACATGGCTAGTAGTTATAATGGTTCAAGGGCCATCAGTATCAGTTATGGACATCTAGTGGTTATAATGATTCAAGGACCATGGTTATGGGTTATGGACACCTGTTACTTGTAAAATGGATATCTATAGGCTATTGGTCATGGCTAGTAGTTATAATGGTTCAAGGGCCATCAGTATCAGTTATGGAAATCTAGTGGTTATAATGGTTCAGGGATGATTGTTATGCGTAATGGACACCTGTTACTTTTAACATGGATATCTATAGGCTATTGGTCATGGCTAGTAGTTATAATGGTTCAAGGGCCATCGATATGAGTTATGGACATCTAGTGGTTATAATGGTTCAATGGCCTTGGTTATGGGTTATGGACACCTATTACTTGTAAAATGTATATTTATAGGCTATCGGTCAAGGCTAGTAGTTATAATGGTTCAAGGGCCATCAGTATCAGTTATGGACATCTAGTTGTTATAATGGTGGGTCTCGTATATCGAGCCCAAGCAGAGGTGTGGATATCATTGTTAGGTGATTTACCGGGGAATGCACCTGTTGCTGGGTCGGGTGTCCGGTCACAATATGTGGCCAGTGTCAATGGTACACTCCTTTACCATTTTTTTTTGTTATAATGGTTCAAGGACCATGGTTATGGGTTATGACACCTATTACTTGTAAAATGGAAATCTATAGAGTATTGGTCATGGCTAGAAGTTATAATGGTTCAGGGGCCATTGATATGAGTTATGGACATGTAGTGGTTATAATGGTTCACTGGCCTTGGTTATGGGTTAAGGACACCTATTACTTGTAAAATGGATATATATAGGCTACTGGTCATGGTTACTAGTTATAATGGTTCATGGGCCATCAGTATCAGTTATGGACATCTAGTGGTTATAATGGTTCAAGAACCATGGTTATGGGTTATGGACACCTATTACTTGTAAAATGGATATCTGAAGGCTATTGGACATGGCTAGTAGTTATAATGGTTCAAGGGCCATCAGTATCAGTTATGGAAATCTAGTGGTTATAATGGTTCAGGGACGATTGTTATGCGTAATGGACACCTGTTACTTTTAAAATGGATATCTATAGGCTATTGGTCATGGCTAGTAGTTATAATGGTTCAAGGGCCATCGATATGAGTTATGGACATGTAGTGGTTATAATGGTTCAATGGCCTTGGTTATGGGTTATGGACACCTATTACTTGTAAAATGTATATTTATAGGCTATCGGTCATGGCTAGTAGTTATAATGGTTCAAGGGCCATCAGTATCAGTTATGGACATCTAGTTGTTATAATGGTTCAAGGACCATGGTTATGGGTTATGGACACCTATTACTTGTAAAATGGATATATAGACTATTGGTCATGGCTAGTAGTTATAATAGTTAAGGGGCCATCGATATGAGATATGGACATGTAGTGGTTATAATGGTTCACTGGCCTTGGTTATGGGTTATGGACACCTATTACTTGTAAAATGGATATCTGTAGGGTACTGGTCAAGGTTACTAGTTAAAATGGTTCATGGGCCATCAGTTTCAGTTATGGACATCTAGTGGTTATAATGGTTCAAGAACCATGGTTATGGGTTATGGACACCTATTACTTGTAAAATGGATATCTGTAGGCTATTGGACATGGCTAGTAGTTATAATGGTACAAGGGCCATCGATATGAGTTATGGACATGTAGTGGTTATAATGGTTCACTGGCCTTGGTTATGGGTTAAGGACACCTATTACTTGTAAAATGGATATCTGTAGGCTACTGGACATGGCTAGTAGTTATAATGGTTCAAGGGCCATCAGTATCAGTTATGGACATCTAGTGGTTATAATGATTCAAGGACCATGGTTATGGGTTATGGAAACCTGTTACTTGTAAAATGGATATCTATAGGCTATTGGTCATGGCTAGTAGTTATAATGGTTCAAGGGCCATCGGTATCAGTTATGGAAATCTAGTGGTTATAATGGTTCAGGGATGATTGTTATGCGTAATGGACACCTGTTACTTTTAAAATGGATATCTATAGGCTATTGGTCATGGCTAGTAGTTATAATGGTTCAAGGGCCATCGATATGAGTTATGGACATGTAGTGGTTATAATGGTTCACTGGCCTTGGTTATGGGTTAAGGACACCTATTACTTGTAAAATGGATATATATAGGCTACTGGTCATGGTTACTAGTTACAATGGTTCATGGGCCATCAGTATCAGTTATGGACATCTAGTGGTTATAATGGTTCAAGAACCATGGTTATGGGTTATGGACACCTATTATTTGTAAAATGGATATCTGTAGGCTATTGGACATGGCTAGTAGTTATAATGGTTCAGGGCCATCAGTATCAGTTATGGACATCTAGTGGTTATAATGATTCAAGGACCATGGTTATGGGTTATGGAACCTGTTACTTGTAAAATGGATATCTATAGGCTATTGGTCATGGCTAGTAGTTATAATGGTTCAAGGACCATCGGTATCAGTTATGGAAATCTAGTGGTTATAATGGTTCAGGGACGATTGTTATGCGTAATGGACACCTGTTACTTTTAAAATGGATATCTATAGGCTATTGGTCATGGCTAGTAGTTATAATGGTTCAAGGGCCATCGATATGAGTTATGGACTTGTAGTGGTTATAATGGTTCAATGGCCTTGGTTATGGGTTATGAACACCTATTACTTGTAAAATGTATATTTATAGGCTATCGGTCATGGCTAGTAGTTATAATGGTTCAAGGGCCATCAGTATCAGTTATGGACATCTAGTTGTTATAATGGTTCAAGGACCATGGTTATGGGTTATGGACACCTATTACTTGTAAAATGGATATCTATAGACTATTGGTCATGGCTAGTAGTTATAATGGTTAAGGGGCCATCGATATGAGATATGGACATGTAGTGGTTATAATGGTTCACTGGCCTTGGTTATGGGTTATGGACACCTATTACTTGTAAAATGGATATCTGTAGGGTACTGGTCAAGGTTACTAGTTAAAATGGTTCATGGGCCATCAGTATCAGTTATGGACATCTAGTGGTTATAATGGTTCAAGAACCATGGTTATGGGTTATGGACACCTATTACTTGTAAAATGGATATCTGTAGGCTATTGGACATGGCTAGTAGTTATAATGGTACAAGGGCCATCGATATGAGTTATGGACATGTAGTGGTTATAATTGTTCATTGGCCTTGGTTATGGGTTATGGACACCTATTACTTGTAAAATGGATATCTGTAGGCTATTGGACATGGCTAGTAGTTATAATGGTTCAAGGACCATCAGTATCAGTTATGGACATCTAGATGTTATAATGGTTCAAGGACCATGGTTATGGGTTATGGACACCTATTACTTGTAAAATGGATATCTATAGGCTATTGGTCATGGCTAGTAGTTATAATGGTTCAAGGGCCATCGATATGAGTTATGGACATGTAGTGGTTATAATGGTTCACTGGCCTTGGTTATGGGTTAAGGACACCTATTACTTGTAAAATGGATATATATAGGCTACTGGTCATGGTTACTAGTTATAATGGTTCATGGGCCATCAGTATCAGTTATGGACATCTAGTGGTTATAATGGTTCAAGAACCATGGTTATGGGTTATGGACACCTATTACTTGTAAAATGGATATCTGTAGGCTATTGGACATGGCTAGTTGTTATAATGGTTCAAGGGCCATCAGTATCAGTTATGGACATCTAGTGGTTATAATGATTCAAGGACCATGGTTATGGGTTATGGACACCTGTTACTTGTAAAATGGATATCTATAGGCTATTGGTCATGGCTAGTAGTTATAATGGTTCAAGGGCCATCGGTATCAGTTATGGAAATCTATTGGTTATAATGGTTCAGGGACGATTGTTATGCGTAATGGACACCTATTACTTTTAAAATGGATATCTATAGGCTATTGGTTATGGCTAGTAGTTATAATGGTTCAAGGGCCATCGATATGAGTTATGGACATGTAGTGGTTATAATGGTTCAATGGCCTTGGTTATGGGTTATGGACACCTATTACTTGTAAAATGTATATTTATAGGCTATCGGTCATGGCTAGTAGTTATAATGGTTCAAGGGCCATCAGTATCAGTTATGGACATCTAGTTGTTATAATGGTTCAAGGACCATGGTTATGGGTTATGGACACCTACTACTTGTAAAATGGATATCTATAGACTATTGGTCATGGCTAGTAGTTATAATGGTTAAGGGGCCATCGATATGAGATATGGACATGTAGTGGTTATAATGGTTCACTGGCCTTGGTTATGGGTTATGGACACCTATTACTTGTAAAATGGATATCTGTAGGGTACTGGTCAAGGTTACTAGTTAAAATGGTTCATGGGCCATCAGTATCAGTTATGGACATCTAGTGGTTATAATGGTTCAAGAACCATGGTTATGGGTTATGGACACCTATTACTTGTAAAATGGATATCTGTAGCCTTATTAGACATGGCTAGTAGTTATAATGGTACAAGGGCCATCGATATGAGTTATGGACATGTAGTGGTTATAATGGTTCATTGGCCTTGGTTATGGGTTATGGACACCTATTACTTGTAAAATGGATATATGTAGGCTATTGGACATGGCTAGTTGTTATAATGGTTCAAGGGCCATCAGTATCAGTTATGGACATCTAGTGGTTATAATGATTCAAGGACCATGGTTATGGGTTATGGACACTAATTACTTGTAAAATGGATATCTGTAGGCTATTGGACATGGCTAGTAGTTATAATGGTTCAAGGGCTATCAGTGTCAGTTATGGACATCTAGTGGTTATAATGGTTCGACGACGATTGTTATGGGTAATGGACACCTATTACTTGTAAAATGGTTATCTATAGGCTATTGGTCATGGCTAGTGGTTATAATGGTTCAAGGGCCATCGATATGAGTTATGGACATGTAGTGGTATAATGGTTCAATGGCCTTGGTTGTGGGTTATGGATACCTATTACTTGTAAAATGTATATCTATAAGCTATTGGTCATGGCTAGTAGTTATAATTTTTCAAGGGCCATCAGTATCAGTTATGGACATCTAGTTGTTATAATGGTTCAAGGACCATGGTTATGGGTTATGGACACCTATTACTTGTAAAATGGATATCTATAGGCTATTGGTAATGGCTAGTAGTTATAATGGTTCAAGGGCCATCGATATGAGTTATGGACATGTATTGGTTGTAATGGTTCACTGGCCTTGGTTATGGGTTAAGGACACCTATTACTTGTAAAATGGATATATATAGGCTACTGGTCATGGTTACTAGTTATAATGGTTCATGGGCCATCAGTATCAGTTATGGACATCTAGTGGTTATAATGGTTCAAGAACCATGGTTATGGGTTATGGAACTTGTAAAATAGATATTTGTAGGCTATTGGACATGGCTAGAAGTTATAATGGTTCAAGGGCCATCAGTATCAGTTATGGACATCTAGTGGTTATAATGATTCAAGGACCATGGTTATGGGTTTTGGACACCTGTTACTTGTAAAATGGATATCTATAGGCTATTGGTCATGGCTAGTAGTTATAATGGTTCAAGGGCCATCGGTATCAGTTATGGAAATCTAGTGGTTATAATGGTTCAGGGACGATTGTTATGCGTAATGGACACCTGTTACTTTTAAAATGGATATCTATAGGCTATTGGTCATGGCTAGTAGTTATAATGGTTCAAGGGCCATCGATATGAGTTATGGACATGTAGTGGTTATAATGGTTCAATGGCCTTGGTTATGGGTTATGGACACCTATTACTTGTAAAATGTATATTTATAGGCTATCGGTCATGGCTAGTAGTTATAATGGTTCAAGGGCCATCAGTATTAGTTATGGACATCTAGTTGTTATAATGGTTCAAGGACCATGGTTATGGGTTATGGACACCTATTACTTGTAAAATGGATATATAGACTATTGGTCATGGCTAGTAGTTATAATGGTTAAGGGGCCATCGATATGAGATATGGACATGTAGTGGTTATAATGGTTCACTGGCCTTGGTTATGGGTTATGGACACCTATTACTTGTAAAATGGATATCTGTAGGGTACTGGTCAAGGTTACTAGTTAAAATGGTTCATGGGCCATCAGTTTCAGTTATGGACATCTAGTGGTTATAATGGTTCAAGAACCATGGTTCTGGGTTATGGACACCTATTACTTGTAAAATGGATATCTGTAGGCTATTGGACATGGCTAGTAGTTATAATGGTACAAGGGCCATCCATATGAGTTATGGACATGTAGTGGTTATAATGGTTCACTGGCCTTGGTTATGGGTTAAGGACACCTATTACTTGTAAAATGGATATCTGTAGGCTATTGGACATGGCTAGTAGTTATAATGGTTCAAGGGCCATCAGTATCAGTTATGGACATCTAGTGGTTATAATGATTCAAGGACCATGGTTATGGGTTATGGAAACCTGTTACTTGTAAAATGGATATCTATAGGCTATTGGTCATGGCTAGTAGTTATAATGGTTCAAGGGCCATCGGTATCAGTTATGGAAATCTAGTGGTTATAAAGGTTCAGGGATGATTGTTATGCGTAATGGACACCTGTTACTTTTAAAATGGATATCTATAGGCTATTGGTCATGGCTAGTAGTTATAATGGTTCAAGGGCCATCGATATGAGTTATGGACATGTAGTGGTTATAATGGTTCACTGGCCTTGGTTATGGGTTAAGGACACCTATTACTTGTAAAATGGATATATATAGGCTACTGGTCATGGTTACTAGTTATAATGGTTCATGGGCCATCAGTATCAGTTATGGACATCTAATGGTTATAATGGTTCAAGAACCACGGTTATGGGTTATGGACACCTATTACTTGTAAAATGGATATCTGTAGGCTATTGGACATGGCTAGTTGTTATAATGGTTCAAGGGCCATCAGTATCAGTTATGGACATCTAGTGGTTATAAAGATCAAGGACCATGGTTATGGGTTATGGACACCTGTTACTTGTAAAATGGATATCTATAGGCTATTGGTCATGGCTAGTAGTTATAATGGTTCAAGGGCCATCGGTATCAGTTATGGAAATCTAGTGGTTATAATGGTTCAGGGACGATTGTTATGCGTAATGGACACCTGTTACTTTTAAAATGGATATCTATAGGCTATTGGTCATGGCTAGTAGTTATAATGGTTCAAGGGCCATCGATATGAGTTATGGACATGTAGTGGTTATAATGGTTCAATGGCCTTGGTTATGGGTTATGGACACCTATTACTTGTAAAATGTATATTTATAGGCTTATCGGTCATGGCTAGTAGTTATAATGGTTCAAGGGCCATCAGTATCAGTTATGGACATCTAGTTGTTATAATGGTTCAAGGACCATGGTTATGGGTTATGGACACCTACTACTTGTAAAATGGATATCTATAGACTATTGGTCATGGCTAGTAGTTATAATGGTTAAGGGGCCATCGATATGAGATATGGACATGTAGTGGTTATAATGGTTCACTGGCCTTGGTTATGGGTTATGGACACCTATTACTTGTAAAATGGATATCTGTAGGGTACTGGTCAAGGTTACTAGTTAAAATGGTTCATGGGCCATCAGTATCAGTTATGGACATCTAGTGGTTATAATGGTTCAAGAACCATGGTTATGGGTTATGGAACTTGTAAAATAGATATTTGTAGGCTATTGGACAAGGCTAGTAGTTATAATGGTTCAAGGGCCATCAGTATCAGTTATGGACATCTAGTGGTTATAATGATTCAAGGACCATGGTTATGGGTTTTGGACACCTGTTACTTGTAAAATGGATATCTATAGGCTATTGGTCATGGCTAGTAGTTATAATGGTTCAAGGGCCATCGGTATCAGTTATGGAAATCTAGTGGTTATAATGGTTCAGGGACGATTGTTATGCGTAATGGACACCTGTTACTTTTAAAATGGATATCTATAGGCTATTGGTCATGGCTAGTAGTTATAATGGTTCAAGGGCCATCGATATGAGTTATGGACATGTAGTGGTTATAATAGTTCAATGGCCTTGGTTATGGGTTATGGACACCTATTACTTGTAAAATGTATATTTATAGGCTATCGGTCATGGCTAGTAGTTATAATGGTTCAAGGGCCATCAGTATCAGTTATGGACATCTAGTTGTTATAATGGTTCAAGGACCATGGTTATGGGTTATGGACACCTATTACTTGTAAAATGGATATATAGACTATTGGTCATGGCTAGTAGTTATAATGGTTAAGGGGCCATCAATATGAGATATGGACATGTAGTGGTTATAATGGTTCACTGGCCTTGGTTATGGGTTATGGACACCTATTACTTGTAAAATGGATATCTGTACGGTACTGGTCAAGGTTACTAGTTAAAATGGTTCATGGGCCATCAGTTTCAGTTATGGACATCTAGTGGTTATAATGGTTCAAGAACCATGGTTATGGGTTATGGACACCTATTACTTGTAAAATGGATATCTGTAGGCTATTGGACATGGCTAGTAGTTATAATGGTACAAGGGCCATCCATATGAGTTATGGACATGTAGTGGTTATAATGGTTCACTGGCCTTGGTTATGGGTTAAGGACACCTATTACTTGTAAAATGGATATCTGTAGGCTATTGGACATGGCTAGTAGTTATAATGGTTCAAGGGCCATCAGTATCATTTATGGACATCTAGTGGTTATAATGATTCAAGGACCATGGTTATGGGTTATGGAAACCTGTTACTTGTAAAATGGATATCTATAGGCTATTGGTCATGGCTAGTAGTTATAATGGTTCAAGGGCCATCGGTATCAGTTATGGAAATCTAGTGGTTATAATGGTTCAGGGATGATTGTTATGCGTAATGGACACCTGTTACTTTTAAAATGGATATCTATAGGATATTGGTCATGGCTAGTAGTTATAATGGTTCAAGGGCCATCGATATGAGTTATGGACATGTAGTGGTTAAAATGGTTCACTGGCCTTGGTTATGGGTTAAGGACACCTATTACTTGTAAAATGGATATATATAGGCTACTGGTCATGGTTACTAGTTATAATGGTTCATGGGCCATCAGTATCAGTTATGGACATCTAGTGGTTATAATGGTTCAAGAACCATGGTTATGGGTTATGGACACCTATTATTTGTAAAATGGATATCTGTAGGCTATTGGACATGGCTAGTAGTTATAATGGTTCAGGGCCATCAGTATCAGTTATGGACATCTAGTGGTTATAATGATTCAAGGACCATGGTTATGGGTTATGGAACCTGTTACTTGTAAAATGGATATCTATAGGCTATTGGTCATGGCTAGTAGTTATAATGGTTCAAGGACCATCGGTATCAGTTATGGAAATCTAGTGGTTATAATGGTTCAGGGACGATTGTTATGCGTAATGGACACCTGTTACTTTTAAAATGGACATCTATAGGCTATTGGTCATGGCTAGTAGTTATAATGGTTCAAGGGCCATCGATATGAGTTATGGACTTGTAGTGGTTATAATGGTTCAATGGCCTTGGTTATGGGTTATGGACACCTATTACTTGTAAAATGTATATTTATAGGCTTATCGGTCATGGCTAGTAGTTATAATGGTTCAAGGGCCATCAGTATCAGTTATGGACATCTAGTTGTTATAATGGTTCAAGGACCATGGTTATGGGTTATGGACACCTATTACTTGTAAAATGGATATCTATAGACTATTGGTCATGGCTAGTAGTTATAATGGTTAAGGGGCCATCGATATGAGATATGGACATGTAGTGGTTATAATGGTTCACTGGCCTTGGTTATGGGTTATGGACACCTATTACTTGTAAAATGGATATCTGTAGGGTACTGGTCAAGGTTACTAGTTAAAATGGTTCATGGGCCATCAGTATCAGTTATGGACATCTAGTGGTTATAATGGTTCAAGAACCATGGTTATGGGTTATGGACACCTATTACTTGTAAAATGGATATCTGTAGGCTATTGGACATGGCTAGTAGTTATAATGGTACAAGGGCCATCGATATGAGTTATGGACATGTAGTGGTTATAATGGTTCATTGGCCTTGGTTATGGGTTATGGACACCTATTACTTGTAAAATGGATATCTGTAGGCTATTGGACATGGCTAGTAGTTATAATGGTTCAAGGGCCATCAGTATCAGTTATGGACATCTAGTTGTTATAATGGTTCAAGGACCATGGTTATGGGTTATGGACACCTATTACTTGTAAAATGGATATCTATAGGCTATTGGTCATGGCTAGTAGTTATAATGGTTCAAGGGCCATCGATATGAGTTATGGACATGTAGTGGTTATAATGGTTCACTGGCCTTGGTTATGGGTTAAGGACACCTATTACTTGTAAAATGGATATATATAGGCTACTGGTCATGGTTACTAGTTATAATGGTTCATGGGCCATCAGTATCAGTTATGGACATCTAGTGGTTATAATGGTTCAAGAACCATGGTTATGGGTTATGGACACCTATTACTTGTAAAATGGATATTTGTAGGCTATTGGACATGGCTAGTTGTTATAATGGTTCAAGGGCCATCAGTATCAGTTATGGACAACTAGTGGTTATAATGATTCAAGGACCATGGTTATGGGTTATGGACACCTGTTACTTGTAAAATGGATATCTAGAGGCTATTGGTCATGGCTAGTAGTTATAATGGTTCAAGGGCCATCGGTATCAGTTATGGAAATCTAGTGGTTATAATGGTTCAGGGACGATTGTTATGCGTAATGTACACCTATTACTTTTAAAATGGATATCTATAGGCTATTGGTCATGGCTAGTAGTTATAATGGTTCAAGGGCCATCAGTATCAGTTATGGACATCTAGTTGTTATAATGGTTCAAGGACCATGGTTATGGGTTATGGACACCTATTACTTGTAAAATGGATATCTATAGACGATTGGTCATGGCTAGTAGTTATAATGGTTAAAGGGCCATCGATATGAGATATGGACATGTAGTGTTTATAATGGTTCACTGGCCTTGGTTATGGGTTATGGACACCTATTACTTGTAAAATGGATATCTGTAGGGTACTGGTCAAGGTTACTAGTTAAAATGGTTCATGGGCCATCAGTATCAGTTATGGACATCTAGTGGTTTTAATGGTTCAAGAACCATGGTTATGGGTTATGGACACCTATTACTTGTAAAATGGATATCTGTAGGCTATTGGACATGGCTAGTAGTTATAATGGTACAAGGGCCATCGATATGAGTTATGGACATGTAGTGGTTATAATGGTTCATTGGCCTTGGTTATGGGTTATGGACACCTATTACTTGTAAAATGGATATCTGTAGGCTATTGGACATGGCTAGTTGTTATAATGGTTCAAGGGCCATCAGTATCAGTTATGGACAACTAGTGGTTATAATGATTCAAGGACCATGGTTATGGGTTATGGACACCTATTACTTGTAAAATGGATATCTGTAGGCTATTGGACATGGCTATTAGTTATAATGGTTCAAGGGCCATCAGTATCAGTTATGGACATCTAGTGGTTATAATGATTCAAGGACCATGGTTATGGGTTATGGACACCTATTATTTGTAAAATGGATATCTATAGGCTATTGGTCATGGCTAGTAGTTATAATGGTTCAAGGGCCATCGATATGAGTTATGGACATGTAGTGGTTATAATGGTTCACTGGCCTTGGTTATGGGTTATGGACACCTATTACTTGTAAAATGGATATCTGTAGGGTACTGGTCAAGGTTACTAGTTAAAATGGTTCATGGGCCATCAGTATCAGTTATGGACATCTAGTGGTTATAATGGTTCAAGAACCATGGTTATGGGTTATGGACAGCTATTACTTGTAAAATGAATATCTATAGGCTATTGGACATGGCTAGTAGTTATAATGGTACAAGGGCCATCGATATGAGTTATGGACATGTAGTGGTTATAGTGGTTCACTGGCCTTGGTTATGGGTTATGGACACCTATTACTTGTAAAATGGATATCTATAGGCTACTGGTCATTGTTACTAGTTATAATGGTTCATGGGCCATCAGTATCAGTTATGGACATCTAGTGGTTATAAAGGTTCAAGAACCATGGTTATGGGTTATGGACACCTATTACTTGTAAAATGTATATCTGTAGGCTATTGGACATGGCTAGTAGTTATAATGGTTCAAGGGCCATCAGTATCAGTTATGGAGATCTAGTGGTTATAATGATTCAAGGACCATGGTTATGGGTTATGGACACCAATTACTTGTAAAATGGATATCTATAGGCTATTGGTCATGGCTAGTAGTTATAATGGTTCAAGGGCCATCGATATGAGTTATGGACATGTAGTGGTTATATTGGTTCAATGGCCTTGGTTATGGGTTATGGACACCTATTACTTGTAAAATGTATATTTTTAGGCTATCGGTCATGGCTAGTAGTTATAATGGTTCAAGGGCCATCAGTATCAGTTATGGACATCTAGTTGTTATAATGGTTCAAGGACCATGGTTATGGGTTATGGACACCTATTACTTGTAAAATGGATATCTATAGACTATTGGTCATGGCTAGTAGTTATAATGGTTAAGGGGCCATCGATATGAGATATGGACATGTAGTGGTTATAATGGTTCACTGCCTTGGTTATGGGTTATGAACACCTATTACTTGTAAAATGGATATCTGTAGGGTACTGGTCAAGGTTACTAGTTAAAATGGTTCATGGGCCATCAGTATCAGTTATGGACATCTAGTGGTTATAATGGTTCAAGAACCATGGTTATGGGTTATGGACACCTATTACTTGTAAAATGGATATCTGTAGGCTATTGGACATGGCTAGTAGTTATAATGGTACAAGGGCCATCGATATGAGTTATGGACATGTAGTGGTTATAATGGTCCATTGGCCTTGGTTATGGGTTATGGACACCTATTACTTGTAAAATGGATATCTGTAGGCTATTGGACATGGCTAGTTGTTATAATGGTTCAAGGGCCATCAGTATCAGTTATGGACATCTAGTGGTTATAATGATTCAAGGACCATGGTTATGGGTTATGGACACCTATTACTTGTAAAATGGATATCTGTAGGCTATTGGACATGGCTAGTAGTTATAATGGTTCAAGGGCCATCAGTATCAGTTATGGACATCTAGTGGTTATAATGATTCAAGGACCATGGTTATGGGTTATGGACACCTATTACTTGTAAAATGGATATCTATAGGCTATTGGTCATGGCTAGTTGTTATAATGGTTCAAGGGCCATCGATATGAGTTATGGACATGTAGTGGTTATAATGGTTCACTGGCCTTGGTTATGGGTTATGGACACCTATTACTTGTAAAATGGATATTTATAGGCTATTGGTCATGGCTAGTAGTTATAATGGTTCAAGGACCATGAGTATCAGTTATGGACAACTACTGGTTATAATGGTTCAAGGACCATGGTTATGGGTTATGGACACCTATTACTTGTAAAATGGATATCTATAGGCTATTGGTCATGGCTAGTAGTTATAATGGTTCAAGGGCCATCGATATGAGTTATGGACATGTAGTGGTTACAATGGTTCACTGGCCTTGGTTATGGGTTATGGACACCTATTACTTGTAAAATGGATATCTATAGGCTACTCGTCATGGTTACTAGTTATAATGGTTCATGGGCCATCAGTATCAGTTATGGACATCTAGTGGTTATAATGGTTCAAGAACCATGGTTATGGGTTATGGACACCTATTACTTGTAAAATGTATATCTGTAGGCTATTGGACATGGCTAGTAGTTATAATGGTTCAAGGGCCATCAGTATCAGTTATGCAGATCTAGTGGTTATAATGATTCAAGGACCATGGTTATGGGTTATGGACACCTATTGCTTGTAAAATGGATATCTATAGGCTATTGGTCATGGCTCGTAGTTATAATGGTTCAAGGGCTGTCGATATGAGTTATGGACATGTAGTGGTTATAATGGTTCACTGGCCTTGGTTATGGGTTATGGACACCTATTACTTGTAACCAAACCAAAATAGCTGATTCGTTCGTCACTACCAAGAACAAGTTCGGCCCGAACTCTTCACTGTTCCCGGCCCGAACTTCATTTTCGGCCCGAACTTCAACCTCGGCCCGAACTTCAACCTCGGCCCGAACTCCGACCTCGGCCCGAACTTCAACCTCGGCCCGAACATTATCCTCGGCCCGAACACCGAACTTTAGCCCGAACACCACTTCGGCCCGAACATCCCACTTCGGCCCGAACATCCCTCTTCGGCCCGAACTCTTCAATATCCAAGATTGTGTGACAAAAGGTGCTTTACTAAAACATTCATAACTTTCAGCTCAGGTGTCCGTTTCACGCCCACGAGTAACCAAAATAGCTGGTTCGTTCGTCACTGCCAAGAACAAGTTCGGCCCGAACTCTTCATTGTTCCCGGCCCGAACTTCATTTTCGGCCCGAACTTCAACCTCGGCCCGAACTCCGACCTCGGCCCGAACTTCAACCTCGGCCCGAACATCATCCTCGGCCCGAACACCGAACTTCGGCCCGAACACCACTTCAGCCCGAACACCACTTCTGCCCGAACATCCCACTTCGGCCCGAACACCACTTCGGCCCGAACATCCCTCTTCGGCCCGAACATCCCTCTTCGACCCGAACTCTTCAATATCCAAGATTGTGTGACAAAAGGTGCTATACTAAAATATTCATAACTTTCAGCTCGGGTGTCCGTTTCACCCCCACGAGTAACCAAAATAGCTGGTTCGTTCGTCACTGCCAAGAACAAGTTCGGCCCGAACTCTTCACTGTTCCCGGCCCGAACATCATTTTCGGCCCGAACTTCAACCTCGTCCCGAACTTCAACCTCGGCCCGAACTCCGACCTCGGCCCGAACTTCAACCTCGGCCCGAACATCATCCTGGGCCCGAACACCGAACTTCGGCCCGAACACCACTTCGGCCCGAACATCCCACTTTGGCCCGAACACCACTTCGGCCCGAACATCCCTCTTCGGCCCGAACTCTTCAATATCCAAGATTGTGTGACAAAAGGTGCTATACTAAAACATTCATAACTTTCAGCTCGGGTGTCCGTTTCACGCCCACGAGTAACCAAAATAGCTGGTTCGTTCGTCACTGCCAAGAACAAGTTCGGCCCGAACTCTTCTCTGTTCCCAGCAAACTTCATTTTCGGCCCGAACTTCAACCTCGGCCCGAACTTCAACCTCGGCCCGAACTCCGACCTCGGCCCGAACTTCAACCTCGGCCCGAACATCATCCTAGGCCCGAACACCGAAGTTCGGCCTGAACACCACTTCGGCCGGAACACCACTTCGGCCCGAACATCCCACTTCGGCCCGAACACCACTTCGGCCTGAACACCACTTCGGCCCGAACATCCCTCTTCGGCCCGAACTCTTCAATATCCAAGATTGTGTGACAAAAGGTGCTATACTAAACATTCATAACTTTCAGTTCGGGTGTCCGTTTCACGCCCACGAGTAACCAAAATAGCTGGTTCGTTCGTCACTGCCAAGAACAAGTTCGGCCCGAACTCTTCACTGTTCCCGGCCCGAACTTCATTTTCGGCCCGAACTTCAACTTCGGCCCGAACTTCAACCTCGGCCCGAACTCCGACCTCGGCCCGAACTTCAACCTCGGCCCGAACACCACTTCGGCCCGAACATCCCACTTCGGCCCGAACACCACTTCGCCCCGAACATCCCTCTTCGGCCAGAACTCTTCAATATCAGAGATTTTGTGACAAAAGGTGCTATAATAAAACATTCATAACCTTTAGCTCGGGTGTCCGTTTCACGCCCACGAGTAACCAAAATAGCTGGTTCGTTCGTCACTGCCAATAACAAGTTCGGCCCGAACTCTTCACTGTTCCCGGCCCGAACTTCAACCTCGGCCCGAACATCAACCTCGGCCCGAACTCCGACCTCGGCCCGAACTTCAACCTCGACCCGAACATCATCCTCGCGCCGAACACCGAACTTCGGCCCGTACACCATTTCGGCCCGAACATCCCACTTCGGCCCGAACACCACTTCGGCCCGAACATCCCTCGGGTGTTCGTTTCACGCCCACGAGTAACCAAAATAGCTGGTTCGTTCGTCACTGCCAAGAACAAGTTCGGCCCGAACTCTTCACTGTTCCCGGCCCGAACTTCATTTTCGGCCCGAACTTCAACCTTGTCCCGAACTTCAACCTCGGCCCGAACTCCGACCTCGGCCCGAACTTCAACCTCGGCCCGAACATCATCCTCGGCCCGAACACCGAACTTCGGCCCGAATACCACTTCGGCCCGAACACCACTTCGGCCCGAACATCCCACTTCGGCCCGAACACGACTTCGGCCCGAACATCCCTCTTCGGCCCGAACTCTTCAATATCCAAGATTGTGTGACAAAAGGTGCTATATTAAAACATTCATAACTTTCAGCTCGGGTGTCCGTTTCACGCCCACGAGTAACCAAAATAGCTGGTTCGTTCGTCACTGCCAAGAACAAGTTCGGCCCAAACTCTTCACTGTTCCCGGCCGGAACTTCAACCTCGGCCCGAACTTCAACCTCGGTCCGAACTCCGACCTCGGCCCGAACTTCAACCTCGGCCCGAACATCATCGTCGGCCCGAACACCGAACTTCGGCCCGAATACCACTTCGGCCCGAACATCCCACTTCGGCCCGAACACCACTTCGGCCCGAACATCCCTCTTTGGCCCGAACTCTTCAATATCCAAGATTGTGTGACAAAAGGTGCTATACTAAAACATTCATAACTTTCAGCTCGGGTGTCCATTTCACGCCCATGAGTAACCAAAATAGCTGGTTCGTTCGTCACTGCCAAGAACAAGTTCGGCCCGAACTCTTCACTGTTCCCGGCCCGAACTTCATTTTCGGCCCGAACTTCAACCTCGGCCCGAACTTCAACCTCGGCCCGAACTCCAACGTTGGCCCGAAATCCAACCTCGGCCCGACCATCATCCTCGGCCCGAACACCGAACTTCGGCCCGAACACCACTTCGGCCCGAACACCACTTCGGCCCGAACATCCCACTTCGGCCCGAACACCACTTCGGCCCGAACATCCCTCTTCGGCCTTAACTCTTCAATATCCAAGATTGTGTGACAAAAGGTGCTATACTAAACATTCATAACTTTCAGCTCGGGTGTCCGTTTCACGCCCACGAGTAACCAAAATAGCTGGTTCGTTCGTCACTGCCAAGAACAAGTTCGGCCCGAACTCTTCACTTTTCCCGGCCCGAACTTCATTTTCGACCCGAACTTCAACCTCGGCCCGAACTCCGACCTCGGCCCGAACTTCAACCTCGGCCCGAATATCATCCTCGGCCCGAACACCGAACTTCGGCCCGAACAACACTTCGGCCCGAACATCATCCTCGGCCCAAACACCGAACTTCGGCCCGAACACCACTTCGGCCCGAATATCCCTCTTCGGCCTTAACTCTTCAATATCCAAGATTGTGTGACAAAAGGTGCTATACTAAAACATTCATAACTTTCAGCTTGGGTATCCGTTTCACGCCCACGATTAACCAAAATAGCTGGTTCGTTCGTCACTACCAAGAACAAGTTCGACCCGAACTCTTCACTGTTCCCGGCCCGAACTTCATTTTCGGCCCGAACTTCAACCTCGGCCCGAACTTCAACCTCGGCCCCACTCCGACCTCGGCCCGAACTTCAACCTCGGCCCGAACATCATCCTCGGCCCGAACACCACTTCGGCTCGAACATCACACTTCGGCCCGAAAACCACTTCGGCCCGAACATCCCTCTTCGGCCCGAACTCTTCAATATCCAAGATTGTGTGACAAACGGTGCTATACTAAAATATTCATAACTTTCAGCTCGGGTGTCTGTTTCACGCCCACGAGTAACCAAAATAGCTGGTTCGTTCGTCACTGCCAAGAACAAGTTCGGCCCGAACTCTTCACTGTTCCCGGCCCGAACTTCATTTTCGGCCCGAACTTCAACCTCGGCCCGAACTTCAACCTCGGCGTGAACTCCGACCTCGGCCCGAACTTTAACCTCGGCCCGAACATCATCCTCGGCCCGAACACCGAAGTTCGGCCCGAACACCACTTCGGCCCGAACATCCCACTTCGGCCCGAACACCACTTCGGCCCGAACACCACTTCGCCCCGAACATCCCTCTTCGACCCGAACTCTTCAATATCAAAGATTGTGTGACAAAAGGTGCTATACTAAAACATTCATAACTTTCAGCTCGGGTGTCCGTTTCACGCCCACGAGTAACCAAAATAGCTGGTTCGTTCGTCACTGCCAAGAACAAGTTCGGCCCGAACTCTTCACTGTTCCCGGCCCGAACTTCAACCTCGGCCCGAACTTCAACCTCGGCCCGAACTTCGACCTCGGCCCGAACTTCAACCTCGGCCCGAACTTCAACGTCGGCCCGAACATCATCCTCGGCCCGAAAACCGAACTTCGGCCCGAACACCACTTCGGCCCGAACATCCCACTTCGGCCCGAACACCACTTCGGCCCGAACATCCCTCTTCGGCCCGAACTCTTCAATATCCAAGATTGTGTGACAAAAGGTGTTATACTAAAACATTCATAACTTTCAGCTCGGGTGTCCGTTTCACGCCCACGAGTAACCAAAATAGCTGGTTCGTTCGTCACTGCCAAGAACAAGTTCGGCCCAAACTCTTCACTGTTCCCGGCCGGAACTTCAACCTCGGCCCGAATTTCAACCTCGGTCCGAACTCCGACCTCGGCCCGAACTTCAACCTCGGCCCGAACATCATCGTCGGCCCGAACACCGAACTTCGGCCCGAACACCACTTCGGCCCGAACATCCCACTTCGGCCCGAACACCACTTCGGCCCGAACATCCCTCTTTGGCCCGAACTCTTCAATATCCAAGATTGTGTGACAAAAGGTGCTATACTAAAACATTCATAACTTTCAGCTCGGGTGTCCGTTTCACGCCCATGAGTAACCAAAATAGCTGGTTCGTTCGTCACTGCCAAGAACAAGTTCGGCCCGAACTCTTCACTGTTCCCGGCCTGAACTTCATTTTCGGCCCGAACTTCAACGTCGGCCCGAACTGCAACCTCGGCCCGAACTCCAACGTCGGCCCGAACTCCAACCTCGGCCCGAACATCATCCTCGGCCAAAACACCGAACTTCGGCCCGAACACCATTTCGGCCCGAACACCACTTCGGCCCGAACATCCCACTTCGGCCCGAACACCACTTCGGCCCGAACATCCCTCTCCGGCCTTAACTCTTAAATATCCAAGATTGTGTGACAAAAGGTGCTATACTAAACATTCATAACTTTCAGCTCGGGTGTCCGTTTCACGCCCACGAGTAACCAAAATAGCTGGTTCGTTCGTCACAACCAAGAACAAGTTCGGCCCGAACTCTTCACTCTTCCCGGCCCGAACTTCATTTTCGACCCGAACTTCAACCTCGGCCTGAACTTCAACCTCGGCCCGAACTCCGACCTCGGCCCGAACTTCAACCTCGGCCCGAACATCATCCTCGGCCCGAACACCGAACTTCGGCCCGAACAACACTTCGGCCCGAACACCACTTCGGCCCGAACATCCCACTTCGGCCCGAACACCACTTCGGCCCGAACATCCCTCTTCGGCCCGAACTCTTCAATATCCAAGATTGTGTGACAAAAGGTGCTATACTAAGAGATTCATAACTTTCAGCTCGGGTGACCGTTTCACGCCCACGAGTAACCAAAACAGCTGGTTCGATCGTCACTCCCAAGAACAAGTTCGGCCCGAACTCTTCACTGTTCCCGGCCCGAACTTTATTTTCGGCCCGAACTTCAACCTCGGCCCGAACTGCAACCTCGGCCCGAACTCCAACCTCGGCCCGAACTCCAACCTCGGCCCGAACATCATCCTCGGCCCGAACACCGAACTTCGGCCCGAACACCACTTCGGCCCGAACATCCCTCTTCGGCCTTAACTCTTCAATATCCAAGATTGTGTGTCAAAAGGTGTTATACTAAACATTCATAACTTTCAGCTCGGGTGTCCGTTTCACGCCCACGAGTAACCAAAATAGCTGGTTCGTTCGTCACTGCCAAGAACAAGTTCGACCCGAACTCTTCACTTTTCCCGGCCCGAACTTCATTTTCGGCCCGAACTTCAACCTCGGCCCGAACTTCAACCTCGGCCCGAACTCCGACCTCGGCCCGAACTTCAACCTCGGCCCGAACATTATCCTCGGCCCGAACACCGAAGTTCGGGCCGAACACCACTTCGGCCCGAACACCACTTCGGCCCGAACATCCCACTTCGGCCCGAACACCACTTCGCCCCGAACATCCCTCTTCGGCCCGAACTCTTCAATATCAGAGATTGTGTGGCAAAAGGTAATATACTAAAACATTCATAACTTTCAGCTCGGGTGTCCGTTTCACGCCCACGAGTAACCAAAATAGCTGGTTCGTTCGTCACTGCCAAGAACAAGTTCGGCCCGAACTCTTCACTGTTCCCGGCCCGAACTTCAACCTCGGCCCGAACATCAACCTCGACCCGAACTCCGACCTCGGCCCGAACATCATCCTCGGGCCGAACACCGAACTTCGGCCCGTACACCACTTCAGCCCGAACATCCCACTTCGGCCCGAACACCACTTCGGCCCGAACATCCCTCTTCGCCCCGAACTCTTCAATATCCAAGATTGTGTGACAAAAAGGTGTTATACTAAAACATTCATAACTTTCAGCTCGGGTGTCCGTTTCACGCCCACGAGTAACCAAAATAGCTGGTTCGTTCGTCACTGCCAAGAACAAGTTCGGCCCGAACTCTTCACTGTTCCCGGCCCGAACTTCATTTTCGGCCCGAACTTCAACCTTGTCCCGAACTTCAACCTCAGCCCGAACTCCGACCTCGGCCCGAACTTCAACCTCGGCCCGAACATCATCCTCGGCCCGAACACCGAACTTCGGCCCGAACACAACTTCGGCCCGAACACCACTTCGGCCCGAACATCCCACTTCGGCCCGAACACGACGTCGGCCCGAACATCCCTCTTCGGCCGAAACTCTTCAATATCCAAGATTGTGTGACAAAACGTGCTATATTAAAACATTCATAACTTTCAGCTCGGGTGTCCGTTTCACGCCCACGAGTAACCAAAATAGCTGGTTCGTTCGTCACTGCCAAGAACAAGTTCGGCCCGAACTCTTCACTGTTCCCGGTCCGAACTTCATTTTCGGCCCGAACTCCAACCTCGGCCCGAACTCCGACCTCGGCCCGAACTCCGACCTCGGCCCGAACATCATCCTCGGCCCGAACACCGAACTTCGGCCCGAACACCACTTCGGCCCGAACACCACTTCGGCCCGAACACCACTTCGGCCCGAACATCCCACTTCGGCCCGAACACCAGTTCGGCCCGAACATCCCTCTTTGGCCCGAACTCTTCAATATCCAAGATTGTGTGACAAAAGGTGCTATACTAAAACATTCATAACTTTCAGCTCGGGTGTCCGTTTCACGCCCATGAGTAACCAAAATAGCTGGTTCGTTCGTCACTGCCAAGAACAAGTTCGGCCCGAACTCTTCACTGTTCCCGGCCCGAACTTCATTTTCGGACCGAACTTCAACCTCGGCCCGAACTTCAACCTCGGCCCGAACTTCAACCTCGGCCCGAACTCCGAACTCGGCCCGAACTTCAACCTCGGCCCGAACATCATCCTCGGCCCGAACACCGAACTTCGGCCCGAACACCACTTCGGCCCGAACACCACTTCGGCCCGAACTTCCCACTTCGGCCCGAACACGACTTCGGCCCGAACATCCCTCTTCGGCCCGAACTCTTCAATATCAGAGATTGTGTGGCAAAATGTGCTATATTAAAACATTCATAACTTTCAGCTCGGGTGTCCGTTTCACGCCCACGAGTAACCAAAATAGCTGGTTCGTTCGTCACTGCCAAGAACAAGTTCGGCCCGAACTCTTCACTGTTCCCGGCCCGAACTTCATTTTCGGCCCGAACTTCAACCTCGGCCCGAACTTCAACCTCGGCCCGAACTCCGACCTCGGCCCGAACTCCAACCTCGGCCCGAACATCATCCTCGGCCCGAACACCGAACTTCGGCCCGAACACCACTTCGGCCCGAACATCCCTCTTCGGCCTTAACTCTTCAATATCCAAGATTGTGTGACAAAAGGTGCTATACTAAACATTCATAACTTTCAGCTCGGGTGTCCGTTTCACGCCCACGAGTAACCAAAATAGCTGGTTCGTTCGTCACTGCCAAGAACAAGTTCGGCCCGAACTCTTCACTTTTCCCGGCCCGAACTTCATTTTCGGCCCGAACTTCAACCTCGGCCCGAACATCAACCTCGGCCCGAACTCCGACCTCGGCCCGAACATCATCCTCGGGCCGAACACCGAACTTCGGCCCGTACACCACTTCAGCCCGAACATCCCACTTCGGCCCGAACACCACTTCGGCCCGAACATCCCTCTTCGCCCCGAACTCTTCAATATCCAAGATTGTGTGACAAAAAGGTGTTATACTAAAACATTCATAACTTTCAGCTCGGGTGTCCGTTTCACGCCCACGAGTAACCAAAATAGCTGGTTCGTTCGTCACTGCCAAGAACAAGTTCGGCCCGAACTCTTCACTGTTCCCGGCCCGAACTTCATTTTCGGCCCGAACTTCAACCTTGTCCCGAACTTCAACCTCAGCCCGAACTCCGACCTCGGCCCGAACTCCAACCTCGGCCCGAACATCATCCTCGGCCCGAACACCGAACTTCGGCCCGAACACAACTTCGGCCCGAACACCACTTCGGCCCGAACATCCCACTTCGGCCCAAACACGACTTCGGCCCGAACATCCCTCTTCGGCCGGAACTCTTCAATATCCAAGATTGTGTGACAAAAGGTGCTATATTAAAACATTCATAACTTTCAGCTCGGGTGTCTGTTTCACGCCCACGAGTAACCAAAATAGCTGGTTCGTTCATCACTGCCAAGAACAAGTTCGGCCCGAACTCTTCACTGTTCCCGGTCCGAACTTCATTTTCGGCCCGAACTCCAACCTCGGCCCGAACTCCGACCTCGGCCCGAACTCCGACCTCGGCCCGAACTCCGACCTCGGCCCGAATATCATCCTCGGCCCGAACACCGAACTTCGGCCCGAACACCACTTCGGCCCGAACACCACTTCGGCCCGAACATCCCACTTCGGCCCGAACACCAGTTCGGCCCGAACATCCCTCTTTGGCCCGAACTCTTCAATATCCAAGATTGTGTGACAAAAGGTGCTATACTAAAACATTCATAACTTTCAGCTCGGGTGTCCGTTTCACGCCCATGAGTAACCAAAATAGCTGGTTCGTTCGTCACTGCGAAGAACAAGTTCGGCCCGAACTCTTCACTGTTCCCGGCCCGAACTTCATTTTCGGACCGAACTTCAACCTCGGCCCGAACTTCAACCTCGGCCCGAACTCCGACCTCGGCCCGAACTTCAACCTCGGCCCGAACATCATCCTCGGCCCGAACACCGAACTTCGGCCCGAACACCACTTCGGCCCGAACACCACTTCGGCCCGAACTTCCCACTTCGGCCCGAACACGACTTCGGCCCGAACATCCCTCTTCGGCCCGAACTCTTCAATATCCAAGATTGTGTGACAAAAGGTGCTATATTAAAACATTCATAACTTTCAGCTCGGGTGTCCGTTTCACGCCCAAGAGTAACCAAAATAGCTGGTTCGTTCGTCACTGCCAAGAACAAGTTCGGCCCGAACTCTTCACTGTTCCCGGCCCGAACTTCATTTTCGGCCCGAACTTCAACCTCGGCCCGAACTTCAACCTCGGCTCGAACTCCGACCTCGGCCCGAACTTCAACCTCGGCCCGAACATCATCCTCGGCCCGAACACCGAACTTCGGCCCGAACACCACTTCGGCGCGAACAGCACTTCGGCCCGAACATCCCGCTTCGGCACGAACACCACTTCGGCCCGAACATCCCTCTTTGGCCCGAACTCTTCAATATCCAAGATTGTGTGACAAAAGGTGCTATACTAAAACATTCATAACTTTCAGCTCGGGTGTCCGTTTCACGCCCATGAGTAACCAAAATAGCTGGTTCGTTCGTCACTGCCAAGAACAAGTTCGGCCCGAACTCTTCACTGTTCCCGGCCCGAACTTCATTTTCGGCCCGAACTTCAACCTTGTCCCGAACTTCAACCTCAGCCCGAACTCCGACCTCGGCCCGAACTTCAACCTCGGCCCGAAAATCATCCTCGGCCCGAACACCGAACTTCGGCCCGAACACAACTTCGGCCCGAACACCACTTCGGCCCGAACATCCCACTTCGGCCCGAACACGACTTCTGCCTGAACATCCCTCTTCGGCCGGAACTCTTCAATATCCAAGATTGTGTGACAAAATGTGCTATATTAAAACATTCATAACTTTCAGCTCGGGTGTCCGTTTCACGCCCACGAGTAACCAAAATAGCTGGTTCGTTCGTCACTGCCAAGAACAAGTTCGGCCCGAACTCTTCACTTTTCCCGGCCCGAACTTCATTTTCGGCCCGAACTTCAACCTCGGCCCGAACATCAACCTCGGCCCGAACTCCGACCTCGGCCCGAACATCATCCTCGGGCCGAACACCGAACTTCGGCCCGTACACCACTTCAGCCCGAACATCCCACTTCGGCCCGAACATCCCTCTTCGGCCTTAACTCTTCAATATCCAAGATTGTGTGACAAAAGGTGCTATACTAAACAATCATAACTTTCAGCTCGGGTGTCCGTTTCACGCCCACGAGTAACCAAAATAGCTGGTTCGTTCGTCACTGCCAAGAACAAGTTCGGCCCGAACTCTTCACTTTTCCCGGCCCGAACTTCATTTTCGGCCCGAACTTCAACCTCGGCCCGAACTTCAACCTCGGCCCGAACTCCGACCTCGGCCCGAACTTCAACCTCGGCCCGAACATTATCCTCGGCCCGAACACCGAAGTTCGGGCCGAACACCACTTCGGCCCGAACACCACTTCGGCCCGAACATCCCACTTCGGCCCGAACACCACTTCGCCCCGAACATCCCTCTTCAGCCCGAACTCTTCAATATCAGAGATTGTGTGACAAAAGGTAATATACTAAAACATTCATAACTTTCAGCTCGGGTGTCCGTTTCACGCCCACGAGTAACCAAAATAGCTGGTTCGTTCGTCACTGCCAAGAACAAGTTCGGCCCGAACTCTTCACTGTTCCCGGCCCGAACTTCAACCTCGGCCCGAACATCAACCTCGGCCCGAACTCCGACCTCGGCCCGAACATCATCCTCGGGCCGAACACCGAACTTCGGCCCGTACACCACTTCAGCCCGAACATCCCACTTCGGCCCGAACACCACTTCGGCCCGAACATCCCTCTACGCCCCAAACTCTTCAATATCCAAGATTGTGTGACAAAAGGTGTTATACTAAAACATTCATAACTTTCAGCTCGGGTGTCCGTTTCACGCCCACGAGTAACCAAAATAGCTGGTTCGTTCGTCACTGCCAAGAACAAGTTCGGCCCGAACTCTTCACTGTTCCCGGCCCGAACTTCATTTTCGGCCCGAACTTCAACCTTGTCCCGAACTTCAACCTCAGCCCGAACTCCGACCTCGGCCCGAACTTCAACCTCGGCCCGAACATCATCCTCGGCCCGAACACCGAACTTCGGCCCGAACACAACTTCGGCCCGAACACCACTTCGGCCCGAACATCCCACTTCGGCCCGAACACGACTTCGGCCCGAACATCCCTCTTCGGCCGGAACTCTTCAATATCCAAGATTGTGTGACAAAAGGTGCTATATTAAAACATTCATAACTTTCAGCTCGGGTGTCCGTTTCACGCCCACGAGTAACCAAATTAGCTGGTTCGTTCGTCACTGCCAAGAACAAGTTCGGCCCGAACTCTTCACTGTTCCCGGTCCGAACTTCATTTTCGGCCCGAACTTCAACCTCGGCCCGAACTCCGACCTCGGCCCGAACTCCGACCTCGGCCCGAACTTCAACCTCGGCCCGAACATCATCCTCGGCCCGAACACCGAACTTCGGCCCGAACACCACTTCGGCCCGAACACCACTTCGGCCCGAACACCACTTCGGCCCAAACATCCCACTTCAGCCCGAACACCAGTTCGGCCTGAACATCCCTCTTTGGCCCGAACTCTTCAGTATCCAAGATTGTGTGACAAAAGGTGCTATACTAAAACATTCATAACTTTCAGCTCGGGTGTCCGTTTCACGCACATGAGTAACCAAAATAGCTGGTTCGTTCGTCACTGCCAAGAACAAGTTCGGCCCGAACTCTTCACTGTTCCTGGCCCGAACTTCATTTTCGGACCGAACTTCAACCTCGGCCCGAACTTTAACCTCGGCCCGAACTCCGACCTCGGCCCGAACTTCAACCTCGGCCCGAACATCATCCAAGGCCCGAACACCGAACTTCGGCCCGAACACCACTTCGGCCCGAACACCACTTCGGCCCGAACTTCCCACTTCGGCCCGAACACGACTTCGGCCCGAACATCCCTCTTCGGCCCGAACTCTTCAATATCCAAGATTGTGTGACAAAAGGTGCTATATTAAAACATTCATAACTTTCAGCTCGGGTGTCCGTTTCACGCCCACGAGTAACCAAAATAGATGGTTCGTTCGTCACTGCCAAGAACAAGTTCGGCCCGAACTCTTCACTGTTCCCGGCCCGAACTTCATTTTCGGCCCGAACTTCAACCTCGGCCCGAACTTCAACCTCGGCTCGAACTCCGACCTCGGCCCGAACTTCAACCTCGGCCCGAACATCATCCTCGGCCCGAACACCGAACTTCGGCCCGAACACCACTTCGGCCCGAACACCACTTCGGCCCGAACATCCCGCTTCGGCACGAACACCACTTCGGCCCGAACATCCCTCTTTGGCCCGAACTCTTCAATATCCAAGATTGTGTGACAAAAGGTGCTATACTAAAACATTCATAACTTTCAGCTCGGGTGTACGTTTCACGCCCATGAGTAACCAAAATAGCTGGTTCGTTCGTCACTGCCAAGAACAAGTTCGGCCCGAACTCTTCACTGTTCCCGGCCCGAACTTCATTTTCGGCCCGAACTTCAACCTTGTCCCGAACTTCAACCTCAGCCCGAACTCCGACCTCGGCCCGAACTTCAACCTCGGCCCGAACATCATCCTCGGCCCGAACACCGAACTTCGGCCCGAACACAACTTCGGCCCGAACACCACTTCGGCCCGAACATCCCACTTCGGCCCAAACACGACTTCGGCCCGAACATCCCTCTTCGGCCGGAACTCTTCAATATCCAAGATTGTGTGACAAAAGGTGCTATATTAAAACATTCATAACTTTCAGCTCGGGTGTCCGTTTCACGCCCACGAGTAACCAAATTAGCTGGTTCGTTCGTCACTGCCAAGAACAAGTTCGGCCCGAACTCTTCACTGTTCCCGGTCCGAACTTCATTTTCGGCCCGAACTTCAACCTCGGCCCGAACTCCGACCTCGGCCCGAACTCCGACCTCGGCCCGAACTTCAACCTCGGCCCGAACATCATCCTCGGCCCGAACACCGAACTTCGGCCCGAACACCACTTCGGCCCGAACACCACTTCGGCCCGAACACCACTTCGGCCCAAACATCCCACTTCAGCCCGAACACCAGTTCGGCCTGAACATCCCTCTTTGGCCCGAACTCTTCAGTATCCAAGATTGTGTGACAAAAGGTGCTATACTAAAACATTCATAACTTTCAGCTCGGGTGTCCGTTTCACGCCCATGAGTAACCAAAATAGCTGGTTCGTTCGTCACTGCCAAGAACAAGTTCGGCCCGAACTCTTCACTGTTCCTGGCCCGAACTTCATTTTCGGACCGAACTTCAACCTCGGCCCGAACTTTAACCTCGGCCCGAACTCCGACCTCGGCCCGAACTTCAACCTCGGCCCGAACATCATCCAAGGCCCGAACACCGAACTTCGGCCCGAACACCACTTCGGCCCGAACACCACTTCGGCCCGAACTTCCCACTTCGGCCCGAACACGACTTCGGCCCGAACATCCCTCTTCGGCCCGAACTCTTCAATATCCAAGATTGTGTGACAAAAGGTGCTATATTAAAACATTCATAACTTTCAGCTCGGGTGTCCGTTTCACGCCCACGAGTAACCAAAATAGATGGTTCGTTCGTCACTGCCAAGAACAAGTTCGGCCCGAACTCTTCACTGTTCCCGGCCCGAACTTCATTTTCGGCCCGAACTTCAACCTCGGCCCGAACTTCAACCTCGGCTCGAACTCCGACCTCGGCCCGAACTTCAACCTCGGCCCGAACATCATCCTCGGCCCGAACACCGAACTTCGGCCCGAACACCACTTCGGCCCGAACACCACTTCGGCCCGAACATCCCGCTTCGGCACGAACACCACTTCGGCCCGAACATCCCTCTTTGGCCCGAACTCTTCAATATCCAAGATTGTGTGACAAAAGGTGCTATACTAAAACATTCATAACTTTCAGCTCGGGTGTCCGTTTCACGCCCATGAGTAACCAAAATAGCTGGTTCGTTCGTCACTGCCAAGAACAAGTTCGGCCCGAACTCTTCACTGTTCCCGGCCCGAACTTCATTTTCGGCCCGAACTTCAACCTTGTCCCGAACTTCAACCTCAGCCCGAACTCCGACCTCGGCCCGAACTTCAACCTCGGCCCGAACATCATCCTCGGCCCGAACACCGAACTTCGGCCCGAACACAACTTCGGCCCGAACACCACTTCGGCCCGAACATCCCACTTCGGCCCAAACACGACTTCGGCCCGAACATCCCTCTTCGGCCGGAACTCTTCAATATCCAAGATTGTGTGACAAAAGGTGCTATATTAAAACATTCATAACTTTCAGCTCGGGTGTCCGTTTCACGCCCACGAGTAACCAAAATAGCTGGTTCGTTCATCACTGCCAAGAACAAGTTCGGCCCGAACTCTTCACTGTTCCCGGTCCGAAATTCATTTTCGGCCCGAACTCCAACCTCGGCCCGAACTCCGACCTCGGCCCGAACTCCGACCTCGGCCCGAACTCCGACCTCGGCCCGAACATCATCCTCGGCCCGAACACCGAACTTCGGCCCGAACACCACTTCGGCCCGAACACCACTTCGGCCCGAACATCCCACTTCGGCCCGAACACCAGTTCGGCCCGAACATCCCTCTTTGGCCCGAACTCTTCAATATCCAAGATTGTGTGACAAAAGGTGCTATACTAAAACATTCATAACTTTCAGCTCGGGTGTCCGTTTCACGCCCATGAGTAACCAAAATAGCTGGTTCGTTCGTCACTGCGAAGAACAAGTTCGGCCCGAACTCTTCACTGTTCCCGGCCCGAACTTCATTTTCGGCCCGAACTTCAACCTTGTCCCGAACTTCAACCTCAGCCCGAACTCCGACCTCGGCCCGAACTTCAACCTCGGCCCGAACATCATCATCGGCCCGAACACCGAACTTCGGCCCGAACACAACTTCGGCCCGAACACCACTTCGGCCCGAACATCCCACTTCGGCCCGAACACGACTTCGGCCCGAACATCCCTCTTCGGCCGGAACTCTTCAATATCCAAGATTGTGTGACAAAAGGTGCTATATTAAAACATTCATAACTTTCAGCTCGGGTGTCCGTTTCACGCCCACGAGTAACCAAATTAGCTGGTTCGTTCGTCACTGCCAAGAACAAGTTCGGCCCGAACTCTTCACTGTTCCCGGTCCGAACTTCATTTTCGGCCCGAACTTCAACCTCGGCCCGAACTCCGACCTCGGCCCGAACTCCGACCTCGGCCCGAACTTCAACCTCGGCCCGAACATCATCCTCGGCCCGAACACCGAACTTCGGCCCGAACACCACTTCGGCCCGAACACCACTTCGGCCCAAACATCCCACTTCAGCCCGAACACCAGTTCGGCCCGAACATCCCTCTTTGGCCCGAACTCTTCAGTATCCAAGATTGTGTGACAAAAGGTGCTATACTAAAACATTCATAACTTTCAGCTCGGGTGTCCGTTTCACGCCCATGAGTAACCAAAATAGCTGGTTCGTTCGTCACTGCCAAGAACAAGTTCGGCCCGAACTCTTCACTGTTCCTGGCCCGAACTTCATTTTCGGACCGAACTTCAACCTCGGCCCGAACTTTAACCTCGGCCCGAACTCCGACCTCGGCCCGAACTTCAACCTCGGCCCGAACATCATCCAAGGCCCGAACACCGAACTTCGGCCCGAACACCACTTCGGCCCGAACTTCCCACTTCGGCCCGAACACGACTTCGGCCCGAACATCCCTCTTCGGCCCGAACTCTTCAATATCCAAGATTGTGTGACAAAAGGTGCTATATTAAAACATTCATAACTTTCAGCTCGGGTGTCCGTTTCACGCCCACGAGTAACCAAAATAGATGGTTCGTTCGTCACTGCCAAGAACAAGTTCGGCCCGAACTCTTCACTGTTCCCGGCCCGAACTTCATTTTCGGCCCGAACTTCAACCTCGGCCCGAACTTCAACCTCGGCTCGAACTCCGACCTCGGCCCGAACTTCAACCTCGGCCCGAACATCATCCTCGGCCCGAACACCGAACTTCGGCCCGAACACCACTTCGGCCCGAACACCACTTCGGCCCGAACATCCCGCTTCGGCACGAACACCACTTCGGCCCGAACATCCCTCTTTGGCCCGAACTCTTCAATATCCAAGATTGTGTGACAAAAGGTGCTATACTAAAACATTCATAACTTTCAGCTCGGGTGTCCGTTTCACGCCCATGAGTAACCAAAATAGCTGGTTCGTTCGTCACTGCCAAGAACAAGTTCGGCCCGAACTCTTCACTGTTCCCGGCCCGAACTTCATTTTCGGCCCGAACTTCAACCTTGTCCCGAACTTCAACCTCAGCCCGAACTCCGACCTCGGCCCGAACTTCAACCTCGGCCCGAACATCATCCTCGGCCCGAACACCGAACTTCGGCCCGAACACAACTTCGGCCCGAACACCACTTCGGCCCGAACATCCCACTTCGGCCCAAACACGACTTCGGCCCGAACATCCCTCTTCGGCCGGAACTCTTCAATATCCAAGATTGTGTGACAAAAGGTGCTATATTAAAACATTCATAACTTTCAGCTCGGGTGTCCGTTTCACGCCCACGAGTAACCAAAATAGCTGGTTCGTTCATCACTGCCAAGAACAAGTTCGGCCCGAACTCTTCACTGTTCCCGGTCCGAACTTCATTTTCGGCCCGAACTCCAACCTCGGCCCGAACTCCGACCTCGGCCCGAACTCCGACCTCGGCCCGAACTCCGACCTCGGCCCGAACATCATCCTCGGCCCGAACACCGAACTTCGGCCCGAACACCACTTCGGCCCGAACACCACTTCGGCCCGAACATCCCACTTCGGCCCGAACACCAGTTCGGCCCGAACATCCCTCTTTGGCCCGAACTCTTCAATATCCAAGATTGTGTGACAAAAGGTGCTATACTAAAACATTCATAACTTTCAGCTCGGGTGTCCGTTTCACGCCCATGAGTAACCAAAATAGCTGGTTCGTTCGTCACTGCGAAGAACAAGTTCGGCCCGAACTCTTCACTGTTCCCGGCCCGAACTTCATTTTCGGACCGAACTTCAACCTCGGCCCGAACTTCAACCTCGGCCCGAACTCCGACCTCGGCCCGAACTTCAACCTCGGCCCGAACATCATCCTCGGCCCGAACACCGAACTTCGGCCCGAACACCACTTCGGCCCGAACACCACTTCGGCCCGAACTTCCCACTTCGGCCCGAACACGACTTCGGCCCGAACATCCCTCTTCGGCCCGAACTCTTCAATATCCAAGATTGTGTGACAAAAGGTGCTATATTAAAACATTCATAACTTTCAGCTCGGGTGTCCGTTTCACGCCCAAGAGTAACCAAAATAGCTGGTTCGTTCGTCACTGCCAAGAACAAGTTCGGCCCGAACTCTTCACTGTTCCCGGCCCGAACTTCATTTTCGGCCCGAACTTCAACCTCGGCCCGAACTTCAACCTCGGCTCGAACTCCGACCTCGGCCCGAACTTCAACCTCGGCCCGAACATCATCCTCGGCCCGAACACCGAACTTCGGCCCGAACACCACTTCGGCGCGAACAGCACTTCGGCCCGAACATCCCGCTTCGGCACGAACACCACTTCGGCCCGAACATTCCTCTTTGGCCCGAACTCTTCAATATCCAAGATTGTGTGACAAAAGGTGCTATACTAAAACATTCATAACTTTCAGCTCGGGTGTCCGTTTCACGCCCATGAGTAACCAAAATAGCTGGTTCGTTCGTCACTGCCAAGAACAAGTTCGGCCCGAACTCTTCACTGTTCCCGGCCCGAACTTCATTTTCGGCCCGAACTTCAACCTTGTCCCGAACTTCAACCTCAGCCCGAACTCCGACCTCAGCCCGAACTTCAACCTCGGCCCGAAAATCATCCTCGGCCCGAACACCGAACTTCGGCCCGAACACAACTTCGGCCCGAACACCACTTCGGCCCGAACATCCCACTTCGGCCCGAACACGACTTCTGCCCGAACATCCCTCTTCGGCCGGAACTCTTCAATATCCAAGATTGTGTGACAAAATGTGCTATATTAAAACATTCATAACTTTCAGCTCGGGTGTCCGTTTCACGCCCACGAGTAACCAAAATAGCTGGTTCGTTCGTCACTGCCAAGAACAAGTTCGGCCCGAACTCTTCACTGTTCCCGGCCCGAACTTTATTTTCGGCCCGAACTTTAACCTCGGCCCGAACTGCAACCTCGGCCCGAACTCCAACCTCGGCCCGAACTCCAACCTCGGCCCGAACATCATCCTCGGCCCGAACACCGAACTTCGGCCCGAACACCACTTCGGCCCGAACATCCCTCTTCGGCCTTAACTCTTCAATATCCAAGATTGTGTGACAAAAGGTGCTATACTAAACAATCATAACTTTCAGCTCGGGTGTCCGTTTCACGCCCACGAGTAACCAAAATAGCTGGTTCGTTCGTCACTGCCAAGAACAAGTTCGGCCCGAACTCTTCACTTTTCCCGGCCCGAACTTCATTTTCGGCCCGAACTTCAACCTCGGCCCGAACTTCAACCTCGGCCCGAACTCCGACCTCGGCCCGAACTTCAACCTCGGCCCGAACATTATCCTCGGCCCGAACACCGAAGTTCGGGCCGAACACCACTTCGGCCCGAACACCACTTCGGCCCGAACATCCCACTTCGGCCCGAACACCACTTCGCCCCGAACATCCCTCTTCAGCCCGAACTCTTCAATATCAGAGATTGTGTGACAAAAGGTAATATACTAAAACATTCATAACTTTCAGCTCGGGTGTCCGTTTCACGCCCACGAGTAACCAAAATAGCTGGTTCGTTCGTCACTGCCAAGAACAAGTTCGGCCCGAACTCTTCACTGTTCCCGGCCCGAACTTCAACCTCGGCCCGAACATCAACCTCGGCCCGAACTCCGACCTCGGCCCGAACATCATCCTCGGGCCGAACACCGAACTTCGGCCCGTACACCACTTCAGCCCGAACATCCCACTTCGGCCCGAACACCACTTCGGCCCGAACATCCCTCTACGCCCCAAACTCTTCAATATCCAAGATTGTGTGACAAAAGGTGTTATACTAAAACATTCATAACTTTCAGCTCGGGTGTCCGTTTCACGCCCACGAGTAACCAAAATAGCTGGTTCGTTCGTCACTGCCAAGAACAAGTTCGGCCCGAACTCTTCACTGTTCCCGGCCCGAACTTCATTTTCGGCCCGAACTTCAACCTTGTCCCGAACTTCAACCTCAGCCCGAACTCCGACCTCGGCCCGAACTTCAACCTCGGCCCGAACATCATCCTCGGCCCGAACACCGAACTTCGGCCCGAACACAACTTCGGCCCGAACACCACTTCGGCCCGAACATCCCACTTCGGCCCGAACACGACTTCGGCCCGAACATCCCTCTTCGGCCGGAACTCTTCAATATCCAAGATTGTGTGACAAAAGGTGCTATATTAAAACATTCATAACTTTCAGCTCGGGTGTCCGTTTCACGCCCACGAGTAACCAAATTAGCTGGTTCGTTCGTCACTGCCAAGAACAAGTTCGGCCCGAACTCTTCACTGTTCCCGGTCCGAACTTCATTTTCGGCCCGAACTTCAACCTCGGCCCGAACTCCGACCTCGGCCCGAACTCCGACCTCGGCCCGAACTTCAACCTCGGCCCGAACACCATCCTCGGCCCGAACACCGAACTTCGGCCCGAACACCACTTCGGCCCGAACACCACTTCGGCCCGAACACCACTTCGGCCCAAACATCCCACTTCAGCCCGAACACCAGTTCGGCCCGAACATCCCTCTTTGGCCCGAACTCTTCAGTATCCAAGATTGTGTGACAAAAGGTGCTATACTAAAACATTCATAACTTTCAGCTCGGGTGTCCGTTTCACGCCCATGAGTAACCAAAATAGCTGGTTCGTTCGTCACTGCCAAGAACAAGTTCGGCCCGAACTCTTCACTGTTCCTGGCCCGAACTTCATTTTCGGACCGAACTTCAACCTCGGCCCGAACTTTAACCTCGGCCCGAACTCCGACCTCGGCCCGAACTTCAACCTCGGCCCGAACATCATCCAAGGCCCGAACACCGAACTTCGGCCCGAACACCACTTCGGCCCGAACACCACTTCGGCCCGAACTTCCCACTTCGGCCCGAACACGACTTCGGCCCGAACATCCCTCTTCGGCCCGAACTCTTCAATATCCAAGATTGTGTGACAAAAGGTGCTATAATAAAACATTCATAACTTTCAGCTCGGGTGTCCGTTTCACGCCCACGAGTAACCAAAATAGATGGTTCGTTCGTCACTGCCAAGAACAAGTTCGGCCCGAACTCTTCACTGTTCCCGGCCCGAACTTCATTTTCGGCCCGAACTTCAACCTCGGCCCGAACTTCAACCTCGGCTCGAACTCCGACCTCGGCCCGAACTTCAACCTCGGCCCGAACATCATCCTCGGCCCGAATACCGAACTTCGGCCCGAACACCACTTCGGCCCGAACACCACTTCGGCCCGAACATCCCGCTTCGGCACGAACACCACTTCGGCCCGAACATCCCTCTTTGGCCCGAACTCTTCAATATCCAAGATTGTGTGACAAAAGGTGCTATACTAAAACATTCATAACTTTCAGCTCGGGTGTCCGTTTCACGCCCATGAGTAACCAAAATAGTTGGTTCGTTCGTCACTGCCAAGAACAAGTTCGGCCCGAACTCTTCACCGTTCCCGGCCCGAACTTCATTTTCGGCCCGAACTTCAACCTCGGCCCGAACTTCAACCTCGGCCCGAACTCCAACGTCGGCCCGAACTCCAACCTCGGCCCGAACATCATCCTCGGCCCGAACACCGAAGTTCGGGCCGAACACCACTTCGGCCCGAACACCACTTCGGCCCGAACACCACTTCGGCCCGAACATCCCACTTCGGCCCGAACACCACCGCCCCGAACATCCCTCTTTGGCCCGAACTCTTCAATATCAGAGATTGTGTGACAAAAGGTGCTATACTAAAACATTCATAACTTTCAGCTCGGGTGTCCGTTTCACGCCCACGAGTAACCAAAATAGCTGGTTCGTTCGTCACTGCCAAGAACAAGTTCGGCCCGAACTCTTCACTGTTCCCGGTCCGAACTTCATTTTTGGCCCGAACTTCAACCTCGGCCCGAACTCCGACCTCGGCCCGAACTCCGACCTCGACCCGAACTTCAACCTCGGCCCGAACATCATCCTCGGCCCGAACACCACTACGGCCCGAACACCACTTCGGCCCGAACACCACTTCGGCCCGAACACCACTTCGGCCCGAACATCCCACTTCGGCCCGAACATCCCTCTTTGGCCCGAACTCTTCAATATCCAAGATTGTGTGACAAAAGGTGCTATACTAAAACATTCATAACTTTCAGCTCGGGTGTCCGTTTCACGCCCATGAGTAACCAAAATAGCTGGTTCGTTCGTCACTGCCAAGAACAAGTTCGGCCCGAACTCTTCACTGTTCCCGGCCCGAACTTCATTTTCGGACCGAACTTCAACCTCGGCCCGAATTTCAACCTCGGCCCGAACTCCGACCTCGGCCCGAACTTCAACCTCGGCCCGAACATCATCCTCGGCCCGAACACCGAACTTCGGCCCGAACACCACTTCGGCTCGAACACCACTTCGGCCCGAACATCCCACTTCGGCCCGAACACCACTTCGGCCCGAACATCCCTCTTTGGCCCGAACTCTTCAATATCCAAGATTGTGTGACAAAAGGTGTTATACTAAAACATTCATAACTTTCAGCTCGGGTGTCCGTTTCACGCCCATGAGTAACCAAAATAGCTGGTTCGTTCGTCACTGCCAAGAACAAGTTCGGCCCGAACTCTTCACTGTTCCCGGCCCAAACTTCATTTTCGGCCCGAACTTCAACGTCGGCCCGAACTGCAACCTCGGCCCGAACTCCAACGTCGGCCCGAACTCCAACCTCGGCCCGAACATCATCCTCGGCCAAAACACCGAACTTCGGCCCGAACACCACTTCGGCCCGAACATCCCACTTCGGCCCGAACACCACTTCGGCCCGAACATCCCTCTTTGGCCTTAACTCTTAAATATCCTATATTGTGTGACAAAAGGTGCTATACTAAACATTCATAACTTTCAGCTCGGGTGTCCGTTTCACGCCCACGAGTAACCAAAATAGCTGGTTCGTTCGTCACTGCCAAGAACAAGTTCGGCCCGAACTCTTCACTTTTCCCGGCCCGAACTTTATTTTCGGCCCGAACTTCAACCTCGGCCCGAACTTCAACCTCGGCCCGAACTCCGACCTCGGCCCGAACTCCAACCTCGGCCCGAACATCATCCTCGGCCCGAACACCGAACTTCGGCCCGAACACAACTTCGGCCCGAACACCACTTCGGCCCGAACATCCCACTTCGGCCCGAACACGACTTCGGCCCGAACATCCCTCTTCGGCCGGAACTCTTCAATATCCAAGATTGTGTGACAAAAGGTGCTATATTAAAACATTCATAACTTTCAGCTCGGGTGTCCGTTTCACGCCCACGAGTAACCAAATTAGCTGGTTCGTTCGTCACTGCCAAGAACAAGTTCGGCCCGAACTCTTCACTGTTCCCGGTCCGAACTTCATTTTCGGCCCGAACTTCAACCTCGGCCCGAACTCCGACCTCGGCCCGAACTCCGACCTCGGCCCGAACTTCAACCTCGGCCCGAACACCATCCTCGGCCCGAACACCGAACTTCGGCCCGAACACCACTTCGGCCCGAACACCACTTCGGCCCGAACACCACTTCGGCCCAAACATCCCACTTCAGCCCGAACACCAGTTCGGCCCGAACATCCCTCTTTGGCCCGAACTCTTCAGTATCCAAGATTGTGTGACAAAAGGTGCTATACTAAAACATTCATAACTTTCAGCTCGGGTGTCCGTTTCACGCCCATGAGTAACCAAAATAGCTGGTTCGTTCGTCACTGCCAAGAACAAGTTCGGCCCGAACTCTTCACTGTTCCTGGCCCGAACTTCATTTTCGGACCGAACTTCAACCTCGGCCCGAACTTTAACCTCGGCCCGAACTCCGACCTCGGCCCGAACTTCAACCTCGGCCCGAACATCATCCAAGGCCCGAACACCGAACTTCGGCCCGAACACCACTTCGGCCCGAACACCACTTCGGCCCGAACTTCCCACTTCGGCCCGAACACGACTTCGGCCCGAACATCCCTCTTCGGCCCGAACTCTTCAATATCCAAGATTGTGTGACAAAAGGTGCTATAATAAAACATTCATAACTTTCAGCTCGGGTGTCCGTTTCACGCCCACGAGTAACCAAAATAGATGGTTCGTTCGTCACTGCCAAGAACAAGTTCGGCCCGAACTCTTCACTGTTCCCGGCCCGAACTTCATTTTCGGCCCGAACTTCAACCTCGGCCCGAACTTCAACCTCGGCTCGAACTCCGACCTCGGCCCGAACTTCAACCTCGGCCCGAACATCATCCTCGGCCCGAACACCGAACTTCGGCCCGAACACCACTTCGGCCCGAACACCACTTCGGCCCGAACATCCCGCTTCGGCACGAACACCACTTCGGCCCGAACATCCCTCTTTGGCCCGAACTCTTCAATATCCAAGATTGTGTGACAAAAGGTGCTATACTAAAACATTCATAACTTTCAGCTCGGGTGTCCGTTTCACGCCCATGAGTAACCAAAATAGTTGGTTCGTTCGTCACTGCCAAGAACAAGTTCGGCCCGAACTCTTCACCGTTCCCGGCCCGAACTTCATTTTCGGCCCGAACTTTAACCTCGGCCCGAACTTCAACCTCGGCCCGAACTCCAACGTCGGCCCGAACTCCAACCTCGGCCCGAACATCATCCTCGGCCCGAACACCGAAGTTCGGGCCGAACACCACTTCGGCCCGAACACCACTTCGGCCCGAACACCACTTCGGCCCGAACATCCCACTTCGGCCCGAACACCACCGCCCCGAACATCCCTCTTTGGCCCGAACTCTTCAATATCAGAGATTGTGTGACAAAAGGTGCTATACTAAAACATTCATAACTTTCAGCTCGGGTGTCCGTTTCACGCCCACGAGTAACCAAAATAGCTGGTTCGTTCGTCACTGCCAAGAACAAGTTCGGCCCGAACTCTTCACTGTTCCCGGTCCGAACTTCATTTTTGGCCCGAACTTCAACCTCGGCCCGAACTCCGACCTCGGCCCGAACTCCGACCTCGACCCGAACTTCAACCTCGGCCCGAACATCATCCTCGGCCCGAACACCACTACGGCCCGAACACCACTTCGGCCCGAACACCACTTCGGCCCGAACACCACTTCGGCCCGAACATCCCACTTCGGCCCGAACATCCCTCTTTGGCCCGAACTCTTCAATATCCAAGATTGTGTGACAAAAGGTGCTATACTAAAACATTCATAACTTTCAGCTCGGGTGTCCGTTTCACGCCCATGAGTAACCAAAATAGCTGGTTCGTTCGTCACTGCCAAGAACAAGTTCGGCCCGAACTCTTCACTGTTCCCGGCCCGAACTTCATTTTCGGACCGAACTTCAACCTCGGCCCGAATTTCAACCTCGGCCCGAACTCCGACCTCGGCCCGAACTTCAACCTCGGCCCGAACATCATCCTCGGCCCGAACACCGAACTTCGGCCCGAACACCACTTCGGCTCGAACACCACTTCGGCCCGAACATCCCACTTCGGCCCGAACACCACTTCGGCCCGAACATCCCTCTTTGGCCCGAACTCTTCAATATCCAAGATTGTGTGACAAAAGGTGCTATACTAAAACATTCATAACTTTCAGCTCGGGTGTCCGTTTCACGCCCATGAGTAACCAAAATAGCTGGTTCGTTCGTCACTGCCAAGAACAAGTTCGGCCCGAACTCTTCACTGTTCCCGGCCCAAACTTCATTTTCGGCCCGAACTTCAACGTCGGCCCGAACTGCAACCTCGGCCCGAACTCCAACGTCGGCCCGAACTCCAACCTCGGCCCGAACATCATCCTCGGCCAAAACACCGAACTTCGGCCCGAACACCACTTCGGCCCGAACATCCCACTTCGGCCCGAACACCACTTCGGCCCGAACATCCCTCTTTGGCCTTAACTCTTAAATATCCAATATTGTGTGACAAAAGGTGCTATACTAAACATTCATAACTTTCAGCTCGGGTGTCCGTTTCACGCCCACGAGTAACCAAAATAGCTGGTTCGTTCGTCACTGCCAAGAACAAGTTCGGCCCGAACTCTTCACTTTTCCCGGCCCGAACTTTATTTTCGGCCCGAACTTCAACCTCGGCCCGAACTTCAACCTCGGCCCGAACTCCGACCTCGGCCCGAACTTCAACCTCGGCCCGAACATCATCCTCGGCCCGAACACCGAACTTCGGCCCGAACACCACTTCGGCCCGAACACCACTTCGGCCCGAACATCCCACTTCGGCCCGAACACCACTTCGGCCCGAACATCCCTCTTTGGCCCGAACTCTTCAATATCCAAGATTGTGTGACAAAAGGTGCTATACTAAAACATTCATAACTTTCAGCTCGGGTGTCCGTTTCACGCCCATGAGTAACCAAAATAGCTGGTTCGTTCGTCACTGCCAAGAACAAGTTCGGCCCGAACTTTTCACCGTTCCCGGACCGAACTTCATTTTCGGCCCGAACTTCAACCTCGGCCCGAACTTCAACCTCGGCCCGAACTCCAACGTCGGCCCGAACTCCAACCTCGGCCCGAACATCATCCTCGGCCCGAACACCGAAGTTCGGGCCGAACACCACTTCGGCCCGAACACCACTTCGGCCCGAACATCCCACTTCGGCCCGAACACCACCGCCCCGAACATCCGTCTTTGGCCCGAACTCTTCAATATCAGAGATTGTGTGACAAAAGGTGCTATACTAAAACATTCATAACTTTCAGCTCGGGTGTCCGTTTCACGCCCACGAGTAACCAAAATAGCTGGTTCGTTCGTCACTGCCAAGAACAAGTTCGGCCCGAACTCTTCACTGTTCCCGGTCCGAACTTCATTTTCGGCCCGAACTTCAACCTCGGCCCGAACTCCGACCTCGGCCCGAACTCCGACCTCGGCCCGAACTTCAACCTCGGCCCGAACATCATCCTCGGCCCGAACACCGAACTTCGGCCCGAACACCACTTCGGCCCGAACACCACTTCGGCCCGAACACCACTTCGGCCCGAACATCCCACTTCGGCCCGAACACCAGTTCGGCCCGAACATCCCTCTTTGGCCCGAACTCTTCAATATCCAAGATTGTGTGACAAAAGGTGCTATACTAAAACATTAATAACTTTCAGCTCGGGTGTCCGTTTCACGCCCACGAGTAACCAAAATAGCTGGTTCGTTCGTCACTGCCAAGAACAAGTTCGGCCCGAACTCTTCACTGTTCCCGGTCCGAACTTCATTTTCGGCCCGAACTTCAACCTCGGCCCGAACTCCGACCTCGGCCCGAACTCCGACCTCGGCCCGAACTTCAACCTCGGCCCGAACATCATCCTCGGCCCGAACACCGAACTTCGGCCCGAACACCATTTCGGCCCGAACACCACTTCGGCCCGAACACCACTTCGGCCCGAACATCCCACTTCGGCCCGAACACCAGTTCGGCCCGAACATCCCTCTTTGGCCCGAACTCTTCAATATCCAAGATTGTGTGACAAAAGGTGCTATACTAAAACATTAATAACTTTCAGCTCGGGTGTCCGTTTCACGCCCATGAGTAACCAAAATAGCTGGTTCGTTCGTCACTGCCAAGAACAAGTTCGGCCCGAACTCTTCACTGTTCCCGGCCCGGACTTCATTTTTTGCCCGAACTTCAACCTCGGCCAGAACTTCAACCTCGGCCCGAACTCCGACCTCGGCCCGAACTTCAACCTCGGCCCGAACATCATCCTCGGCCCGAACACCGAAGTTCGGCCCGAACACCACTTCGGCCCGAACATCCCACTTCGGCCCGAACACCACTTCGGCCCGAACACCACTTCGCCCCGAACATCCCTCTTCGGCCCGAACTCTTCAATATCAAAGATTGTGTGACAAAAGGTGCTATACTAAAAATTCATAACTTTCAGCTCGGGTGTCCGTTTCACGCCCACGAGTAACCAAAACAGCTGGTTCGTTCGTCACTGCCAAGAACAAGTTCGGCCCGAACTCTTCACTGTTCACGGCCCGAACTTCAACATCGGCCCGAACTTCAACCTCGGCCCGAACTCCGACCTCGGCCCGAACTTCAACCTCGGCCCGAACATCATCTTCGGCCCGAAAACCGAACTTCGGCCCGAACACCACTTCGGCCCGAACACCAATTCGGCCCGAACATCCCACTTCGGCCTGAACATCACTTCGGCCCGAACATCCCTCTTCGGCCCGAACTCTTCAATATCCAAGATTGTGTGACAAAAGGTGCTATACTAAAACATTCATAACTTTCAGTTCGGGTGTCCGTTTCACGCCCACGAGTAACCAAAATAGCTGGTTCATTTGCCACTGCCAAGAACAAGTTTGGCCCGAACTCTTCACTGTTCCCGGCCCGAACTTCATTTTCGGCCCGAACTTCAACCTCGGCCCGAACTTCAACCTCGGCCCGAACTCCGACCTCGGCCCGAACTTCAACCTCGGCCCGAACATCATCCTCGGCCCGAACACCGAAGTTCGGGCCGAACACCACTTCGGCCCGAACATCCCACTTCGGCCCGAACCCCACTTCGCCCCGAACATCCCTCTTCGGCCCGAACTCTTCAATATCAGAGATTGTGTGACAAAAGGTGCTATACTAAAACATTCATAACTTTCAGCTCGGGTGTCCGTTTCACGCCCACGAGTAACCAAAATAGCTGGTTCGTTCGTCACTGCCAAGAACAAGTTCGGCCCGAACTCTTCACTTTTCCCGGCCCGAACTTCATTTTCGACCCGAACTTCATCCTCGGCCCGAACTTCAACCTCGGCCCGAACTCCGACCTCGGCCCGAACTTCAACCTCGGCCCGAACATCATCCTCGGCCCGAACACCGAACTTCGGCCCGAACAACACTTCGGCCCGAACACCACTTTGGCCCGAACATCCCACTTCGGCCCGAACATCCCTCTTCGGCCCGAACTCTTCAATATCCAAGATTGTGTGACAAAAGGTGCTATACTAAGACATTCATAACTTTCAGCTCGGGTGTCCGTTTCACGCCTACGAGTAATCAAAATAGCTGGTTCGTTCGTCACTGCCAAGAACAAGTTCGGCCCGAACTCTTCACTGTTCCCGGCCCGAACTTTATTTTCGGCCCGAACTTCAACCTCGGCCCGAACTGCAACCTCGGCCCGAACTCCAACCTCGGCCCGAACTCCAACCTCGGCCCGAACATCATCCTCGGCCCGAACACCGAACTTCGGTCCGAACACCACTTCAGCCCGAACATCCCTCTTCGGCCTTAACTCTTCAATATCCAAGATTGTGTGACAAAAGGTGCTATACTAAACATTCATAACTTTCAGCTCGGGTGTCCGTTTCACGCCCACGAGTAACCAAAATAGCTGGTTCGTTCGTCACTGCCAAGAACAAGTTCGGCCCGAACTCTTCACTTTTCCCGGCCCGAACTTCATTTTCGGCCCGAACTTCAACCTCGGCCCGAACTTCAACTTCGGCCCGAACTCCGACCTCGGCCCGAACTTCAACCTCGGCCCGAACATTATCCTCGGCCCGAACACCGAAGTTCGGGCCGAACACCACTTCGGCCCGAACACCACTTCGGCCCGAACATCCCACTTCGGCCCGAACACCACTTTGTCCCGAACATCCCTCTTCGGCCCGAACTCTTCAATATCAGAGATTTTGTGACAAAATGTAATATACTAAAACATTCATAACTTTCAGCTCGGGTGTCCGTTTCACGCCCACGAGTAACCAAAATAGCTGGTTCGTTCGTCACTGCCTAGAACAAGTTCGACCCGAACTCTTCACTGTTCCCGGCCCGAACTTCAACCTCGGCCCGAACATCAACCTCGGCCCGAACTCCGACCTCGGCCCGAACATCATCCTCGGGCCGAACACCGAACTTCGGCCCGTACACCACTTCAGCCCGAACATCCCACTTCGGCCCGAACACCACTTCGGCCCGAACATCCCTTTTCGCCCCGAACTCTTCAATATCCAAGATTGTGTGACAAAAGGTGCTATACTAAAACATTCATAACTTTCAGCTCGGGTGTCCGTTTCACGCCCACGAGTAACCAAAATAGCTGGTTCGTTCGTCACTGCCAAGAACAAGTTCGGCCCGAACTCTACACTGTTTCCGGCCCGAACTTCATTTTCGGCCCGAATTTCAACCTCGGCCCGAACTCCGACCTCGGCCCGAACTTCAACCTCGGCCCGCACATCATCCTCGGCCCGAACACCGAACTTCGGGCCGAACACCACTTCTGCCCGAACACCACTTCGGCCCGAACATCCCACTTCGACCCGAACACCACTTCGGCCCGAACATCCCTCTTCGGCCCGAACTCTTCAATATCCAAGATTGTGTGACAAAAGGTGTTATACTAAAACATTCATAACTTTCAGTTCGGGTGTCCGTTTCACGCCCACGAGTAACCAAAATAGCTGGTTCGTTCGTCACTACCAAGAACAAGTTCGGCCCGAACTCTTCACTGTTCCGGCCCGGACTTCATTTTTGGCCCGAACTTCAACCTCGGCCAGAACTTCAACCTCGGCCCGAATTTCAACCTCGGCCCGAACATCAACCTCGGCCCGAACACCGAAGTTCGGCCCGAACACCACTTCGGCCCGAACACCACTTCGGCCCGAACACCACTTCGGCCCGAACACCACTTCGGCCCGAACACCACTTCGGCCCGAACATCCCACTTCGGCCCGAACACCACTTCGGCCAGAACACCACTTCGGCCCGAACACCACTTCGCCCTGAACATCCCTCTTCGGCCCGAACTCTTCAATATCAAAGATTGTGTGACAAACGGTGCTATACTAAAACATTCATAACTTTCAGCTCGGGTGTTCGTTTCACGCCCACGAGTAACCAAAATAGCTGGTTCGTTCGTCACTGCCAAGAACAAGTTCGGCCCGAACTCTTCACTGTTCCCGGCCCGAACTTCAACATCGGCCCGAACTTCAACCTCGGCCCGAACTCCAACCTCGGCCCGAACTCCGATCTCGGCCCGAACTTCAACCTCGGCCCGAACATCATCCTCGGCCAGAAAACCGAACTTCGGCCCGAACACCACTTCGGCCCGAACATCCCACTTCGGCCCGAACACCACTTCGGCCCGAACATCATTTTCGGCCCGAACTCTTCACTGTTCCCGGCCCGAACTTCATTTTCGGCCCGAACTTCAACCTCGGCCCGAACATCATCCTCGGCCCGAACAACGAACTTCGGCTCGAACATCCCACTTCGGCCCGAACACCACTTCGGCCCGAACATCCCACTTCGGCCCGAACACCACTTCGGCCCGAACATCCCTCTTCGGCCCGAACTCTTCAATATCCAAGATTGTGTGACAAAAGGTGCTATACTAAGACATTCATAACTTTCAGCTCGGGTGTCCGTTTCACGCCTACGAGTAATCAAAATAGCTGGTTCGTTCGTCACTGCCAAGAACAAGTTCGGCCCGAACTCTTCACTGTTCCCGGCCCGAACTTTATTTTCGGCCCGAACTTCAACCTCGGCCCGAACTGCAACCTCGGCCCGAACTCCAACCTCGGCCCGAACTCCAACCTCGGCCCGAACATCATCCTCGGCCCGAACACCGAACTTCGGTCCGAACACCACTTCAGCCCGAACATCCCTCTTCGCCCTTAACTCTTCAATATCCAAGATTGTGTGACAAAAGGTGCTATACTAAACATTCATAACTTTCAGCTCGGGTGTCCGTTTCACGCCCACGAGTAACCAAAATAGCTGGTTCGTTCGTCACTGCCAAGAACAAGTTCGGCCCGAACTCTTCACTTTTCCCGGCCCGAACTTCATTTTCGGCCCGAACTTCAACCTCGGCCCGAACTTCAACTTCGGCCCGAACTCCGACCTCGGCCCGAACTTCAACCTCGGCCCGAACATTATCCTCGGCCCGAACACCGAAGTTCGGGCCGAACACCACTTCGGCTCGAACACCACTTCGGCCCGAACATCCCACTTCGGCCCGAACACCACTTTGTCCCGAACATCCCTCTTCGGCCCGAACTCTTCAATATCAGAGATTTTGGGACAAAATGTAATATACTAAAACATTCATAACTTTCAGCTCGGGTGTCCGTTTCACGCCCACGAGTAACCAAAATAGCTGGTTCGTTCGTCACTGCCTAGAACAAGTTCGGCCCGAACTCTTCACTGTTCCCGGCCCGAACTTCAACCTCGGCCCGAACATCAACCTCGGCCCGAACTCCGACCTCGGCCCGAACATCATCCTCGGGCCGAACACCGAACTTCGGCCCGTACACCACTTCAGCCCGAACATCCCACTTCGGCCCGAACACCACTTCGGCCCGAACATCCCTTTTCGCCCCGAACTCTTCAATATCCAAGATTGTGTGACAAAAGGTGCTATACTAAAACATTCATAACTTTCAGCTCGGGTGTCCGTTTCACGCCCACGAGTAACCAAAATAGCTGGTTCGTTCGTCACTGCCAAGAACAAGTTCGGCCCGAACTCTTCACTGTTTCCGGCCCGAACTTCATTTTCGGCCCGAATTTCAACCTCGGCCCGAACTCCGACCTCGGCCCGAACTTCAACCTCGGCCCGCACATCATCCTCGGCCCGAACACCGAACTTCGGGCCGAACACCACTTCTGCCCGAACACCACTTCGGCCCGAACATCCAACTTCGACCCGAACACCACTTCGGCCCGAACATCCCTCTTCGGCCCGAACTCTTCAATATCCAAGATTGTGTGACAAAAGGTGTTATACTAAAACATTCATAACTTTCAGTTCGGGTGTCCGTTTCACGCCCACGAGTAACCAAAATAGCTGGTTCGTTCGTCACTACCAAGAACAAGTTCGGCCCGAACTCTTCACTGTTCCGGCCCGGACTTCATTTTTGGCCCGAACTTCAACCTCGGCCAGAACTTCAACCTCGGCCCGAATTTCAACCTCGGCCCGAACATCAACCTCGGCCCGAACACCGAAGTTCGGCCCGAACACCACTTCGGCCCGAACACCACTTCGGCCCGAACACCACTTCGGCCCGAACACCACTTCGGCCCGAACACCACTTCGGCCCGAACACCACTTCGGCCCGAACATCCCACTTCGGCCCGAACACCACTTCGGCCCGAACACCACTTCGGCCCGAACACCACTTCGCCCTGAACATCCCTCTTCGGCCCGAACTCTTCAATATCAAAGATTGTGTGACAAACGGTGCTATACTAAAACATTCATAACTTTCAGCTCGGGTGTTCGTTTCACGCCCACGAGTAACCAAAATAGCTGGTTCGTTCGTCACTGCCAAGAACAAGTTCGGCCCGAACTCTTCACTGTTCCCGGCCCGAACTTCAACATCGGCCCGAACTTCAACCTCGGCCCGAACTCCAACCTCGGCCCGAACTCCGATCTCGGCCCGAACTTCAACCTCGGCCCGAACATCATCCTCGGCCAGAAAACCGAACTTCGGCCCGAACACCACTTCGGCCCGAACATCCCACTTCGGCCCGAACACCACTTCGGCCCGAACATCATTTTCGGCCCGAACTCTTCACTGTTCCCGGCCCGAACTTCATTTTCGGCCCGAACTTCAACCTCGGCCCGAACATCATCCTCGGCCCGAACAACGAACTTCGGCTCGAACATCCCACTTCGGCCCGAACACCACTTCGGCCCGAACATCCCACTTCGGCCCGAACACCACTTCGGCCCGAACATCCCTCTTCGGCCCGAACTCTTCAATATCCAAGATTGTGTGACAAAAGGTGCTATACTAAAACATTCATAACTTTCAGTTCGGGTGTCCGTTTCACGCCCACGAGTAACCAAAATAGCTGGTTCGTTCGTCACTGCCAAGAACAAGTTCGGCCCGAACTCTTCACTGTTCCCGGGCCGAACTTTATTTTCGGCCCGAACTTTAACCTCGGCCCGAACTTCAACCTCGGCCCGAACTCCGACCTCGGCCCGAACTTCAACCTCGGCCCGAACATCATCCTCGGCCCGAACACCGAAGTTCGGGCCGAACACCACTTCGGCCCGAACATCCCACTTCGGCCCGAACACCACTTCGCCCCGAACATCCCTCTTCGGCCCGAACTCTTCAATATCAGAGATTGTGTGACAAAAGGTGCTATACTAAAACATTCATAACTTTCAGCTCGGGTGTCCGTTTCACGCCCTCGAGTAACCAAAATAGCTGGTTCGTTCGTCACTGCCAAGAACAAGTTCGGCCCGAACTCTTCACTGTTCCCGGCCCGAACTTCAACATCGGCCCGATCGGCCCGAACACCACTTCGGCCCGAACATCCCTCTTCGGCCCGAACTCTTCAATATCCAAGATTGTGTGACAAAAGGTGCTATACTAAAACATTCATAACTTTCAGCTCGGGTGTCCGTTTCACGCCCACGAGTAACCAAAATAGCTGGTTCGTTCGTCGCTGCCAAGAACAAGTTCGGCCCGAACTCTTCACTATTCCCGGCCCGAACATCATTTTCGGCCCGAACTTCAACCTCGGCCCGAACTTCAACCTCAGCCCGAACTCCGACCTCGGCCCGAACTTCATCCTCGGCCCGAACACCGAACTTCGGCCCGAACACCACTTCGGCCCGAACATCCCACTTCGGCCCGAACACCACTTCGGCCCGAACATCCTTCTTCGGCCCGACCTCTTCAATATCCAAGATTGTGTGACAAAAGGTGTCATACTAAAACATTCATAACTTTCAGCTCGGGTGTCCGTTTCACGCCCACGAGTAACCAAAATAGCTGGGTCGTACGTCACTGCCAAGAACAAGTTCGGCCCGAACTCTTCACTATTCCCGGCCCGAACATCATTTTCGGCCCGAACTTCAACCTCGGCCCGAACTTCAACCTCAGCCCGAACTCCGACCTCGGCCCGAACTTCATCCTCGGCCCGAACACCGAACTTCGGCCCGAACACCACTTCGGCCCGAACATCCCACTTCGGCCCGAACACCACTTCGGCCCGAACATCCTTCTTCGGCCCGAACTCTTCAATATCCAAGATTGTGTGACAAAAGGTGCTATACTAAAACATTCATAACTTTCAGCTCCGGTGTCCGTTTCACGCCGACGAGTAACCAAAATAGCTGGTTCGTTCGTCACTGCCAAGAACAAGTTCGGCCCGAACTCTTCACTGTTCCCGGCCCGAACTTCATTTTCGGCCCGAACTTCAACCTCGGCCCGAACTCCAACCTCGGCCCGAACTCCAACCTCGGCCCGAACTCCAACCTCGGCCCGAACATCATCCTCGGCCCGAACACCACTTCGGCCCGAACACCACTTCGGCCCGAACACCACTTCGGCCCGAACATCCCTCTTCGGCCCGAACTCTTCAATATCCAAGATTGTGTGACAAAAGGTGCTATACTAAAACATTCATAACTTTCAGCTCGGGTGTCCGTTTCACGCCCACGAGTAACCAAAATAGTTGGTTCGTTGGTCACTTGCAAGAACAAGTTCGGCCCGAACTCTTCACTGTTCCCGGCTCGAACTTCATTTTCGGCCCGAACTTCAACCTCGGCCCGAACATCATCCTCGGCCCGAACACCGAACTTCGGCTCGAACACCACTTCGGCCCGAGCACCACTTCGGCCCGAACATCCCACTTCGGCCCAAACACCACTTCGGCCCGAACATCCCTCTTCGGCCCGAACTCTTCAATATCCAAGATTGTGTGACAAAAGGTGCTATACTAAAACATTCTTAACTTTCAGCTCGGGTGTCCGTTTCACGCCCACGAGTAACCAAAATAGCTGGTTCGTTCGTCACTGCCAAGAACAAGTTCGGCACGAACTCTTCACTATTCCCGGTCCGAACTTCATTTTCGGCCCGAACTTCAACCTCGGCCCGAACTTCAACCTCAGCCCGAACTCCAACCTCGGCCCGAACTTCAACCTCAGCCCGAACTCCGACCTCGGCCCGAACTTCATCCTCGGCCCGAACACCGAACTTCGGCCCGAACACCACTTCGGCCCGAACATCCCACTTCGGCCCGAACACTACTGCGGCCCGAACATCCCTCTTCGGCCCGAACTCTTCAATATCCAAGATTGTGTGATAAAAGGTGCTATACTAAAACATTCATAACTTTCAGCTCGGATGTCCGTTTCACGCCCACGAGTAACCAAAATAGCTGGTTCGTTCGTCACTGCCAAGAACAAGTTCGGCCCGAACTCTTCATTGTTCCCGGCCCGAACTTCATTTTCGGCCCTAACTTCAACCTCGGCCCGAACTTCGACCTCATCCCGAACTCCGACCTCGGCCCGAACTCCGACCTCGGTCCGAACATCATCCTCGGCCCGAACACCGAACTTCGGCCCGAACACCATTTCGGCCCGAACACCACTTCGGCCCGAACATCCCTCTTCTGCCCGAACTCTTCAATATCCAAGATTGTGTGACAAAAGGTGCTATACTAAAACATTCATAACTTTCAGCTCGGGTGTCCGTTTCAGGCCCACGAGTAACCAAAATAGTTGGTTCGTTCGTCACTGCCAAGAACAAGTTCGGCCCGAACACTTCACTATTCCCGGCCCGAACTTCATTTTCGGCCCGAACTTCAACCTCGGCCCGAACTTCAACCTCAGCCCTAACTCCGACCTCGGCCCGAACTTCATCCTCGGCCCGAACACCGAACTTCGGCCCGAACACCACTTCGTCCCGAACATCCCACTTCGGCCCGAACACCACTTCGGCCCGAACATCCTTCTTCGGCCCGACCTCTTCAATATCCAAGATTGTGTGACAAAAGGTGTCATACTAAAACATTCATAACTTTCAGCTCGGGTGTCCGTTTCACGCCCACGAGTAACCAAAATAGTTGGTTCGTTCGTCACTGCCAAGAACAAGTTCGGCCCGAACACTTCACTATTCCCGGCCCGAACTTCATTTTCGGCCCGAACTTCAACCTCGGCCCGAACTTCAACCTCAGCCCTAACTCCGACCTCGGCCCGAACTTCATCCTCGGCCCGAACACCGAACTTCGGCCCGAACACCACTTCGGCCCGAACATCCCACTTCGGCCCGAACACCACTTCGGCCCGAACATCCTTCTTCGGCCCGAACTCTTCAATATCCAAGATTGTGTGACAAAAGGTGCTATACTAAAACATTCATAACTTTCAGCTCGGGTGTCCGTTTCACGCCGACGAGTAACCAAAATAGCTGGTTCGTTCGTCACTGCCAAGAACAAGTTCGGCCCGAACTCTTCACTGTTCCCGGCCCGAACTTCATTTTCGGCCCGAACTTCAACCTCGGCCCGAACTCCAACCTCGGCCCGAACTCCAACCTCGGCCCGAACTCCAACCTCGGCCCGAACATCATCCTCGGCCCGAACACCACTTCGGCCCGAACACCACTTCGGCCCGAACACCACTTCGGCCCGAACATCCCTCTTCGGCCCGAACTCTTCAATATTCAAGATTGTGTGACAAAAGGTGCTATACTAAAACATTCATAACTTTCAGCTCGGGTGTCCGTTTCACGCCCACGAGTAACCAAAATAGTTGGTTCGTTGGTCACTGGCAAGAACAAGTTCGGCCCGAACTCTTCACTGTTCCCGGCTCGAACTTCATTTTCGGCCCGAACTTCAACCTCGGCCCGAACTTCGACCTCGGCCCGAACTCCGACCTCGGCCCGAACTTCAACCTCGGCCCGAACATCATCCTCGGCCCGAACACCGAACTTCGGCTCGAACACCACTTCGGCCCGAGCACCACTTCGGCCCGAACATCCCACTTCGTCCCAAACACCACTTCGGCCCGAACATCCCTCTTCGGCCCGAACTCTTCAATATCCAAGATTGTGTGACAAAAGTTGCTATACTAAAACATTCTTAACTTTCAGCTCGGGTGTCCGTTTCACGCCCACGAGTAACCAAAATAGCTGGTTCGTTCGTCACTGCCAAGAACAAGTTCGGCACGAACTCTTCACTATTCCCGGCCCGAACTTCATTTTCGGCCCGAACTTCAACCTCGGCCCGAACTTCAACCTCAGCCCGAACTCCAACCTCGGCCCGAACTTCAACCTCAGCCCGAACTCCGACCTCGGCCCGAACTTCATCCTCGGCCCGAACACCGAACTTCGGCCCGAACACCACTTCGGCCCGAACATCCCACTTCGGCCCGAACACTACTGCGGCCCGAACATCCCTCTTCGGCCCGAACTCTTCAATATCCAAGATTGTGTGATAAAAGGTGCTATACTAAACATTCATAACTTTCAGCTCGGGTGTCCGTTTCACGCCCACGAGTAACCAAAATAGCTGGTTCGTTCGTCACTGCCAAGAACAAGTTCGGCCCGAACTCTTCATTGTTCCCGGCCCGAACTTCATTTTCGGCCCTAACTTCAACCTCGGCCCGAACTTCGACCTCATCCCGAACTCCGACCTCGGCCCGAACTCCGACCTCGGTCCGAACATCATCCTCGGCCCGAACACCGAACTTCGGCCCGAACACCATTTCGGCCCGAACACCACTTCGGCCCGAACATCCCTCTTCTGCCCGAACTCTTCAATATCCAAGATTGTGTGACAAAAGGTGCTATACTAAAACATTCATAACTTTCAGCTCGGGTGTCCGTTTCACGCCCACGAGTAACCAAAATAGTTGGTTCGTTCGTCACTGCCAAGAACAAGTTCGGCCCGAACACTTCACTATTCCCGGCCCGAACTTCATTTTCGGCCCGAACTTCAACCTCGGCCCGAACTTCAACCTCAGCCCTAACTCCGACCTCGGCCCGAACTTCATCCTCGGCCCGAACACCGAACTTCGGCCCGAACACCACTTCGTCCCGAACATCCCACTTCGGCCCGAACACCACTTCGGCCCGAACATCCTTCTTCGGCCCGACCTCTTCAATATCCAAGATTGTGTGACAAAAGGTGTCATACTAAAACATTCATAACTTTCAGCTCGGGTGTCCGTTTCACGCCCACGAGTAACCAAAATAGCTGGTTCGTTCGTCACTGCCAAGAACAAGTTCGGCCCGAACTCTTCACTGTTCCCGGCCCGAACATCATTTTCGGCCCGAACTGCAACCTCGGCCCGAACTCCGACCTCAGCCCGAACTCCGACATCGGCCCGAACTTCATCCTCGGCCCGAACACCGAACTTCGGCCCGAACACCACTTCGGCCCGAACATCCCACTTCGGCCCGAACACCACTTCGGCCCGAACATCCTTCTTCGGCCCGAACTCTTCAATATCCAAGATTGTGTGACAAAATGTGCTATACTAAAACATTCATAACTTTCAGCTCGGGTGTCCGTTTCACGCCGACGAGTAACCAAAATAGCTGGTTCGTTCGTCACTGCCAAGAACAAGTTCGGCCCGAACTCTTCACTGTTCCCGGCCCGAACTTCATTTTCGGCCCGAACTTCAACCTCGGCCCGAACTCCAACCTCGGCCCGAACTCCAACCTCGGCCCGAACTCCAACCTCGGCCCGAACATCATCCTCGGCCCGAACACCACTTCGGCCCGAACACCACTTCGGCCCGAACACCACTTCGGCCCGAACATCCCTCTTCGGCCTGAACTCTTCAATATCCAAGATTGTGTGACAAAAGGTGCTATACTAAAACATTCATAACTTTCAGCTCGGGTGTCCGTTTCACGCCCACGAGTAACCAAAATAGTTGGTTCGTTGGTCACTGGCAAGAACAAGTTCGGCCCGAACTCTTCACTGTTCCCGGCTCGAACTTCATTTTCGGCCCGAACTTCAACCTCGGCCCGAACTTCGACCTCGGCCCGAACTCCGACCTCGGCCCGAACTTCAACCTCGGCCCGAACTTCAACCTCGGCCCGAACTTCGGCTCGAACACCACTTCGGCCCGAACACCACTTCGGCCCGAACATCCCACTTCGGCCCGAACACCACTTCGGCCCGAACATCCCTCTTCGGCCCGAACTCTTCAATATCCAAGATTGTGTGACAAAAGGTGCTATACTAAAACATTCTTAACTTTCAGCTCGGGTGTCCGTTTCACGCCCACGAGTAACCAAAATAGCTGGTTCGTTCGTCACTGCCAAGAACAAGTTCGGCACGAACTCTTCACTATTCCCGGCCCGAACTTCATTTTCGGCCCGAACTTCAACCTCGGCCCGAACTTCAACCTCAGCCCGAACTCCGACCTCGGCCCGAACTTCAACCTCAGCCCGAACTCCGACCTCGGCCCGAACTTCATCCTCGGCCCGAACACCGAACTTCGGCCCGAACACCACTTCGGCCCGAACATCCCACTTCGGCCCGAACACTACTTCGGCCCGAACATCCCTCTTCGGCCCGAACTCTTCAGTATCCAAGATTGTGTGATAAAAGGTGCTATACTAAAACATTCATAACTTTCAGCTCGGGTGTCCGTTTCACGCCCACGAGTAACCAAAATAGCTGTTTCGTTCGTCACTGCCAAGCACAAGTTCGGCCCGAACTCTTCATTGTTCCCGGCCCGAACTTCATTTTCGGCCCTAACTTCAACCTCGGCCCGAACTTCGACCTCATCCCGAACTCCGACCTCGGCCCGAACTCCGACCTCGGTCCGAACATTATCCTCGGCCCGAACACCGAACTTCGGCCCGAACACCATTTCGGCCCGAACACCACTTCCGCCCGAACATCCTACTTCGGCCAGAACACCACTTCGGCCCGAACATCCCTCTTCTGCCCGAACTCTTCAATATCCAAGATTGTGTGACAAAAGGTGCTATACTAAAACATTCATAACTTTCAGCTCGGGTGTCCGTTTCACGCCCACGAGTAACCAAAATAGCTGGTTCGTTCCTCACTGCCAAGAACAAGTTCGGCCCGAACACTTCACTATTCCCGGCCCGAACTTCATTTTCGGCCCGAACTTCAACCTCGGCCCGAACTTCAACCTCAGCCCTAACTCCGACCTCGGCCCGAACTTCATCCTCGGCCCGAACTCCGAACTTCGGCCCGAACACCACTTCGGCCCGAACATCCCACTTCGGCCCGAACACCACTTCGGCCCGAACATCCCTCTTCGGCCCGAACTCTTCAATATCCAAGATTGTGTGACAAAAGGTGCTATACTAAAACATTCATAACTTTCAGCTCGGGTGTCCGTTTCACGCCCACGAGTAACCAAAATAGCTGGTTCGTTCGTCACTGCCAAGAACAAGTTCGGCCCGAACTCTTCACTGTTCCCGGCCCGAACTTCATTTTCGGCCCGAACTGCAACCTCGGCCCGAACTCCGACCTCGTCCCGAACTCCGACCTCGGCCCGAACTCCGACCTCGGTCCGAACATCATCCTCGGCCCGAACACCACTTCGGCCCGAACACCACTTCGGCCCGAACATCCCACTTCGGCCCCAACACCACTTCGGCCCGAACATCCCACTTCGGCCCGAACTCTTCAATATCCAAGATTGTGTGACAAAAGGTGCTATACTAAAACATTCATAACTTTCAGCTCGGGTGTCCGTTTCACGCCCACGAGTAACCAAAATAGCTGGTTCGTTCGTCACTGCCAAGAACAAGTTTGGCCCGAACTCTAAACTATTCCCGGCCCGAACTTCATTTTCAGCCCGAACTTCAACCTCGGCCCGAACTTCAACCTCAGCCCAAACTCCGACCTCGGCCCGAACTTCATCCTCGGCCCGAACACCGAACTTCGGCCCGAACACCACTTCGGCCCGAACATCCCACTTCGGCCCGAACACCACTTCGGCCCGAACATCCCTCTTCGGCCCGAATTCTTCAATATCCAAGATTGTGTGACAAAAGGTGCTATACTAAAACATACATAACTTTCAGCTCGGGTGTCCGTTTCACGCCCACGAGTAACCAAAATAGCTGGTTCGTTCGTCACTGCCAAGAACAAGTTCGGCCCGAGCTCTTCACTGTTCCCGGCCCGAACTTCATTTTCGGCCCGAACTTCAACCTCGGCCCGAACTTCAACCTCGGCCCGAACTCCAACCTCGGCCCGAACTCCAACCTCGGCCCGAACTCCAACCTCGGCCCGAATATCATCCTCGGCCCGAACACCACTTCGGCCCGAACACCACTTCGGCTCGAACACCACTTCGGCCCGAACATCCCTCTTCGGCCCGAACTCTTCAATATCCAAGATTGTGTGACAAAAGGTGCTATACTAAAACATTCATAACTTTCAGCTCGGGTGTCCGTTTCACGCCCACGAGTAACCAAAATAGTGGTTCGTTCGTCATTGCCAAGAACAAGTTCGGCCCGAACTCTTCACTGTTCCCGGCTCGAACTTCATTTTCGGCCCGAACTTCAACCTCGGCCCGAACTTCGACCTCGGCCAGAACTCCGACCTCGGCCCGAACTTCAACCTCGGCCCGAACATCATCCTCGGCCCGAACACCGAACTTCGGCGCGAACACCACTTCGGCCCGAACACCACTTCGGCCCGAACATCTCACTTCGGCCCGAACACCACTTCGGCCCGAACATCCCACTTCGGCCCGAACTCTTCAATATCCAAGATTGTGTGACAAAAGGTGCTATACTAAAACATTCATAACTTTCAGCTCGGGTGTCCGTTTCACGCCCACGAGTAACCAAAATAGCTGGTTCGTTCGTCACTGCCAAGAACAAGTTTGGCCCGAACTCTAAACTATTCCCGGCCCGAACTTCATTTTCAGCCCGAACTTCAACCTCGGCCCGAACTTCAACCTCAGCCCAAACTCCGACCTCGGCCCGAACTTCATCCTCGGCCCGATCACCGAACTTCGGCCCGAACACCACTTCGGCCCGAACATCCCACTTCGGCCCGAACACCACTTCGGCCCGAACATCCCTCTTCGGCCCGAATTCTTCAATATCCAAGATTGTGTGACAAAAGGTGCTATACTAAAACATACATAACTTTCAGCTCGGGTGTCCGTTTCACGCCCACGAGTAACCAAAATAGCTGGTTCGTTCGTCACTGCCAAGAACAAGTTCGGCCCGAGCTCTTCACTGTTCCCGGCCCGAACTTCATTTTCGGCCCGAACTTCAACCTCGGCCCGAACTTCAACCTCGGCCCGAACTCCAACCTCGGCCCGAACTCCAACCTCGGCCCGAACTCCAACCTCGGCCCGAATATCATCCTCGGCCCGAACACCACTTCGGCCCGAACACCACTTCGGCTCGAACACCACTTCGGCCCGAACATCCCTCTTCGGCCCGAACTCTTCAATATCCAAGATTGTGTGACAAAAGGTGCTATACTAAAACATTCATAACTTTCAGCTCGGGTGTCCGTTTCACGCCCACGAGTAACCAAAATAGTGGTTCGTTCGTCATTGCCAAGAACAAGTTCGGCCCGAACTCTTCACTGTTCCCGGCTCGAACTTCATTTTCGGCCCGAACTTCAACCTCGGCCCGAACTTCGACCTCGGCCAGAACTCCGACCTCGGCCCGAACTTCAACCTCGGCCCGAACATCATCCTCGGCCCGAACACCGAACTTCGGCTCGAACACCACTTCTGCCCGAACACCACTTCGGCCCGAACATCCCACTTCGGCCCAAACACCACTTCGGCCCGAACATCCCTCTTCGGCCCGAACTCTTCAATATCCAAGATTGTGTGACAAAAGGTGCTATACTAAAACATTCATAACTTTCAGCTCGGGTGTCCGTTTTACGCCTACGAGTAACCAAAATAGCTGGTTCGTTCGTCACTGCCAAGAACAAGTTCGGCCCGAACTCTTCACTGTTCCCGGCCCGAACTTCAACCTCGGCCCGAACTCAAACCTCGGCCCGAACTCCAACCTCGGCACGAACATCATCCTCGGCCCGAACACCGAACTTCGGCCCGAACACCACTTCGGCCCGAACACCACATCGGCCCGAACTTCCCACTTCGGCCCGAACATCCCAGTTCGGCCCGAACACCACTTCGGCCCAAACATCCCTCTTTGGCCCGAACTCTTCAATATCCAAGATTGTGTGACAAAAGGTGCTATACTAAAACGTTCATAACTTTTAGCTCGGGTGTCCGTTTCACGCCCACGAGTAACCAAAATAGCTGGTTCGTTCGTCACTGCCAAGAACAAGTTCGGCCCGAACTCTTCACTGTTCCCGGCCCGAACTTCATTTTCGGCCCGAACTTCAACCTCGGCCCGAACTCCGACCTCGGCCCGAACTCCGACCTCGACCCGAACTTCAACCTCGGCCCGAACACCGAACTTCGGCCCGAACACCACTTCGGCCCGAACATCCCACTTCGGCCCGAACACCACTTCGACCCGAACATCCCTCTTCGGCCCGAACTCTTCAATATCCAAGATTGTGTGACAAAAGGTGCTAGAGTAAAACATTCATAACTTTCAGCTCGGGTGTCCGTTTCACGCCCACGAGTAACCAAAATAGATGGTTCGTTCGTCACTGCCAAGAACAAGTTCGGCCCGAACTCTTCACTGTTCCCGGCCCGAACTTCATTTTCGGCCCGAACTTCAACCTCGGCCCGAAATTCAACCTCGGCCCGAACTCCAACCTCGGCCCTAACTCCAACCTCGGCCCGAACATCATCCTCGGCCCAAACACCGAACTTCGGCCCGAACACCACTTCGGCCCGAACATCCCGCTTCGACCCGAACACCACTTCGGCCCGAACATCCCTCTTCGGCCCGAATTCTTCAATATCCAAGATTGTGTGACAAAAGGTGCTATACTAAAACATTCATAACTTTCAGCTCGGGTGTCCGTTTCACGCCCACGAGTAACCAAAATAGCTGGTTCGTTCGTCACTGCCAAGAACAAGTTCGGCCCGAACTCTTCACTGTTCCCGGCCCGAACTTCATTTTCGGCCCGAACTTCAACCTCGGCCCGAACTTCGACCTCGGCCAGAACTCCGACCTCGGCCCGAACTTCGACCTCGGCCCGAACTTCATCCTCGGCCCGAACTCCGAACTTCGGCCCGAACACCACTTCGGCCCGAACATCCACTTCGGCCCGAACACCACTTCGGCCCGAACATCCCTCTTCGGCCCGAACTCTTCAATATTCAAGATTGTGTGACAAAAGGTGCTATACTAAAACATTCATAACTTTCAGCTCGGGTGTCCGTTTCACGCCCACGAGTAACCAAAATAGCTGGTTCGTTCGTCACTGCCAAGAACAAGTTCGGCCCGAACTCTTCACTGTTCCCGGCCCGAACTTCATTTTCGGCCCGAACTGCAACCTCGGCCCGAACTCCGACCTCGTCCCGAACTCCGACCTCGGCCCGAACTCCGACCTCGGTCCGAACATCATTCCTCGGCCCGAACACCACTTCGGCCCGAACACCACTTCGGCCCGAATATCCCACTTCGGCCCGAACACCACTTCGGCCCGAACATCCCACTTCGGCCCGAACACTTCAATATCCAAGATTGTGTGACAAAAGGTGCTATACTAAAACATTCATAACTTTCAGCTCGGGTGTCCGTTTCACGCCCACGAGTAACCAAAATAGCTGGTTCGTTCGTCACTGCCAAGAACAAGTTTGGCCCGAACTCTAAACTATTCCCGGCCCGAACTTCATTTTCAGCCCGAACTTCAACCTCGGCCCGAACTTCAACCTCAGCCCAAACTCCGACCTCGGCCCAAACTTCATCCTCGGCCCGAACACCGAACTTCGGCCCGAACACCACTTCGGCCCGAACATCCCACTTCGGCCCGAACACCACTTCGGCCCGAACATCCCTCTTCGGCCCGAATTCTTCAATATCCAAGATTGTGTGACAAAAGGTGCTATACTAAAACATTCATAACTTTCAGCTCGGGTGTACGTTTCACGCCCACGAGTAACCAAAATAGCTGGTTCGTTCGTCACTGCCAAGAACAAGTTCGGCCCGAGCTCTTCACTGTTCCCGGCCCGAACTTCATTTTCGGCCCGAACTTCAACCTCGGCCCGAACTTCAACCTCGGCCCGAACTCCAACCTCGGCCCGAACTCCAACCTCGGCCCGAATATCATCCTCGGCCCGAACACCACTTCGGCCCGAACACCACTTCGGCTCGAACACCACTTCGGCCCGAACATCCCTCTTCGGCCCGAACTCTTCAATATCCAAGATTGTGTGACAAAAGGTGCTATACTAAAACATTCATAACTTTCAGCTCGGGTGTCCGTTTCACGCCCACGAGTAACCAAAATAGTGGTTCGTTCGTCATTGCCAAGAACAAGTTCGGCCCGAACTCTTCACTGTTCCCGGCTCGAACTTCATTTTCGGCCCGAACTTCAACCTCGGCCCGAACTTCGACCTCGGCCCGAACTCCGACCTCGGCCCGAACTTCAACCTCGGCCCGAACATCATCCTCGGCCCGAACACCGAACTTCGGCTCGAACACCACTTCTGCCCGAACACCACTTCGGCCCGAACATCCCACTTCGGCCCAAACACCACTCTTCGGCCCGAACTCTTCAATATCCAAGATTGTGTGACAAAAGGTGCTATACTAAAACATTCATAACTTTCAGCTCGGGTGTCCGTTTCACGCCCACGAGTAACCAAAATAGCTGGTTCGTTCGTCACTGCCAAGAACAAGTTCGGCCCGAACTCTTCACTGTTCCCGGCCCGAACTTCATTTTCGGCCCGAACTTCAACCTCGGCCCGAACTCAAACCTCGGCCCGAACTCCAACCTCGGCACGAACATCATCCTCGGCCCGAACACCGAACTTCGGCCCGAACACCACTTCGGCCCGAACTCCGACCTCGGCCCGAACTCCGACCTCGGCCCGAACTTCAACCTCGGCCCGAACACCGAACTTCGGCCCGAACACCACTTCGGCCCGAACACCACTTCGGCCCGAACATCCCACTTCGGCCCGAACACCACTTCGACCCGAACATCCCTCTTCGGCCCGAACTCTTCAATATCCAAGATTGTGTGACAAAAGGTGCTACACTAAAACATTCATAACTTTCAGCTCGGGTGTCCGTTTCACGCCCACGAGTAACCAAAATAGATGGATCGTTCGTCACTGCCAAGAACAAGTTCGGCCCGAACTCTTCACTGTTCCCGGCCCGAACTTCATTTTCGGCCCGAACTTCAACCTCGGCCCGAAATTCAACCTCGGCCCGAACTCCAACCTCGGCCCTAACTCCAACCTCGGCCCGAACATCATCCTCGGCCCAAACACCGAACTTCGGCCCGAACACCACTTCGGCCCGAACATCCCGCTTCGGCCCGAACACCACTTCGGCCCGAACATCCCTCTTCGGCCCGAATTCTTCAATATCCTAGATTGTGTGACAAAAGGTGCTATACTAAAACATTCATAACTTTCAGCTCGGGTGTCCGTTTCACGCCCACGAGTAACCAAAATAGCTGGTTCGTTCGTCACTGCCAAGAACAAGTTCGGCCCGAACTCTTCACTGTTCCCGGCCCGAACTTCATTTTCGGCCCGAACTTCAACCTCGGCCCGAACTCCGACCTCGGCCAGAACTCCGACCTCGGCCCGAACTCCAACCTCGGCCCGAACATCATCCTCGGCCCGAACACCGAACTTCGGCCCGAACACCACTTCGGCCCGAACATCCCACTTCGGCCCGAACATCCCACTTCGGCCCGAACACCACTTCGGCCCGAACATCCCTCTATGGCCCGAACTCTTCAATATCCAAGATTGTGTGACAAAAGGTGCTATACTAAAACATTCATAACTTTCAGCTCGGGTGTCCGTTTCACGCCCACGAGTAACCAAAATAGCTGGTTCGTTCGTCACTGCCAAGAACAATTTCGGCCCGAACTCTTCACTGTTCCCGGCCCGAACTTCATTTTCGGCCCGAACTTCAACCTCGGCCCGAATTCCGACCTCGGCCCAAACTCCAACCACGGCCCGAACTCCAACCTCGGCCCGAACATCATCCTCGGCCCGAACACCGAACTTCGGCCCGAACACCACTTCGGCCCGAACATCCCACTTCGGCCCGAACATCCCACTTCGGCCCGAACACCACTTCGGCCCGAACATCCCTCTATGGCCCGAACTCTTCAATATCCAAGATTGTGTGACAAAAGGTGTTATACTAAAACATTCATAACTTTCAGCTCGGGTGTCCGTTTCACGCCCACGAGCAACCAAAATAGATGGGTCGTTCGTCACTGCCAAGAACAAGTTCGGCCCGAACTCTTCACTGTTCCCGGCCCGAACTTCATTTTCGGCCCGAACTTCAACCTCGGCTCGAACTTCGACCTCGTCCCGAACTCCGACCTCGGCCCGAACTTCAACCTCGGCCCGAACGCTGAACGTCGGCCCGAACACCGAACGTCGGCCCGAACACCGAACTTCAGCCCGAACACCACTACGGCCCGAACACCACTTCGGCCCGAACATCCCTCTTCGGCCCGAACTCTTCAATATCCAAGATTGTGTGACAAAAGGTGCTATACTAAAACATTCATAACTTTCAGCTCGGGTGTCCGTTTCACGCCCACGAGTAACCAAAATAGTTGGTTCGATCGTCACTGCCAAGAACAAGTTCGGCCCGAACTCTTCACTGTTCCCGGCTCGAACTTTAATTTCGGCCCGAACTTCAACCTCGGCCCGAACTTCGACCTCGGCCCGAACTCCGACCTCGGCCCGAACTTCAACCTCGGCCCGAACATCATCCTCGGCCCGAACACCGAACTTCGGCTCGAACACCACTTCTGCCCGAACACCACTTCGGCCCGAACATCTCACTTCGGCCCAAACACCACTTCGGCCCGAACATCCCTCTTCGTCCCGAACTCTTCAATATCCAAGATTGTGTGACAAAAGGTGCTATACTAAAACATTCTTAACTTTCAGCTCGGGTGTCCGTTTCACGCCCACGAGTAACCAAAATAGCTGGTTCGTTCGTCACTGCCAAGAACAAGTTTGGCCCGAACTCTTCACTATTCCCGGGCCGAACTTCATTTTCGGCCCGAACTTCAACCTCGGCCCGAACTACAACCTCAGCCCGAACTCCGACCTCGGCCCGAACTTCATCCTCGGCCCGAACACCGAACTTCGGCCCGAACACCACTTCGGCCTGAACATCCCACTTCGGCCCGAACACCACTTCGGCCCGAACATCCCTCTTCGGCCCGAACTCTTCAATATCCAAGATTGTGTGACAAAAGGTGCTATACTAAAACATTCATAACTTTCAGCTCGGGTGTCCGTTTCACGCCCACGAGTAACCAAAATAGTTGGTTCGTTCGTCACTGCCAAGATCAAGTTCGACCCGAGCTCTTCACTGTTCCCGGCCCGAACTTCATTTTCGGCCCGAACTTCAACCTCGGCCCGAACTTCAACCTCGGCCCGAACTCCAACCTCGGCCCGAACTCCAACCTCGGCCCGAACTCCAACCTCGGCCCGAACATCATCCTCGGCCCGGAAACCACTTCGGTCCGAACACCACTTCGGCCTGAACATCCCACTTCGGCCCGAACACCACTTCGGCCCGAACATCCCTCTTCGGCCCGAACTCTTCAATATCAAAGATTGTGTGACAAAAGGTGCTATACTAAAACATTCATAACTTTCAGCTCGGGTGTCCGTTTCACGCCCACGAGTAACCAAAATAGTTGGTTCATTCGTCACTGCCAAGAACAAGTTCGGCCCGAACTCTTCACTGTTCCCGATTCGAACTTCATTTTCGGCCCGAACTTCAACCTCGGCCCAAACTTCGACCTCGGCCCGAACTCCGACCTCGGCCAGAACTTCAACCTCGGCCCGAACATCATCCTCGGCCAGAACACCGAACTTCGGCTCGAACACCACTTCGGCCCGAACACCACTTCGGCCCGAACATCCCACTTCGGCCCAAACACCACTTCGGCCCGAACATCCCTCTTCGGCCCGAACTCTTCAATATCCAAGATTGTGTGACAAAAGGTGCTATACTAAAACATTCATAACTTTCAGCTCGCGTGTCCGTTTCACGCCCACGATTAACAAAAATAGCTGGTTCGTTCGTCACTGCCAAGAACAATTTCGGCCCGAACTCTTCACTGTTCCCGGCCCGAACTTCATTTTCGGCCCGAACTTCATCCTCGGCCCGAACTCCGACCTCGGCCCAAACTCCAACCACGGCCCGAACTCCAACCTCGGCCCGAACATCATCCTCGGCCCGAACACCGAACTTCGGCCCGAACACCACTTCGGCCCGAACACCACTTCGGCCCGAACACCACTTCGGCCCGAACACCACTTCGGCCCGAACATCCCACTTCGGCCCGAACATCCCACTTCGGCCCGAACACCACTTCGGCCCGAACATCCCTCAATGGCCCGAACTCTTCAATATCCAAGATTGTGTGACAAAAGGTGTTATACTAACACATTCATAACTTTCAGCTCGGGTGTCCGTTTCACGCCCACGAGTAACCAAAATAGCTGGGTCGTTCGTCACTGCCAAGAACAAGTTCGGCCCGAACTCTTCACTGTTCCCGGCCCGAACTTCATTTTCGGCCCGAACTTCAACCACGGGCCGAACTTCGACCTCGTCCCGAACTCCGACCTCGGCCCGAACTTCAACCTCGGCCCGAACACTGAACGTCGGCCCGAACACCGAACTTCGGCCCGAACACCACTACGGCCCGAACACCACTTCGGCCCGAACACCACTTCGGCCCGAACATCCCTCTTCGGCCCGAACTCTTCAATATCCAAGATTGTGTGACAAAAGGTGCTATACTAAAATATTCATAACTTTCAGCTCGGGTGTCCGTTTCACGCCCACGAGTAACCAAAATAGTTGGTTCGTTCGTCACTGCCAAGAACAAGTTCGGCCTGAACTCTTCACTGTTCCCGATTCGAACTTCATTTTCGGCCCGAACTTCAACCTCGGCCCGAACTTCGACCTCGGCCCGAACTCCGACCTCGGCCCGAACTTCAACCTCGGCCCGAACATCATCCTCGGCCCGAACACCGAACTTCGGCTCGAACACCACTTCGGCCCGAACACCACTTCGGCCCGAACATCCCACTTCGGCCCAAACACCACTTCGGCCCGAACATCCCTCTTCGGCCCGAACTCTTCAATATCCAAGATTGTGTGACAAAAGGTGCTATACTAAAACATTCATAACTTTCAGCTCGGGTGTCCGTTTCACGCCCACGATTAACAAAAATAGCTGGTTCGTTCGTCACTACCAAGAACAATTTCAGCCCGAACTCTTCACTGTTCCCGGCCCGAACTTCATTTTCGGCCCGAACTTCAACCTCGGCCCGAACTCCGACCTCGGCCCAAACTCCAACCACGGCCCGAACTCCAACCTCGGCCCGAACATCATCCTCGGCCCGAACACCGAACTTCGGCCCGAACACCACTTCGGCCCGAACACCACTTCGGCCCGAACATCCCACTTCGGCCCGAACATCCCACTTCGGCCCGAACACCACTTCGGCCCGAACATCCCTCTATGGCCCGAACTCTTCAATATCCAAGATTGTGTGACAAAAGGTGTTATACTAAAACATTCATAACTTTCAGCTCGGGTGTCCGTTTCACGCCCACGAGTAACCAAAATAGCTGGGTCGTTCGTCACTGCCAAGAACAAGTTCGGCCCGAACTCTTCACTGTTCCCGGCCCGAACTTCATTTTCAGCCCGAACTTCAACCTCGGCCCGAACTTCGACCTCGTCCCGAACTCCGACCTCGGCCCGAACTTCAACCTCGGCCCGAACACTGAACGTCGGCCCGAACACCAAACTTCGGCCCGAACACCACTACGGCCCGAACACCACTTCGGACCGAACACCACTTCGGCCCGAACATCACTCTTCGGCCCGAACTCTTCAATATCCAAGATTGTGTGACAAAAGGTGCTATACTAAAACATTCATAACTTTCAGCTCGGGTGTCCGTTTCACGCCCACGAGTAACCAAAATAGTTGGTTCGTTCGTCACTGCCAAGAACAAGTTCGGCCCGAACTCTTCACTGTTCCCGGCTCGAACTTCAATTTCGGCCCGAACTTCAACCTCGGCCCGAACTTCGACCTCGGCCCGAACTCCGACCTCGGCCCGAACTTCAACCTCGGCCCGAACATCATCCTCGGCCCGAACACCGAACTTCGGCGCGAACACCACTTCGGCCCGAACACCACTTCGGCCCGAACATCTCACTTCGGCCCGAACACCACTTCGGCCCGAACATCCCTCTTCGGCCCGAACTCTTCAATATCCAAGATTGTGTGACAAAAGGTGCTATATTAAAACATTCATAACTTTCAGCTCGGGTGTCCGTTTCACGCCCACGAGTAACCAAAATAGCTGGTTCGTTCGTCACTGCCAAGAACAAGTTCGGCCCGAACTCTTCACTATTCCCGGCCCGAACTTCATTTTCGGCCCGAACTTCAACCTCGGCCCGAACTTCAACTTCAGCCCGAACTCCGACCTCGGCCCGAACTTCATCCTCGGCCCGAACTGTTAGGTCACAATAACCCTGGTTTATAGTGTTAATTGATAGATTATTAAACTTAGAGAAATATTAGAGTGATAACACAAGAATATAGTCAATGTATAATTCCACTGAGTGTGGCTTGTTGCGGAATAACAAGACCACTGATCATTTACAAAAGATGTGAATGTGTAAAGTAAATTGGTGAGTACTCCTTTGCAAGATGATCTCTATTTATAATGTTATAGAGATCTTACATGATGAGCAAAGGAGTAACCGAAGGACTAAGTAAGGGAAATGACTAAGATCAAGGGATTTGATCTTAGTCCGTTACTATACTGAGTATCACTCAGTCCTTCTACTCAGTCCTTGTGCTCAGTATCACTATCTGATACTGAGTACTGATACTGAGTTCCAATACTGATCACTCAGTATCAGACCGATACTTAGCTATATTATTCTTCATATTAATCAAAGCTAGTCTAGGTTGTTTTGTTATCTTAAGATCCAAAGGGGCAAGGCTTTTTGCCTTAACAATCTCCCCATATCTAAAGATAACAAAACAATTACAAAGAGAAACTAAAAAAAATAAGCTACAGGCTGCAAAGTCTTCTTCTTTAGTCTTTGTTGATCGACTCAAACTCGTAGAAGACTTCTTTCTTCACATGGATGAACTCTTCTCTTTTCTTCAGTTCATCTTGCCTGTTGTTTAGTACACCAACTATCTTCTTTCTAAACCAAGCATCTTCTTTCTTGGTTATCATCCATTTAAGGCCCACCAAATGGCTGATAGGAGCTGTTGCCAAATCTGCTTCAGTAATGAAGCACTCCCTGTCATCTGAGTCAGTATACATATATCCAGATGTTGGATATATGGTACTCTTTTGATCCTGAAAGATAAGATTCGAGGGAACAGTATATGTGGGAATTATTCTGAAAGTATTAAGGCACTCAGGTTTGTTGTTCTTCATAGCTTCAGTCATCACACTGAGTGCCCTGTATTCTGCTGCATAAAGGATGTCTTTTTCATAGCATATAGCAGATACAGCCCAGATTTCATCCATCATCACTTGGGCTTCAGAAGATCTTGAGGGCATCTCCTTTATCAGTCTAGCAATCTTTATCCAATCTTGAAGTCCCATATTTTTGATGTCATGGAGGAAAAACTTCATTGGAGGACTGACTGGCCCAGTACAAGTTGCAACAATTGATTTATCAACAGTTTTGACCTTTATTTTGTTGACAAATACATTTAGCCAGTATATGTCTCTTACAGTTAGAAATGCTTTATTCCTCAGCATACCCATCCTTGTTTCCCTATATCTTGTTCTTTGTGCCACAATGTTCCAATATTGTTCAAGTAATTCATCTCCAGTTCTTCTTACAGTATGAGATCTTCTTGGAACATCTTCAGACTCAGATTCAGGTTCTTCCTTAACAGGGAAGAACTTTTGGGCCTCAATCTCATCCTCAGCTTCACTCTTTTCCTCAGTAAACTGAGCAGATCTCCTAGGTCTTGAGATCAGAGGGGCTGGATCTTGTTCTTCACTAGATTCTGAGGACATAACCACATTTGTCATTCTTCTGGTTATTGGTCTTCTAGGAATTCTAGAAGGTCCTTCAGCATGAGGTGAGATAGGTTTTCTTGTATGTACTTCATCATCTGAGAATGATGATGAAGAGGTTTCTTTATTTGCTTCATCCAGTGCAAAGTTTAAAAATTCTTTTGATGCCACTGGATGTTCTTCATCTTCATCATCAGCAATGGGCCACACAAAAGGCCTATAGACCACAATTTGCAAGTTGTTTTCTTCTAGAACAGGTGGCTCAGTATAAGCTTGCTGTGGTTGGTCAGTGTGAGTCTCCCCCCTGAGCAGATGGCTCAAGTGGGTCTTGAACTTGTAATGCTGACATAGTTCTTTGTCTTCTTCTCTCATACTGAATGCGAAGTGGCTCAGTATGAGGGCTTTGCTGATGTTGTTGTTGTTGTTGTGGAGGTTGATCTTCATTCAATCTTCTTCTTTTCTCCCCCTGAGCAGATGGCTCAGTTTGATCAACCTCAGTATCTCTTTGTCTCTTCTCCCCCTTTTTTTTATCATTGGATGAGGAGGGAAGAGGATCAGTATCACCACCCATGTCCCCTTCTGGTTGTTCAAGTGTAGGGGAGGGCATGGGCTCAGTTGCAGCATCAATATCACCAGCATCTCCTTCTCCTTCTCCTTCTTCATTGTGGTCACCATGTGAAAATGGTGGAGTTTGTGGTTGCTGATGTGGTTGTTGAAGTAGTGAGACTGACTGTTTTATTGAGTCAATATCACCACTCATCTTGTCCATTCTGGCTAGTATTATACTTTGAGTATGTTGGATGGCCAGAATTTGTTGCATGATTGCTTGCAGAGTCACTTGGTCTCCTGCAGCCTGTGATGCCTGAATGCCCTGCACAGATGGTGCTAAAGAAACAAAAAAAAAATGGTTAAAAGAAAAGGTTTATCAAATAGAATTGTGGTGTTGTGTAATTCTATAATCATATAAGCAGAGTTTGTGAAGTCTGTATTTCATCTGGTTTATGATGAAATATTGTGGACTTGTGCATAGCATGTGTAAGAAGGTTTTAGTAAAAGTGAGTGTGAAAATTTAAGTAGCTCAGTATAGGATAAGTCACATTTACTAAAAGGTTTGGGTTTGGGAATTCGAAGCCTGGGATGTGCTTCTAGTTATTTTCAATGTTTATCACTCGGTATTAGAGTGATAACAGAAATGTGGCTAAACCCCATGGAAAGTTTTTGGATTTTGTGGCTTAAGGGTTTGTGATCATTTCTTGAATGATGCTACCCAACTCAAAAATAAGTTGGACATAATTCAAGCAGGATCAGTGGGTGTCAGTATGACATCAACCACCATTGTCTCTTTAAATGTTGAGACAACTGTAGACTGACAATGATCAATTTTGTGTGCTCAGTATATGAATTTTGCATAGCAGCAGTGGGCTAGCTATGTTGGCCATAAAAGGATATATATTTGAAAGATCGTTTGAGACTTTGGTCAGTATTGAGTTGGTACTGGCCAATACTTAGTCTCTATTTAGGAATGAAATATATATATATATATATATATATAAGTTTAAGGGCTTTTTAGAAATTCATACCTGAGACTCTTTCAGATTCCCTTCTAGCGTCTGCAGTGGTCGGTGTAGGATCATGTGTTTGTTGATGTGAAGCACCAACATCTTCAATACCGACCTCTCTATCATGCTGAGCACCTTCCAGTGTAGTTTGTGCATATTGAATCTCCACATCAAGAGGAACATGAGGTTCCTCAATTAGTTGAGCAGTTTGGACTAGTTCTGGACCTGGAAGGTCAGCGGTGGCTGCAACTAGGCTTTGGGCTTGAAGAGATGCAGTTAATGATGGAACATTTGCAGGCTGCACCTCCTCAGATGATAAGTTTCCCATAATGACAGGGGAAAGATGTCTTCTTCTTCTTTAGAGGACCAGTGGTGTGTCTTCTGAGGACTCAGTATCAAAAATTGTTTCTATATGAGGAACCTCAGGGTCCTGTGCAGGTGGAGAGATATGTTGTTGAGTTGGTTCTTGAACTTGTGGAACATCCTGCATCTCAATATCTTGACCATCCTGGGCTCCATTGCCACTATTATTATCATTATCATCATCACCATCATTGTCTGACTCAGTATCAGACATGTCTTCTTCATCATTAATATGTTCTTGAACAATGAAACTTTTTAAAAAGTCTTCAAATAGCCATTGCATAGTTTACGGAAGTGCGCTAAGTTAGTCACAGGGGAACCCCAAGGGCCCACATAGAAGGGCTCAGTAAGGGCTCTGCTTGTCTTGGCCTGTAAAAGAAGATCTTCTCACTAAGAGGAGGAAGATCAACCCTTGGACTGTGAAACTCATCATAAGAATGTGTGGGCATTGAGTGTTGAAAGATGAGTGATAAGAATCTGCAGAAAGGGACATTACATTCCCTTGTGTTAGCCCGAACCAAAGTAGCTAATTCATTGAAAATGAGTCGTGCATAATCAATGTTTCTTCCATAGTACAGAGCATGTACTATTTGCATCCCAAATTCATTTATTTGATCTAAAGCACCTGTCTTGTGAGTCATGCACCGAATAATTGTTGTAATGAGAATACCCCACATAGGACCAAATTCGTTTCTTTTGATGATTCCTGTTGTTCCTCTTCGACCCAAAAATGGCAGTACTGAGCGTGCCTCTTATCTATCAACAAATGGGTCATACTGAGCTTGTGCTGGAAGCCTCAGTGTTTCACGAATGATTGCAGTAGAAACAAAAGCTCTTCTTTGATCCCTAATTACCCATCCAGCAATCATATCTGGAGAATCGAGTGTGGCAGAGTACCAAAACTCACATAACATTTCTGGGTAAATTGCTCGAGGAGATAAGGTCAGTGCACGAGCAATTGGGCAATGCTTCATAAAAGTGACAATATTTGTGAATTCTTGGCATACCCAGGCTTGAGGAATAGTGAAATTCGCTGTGATGTTGTTCCTCGCAAACCTTGGCACTTCATCATTTCGGAATTTGATTTCCGATTCAACTTCTGGAGCAACAAAAGTGTAATTCGCCATCTGTGTTTTTTGATTTGGAAAATTTTGCTTGCTAATAGAAAGTGAAATCGTTAATCGCAGAGAGAATTGAAAATGAAAGAAAGAAATAACAGTTAAAAAAAATCGAAGTAAAAATAAACGGTTATTTATAGGAGATTTGAAAGATAATTAAGGTATTGGGAAGTAAAAACGGCTGATTTGACTGCCTTATCCTCTGCCAACGGTAACTTTCTTATTAAGAAAGGTTACCGTTGAGCAGTATGAGGATTAAGCTCGGTTTGAGCGCCGTAATACCCCAATACTGAGTAAAAAAGAAAATTATTAAAAAAAATAATAAAAATATAAAAACAATTAATTTACTCTGGAAATGAATAAAAAAATAAAAATTTCAAATTTTGATGATAACAGACTAGTGATACTGAGTGGTCAGTATCAACATGAGTGAAACTGAGCGTTCAGTTTTAAAGATTAAGGATTCAACATACCTAATTGCCCTAGCAAATACATAAACCTTTCCTCAGGAAGAGGTTTAGTAAACACATCGGCCAATTGTTCATCTGTTGATACATAATCTACCTCAACCTTACCTTTTTCCACATTATCTCGAATAAAGTGGTGTCTGATATCAATGTGCTTGGTTTTGGAGTGATAGACTGGGTTCTCTGTGATAGCAATAGCACTCTTGTTATCACAATGAATGGGAGTCTTATGAAAGTTGAACCCATAGTCTAAGAGTTGATACTGCATCTATAATAATTGAGCACAACAACTTCCTGCAGCAATATATTCTGCTTCTGCTGTGGAAGTTGCTACCGAATTTTGCTTCTTGGATGACCAACCAACTAGTCTTCCACCGAGGAATTGACATCCTCCACTTGTGCTTTTTCTGTCCAATCTACAACCTGCAAAATCTGCATCTGTGTACCCTTCAAGGTCAAAGTTTGAGTCTTTGGGATACCAAAGACCCAGGTTAGGAGTACCTGTAAGATATCTAAAGATTCGCTTAACTGCTTTCATATGTGATTCTTTAGGATCAGCCTGATACCGAGCACACAAACATGTTGCAAACATGATATCAGGCCTGCTAGCAGTTAAATAAAGTAAGGAACCAATCATACCTCGGTATGTGGATTGACAAACTGATTTACCAGTTTCATCCTTACTTATCTTATCCTGAGTACCCATAGGAGTGTGCATGGAAGATAAATTTTCAAATTTGTATTTCTGTAACATATCATGCACATACTTACTTTGATTTATAAAAGTGCCATCAGACTTTTGTTCAACTTGTAAACCAAGAAAATAAGTAAGTTCTCCCATCATACTCATCTGATACTGAGTTGACATTATCTTAGCAAACCAGTCACACATTGACTTGTCAGTGGAACCAAAGATAATGTCATCTACATATATCTGAATGAGTAAGATGTTAGAACCATTCCGTTTTGAAAATAAAGTTTTATCAATTTTACCTCTTGTAAATTTATTTTCAATAAGATACTCGGACAGGGTATCATACCAGGCTCTTGGAGCTTGTTTGAGCCCATATAGAGCTTTATCAAGCTTGAAAACATAATTCGGAAATTTAGGATCAACAAAACCTGGTGTTTGTTTAACATAAACTTCTTCTTGGAGTTTTCCATTTAGAAAAGCACTTTTGACATCCATCTGATAAACTTTGAAATTTTTGAAGGCTGCATATGCAAGATACAACCTAATAGCTTCAATTCTGGCAACTGGTGCAAAAGTTTCATCATAGTCAATGCCTTCTTCTTGCCTGTAACCTTGAGCAACTAACCTTGCTTTGTTTCTGATGACAACACCATCCTTGTCCATCTTGTTTCTGAACACCCACTTAGTACCAATAATAGTTTTGCCAGTAGGAGGTGGTACTAAGTTCCAAACTTTGTTTCTCTCAAACTCTGTGAGCTCTTCTTGCATAGCTTCTACCCAATCTTCATCTAATAAAGCTTCATCAGCTTTCTTTGGTTCAATGGTAGATAGAAAACTTGAGAAGAAACAAAAATTTGCAGTTGCTTGGGGTGGAAACTCTAGTTTTCTTCTTGTTTGGACACCTTCTTCAATAGGACCAATAATGTTTGAGTGTGGATGGTCTCTGTGTTCCCTTAAATTGTTTCCTAAGGAAGCATTTGAAATAGGATCAACAATATCTTGTTGATTTGGTGTGTTGTGTGTCTGATACTGAGTGGAATTCTGGTCAGCATTAGACACCGGAGGTTGCTGTTCAGTTCCATTTTGCAGAGTGGATATGGATTCTTGTGAAGTGTTGGATGTTTCACCTTCTTCACATGTAGAGTGGTTCAGATCATTAGTTGGAAACTCAGTATGGAGGTCCTCTGTTATGGGAACCTCAGTATTAGTCGCAGTATAGTGATACTGAGTTTGAACTTGATCAGTTTCATTAAACTTATTGGGAATAAAGTGCGGATGAAACTTGGGCTGTTCAGCAATGGAGTGTTCTGGATTGCATAAAATATCTATGCCACTTATGTCTTCACTTGCTGAGGTAGAATTCTCATTCTGATCTTCATCGAATGTGACATGAATGGATTTTACAATCATCTTGGTTGAGATGATATACACTCTGAAAGATTTAGAGTGTGGAGAGTTGCCCATGAACACACCTTCATTTGCTTTGGGAGCAAATTTGTTGAGATTTTGTTTTGTACTGAGTACAAAGCATTTACTCCCAAAGATGTGGAAGTATTCCACATTAGGAATCTTGCCATTATATAACTCATATGGAGTCTTCAGATGTCTTTGGATTATAGTAGCTCTATTCTGAGTGAAGTTTGCACAGTTTACAGCTTCAGCCCAGAAACTCAGTGCCAGTCCAGCATGGCATAATAAAGTTCTTGCAGCTTCAATCAGTGTTCTATTCTTTCTTTCTACAACACCATTTTGTTGTGGTGTGTAGGATGCAGAGAAGTTTTGAATGATTCCTTTTTCTTCATAGAAATCTGCTAATACTGAGTTCTTAAACTCAGTACCATGGTCACTTCTAAGTTGCTTGACCTTGTTGCCTTTTTGAAGTTCATCTCTTTTTATAAAGGCAATGATTTCTGTTGTTGCATCTGACTTAGTCTTGAGGAAGATGACCCAAGTATATCTTGAAAATTCATCAACCAAGACTAGAGTATAGATCTTTTTGGCCAAAGATGGTGTGCTGATGGGGCCAAAAAGATCCATATGTATAATAGTAAGAGGTTCATTAATGGAATGATTGACTTTGGACTTGAATGAACTCTTCTTCTGCTTGCCCATTTCACATTCTGAGCATATCTTATCTTTTGAATAAGTAATTGTGGGCAACCCTCTCACCAGTTTCTTCATACTGAGCTCGTTGATATTTCTAAAGTTGATGTGAGAGAGTTTCTTGTGCCATAGCCAATGCAATTCTGGCTTGACTTTAGAAAGCAGGCATACTCGAATAGTTGGGTCTATTTCAGATAGGTTGACCACATATACGTCTTTTTCTCTTCTAGCAATGAGTACATGCTGGCCTATATCATTGTAGATGATTCCTGCAACCTTCCTGAATCGAGCTTCATTGTCATCATCACACATCTGGCTGATACTGAGCATATTGTGTTTTAGACCCTCTACATAGGCAACTCTTTTAAAAGTTATGTTGCCTGCCTTGATCACACCATAACCTCTTGTCTTTCCCACCGAGTCATCTCCAAAATTAACAGAAGGACCCTTCTCTGGAGTATAATTGAGAAGGTATTCCATACTGCCTGTCATGTGTCTTGAGCAGCCACTATCTAAATACCATTTTCTGTCACCCTGCACAAGACACAAAATAAGAATTAGTTCTTTGTAGGAACCCATTTTTGAATGGGACCTTTGGTGGGATAAACATATTTTGACTTAATCTCTTTATTTGGAGATGTCGGTATCACTTCGGGGGTAACTTTAGAAGTTTTCTTTGGTGATACTGACTTAGTTTCTCTCCTTTTCTTTGGTACTGAGTACCTAGGACTTGAGAGATCAGTCCAGCATTCATCTCCCTTATGACCAGTATGATGACATCTGTAACATTTTCTAGGTCTATTTCTAAACATATTTTCATACGGTATTTTAGAAAAATGTTTCACTTTTGGTAGGTCAGTATGAACGAGTTTTGCAAATTGTTTACTTAAAGATTTGACCTGATCACCAAGTGTTTTTAAAATGTTAATTTTGTCATTTTTAATAGGTGTATTAACATTGTTTTTAACTGGTTTAGGAGATGGAGGATCTGGTTGCTTCTTTTTATTTGGCAGAGAAGTCTTTCTAATATTATTAGTGGTAGACTTCTTGTCTTTGTCAACTAAAGACCTAGTTGAAGTTGTTTTTTGTTTATCATGTTTTGAAGAAACAACTTTAACAGGTTCTTTAGATGTCTCAGTATATGATGTTTCTGTTCCTGCAACTTCTGTATTAGATGAAGCATTTGAGATAGAAGTTGTCTTATTATTATTATATAATTCAAAAGTTGTTGTATTAAATAATAATTCAAAAGGTGGAACAGCAGAAGTGTCATACTGAACTATTGGTAGCTCGGTATCAGAAATTTCCGTTATATGAAATTCAATACTGAGTTCTTGTAGCTCAGTATAGCACTTTGAGCAGATGGAGGGACCAATAGGTTTTTCTAAAATTTCATTTTCCTCATCATCTGACTCAGTTTGACATCCAACCTCACATAAAGTTTTAGCTTTTACAAAATTAATAGGGTTCATAGTAGAAAACTCTTCAAATAAATCAGCAAAATTGTTCCTATTTCTAAATTGAGGATCAACACCAAGTGCAGCCCTCACATTTTCTGGGAATTGTTGATTTAAACATTTATTTAATTTTATTAAAGCATTTCCCCAAGATTTACACTATTTTTCAAATTTCTCTTTTTCAAGTTTGTGTAAATGAGCTTTATCAGCTAATCTTTGGTTAATGTCTTTTAAATCTGAAAAGTTTAGTTCTAAATCTTTATATTTTGCTAATTTATCCAAGTTTTCATTATTTACCCTTTCAAGTTCTTGAATTGTTAATTTTAAAGTTTTTTCTTTTTGTACAGAAGTTTTAAGATCAACAATCATATACTCAAAAATCTTGGTTTTTTCATTCACTGAATAAGTTTGAAAGGAACTTACCTTGTACAACTGAGTGGAATCCCAATCAGTATGAACACTCATCCTCTCAGCCTCTTTGATATCCTTTTCAAAGGAGCTTTTCAAATCATCTTCAGTGAAAGCCATAAAGGCTTTATTTTCAATCTCTTCCTCATCATCACTTAAGTCTTCATCCATCCAGGCTTCTGAGTAAAGTGCTTGATGAGGTGCTCCATTCCCTTCTGCCCTCTTGCCCTTGCTCCAATTCTTCAGTTTGACATATTTGTCTCTATACCTCTTTGCTCGGTATGCAATTTTGTCATTTTGGTCAGTCTCAGAAGACTTGGTATGACAATTTGCAGCAATATGTCCAGGCTTTCCACACCTATAGCAAAGACCTGATCTTGGGTCAGTATTAGAAGAGCTAACACCAAGCCTCTTCTTCTTCAACTGATCCAGCTTCATAGACATAAGAGCCATTTGAGTTTCAAGCTCTTCTGCCTCAGCATCAGCAAGATCAACTTCTGGTTCATCTGGCTCAGTCACAGTATAGGCCTGTTGCACAACCAGAGCCATGCCAGTGGAAGACTTGTCATTTTTCTTCCAGTTGATCAGTCTTGCAGCATTATTCTCCTCATGACTCAACATTAGACCATACAAAGTTTGAAGAGTGTATGACTCAATGTTATTAGCAGCATTGACAGAGTTTGTCATGTCAAGAAATTGTTGAGGAAGACTATCCAGGAACTTTTGAACAAGCTCTCCTTCCTCTTTCATAATGCCTACACTGATTAAATCATGGATAACAGTATTGAACCTGTTATAGAGAGTGGTGATGTCTTCATTAGGAGTTGAGAAGAAATTTTCATATTTCCTTCTCTTGTTGCTTTTTCTTTGCAACTTCACCTTTGATGTGCCTTCATAGGTGACTGATAGACTATCCCACATAGCCTTTGCTGTTGGCAATTTCATAATTGCATTAAGTATCTCTTTGGTAACAGCATTACCAATCACCCCTTTAGCTCTGGAGTCTAAAGCATACAACTGACGGTCAGTATCAGTCCAGTTGTACTTTAGTTTAGGTACAGTTCTTATGCCCTCAGGAGCATCATCAGTAGCAGCAACAGGTTCCACAGATTGTGGAATGATGGGACCATCAGATAGCACGGTGAGCATTTCATGATGAATGGATTCAAGATACCACTGAGCTTTTAGCTTCCATTGATGGAAGTCTTTTCCATCAAAGATGGGTATTCCCTTTCCAGACATAACTGGTGCAACAATGGTAGACATTTTTGATTTTGGAGTATGGGAAGGATAAGTATAGGGGATGGCTGCCAGGGTTAAAGATCGACTAAATAAGAGTTTATTTAGCCTGCTCTGATACCAGTTGTTAGGTCACAACAACCCTGGTTTATAGTGTTAATTGATAGATTATTATACTTAGAGAAATATTAGAGTGATAACACAAGAATATAGTCAATGTATAAATCCACTGAGTGTGGCTTGTTGCGGAATAACAAGACCACTGATCAATTACAAAAGATGTGAATGTGTAAAGTAAATTGGTGAGTACTCCTTTGCAAGATGATCTCTATTTATAATGTTATAGAGATCTTACATGATGAGCAAAGGAGTAACCGAAGGACTAAGTAAGGGAAATGACTAAGATCAAGGGATTTGATCTTAGTCCGTTACTATACTGAGTATCACTCAGTCCTTCTACTCAGTCCTTGTACTCAGTATCACTATCTGATACTGAGTACTGATACTGAGTTCCAATACTGATCACTCAGTATCAGACCTAAACTTAGCTATATTATTCTTCATATTAATCAAAGCTAGTCTAGGTTGTTTTGTTATCTTAAGATCCAAAGGGGCAAGGCTTTTTGCCTTAACACGAACACCGAACTTCGGCCCGAACACCACTTCGACTCGAACATCCCACTTCGGCCCGAACACCATTTCGGCCCGAACATCCCTCTTCGGCCCGAACTCTTCAATATCCAAGATTGTGTGACAAAAGGTGCTATACTAAAACATTCATAACTTTCAGCTCGGGTGTCCGTTTCACGCCCACGAGTAACCAAAATAGCTGGTTCGTTCGTCACTGCCAAGAACAAGTTCGGCCCGAACTCTTCACTGTTCCCGGCCAGAACTTCATTTTCGTCCCGAACTTCAACCTCGGCCCGAACTCCGACCTCGGCCCAAACTCCAACCACGGCCCGAACTCCAACCTCGGCCCGAACATCATCCTTGGCCCGAACACCGAACTTCGGCCCGAACACCACTTCGGCCCGAACACCACTTCGGCCCGAACATCCCACTTCGGCCCGAACATCCCACTTCGGTCCGAACACCACTTCGGCCCAAACATCCCTCTTTGGCCCGAACTCTTCAATATCCAAGATTGTGTGACAAAAGGTGCTATACTAAAACATTCATAACTTTCAGCTCGAGTGTCCGTTTCACGCCCACGAGTAACCAAAATAGCTGGGTCGTTCGTCACTGCCAAGAACAAGTTCGGCCCGAACTCTTCACTGTTCCCGGCCCGAACTTCATTTTCGGCCCGAACTTCAACCTCGGCCCGAACTTCGACCTCGTCCCGAACTCCGACCTCGGCCCGAACTTCAACCTCGGCCCGAACACCGAACGTCGGCCCGAACACCGAACTTCGGCCCGAACACCACTACGGCCCGATCACCACTTCGGCCCGAACACCACTTCGGCCCGAACATCCCTCTTCGGCCCGAACTCTTCAATATCCAAGATTGTGTGACAAAAGGTGCTATACTAAAACATTCATAACTTTCAGCTCGGGTGTCCGTTTCACGCCCACGAGTAACCAAAATAGTTGGTTCGTTCGTCACTGCCAAGAACAAGTTCGGCCCGAACTCTTCACTATTCCCGGCTCGAACTTCATTTTCGGCCCGAACTTCAACCTCGGCCCGAACTCCGACCTCGGCCCGAACTCCGACCTCGGCCCGAACTTCAACCTCGGCCCGAACACCGAACTTCGACTCGAACACCACTTCGGCCCGAACACCACTTCGGCCCGAACATCCCACTTCGGCCCAAACACCACTTCGGCCCGAACATCCCTCTTCGGCCCGAACTCTTCAATATCCAAGATTGTGTGACAAAAGGTGCTATACTAAAACATTCTTAACTTTCAGCTCGGGTGTCCGTTTCACGCCCACGAGAAACCAAAATAGCTGGTTCGTTCGTCACTGCCAAGAACAAGTTCGGGCCAAACTCTTCACTATTCCCGGCCCAAACTTCATTTTCGGCCCGAACTTCAACCTCGGCCCGAACTTCAACCTCAGCCCGAACTCCGACCTCGGCCCGAACTTCATCCTCGGCCCGAACACCGAACTTCGGCCCGAACACCACTTCGGCCCGAACATCCCACTTCGGCCCAAACACCACTTCGGCCCGAACATCCCTCTTCGGCCTGAACTCTTCAATATCCAAGATTGTGTGACAAAAGGTGCTATACTAAAACATTCATAACTTTCAGCTCGGGTGTCCGTTTCACGCCCACGAGTAACCAAAATAGCTGGGTCGTTCGTCACTGCCAAGAACAAGTTCGGCCCGAACTCTTCACTGTTCCCGGCCCGAACTTCATTTTCGGCCCGAACTTCAACCTCGGCCCGAACTTCGACCTCGTCCCGAACTCCGACCTCGGCCCGAACTTCAACCTCGGCCCGAACACCGAACGTCGGCCCGAACACCGAACTTCGGCCCGAACACCACTACGGCCCGAACACCACTTCGGCCCGAACACCACTTCGGCCCGAACATCCCTCTTCGGCCCGAACTCTTCAATATCCAAGATTGTGTGACAAAAGGTGCTATACTAAAACATTCATGACTTTCAGCTCGGGTGTCCGTTTCACGCCCACGAGTAACCAAAATAGTTGGTTCGTTCGTCACTGCCAAGAACAAGTTCGGCCCGAACTCTTCACTATTCCCGGCTCGAACTTCATTTTCGGCCCGAACTTCAACCTCGGCCCGAACTCCGACCTCGGCCCGAACTCCGACCTCGGCCCGAACTTCAACCTCGGCCCGAACATCATCCTCGGCCCGAACACCGAACTTCGGCTCGAACACCACTTCGGCCCGAACACCACTTCGGCCCGAACATCCCACTTCGGCCCAAACACCACTTCGGCCCGAACATCCCTCTTCGGCCCGAACTCTTCAATATCCAAGATTGTGTGACAAAAGGTGCTATACTAAAACATTCTTAACTTTCAGCTCGGGTGTCCGTTTCACGCCCACGAGTAACCAAAATAGCTGGTTCGTTCGTCACTGCCAAGAACAAGTTCGGGCCAAACTCTTCACTATTCCCGGCCCAAACTTCATTTTCGGCCCGAACTTCAACCTCGGCCCGAACTTCAACCTCAGCCCGAACTCCGACCTCGGCCCGAACTTCATCCTCGGCCCGAACACCGAACTTCGGCCCGAACACTACTTCGGCCCGAACATCCCACTTCGGCCCAAACACCACTTCGGCCCGAACATCCCTCTTCGGCCTGAACTCTTCAATATCCAAGATTGTGTGACAAAAGGTGCTATACTAAAACATTCATAACTTTCAGCTCGGGTGTCCGTTTCACGCCCACGAGTAACCAAAATAGCTGGTTCGTTCGTCACTGCCAAGAACAAGTTCGGCCCGAACTCTTCACTGTTCCCGGCCCGAACTTCATTTTTGGCCCGAACTTCAACCTCGGCCCGAAGACCTCGTCCCGAACTCCGACCTCGGCCCGAACTCCGACCTCGGTCCGAACATCATTCTCGGCCCGAACACCGAACTTCGGCCCGAACACCACTTCGGCCCGAACACCACTTCGGCCCGAACATCCCTCTTCGGCCCGAACTCTTCAATATCCAAGATTGTGTGACAAAAGGTGCTAGACTAAAACATTCATAACTTTCAGCTCGGGTGTCCGTTTCACACCCACGAGTAACCAAAATAGCTGGTTCGTTCGTCACTGCCAAGAACAAGTTCGGCACGAACTCTTCACTATTCCCGGCCCGAACTCTTCACTATTCCCGGCCCGAACTTCATTTTCGGCCCGAACTTCAACCTCGGCCCGAACTTCAACCTCAGCCCGAACTCCGACCTCGGCCCGAACTTCATCCTCGGCCCGAACACCGAACTACGGCCCGAACACCACTTCGGCCCGAACATCCCACTTCGGCCCGAACACCACTTCGGGCCGAACATCCCTCTTCGGCCCGAACTCTTCAATATCCAAGATTGTGTGACAAAAGGTGCTATACTAAAACATTCATAACTTTCAGCTCGGGTGTCCGTTTCACGCCCACGAGTAACCAAAATAGCTGGTTCGTTCGTCACTGCCAAGAACAAGTTCGGCCCGAGCTCTTCACTGTTCCCGGCCCGAACTTCATTTTCGGCCCGAACTTCAACCTCGGCCCGAACTTCAACCTCGGCCCGAATTCCAACCTCGGCCCGAACTCCAACCTCAGCCCGAACTTCAACCTCGGCCCGAACTTCAACCTCGGCCCGAACTTCAACCTCAGCCCGAACTCCGACCTCGGCCCGAACATCATCCTCGGCCCGAACACCACTTCGGCCCGAATACCACTTCGGCCCGAACATCCTACTTCGGCTCGAACACCACTTCGGCCCGAACATCCCTCTTCGGCCCGAACTCTTCAATATCCAAGATTGTGTGACAAAAGGTGCTATACTAAAACATTCATAACTTTCAGCTCGGGTGTCCGTTTCACGCCCACGAGTAACCAAAATAGTTGGTTCGTTCGTCACTGCCAAGAACAAGTTCGGCCCGAACTCTTCACTGTTCCCGGCCCGAACTTCATTTTCGGCCCGAACTTCGACCTCGGCCCGAACTCCGACCTCGGCCCGAACTTCAACCTCGGCCCGAACATCATCCTCGGCCCGAACACCGAACTTCGGCTCGAACACCACTTCAGCCCGAACACCACTTCGGCCCGAACATCCCACTTCGGCCCAAACACCACTTCGGCCCGAACATCCCTCTTCGGCCCGAAGTCTTCAATATCCAAGATTGTATGACAAAAGGTGCTATACTAAAACATTCATAACTTTCAGCTCGGGTGTCCGTTTCACGCCCACGAGTAACCAAAATAGCTGGTTCGTTCGTCACTGCCAAGAACAAGTACGGCCCGAACTCTTCACTATTCCCGGCCCGAACTTCATTTTCGGCCCGAACTTCAACCTCGGCCCGAACTCCGACCTCGGCCCAAACTCCAACCACGGCCCGAACTCCAACCTCGGCCCGAACATCATCCTCGGCCCGAACATCATCCTCGGCCCGAACACCGAACTTCGGCCCGAACACCACTTCGGCCCGAACATCCCACTTCGGCCCGAACATCCCACTTCGGCCCAAACATCCCACTTCGGCCCGAACACCACTTCGGCCCGAACATCCCTCTTCGGCCTGAACTCTTCAATATCCAAGATTGTGTGACAAAAGGTGCTATACTAAAACATTCATAACTTTCAGCTCGGGTGTCCGTTTCACGCCCACGAGTAACCAAAATATCTGGTTCGTTCGTCACTGCCAAGAACAAGTTCGGCCCGAACTCTTCACTGTTCCCGGCCCGAACTTCATTTTTGGCCCGAACTTCAACCTCGGCCCGAACTTCGACCTCGTCCCGAACTCCGACCTCGGCCCGAACTCCGACCTCGGTCCGAACATCATCCTCGGCCCGAACACCGAACTTCGGCCCGAACACCACTTCGGCCCGAACACCACTTCGGCCCGAACATCCCTCTTCGGCCCGAACTCTTCAATATCCAAGATTGTGTGACAAAAGGTGCTAGACTAAAACATTCATAACTTTCAGCTCGGGTGTCCGTTTCACACCCACGAGTAACCAAAATAGCTGGTTCGTTCGTCACTGCCAAGAACAAGTTCGGCCCGAACTCTTCACTATTCCCGGCCCGAACTCTTCACTATTCCCGGCCCGAACTTCATTTTCGGCCCGAACTTCAACCTCGGCCCGAACTTCAACCTCAGCCCGAACTCCGACCTCGGCCCGAACTTCATCCTCGGCCCGAACACCGAACTACGGCCCGAACACCACTTCGGCCCGAACATCCCACTTCGGCCCGAACACCACTTCGGCCCGAACATCCCTCTTCGGCCCGAACTCTTCAATATCCAAGATTGTGTGACAAAAGGTGCTATACTAAAACATTCATAACTTTCAGCTCGGGTGTCCGTTTCACGCCCACGAGTAACCAAAATAGCTGGTTCGTTCGTCACTGCCAAGAACAAGTTCGGCCCGAGCTCTTCACTGTTCCCGGCCCGAACTTCATTTTCGGCCCGAACTTCAACCTCGGCCCGAACTTCAACCTCGGCCTGAATTCCAACCTCGGCCCGAACTCCAACCTCGGCCCGAACTTCAACCTCGGCCCGAACTTCAACCTCGGCCCGAACTTCAACCTCAGCCCGAACTCCGACCTCGGCCCGAACATCATCCTCGGCCCGAACACCACTTCGGCCCGAATACCACTTCGGCCCGAACATCCTACTTCGGCTCGAACACCACTTCGGCCCGAACATCCCTCTTCGGCCCGAACTCTTCAATATCCAAGATTGTGTGACAAAAGGTGCTATACTAAAACATTCATAACTTTCAGCTCGGGTGTCCGTTTCACGCCCACGAGTAACCAAAATAGTTGGTTCGTTCGTCACTGCCAAGAACAAGTTCGGCCCGAACTCTTCACTGTTCCCGGCTCGACTTCATTTTCGGCCCGAACTTCGACCTCGGCCTGAACTCCGACCTCGGCCCGAACTTCAACCTCGGCCCGAACATCATCCTCGGCCCGAACACCGAACTTCGGCTCGAACACCACTTCAGCCCGAACACCACTTCGGCCCGAACATCCCACTTCGGCCCAAACACCACTTCGGCCAGAACATCCCTCTTCGGCCCGAAGTCTTCAATATCCAAGATTGTGTGACAAAAGGTGCTATACTAAAACATTCATAACTTTCAGCTCGGGTGTCCGTTTCACGCCCACGAGTAACCAAAATAGCTGGTTCGTTCGTCACTGCCAAGAACAAGTACGGCCCGAACTCTTCACTGTTCCCGGCCCGAACTTCATTTTCGGCCCGAACTCCAACCACGGCCCGAACTCCAACCTCGGCCCGAACATCATCCTCGGCCCGAACATCATCCTCGGCCCGAACACCGAACTTCGGCCCGAACACCACTTCGGCCCGAACATCCCACTTCGGCCCGAACATCCCACTTCGGCCCAAACATCCCACTTCGGCCCGAACACCACTTCGGCCCGAACATCCCTCTTTGGCCCGAACTCTTCAATATCCAAGACTGTGTGACAAAAGGTGCTATACTAAAACATTCATAACTTTCAGCTCGGGTGTCCGTTTCACGCCCACGAGTAACCAAAATAGTTGGGTCGTTCGTCACTGCCAAGAACAAGTTCGGCCCGAACTCTTCACTATTCCCGACTCGAACTTCATTTTCGGCCCGAACTTCAACCTCGGCCCGAACTCCGACCTCGGCCCGAACTCCGACCTCGGCCCGAACTCCGACCTCGGCCCGAACTTCAACCTCGGCCCGAACATCATCCTCGGCCCGAACACCGAACTTCGGCTCGAACACCACTTCGGCCCGAACACCACTTCGGCCCGAACATCCCACTTCGGCCCAAACACCACTTCGGCCCGAACATCCCTCTTCGGCCCGAACTCTTCAATATCCAAGATTGTGTGACAAAAGGTGCTATACTAAAATATTCATAACTTTCAGCTCGGGTGTCCGTTTCACGCCCACGAGTAACCAAAATAGTTGGTTCGTTCGTCACTGCCAAGAACAAGTTCGGCCCGAACTCTTCACTATTCTCGACTCGAACTTCATTTTCGGCCCGAACTTCAACCTCGGCCCGAACTCCGACCTCGGCCCGAACTCCGACCTCGGCCCGAACTTCAACCTCGGCCCGAACATCATCCTCGGCCCGAACACCGAACTTCGGCCCGAACACCACTTCGGCCCGAACACCACTTCGGCCCGAACATCCCACTTCGGCCCAAACACCACTTCGGCCCGAACATCCCTCTTCGGCCCGAACTCTTCAATATCCAAGATTGTGTGACAAAAGGTGCTATACTAAAACATTATTAACTTTCAGCTCGGGTGTCCGTTTCACGCCCACGAGTAACCAAAATAGCTGGTTCGTTCGTCACTGCCAAGAACAAGTTCGGGCCAAACTCTTCACTATTCCCGGCCCGAACTTCATTTTCAGCCCGAACTTCAACCTCGGCCCGAACTTCAACCTCAGCCCGAACTCCGACCTCGGCCCGAACTTCATCCTCGGCCCGAACACCGAACTTCGGCCCGAACATCCCACTTCGGCCCGAACACCACTTCGGCCCGAACATCCCTCTTCGGCCCGAACTCTTCAATATCCAAGATTGTGTGACAAAAGGTGCTATACTAAAACATTCATAACTTTCAGCTCGGGTGTCCGTTTCACGCCCACGAGTAACCAAAATAGCTGGTTCGTTCATCACAGCCAAGAACAAGTTCGGCCCGAACTCTTCACTGTTCCCGACCCGAACTTCATTTTTGGCCCGAACTTCAACCTCGGCCCGAACATCATCCTCGGCCCGAACACCGTACTTCGGCTCGAACACCACTTCAGCTCGAACACCACTTCGGCCCGAACATCCCACTTCGGCCCAAACACCACTTCGGCCCGAACATCCCTCTTCGGCCCGAAGTCTTCAATATCCAAGATTGTGTGACAAAAGGTGCTATACTAAAACATTCATAACTTTCAGCTCGGGTGTCCGTTTCACGCCCACGAGTAACCAAAATAGCTGGTTCGTTCGTCACTGCCAAGAACAAGTTCGGCCCGAACTCTTCACTATTCCCGGCCCGAACTTCATTTTCGGCCCGAACTTCAACCTCGGCCCGAACTTCAACATCAGCCCGAACTCCGACCTCGGCCCGAACATCATCCTCGGCCCGAACACCGAACTTCGGCCCGAACATCCCACTTCGGCCCGAACACCACTTCGGCCCGAACATCCCTCTTCGGCCCGAACTCTTCAATATCCAAGATTGTGTGACAAAAGGTGCTATACTAAAACATTCATAACTTTCAGCTCGGGTGTCCGTTTCACGCCCACGAGTAACCAAAATAGCTGGTTCGTTCGTCACAGCCAAGAACAAGTTCGGCCCGAGCTCTTCACTGTTCCCGGCCCGAACTTCATTTTCGGCCCGAACTTCAACCTCGGCCCGAACTCCAACCTCGGCCCGAACTCCAACCTCGGCCCGAACTCCAACCTCGGCCCGAACATCATCCTCGGCCCGAACACCACTTCGGCCCGAATACCACTTCGGCCCGAACATCCTACTTCGGCTCGAACACCACTTCGGCCCGAACATCCCTCTTCGGCCCGAACTCTTCAATATCCAAGATTGTGTGACAAAAGGTGCTATACTAAAACATTCATAACTTTCAGCTCGGGTGTCCGTTTCACGCCCACGAGTAACCAAAATAGTTGGTTCGTTCGTCACTGCCAAGAACAAGTTCGGCCCGAACTCTTCACTGTTCCCGGCTCGAACTTCATTTTCGGCCCGAACTTCGACTTCGGCCCGAACTCCGACCTCGGCCCGAACTTCAACCTCGGCCCGAACATCATCCTCGGCCCGAACACCGAACTTCGGCTCGAACACCACTTCAGCCCGAACACCACTTCGGCCCGAACATCCCACTTCGGCCCAAACACCACTTCGGCCCGAACATCCCTCTTCGGCCCGAAGTCTTCAATATCCAAGATTGTGTGACAAAAGGTGCTATACTAAAACATTCATAACTTTCAACTCGGGCGTCCGTTTCACGCCCACGAGTAACCAAAATAGCTGGTTCGTTCGTCACTGCCAAGAACAAGTTCGGCATGAACTCTTCACTGTTCCCGGCCCGAACTTCATTTTCGGCCCGAACTTCAACCTCGGCCCGAACTCCGACCTCGGCCCAAACTCCAACCACGGCCCGAACTCCAACCTCGGCCCGAACATCATCCTCGGCCCGAACATCATCCTCGGCCCGAACACCGAACTTCGGCCCGAACACCACTTCGGCCCGAACATCCCACTTCGGCCCGAACATCCCACTTCGGCCCGAACACCACTTCGGCCCGAACATCCCTCTTTGGCCCGAACTCTTCAATATCCAAGACTGTGTGACAAAATGTGCTATACTAAAACATTCATAACTTTCAGCTCGGGTGTCCGTTTCACGCCCACGAGTAACCAAAATAGCTGGGTCGTTCGTCACTGCCAAGAACAAGTGCGGCCCGAACTCTTCACTGTTCCCGGCCCGAACTTCATTTTCGGCCCGAACTTCAACCTCGGCCCGAACTTCGACCTCGTCCCGAACTCCGACCTCGGCCCGAACTTCAACCTCGGCCCGAACACCGAACGTCGGCCCGAACACCGAACTACGGCCCGAACACCACTACGGCCCGAACACCACTTCGGCCCGAACACCACTTCGGCCCGAACATCCCTCTTCGGCCCGAACTCTTCAATATCCAAGATTGTGTGACAAAAGGTGCTATACTAAAACATTCATAACTTTCAGCTCGGGTGTCCGTTTCACGCCCACGAGTAACCAAAATAGCTGGTTCGTTCGTCACTGCCAAGAACAAGTTCGGCCCGAGCTCTTCACTGTTCCCGGCCCGAACTTCATTTTCAGCCCGAACTTCAACCTCGGCCCGAACTTCAACCTCGTCCCGAACTCCAACCTCGGCCCGAACTCCAACCTCGGCCCGAACATCATCCTCGGCCCGAACACCACTTCGGCCCGACTACCACTTCGGCCCGAACATCCTACTTCGGCTCGAACACCACTTCGGCCCGAACATCCCTCTTCGGCCCGAACTCTTCAATATCCAAGATTGTGTGACAAAAGGTGCTATACTAAAACATTCATAACTTTCAGCTCGGGTGTCCGTTTCACGCCCACGAGTAACCAAAATAGTTGGTTCGTTCGTCACTGCCAAGAACAAGTTCGGCCCGAACTCTTCACTGTTCCCGGCTCGAACTTCATTTTCGGCCCGAACTTCGACTTCGGCCCGAACTCCGACCTCGGCCCGAACTTCAACCTCGGCCCGAACATCATCCTCGGCCCGAACACCGAACTTCGGCTCGAACACCACTTCAGCCCGAACACCACTTCGGCCCGAACATCCCACTTCGGCCCAAACACCACTTCGGCCCGAACATCCCTCTTCGGCCCGAAGTCTTCAATATCCAAGATTGTGTGACAAAAGGTGCTATACTAAAACATTCATAACTTTCAACTCGGGCGTCCGTTTCACGCCCACGAGTAACCAAAATAGCTGGTTCGTTCGTCACTGCCAAGAACAAGTTCGGCATGAACTCTTCACTGTTCCCGGCCCGAACTTCATTTTCGGCCCGAACTTCAACCTCGGCCCGAACTCCGACCTCGGCCCAAACTCCAACCACGGCCCGAACTCCAACCTCGGCCCGAACATCATCCTCGGCCCGAACATCATCCTCGGCCCGAACACCGAACTTCGGCCCGAACACCACTTCGGCCCGAACATCCCACTTCGGCCCGAACATCCCACTTCGGCCCGAACATCCCACTTCGGCCCGAACACCACTTCGGCCCGAACATCCCTCTTTGGCCCGAACTCTTCAATATCCAAGACTGTGTGACAAAAGGTGCTATACTAAAACATTCATAACTTTCAGCTCGGGTGTCCGTTTCACGCCCACGAGTAACCAAAATAGCTGGGTCGTTCGTCACTGCCAAGAACAAGTGCGGCCCGAACTCTTCACTGTTCCCGGCCCGAACTTCATTTTCGGCCCGAACTTCAACCTCGGCCCGAACTTCGACCTCGTCCCGAACTCCGACCTCGGCCCGAACTTCAACCTCGGCCCGAACACCGAACGTCGGCCCGAACACCGAACTACGGCCCGAACACCACTACGGCCCGAACACCACTTCGGCCCGAACACCACTTCGGCCCGAACATCCCTCTTCGGCCCGAACTCTTCAATATCCAAGATTGTGTGACAAAAGGTGCTATACTAAAACATTCATAACTTTCAGCTCGGGTGTCCGTTTCACGCCCACGAGTAACCAAAATAGCTGGTTCGTTCGTCACTGCCAAGAACAAGTTCGGCCCGAGCTCTTCACTGTTCCCGGCCCGAACTTCATTTTCAGCCCGAACTTCAACCTCGGCCCGAACTTCAACCTCGTCCCGAACTCCAACCTCGGCCCGAACTCCAACCTCGGCCCGAACATCATCCTCGGCCCGAACACCACTTCGGCCCGACTACCACTTCGGCCCGAACATCCTACTTCGGCTCGAACACCACTTCGGCCCGAACATCCCTCTTCGGCCCGAACTCTTCAATATCCAAGATTGTGTGACAAAAGGTGCTATACTAAAACATTCATAACTTTCAGCTCGGGTGTCCGTTTCACGCCCACGAGTAACCCAAATAGTTGGTTCGTTCGTCACTGCCAAGAACAAGTTCGGCCCGAACTCTTCACTGTTCCCGGCTCGAACTTCATTTTCGGCCCGAACTTCGACCTCGGCCCGAACTCCGACCTCGGCCCGAACTTCAACCTCGGCCCGAACATCATCCTCGGCCCGAACACCGAACTTCGGCTCGAACACCACTTCAGCCCGAACACCACTTCGGCCCGAACATCCCACTTCGGCCCAAACACCACTTCGGCCCGAACATCCCTCTTCGGCCCGAAGTCTTCAATATCCAAGATTGTGTGACAAAAGGTGCTATACTAAAACATTCATAACTTTCAGCTCGGGTGTCCGTTTCACGCCCACGAGTAACCAAAATAGCTGGTTCGTTCGTCACTGCCAAGAACAAGTTCGGCCCGAACTCTTCATTGTTCCCGGCCCGAACTTCATTTTCGGCCCGAACTTCAACCTCGGCCCGAACTCCGACCTCGGCCCAAACTCCAACCACGGCCCGAACTCCAACCTCGGCCCGAACATCATCCTCGGCCCGAACATCATCCTCGGCCCGAACACCGAACTTCGGCCCGAACACCACTTCGGCCCGAACATCCCACTTCGGCCCGAACATCCCACTTCGGCCCAAACATCCCACTTCGGCCCGAACACCACTTCGGCCCGAACATCCCTCTTTGGCCCGAACTCTTCAATATCCAAGACTGTGTGACAAAAGGTGCTATACTAAAACATTCATAACTTTCAGCTCGGGTGTCCGTTTCACGCCCACGAGTAACCAAAATAGCTGGGTCGTTCGTCACTGCCAAGAACAAGTTCGGCCCGAACTCTTCACTGTTCCCGGCCCGAACTTCATTTTCGGCCCGAACTTCAACCTCGGCCCGAACTTCGACCTCGTCCCGAACTCCGACCTCGGCCCGAACTTCAACCTCGGCCCGAACACCGAACGTCGGCCCGAACACCGAACTTCGGCCCGAACACCACTACAGCCCGAACACCACTTCGGCCCGAACACCACTTCGGCCCGAACATCCCTCTTCGGCCCGAACTCTTCAATATCCAAGATTGTGTGACAAAAGGTGCTATACTAAAACATTCATAACTTTCAGCTCGGGTGTCCGTTTCACGCCCACGAGTAACCAAAATAGATGGTTCGTTCGTCAATGCCAAGAACAAGCTCGGCCCGAACTCTTCACTGTTCCCGACCCGAACTTCATTTTCGGCCCGAACTTCAACCTCGGCCCGAAATTCAACCTCGGCCCGAACTCCAACCTCGGCCCGAACTCCAACCTCGGCCCGAACATCATCCTAGGCCCAAACACCGAACTTCGGCCCGAACACAACTTCGGCCCGAACATCCCGCTTCGGCCCGAACACCACTTCGGCCCGAACATCCCTCTTCGGCCCGAACTCTTCAATATTCAAGATTGTGTGACAAAAGGTGCTATACTAAAACATTCATAACTTTCAGCTCGGGTGTCCGTTTCACGCCCACGAGTAACCAAAATAGCTGGTTCGTTCATCACCGCCAAGAACAAGTTCGGCCCGAACTCTTCACTGTTCCCGGCCCGAACTTCATTTTCGGCCCGAACTTCAACCTCAGCCCGAACTTCGACCTCGTCCCGAACTCCGACCTCGGCCCGAACTCCGACCTCGGCCGAACATCATCCTCGGCCCGAACACCGAACTTCGGCCCGAACACCACTTCGGCCCGAACACCACTTCGGCCCGAACATCCCACATCGGTCCGAACACCACTTCGGCCCGAACATCCCACTTCGGCCCGAACACCACTTCGGCCCGAACATCCCACTTCGGCCCGAACACCACTTCGGCCCGAACATCCCTCTTCGGCCCGAACTCTTCACTGTTCCCGGCCCGAACTTCAACCTCGGCCCGAAATTCAACCTCGGCCCGAACTCCAACCTCGGCCCGAACTCCAACGCGTGAGTAGAGCATGGGCCTTTGGTAAGCACCGGACAGCACAGAAGCTTCTGGGCCGCCCTATCACACACGAGGATAGAAAGCGGGTCAGTTACAGTCCTGACTGGCTTTCTATTTTCGTGTGACATAATTAACTGGCATTTTTGGGGGGAAGAAAGCGGCCCCCTTTTTCGGCGGAGTGGGCAGCATCGCTTTCTGTCGTGTAGCCGTGATGCCATTTAGAAAGAAGAGACCAAGAAAAAGAAAATGCAGTATTTTGCAGATTCTTGCCATCATTGGAAAAGAAGTTGAGCTGTAGGCATCAAGGTAAGGGACCGAGATTATATACTGCTTGCACGGAGATAGTGATTCGATCTTCCCTGCCTTCCTTCGTAGTGCTTGCGAGATGGACTCTTTCATCGGAGGGTGGCCCGAACATCATCCTCGGCCCAAACACCGAAATTCGGCCCGAACACCACTTCGGGCCGAACAACACTTCGGCCCGAACACCACTTCGGCCCGAACATCCCTCTTCGGCCCGAATTCTTCAATATCCAAGATTGTGTGACAAAAGGTACTATACTAAAACATTCATAACTTTCAGCTCGGGTGTCCGTTTGACGCCCACGAGTAACCAAAATAGCTGGTTCGTTCATCACCGCCAAGAACAGGTTCGGCCCGAACTCTTCACTGTTCCCGGCCCGAACTTCATTTTCGGCCCGAACTTCAACCTCAGCCCGAACTTCGACCTCGTCCCGAACTCCGACCTCGGCCCGAACTCCGACCTCGGTCCGAACATCATCCTCGGCCCAAACACCGAACTTCGGCCCGAACACCACTTCGGCCCGAACACCACTTCGGCCCGAACATCCCACTTCGGCCCGAACACCACTTCGGCCCGAACATCCCTCTTCGGCCCGAACTCTTCAATATCTAAGATTGTGTGACAAAAGGTGCTATACTAAAACATTCATAACTTTCAGCTCGGGTGTCCGTTTTACGCCCACGAGTAACCAAAATAGTTGGTTCGTTCGTCACTGCCAACAACAAGTTCGGCCCGAACTCTTCACTGTTCCCGGCCCGAACTTCAACCTCGGCCCGAACTCCGACCTCGGCCCGAACTCCAACCTCGGCCCGAACTCCAACCTCGGCCCGAACTCCAACCTCGGCCCGAACATCATCCTCGGCCCGAACACCGAACTTCGGCCCGAACACCACTTCGGCTCGAACACCACTTCGGCCCGAACATCCCACTTCGGTCCGAACACCACTTTGGCCCGAACATCCCTCTTCGGCCCGAACTCTTCAATATCCAAGATTGTGTGACAAAATGTGCTATACTAAAACATTCATAACTTTCAGCTCGGGTGTCCGTCTCACGCCCACGACTAACCAAAATAGCTGGTTCGTTCGTCACTGCCAAGAACAAGCTCGGCCCGAACTCTTCACTGTTCCCGGCCCGAACCTCAACCTCGACCCGAACTTCGACCTCGTCCCGAACTCCGACCTCGGCCTGAACTTCAACCTCGGCCCGAACACCGAACTTCGGCCCGAACACCACTTCGGCCCGAACACCACTTCGGCCCGAACATCCCACTTCGGCCCGAACACCACTTCGGCCCGAACATCCCTCTTCGGCCCGAACTCTTCAATATCCAAGATTGTGTGACAAAAGGTGCTATACTAAAACATTCATAACTTTCAGCTCGGGTGTCCGTTTCACGCCCACGAGTAACCAAAATAGCTGGTTCGTTCGTCACTGCCAAGAACAAGTTCGGCCCGAGCTCTTCACTGTTCCCGGCCCGAACTTCATTTTCGGCCCGAACTTCAACCTCGGCCCGAACTTCAACCTCGGCCTGAATTCCAACCTCGGCCCGAACTCCAACCTCGGCCCGAACTTCAACCTCGGCCCGAACTTCAACCTCGGCCCGAACTTCAACCTCAGCCCGAACTCCGACCTCGGCCCGAACATCATCCTCGGCCCGAACACCACTTCGGCCCGAATACCACTTCGGCCCGAACTTCGACCTCGGCCTGAACTCCGACCTCGGCCCGAACTCCGACCTCGGCCCGAACATCATCCTCGGCCCGAACACCGAACTTCGGCTCGAACACCACTTCAGCCCGAACACCACTTCGGCCCGAACATCCCACTTCGGCCCAAACACCACTTCGGCCAGAACATCCCTCTTCGGCCCGAAGTCTTCAATATCCAAGATTGTGTGACAAAAGTTGCTATACTAAAACATTCATAACTTTCAGCTCGGGTGTCCGTTTCACGCCCACGAGTAACCAAAATAGCTGGTTCGTTCGTCACTGCCAAGAACAAGTACGGCCCGAACTCTTCACTGTTCCCGGCCCGAACTTCATTTTCGGCCCGAACTCCAACCACGGCCCGAACTCCAACCTCGGCCCGAACATCATCCTCGGCCCGAACATCATCCTCGGCCCGAACACCGAACTTCGGCCCGAACACCACTTCGGCCCGAACATCCCACTTCGGCCCGAACATCCCACTTCGGCCCAAACATCCCACTTCGGCCCGAACACCACTTCGGCCCGAACATCCCTCTTTGGCCCGAACTCTTCAATATCCAAGACTGTGTGACAAAAGGTGCTATACTAAAACATTCATAACTTTCAGCTCGGGTGTCCGTTTCACGCCCACGAGTAACCAAAATAGTTGGGTCGTTCGTCACTGCCAAGAACAAGTTCGGCCCGAACTCTTCACTATTCCCGACTCGAACTTCATTTTCGGCCCGAACTTCAACCTCGGCCCGAACTCCGACCTCGGCCCGAACTCCGACCTCGGCCCGAACTCCGACCTCGGCCCGAACTTCAACCTCGGCCCGAACATCATCCTCGGCCCGAACACCGAACTTCGGCTCGAACACCACTTCGGCCCGAACACCACTTCGGCCCGAACATCCCACTTCGGCCCAAACACCACTTCGGCCCGAACATCCCTCTTCGGCCCGAACTCTTCAATATCCAAGATTGTGTGACAAAAGGTGCTATACTAAAATATTCATAACTTTCAGCTCGGGTGTCCGTTTCACGCCCACGAGTAACCAAAATAGTTGGTTCGTTCGTCACTGCCAAGAACAAGTTCGGCCCGAACTCTTCACTATTCTCGACTCGAACTTCATTTTCGGCCCGAACTTCAACCTCGGCCCGAACTCCGACCTCGGCCCGAACTCCGACCTCGGCCCGAACTTCAACCTCGGCCCGAACATCATCCTCGGCCCGAACACCGAACTTCGGCCCGAACACCACTTCGGCCCGAACACCACTTCGGCCCGAACATCCCACTTCGGCCCAAACACCACTTCGGCCCGAACATCCCTCTTCGGCCCGAACTCTTCAATATCCAAGATTGTGTGACAAAAGGTGCTATACTAAAACATTATTAACTTTCAGCTCGGGTGTCCGTTTCACGCCCACGAGTAACCAAAATAGCTGGTTCGTTCGTCACTGCCAAGAACAAGTTCGGGCCAAACTCTTCACTATTCCCGGCCCGAACTTCATTTTCAGCCCGAACTTCAACCTCGGCCCGAACTTCAACCTCAGCCCGAACTCCGACCTCGGCCCGAACTTCATCCTCGGCCCGAACACCGAACTTCGGCCCGAACATCCCACTTCGGCCCGAACACCACTTCGGCCCGAACATCCCTTTTCGGCCCGAACTCTTCAATATCCAAGATTGTGTGACAAAAGGTGCTATACTAAAACATTCATAACTTTCAGCTCGGGTGTCCGTTTCACGCCCACGAGTAACCAAAATAGCTGGTTCGTTCATCACAGCCAAGAACAAGTTCGGCCCGAACTCTTCACTGTTCCCGACCCGAACTTCATTTTTGGCCCGAACTTCAACCTCGGCCCGAACATCATCCTCGGCCCGAACACCGTACTTCGGCTCGAACACCACTTCAGCTCGAACACCACTTCGGCCCGAACATCCCACTTCGGCCCAAACACCACTTCGGCCCGAACATCCCTCTTCGGCCCGAAGTCTTCAATATCCAAGATTGTGTGACAAAAGGTGCTATACTAAAACATTCATAACTTTCAGCTCGGGTGTCCGTTTCACGCCCACGAGTAACCAAAATAGCTGGTTCGTTCGTCACTGCCAAGAACAAGTTCGGCCCGAACTCTTCACTATTCCCGGCCCGAACTTCATTTTCGGCCCGAACTTCAACCTCGGCCCGAACTTCAACATCAGCCCGAACTCCGACCTCGGCCCGAACATCATCCTCGGCCCGAACACCGAACTTCGGCCCGAACATCCCACTTCGGCCCGAACACCACTTCGGCCCGAACATCCCTCTTCGGCCCGAACTCTTCAATATCCAAGATTGTGTGACAAAAGGTGCTATACTAAAACATTCATAACTTTCAGCTCGGGTGTCCGTTTCACGCCCACGAGTAACCAAAATAGCTGGTTCGTTCGTCACAGCCAAGAACAAGTTCGGCCCGAGCTCTTCACTGTTCCCGGCCCGAACTTCATTTTCGGCCCGAACTTCAACCTCGGCCCGAACTCCAACCTCGGCCCGAACTCCAACCTCGGCCCGAACTCCAACCTCGGCCCGAACATCATCCTCGGCCCGAACACCACTTCGGCCCGAATACCACTTCGGCCCGAACATCCTACTTCGGCTCGAACACCACTTCGGCCCGAACATCCCTCTTCGGCCCGAACTCTTCAATATCCAAGATTGTGTGACAAAAGGTGCTATACTAAAACATTCATAACTTTCAGCTCGGGTGTCCGTTTCACGCCCACGAGTAACCAAAATAGTTGGTTCGTTCGTCACTGCCAAGAACAAGTTCGGCCCGAACTCTTCACTGTTCCCGGCTCGAACTTCATTTTCGGCCCGAACTTCGACTTCGGCCCGAACTCCGACCTCGGCCCGAACTTCAACCTCGGCCCGAACATCATCCTCGGCCCGAACACCGAACTTCGGCTCGAACACCACTTCAGCCCGAACACCACTTCGGCCCGAACATCCCACTTCGGCCCAAACACCACTTCGGCCCGAACATCCCTCTTCGGCCCGAAGTCTTCAATATCCAAGATTGTGTGACAAAAGGTGCTATACTAAAACATTCATAACTTTCAACTCGGGCGTCCGTTTCACGCCCACGAGTAACCAAAATAGCTGGTTCGTTCGTCACTGCCAAGAACAAGTTCGGCATGAACTCTTCACTGTTCCCGGCCCGAACTTCATTTTCGGCCCGAACTTCAACCTCGGCCCGAACTCCGACCTCGGCCCAAACTCCAACCACGGCCCGAACTCCAACCTCGGCCCGAACATCATCCTCGGCCCGAACATCATCCTCGGCCCGAACACCGAACTTCGGCCCGAACACCACTTCGGCCCGAACATCCCACTTCGGCCCGAACATCCCACTTCGGCCCGAACACCACTTCGGCCCGAACATCCCTCTTTGGCCCGAACTCTTCAATATCCAAGACTGTGTGACAAAAGGTGCTATACTAAAACATTCATAACTTTCAGCTCGGGTGTCCGTTTCACGCCCACGAGTAACCAAAATAGCTGGGTCGTTCGTCACTGCCAAGAACAAGTGCGGCCCGAACTCTTCACTGTTCCCGGCCCGAACTTCATTTTCGGCCCGAACTTCAACCTCGGCCCGAACTTCGACCTCGTCCCGAACTCCGACCTCGGCCCGAACTTCAACCTCGGCCCGAACACCGAACGTCGGCCCGAACACCGAACTACGGCCCGAACACCACTACGGCCCGAACACCACTTCGGCCCGAACACCACTTCGGCCCGAACATCCCTCTTCGGCCCGAACTCTTCAATATCCAAGATTGTGTGACAAAAGGTGCTATACTAAAACATTCATAACTTTCAGCTCGGGTGTCCGTTTCACGCCCACGAGTAACCAAAATAGCTGGTTCGTTCGTCACTGCCAAGAACAAGTTCGGCCCGAGCTCTTCACTGTTCCCGGCCCGAACTTCATTTTCAGCCCGAACTTCAACCTCGGCCCGAACTTCAACCTCGTCCCGAACTCCAACCTCGGCCCGAACTCCAACCTCGGCCCGAACATCATCCTCGGCCCGAACACCACTTCGGCCCGACTACCACTTCGGCCCGAACATCCTACTTCGGCTCGAACACCACTTCGGCCCGAACATCCCTCTTCGGCCCGAACTCTTCAATATCCAAGATTGTGTGACAAAAGGTGCTATACTAAAACATTCATAACTTTCAGCTCGGGTGTCCGTTTCACGCCCACGAGTAACCAAAATAGTTGGTTCGTTCGTCACTGCCAAGAACAAGTTCGGCCCGAACTCTTCACTGTTCCCGGCTCGAACTTCATTTTCGGCCCGAACTTCGACTTCGGCCCGAACTCCGACCTCGGCCCGAACTTCAACCTCGGCCCGAACATCATCCTCGGCCCGAACACCGAACTTCGGCTCGAACACCACTTCAGCCCGAACACCACTTCGGCCCGAACATCCCACTTCGGCCCAAACACCACTTCGGCCCGAACATCCCTCTTCGGCCCGAAGTCTTCAATATCCAAGATTGTGTGACAAAAGGTGCTATACTAAAACATTCATAACTTTCAACTCGGGCGTCCGTTTCACGCCCACGAGTAACCAAAATAGCTGGTTCGTTCGTCACTGCCAAGAACAAGTTCGGCATGAACTCTTCACTGTTCCCGGCCCGAACTTCATTTTCGGCCCGAACTTCAACCTCGGCCCGAACTCCGACCTCGGCCCAAACTCCAACCACGGCCCGAACTCCAACCTCGGCCCGAACATCATCCTCGGCCCGAACATCATCCTCGGCCCGAACACCGAACTTCGGCCCGAACACCACTTCGGCCCGAACATCCCACTTCGGCCCGAACATCCCACTTCGGCCCGAACATCCCACTTCGGCCCGAACACCACTTCGGCCCGAACATCCCTCTTTGGCCCGAACTCTTCAATATCCAAGACTGTGTGACAAAAGGTGCTATACTAAAACATTCATAACTTTCAGCTCGGGTGTCCGTTTCACGCCCACGAGTAACCAAAATAGCTGGGTCGTTCGTCACTGCCAAGAACAAGTGCGGCCCGAACTCTTCACTGTTCCCGGCCCGAACTTCATTTTCGGCCCGAACTTCAACCTCGGCCCGAACTTCGACCTCGTCCCGAACTCCGACCTCGGCCCGAACTTCAACCTCGGCCCGAACACCGAACGTCGGCCCGAACACCGAACTACGGCCCGAACACCACTACGGCCCGAACACCACTTCGGCCCGAACACCAATTCGGCCCGAACATCCCTCTTCGGCCCGAACTCTTCAATATCCAAGATTGTGTGACAAAAGGTGCTATACTAAAACATTCATAACTTTCAGCTCGGGTGTCCGTTTCACGCCCACGAGTAACCAAAATAGCTGGTTCGTTCGTCACTGCCAAGAACAAGTTCGGCCCGAGCTCTTCACTGTTCCCGGCCCGAACTTCATTTTCAGCCCGAACTTCAACCTCGGCCCGAACTTCAACCTCGTCCCGAACTCCAACCTCGGCCCGAACTCCAACCTCGGCCCGAACATCATCCTCGGCCCGAACACCACTTCGGCCCGACTACCACTTCGGCCCGAACATCCTACTTCGGCTCGAACACCACTTCGGCCCGAACATCCCTCTTCGGCCCGAACTCTTCAATATCCAAGATTGTGTGACAAAAGGTGCTATACTAAAACATTCATAACTTTCAGCTCGGGTGTCCGTTTCACGCCCACGAGTAACCCAAATAGTTGGTTCGTTCGTCACTGCCAAGAACAAGTTCGGCCCGAACTCTTCACTGTTCCCGGCTCGAACTTCATTTTCGGCCCGAACTTCGACCTCGGCCCGAACTCCGACCTCGGCCCGAACTTCAACCTCGGCCCGAACATCATCCTCGGCCCGAACACCGAACTTCGGCTCGAACACCACTTCAGCCCGAACACCACTTCGGCCCGAACATCCCACTTCGGCCCAAACACCACTTCGGCCCGAACATCCCTCTTCGGCCCGAAGTCTTCAATATCCAAGATTGTGTGACAAAAGGTGCTATACTAAAACATTCATAACTTTCAGCTCGGGTGTCCGTTTCACGCCCACGAGTAACCAAAATAGCTGGTTCGTTCGTCACTGCCAAGAACAAGTTCGGCCCGAACTCTTCATTGTTCCCGGCCCGAACTTCATTTTCGGCCCGAACTTCAACCTCGGCCCGAACTCCGACCTCGGCCCAAACTCCAACCACGGCCCGAACTCCAACCTCGGCCCGAACATCATCCTCGGCCCGAACATCATCCTCGGCCCGAACACCGAACTTCGGCCCGAACACCACTTCGGCCCGAACATCCCACTTCGGCCCGAACATCCCACTTCGGCCCAAACATCCCACTTCGGCCCGAACACCACTTCGGCCCGAACATCCCTCTTTGGCCCGAACTCTTCAATATCCAAGACTGTGTGACAAAAGGTGCTATACTAAAACATTCATAACTTTCAGCTCGGGTGTCCGTTTCACGCCCACGAGTAACCAAAATAGCTGGGTCGTTCGTCACTGCCAAGAACAAGTTCGGCCCGAACTCTTCACTGTTCCCGGCCCGAACTTCATTTTCGGCCCGAACTTCAACCTCGGCCCGAACTTCGACCTCGTCCCGAACTCCGACCTCGGCCCGAACTTCAACCTCGGCCCGAACACCGAACGTCGGCCCGAACACCGAACTTCGGCCCGAACACCACTACAGCCCGAACACCACTTCGGCCCGAACACCACTTCGGCCCGAACATCCCTCTTCGGCCCGAACTCTTCAATATCCAAGATTGTGTGACAAAAGGTGCTATACTAAAACATTCATAACTTTCAGCTCGGGTGTCCGTTTCACGCCCACGAGTAACCAAAATAGATGGTTCGTTCGTCAATGCCAAGAACAAGCTCGGCCCGAACTCTTCACTGTTCCCGACCCGAACTTCATTTTCGGCCCGAACTTCAACCTCGGCCCGAAATTCAACCTCGGCCCGAACTCCAACCTCGGCCCGAACTCCAACCTCGGCCCGAACATCATCCTCGGCCCAAACACCGAACTTCGGCCCGAACACAACTTCGGCCCGAACATCCCGCTTCGGCCCGAACACCACTTCGGCCCGAACATCCCTCTTCGGCCCGAACTCTTCAATATTCAAGATTGTGTGACAAAAGGTGCTATACTAAAACATTCATAACTTTCAGCTCGGGTGTCCGTTTCACGCCCACGAGTAACCAAAATAGCTGGTTCGTTCATCACCGCCAAGAACAAGTTCGGCCCGAACTCTTCACTGTTCCCGGCCCGAACTTCATTTTCGGCCCGAACTTCAACCTCAGCCCGAACTTCGACCTCGTCCCGAACTCCGACCTCGGCCCGAACTCCGACCTCGGCCGAACATCATCCTCGGCCCGAACACCGAACTTCGGCCCGAACACCACTTCGGCCCGAACACCACTTCGGCCCGAACATCCCACATCGGTCCGAACACCACTTCGGCCCGAACATCCCACTTCGGCCCGAACACCACTTCGGCCCGAACATCCCACTTCGGCCCGAACACCACTTCGGCCCGAACATCCCTCTTCGGCCCGAACTCTTCACTGTTCCCGGCCCGAACTTCAACCTCGGCCCGAAATTCAACCTCGGCCCGAACTCCAACCTCGGCCCGAACTCCAACGCGTGAGTAGAGCATGGGCCTTTGGTAAGCACCGGGCAGCACAGAAGCTTCTGGGCCGCCCTATCACACACGAGGATAGAAAGCGGGTCAGTTACAGTCCTGACTGGCTTTCTATTTTCGTGTGACATAATTAACTGGCATTTTTGGGGGGAAGAAAGCGGCCCCCTTTTTCGGCGGAGTGGGCAGCATCGCTTTCTGTCGTGTAGCCGTGATGCCATTTAGAAAGAAGAGACCAAGAAAAAGAAAATGCAGTATTTTGCAGATTCTTGCCATCATTGGAAAAGAAGTTGAGCTGTAGGCATCAAGGTAAGGGACCGAGATTATATACTGCTTGCACGGAGATAGTGATTCGATCTTCCCTGCCTTCCTTCGTAGTGCTTGCGAGATGGACTCTTTCATCGGAGGGTGGCCCGAACATCATCCTCGGCCCAAACACCGAAATTCGGCCCGAACACCACTTCGGGCCGAACAACACTTCGGCCCGAACACCACTTCGGCCCGAACATCCCTCTTCGGCCCGAATTCTTCAATATCCAAGATTGTGTGACAAAAGGTACTATACTAAAACATTCATAACTTTCAGCTCGGGTGTCCGTTTGACGCCCACGAGTAACCAAAATAGCTGGTTCGTTCATCACCGCCAAGAACAGGTTCGGCCCGAACTCTTCACTGTTCCCGGCCCGAACTTCATTTTCGGCCCGAACTTCAACCTCAGCCCGAACTTCGACCTCGTCCCGAACTCCGACCTCGGCCCGAACTCCGACCTCGGTCCGAACATCATCCTCGGCCCAAACACCGAACTTCGGCCCGAACACCACTTCGGCCCGAACACCACTTCGGCCCGAACATCCCACTTCGGCCCGAACACCACTTCGGCCCGAACATCCCTCTTCGGCCCGAACTCTTCAATATCTAAGATTGTGTGACAAAAGGTGCTATACTAAAACATTCATAACTTTCAGCTCGGGTGTCCGTTTTACGCCCACGAGTAACCAAAATAGTTGGTTCGTTCGTCACTGCCAACAACAAGTTCGGCCCGAACTCTTCACTGTTCCCGGCCCGAACTTCAACCTCGGCCCGAACTCCGACCTCGGCCCGAACTCCAACCTCGGCCCGAACTCCAACCTCGGCCCGAACTCCAACCTCGGCCCGAACATCATCCTCGGCCTGAACACCGAACTTCGGCCCGAACACCACTTCGGCTCGAACACCACTTCGGCCCGAACATCCCACTTCGGTCCGAACACCACTTTGGCCCGAACATCCCTCTTCGGCCCGAACTCTTCAATATCCAAGATTGTGTGACAAAATGTGCTATACTAAAACATTCATAACTTTCAGCTCGGGTGTCCGTCTCACGCCCACGACTAACCAAAATAGCTGGTTCGTTCGTCACTGCCAAGAACAAGCTCGGCCCGAACTCTTCACTGTTCCCGGCCCGAACCTCAACCTCGACCCGAACTTCGACCTCGTCCCGAACTCCGACCTCGGCCTGAACTTCAACCTCGGCCCGAACACCGAACTTCGGCCCGAACACCACTTCGGCCCGAACACCACTTCGGCCCGAACATCCCACTTCGGCCCGAACACCACTTCGGCCCGAACATCCCTCTTCGGCCCGAACTCTTCAATATCCAAGATTGTGTGACAAAAGGTGCTATACTAAAACATTCATAACTTTCAGCTCGGGTGTCCGTTTCACGCCCACGAGTAACCAAAATATCTGGTTTCGGCCCGAACCTCAACCTCGGCCCGAACTTCAACCTCGGCCCGAACTCCAACCTCGGCCCGATCTCCAACCTCGGCCCGAACATCATCCTCGGCCCGAACACCGAACTTCAGCCCGAACACCACTTCGGCCCGAACACCACTTCGGCCCGAACACCACTTCGGCCCGAACACCACTTCGGCCCGAACATCCCTCTTCGGCCCGAACTCTTCAATATCCAAGATTGTATGACAAAAGGTGCTATACTAAAACATTCATAACTTTCAGCTCGGGTGTCCGTTTCACGCCCACGAGTAACCAAAATAGCTGGTTCGTTCGTCACTGCCAAGAACAAGTTCGGCCCGAACTCTTCACTGTTCCCGGCCCGAACAACATTTTCGGCCCGAACTCCGACCTCGGCCCGAACTCCGACCTCGGCCCGAACTCTGACCTCGGCCCGAACTCCAAACTCGGGCCGAACATCATCCTCGGCCCGAACACCGAACTTCGGCCCGAACACCACTTCGGCCTGAACACCACTTCGGCCGGAACATCCCACTTCGGCCCGAACATCCCACTTCGGCCCGAACACCACTTCGGCCCGAACACCACTTCGGCCCGAACACCACTTCGGCCCGAACATCCCGCTTCGGCCCGAACACCACTTCGGCCCGAACATCCCTCTTCCGCCCGAATTTTTCAATATCCAAGATTGTATGACAAAAGGTGCTATACTAAAACATTCATAACTTTCAGCTCGGGTGTCCGTTTGACGCCCACGCGTAACCAAAATAGCTGGTTCGTTCATCACCGCCAAGAACAAGTTCGGCCCGAACTCTTCACTGTTCCCGGCCCGAACTTCATTTTCGGCCCGAACTTCAACCTCAGCCCGAACTTCGACCTCGTCCCGAACTCCGACCTCGGCCCGAACTCCGACCTCGGTCCGAACATCATCCTCCGCCCGAACACCACTTCTGCCCGAACACCACTTCGGCCCGAACATCCCACTTCGGCACGAACACCACTTCGGCCCGAACATCCCTCTTCGGCCCGAACTCTTCAATATCTAAGATTGTGTGACAAAAGGTGCTATACTAAAACATTCATAACTTTCAGCTCGGGTGTCCGTTTCACGCCCACGAGTAACCAAAATATCTGGTTTCGGCCCGAACCTCAACCTCGGCCCGAACTTCAACCTCGGCCCGAACTCCAACCTCGGCCCGATCTCCAACCTCGGCCCGAACATCATCCTCGGCCCGAACACCGAACTTCATCCCGAACACCACTTCGGCCCGAACATCCCTCTTCGGCCCGAACTCTTCAGTATCCAAGATTGTGTGACAAAAGGTGCTACACTAAAACATTCATAACTTTCAGCTCGGGTGTCCGTTTCACGCCCACGAGTAACCAAAATAGCTGGTTCGTTCGTCACTGCCAAGAACAAGTTCGGCCCGAACTCTTCACTGTTCCCGGCCCGAACATCATTTTCGGCCCGAACTTCAACCTCGGCCCGAACTCCGACCTCTGCCCGAACTCCGACCTCGGCCCGAACTCCAACCTCGGCCCGAACATCATCCTCGGCCCGAACACCGAACTTCGGCCCGAACACCACTTCGGCCCGAACACCACTTCGGCCTGAACATCCCACTTCGGCCCGAACATCCCACTTCGGCCCGAACACCACTTCGGCCCGAACACCACTTCGGCCCGAACATCCCGCTTCGGCCCGAACACCACTTCGGCCCGAACATCCCTCTTCCGCCCGAATTCTTCAATATCCAAGATTGTGTGACAAAAGGTGCTATACTAAAACATTCATAACTTTCAGCTCGGGTGTCCGTTTGACGCCCACGAGTAACCAAAATAGCTGGTTCGTTCATCACCGCCAAGAACAAGTTCGGCCCGAACTCTTCATTGTTCCCGGCCCGAACTTCATTTTCGGCCCGAACTTCAACCTCAGCCCGAACTTCGACCTCGTCCCGAACTCCGACCTCGGCCCGAACTCCGACCTCGGTCCGAACATCATCCTCGGCCCGAACACCACTTCGGCCCGAACATCCCACTTCGGCCCGAACACCACTTCGGCCCGAACATCCCTCTTCGGCCCGAACTCTTCAATATCTAAGATTGTGTGACAAAAGGTGCTATACTAAAACATTCATAACTTTCAGCTCGGGTGTCCGTTTTACGCCCACGAGTAACCAAAATAGCTGGTTCGTTCCTCACTGCCAAGAACAAGTTCGGCCCGAACTCTTCACTTTTCCCGGCCCGAACTTCAACCTCGGCCCGAACTCCGACCTCGGCCCGAACTCCAACCTCGGCCCGAACTCCAACCTCGGCCCGAACTCCCACCTCGGCCCGAACTCCAACCTCGGCCCGAACATCATCCACGGCCGGAACACCGAACTTCGGCCCGAACACCACTTCGGCCCGAACATCCCACTTCGGCCCGAACACCACTTCGGCCCGAACATCCCTCTTCGGCCCGAACTCTTCAATATCCAAGATTGTGTGACAAAAGGTGCTATACTAAAACATTCATAACTTTCAGCTCGGGTGTCCGTTTCACGCCCACGAGTAACCAAAATATCTGGTTTCGGCCCGAACCTCAACCTCGGCCCGAACTTCAACCTCGGCCCGAACTCCAACCTCGGCCCGATCTCCAACCTCGGCCCGAACATCATCCTCGGCCCGAACACCGAACTTCAGCCCGAACACCACTTCGGCCCGAACACCACTTCGGCCCGAACACCACTTCGGCCCGAACACCACTTCGGCCCGAACATCCCTCTTCGGCCCGAACTCTTCAATATCCAAGATTGTATGACAAAAGGTGCTATACTAAAACATTCATAACTTTCAGCTCGGGTGTCCGTTTCACGCCCACGAGTAACCAAAATAGCTGGTTCGTTCGTCACTGCCAAGAACAAGTTCGGCCCGAACTCTTCACTGTTCCCGGCCCGAACAACATTTTCGGCCCGAACTCCGACCTCGGCCCGAACTCCGACCTCGGCCCGAACTCCGACCTCGGCCCGAACTCTGACCTCGGCCCGAACTCCAAACTCGGGCCGAACATCATCCTCGGCCCGAACACCGAACTTCGGCCCGAACACCACTTCGGCCTGAACACCACTTCGGCCGGAACATCCCACTTCGGCCCGAACATCCCACTTCGGCCCGAACACCACTTCGGCCCGAACACCACTTCGGCCCGAACACCACTTCGGCCCGAACATCCCGCTTCGGCCCGAACACCACTTCGGCCCGAACATCCCTCTTCCGCCCGAATTCTTCAATATCCAAGATTGTATGACAAAAGGTGCTATACTAAAACATTCATAACTTTCAGCTCGGGTGTCCGTTTGACGCCCACGCGTAACCAAAATAGCTGGTTCGTTCATCACCGCCAAGAACAAGTTCGGCCCGAACTCTTCACTGTTCCCGGCCCGAACTTCATTTTCGGCCCGAACTTCAACCTCAGCCCGAACTTCGACCTCGTCCCGAACTCCGACCTCGGCCCGAACTCCGACCTCGGTCCGAACATCATCCTCCGCCCGAACACCACTTCTGCCCGAACACCACTTCGGCCCGAACATCCCACTTCGGCACGAACACCACTTCGGCCCGAACATCCCTCTTCGGCCCGAACTCTTCAATATCTAAGATTGTGTGACAAAAGGTGCTATACTAAAACATTCATAACTTTCAGCTCGGGTGTCCGTTTCACGCCCACGAGTAACCAAAATATCTGGTTTCGGCCCGAACCTCAACCTCGGCCCGAACTTCAACCTCGGCCCGAACTCCAACCTCGGCCCGATCTCCAACCTCGGCCCGAACATCATCCTCGGCCCGAACACCGAACTTCATCCCGAACACCACTTCGGCCCGAACATCCCTCTTCGGCCCGAACTCTTCAGTATCCAAGATTGTGTGACAAAAGGTGCTACACTAAAACATTCATAACTTTCAGCTCGGGTGTCCGTTTCATGCCCACGAGTAACCAAAATAGCTGGTTCGTTCGTCACTGCCAAGAACAAGTTCGGCCCGAACTCTTCACTGTTCCCGGCCCGAACATCATTTTCGGCCCGAACTTCAACCTCGGCCCGAACTCCGACCTCTGCCCGAACTCCGACCTCGGCCCGAACTCCAACCTCGGCCCGAACATCATCCTCGGCCCGAACACCGAACTTCGGCCCGAACACCACTTCGGCCCGAACACCACTTCGGCCTGAACATCCCACTTCGGCCCGAACATCCCACTTCGGCCCGAACACCACTTCGGCCCGAACACCACTTCGGCCCGAACATCCCGCTTCGGCCCGAACACCACTTCGGCCCGAACATCCCTCTTCCGCCCGAATTCTTCAATATCCAAGATTGTGTGACAAAAGGTGCTATACTAAAACATTCATAACTTTCAGCTCGGGTGTCCGTTTGACGCCCACGAGTAACCAAAATAGATGGTTCGTTCATCACCGCCAAGAACAAGTTCGGCCCGAACTCTTCATTGTTCCCGGCCCGAACTTCATTTTCGGCCCGAACTTCAACCTCAGCCCGAACTTCGACCTCGTCCCGAACTCCGACCTCGGCCCGAACTCCGACCTCGGTCCGAACATCATCCTCGGCCCGAACACCACTTCGGCCCGAACATCCCACTTCGGCCCGAACACCACTTCGGCCCGAACATCCCTCTTCGGCCCGAACTCTTCAATATCTAAGATTGTGTGACAAAAGGTGCTATACTAAAACATTCATAACTTTCAGCTCGGGTGTCCGTTTTACGCCCACGAGTAACCAAAATAGCTGGTTCTTTCCTCACTGCCAAGAACAAGTTCGGCCCGAACTCTTCACTTTTCCCGGCCCGAACTTCAACCTCGGCCCGAACTCCGACCTCGGCCCGAACTCCAACCTCGGCCCGAACTCCAACCTCGGCCCGAACTCCAACCTCGGCCCGAACTCCAACCTCGGCCCGAACATCATCCACGGCCGGAACACCGAACTTCGGCCCGAACACCACTTCGGCCCGAACATCCCACTTCGGCCCGAACACCACTTCGGCCCGAACATCCCTCTTCGGCCCGAACTCTTCAATATCCAAGATTGTGTGACAAAAGGTGCTATACTAAAACATTCATAACTTTCAGCTCGGGTGTCCGTTTCACGCCCACGAGTAACCAAAATAGCTGGTTCGTTCGTCAGTGCCAAGAACAAGTTCGGTCCGAACTATTCACTGTTCCCGGCCCGAACTTCATTTTCGGCCCGAACTTCAACCTCGGCCCGAACTCCAACCTCGGCCTGAACTCCAACCTCGGCCCGACCATCATCCTCGGCCCGAACACCGAACTTCGGCCCGAACACCGAACTTCGGCCCGAACGCCACTTCAGCCCGAACACCACTTCGGCCCGAACATCCCATTTCGGCCCGAACACCACTTCGGCCCGAACATCCCTCTTCGGCCCGAACTCTTCAATATCCAAGATTGTGTGACAAAAGGTGCTATACTAAAACATTCATAACTTTCAGCTCGGGTGACCGTTTCACGCCCACGAGTAACCAAAATAGCTGGTTCGTTCGTCACTGCCAAGAACAAGTTCGGCCCGAACTCTTCACTGTTCCCGGCCCGAACTTCATTTTCGGCCCGAACTTCAACCTCGGCCCGAACTTCAACCTCGGCCCAAGCATCATCCTCGGCTCGAACAGCGAACTTCGGCTCGAACACCACTTCGGCCCGAACATCCCACTTCGGCCCGAACACCACTTCGGCCCGAACATCCCTCTTCGGCCCGAACTCTTCAATATCCAAGATTGTGTGACAAAAGGTGCTATACTAAAACATTCATAACTTTCAGCTCGGGTGTCCGTTTCACGCCCACGAGAAACCAAAATAGCTGGTTCGTTCGTCACTGCCAAGAACAAGTTCGGCCCGAACTCTTCACTGTTCCCGGCCCGAACTTCATTTTCGGCCCGAACTTCAACCTCGGCCCGAACTCCGACCTCGGCCCGAACTCCAACCACGGCCCGAACTCCAACCTCAGCCCGAACATCATCCTCGGCCCGAACACCGAACTTCGGCCCGAACACCACTTCGGCCCGAACATCCCTCTTTGGCCCGAACTCTTCAATATCCAAGATTGTGTGACAAAAGGTGTTATACTAAAACATTCATAACTTTCAGTTCGGGTGCCCGTTTCACGCCCACGAGTAACCAAAATAGCTGGTTCGTTCGTCACTGCCAAGAACAAGTTCGGCACGAACTCTTCACTTTTCCCGGCCCGAACTTCATTTTCGGCCCAAACTTCAACCTCGGCCCGAACTTCGACCTCGTCCCGAACTCCAACCTCGGCCCGAACTTCAACCTCGGCCCGAACACCGAACGTCGGCCCGAACACCGAACTTCGGCCCGAACACCACTTCGGCCCCAACACCACTTCGGCCCGAACATCCCTCTTCGGCCCAAACTCTTCAATATCCAAGATTGTGTGACAAAAGGTGCTATACTAAAACAATCATAACTTTCAGCTCGGGTGTCCGTTTCACGCCCACAAGTAACCAAAATAGATGGTTCGTTCGTCACTGCCAAGAACAAGTTCGGCCCGAACTCTTCACTGTTCCCGGCCCGAACTTCATTTTCGGCCCGAACTTCAACCTCGACCCGAAATTCAACCTCGGCCCGAACTCCAACCTCGGCCCGAACTCCAACCTCGGCCAGAACATCATCCTCGGCCCGAACACCGAACTTCGGCCCGAACACCACTTCGGCCCGAACATCCCGCTTCGGCCCGAACACCACTTCGGCCCGAATTCTTCAATATCCAAGATTGTGTGACAAAAGATGCTATACTAAAACATTCATAACTTTCAGCTCGGGTGTCCGTTTCACGCCCACGAGTAACCAAAATAGCTGGTTCGTTCGTCACTGCCAAGAACAAGTTCGGCCCGAACTCTTCACTGTTCCCGGCCCGAACTTCATTTTCGGCCCGAACTTCAACCTCGGCCCGAACTTCGACCTCGTCCCGAACTCCGACCTCGGCCCGAACTCCGACCTCGGTCCGAACATCATCCTCGGCCCGAACACCGAACTTCGGCCCGAACACCACTTCGGCCCGAACATCCCACTTCGGCCCGAACACCACTTCGGCCCGAACATCCCTCTTCGGCCCGAACTCTTCAATATCCAAGATTGTGTGACAAAAGGTGTTATACTAAAACATTCATAACTTTTAGCTCGGGGGTCCATTTTACGCCCGCGAGTAACCAAAATAGCTGGTTCATTCGTCACTGCCAAGAACAAGTTCGGCCCGAACTCTTCACTGTTCCCGGCCCGAACTTCATTTTCAGCCCGAACTTCAACCTCGGCCCGAACTCCGACCTCGGCCCGAACTCCAACCTCGGCCCGAACTCCAACCTCGGCCCGAACTCCAACCTCGGCCCGAACATCATCCTCGGCCCGAACACCGAACTTCGGCCCGAACACCACTTCGGCCCGAACACCACTTCGGCCCGAACATCCCACTTCGGCCCGAACACCACTTCGGCCCGAATATCCCTCTTAGCCCGAACTCTTCAATATCAAAGATTGTGTGACAAAATGTGCTATACTAAAACATTCATAACTTTCAGCTCGGGTGTCCGTCTCACGCCCACGAGTAACCAAAATAGTTGGTTCGTTCGTCACTGCCAAGAACAAGTTCGGCCCGAACTCTTCACTGTTCCCGGCCTGAAGTTCATTTTCAGCCCGAACTTCAACCTCGGCCCGAACTCCGACCTCGGCCCGAACTCCGACCTCGGCCCGAACTCCAACCTCGGCCCGAACTCCAACCTCGGCCCGAACATCATCCTCGGCCCGAACACCGAACTTCGGCCCGAACACCACTTCGGCCCGAACATCCCACTTCGGCCCGAACACCACTTCGGCCCGAAGATCCCTCTTCGGCCCGAACTCTTCAATATCAAAGATTGTGTGACAAAATGTGCTATACTAAAACATTCATAACTTTCAGCTCGGGTGTCCGTCTCACGCCCACGAGTAACCAAAATAGCTGGTTCGTTCGTCACTGCCAAGAACAAGTTCGGCCCGAACTCTTCACTGTTCCCGGCCCGAACTTCAACCTCGGCCCGAACTTCGACCTCGTCCCGAACTCCGACCTCGGCCCGAACTTCAACCTCGGCCCGAACTCCGACCTCGGCCCGAACTTCATCCTCGGCCCGAACACCGAACTTCGGCCCGAACACCACTTCGGCCCGAACATCCCACTTCGGCCCGAACACCACTTCGGCCCGAACACCAATTCGGCCCGAACACCACTTCGGCCCGAACACCACTTCGGCCCGAACATCCCTCTTCGGCCCGAACTCTTCAATATCCAAGATTGTGTGACAAAAGGTGCTATACTAAAACATTCATAACTTTCAGCTCGGGTGTCCGTTTCACGCCCACGAGTAACCAAAATAGCTGGTTCGTTCGTCACTGCCAAGAACAAGTTCGGCACGAACTCTTCACTTTTCCCGGCCCGAACTTCATTTTCAGCCCGAACTTCAACCTCGGCCCGAACTTTGACCTCGTCCCGAACTCCGACCTCGGCCCGAACTTCAACCTCGGCCCGAACACCGAACGTCGGCCCGAACACCGAACTTCGGCCCGAACACCACTTCGGCCCGAACACCACTTCGGCCTCAACACCACTTCGGCCCGAACATCCCTCTTCGGCCCGAACTCTTCAATATCCAAGATTGTGTGACAAAAGGTGCTATACTAAAACATTCATAACTTTCAGCTCGGGTGTTCGTTTCACGCCCACAAGTAACCAAAATAGATGGTTCGTTCGTCACTGCCAAGAACAAGTTCGGCCCGAACTCTTCACTGTTCCCGGCCCGAACTTCAACCTCGGCCCGAAATTCAACCTCGGCCCGAACTCCAACCTCTGCCCGAACTCCAACCTTGGCCAGAACATCATCCTCGGCCCAAACACCGAACTTCGGCCCGAACACCACTTCGGCCCGAACATCCCGCTTCGGCCCGAACACCACTTCGGCCCGAACATCCCTCTTCGGCCCGAATTCTTCAATAAACAAGAGTGTGTGACAAAAGGTGTTATACTAAAACATTCATAACTTTCAGCTCGGGTGTCCGTTTCACGCCCACGAGTAACCAAAATAGCTGGTTCGTTCGTCACTGCCAAGAACAAGTTCGGCCCGAACTCTTCACTGTTCCCGGCCCGAACTTCATTTTCGGCTCGAACTTCAACCTCGGCCCGAACTTCGACCTCGTCCCGAACTCCGACCTCGGCCCGAACTCCGACCTCGGCCCGAACTCCGACCTCGGTCCGAACATCATCCTCGACCCGAACACCGAACTTCGGCCCGAACACCACTTCGGCCCGAACATCCCACTTCGGCCCGAACACCACTTCGGCCCGAACATCCCTCTTCGGCCCGAACTCTTCAATATCCAAGATTGTGTGACAAAAGGTGCCATACTAAAACATTCATAACTTTCAGCTCGGGTGTCCGTTTTACGCCCACGAGTAACCAAAATAGCTGGTTCATTCGTCACTGCCAAGAACAAGTTCGGCCCGAACTCTTCACTGTTCCCGGCTCGAACTTCATTTTCAGCCCGAACTTCAACCTCGGCCCGAACTTCGACCTCGGCCCGAACTCCAACCTCGGCCCGAACTCCAACCTCGGCCCGAACTCCAACCTCGGCCCGACCATCATCCTCGGCCCGAACACCGAACTTCGGCCCGAACGCCACTTCAGCCCGAACACCACTTCGGCCCGAACATCCCATTTCGGCCCGAACACCACTTCGGCCCGAACATCCCTCTTCGGCCCGAACTCTTCAATATCCAAGATTGTGTGACAAAAGGTGATATACTAAAACATTCATAACTTTCAGCTCGGGTGACCGTTTCACGCCCACGAGTAACCAAAATAGCTGGTTCGTTCGTCACTGCCAAGAACAAGTTCGGCCCGAACTCTTCACTGTTCCCGGCCCGAACTTCATTTTCAGCCCGAACTTCAACCTCGGCCCGAACTTCCACCTCGGCCCGAACTCCGACCTCGGCCCGAACTTCAACCTCGGCCCAAGCATCATCCTCGGCCCGAACAGCGAACTTCGGCTCGAACACCACTTCGGCCCGAACATCCCACTTCGGCCCGAACACCACTTCGGCCCGAACATCCCTCTTCGGCCCGAAGTCTTCAATATCCAAGATTGTGTGACAAAAGGTGCTATACTAAAACATTCATAACTTTCAGCTCGGGTGTCCGTTTCACGCCCACGAGAAACCAAAATAGCTGGTTCGTTCGTCACTGCCAAGAACAAGTTCGGCCCGAACTCTTCACTGTTCCCGGCCCGAACTTCATTTTCGGCCCGAACTTCAACCTCGGCCCGAACTCCGACCTCCGCCCGAACTCCAACCACGGCCCGAACTCCAACCTCAGCCCGAACATCATCCTCGGCCCGAACACCGAACTTCGGCCCGAACACCACTTCGGCCCGAACATCCCTCTTTGGCCCGAACTCTTCAATATCCAAGATTGTGTCACAAAAGGTGTTATACTAAAACATTCATAACTTTCAGTTCGGGTGCCCGTTTCACGCCCACGAGTAACCAAAATAGCTGGTTCGTTCGTCACTGCCAAGAACAAGTTCGGCACGAACTCTTCACTTTTCCCGGCCCGAACTTCATTTTCGGCCCAAACTTCAACCTCGGCCCGAACTTCGACCTCGTCCCGAACTCCGACCTCGGCCCGAACTTCAACCTCGGCCCGAACACCGAACGTCGGCCCGAACACCGAACTTCGGCCCGAACACCACTTCGGCCCCAACACCACTTCGGCCCGAACATCCCTCTTCGGCCCAAACTCTTCAATATCCAAGATTGTGTGACAAAAGGTGCTATACTAAAACAATCATAACTTTCAGCTCGGGTGTCCGTTTCACGCCCACAAGTAACCAAAATAGATGGTTCGTTCGTCACTGCCAAGAACAAGTTCGGCCCGAATTCTTCACTGTTCCCGGCCCGAACTTCATTTTCGGCCCGAACTTCAACCTCGACCCGAAATTCAACCTCGGCCCGAACTCCAACCTCGGCCCGAACTCCAACCTTGGCCAGAACATCATCCTCGGCCCGAACACCGAACTTCGGCCCGAACACCACTTCGGCCCGAACATCCCGCTTCGGCCCGAACACCACTTCGGCCCGAATTCTTCAATATCCAAGATTGTGTGACAAAAGGTGCTATACTAAAACATTCATAACTTTCAGCTCGGGTGTCCGTTTCACGCCCACGGGTAACCAAAATAGCTGGTTCGTTCGTCACTGCCAAGAACAAGTTCGGCCCGAACTCTTCACTGTTCCCGGCCCGAACTTCATTTTCGGCCCGAACTTCAACCTCGGCCCGAACTTCGACCTCGTCCCGAACTAGGACCTCGGCCCGAACTCCGACCTCGGTCCGAACACCGAACTTCGGCCCGAACACCACTTCGGCCCGAACATCCCACTTCGGCCCGAACACCACTTCGGCCCGAACATCCCTCTTCGGCCCGAACTCTTCAATATCCAAGATTGTGTGACAAAAGGTGCTATACTAAAACATTCATAACTTTTAGCTCGGGTGTCCGTTTTACGCCCACGAGTAACCAAAATAGCTGGTTCATTCGTCACTGCCAAGAACAAGTTCGGCCCGAACTCTTCACTGTTCCCGGCCCGAACTTCATTTTCAGCCCGAACTTCAACCTCGGCCCGAACTCCGACCTCGGCCCGAACTCCAACCTCGGCCCGAACTCCAACCTCGGCCCGAACTCCAACCTCGGCCCGAACATCATCCTCGGCCCGAACACCGAACTTCGGCCCGAACACCACTTCGGCCCGAACACCACTTCGGCCCGAACATCCCACTTCGGCCCGAACACCACTTCGGCCCGAATATCCCTCTTAGCCCGAACTCTTCAATATCAAAGATTGTGTGACAAAATGTGCTATACTAAAACATTCATAACTTTCAGCTCGGGTGTCCGTCTCACGCCCACGAGTAACCAAAATTGTTGGTTCGTTCGTCACTGCCAAGAACAAGTTCGGCCCGAACTCTTCACTGTTCCCGGCCTGAAGTTCATTTTCAGCCCGAACTTCAACCTCGGCCCGAACTCCGACCTCGGCCCGAACTCCGACCTCGGCCCGAACTCCAACCTCGGCCCGAACTCCAACCTCGGCCCGAACATCATCCTCGGCCCGAACACCGAACTTCGGCCCGAACACCACATCGGCCCGAACACCACTTCGGCCCGAACATCCCACTTCGGCCCGAACACCACTTCGGCCCGAAGATCCCTCTTCGGCCCGAACTCTTCAATATCAAAGATTGTGTGACAAAATGTGCTATACTAAAACATTCATAACTTTCAGCTCGGGTGTCCGTCTCACGCCCACGAGTAACCAAAATAGCTGGTTCGTTCGTCACTGCCAAGAACAAGTTCGGCCCGAACTCTTCACTGTTCCCGGCCCGAACTTCAACCTCGGCCCGAACATCGACCTCGTCCCGAACTCCGACCTCGATCCGAACTTCAACCTCGGCCCGAACTCCGACCTCGGCCCGAACTTCATCCTCGGCCCGAACACCGAACTTCGGCCCGAACATCCCACTTCGGCCCGAACATCCCACTTCGGCCCGAACACCACTTCGGCCCGAACACCACTTCGGCCCGAACATCCCTCTTCGGCCCGAACTCTTCAATATCCAAGATTGTGTGACAAAAGGTGTTATACTAAAACATTCATAACTTTCAGCTCGGGTGTCCGTTTCACGCCCACGAGTAACCAAAATAGTTGGTTCGTTCGTCACTGCCAAGAACAAGTTCGGCACGAACTCTTCACTTTTCCCGGCCCGAACTTCATTTTCAGCCCGAACTTCAACCTCGGCCCGAACTTTGACCTCGTCCCGAACTCCGACCTCGGCCCGAACTTCAACCTCGGCCCGAACACCGAACGTCGGCCCGAACACCGAACTTCGGCCCGAACACCACTTCGGCCCGAACACCACTTCGGCCCCAACACCACTTCGGCCCGAACATCCCTCTTCGGCCCGAACTCTTCAATATCCAAGATTGTGTGACAAAAGGTGCTATACTAAAACATTCATAACTTTCAGCTCGGGTGTTCGTTTCACGCCCACAAGTAACCAAAATAGATGGTTCGTTCGTCACTGCCAAGAACAAGTTCGGCCCGAACTCTTCACTGTTCCCGGCCCGAACTTCAACCTCGGCCCGAAATTCAACCTCGGCCCGAACTCCAACCTCTGCCCGAACTCCAACCTCGGCCAGAACATCATCCTCGGCCCAAACACCGAACTTCGGCCCGAACACCACTTCGGCCCGAACATCCCGCTTCGGCCCGAACACCACTTCGGCCCGAACATCCCTCTTCGGCCCGAATTCTTCAATATCCAAGAGTGTGTGACAAAAGGTGTTATACTAAAACATTCATAACTTTCAGCTCGGGTGTCCGTTTCAGGCCCACGAGTAACCAAAATAGCTGGTTCGTTCGTCACTGCCAAGAACAAGTTCGGCCCGAACTCTTCACTGTTCCCGGCCCGAACTTCATTTTCGGCTCGAACTTCAACCTCGGCCCGAACTTCGACCTCGTCCCGAACTCCGACCTCGGCCCGAACTCCGACCTCGGCCCGAACTCCGACCTCGGTCCGAACATCATCCTCGGCCCGAACACCGAACTTCGGCCCGAACACCACTTCGGCCCGAACATCCCACTTCGGCCCGAACACCACTTCGGCCCGAACATCCCTCTTCGGCCCGAACTCTTCAATATCCAAGATTGTGTGACAAAAGGTGCCATACTAAAACATTCATAACTTTCAGCTCGGGTGTCCGTTTTACGCCCACGAGTAACCAAAATAGCTGGTTCATTCGTCACTGCCAAGAACAAGTTCGGCCCGAACTCTTCACTGTTACCGGCCCGAACTTCATTTTCAGCCCGAACTTCAACCTCGGCCCGAACTTCGACCTCGGCCCGAACTCCAACCTCGGCCCGAACTCCAACCTCGGCCCGAACTCCAACCTCGGCCCGAACATCATCCTCGGCCCGAACACCGAACTTCGGCCCGAACACCACTTCGGTCCGAACACCACTTCGGCCCGAACATCCCACTTCGGCCCGAACACGACTTCGGCCCGAATATCCCTCTTCGGCCCGAACTCTTCAATATCAAAGATTGTGTGACAAAATGTGCTATACTAAAACATTCATAACTTTCAGCTCGGGTGTCCGTCTCACGCCCACGAGTAACCAAAATAGCTGGTTCGTTCGTCACTGCCAAGAACAAGTTCGGCCCGAACTCTTCAATGTTCCCGACCCGAACTTCATTTTCGGCCCGAACCTCAACCTCGGCCCGAACTTCAACCTCGGCCCGAACTCCAACCTCGGCCCGAACTCCAACCTCGGCCAGAACATCATCCTCGGCCCAAACACCGAACTTCGGCCCGAACACCACTTCGGCCCGAACATCCCTCTTCGGCCCGAACTCTTCAATATCCAAGATTGTGTGACAAAAGGTGCTTTACTAAAACATCCATAACTTTCAGCTCGGGTGTCCGTTTCACGCCCACGAGTAACCAAAATAGCTGGTTCGTTCGTCATTGCCAAGAACAAGTTCGGCCCGAACTCTTCACTGTTCCCGGCCCGAACTTCATTTTCGGCCCGATCCTCAACCTCGGCCCGAACTTCAACCTCGGCCCGAACTCCAACCTCGGCCCGAACTCCAACCTCGGCCAGAACATCATCCTCGGCCCAAACACCGAACTTAGGCCCGAACACCACTTCGGCCCGAACATCCCGCTTCGGCCCGAACACCACTTCGGCCCGAACATCCCTCTTCGGCCCGAATTCTTCAATATCCAAGATTGTGTGACAAAAGGTGCTATACTAAAACATTCATAACTTTCAGCTCGGGTGTCCGTTTCACGCCCACGAGTAACCAAAATAGCTGGTTCGTTCGTCACTGCCAAGAACAAGTTCGGCCCGAACTCTTCACTGTTTCCGGCTCGAACTTCATTTTCGGCCGGAACTTCAACCTCGGCCCGAACTCCGACCTCGGCCCGAACTTCAACCTCGGCCCGAACATCATCCTTGGCCCGAACACCGAACTTCGGCCCGAACACCACTTCGGCCCGAACATCCCTCTTCGGCCCGAACTCTTCAATATCCAAGATTGTGTGACAAAAGGTGCTATACTAAAACATTCATAACTTTCAGCTCGGGTGTCCATTTCACGCCCACGAGTAACCAAAATAGTTGGTTCGTTCGTCACTGCCAAGAACAAGTTCGGCCCGAACTCTTCACTGTTCCCGGCTCGAACTTCATTTTCGGCCGGAACTTCAACCTCGGCCCGAACTCCGACCTCGGCCCGAACTTCAACCTCAGCCCGAACATCATCATCGGCCCGAACACCGAACTTCGGCCCGAACACCACTTCGGCCCGAACATCCCTCTTCGGCCCGAACTCTTCAATATCCAAGATTGTGTGACAAAAGGTGCTATACTAAAACATTCATAACTTTCAGCTCGGGTGTCCGTTTCACGCCCACGAGTAACCAAAATAGCTGGATCGTTTGTCACTGCCAAGAACAAGTTCGGCCCGAACTCTTCACTGTTCTCGGCCCGAACTTCAACCTCGGCCCGAACTTCGACCTCGTTCCGAACTCCGACCTCGGCCCGAACTCCGACCTCGGTCCGAACATCATCCTCGGCCCGAACACCGAACTTCGGCCCGAACACCACTTCGGCCCGAACATCCCACTTCGGCCCGAACACCACTTCGGCCCGAACATCCCTCTTCGGCCCGAACATCCCTCTTCGGCCCGAACTCTTCAATATCCAAGATTGTGTGACAAAAGGTGCTATACTAAAACATTCATAACTTTCAGCTCGGGTGTCCGTTTTACGCCCACGAGTAACCAAAATAGCTGGTTCATTCGTCACTGCCAAGAACAAGTTCGGCCCGAACTCTTCAATGTTCCCGGCCCGAACTTCATTTTCAGCCCGAACTTCAACCTCGGCCCGAACTCCGACCTCGGCCCGAACTCCAACCTCGGCCCGAACTCCAACCTCGGCCCGAACATCATCCTTGGCCCGAACACCGAACTTCGGCCCGAACACCTCTTCGGCCCGAACACCACTTCGGCCCGAACATCCCACTTCGGCCCGAACACCACTTCGGCCCGAATATCCCTCTTCGGCCCGAACTCTTCAATATCAAAGATTGTGTGACAAAATGTGCTATACTAAAACATTCATAACTTTCAGCTCGGGTGTCCGTCTCAGCCCACGAGTAACCAAAATAGCTGGTTCGTTCCTCACTGCCAAGAACAAGTTCGGCCCGAACTCTTCACTGTTCCCGGCCCGAACTTCAACCTCGGCCCGAACTTCGACCTCGTCCCGAACTCCGACCTCGGCCCGAACTTCAACCTCGGCCCGAAAATCATCCTCGGCCCGAACACCGAACTTCGGCCCGAACACCACTTCGGCCCGAACACCACTTCGGCCCGAACATCCCTCTTCGGCCCGAACTCTTCAATATCCAAGATTGTGTGACAAAAGGTGCTTTACTAAAACATCCATAACTTTCAGCTCGGGTGTCCAATTCACGCCCACGAGTAACCAAAATAGCTGGTTCGTTCGTCACTGCCAAGAACAAGTTCGGCCCGAACTCTTCAATGTTCCCGGCCCGAACTTCATTTTCGGCCCGAACCTCAACCTCGGCCCGAACTTCAACCTCGGCCCGAACTCCAACCACGGCCCGAATTCCAACCTCGGCCAGAACATCATCCTCGGCCCAAACACCGAGCTTCGGCCCGAACACCACTTCGGCCCGAACATCCCGCTTCGGCCCGAACATCCCTCTTCGGCCCGAATTCTTCAATATCCAAGATTGTGTGACAAAAGGTGCTATACTAAAACATTCATAACTTTCAGCTCGGGTGTCCGTTTCACGCCCACGAGTAACCAAAATAGCTGGTTCGTTCGTCACTGCCAAGAACAAGTTCGGCCCGAACTCTTCACTGTTCCCGGCTCGAACTTCATTTTCGGCCGGAACTTCAACCTCGGCCCGAACTCCGACCTCGGCCCGAACTTCAACCTCGGCCCGAACATCATCCTCGGCCCGAACACCGAACTTCGGCCCGAACACCACTTCGGCCCGAACATCCCTCTTCGGCCCGAAATCTTCAATATCCAAGATTGTGTGACAAAAGGTGCTATACTAAAACATTCATAACTTTCAGCTCGGGTGTCCATTTCACGCCCACGAGTAACCAAAATAGCTGGTTCGTTCGTCACTGCCAAGAACAAGTTCGGCCCGAACTCTTCACTGTTCCCGGCTCGAACTTCATTTTCGGCCGGAACTTCAACCTCGGCCCGAACTCCGACCTCGGCCCGAACTTCAACCTCGGCCCGAACATCATCCTCGGCCCGAACACCGAACTTCGGCCCGAACACCACTTTGGCCCGAACATCCCTCTTCGGCCCGAACTCTTCAATATCCAAGATTGTGTGACAAAAGGTGCTATACTAAAACATTCATAACTTTCAGCTCGGGTGTCCGTTTCACGCCCACGAGTAACCAAAATAGCTGGTTCGTTCGTCACTGCCAAGAACAAGTTCGGCCCGAACTCTTCACTGTTCCCGGCCCGAACTTCATTTTCGGCCCGAACTTCAACCTCGGCCCGAACTTCGACCTCGTCCCGAACTCCGACCTCGGCCCGAACTCCGACCTTGGTCCGAACATCATCCTCGGCCCGAACACCGAACTTCGGCCCGAACACCACTTCGGCCCGAACATCCCACTTCGGCCCGAACACCACTTCGGCCCGAACATCCCTCTTCGGCCCGAATTCTTCAATATCCAAGATTGTGTGACAAAAGGTGCTATACTAAAACATTCATAACTTTCAGCTCGGGTGTCCGTTTCACGCCCACGAGTAACCAAAATAGCTGGTTCGTTCGTCACTGCCAAGAACAAGTTCGGCCCGAACTCTTCATTGTTCCCGGCCCGAACTTCATTTTCGGCCCGAACTTCAACCTCGGCCCGAACTTCGACCTCGTCCCGAACTCCGACTTCGTCCCGAACTCCGACTTCGGCCCGAACTCCGACCTCGGCCCGAACATCATCCTCGGCCCGAACACCGAACTTCGGCCCGAACACCACTTCGGCCCGAACATCCCACTTCGGCCCGAACACCACTTCGGCCCGAACCTCCCTCTTCGGCCCGAACTCTTAAATATCCAAGATTGTGTGACAAAAGGTGCTATACTAAAACATTCATAACTTTCAGCTCGGGTGTCCGTTTTACGCCCACGAGTAACCAAAATAGCTGGTTCGTTCGTCACTGTCAAGAATAAGTTCGGCCCGAACTCTTCACTGTTCCCGGCCCGAACTTCATTTTCAGCCCGAACTTCAACCTCGGCCCGAACTCCGACCTCGGCCCGAACTCCAACCTCGGCCCGAACTCCAACCTCGGCCCGAACATCATCCTCGGCCCGAACACCGAACTTCGGCCCGAACACCACTTCGGCCCGAACATCCCACTTCGGCCCGAACACCACTTCGGCCCGAATATCCCTCTTCGACCCGAACTCTTCAATATCCAAGATTGTGTGACAAAATGTGCTATACTAAAACATTCATAACTTTCAGCTCGGGTGTCCGTCTCACGCCCACGAGTAACCAAAATAGCTGGTTCGTTCGTCACTGCCAAGAACAACTTCGACCCGAACTCTTCACTGTTCCCGGCCCGAACTTCAACCTCGGCCCGAACTTCGACCTCGTCCCGAACTCCGACCTCGGCCCGAACTTCAACCTCGGCCCGAACATCATCCTCGGCCCGAACTCTTCAATATCCAAGATTGTGTGACAAAAGGTGCTTTACTAAAACCTCCATAACTTTCAGCTCGGGTGTCCGTTTCACGCCCACGAGTAACCAAAATAGCTGGTTCGTTCGTCACTGCCCAGAACAAGTTCGGCCCGAACTCTTCACTGTCCCCGGCCCGAACTTCATTTTCGGACCGAACCTCAACCTCGGCCCGAACTTCAACCTCGGCCCGAACTCCAACCTCGGCCGAACTCCAACCTCGGCCCGAACTCCAACCTCGGCCAGAACATCATCCTCGGCCCAAACACCGAACTTCGGCCCAAACACCACTTCGGCCCGAACATCCCGCTTCGGCCCGAACACCACTTCGGCCCGAACATCCCTCTTCGGCCCGAATTCTTCAATATCCAAGATTGTGTGACAAAAGGTGCTATACTAAAACATTCATAACTTTCAGCTCGGGTGTCCATTTCACGCCCACGAGTAACCAAAATAGCTGGTTCGTTCGTCACTGCCAAGAACAAGTTCGGCCCGAACTCTTCACTGTTCCCGGCTCGAACTTCATTTTCGGCCGGAACTTCGACCTCGGCCCGAACTCCGACCTCGGCCCGAACTTCAACCTCGGCCCGAACATCATCCTCGGCCCGAACACCGAACTTCGGCCCGAACACCACTTCGGCCCGAACATCCCTCTTCGGCCCGAAATCTTCAATATCCAAGATTGTGTGACAAAAGGTGCTATACTAAAACATTCATAACTTTCAGCTCGGGTGTCCATTTCACGCCCACGAGTAACCAAAATAGCTGGTTCGTTCGTCACTGCCAAGAATAAGTTCGGCCCGAACTCTTCACTGTTCCCGGCTCGAACTTCATTTTCGGCCGGAACTTCAACCTCGGCCCGAACTCCGACCTCGGCCCGAACTTCAACCTCGGCCCGAACATCATCCTCGGCCCGAACACCGAACTTCGGCCCGAACACCACTTCGGCCCGAACATCCCTCTTCGGCCCGAACTCTTCAATATCCAAGATTGTGTGACAAAAGGTGCTATACTAAAACATTCATAACTTTCAGCTCGGGTGTCCGTTTCACGCCCACGAGTAACCAAAATAGCTGGTTCGTTCGTCACTGCCTAGAACAAGTTCGGCCCGAACTCTTCACTATTCCCGGCCCGAACTTCATTTTCGGCCCGAACTTCAACCTCGGCCCGAACTTCGACCTCGTCCCGAACTCCGACCTCGGCCCGAACTCCGACCTCGGTCCGAACATCATCCTCGGCCCGAACACCGAACTTCGGCCCGAACACCACTTCGGCCCGAACATCCCACTTCGGCCCGAACACCACTTCGGCCCGAACATCCCTCTTCGGCCCGAATTCTTCAATATCCAAGATTGTATGACAAAAGGTGCTATACTAAAACATTCATAACTTTCAGCTCGGGTGTCCGTTTCACGCCCACGAGTAACCAAAATAGCTGGTTTGTTCGTCACTGCCAAGAACAAGTTCGGCCCGAACTCTTCATTGTTCCCGGCCCGAACTTCATTTTCGGCCCGAACTTCAACCTCGGCCCGAACTTCGACCTCCTCCCGAACTCCGACCTCGGCCCGAACTCCGACCTCGGCCCGAACATCATCCTCGGCCCGAACACCGAACTTCGGCCCGAACACCACTTCGGCCCGAACATCCCACTTCGGCCCGAACACCACTTCGGCCCGAACATCCCTCTTCGGCCCGAACATCCCTCTTCGGCCCGAACTCTTAAATATCCAAGATTGTGTGACAAAAGGTGCTATACTAAAACATTCATAACTTTCAGCTCGGGTGTCCGTTTTACGCCCACGAGTAACCAAAATAGCTGGTTCGTTCGTCACTGCCAAGAACAAGTTCGGCCCGAACTCTTCACTGTTCCCGGCCCGAACTTCATTTTCAGCCCGAACTTCAACCTCGGCCCGAACTCCGACCTCGGCCCGAACTCCAACCTCGGCCCGAACATCATCCTCGGCCCGAACACCGAACTTCGGCCCGAACACCACTTCGGCCCGATCACCACTTCGGCCCGAACATCCCACTTCGGCCCGAACACCACTTCGGCCCGAATATCCCTCTTCGACCCGAACTCTTCAATATCCAAGATTGTGTGACAAAATGTGCTATACTAAAACATTCATAACTTTCAGCTCGGGTGTCCGTCTCACGCCCACGAGTAACCAAAATAGCTGGTTCGTTCGTCACTGCCAAGAACAACTTCGACCCGAACTCTTCACTGTTCCCGGCCCGAACTTCAACCTCGGCCCGAACTTCGACCTCGTCCCGAACTCCGACCTCGGCCCGAACTTCAACCTCGGCCCGAACATCATCCTCGGCCCGAACTCTTCAATATCCAAGATTGTGTGACAAAAGGTGCTTTACTAAAACATCCATAACTTTCAGCTCGGGTGTCCGTTTCACGCCCACGAGTAACCAAAATAGCTGGTTCGTTCGTCACTGCCCAGAACAAGTTCGGCCCGAACTCTTCACTGTCCCCGGCCCGAACTTCATGTTCGGCCCGAACCTCAACCTCGGCCCGAACTTCAACCTCGGCCCGAACTCCAACCTCGGCCGAACTCCAACCTCGGCCCGAACTCCAACCTCGGCCAGAACATCATCCTCGGCCCAAACACCGAACTTGGGCCCGAACACCACTTCGGCCCGAACATCCCGCTTCGGCCCGAACACCACTTCGGCCCGAACATCCCTCTTCGGCCCGAATTCTTCAATATCCAAAATTGTGTGACAAAAGGTGCTATACTAAAACATTCAAAACTTTCAGCTCGGGTGTCCGTTTCACGCCCACGAGTAACCAAAATAGCTGGTTCGTTCGTCACTGCCAAGAACAAGTTCGGCCCGAACTCTTCACTGTTCCCGGCTCGAACTTCATTTTCGGCCGGAACTTCAACCTCGGCCCGAACTCCGACCTCGGCCCGAACTTCAACCTCGGCCCGAACATCATCCTCGGCCCGAACACCGAACTTCAGCCCGAACACCACTTCGGCCCGAACATCCCTCTTCGGCCCGAACTCTTCAATATCCAAGATTGTGTGACAAAAGGTGCTATACTAAAACATTCATAACTTTCAGCTCGGGTGTCCGTTTCACGCCCACGAGTAACCAAAATAGCTGGTTCGTTCGTCACTGCCAAGAACAAGTTCGGCCCGAACTCTTCACTGTTCCCGGCCCGAACTTCATTTTCGGCCCGAACTTCAACCTCGGCCCGAACTTCGACCTCGTCCCGAACTCCAACCTCGGCCCGAACTCCGACCTCGGCCCGAACTCCGACCTCGGTCCGAACATCATCCTCGGCCCGAACACCGAACTTCGGCCCGAACACCACTTCGGCCCGAACATCCCACTTCGGCCCGAACACCACTTCGGCCCGAACATCCCTCTTCGGCCCGAATTCTTCAATATCCAAGATTGTATGACAAAAGGTGCTATACTAAAACATTCATAACTTTCAGCTCGGGTGTCCGTTTCACGCCCACGAGTAACCAAAATAGCTGGTTCGTTCGTCACTGCCAAGAACAAGTTCGGCCCGAACTCTTCATTGTTCCCGGCCCGAACTTCATTTTCGGCCCGAACTTCAACCTCGGCCCGAACTTCGACCTCGTCCCGAACTCCGACCTCGGCCCGAACTCCGACCACGGCCCGAACATCATCCTCGGCCCGAACACCGAACTTCGGCCCGAACACCACTTCGGCCCGAACACCACTTCGGCCCGAACATCCCACTTCGGCCCGAACACCACTTCGGCCCGAACATCCCTCTTCGGCCCGAACATCCCTCTTCGGCCCGAACTCTTAAATATCCAAGATTGTGTGACAAAAGGTGTTATACTAAAACATTCATAACTTTCAGCTCGGGTGTCCGTTTTACGCCCACGAGTAACCAAAATAGCTGGTTCGTTCGTCACTGCCAAGAACAAGTTCGGCCCGAACTCTTCACTGTTCCCGGCCCGAACTTCATTTTCAGCCCGAACTTCAACCTCGGCCCGAACTCCGACCTCGGCCCGAACTCCAACCTCGACCCGAACTCCAACCTCGGCCCGAACATCATCCTCGGCCCGAACACCGAACTTCGGCCCGAACACCACTTCGGCCCGAACACCACTTCGGCCCGAACATCCCACTTCGGCCCGAACACCACTTCGGCCCGAATATCCCTCTTCGACCCGAACTCTTAAATATCCAAGATTGTGTGACAAAATGTGCTATACTAAAACATTCATAACTTTCAGCTCGGGTGTCCGTCTCACGCCCACGAGTAACCAAAATAGCTGGTTCGTTCGTCACTGCCAAGAACAACTTCGACCCGAACTCTTCACTGTTCCCGGCCCGAACTTCAACCTCGACCCGAACTTCGACCTCGTCCCGAACTCCGACCTCGGCCCGAACTTCAACCTCGGCCCGAACATCATCCTCGGCCCGAACTCTTCAATATCCAAGATTGTGTGACAAAAGGTGCTTTACTAAAACATCCATAACTTTCAGCTCGGGTGTCCGTTTCACGCCCACGAGTAACCAAAATAGCTGGTTCGTTCGTCACTGCCCAGAACAAGTTCGGCCCGAACTCTTCACTGTCCCCGGCCCGAACTTCATTTTCGGCCCGAACCTCAACCTCGGCCCGAACTGCAACCTCGGCCCGAACTCAAACCTCGGCCGAACTCCAACCTTGGCCCGAACTCCAACCTCGGCCAGAACATCATCCTCGGCCCAAACACCGAACTTCGGCCCGAACACCACTTCGGCCCGAACATCCCGCTTCGGCCCGAACACCACTTCGGCCCGAACATCCCTCTTCGGCCCGAATTCTTCAATATCCAAGATTGTGTGACAAAAGGTGCTATACTAAAACATTCATAACTTTCAGCTCGGGTGTCCGTTTCACGCCCACGAGTAACCAAAATAGCTGGTTCGTTCGTCACTGCCAAGAACAAGTTCGGCCCGAACTCTTCACTGTTCCCGGCTCGAACTTCATTTTCGGCCGGAACTTCAACCTCGGCCCGAACTCCGACCTCCGCCCGAACTTCAACCTCGGCCCGAACATCATCCTCGGCCCGAACACCGAACTTCGGCCCGAACACCACTTCGACCCGAACACCTCTTCGGCCCGAACACCACTTCGGCCTGAACATCCCACTTCGGCCCGAACACCACTTCGGCATGAACATCCCTCTTCGGCCCGAACACTTCAATATCCAAGATTGTGTGACAAAAGGTGCTATACTAAAACATTCATAACTTTCAGCTCGGGTGTCCGTTTCACGCCCACGAGTAACCAAAATAGCTGGTTCGTTCGTCACTGCCAAGAACAAGTTCGGCCCGAACTCTTCACTATTCCCGGCCCGAACTTCATTTTTGGCCCGAACTGCAACCTCGGCCCGAACTCCGACCTCGGCCCGAACTCCAACCGCGGCCCGAACATCATCCTCGGCCCGAACACCGAACTTCGGCCCGAACACCACTTCGGCCCGAACACCACTTCGGCCCGAACATCCCACTTCGGCCCGAACACCACTTCGGCCAGAACATCCCTCTTCGGCCCGAACTCTTCAATATCCAAGATTGTGTGACAAAAGGTGCTATACTTAAACATTCATAACTTTCAGCTCGGGTGTCCGTTTCACGCCCACGAGTAACCAAAATAGCTGGTTCGTTCGTCACTGCCAAGAACAAGTTCGGCCCGAACTCTTCACTGTTCCCGGCTCGAACTTCATTTTCGGCCGGAACTTCAACCTCGGCCCGAACTCCGACCTCGGCCCGAACTTCAACCTCGGCCCGAACATCATTCTCGGCCCGAACACCGAACTTCGGCCCGAACACCACTTCGGCCCGAACATCCCTCTTCGGCCCGAACTCTTCAATATCCAAGATTGTGTGACAAAAGGTGTTATACTAAAACATTCATAACTTTCAGCTCGGGTGTCCGTTTCACGCCCACGAGTAACCAAAATAGCTGGTTCGTTCGTCACTGCCAAGAACAAGTTCGGCCCGAACTCTTCACTGTTCCCGGCCCGAACTTCATTGTCGGTCCGAACTTCATTTTCGGCCCGAACTTCAACCTCGGCCCGAACTTCAACCTCGGCCCGAACTCCGACCTCGGCCCGAACTTCAACCTCGGCCCGAACATCATCCTCGGCCCGAACACCGAACTTCGGCCGAACACCACTTCGGCCCGAACACCACTTCGGCCCGAACATCGCACTTCGGCCCGAACACCACTTCGGCCCGAACATCCCTCTTCGGCCAGAACTCTTCAATATCCAAGATTGTGTGACAAAAGGTGCTATACTAAAACATTCATAACTTTCAGCTCGGGTGTCCGTCTCACGCCCACGAGTAACCAAAATAGCTGGTTCGTTCGTCACTGCCAAGAACAAGTTCGGCCCGAACTCTTCAATGTTCCCGGCTCGAACTTCATTTTCGGCCGGAACTTCAACCTCGGCCCGAACTCCGACCTCGGCCCGAACTTCAACCTCGGCCCGATCATCATCCTCGGCCCGAACACCGAACTTCGGCCCGAACACCACTTCGGCCCGAACATCCCTCTTCGGCCCGAACTCTTCAATATCCAAGATTGTGTGACAAAAGGTGCTATACTAAAACATTCATAACTTTCAGCTCGGGTGTCCATTTCACGCCCACGAGTAACCAAAATAGCTGGTTCGTTCGTCACTGCCAAGAACAAGTTCGGCCCGAACTCTTCACTGTTCCCGGCCCGAACTTCATTTTCGGCCCGAACTTCAACCTCGGCCCGAACTTCAACCTCGGCCCGAACTTCGACCTCGGCCCGAGTTTCAACCTCGGCCCGAACATCATCCTCGGCCCGAACACCGAACTTCGGCCCGAACACCACTTCGGCCCGAACACCACTTCGGCCCGAACATCCCACTTCGGCCCGAACACCACTTCGGCCCGCACATCCCACTTCGGCCCGAACTCTTCAATATCCAAGATTGTGTGACAAAAGGTGCTATACTATAACATTCATAACTTTCAGCTCGGGTGTCCGTTTCACGTCCACGAGTAACCAAGATAGTTGGTTCGTTCGTCACTGCCAAGAACAAGTTCGGCCCGAACTCTACACTGTTCCCGGCCCGAACTTCATTTTCGGCCCGAACTTCAACCTCGGCCCGAACTTCGACCTCGGCCCGAGTTTCAACCTCGGCCCGAACATCATCCTCGGCCCGAACACCGAACTTCGGCCCGAACACCACTTCGGCCCGAACACCACTTCGGCCCGCACATCCCACTTCGGCCCGAACTCTTCAATATCCAAGATTGTGTGACAAAAGGTGCTATACTAAAACATTCATAACTTTCAGCTCGGGTGTCCGTTTCACGTCCACAAGTAACCAAAATAGTTGGTTCGTTCGTCACTGCCAAGAACAAGTTCGACCCGAACTCTTCACTGTTCCCGGCCCGAACTTCATTTTCGGCCCGAACTTCAACCTCGGCCCGAACATCAACCTCGGCCCGAACTCCGACCTCTGCACGAACTTCAACCTCGGCCCGAACATCATCCTCGGCCCGAACACCGAACTTCGGCCCGAACACCACTTCGGCCCGAACACCTCTTCGGCCCGAACACCACTTCGGCCTGAACATCCCACTTCGGCCCGAACACCACTTCGGCATGAACATCCCTCTTCGGCCCGAACACTTCAATATCCAAGATTGTGTGACAAAAGGTGCTATACTAAAACATTCATAACTTTCAGCTCGGGTGTCCGTTTCACGCCCACGAGTAACCAAAATAGCTGGTTCGTTCGTCATTGCCAAGAACAAGTTCGGCCGGAACTCTTCACTATTCCCGGCCCGAACTTCATTTTCGGCCCGAACTGCAACCTCGGCCCGAACTCCGACCTCGGCCCGAACTCCAACCTCGGCCCGAACATCATCCTCGGCTCGAACACCGAACTTCGGCCCGAACACCACTTCGGCCCGAACACCACTTCGGCCCGAACATCCCACTTCGGCCCGAACACCACTTCGGCCAGAACATCCCTCTTCGGCCCGAACTCTTCAATATCCAAGATTGTGTGACAAAAGGTGCTATACTAAAACATTCATAACTTTCAGCTCGGGTGTCCGTTTCACGCCCACGAGTAACCAAAATAGCTGGTTCGTTCGTCAGTGCCCAGAACAAGTTCGGCCCGAACTCTTCACTGTTCCCGGCCCGAACTTCATTTTCGGCCCGAACCTCAACCTCGGCCCGAAATTCAACCTCGGCCCGAACTCCAACCTCGGCCCGAACTCCAACCTCGGCCCGAACTCCAACCTCGGCCCGAACTCCAACCTCGGCCAGAACATCATCCTCGGCCCAAACACCGAACTTCGGCCCGAACACCACTTCGGCCCGAACATCCCGCTTCGGCCCGAACACCACTTCGGCCCGAATTCTTCAATATCCAAGATTGTGTGACAAAAGGTGCTATACTTAAACATTCATAACTTTCAGCTCGGGTGTCCGTTTCACGCCCACGAGTAACCAAAATAGCTGGTTCGTTCGTCACTGCCAAGAACAAGTTCGGCCCGAACTCTTCACTGTTCCCGGCTCGAACTTCATTTTCGGCCGGAACTTCAACCTCGGCCCGAACTCCGACCTCGGCCCGAACTTCAACCTCGGCCCGAACATCATCCTCGGCCCGAACACCGAACTTCGGTCCGAACACCACTTCGGCCCGAACATCCCTCTTCGGCCCGAACTCTTCAATATCCAAGATTGTGTGACAAAAGGTGCTATACTAAAACATTCATAACTTTCAGCTCGGGTGTCCGTTTCACGCCCACGAGTAACCAAAATAGTTGGTTCGTTCGTCACTGCCAAGAACAAGTTCGGCCCGAACTCTTCACTGTTCCCGGCCCGAACTTCATTGTCGGTCCGAACTTCATTTTCGGCCCGAACTTCAACCTCGGCCCGAACTTCAACCTCGGCCCGAACTCCGACCTCGGCCCGAACTTCAACCTCGGCCCGAACATCATCCTCGGCCCGAACACCGAACTTCGGCCGAACACCACTTCGGCCCGAACACCACTTCGGCCCGAACATCGCACTTCGGCCCGAACACCACTTCGGCCCGAACATCCCTCTTCGGCCAGAACTCTTCAATATCCAAGATTGTGTGACAAAAGGTGCTATACTAAAACATTCATAACTTTCAGCTCGGGTGTCCGTCTCACGCCCACGAGTAACCAAAATAGCTGGTTCGTTCGTCACTGCCAAGAACAAGTTCGGCCCGAACTCTCCAATGTTCCCGGCTCGAACTTCATTTTCGGCCGGAACTTCAACCTCGGCCCGAACTCAGACCTCGGCCCGAACTTCAACCTCGGCCCGATCATCATCCTCGGCCCGAACACCGAACTTCAGCCCGAACACCACTTCGGCCCGAACATCCCTCTTCGGCCCGAACTCTTCAATATCCAAGATTGTGTGACAAAAGGTGCTATACTAAAACATTCATAACTTTCAGCTCGGGTGTCCATTTCACGCCCACGAGTAACCAAAATAGCTGGTTCGTTCGTCACTGCCAAGAACAAGTTCGGCCCGAACTTCATTTTCGGCCCGAACTTCAACCTCGGCCCGAACTTCAACCTCGGCCCGAACTTCGACCTCGGCCCGAGTTTCAACCTCGGCCCGAACATCATCCTCGGCCCGAACACCGAACTTCGGCCCGAACACCACTTCGGCCCGAACACCACTTCGGCCCGAACATCCCACTTCGGCCCGAACACCACTTCGGCCCGCACATCCCACTTCGGCCCGAACTCTTCAATATCCAAGATTGTGTGACAAAAGGTGCTATACTAAAACATTCATAACTTTCAGCTCGGGTGACCGTTTCACGTCCACGAGTAACCAAGATAGTTGGTTCGTTCGTCACTGCCAAGAACAAGTTCGGCCCGAACTCTTCATTGTTCCCGGCCCGAACTTCATTTTCGGCCCGAACTTCAACCTCGGCCCGAACATCAACCTCGGCCCGAACTCCGACCTCCGCCCGAACTTCAACCTCGGCCCGAACATCATCCTCGGCCCGAACACCGAACTTCGGCCCGAACACCACTTCGGCCCGAACACCACTTCGGCCCGAACACCACTTCGGCCTGAACATCCCACTTCGGCCCGAACACCACTTCGGCATGAACATCCCTCTTCGGCCCGAACACTTCAATATCCAAGATTGTGTGACAAAAGGTGCTATACTAAAACATTCATAACTTTCAGCTCGGGTGTCCGTTTCACGCCCACGAGTAACCAAAATAGCTGGTTCGTTCGTCACTGCCAAGAACAAGTTCGGCCCGAACTCTTCACTGTTCCCGGCCCGAACTTCATTTTCGGCCCGAACTGCAACCTCGGCCCGAACTCCGACCTCGGCCCGAACTCCAACCTCGGCCCGAACATCATCCTCGGCCCGAACACCGAACTTCGGCCCGAACACCACTTCGGCCCGAACACCACTTCGGCCCGAACATCCCACTTCGGCCCGAACACCACTTCGGACAGAACATCCCTCTTCGGCCCGAACTCTTCAATATCCAAGATTGTGTGAAAAAAGGTGCTATACTAAAACATTCATAACTTTCAGCTCGGGTGTCCGTTTCACGCCCACGCTAACCAAAATAGCTGGTTCGTTCGTCACTGCCAAGAACAAGTTCGGCCCGAACTCTTCACTGTTCCCGGCCCGAACTTCATTTTCGGCCCGAACTTCAACCTCGGCCCGAACTCCAACCTCGGCTCGAACTCCAACCTCGGCCCGAACTCCAACCTCGTCCCGAACATCATCCTCGGCCCGAACACCGAACTTCGGCCCGAACACCACTTCGGCCCGAACATCCCACTTCGGCCCGAACACCACTTCGGCCCGAACATCCCTCTTCGGCCCGAACATCCCTCTTCGGCCCGAACTCTTCTATATCCAAGATTGTGTGACAAAAGGTGTTATACTAAAACATTCATAACTTTCAGCTCGGGTGTCCGTTTCACGCCCACGAGTAACCAAAAGAGCTGGTTCGTTCGTCACTGCCAAGAACAAGTTCGGCCCGAACTCTTCACTGTTCCCGGCCCGAACTTCATTTTCGGCCCGAACTTCATTGTCGGCCCGAACTTCAACCTCGGCCCGAACTTCAACCTCGGCCCGAACTCCGACCTCGGCCCGAACTTCAACCTCAGCCCGAACATCATCCTCGGCCCGAACACCGAACTTCGGCCCGAACACCACTTCGAGCCGAACACCACTTCGGCCCGAACATCGCACTTTGGCCCGAACACCACTTCGGCCCGAACATCCCTCTTCGGCCCGAACTCTTCAATATCCAAGATTGTGTGACAAAAGGTGCTATACTAAAACATTCATAACTTTCATCTCGGGTGCCCATTTCACGCCCACGAGTAACCAAAATAGCTGGTTCGTTCGTCACTGCCAAGAACAAGTTCGGCCCGAACTCTTCACTGTTCCCGGCTCGAACTTCATTTTCGGCCGGAACTTCAACCTCGGCCCGAACTCTGACCTCGACCCGAACTTCAACCTCGGCCCGAACATCATCCTCGGCCCGAACACCGAACTTCGGCCCGAACACCACTTCGGCCCGAACATCCCTCTTCGGCCCGAACTCTTCAATATCCAAGATTGTGTGACAAAAGGTGCTATACTAAAACATTCATAACTTTCAGCTCGGGTGTCCATTTCACGCCCACGAGTAACCAAAATAGCTGGTTCGTTCGTCACTGCCAAGAACAAGTTCGGCCCGAACTCTTCACTGTTCCCGGCTCGAACTTCATTTTCGGCCGGAACTTCAACCTCGGCCCGAACTCCGACCTCGGCCCGAACTTCAACCTCGGCCCGAACATCATCCTCGGCCCGAACACCGAACTTCGGCCCGAACACCACTTCGGCCCGAACATCCCTCTTCGGCCCGAACTCTTCAATATCCAAGATTGTGTGACAAAAGGTGCTATACTAAAACATTCATAACTTTCAGCTCGGGTGTCCATTTCACGCCCACGAGTAACCAAAATAGCTGGTTCGTTCGTCACTGCCAAGAGCAAGTACGGCCCGAACTCTTCACTGTTCCCGGCCCGAAATTCATTTTCGGCCCGAACTTCAACCTCGGCCCGAACTTCAACCTCGGCCCGAACTCCGACATCGGCCCGAGTTTCAACCTCGGCCCGAACATCATCCTCGGCCCGAACACCGAACTTAGGCCCGAACACCACTTCAGCCCGAACACCACCTCGGCCTGAGTTTCAACCTTGGCCCGAACATCATCCTCGGCCCGAACACCGAACTTCGGCCCGAACACCACTTCGGCCCGAACACCACGTCGGCCCGAACATCCCACTTCGGCCCGAACACCACTTCGGCCCGAACACCACTTCGGCCTGAACATCCCACTTCGGCCCGAACACCACTTCGGCCTGAACATCCCTCTTCGGCCCGAACACTTCAATATCCAAGATTGTGTGACAAAAGGTGCTATACTAAAACATTCATAACTTTCAGCTCGGGTGTCCGTTTCACGCCCACGAGTAACCAAAATAGCTGATTCGTTCGTCACTGCCAAGAACAAGTTCGGCCCGAACTCTTCACTGTTCCCGGCCCGAACTTCATTGTCGGCCCGAACTGCAACCTCGACCCGAACTCCGACCTCGGCCCGAACTCCAACCTCGGCCCGAACATCATCCTCGGCCCGAACACCGAACTTCGGCTCGAACACCACTTCGGCCCGAACACCACTTCGGCCCAAACATCCCACTTCGGCCCGAACACCACTTCGGCCAGACCATCCCTCTTCGGCCCGAACTCTTCAATATCCAAGATTGTGTGACAAAAGGTGCTATACTAAAACATTCATAACTTTCAGCTCGGGTGTCCGTTTCACGCCCACGAGTAACCAAAATAGCTGGTTCGTTCGTCACTGCCAAGAACAAGTTCGGCCCGAACTCTTCACTGTTCCCGGCCCGAACTTCATTTTCGGCCCGAACTTCAACCTCGGCCCGAACTCCAACCTCGGCTCGAACTCCAACCTCGGCCCGAACTCCAACCTCGTCCCGAACATGATCCTCGGCCCGAACACCGAACTTCGGCCCGAACACCACTTCGGCCCGAACACCACTTCGGCCCGAACACCACTTCGGCCCGAACATCCCACTTCAGCCCGAACACCACTTCGGCCCGAACATCCCTCTTCGGCCCGAACTCTTCAATATCCAAGATTGTGTGACAAAAGGTGCTATACTAAAACATTCATAACTTTCAGCTCGGGTGTCCGTTTCACGCCCACGAGTAACCAAAATAGCTGGTTCGTTTGTCACTGCCAAGAACAAGTTCGGCCCGAACTCTTCACTGTTCCCGGCCCGAACTTCATTTTCGGCCCGAACTTCATTTTCGGACCGAACTTCAACCTCGGCCCGAACTTCAACCTCGGCCCGAACTCCGACCTCGGCCCGAACATCGAACTTCGGCCCGAACACCACTTCGGCCCGAACACCACTTCGGCCCGAACATCCCACTTCGGCCCGAACATCCCTCTTCGGCTCGAACTCTTCAATATCCAAGATTGTGTGACAAAAGGTGCTATACTAAAACATTCATAACTTTCAGCTCGGGTGTCCGTTTCACGCCCACGAGTAACCAAAATAGCTGGTTCGTTCGTCACTGCCAAGAACAAGTTCGGCCCGAACTCTTCACTGTTCCCGGCCCGAACTTCATTTTCGGTCCGAACTTCATTTTCGGCCCGAACTTCAACCTCGGCCCGAACTTCAACCTCGGCCCGAACTCCGACCTCGGCCCGAACTTCAACCTCGGCCCGAACATCATCCTCGGCCCGAACACCGAACTTCGGCCGAACACAACTTCGGCCCGAACACCACTTCGGCCCGAACATCGCACTTCGGCCCGAACACCACTTCGGCCCGAACATCCCTCTTCGGCCAGAACTCTTCAATATCCAAGATTGTGTGACAAAAGGTGCTATACTAAAACATTCATAACTTTCAGCTCGGGTGTCCGTTTCACGCCCACGAGTAACCAAAATAGCTGGTTCGTTCGTCACTGCGAAGAACAAGTTCGTCCCGAACTCTTTAGTGTTCTCGGCCCGAACTTCTTTTTCAGCCCGAACTTCAACCTCGGCCCGAACTTCAACCTCGGCCCGAACTCCGACCTCGGCCCGAACTTCAACCTCGGCCCGAACATCATCCTCGGCCCGAACACCGAACTTCGGCCCGAACAAGTTCGAGCCCGAGCCGAAGTGGTGTTCGGGCCGAAGTGGGATGTTCGGGCCAAAGTGGTGTTCGGGCAGAAGTTCGGTGTTCGGGCCGAGGATGATTTTCGGGCCGAGGTTGAAGTTCGGGCCGAGGTCGGAGTTCGGGCCGAGGTTGAAGTTCGGGCCGAAAATGAAGTTCGGGCCGGGAATAGTGAAGATTTCGGGCTGAACTTGTTCTTGGCAGTGACGAACGAACCAGCTATTTTGGTTACTCGTGGGCGTGAAACGGACACCCGAGCTGAAAGTTATGAATGTTTTAGTATAGCACCTTTTGTCACACAATCTTGGATATTGAAGAGTTCGGGCCGAAGAGCGATGTTCGGGCCGAAGTGGTGTTCGGGCCGAAATGGGATGTTCGGGCCGAAGTGGTGTTCGGGCCGAAGTTCGGTGTTCGGCCCGAGGATGATGTTCGGGCCGAGGTTGAAGTTCGGGCCGAGGTCGGAGTTCGGGCCGAGTTTGAAGTTCGGGCCGAAAATGAAGTTCGGGCCGGGAATAGTGAAGCGTTCGGGCCGCACTTGTTCTTGGCAGTGACGAACGAACCAGCTATTTTGGTTACTCGTGGGCGTGAAACGGACACCCGAGCTGAAAGTTATGAATGTTTTAGTATAGCACCTTTTGTCACACAATCTTGGATATTGAAGAGTTCGGGCCGAAGAGGGATGTTCGGGCCGAAGGGGTGTTCTGGCCGAAGTGGGATGTTCGGGCCGAAGTGGTGTTCGGGCAGAAGTTCGGTGTTCGGGCCGAGGTCGAAGTTCGGGCCGAGGTTGAAGTTCGGGTCGAGGTCGGAGTTCGGGCCGAGGTTGAAGTTCGGGCCGAGGTTGAAGTTCGGGCCGGGAACAGTGAAGCGTTCGGGCCGAACTTGTTCTTGGCAGTGACGAACGAACCAGCTATTTTGGTTACTCGTGGGCGTGAAACGGACACCCGAGCTGAAAGTTATGAATGTTTTAGTATAGCACCTTTTGTCACACAATCTTGGATATTGAAGAGTTCGGGCCGAAGAGGGATGTTCGGGCTGAAGTGGTGTTCGGGCCGAAATGGGATGTTCGGGCAGAAGTGGTGTTCGGGCCGAAGTTCGGTGTTCGGCCCAAGGATGATGTTCGGGCCGAGGTTGAAGTTCGGGCCGAGGTCGGAGTTCGGGCCGAGGTTGAAGTTCGAGCCGAGGTTGAAGTTCGGGCTGAAAATGAAGTTCGGGCCGGGAACAGTGAAGAGTTCGGGCCGAACTTGTTCTTGGCAGTGACGAACGAACCAGCTATTTTGGTTACTCGTGGGCGTGAAACGGACACCCGAGCTGAAAGTTATGAATGTTTTAGTATAGCACCTTTTGTCACACAATCTTGGATATTGAAGAGTTCGGGCCGAAGAGGGATGTTTTGGCCGAAGTGGTGTTCGGGCTGAAGTGGGATGTTCGGGCCGAAGTGGTGTTAGGGCCGAAGTGGTGTTCGGGCCGAAGTTGGTGTTCAGGCCGAGGATGATGTTCGGGCCGAGGTTGAAGTTCGGGCCGAGGTCGGAGTTCGGGCCGAGGTTGAAGTTCGAGCCGAGGTTGAAGTTCGGGCCGAAAATGATGTTCGGGCCGGGAACAGTGAAGAGTTCGGGCCGAACTTGTTCTTGGCAGTGACGAACGAACCAGCTATTTTGGTTACTCGTGGGCGTGAAACAGACACCCAAGCTGAAAGTTATGAATGTTTTAATATAGTACCTTTTGTCACACAATCTTGGATATTGAAGAGTTCGGGCCGAAGAGGGATGTTCGGGCCGAAGTGGTGTTCGGGCCGAAGTGGGATGTTCGGGTCGAAGTGGTGTTCGGGCCGAAGTGGTGTTCGGGCCGAAGTTCGGTGTTCGGGCCGAGGATGATGTTCGGGCCGAGGTTGAAGTTCGGGCCGAGGTCGGAGTTCGGGCCGAGGTTAAAGTTCGGGCCGAGGTTGAAGTTCGGGCCGAAAATGAAGTTCGGGCCGGGAACAGTGAAACGTTCGGGCCGAACTTGTTCTTGGCAGTGACGAACGAACCAGCTATTTTGGTTACTCGTGGGCGTGAAACGGACACCCGAGCTGAATGTTATGAATGTTTTAGTTTAGCACCTTTTGTCACACAATCTTGGATATTGAAGAGTTCGGGCCGAAGAGGGATGTTAGGGCCGAAGTGGTGTTCGGGCCGAAGTGGGATGTTCGGGCCAAAGTGGTGTTCGGGCAGAAGTTCGGTGTTCGGGCCGAGGATGATTTTCGGGCCGAGGTTGAAGTTCGGGCCGAGGTCGGAGTTCGGGCCGAGGTTGAAGTTCGGGCCGAAAATGAAGTTCGGGCCGGGAACAGTGAAGATTTCGGGCTGAACTTGTTCTTGGCAGTGACGAACGAACCAGCTATTTTGGTTACTCGTGGGCGTGAAACGGACACCCGAGCTGAAAGTTATGAATGTTTTAGTATAGCACCTTTTGTCACACAATCTTGGATATTGAAGAGTTCGGGCCGAAGAGCGATGTTCGGGCCGAAGTGGTGTTCGGGCCGAAATGGGTTGTTCGGGCTGAAGTGGTGTTCGGGCCGAAGTTGTGTTCGGGCCGAAGTTCGGTGTTCGGCCCGAGGATGATGTTCGGGCCGAGGTTGAAGTTCGGGCCGAGGTCGGAGTTCGGGCCGAGGTTGAAGTTCGGGCCGAAAATGAAGTTCGGGCCGGGAATAGTGAAGCGTTCGGGCCGCACTTGTTCTTGGCAGTGACGAACGAACCAGCTATTTTGGTTACTCGTGGGCGTGAAACGGACACCCGAGCTGAAAGTTATGAATGTTTTAGTATAGCACCTTTTGTCACACAATCTTGGATATTGAAGAGTTCGGGCCGAAGAGGGATGTTCGGGCCGAAGGGGTGTTCTGGCCGAAGTGGGATGTTCGGGCCGAAGTGGTGTTCGGGCAGAAGTTCGGTGTTCGGGCCGAGGTCGAAGTTCGGGCCGAGGTTGAAGTTCGGGTCGAGGTCGGAGTTCGGGCCGAGGTTGAAGTTCGGGCCGAGGTTGAAGTTCGGGCCGGGAACAGTGAAGCGTTCGGGCCGAACTTGTTCTTGGTAGTGACGAACGAACCTGCTATTTTGGTTACTCGTGGGCGTGAAACGGACACCCGAGCTGAATGTTATGAATGTTTTAGTTTAGCACCTTTTGTCACACAATCTTGGATATTGAAGAGTTCGGGCCGAAGAGGGATGTTAGGGCCGAAGTGGTGTTCGGGCCGAAGTGGGATGTTCGGGCCGAAGTGATGTTCGGGAAGAAGTTCGGTGTTCGGGCCGAGAATGATTTTCGGGCCGAGGTTGAAGTTCGGGCCGAGGTCAGAGTTCGGGCCGAGGTTGAAGTTCGGGCCGAAAATGAAGTTCGGGCCGGGAACAGTCAAGATTTCGGGCTGAACTTGTTCTTGGCAGTGACGAACGAACCAGCTATTTTGGTTACTCGTGGGCGTGAAACGGACACCCGAGCTGAAAGTTATGAATGTTTTAGTATAGCACCTTTTGTCACACAATCTTGGATATTGAAGAGTTCGGGCCGAAGAGCGATGTTCGGGCCGAAGTGGTGTTCGGGCCGAAATGGGATGTTCGGGCCGAAGTGGTGTTCGGGCTGAAGTGGTGTTCGGGCTGAAGTTCGGTGTTCGGCTCGAGGATGATGTTCGGGCCGAGGTTGAAGTTCGGGCCGAGGTCGGAGTTCGGGCCGAGGTTGAAGTTCGGGCCGAAAATGAAGTTCGGGCCGGGAATAGTGAAGCGTTCGGGCCGCACTTGTTCTTGGCAGTGACGAACGAACCAACTATTTTGGTTACTCGTGGGCGTGAAACGGACACCCGAGCTGAAAGTTATGAATGTTTTAGTATAGCACCTTTTGTCACACAATCTTGGATATTGAAGAGTTCGGGCCGAAGAGGGATGTTCGGGCCGAAGGGGTGTTCTGGCCGAAGTGGGATGTTCGGGCCGAAGTGGTGTTCGCGCAGAAGTTCGGTGTTCGGGCCGAGGTCGAAGTTCGGGCCGAGGTTGAAGTTCGGGTCGAGGTCGGAGTTCGGGCCGAGGTTGAAGTTCGGGCCGAGGTTGAAGTTCGGGCCGGGAACAGTGAAGCGTTCGGGCCGAACTTGTTCTTGGTAGTGACGAACGAACCAGCTATTTTGGTTACTCGTGGGCGTGAATAGGACACCCGAGCTGAATGTTATGAATGTTTTAGTTTAGCACCTTTTGTCACACAATCTTGGATATTGAAGAGTTCGGGCCGAAGAGGGATGTTAGGGCCGAAGTGGTGTTCGGGCCGAAGTGGGATGTTCGGGCCGAAGTGATGTTCGGGCAGAAGTTCGGTGTTCGGGCCGAGGATGATTTTCGGGCCGAGGTTGAAGTTCGGGCCGAGGTCAGAGTTCGGGCCGAGGTTGAAGTTCGGGCCGAAAATGAAGTTCGGGCCGGGAACAGTGAAGATTTCGGGCTGAACTTGTTCTTGGCAGTGACGAACGAACCAGCTATTTTGTTTACTCGTGGGCGTGAAACGGACACCCGAGCTGAAAGTTATGAATGTTTTAGTATAGCACCTTTTGTCACACAATCTTGGATATTGAAGAGTTCGGGCCGAAGAGCGATGTTCGGGCCGAAGTGGTGTTCGGGCCGAAATGGGATGTTCGGGCCGAAGTGGTGTTCGGGCTGAAGTGGTGTTCGGGCTGAAGTTCGGTGTTCGGCCCGAGGATGATGTTCGGGCCGAGGTTGAAGTTCGGGCCGAGGTCGGAGTTCGGGCCGAGGTTGAAGTTCGGGCCGAAAATGAAGTTCGGGCCGGGAATAGTGAAGCGTTCGGGCCGCACTTGTTCTTGGCAGTGACGAACGAACCAGCTATTTTGGTTACTCGTGGGCGTGAAACGGACACCCGAGCTGAAAGTTATGAATGTTTTAGTATAGCACCTTTTGTCACACAATCTTGGATATTGAAGAGTTCGGGCCGAAGAGGGATGTTCGGGCCGAAGTGGTGTTCGGGCCGAAATGGGATGTTCGGGCCGAAGTAGTGTTCGGGCCGAAGTGGTGTTCGGGCCGAAGTTCGGTGTTCGGGCCGAGGATGATGTTCGGGCCGAGGTTGAAGTTCGGGCCGAGGTGAAGTTCGGGCCGAAAATGAAGTTCGGGCCGGGAACAGTGAAGAGTTCGGGCCGAACTTGTTCTTGGCAGTGACGAACGAACCAGCTATTTTGGTTACTCGTGGGCGTGAAACGGACACCCAAGCTGAAAGTTATGAATGTTTTAGTATAACACCTTTTGTCACACAATCTTGGATATTGAAGAGTTCGGGCGAAGAGGGATGTTCGGGCCGAAGTGGTGTTCGGGCCGAAGTGGGATGTTCGGGCCGAAGTGGTGTTCGGGCCGAAGTGGTGTTCGGGCCGAAGTTCGGTGTTCGGGCCGAGGATGATGTTTGGGCCGAGGTTGAAGTTCGGGCCGAGGTCGGAGTTCGAGCCGAGGTTGAAGTTCGCGCCGAGGTTGAAGTTCGGGCCGAAAATGAAGTTCGGGCCGGGAACAGTGAAGAGTTCGGGCCGATCATGTTCTTGGCAGTGACGAACGAACCATCTATTTTGGTTACTCGTGGGCGTGAAACGGACACCCGAGCTGAAAGTTATGAATGTTTTAGTATAACACCTTTTGTCACACAATCTTGGATATTGAAGAGTTCGGGCCGAAGAGGGATGTTCTGGCCGAAGTGGTGTTCGGGCCGAAGTGGGATGTTCGGGCTGAAGTGGTGTTAGGGCCGAAGTGGTGTTCGGGCCGAAGTTCGGTGTTCGGGCCGAGGATGATGTTCGGGCCGAGGTTGAAGTTCGGGCCGAGGTCGGAGTTCGGGCTGAGGTTGAAGTTCGAGCCGAGGTTGAAGTTCGGGCCGAAAATGAAGTTCGGGCCGGGAACAGTGAAGAGTTCGGGCCGAACATGTTCTTGGCAGTGACGAACGAACCAGCTATTTTGGTTACTCGTGGGCGTGAAACGGACACCCGAGCTGAAAGTTATGAATGTTTTAGTATAGTACCTTTTGTCACACAATCTTGGATATTGAAGAGTTCGGGCCGAAGAGGGATGTTCGGGCCGAAGTGGTGTTCGGGCCGATGTGGGATGTTCGGGCCGAAGTGGTGTTCGGGCAGAAGTTCGGTGTTCGGGCCGAGGATGATTTTCGGGCCGAGGTTGAAGTTCGGGCCGAGGTCGGAGTTCGGGCCGAGGTTGAAGTTCGGGCCGAAAATGAAGTTCGGGCCGGGAACAGTGAAGATTTCGGGCTGAACTTGTTCTTGGCAATGACGAACGAACCAGCTATTTTGGTTACTCGTGGGCGTGAAACGGACACCCGAGCTGAATGTTATGAATGTTTTAGTGTAGCACCTTTTGTCACACAATCTTGGATATTGAAGAGTTCGGGCCGAAGAGGGATGTTCGGGCCGAAGTGGTGTTCGTGTCGAAATGGGATGTTCGGGCCGAAGTGGTGTTCGGGCCGAAGTTCGGTGTTCGGCCCAAGGATGATGTTCGGGCCGAGGTTGAAGTTCGGGCCGAGGTCAGAGTTCGGGCCGAGGTTGAAGTTCGAGCCGAGGTTGAAGTTCGGGCCGGGAACAGTGAAGAGTTCGGGCCGAACTTGTTCTTGGCAGTGACGAACGAACCAGCTATTTTGGTTACTCGTGGGCGTGAAACGGACACCCGAGCTGAAAGTTATGAATGTTTTAGTATAGTACCTTTTGTCACACAATCTTGGATATTGAAGAGTTCGGCCCGAAGAGAGATGTTCGGGCCGAAGTGGTGTTCGGGCCGAAGTGGGATGTTCGGGCCGAAGTTTGTGTTAGGGTCGAAGTGGTGTTCGGGCCGAAGTTCGGTGTTCGGGCCGAGGATGATGTTCGGGCCGAGGTTGAAGTTCGGGCCGAGGTCGGAGTTCGGGCCGAGGTTGAAGTTCGAGCCGAGGTTGAAGTTCGGGCTGAAAATGAAGTTCGGGCCGGGAACAGTGAAGAGTTCGGGCCGAACTTGTTCTTGGCAGTGACGAACGAACCAGCTATTTTGGTTACTCGTGGGCGTGAAACGGACACCCGAGCTGAAAGTTATGAATGTTTTAGTATAGTACCTTTTGTCACACAATCTTGGATATTGAAGAGTTCGGCCCGAAGAGGGATGTTCGGGCCGAAGTGGTGTTCGGGCCGAAGTGGGATGTTCGGGTCGAAGTGGTGTTCGGGCCGATGTGGTGTTCGGGCCGAAGTTCGGTGTTCGGGCCGAGGATGGTGTTCGGGCCGAGGTCGGAGTTCGGGCCGAGGTCGGAGTTCGGGCCGAGGTTGAAGTTCGGGCCGAGGTTGAAGTTCGGGCCGAAAATGAAGTTCGGGCCGGGAAAAGTGAAGCGTTCGGGCCGAACTTGTTCTTGGCAGTGACGAACGAACCAACTATTTTGGTTACTCGTGGGCGTGAAACGGACACCCGAGCTGAATGTTATGAATGTTTTAGTTTAGCACCTTTTGTCACACAATCTTGGATATTGAAGAGTTCGGGCCGAAGAGGGATGTTCGGGCCGAAGTGGTGTTCGGGCCGAAGTGGGATGTTCGGGCCGAAGTAGTGTTCGGGCCGAAGTTCGGTGTTCGGGCCGAGGATGATGTTCGGGCCGAGGTCGGAGTTCGGGCCGAGGTTGAAGTTCGGGCCGAAAATGAAGTTCGGGCCGGGAATAGTGAAGATTTCGGTCTGAACTTGTTCTTGGCAGTGACGAACGAACCAGCTATTTTGGTTACTCGTGGGCGTGAAACGGACACCCGAGCTGAAAGTTATGAATGTTTTAGTATAGCACCTTTTGTCACACAATCTTGGATATTGAAGAGTTCGGGCCGAAGAGCGATGTTCGAGCCGAAGTGGTGTTCGGGCCGAAATGGGATGTTCGGGCCGAAGTGGTGTTCGGGCCGAAGTGGTGTTCGGGCCGAAGTTCGGTGTTCGGCCCGAGGATGATGTTCGGGCCGAGGTTGAAGTTCGGGCCGAGTTCGGAGTTCAGGCCGAGGTTGAAGTTCTGGCCGAGGTTGAAGTTCGGGCCGAAAATGAAGTTCGGGCCGGGAATAGTGAAGCGTTCGGGCCGCACTTGTTCTTGGCAGTGACGAACGAACCAGCTATTTTGGTTACTCGTGGGCGTGAAACGGACACCCGAGCTGAAAGTTATGAATGTTTTAGTATAGCACCTTTTGTCACACAATCTTGGATATTGAAGAGTTCGGGCCGAAGAGGGATGTTCGGGCCGAAGTGGTGTTCGGGCCGAAGTGGGATGTTCGGGCCGAAGAAGTGTTCGGGCCGAAGTGGTGTTCGGGCCGAAGTTCGGTGTTCGGGCCGAGGATGATGTTCGGGCCGAGGTTGAAGTTCTGGCCGAGGTGAAGTTCGGGCCGAAAACGAAGTTCGGGCCGGGAACAGTGAAGAGTTCGGGCCGAACTTGTTCTTGGCAGTGACGAACAAACCAGCTATTTTGGTTACTCGTGGGCGTGAAACGGACACCCGAGCTGAAAGTTATGAATGTTTTAGTATAACACCTTTTGTCACACAATCTTGGATATTGAAGAGTTCGGGCGAAGAGGGATATTCGGGCCGAAGTGGTGTTCGGGCCGAAGTGGGATGTTCGGGCCGAAGTGGTGTTCGGGCCGAAGTTCGGTGTTCGGGCCGAGGATGATGTTTGGGCCGAGGTTGAAGTTCGGGCCGAGGTCGGAGTTCGAGCCGAGGTTGAAGTTCGCGCCGAGGTTGAAGTTCGGGCCGAAAATGAAGTTCGGGTCGGGAACAGTGAAGAGTTCGGGCCGAACATGTTCTTGGCAGTGACGAACGAACCAGCTATTTTGGTTACTCGTGGGTGTGAAACGGACACCCGAGCTGAAAGTTATGAATGTTTTAGTATAGCACCTTTTGTCACACAATCTTGGATATTGAAGAGTTCGGGCCGAAGAGGGATGTTCGGGCCGAAGTGGTGTTCGGGTCGAAATGGGATGTTCGGGCCGAAGTGGTGTTCGGGCCGAAGTTCGGTGTTCGGCCCAAGGATGATGTTCGGGCCGAGGTTGAAGTTCGGGCCGAGGTTGAAGTTCGAGCCGAGGTTGAAGTTCGGGCCGAAAATGAAGTTCGGGCCGGGAACAGTGAAGAGTTCGGGCCGAACTTGTTCTTGGCAGTGACGAACGAACCAGCTATTTTGGTTACTCGTGGGCGTGAAACGGACACCCGAGTTGAAAGTTATGAATGTTTTAGTATAGCACCTTTTGTCACACAATCTTGGATATTGAAGAGTTCGGGCCGAAGAGGGATGTTCTGGCCGATGTGGTGTTCGGTCCGAAGTGGGATGTTCGGGCCGAAGTGGTGTTAGGGTCGAAGTGGTGTTCGGGCCGAAGTTCGGTGTTCGGGCCGAGGATGATGTTCGGGCCGAGGTTGAAGTTCGGCCCGAGGTCGGAGTTCGAGCCGAGGTTGAAGTTCGAGCCGAGGTTGAAGTTCGGGCTGAAAATGAAGTTCGGGCCGGGAACAGTGAAGAGTTCGGGCCGAACTTGTTCTTGGCAGTGACGAACGAACCAGCTATTTTGGTTACTCGTGGGCGTGAAACGGACACCCGAGCTGAAAGTTATGAATGTTTTAGTATAGTACCTTTTGTCACACAATCTTGGATATTGAAGAGTTCGGCCCGAAGAGGGATGTTCGGGCCGAAGTGGTGTTCGGGCCGAAGTGGGATGTTCGGGTCGAAGTGGTGTTCGGGCCGAAGTGGTGTTCGGGCCGAAGTTCGGTGTTCGGGCCGAGGATGATGTTCGGGCCGAGGTTGAAGTTCGGGCCGAGGTCGGAGTTCGGGCCGAGGTTGAAGTTCGGGCCGAGGTTGAATTTCGGGCCGAAAATGAAGTTCGGGCCGGGAACAGTGAAGCGTTCGGGCCGAACTTGTTCTTGGCAGTGACGAACGAACCAGCTATTTTGGTTACTCGTGGGCGTGAAACGGACACCCGAGCTGAATGTTATGAATGTTTTAGTTTAGCACCTTTTGTCACACAATCTTGGATATTGAAGAGTTCGGGCCGAAGAGGGATGTTCGGGCCGAAGTGGTGTTCGGGCCGAAGTGGGATGTTCGGGCCGAAGTAGTGTTCGGTCCGAAGTGGTGTTCGGGCCGAAGTTCGGTGTTCGGGCCGAGGATGATGTTCGGGCCGAGGTCGGAGTTCGGGCCGAGGTTGAAGTTCGGGCCGAAAATGAAGTTCGGGCCGGGAATAGTGAAGATTTCGGGCTGAACTTGTTCTTGGCAGTGACGAACGAACCAGCTATTTTGGTTACTCGTGGGCGTGAAACGGACACCCGAGCTGAAAGTTATGAATGTTTTAGTATAGCACCTTTTGTCACACAATCTTGGATATTGAAGAGTTCGGGCCGAAGGGCGATGTTCGAGCCGAAGTGGTGTTCGGGCCGAAATGGGATGTTCGGGCCGAAGTGGTGTTCGGGCCGAAGTGGTGTTCGGGCCGAAGTTCGGTGTTCGGCCCGAGGATGATGTTCGGGCCGAGGTTGAAGTTCGGGCCGAGGTCGGAGTTCGGGCCGAGGTTGAAGTTCGGGCCGAGGTTGAAGTTCGGGCCGAAAATGAAGTTCGGGCCGGGAATAGTGAAGCGTTCGGGCCGCACTTGTTCTTGGCAGTGACGAACTTACCAGCTATTTTGGTTACTCGTGGGCGTGAAACGGACACCCGAGCTGAAAGTTATGAATGTTTTAGTATAGCACCTTTTGTCACACAATCTTGGATATTGAAGAGTTCGGGCCGAAGAGGGATGTTCGGGCCGAAGTGGTGTTCGGGTCGAAGTGGGATGTTCGGGCCGAAGTAGTGTTCGGGCCGAAGTGGTGTTCGGGCCGAAGTTCGGTGTTCGGGCCGAGGATGATGTTCGGGCCGAGGTTGAAGTTCTGGCCGAGGTGAAGTTCGGGCCGAAAACGAAGTTCGGGCCGGGAACAGTGAAGAGTTCGGGCCGAACTTGTTCTTGGCAGTGACGAACGAACCAGCTATTTTGGTTACTCGTGGGCGTGAAACGGACACCCGAGCTGAAAGTTATGAATGTTTTAGTATAACACCTTTTGTCACACAATCTTGGATATTGAAGAGTTCGGGCGAAGAGGGATGTTCGGGCCGAAGTGGTGTTCGGGCCGAAGTGGGATGTTCAGGCCGAAGTGGTGTTCGGGCCGAAGTTCGGTGTTCGGGCCGAGGATGATGTTTGGGCCGAGGTTGAAGTTCGGGCCGAGGTCGGAGTTCGAGCCGAGGTTGAAGTTCGCGCCGAGGTTGAAGTTCGGGCCGAAAATGAAGTTCGGGCCGGGAACAGTGAAGAGTTCGGGCCGAACATGTTCTTGGCAGTGACGAACGAACCAGCTATTTTGGTTACTCGTGGGTGTGAAACGGACACCCGAGCTGAAAGTTATGAATGTTTTAGTATAGCACCTTTTGTCACACAATCTTGGATATTGAAGAGTTCGGGCCGAAGAGGGATGTTCGGGCCGAAGTGGTGTTCGGGTCGAAATGGGATGTTCGGGCCGAAGTGGTGTTCGGGCCGAAGTTCGGTGTTCGGCCCAAGGATGATGTTCGGGCCGAGGTTGAAGTTCGGGCCGAAGAGGGATGTTCTGGCCGATGTGGTGTTCGGTCCGAAGTGGGATGTTCGGGCCGAAGTGGTGTTAGGGTCGAAGTGGTGTTCGGGCCGAAGTTCGGTGTTCGGGCCGAGGATGATGTTCGGGCCGAGGTTGAAGTTCGGCCCGAGGTCGGAGTTCGAGCCGAGGTTGAAGTTCGAGCCGAGGTTGAAGTTCGGGCTGAAAATGAAGTTCGGGCCGGGAACAGTGAAGAGTTCGGGCCGAACTTGTTCTTGGCAGTGACGAACGAACCAGCTATTTTGGTTACTCGTGGGCGTGAAACGGACACCCGAGTTGAAAGTTATGAATGTTTTAGTATAGCACCTTTTGTCACACAATCTTGGATATTGAAGAGTTCGGGCCGAAGAGGGATGTTCTGGCCGATGTGGTGTTCGGTCCGAAGTGGGATGTTCGGGCCGAAGTGGTGTTAGGGTCGAAGTGGTGTTCGGGCCGAAGTTCGGTGTTCGGGCCGAGGATGATGTTCGGGCCGAGGTTGAAGTTCGGCCCGAGGTCGGAGTTCGAGCCGAGGTTGAAGTTCGAGCCGAGGTTGAAGTTCGGGCTGAAAATGAAGTTCGGGCCGGGAACAGTGAAGAGTTCGGGCCGAACTTGTTCTTGGCAGTGACGAACGAACCAGCTATTTTGGTTACTCGTGGGCGTGAAACGGACACCCGAGCTGAAAGTTATGAATGTTTTAGTATAGTACCTTTTGTCACACAATCTTGGATATTGAAGAGTTCGGCCCGAAGAGGGATGTTCGGGCCGAAGTGGTGTTCGGGCCGAAGTGGGATGTTCGGGTCGAAGTGGTGTTCGGGCCGAAGTGGTGTTCGGGCCGAAGTTCGGTGTTCGGGCCGAGGATGATGTTCGGGCCGAGGTTGAAGTTCGGGCCGAGGTCGGAGTTCGGGCCGAGGTTGAAGTTCGGGCCGAGGTTGAATTTCGGGCCGAAAATGAAGTTCGGGCCGGGAACAGTGAAGCGTTCGGGCCGAACTTGTTCTTGGCAGTGACGAACGAACCAGCTATTTTGGTTACTCGTGGGCGTGAAACGGACACCCGAGCTGAATGTTATGAATGTTTTAGTTTAGCACCTTTTGTCACACAATCTTGGATATTGAAGAGTTCGGGCCGAAGAGGGATGTTCGGGCCGAAGTGGTGTTCGGGCCGAAGTGGGATGTTCGGGCCGAAGTAGTGTTCGGTCCGAAGTGGTGTTCGGGCCGAAGTTCGGTGTTCGGGCCGAGGATGATGTTCGGGCCGAGGTCGGAGTTCGGGCCGAGGTTGAAGTTCGGGCCGAAAATGAAGTTCGGGCCGGGAATAGTGAAGATTTCGGGCTGAACTTGTTCTTGGCAGTGACGAACGAACCAGCTATTTTGGTTACTCGTGGGCGTGAAACGGACAACCGAGCTGAAAGTTATGAATGTTTTAGTATAGCACCTTTTGTCACACAATCTTGGATATTGAAGAGTTCGGGCCGAAGGGCGATGTTCGAGCCGAAGTGGTGTTCGGGCCGAAATGGGATGTTCGGGCCGAAGTGGTGTTCGGGCCGAAGTGGTGTTCGGGCCGAAGTTCGGTGTTCGGCCCGAGGATGATGTTCGGGCCGAGGTTGAAGTTCGGGCCGAGGTCGGAGTTCGGGCCGAGGTTGAAATTCGGGCCGAGGTTGAAGTTCGGGCCGAAAATGAAGTTCGGGCCGGGAATAGTGAAGCGTTCGGGCCGCACTTGTTCTTGGCAGTGACGAACTTACCAGCTATTTTGGTTACTCGTGGGCGTGAAACGGACACCCGAGCTGAAAGTTATGAATGTTTTAGTATAGCACCTTTTGTCACACAATCTTGGATATTGAAGAGTTCGGGCCGAAGAGGGATGTTCGGGCCGAAGTGGTGTTCGGGTCGAAGTGGGATGTTCGGGCCGAAGTAGTGTTCGGGCCGAAGTGGTGTTCGGGCCGAAGTTCGGTGTTCGGGCCGAGGATGATGTTCGGGCCGAGGTTGAAGTTCTGGCCGAGGTGAAGTTCGGGCCGAAAACGAAGTTCGGGCCGGGAACAGTGAAGAGTTCGGGCCGAACTTGTTTTTGGCAGTGACGAACGAACCAGCTATTTTGGTTACTCGTGGGCGTGAAACGGACACCCGAGCTGAAAGTTATGAATGTTTTAGTATAACACCTTTTGTCACACAATCTTGGATATTGAAGAGTTCGGGCGAAGAGGGATGTTCGGGCCGAAGTGGTGTTCGGGCCGAAGTGGGATGTCCGGGCCGAAGTGGTGTTCGGGCCGAAGTTCGGTGTTCGGGCCGAGGATGATGTTTGGGCCGAGGTTGAAGTTCGGGCCGAGGTCGGAGTTCGAGCCGAGGTTGAAGTTCGCGCCGAGGTTGAAGTTCGGGCCGAAAATGAAGTTCGGGCCGGGAACAGTGAAGAGTTCGGGCCGAACATGTTCTTGGCAGTGACGAACGAACCAGCTATTTTGGTTACTCGTGGGTGTGAAACGGACACCCGAGCTGAAAGTTATGAATGTTTTAGTATAGCACCTTTTGTCACACAATCTTGGATATTGAAGAGTTCGGGCCGAAGAGGGATGTTCGGGCCGAAGTGGTGTTCGGGTCGAAATGGGATGTTCGGGCCGAAGTGGTGTTCGGGCCGAAGTTCGGTGTTCGGCCCAAGGATGATGTTCGGGCCGAGGTTGAAGTTCGGGCCGAAGAGGGATGTTCTGGCCGATGTGGTGTTCGGTCCGAAGTGGGATGTTCGGGCCGAAGTGGTGTTAGGGTCGAAGTGGTGTTCGGGCCGAAGTTCGGTGTTCGGGCCGAGGATGATGTTCGGGCCGAGGTTGAAGTTCGGCCCGAGGTCGGAGTTCGAGCCGAGGTTGAAGTTCGAGCCGAGGTTGAAGTTCGGGCTGAAAATGAAGTTCGGGCCGGGAACAGTGAAGAGTTCGGGCCGAACTTGTTCTTGGCAGTGACGAACGAACCAGCTATTTTGGTTACTCGTGGGCGTGAAACGGACACCCGAGCTGAAAGTTATGAATGTTTTAGTATAACACCTTTTGTCACACAATCTTGGATATTGAAGAGTTCGGGCGAAGAGGGATGTTCGGGCCGAAGTGGTGTTCGGGCCGAAGTGGGATGTTCGGGCCGAAGTGGTGTTCGGGCCGAAGTTCGGTGTTCGGGCCGAGGATGATGTTTGGGCCGAGGTTGAAGTTCGGGCCGAGGTCGGAGTTCGAGCCGAGGTTGAAGTTCGCGCCGAGGTTGAAGTTCGGGCCGAAAATGAAGTTCGGGCCGGGAACAGTGAAGAGTTTGGGCCGAACATGTTCTTGGCAGTGACGAACGAACCAGCTATTTTGGTTACTCGTGGGTGTGAAACGGACACCCGAGCTGAAAGTTATGAATGTTTTAGTATAGCACCTTTTGTCACACAATCTTGGATATTGAAGAGTTCGGGCCGAAGAGGGATGTTCGGGCCGAAGTGGTGTTCGGGTCGAAATGGGATGTTCGGGCCGAAGTGGTGTTCGGGCCGAAGTTCGGTGTTCGGCCCAAGGATGATGTTCGGGCCGAGGTTGAAGTTCGGGCCGAGGTTGAAGTTCGAGCCGAGGTTGAAGTTCGGGCCGAAAATGAAGTTCGGGCCGGGAACAGTGAAGAGTTCGGGCCGAACTTGTTCTTGGCAGTGACGAACGAACCAGCTATTTTGGTTACTCGTGGGCGTGAAACGGACACCCGAGTTGAAAGTTATGAATGTTTTAGTATAGCACCTTTTGTCACACAATCTTGGATATTGAAGAGTTCGGGCCGAAGAGGGATGTTCTGGCCGATGTGGTGTTCGGTCCGAAGTGGGATGTTCGGGCCGAAGTGGTGTTAGGGTCGAAGTGGTGTTCGGGCCGAAGTTCGGTGTTCGGGCCGAGGATGATGTTCGGGCCGAGGTTGAAGGTCGGCCCGAGGTCGGAGTTCGGGCCGAGGTTGAAGTTCGAGCCGAGGTTGAAGTTCGGGCTGAAAATGAAGTTCGGGCCGGGAACAGTGAAGAGTTCGGGCCGAACTTGTTCTTGGCAGTGACGAACGAACCAGCTATTTTGGTTACTCGTGGGCGTGAAACGGACACCCGAGCTGAAAGTTATGAATGTTTTAGTATAGTACCTTTTGTCACACAATCTTGGATATTGAAGAGTTCGGCCCGAAGAGGGATGTTCGGGCCGAAGTGGTGTTCGGGCCGAAGTGGGATGTTCGGGTCGAAGCGGTGTTCGGGCCGAAGTGGTGTTCGGGCCGAAGTTCGGTGTTCGGGCCGAGGATGATGTTCGGGCCGAGGTTGAAGTTCGGGCCGAGGTCGGAGTTCGGGCCGAGGTTGAAGTTCGGGCCGAGGTTGAAGTTCGGGCCGAAAATGAAGTTCGGGCCGGGAACAGTGAAGCGTTCGGGCCGAACTTGTTCTTGGCAGTGACGAACGAACCAGCTATTTTGGTTACTCGTGGGCGTGAAACGGACACCCGAGCTGAATGTTATGAATGTTTTAGTTTAGCACCTTTTGTCACACAATCTTGGATATTGAAGAGTTCGGGCCGAAGAGGGATGTTCGGGCTGAAGTGGTGTTCGGGCCGAAGTGGGATGTTCGGGCCGAAGTAGTGTTCGGTCCGAAGTGGTGTTCGGGCCGAAGTTCGGTGTTCGGGCCGAGGATGATGTTCGGGCCGAGGTCGGAGTTCGGGCCGAGGTTGAAGTTCGGGCCGAAAATGAAGTTCGGGCCGGGAATAGTGAAGATTTCGGGCTGAACTTGTTCTTGGCAGTGACGAACGAACCAGCTATTTTGGTTACTCGTGGGCGTGAAACGGACACCCGAGCTGAAAGTTATGAATGTTTTAGTATAGCACCTTTTGTCACACAATCTTGGATATTGAAGAGTTCGGGCCGAAGAGCGATGTTCGAGCCGAAGTGGTGTTCGGGCCGAAATGGGATGTTCGGGCCGAAGTGGTGTTCGGGCCGAAGTGGTGTTCGGGCCTAAGTTCGGTGTTCGGCCCGAGGATGATGTTCGGGCCGAGGTTGAAGTTCGGGCCGAGGTCGGAGTTCGGGCCGAGGTTGAAGTTCGGGCCGAGGTTGAAGTTCGGGCCGAAAATGAAGTTCGGGCCGGGAATAGTGAAGCGTTCGGGCCGCACTTGTTCTTGGCAGTGACGAACTTACCAGCTATTTTGGTTACTCGTGGGCGTGAAACGGACACCCGAGCTGAAAGTTATGAATGTTTTAGTATAGCACCTTTTGTCACACAATCTTGGATATTGAAGAGTTCGGGCCGAAGAGGGATGTTCGGGCCGAAGTGGTGTTCGGGTCGAAGTGGGATGTTCGGGCCGAAGTAGTGTTCGGGCCGAAGTGGTGTTCGGGCCGAAGTTCGGTGTTCGGGCCGAGGATGATGTTCGGGCCGAGGTTGAAGTTCTGGCCGAGGTGAAGTTCGGGCCGAAAACGAAGTTCGGGCCGGGAACAGTGAAGAGTTCGGGCCGAACTTGTTCTTGGCAGTGACGAACGAACCAGATATTTTGGTTACTCGTGGGCGTGAAACGGACACCCGAGCTGAAAGTTATGAATGTTTTAGTATAACACCTTTTGTCACACAATCTTGGATATTGAAGAGTTCGGGCGAAGAGGGATGTTCGGGCCGAAGTGGGATGTTCGGGCCGAAGTGGTGTTCGGGCCGAAGTTCGGTGTTCGGGCCGAGGATGATGTTTGGGCCGAGGTTGAAGTTCGGGCCGAGGTCGGAGTTCGAGCCGAGGTTGAAGTTCGCGCCGAGGTTGAAGTTCGGGCCGAAAATGAAGTTCGGGCCGGGAACAGTGAAGAGTTCGGGCCGAACATGTTCTTGGCAGTGACGAACGAACCAGCTATTTTGGTTACTCGTGGGTGTGAAACGGACACCCGAGCTGAAAGTTATGAATGTTTTAGTATAGCACCTTTTGTCACACAATCTTGGATATTGAAGAGTTCGGGCCGAAGAGGGATGTTCGGGCCGAAGTGGTGTTCGGGCCGAAGTGGGATGTTCGGGCCGAAGTGGTGTTCGGGCAGAAGTTCGGTGTTCGGGCCGAGGATGATTTTCGGGCCGAGGTTGAAGTTCGGGCCGAGGTCGGAGTTCGGGCCGAGGTTGAAGTTCGGGCCGAAAATGAAGTTCGGGCCGGGAACAGTGAAGATTTCGGGCAGAACTTGTTCTTGGCAATGACGAACGAACCATCTATTTTGGTTACTCGTGGGCGTGAAACGGACACCCGAGCTGAACGTTATGAATGTTTTAGTATAGCACCTTTTGTCACACAATCTTGGATATTGAAGAGTTCGGGCCGAAGAGGGATGTTCGGGCCGAAGTGGTGTTCGGGCCGAAATGGGATGTTCGGGCCGAAGTGGTGTTCGGGCCGAAGTTCGGTGTTCGGCCCAAGGATGATGTTCGGCCGAGCTTGAAGTTCGGGCCGAGGTCGGAGTTCGGGCCGAGGTTGAAGTTCGAGCCGAGGTTGAAGTTCGGGCCGAAAATGAATTTCGGGCCGGGAACAGTGAAGAGTTCGGGCCGAACTTGTTCTTGGCAGTGACGAACGAACCAGCTATTTTGGTTACTCGTGGGCGTGAAACGGACACCCGAGCTGAAAGTTATGAATGTTTTATTATAGCACCTTTTGTCACACAATCTTGGATATTGAAGAGTTCGGGCCGAAGAGGGATGTTCGGGCCGAAGTGGTGTTCGGGCCGAAGTGGTGTTCGGGCCGAAGTGGTGTTCGGGCCGAAGTGGTGTTCGGGCCGAAGTTCGGTGTTCGGGCCGAGGATGATGTTCGGGCCGAGGTTGAAGTTCGGGCCGAGGTCGGAGTTCGGGCCGAGGTTGAAGTTCGAGCCGAGGTTGAAGTTCGGGCCGAAAATGAAGTTCGGGCCGGGAACAGTGAAGAGTTCGGGCCGAACTTGTTCTTGGCAGTGACGAACGAACCAGCTATTTTGGTTACTCGTGGGCGTGAAACGGACACCCGAGCTGAAAGTTATGAATGTTTTAGTATAGCACCTTTTGTCACACAATCTTGGATATTGAAGAGTTCGGGCCGAAGAGGGATGTTCTGGCCGAAGTGGTGTTCGGGCCGAAGTGGGATGTTCGGGCCGAAGTGGTGTTAGGGCCGAAGTGGTGTTCGGGCCGATGTTCGGTGTTCGGGCCGAGGATGATGTTCGGGCCGAGGTTGAAGTTCGGGCCGAGGTCATAGTTCGGGCCGAGGTTGAAGTTCGAGCCGAGGTGTAAGTTCGGGCTGAAAATGAAGTTCGGGCCGGGAACAGTGAAGAGTTCGGGCCGAACTTCTTCTTGGTAGTGACGAACGAACCAGCTATTTTGGTTACTCGTGGGCGTGAAATGGACACCCGAGCTGAAAGTTATGAATGTTTTAGTATAGTACCTTTTGTCACACAATCTTGGATATTGAAGAGTTCGGGCCGAAGAGGGATGTTCGGGCCGAAGTGGTGTTCGGGCCGAAGTGGGATGTTCGGGTCGAAGTGGTGTTCGGGCCGAAGTTCGGTGTTCAGGCCGAGGATGATGTTCAGGCCGAGGTTGAAGTTCGGGCCGAGGTCGGAGTTCGGGCCGAGGTTGAAGTTCGGGCCGAGGTTGAAGTTCGGGCCGGGAACAGTGAAGCGTTCGGGCCGAACTTGTTCTTGGCAGTGACGAACGAACCAGCTATTTTGGTTACTCGTGGGCGTGAAACGGACACCCGAGCTGAATGTTATGAATGTTTTAGTTTAGCACCTTTTGTCACACAATCTTGGATATTGAAGAGTTCGGGCCGAAGAGGGATGTTAGGGCCGAAGTGGTGTTCGGGCCGAAGTGGGATGTTCGGGCCGAAGTGATGTTCGGGCAAAAGTTCGGTGTTCGGGCCGAGGATGATTTTCGGGTTGAAGTTCGGGCCGAGGTCAGAGTTCGGGCCGAGGTTGAAGTTCGGGCCGAAAATGAAGTTCGGGCCGGGAACAGTGAAGATTTCGGGCTGAACTTGTTCTTGGCAGTGACGAACGAACCAGCTATTTTGGTTACTCGTGGGCGTGAAACGGACACCCGAGCTGAAAGTTATGAATGTTTTAGTATAGCACCTTTTGTCACACAATCTTGGATATTGAAGAGTTCGGGCCGAAGAGCGATGTTCGGGCCGAAGTGGTGTTCGGGCCGAAATGGGATGTTCGGGCCGAAGTGGTGTTCGGGCCGAAGTGGTGTTCGGGCTGAAGTTCGGGCCGAAAATGAAGTTCGGGCCGGGAATAGTGAAGCGTTCGGGCCGCACTTGTTCTTGGCAGTGACGAACGAACCAGCTATTTTGGTTACTCGTGGGCGTGAAACGGACACCCGAGCTGAAAGTTATGAATGTTTTAGTATAGCACCTTTTGTCACACAATCTTGGATATTGAAGAGTTCGGGCCGAAGAGGGATGTTCGGGCCGAAGTGGTGTTCGGGCCGAAGTGGGATGTTCGGGCCGATGTAGTGTTCGGGCCGAAGTGGTGTTCGGGCCGAAGTTCGGTGTTCGGGCCGAGGAACAGTAAAGATTTCGGGCTGAACTTGTTCTTGGCAGTGACGAACGAACCAGCTATTTTGGTTACTCGTGGGCGTGAAACGGACACCCGAGCTGAAAGTTATGAATGTTTTAGTATAGCACCTTTTGTCACACAATCTTGGATATTGAAGAGTTCGGGCCGAAGAGCGATGTTCGGGCCGAAGTGGTGTTCGGGCCGAAATGGGATGTTCGGGCCGAAGTGGTGTTCGGGCCGAAGTGGTGTTCGGGCCGAAGTGGTGTTCGGGCTGAAGTTCGGTGTTCGGCCCGAGGATGATGTTCGGGCCGAGGTTGAAGTTCGGGCCGAGGTCGGAGTTCGGGCCGAGGTTGAAGTTCGGGCCGAAAATGAAGTTCGGGCCGGGAATAGTGAAGCGTTCGGGCCGCACTTGTTCTTGGCAGTGACGAACGAACCAGCTATTTTGGTTACTCGTGGGCGTGAAACGGACACCCGAGCTGAAAGTTATGAATGTTTTAGTATAGCACCTTTTGTCACACAATCTTGGATATTGAAGAGTTCGGGCCGAAGAGGGATGTTCGGGCCGAAGTGGTGTTCGGGCCGAAGTGGGATGTTCGGGCCGAAGTGGTGTTCGGGCAGAAGTTCGGTGTTCGGGCCGAGGATGATTTTCGGGCCGAGGTTGAAGTTCGGGCCGAGGTCGGAGTTCGGGCCGAGGTTGAAGTTCGGGCCGAAAATGAAGTTCGGGCCGGGAACAGTGAAGATTTCGGGCTGAACTTGTTCTTGGCAATGACGAACGAACCAGCTATTTTGGTTACTCGTGGGCGTGAAACGGACACCCGAGCTGAAAGTTATGAATGTTTTAGTATAGCACCTTTTGTCACACAATCTTGGATATTGAAGAGTTCGGGCCGAAGAGGGATGTTCGGGCCGAAGTGGTGTTCGGGCCGAAATGGGATGTTCGGGCCGAAGTGGTGTTGGGGCCGAAGTTCGGTGTTCGGCGCAAGGATGATGTTCGGGCCGAGGTTGAAGTTCGGGCCGAGGTCGGAGTTCGGGCCGAGGTTGAAGTTCGAGCCGAGGTTGAAGTTCGGGCCGAAAATGAAGTTCGGGCCGGGAACAGTGAAGAGTTCGGGCCGAACTTGTTCTTGGCAGTGACGAACGAACCAGCTATTTTGGTTACTCGTGGGCGTGAAACGGACACCCGAGCTGAAAGTTATGAATGTTTTAGTATAGCACCTTTTGTCACACAATCTTGGATATTGAAGAGTTCGGGCCGAAGAGGGATGTTCGGGCCGAAGTGGTGTTCGGGCCGAAATGGGATGTTCGAGCCGAAGTGGTGTTCGGGCCGAAGTTCGGTGTTCGGCCCAAGGATGATGTTCGGCCGAGGTTGAAGTTCGGGCCGAGGTCGGAGTTCGGGCCGAGGTTGAAGTTCGAGCCGAGGTTGAAGTTCGGGCCGAAAATGAAGTTCGGGCCGGGAACAGTGAAGAGTTCGGGCCGAACTTGTTCTTGGCAGTGACGAACGAACCAGCTATTTTGGTTACTCGTGGGCGTGAAACGGACACCCGAGCTGAAAGTTATGAATGTTTTATTATAGCACCTTTTGTCACACAATCTTGGATATTGAAGAGTTCGGGCCGAAGAGGGATGTTCGGGCCGAAGTGGTGTTCGGGCCGAAGTGGTGTTCGGGCCGAAGTGGTGTTCGGGCCGAAGTGGTGTTCGGGCCGAGGATGATGTTCGGGCCGAGGTTGAAGTTCGGGCCGAGGTCGGAGTTCGGGCCGAGGTTGAAGTTCGAGCCGAGGTTGAAGTTCGGGCCGAAAATGAAGTTCGGGCCGGGAACAGTGAAGAGTTCGGGCCGAACTTGTTCTTGGCAGTGACGAACGAACTAGCTATTTTGGTTACTCGTGGGCATGAAACGGACACCCGAGCTGAAAGTTATGAATGTTTTAGTATAGCACCTTTTGTCACACAATCTTGGATATTGAAGAGTTCGGGCCGAAGAGGGATGTTCTGGCCGAAGTGGTGTTCGGGCCGAAGTGGGATGTTCGGGCCGAAGTGGTGTTAGGGCCGAAGTGGTGTTCGGGCCGAAGTTCGGTGTTCGGGCCGAGGATGATGTTCGGGCCGAGGTTGAAGTTCGGGCCGAGGTCGGAGTTCGGGCCGAGGTTGAAGTTCGAGCCGAGGTTGAAGTTCGGGCTGAAAATGAAGTTCGGGCCGGGAACAGTGAAGAGTTCGGGCCGAACTTGTTCTTGGCAGTGACAAACGAACCAGCTATTTTGGTTACTCGTGGGCGTGAAATGGACACCCGAGCTGAAAGTTATGAATGTTTTAGTATAGTACCTTTTGTCACACAATCTTGGATATTGAAGAGTTCGGGCCGAAGAGGGATGTTCGGACCGAAGTGGTGTTCGGGCCGAAGTGGGATGTTCGGGTCGAAGTTGTGTTCGGGCCGAAGTTCGGTGTTCAGGCCGAGGATGATGTTCAGGCCGAGGTTGAAGTTCGGGCCGAGGTCGGAGTTCGGGCCGAGGTTGAAGTTCGGGCCGAGGTTGAAGTTCGGGCCGGGAACAGTGAAGCGTTCGGGCCGAACTTGTTCTTGGCAGTGACGAACGAACCAGCTATTTTGGTTACTCGTGGGCGTGAAACGGACACCCGAGCTGAATGTTATGAATGTTTTAGTTTAGCACCTTTTGTCACACAATCTTGGATATTGAAGAGTTCGGGCCGAAGAGGGATGTTAGGGCCGAAGTGGTGTTCGGGCCGAAGTGGGATGTTCGGGCCGAAGTGATGTTCGGGCAGAAGTTCGGTGTTCGGGCCGAGGATGATTTTCGGGCCGAGGTTGAAGTTCGGGCCGAGGTCAGAGTTCGGGCCGAGGTTGAAGTTCGGGCCGAAAATGAAGTTCGGGCCGGGAACAGTGAAGATTTCGGGCTGAACTTGTTCTTGGCAGTGACGAACGAATCATCTATTTTGGTTACTCGTGGACGTGAAACGGACACCCGAGCTGAAAGTTATGAATGTTTTAGTATAGCACCTTTTGTCACACAATCTTGGATATTGAAGAGTTCGGGCCGAAGAGCGATGTTCGGGCCGAAATGGGATGTTCGGGCCGAAGTGGTGTTCGGGCCGAAGTGGTGTTCGGGCTGAAGTTCGGTGTTCGGCCCGAGGATGATGTTCGGGCCGAGGTTGAAGTTCGGGCCGAGGTCGGAGTTCGGGCCGAGGTTGAAGTTCGGGCCGAAAATGAAGTTCGGGCCGGGAATAGTGAAGCGTTCGGGCCGCACTTGTTCTTGGCAGTGACGAACGAACCAGCTATTTTGGTTACTCGTGGGCGTGAAACGGACACCCGAGCTGAAAGTTATGAATGTTTTAGTATAGCACCTTTTGTCACACAATCTTGGATATTGAAGAGTTCGGGCCGAAGAGGGATGTTCGGGCCGAAGTGGTGTTCGGGCCGAAGTGGGATGTTCGGGCTGAAGTAGTGTTCGGGCCGAAGTGGTGTTCGGGCCGAAGTTCGGTGTTCGGGCCGAGGATGATGTTCGGGCCGAGGTTGAAGTTCGGGCCGAGGTGAAGTTCGGGTCGAAAATGAAGTTCGGGCCGGGAACAGTGAAGAGTTCGGGCCGAACTTGTTCTTGGCAGTGACGAACGAACCAGCTATTTTGGTTACTCGTGGGCGTGAAACGGACACCCAAGCTGAAAGTTATGAATGTTTTAGTATAACACCTTTTGTCACACAATCTTGGATATTGAAGAGTTCGGGCGAAGAGGGAAGTTCGGGCCGAAGTGGTGTTCGGGCCGAAGTGGGATGTTCGGGCCGAAGTGGTGTTCGGGCCGAAGTGGTGTTCGGGCCGAAGTTCGGTGTTCGGGCCGAGGATGATGTTTGGGCCGAGGTTGAAGTTCGGGCCGAGGTCGGAGTTCGAGCCGAGGTTGAAGTTCGCGCCGAGGTTGAAGTTTGGGCCGAAAATGAAGTTCGGGCCGGGAACAGTGAAGAGTTCGGGCCGAACATGTTCTTGGCAGTGACGAACGAACCAGATATTTTGGTTACTCGTGGGCGTGAAATGGACACCCGAGCTGAAAGTTATGAATGTTTTAGTATAACACCTTTTGTCACACAATCTTGGATATTGAAGAGTTCGGGCCGAAGAGGGATGTTCTGGCCGAAGTGGTGTTCGGGCCGAAGTGGGATGTTCGGGCCGAAGTGGTGTTAGGGCCGAAGTGGTGTTCGGGCCGAAGTTCGGTGTTCGGGCCGAGGATGATGTTCGGGCCGAGGTTGAAGTTCGGGCCGAGGTCGGAGTTCGGGCCGAGGTTGAAGTTCGAGCCGAGGTTGAAGTTCGGGCCGAAAATGAAGTTCGGGCCGGGAACAGTGAAGAGTTCGGGCCGAACATGTTCTTGGCAGTGACGAACGAACCAGTTATTTTGGTTACTCGTGGGTGTGAAACGGACACCCGAGCTGAAAGTTATGAATGTTTTAGTATAGCACCTTTTGTCACACAATCTTGGATATTGAAGAGTTCGGGCCGAAGAGGGATGTTCGGGCCGAAGTGGTGTTCGGGCCGAAGTGGGATGTTCGGGCCGAAGTGGTGTTCGGGCAGAAGTTCGGTGTTCGGGCCGAGGATGATTTTCGGGCCGAGGTTGAAGTTCGGGCCGAGGTCGGAGTTCGGGCCGAGGTTGAAGTTCGGGCCGAAAATGAAGTTCGGGCCGGGAACACTGAAGATTTCGGGCTGAACTTGTTTGTAACACCCGTATTCTTATAACATCGTTTAAATCATTTAAAATACAATTTCCCAACATTTGACACATTGTCCAAAATACAGTTTATCAAAAACTTTAAAACCTTTATCAGAGTTTACAAAAATACGGTGTCACCAAGTATATCAAAACCATAGGCAAACGGGATCTACCTATGAGCTCCCGAACTAAGCATCTCTAGGCCACTTCTAGTGCAACCTTCTATCACTTCAAACCTGTACCTGAGTACATAGCCACAAAACAAACGTAGTACGTGAGACAAAATAGTCTCGTGAGATACATGGGTTTTAGACCCCAATAATAGACATTTCATAAATATGTAAACATATATATAAACTACATAAATACCGTCTAGTCACCCTTTTGTGACTCTAACTACTTTGCGTTCCTAGCAAGGATATCTAGTACCTAAACGAATAGGTGCCAGAAGCCCAATCATATCTAGTACATAAACATATATGTACCAGAAGCCCAATCATACCTAGTACCAAACATATGCGTACTAGAAGCACCCGTGTGCTTAGTGTATAAACATATATACACTCGGTGTATAAACATATATACCACCGTCCAATCAACATATCTAATACATAAACATATATGTATTAGAACCTAACATACCTAGTACCAAACATATGCGTACTAGAAGCACCCGTGTGCTTAGTGTATAAACATATATACACTCGGTGTATAAACATATATACCACCGCCCAGTGACCAGGGGTCCCCCGCGTCACCACCGTCTATCTCTTACCATAACCTAACAGTTATGACAGTCAAAGCCTTCGGCTATCACATCCAACATCAAACAAGTTAGTCATCTAATGCTAACGACATATAATTAGTTCACCACAGTGTGAACGTACCTGTATGGTCCCATGGACCCGATCATAAGCAACCACAGTTACTTCTACATCTATGAACCCTATGAGGTCCATACTTACTTTATACATAAGATACATTTCTTATTTATCGATCACATAATACTTTTATCTCTCCCTTGACTATAATAGACAATTATTACTAGTCACATTATATTCTTTCTCATATATATTCGTTCTTTACTCTTATTAGTATATCTTACCAATAGGTACTCATTACTACAAAATCATTCCCAATTGTTTTACTAATACATATTTATTAATAAAGGCTCCGTATACATTCTCTTAATCAATTATTTCATTATTATTGTTCATTAACATAGATTCCATAACTACTTGGATCTATCATAATTTACTTCAAATTCGTCAATCATACTAGACACATTCTAGTATCACATTCTACATACTTTCATACATTTTCAACTACTATCTTTATCAAAATATTTGTTAATAAAGACTGATACAATATCATATGTACTTTCAAAATTAATTGCTATGTACCCAGTTTAAAAGTCTCATGTACTCACCTTAGCCAAGCTAAATCCAAATCGTGTCTAACAACACGAATCCTTGCTCTCCAACTTGTGAGATGTCACCAAACTTTAGGTCTTCTTGACCTATCATCAATACCATCACAATAACTAGTTATTATCCATAACTAATCACTATTCAATCCATATTCACATTCCTAACCACCAAGTTCATCCAACTTGGTGGAATCTCAAACCCTAGTTCAAGATTTCCATCAATAAACCCAAATCCAACTTGTACACATCGATTACAAGCTTACAATGAGTGTTCTACACCCAAGTTTAGTCATCTTCCCCAAGGATGACATGGTTGGTTCCCCAAACCACCATTTTTACCCATACAAAGCTCACAATCAAGGTAGCTAAGTAAAATAGACAAGAATCCTTACCCTTGATGATTCAATCCTTCAAGATGGTGATGATCTGAGCTCCAAGACTCCAAAATCGACCACTTCTCTCTAGAAAACGGCTGCACAAGGTGTGGGTTGAAGATGAAATGAAGCCCTAGCTTACACCCAAGTTTATATGCTCCAGACAGCCCTCGCGTTTGGCTCGCGCCTCGCTCGCGCCGCGAGGTCGCGCGGGTTTCCCCTTTGGTCGCCGCATTTTCCCAGATTTCGCGTCGAGAAGTCAACGCGAAAGTAAACGCGAGATTCTCGCGTTCCAGCTCTAGCCTCTCTGCTCAACCTCGCGTTTCACTCGCGCCAGGCTCGCGCCGCGAGGTTGCTTGTGCAGCAGGGCTGCACTTTTCGGTCTAGGTTTCAACACGGTTTCGTCCATAACTTTCTCATACAGACTCCAAACGACACGAAACCGATTCCTACGTCCTTTAAATGATTTATCCTTATTTATCATATTTTTTTATAAAATTTATTTGTCTATAAATTTCGGGTCGTTACATTGTTCTTGGCAATGACGAACGAACCAGCTATTTTGGTTACTCGTGGGCGTGAAACGGACACCCGAGCTGAAAGTTATGAATGTTTTAGTATAGCACCTTTTGTCACACAATCTTGGATATTGAAGAGTTCGGGCCGAAGAGGGATGTTCGGGCCGAAGTGGTGTTCGGGCCGAAATGGGATGTTCGGGCCGAAGTGGTGTTCGGGCCGAAGTTCGGTGTTCGGCGCAAGGATGATGTTCGGGCCGAGGTTGAAGTTCGGGCCGAGGTCGCAGTTCGGGCCGAGGTTGAAGTTCGAGCCGAGGTTGAAGTTCGGGCCGAAAATGAAGTTCGGGCCGGGAACAGTGAAGAGTTCGGGCCGAACTTGTTCTTGGCAGTATCGAACGAACCAGCTATTTTGGTTACTAGTGGGCGTGAAACGGACACCCGAGCTGAAAGTTATGAATGTTTTAGTATAGCACCTTTTGTCACACAATCTTGGATATTGAAGAGTTCGGGCCGAAGAGGGATGTTCTGGCCGTAGTGGTGTTCGGGCCGAAGTGGGATGTTCGGGCCGAAGTGGTGTTCGGGCTGAAGTGGTGTTCGGGCCGAAGTTCGGTGTTCGGGCCGAGGATGATGTTCGGGCCGAAGTGGTGTTCGGGCCGAAGTGGGATGTTCGGGCCGAAGTGGTGTTAGGGCCGAAGTGGTGTTCGGGCCGAAGTTTGGTGTTCGGGCCGAGGATGATGTTCGGGCCGAGGTTGAAGTTCGGGCCGAGGTCGGAGTTCGGGCCGAGGTTGAAGTTCGAGCCGAGGTTGAAGTTCGGGCCGAAAATGAAGTTCGGGCCGGGAACAGTGAAGAGTTCAGGCCGAACATGTTCTTGGCAGTGACGAACGAACCAGCTATTTTGGTTACTCGTGGGTGTGAAACGGACACCCGAGCTGAAAGTTATGAATGTTTTAGTATAGCACCTTTTGTCACACAATCTTGGATATTGAAAAGTTCGGGCCGAAGAGGGATGTTCGGGCCGAAGTGGTGTTCGGGCCGAAGTGGGATGTTCGGGCCGAAGTGGTGTTCGGGCAGAAGTTCGGTGTTCGGGCCGAGGATGATTTTCGGGCCGAGGTTGAAGTTCGGGCCGAGGTCGGAGTTCGGGCCGAGGTTGAAGTTCGGGCCGAAAATGAAGTTCGGGCCGGGAACAGTGAAGATTTCGGGCTGAACTTGTTCTTGGCAATGACGAACGAACCTGCTATTTTGGTTACTCGTGGGCGTGAAACGGACACCCGAGCTGAAAGTTATGAATGTTTTAGTATAGCACCTTTTGTCACACAATCTTGGATATTGAAGAGTTCGGGCCGAAGAGGGATGTTCGGGCCGAAGTGGTGTTCGGGCCGAAATGGGATGTTCGGGCCGAAGTGGTGTTCGGGCCGAAGTTCGGTGTTCGGCGCAAGGATGATGTTCGGGCCGAGGTTGAAGTTCGGGCCGAGGTCGGAGTTCGGGCCGAGGTTGAAGTTCGAGCCGAGGTTGAAGTTCGGGCCGAAAATGAAGTTCGGGCCGGGAACAGTGAAGAGTTCGGGCCGAACTTGTTCTTGGCAGTGACGAACGAACCAGCTATTTTGGTTACTCGTGGGCGTGAAACGGACACCCGAGCTGAAAGTTATGAATGTTTTAGTATAGCACCTTATGTCACTCAATCTTGGATATTGAAGAGTTCGGGCCGAAGAGGGATGTTCTGGCCGAAGTGGTGTTCGGGCCGAAGTGGGATGTTCGGGCCGAAGTGGTGTTCGGGCCGAAGTGGTGTTCGGGCCGAAGTTCGGTGTTCGGGCCGAGGATGATGTTCGGGCCGAAGTGGTGTTCGGGCCGAAGTGGGATGTTCGGGCCGAAGTGGTGTTAGGGCCGAAGTGGTGTTCGGGCCGAAGTTCGGTGTTCGGGCCGAGGATGATGTTCGGGCCGAGGTTGAAGTTCGGGCCGAGGTCGGAGTTCGGGCCGAGGTTGAAGTTCGAGCCGAGGTTGAAGTTCGGGCCGAAAATGAAGTTCGGGCCGGGAACAGTGAAGAGTTCAGGCCGAACATGTTCTTGGCAGTGACGAACGAACCAGCTATTTTGGTTACTCGTGGGTGTGAAACGGACACCCGAGCTGAAAGTTATGAATGTTTTAGTATAGCACCTTTTGTCACACAATCTTGGATATTGAAAAGTTCGGGCCGAAGAGGGATGTTCGGGCCGAAGTGGTGTTCGGGCCGAAGTGGGATGTTCGGGCCGAAGTGGTGTTCGGGCAGAAGTTCGGTGTTCGGGCCGAGGATGATTTTCGGGCCGAGGTTGAAGTTCGGGCCGAGGTCGGAGTTCGGGCCGAGGTTGAAGTTCGGGCCGAAAATGAAGTTCGGGCCGGGAACAGTGAAGATTTCGGGCTGAACTTGTTCTTGGCAATGACGAACGAACCTGCTATTTTGGTTACTCGTGGGCGTGAAACGGACACCCGAGCTGAAAGTTATGAATGTTTTAGTATAGCACCTTTTGTCACACAATCTTGGATATTGAAGAGTTCGGGCCGAAGAGGGATGTTCGGGCCGAAGTGGTGTTCGGGCCGAAATGGGATGTTCGGGCCGAAGTGGTGTTCGGGCCGAAGTTCGGTGTTCGGCGCAAGGATGATGTTCGGGCCGAGGTTGAAGTTCGGGCCGAGGTCGGAGTTCGGGCCGAGGTTGAAGTTCGAGCCGAGGTTGAAGTTCGGGCCGAAAATGAAGTTCGGGCCGGGAACAGTGAAGAGTTCGGGCCGAACTTGTTCTTGGCAGTGACGAACGAACCAGCTATTTTGGTTACTCGTGGGCGTGAAACGGACACCCGAGCTGAAAGTTATGAATGTTTTAGTATAGCACCTTTTGTCACACAATCTTGGATATTGAAGAGTTCGGGCCGAAGCGGGATGTTCTGGCCGAAGTGGTGTTCGGGCCGAAGTGGGATGTTCGGGCCGAAGTGGTGTTCGGGCCGAAGTGGTGTTCGGGCCGAAGTTCGGTGTTCGGGCCGACGATGATGTTCGGGCCGAGGTTGAAGTTCGGGCCGAGGTTGGAGTTCGGGCCGAGGTTGAAGTTCGAGCCGAGGTTGAAGTTCGGGCGGAAAATGAAGTTCGGGCCGGGAACAGTGAAGAGTTCGGGCCGAACTTGTTCTTGGCAGTGACGAACGAACCAACTATTTTGGTTACTCGTGGGCGTGAAACGGACACCCGAGCTGAATGTTATGAATGTTTTAGTTTAGCACCTTTTGTCACACAATCTTGGATATTGAAGAGTTCGGGCCGAAGAGGGATGTTAGGGCCGAAGTGGTGTTCGGGCCGAAGTGGGATGTTCGGGCCGAAGTGATGTTCGAGCAGAAGTTCGGTGTTCGGGCCGAGGATGATTTTCGGGCCGAGGTTGAAGTTCGGGCCGAGGTCAGAGTTCGGGCCGAGGTTGAAGTACGGGCCGAAAATGAAGTTCGGGCCGGGAACAGTGAAGATTTCGGGCTGAACTTGTTCTTGACAGTGACGAACGAACCAACTATTTTGGTTACTCGTGGGCGTGAAACGGACACCCGAGCTGAAAGTTATGAATGTTTTAGTATAGCACCTTTTGTCACACAATCTTGGATATTGAAGAGTTCGGGCCGAAGAGCGATGTTCGGGCCGAAGTGGTGTTCGGGCCGAAATGGGATGTTCGGGCCGAAGTGGTGTTCGGGCCGAAGTGGTGTTCGGGCCGAAGTTCGGTGTTCGGCCCGAGGATGATGTTCGGGCCGAGGTTGAAGTTCGGGCCGAGGTTGAAGTTCGGGCCGGGAACAGTGAAGAGTTCGGGCCGAACTTGTTCTTGGCAGTGACGAACGAACCAGCTATTTTGGTTACTCGTGGGCGTGAAATGGACACCCAAGCTGAAAGTTATGAATGTTTTAGTATAACACCTTTTGTCACACAATCTTGGATATTGAAGAGTTCGGGCGAAGAGGGATGTTCGGGCCGAAGTGGTGTTCGGGCCGAAGTGGTGTTCGGGCCGAAGTTCGGTGTTCGGGCCGAGGATGATGTTTGGGCCGAGGTTGAAGTTCGGGCCGAGGTCGGAGTTCGAGCCGAGGTTGAAGTTCGCGCCGAGGTTGAAGTTCGGTCCGAAAATGAAGTTCGGGCCGGGAACAGCGAAGAGTTCGGGCCGAACATGTTCTTGGCAGTGACGAACGAACCATCTATTTTGGTTACTCGTGGGCGTGAAACGGACACCCGAGCTGAAAGTTATGAATGTTTTAGTATAACACCTTTCGTCACACAATCTTGGATATTGAAGAGTTCGGGCCGAAGAGGGATGTTCTGGCCGAAGTGGTGTTCGGGCCGAAGTGGGATGTTCGGGCCGAAGTGGTGTTAGGGCCGAAGTGGTGTTCGGGCCGAAGTTCGGTGTTCGGGCCGAGGATGATGTTCGGGCCGAGGTTGAAGTTCAGGCCGAGGTCAGAGTTCGGGCCGAGGTTGAAGTTCGGGCCGAGGTTGAAGTTCGAGCCGAGGTTGAAGTTCGGGCCGAAAATGAAGTTCGGACCGGGAACAATGAAGAGTTCGGGCCGAACATGTTCTTGGCAGTGACGAACGAACAAGCTATTTTGGTTACTCGTGGGCGTGAAACGGACACCCGAGCTGAAAGTTATGAATGTTTTAGTATATTACCTTTTGTCACACAATCTTGGATATTGAAGAGTTCGGGCCGAAGAGGGATGTTCGGGCCGAAGTGGTGTTCGGGCCGATGTGGGATGTTCGGGCCGAAGTGGTGTTCGGGCAGAAGTTCGGTGTTCGGGCCGAGGATGATTTTCGGGCCGAGGTTGAAGTTCGGGCCGAGGTCGGAGTTCGGGCCAAGGTTGAAGTTCGGGCCGGGAACAGTGAAGATTTCGGGCTGAACTTGTTCTTGGCAATGACGAACGAACCAGCTATTTTGGTTACTCGTGGGCGTGAAACGGACACCCGAGCTGAAAGTTATGAATGTTATAGTATAGCACCTTTTGTCACACAATCTTGGATATTGAAGAGTTCGGGCCGAAGAGGGATGTTCGGGCCGAAGTGGTGTTCGGGCCGAAATGGGATGTTCGGGCCGAAGTGGTGTTCGGGCCGAAGTTCGGTGTTCGGCCCAAGGATGATGTTCGGGCCGAGGTTGAAGTTCGGGCCGAGGTCGGAGTTCGGGCCGAGGTTGAAGTTCGAGCCGAGGTTGAAGTTCGGGCCGAAAATGAAGTTTGGGCCGGGAACAGTGAAGAGTTCGGGCCGAACTTGTTCTTGGCAGTGACGAACGAACCAGCTATTTTGGTTACTCGTGGGCGTGAAACGGACACCCGAGCTGAAAGTTATGAATGTTTTAGTATAGCACCTTTTGTCACACAATCTTGGATATTGAAGAGTTCGGGCCGAAGAGGGATGTTCTGGCCGAAGTGGTGTTCGGGCCGAAGTGGTGTTAGGGTCGAAGTGGTGTTCGGGCCGAAGTTCGGTGTTCGGGCCGAGGATGATGTTCGGGCCGAGGTTGAAGTTCGGGCCGAGGTCGGAGTTCGGGCCGAGGTTGAAGTTCGAGCCGAGGTTGAAGTTCGGGCTGAAAATGAAGTTCGGGCCGGGAACAGTGAAGAGTTCGGGCCGAACTTGTTCTTGGCAGTGACGAACGAACCAGCTATTTTGGTTACTCGTGGGCGTGAAACGGACACCCGAGCTGAAAGTTATGAATGTTTTAGTATAGTACCTTTTGTCACACAATCTTGGATATTGAAGAGTTCGGGCCGAAGAGGGATGTTCGGGCCGAAGTGGTGTTCGGGCCGAAGTGGGATGTTCGGGTCGAAGTGGTGTTCGGGCCGAAGTGGTGTTCGGGCCGAAGTTCGGTGTTCGGGCCGAGGATGATGTTTGGGCCGAGGTTGAAGTTCGGGCCGAGGTCGGAGTTCGGGCCGAGGTTGAAGTTCGGGCCGAGGTTGAAGTTCGGGCCGAGGTTGAAGTTCGGGCCGAAAATGAAGTTCGGGCCGGGAACATTGAAGCGTTCGGGCCGAACTTGTTCTTGGCAGTGACGAACGAACCAGCTATTTTGGTTACTCGTGGGCGTGAAACGGACACCCGAGCTGAATGTTATGAATGTTTTAGTTTAGCACCTTTTGTCACACAATCTTGGATATTGAAGAGTTCGGGCCGAAGAGGGATGTTCGGGCCGAAGTGGTGTTCGGGCCGAAGTGGGATGTTCGGGCCGAAGTAGTGTTCGGGCCGAAGTGGTGTTCGGGCCGAAGTTCGGTGTTCGGGCCGAGGATGATGTTCGGGCCGAGGTCGGAGTTCGGGCCGAGGTTGAAGTTCGGGCCGAAAATGAAGTTCGGGCCGGGAATAGTGAAGATTTCGGGCTGAACTTGTTCTTGGCAGTGACGAACGAACCAGCTATTTTGGTTACTCGTGGGCGTGAAACGGACACCCGAGCTGAAAGTTATGAATGTTTTAGTATAGCACCTTTTGTCACACAATCTTGGATATTGAAGAGTTCGGGCCGAAGAGCGATGTTCGGGCCGAAGTGGTGTTCGGGCCGAAGTGGTGTTCGGGCCGAAGTTCGGTGTTCGGCCCGAGGATGATGTTCGGGCCGAGGTTGAAGTTCGGGCCGAGGTCGGAGTTCGGGCCGAGGTTGAAGTTCGGGCCGAGGTTGAAGTTCGGGCCGAAAATGAAGTTCGGGCGGGGAAGAGTGAAGCGTTCGGGCCGCACTTGTTCTTGGCAGTGACGAACGAACCATCTATTTTGGTTACTCGTGGGCGTGAAACGGACACCCGAGCTGAAAGTTTTGAATGTTTTAGTATAGCACCTTTTGTCACACAATCTTGGATATTGAAGAGTTCGGGCCGAAGAGGGATGTTCGGGCCGAAGTGGTGTTCGGGCCGAAGTGGGATGTTCCGGCCGAAGTGGTGTTCGGGCAGAAGTTCGGTGTTCGGGCCGAGGATGATTTTCGGGCCGAGGTTGAAGTTCGGGCCGAGGTCGGAGTTCGGGCCGAGGTTGAAGTTCGGGCCGAAAATGAAGTTCGGGCCGGGAACAGTGAAGATTTCGGGCTGAACTTGTTCTTGGCAATGACGAACGAACCAGCTATTTTGGTTACTCGTGGGCGTGAAACGGACACCCGAGCTGAAAGTTATGAATGTTTTAGTATAGCACCTTTTGTCACACAATCTTGGATATTGAAGAGTTCGGGCCGAAGAGGGATGTTCGGGCCGAAGTGGTGTTCGGGCCGAAATGGGATGTTCGGGCCGAAGTGGTGTTCGGGCCGAAGTTTGGTGTTCGGCGCAAGGATGATGTTCGGGCCGAGGTTGAAGTTCGGGCCGAGGTCGGAGTTCGGGCCGAGGTTGAAGTTCGAGCCGAGGTTGAAGTTCGGGCCGAAAATGAAGGATCGGGCCGGGAACAGTGAAGAGTTCGGGCCGAACTTGTTCTTGGCAGTGACGAACGAACCAGCTATTTTGGTTACTCGTGGGCGTGAAACGGACACCCGAGCTGAAAGTTATGAATGTTTTAGTATAGCACCTTTTGTCACACAATCTTGGATATTGAAGAGTTCGGGCCGAAGAGGGATGTTCTGGCCGAAGTGGTGTTCGGGCCGAAGTGGGATGTTCGGGCCGAAGTGGTCTTCGGGCCGAAGTGGTGTTCGGGCCGAAGTTCGGTGTTCAGGCCGAGGATGATGTTCGGGCCGAGGTTGAAGTTCGGGCCGAGGTCGGAGTTCGGGCCGAGGTTGAAGTTCGAGCCGAGGTTGAAGTTCGGGCTGAAAATGAAGTTCGGGCCGGGAACAGTGAAGAGTTCGGGCCGAACTTGTTCTTGGCAGTGACGAACGAACCAGCTATTTTGGTTACTCGTGGGCGTGAAACGGACACCCGAGCTGAAAGTTATGAATATTTTAGTATAGTACCTTTTGTCACACAATCTTGGATATTGAAGAGTTAGGGCCGAAGAGGGATGTTCGGGCCGAAGTGGTGTTCGGGCCGAAGTGGGATGTTAGGGCCGAAGTGGTGTTCGGGCCGAAGTTCGGTGCTCGGGCCGAAGTTCGGTGTTCGGGCCGAGGATGATGTTCGGGCCGAGGATGATTTTCGGGCCGAGGTTGGAGTTCGGGCCGAGGTTGAAGTTCGGGCCGAGGTTGAAGTTCGGGCCGAAAATGAAGTTCGGGCCGAGAACAGTGAAGATTTCGGGCTGAACTTGTTCTTGGCTGTGACAAACGAACCAGCTATTTTGGTTACTCGTGGGCGTGAAATGGACACCCGAGCTGAAAGTTATGAATGTTTTAGTATAGCACCTTTTGTCACACAATCTTGGATATTGAAGAGTTCGGGCCGAAGAGCGATGTTCGGGCCGAAGTGGTGTTCGGGCCGAAATGGGATGTTCGGGCCGAAGTGGTGTTCGGGCCGAAGTGGTGTTCGGGCCGAAGTTCGGTGTTCGGCCTGAGGATGATGTTCGGGCCGAGGTTGAAGTTCGGGCCGAGGTCGGAGTTCGGGCCGAGGTTGAAGTTCGGGCCGAGGTTGAAGTTCGGGCCGAAAATGAACTTCGGGTCGGGAATAGTGAAGCGTTCGGGCCGCACTTGTTCTTGGCAGTGACGAACGAACCAGCTATTTTGGTTACTCGTGGGCGTGAAACGGACACCCGAGCTGAAAGTTATGAATGTTTTAGTATAGCACCTTTTGTCACACAATCTTGGATATTGAAGAGTTCAGGCCGAAGAGGGATGTTCGGGCCGAAGTGGTGTTCGGGCCGAAGTGGGATGTTCGGGCCGAAGTCGTGTTCGGGCCGAAGTGGTGTTCGGGCCGAAGTTCGGTGTTCGGGCCGAGGATGATGTTCGGGCCGAGGTTGAAGTTCTGGCCGAGGTGAAGTTCGGGCCGAAAATGAAGTTCGGGCCGGGAACAGTGAAGAGTTCGGGCCGAACTTGTTCTTGGCATTGATGAACGAACCAGCTATTTTGGTTACTCGTGGGCGTGAAACGGACACCCGAGCTGAAAGTTATGAATGTTTTAGTATAGCACCTTTTGTCACACAATCTTGGATATTGAAGAGTTCGGGCCGAAGAGGGATGTTCTGGCCGAAGTGGTGTTCGGGCCGAATTGGGATGTTCGGGCCGAAGTGGTGTTAGGGTCGAAGTGGTGTTCGGGCCGAAGTTCGGTGTTCGGGCCGAGGATGATGTTCGGGCCGAGGTTGAAGTTCGGGCCGAGGTCGGAGTTCGGGCCGAGGTTGAAGTTCGAGCCGAGGTTGAAGTTCGGGCTGAATATGAAGTTCGGGCCGGGAACAGTGAAGAGTTCGGGCCGAACTTGTTCTTGGCAGTGACGAACGAACCAGCTATTTTGGTTACTCGTGGGCGTGAAACGGACACCCGAGCTGAAAGTTATGAATGTTTTAGTATAGTACCTTTTGTCACACAATCTTGGATATTGAAGAGTTCGGGCCGAAGAGGGATGTTCGGGCCGAAGTGGTGTTCGGGCCGAAGTGGGATGTTCGGGTCGAAGTGGTGTTCGGGCCGAAGTGGTGTTCGGGCCGAAGTTCGGTGTTCGGACCGAGGATGATGTTTGGGCCGAGGTTGAAGTTCGGGCCGAGGTCGGAGTTCGGGCCGAGGTTGAAGTTCGGGCCGAGGTTGAAGTTCGGGCCGAAAATGAAGTTCGAGCCGGGAACAGTGAAGCGTTCGGGCCGAACTTGTTCTTGGCAGTGACGAACGAACCAACTATTTTGGTTACTCGTGGGCGTGAAACGGACACCCGAGCTGAATGTTATGAATGTTTTAGTTTAGCACCTTTTGTCACACAATCTTGGATATTGAAGAGTTCGGGCCGAAGAGGGATGTTCGGGCCGAAGTGGTGTTCGGGCCGAAGTGGGATGTTCGGGCCGAAGTAGTGTTCGGGCCGAAGTGGTGTTCGGGCCGAAGTTCGGTGTTCGGGCCGAGGATGATGTTCGGGCCGAGGTCGGGGTTCGGGCCGAGGTTGAAGTTCGGGCCGAAAATGAAGTTCGGGCCGGGAATAGTGAAGATTTCGGGCTGAACTTGTTCTTGGCAGTGACGAACGAACCAGCTATTATGGTTACTCGTGGGCGTGAAACGGACACCCGAGCTGAAAGTTATGAATGTTTTAGTATAGCACCTTTTGTCACACAATCTTGGATATTGAAGAGTTCGGGCCGAAGAGCGATGTTCGGGCCGAAGTGGTGTTCGGGCCGAAATGGGATGTTCAGGCCGAAGTGGTGTTCGGGCCGAAGTGGTGTTCGGGCCGAAGTTCGGTGTTCGGCCCGAGGATGATGTTCGGGCCGAGGTTGAAGTTCGGGCCGAGGTCGGAGTTCGGGCCGAGGTTGAAGTTCGGGCCGAGGTTGAAGTTCGGGCCGAAAATGAAGTTCGGGCGGGGAAGAGTGAAGCGTTCGGGCCGCACTTGTTCTTGGCAGTGACGAACGAACCATCTATTTTGGTTACTCGTGGGCGTGAAACGGACACCCGAGCTGAAAGTTATGAATGTTTTAGTATAGCACCTTTTGTCACACAATCTTGGATATTGAAGAGTTCGGGCCGAAGAGGGATGTTCGGGCCGAAGTGGTGTTCGGGCCGAAATGGGATGTTCCGGCCGAAGTAGTGTTCGGGCCGAAGTGGTGTTCGGGCCGAAGTTCGGTGTTCGGGCCGAGGATGATGTTCGGGCCGAGGTTGAAGTTCTGGCCGAGGTGAAGTTCGGGCCGAAAATGAAGTTCGGGCCGGGAACAGTGAAGAGTTCGGGCCGAACTTGTTCTTGGCAGTGACGAACGAACCAGCTATTTTGGTTACTCGTGGGCGTGAAACGGACACCCGAGCTGAAAGTTATGAATGTTTTTGTATAATACCTTTTGTCACACAATCTTGGATATTGAAGAGTTCGGGCGAAGAGGGATGTTCGGGCCGAAGTGGTGTTCGGGCCGAAGTGGGATGTTCGGGCCGAAGTGGTGTTCGGGCCGAAGTTCGGTGTTCGGACCGAGGATGATGTTTGGGCCGAGGTTGAAGTTCGGGCCGAGGTCGGAGTTCGAGCCGAGGTTGAAGTTCGCGCCGAGGTTGAAGTTCGGGCCGAAAATGAAGTTCGGGCCGGGAACAGTGTAGAGTTCGGGCCGAACATGTTCTTGGCAGTGACGAACGAACCAGCTATTTTGGTTACTCGTGGGTGTGAAACGGACACCCGAGCTGAAAGTTATGAATGTTTTAGTATAGCACCTTTTGTCACACAATCTTGGATATTGAAGAGTTCGGGCCGAAGAGGGATGTTCGGGCCGAAGTGGTGTTCGGGCCGAAGTGGGATGTTCGGGCCGAAGTGGTGTTCGGGCAGAAGTTCGGTGTTCGGGCCGAGGATGATTTTCGGGCCGAGGTTGAAGTTCGGGCCGACGTCGGAGTTCGGGCCGAGGTTGAAGTTCGGGCCGAAAATGAATTTCGGGCCGGGAACAGTGAATATTTCGGGCTGAACTTGTTCTTGGCAATGACGAACGAACCAGCTATTTTGGTTACTCGTGGGCGTGAAACGGACACCCAAGCTGAAAGTTATGAATGTTTTAGTATAGCACCTTTTGTCACACAATCTTGGATATTGAAGAGTTCGGGCCGAAGAGGGATGTTCGGGCCGAAGTGGTGTTCGGGCCAAAATGGGATGTTCGGGCCGAAGTGGTGTTCGGGCCGAAGTTCGGTGTTCGGCGCAAGGATGATGTTCGGGCCGAGGTTGAAGTTCGGGCCGAGGTCGGAGTTCGGGCCGAGGTTGAAGTTCGAGCCGAGGTTGAAGTTCGGGCCGAAAATGAAGGATCGGGCCGGAAACAGTGAAGAGTTCGGGCCGAACTTGTTCTTGGCAGTGACGAACGAACCAGCTATTTTGGTTACTCGTGGGCGTGAAACGGACACCCGAGCTGAAAGTTATGAATGTTTTAGTATAGCACCTTTTGTCACACAATCTTGGATATTGAAGAGTTCGGGCCGAAGAGGGATGTTCTGGCCGAAGTGGTGTTCGGGCCGAAGTGGGATGTTCGGGCCGAAGTGGTGTTCGGGCCGAAGTTCGGTGTTCGGGCCGAGGATGATGTTCGGGCCGAGGTTGAAGTTCGGGCCGAGGTCGGAGTTCGGGCCGAGGTTGAAGTTCGAGCCGAGGTTGAAGTTCGGGCTGAAAATGAAGTTCGGGCCGGGAACAGTGAAGAGTTCGGGCCGAACTTGTTCTTGGCAGTGACGAACGAACCAGCTATTTTGGTTACTCGTGGGCGTGAAACGGACACCCGAACTGAAAGTTATGAATGTTTTAGTATAGTACCTTTTGTCACACAATCTTGGATATTGAAGAGTTAGGGCCGAAGAGGGATGTTCGGGCCGAAGTGGTGTTCGGGCCGAAGTGGGATGTTAGGGCCGAAGTGGTGTTCGGGCCGAAGTGGGATGTTCGGGCCGAAGTGGTGTTCGGGCAGAAGTTCGGTGTTCGGGCCGAGGATGATTTTCGGGCCGAGGTTGGAGTTCGGGCCGAGGTCGGAGTTCGGGCCGAGGTTGAAGTTCGGGCCGAAAATGAAGTTCGGGCCGAGAACAGTGAAGATTTCGGGCTGAACTTGTTCTTGGCAGTAACGAACGAACCAGCTATTTTGGTTACTCGTGGGCGTGCAATGGACACCCGAGCTGAAAGTTATGAATGTTTTAGTATAGCACCTTTTGTCACACAATCTTGGATATTGAAGAGTTCGGGCCGAAGAGCGATGTTCGGGCCGAAGTGGTGTTCGGGCCGAAATGGGATGTTCGGGCCGAAGTGGTGTTCGGGCCGAAGTGGTGTTCGGGCCGAAGTTCGGTGTTCGGCCCGAGGATGATGTTCGGGCCGAGGTTGAAGTTCGGGCCGAGGTCGGAGTTCGGGCCGAGGTTGAAGTTCGGGCCGAGGTTGAAGTTCGGGCCGAGGTTGAAGTTCGGGCCGAAAATGAAGTTCGGGCCGGGAATAGTGAAGCGTTCGGGCCGCACTTGATCTTGGCAGTGACGAACGAACCAGCTATTTTGGTTACTCGTGGGCGTGAAACGGACACCCGAGCTGAAAGTTATGAATGTTTTAGTATTGCACCTTTTGTCACACAATCTTGGATATTGAAGAGTTCGGGCCGAAGAGGGATGTTCGGGCCGAAGTGGTGTTCGGGCCGAAGTGGGATGTTCGGGCCGAAGTCGTGTTCGGGCCGAAGTGGTGTTCGGGCCGAAGTTCGGTGTTCGGGCCGAGGATGATGTTCGGGCCGAGGTTGAAGTTCTGGCCGAGGTGAAGTTCGGGCCGAAAATGAAGTTCGGGCCGGGAACAGTGAAGAGTTCGGGCCGAACTTGTTCTTGGCAGTGACGAACGAACCAGCTATTTTGGTTACTCGTGGGCGTGAAACGGACACCCGAGCTGAAAGTTATGAATGTTTTAGTATAACACCTTTTGTCACACAATCTTGGATATTGAAGAGTTCGGGCGAAGAGGGATGTTCGGGCCGAAGTGGTGTTCGGGCCGAAGTGGGATGTTCGGGCCGAAGTGGTGTTCGGGCCGAAGTTCGGTGTTCGGGCCGAGGATGATCTTTGGGCCGAGGTTGAAGTTCGGGCCGAGGTCGGAGTTCGAGCCGAGGTTGAAGTTCGCGCCGAGGTTGAAGTTCGGGCCGAAAATGAAGTTCGGGCCGGGAACAGTGAAGAGTTCGGGCCGAACATGTTCTTGGCAGTGACGAACGAACCAGCTATTTTGGTTACTCGTGGGTGTGAAACGGACACCCGAGCTGAAAGTTATGAATGTTTTAGTATAGCACCTTTTGTCACACAATCTTGGATATTGAAGAGTTCGGGCCGAAGAGGGATGTTCGGGCCGAAGTGGTGTTCGGGCCGAAGTGGGATGTTCGGGCCGAAGTGGTGTTCGGGCAGAAGTTCGGTGTTCGGGCCGAGGATGATTTTCGGGCCGAGGTTGAAGTTCGGGCCGAGGGCGGAGTTCGGGCCGAGGTTGAAGTTCGGGCCGAAAATGAAGTTCGGGCCGGGAACAGTGAAGATTTCGGGCTGAACTTGTTCTTGGCAATGACGAACAAACCATCTATTTTGGTTACTCGTGGGCGTGAAACGGACACCCGAGCTGAAAGTTATGAATGTTTTAGTATAGCACCTTTTGTCACACAATCTTGGATATTGAAGAGTTCGGGCCGAAGAGGGATGTTCGGGCCGAAGTGGTGTTCGGGCCGAAATGGGATGTTCGGGCCGAAGTGGTGTTCGGGCCAAAGTTCGGTGTTCGGCGCAAGGATGATGTTCGGGCCGAGGTTGAAGTTCGGGCCGAGGTCGGAGTTCGGGCCGATGTTGAAGTTCGAGCCGAGGTTGAAGTTCGGGCCGAAAATGAAGGATCGGGCCGGGAACAGTGAAGAGTTCGGGCCGAACTTGTTCTTGGCAGTGACGAACGAACCAGCTATTTTGCTTACTCGTGGGCGTGAAACGGACACCCGAGCTGAAAGTTATGAATGTTTTAGTATAGCACCTTTTGTCACACAATCTTGGATATTGAAGAGTTCGGGCCGAAGAGGGATGTTCTGGCCGAAGTGGTGTTCGGGCCGAAGTGGGATGTTCGGGCCGAAGTGGTGTTCGGGCCGAAGTGGTGTTCGGGCCGAAGTTCGGTGTTCGGGCCGAGGATGATGTTCGGGCCGAGGTTGAAGTTCGGGCCGAGGTCGGAGTTCGGGCCGAGGTTGAAGTTCGAGCCGAGGTTGAAGTTCGGGCTGAAAATGAAGTTCGGGCCGGGAACAGTGAAGAGTTCGGGCCGAACTTGTTCTTGGCAGTGACGAACGAACCAGCTATTTTGGTTACTCGTGGGCGTGAAACGGACACCCGAGCTGAAAGTTATGAATGTTTTAGTATAGCACCTTTTGTCACACAATCTGGATATTGAAGAGTTCGGGCCGAAGAGGGATGTTCTGGCCGAAGTGGTGTTCGGGCCGAAGTGGGATGTTCGGGCCGAAGTGGTGTTCGGGCCGAAGTGGTGTTCGGGCCGAAGTTCGGTGTTCGGGCCGAGGATGATGTTCGGGCCGAGGTCGGAGTTCGGGCCGAGGTTGAAGTTCGAGCCGAGGTTGAAGTTCGGGCTGAAAATGAAGTTCGGGCCGGGAACAGTGAAGAGTTCGGGCCGAACTTGTTCTTGGCAGTGACGAACGAACCAGCTATTTTGGTTACTCGTGGGCGTGAAACGGACACCCGAGCTGAAAGTTATGAATGTTTTAGTATATTACCTTTTGTCACACAATCTTGGATATTGAAGAGTTAGGGCCGAAGAGGGATGTTCGGGCCGAAGTGGTGTTCGGGCCGAAGTGGGATGTTCGGGTCGAAGTGGTGTTCGGGCCGAAGTGGTGTTCGGGCCGAAGATCGGTGTTCGGGCCAAGGATGATGTTCGGGCCAAGGTTGAAGTTCGGGCCAAGGTCGGAGTTCGGGCCGAGGTTGAAGTTCGGGCCGAGGTTGAAGTTCGGGCCGAAAATGAAGTTCGGGTCGGGAACAGTGAAGCGTTCTGGGCGAACTTGTTCTTGGCAGTGACGAACGAACCAACTATTTTGGTTACTCGTGGGCGTGAAACGGACACCCGAGCTGAATGTTATGAATGTTTTAGTTTAGCACCTTTTGTCACACAATCTTGGATATTGAAGAGTTCGGGCCGAAGTGGTGTTCGGGCTGAAGTGGGATGTTCGGGCCGAAGTGGTGTTCGGGCAGAAGTTCGGTGTTCGGGCCGAGGATGATTTTCGGGCCGAGGTTGAAGTTCGGGCCGAGGTCGGAGTTCGGGCCGAGGTTGAAGTTCGGGCCGAAAATGAAGTTCGGGCCGAGAACAGTGAAGATTTCGGGCTGAACTTGTTCTTGGCAGTGACGAACGAACCAGCTATTTTGGTTACTCGTGGGCGTGAAATGACACCCGAGCTGAAAGTTATGAATGTTTTAGTATAGCACCTTTTGTCACACAATCTTGGATATTGAAGAGTTCGGGCCGAAGAGCGATGTTCGGGCCGAAGTGGTGTTCGGGCCGAAATGGGATGTTCAGGCCGAAGTGGTGTTCGGGCCGAAGTGGTGTTCGGGCCGAAGTTCGGTGTTCGGCCCGAGGATGATGTTCGGGCCGAGGTTGAAGTTCGGGCCGAGGTCGCAGTTCGGGCCGAGGTTGAAGTTCGGGCCGAGGTTGAAGTTCGGGCCGAAAATGAAGTTCGGGCCGGGAATAGTGAAGCGTTCGGGCTGCACTTGTTCTTGGCAGTGACGAACGAACCAGCTATTTTGGTTACACGTGGGCGTGAAACGGACACCCGAGCTGAAAGTTATGAATGTTTTAGTATAGCACCTTTTGTCACACAATCTTGGATATTGAAGAGTTCGGGCCGAAGAGGGATGTTCGGGCCGAAGTGGTGTTCGGGCCGAAGTGGGATGTTCGGGCCGAAGTAGTGTTCGGGCCGAAGTGGTGTTCGGGCCGAAGTTCGGTGTTCGGGCCGAGGATGATGTTCGGGCCGAGGTTGAAGTTCTGGCCGAGGTGAAGTTCGGGCCGAAAATGAAGTTCGGGCCGGGAACAGTGAAGAGTTCGGGCCGAACTTGTTCTTGGCAGTGACGAACGAACCAGCTATTTTGGTTACTCGTGGGCGTGAAACGGACACCCGAGCTGAAAGTTATGAATGTTTTAGTATAACACCTTTTGTCACACAATCTTGGATATTGAAGAGTTCGGGCGAAGAGGGATGTTCGGGCCGAAGTGGTGTTCGGGCCGAAGTGGGATGTTCGGGCCGAAGTGGTGTTCAGGCCGAAGTTCGGTGTTCGGGCCGAGGATGATGTTTGGGCCGAGGTTGAAGTTCGGGCCGAGGTCGGAGTTCGAGCCGAGGTTGTAGTTCGCGCCGAGGTTGAAGTTCGGGCCGAAAATGAAGTTCGGGCCGGGAACAGTGAAGAGTTCGTGCCGAACATGTTCTTGGCAGTGACGAACGAACCAGCTATTTTGGTTACTCGTGGGTGGGAAACGGACACCCGAGCTGAAAGTTATGAATGTTTTAGTATAGCACCTTTTGTCACACAATCTTGGATATTGAAGAGTTCGGGCCGAAGAGGGATGTTCGGGCCGAAGTGGTGTTCGGGCCGAAGTGGGATGTTCGGGCCGAAGTGGTGTTCGGGCAGAAGTTCGGTGTTCGGGCCGAGGATGATTTTCGGGCCGAGGTTGAAGTTCGGGCCGAGGTCGGAGTTCGGGCCGAGGTTGAAGTTCGGGCCGAAAATGAAGTTCGGGCCGGGAAAAGTGAAGATTTCGGGCTGAACTTGTTCTTGGCAATGACGAACGAACCAGCTATTTTGGTTACTCGTGGGCGTGAAACGGACACCCGAGCTGAAAGTTATGAATGTTTTAGTATAGCACCTTTTGTCACACAATCTTGGATATTGAAGAGTTCGGGCCGAAGAGGGATGTTCGGGCCGAAGTGGTGTTCGGGCCGAAATGTGATGTTCGGGCCGAAGTGGTGTTCGGGCCGAAGTTCGGTGTTCGGCGCAAGGATGATGTTCGGGCCGAGGTTGAAGTTCGGGCCGAGGTCGGAGTTCGGGCCGAGGTTGAAGTTCGAGCCGAGGTTGAAGTTCGGGCCGAAAATGAAGTTCGGGCCGGGAACAGTGAAGAGTTCGGGCCGAACTTGTTCTTGGCAGTGACGAACGAACCAGCTATTTTGGTTACTCGTGGGCGTGAAACGGACACCCGAGCTGAAAGTTATGAATGTTTTAGTATAGCACCTTTTGTCACACGATCTTGGATATTGAAGAGTTCGGGCCGAAGAGGGATGTTCTTACCGAAGTGGTGTTCGGGCCGAAGTGGGATGTTCGGGCCGAAGTGGTGTTCGGGCCGAAGTGGTGTTCGGGCCGAAGTTCGGTGTTCGGGCCGAGGATGATGTTCGGGCCGAGGTTGAAGTTCGGGCCGAGGTCGGAGTTCGGGCCGAGGTTGAAGTTCGAGCCGAGGTTGAAGTTCGGGCTGAAAATGAAGTTCGGGCCGGGAACAGTGAAGAGTTCGGGCCGAACTTGTTCTTGGCAGTGACGAACGAACCAGCTATTTTGGTTACTCGTGGGCGTGAAACGGACACCCGAGCTGAAAGTTATGAATGTTTTAGTATAGTACCTTTTGTCACACAATCTTGGATATTGAAGAGTTAGGGCCGAAGAGGGATGTTCGGGCCGAAGTGGTGTTCGGGCCGAAGTGGGATGTTCGGGTCGAAGTGGTGTTCGGGCCGAAGTGGTGTTCGGGCCGAAGTTCGGTGTTCGGGCCAAGGATGATGTTCGGGCCGAGGTTGAAGTTCGGGCCGAGGTCGGAGTTCGGGCCGAGGTTGAAGTTCGGGCCGAGGTTGAAGTTCGGGCCGAAAATGAAGTTCGGGTCGGGAACAGTGAAGCGTTCGGGCCGAACTTGTTCTTGGCAGTGACGAACGAACCAACTATTTTGGTTACTCGTGGGCGTGAAACGGACACCCGAGCTGAATGTTATGAATGTTTTAGTTTAGCACCTTTTGTCACACAATCTTGCATATTGAAGTGTTCGGGCCGAAGAGGGATGTTTGGGCCGAAGTGGTGTTCGGGCCGAAGCGGGATGTTCGGGCCGAAGTGGTGTTCGGGCAGAAGTTCGGTGTTCGGGCCGAGGATGATTTTCGGGCCGTGGTTGAAGTTCGGGCCGTGGTCGGAGTTCGGGCCGAGGTTGAAGTTCGGGCCGAAAATGAAGTTCGGGCCGGGAACAGTGAAGATTTCGGGCTGAACTTGTTCTTGGCAGTGACGAACGAACCAGCTATTTTGGTTACTCGTGGGCGTGAAACGGACACCCGAGCTGAAAGTTATGAATGTTTTAGTATAGCACCTTTTGTCACACAATCTTGGATATTGAAGAGTTCGGGCCGAAGAGCGATGTTCGGGCCGAAGTGGTGTTCGGGCCGAAATGGGATGTTCGGGCCGAAGTGGTGTTCGGTCCGAAGTGGTGTTCGGGCCGAAGTTCGGTGTTCGGCCCGAGGATGATGTTCGGGCCGAGGTTGAAGTTCGGGCCAAGGTCGGAGTTCGGGCCGAGGTTGAAGTTCGGGCCGAGGTTGAAGTTCGGGCCGAAAATGAAGTTCGGGCCGGGAATAGTGAAGCGTTCGGGCCGCACTTGTTCTTGGCAAAGACGAACGAACCAGCTATTTTGGTTACTCGTGGGCGTGAAAGGGACACCCGAGCTGAAAGTTATGAATGTTTTAGTATAGCACCTTTTGTCACACAATCTTGGATATTGAAGAGTTCGGGCCGAAGAGGGATGTTCGGGCCGAAGTGGTGTTCGGGCCGAAGTGGGATGTTCGGGCCGAAGTGGTGTTAGGGCCGAAGTGGTGTTCGGGCCGAAGTTCGGTGTTCGGGCCGAGGATGATGTTCGGGCCGAGATTGAAGTTCGGGCCGAGGACGGAGTTCGGGCCGAGGTTGAAGTTCGAGCCGAGGTTGAAGTTCGGGCTGAAAATGAAGTTCGGGCCGGGAACAGTGAAGAGTTCGGGCCGAACTTGTTCTTGGCAGTGACGAACGAACCAGCTATTTTGGTTACTAGTGGGCGTGAAACGGACACCCGAGCTGAAAGTTATGAATGTTTTAGTATAGTACCTTTTGTCACACAATCTTGGATATTGAAGAGTTCGGGCCGAAGAGGGATGTTCGGGCCGAAGTGGTGTTCGGTCCGAAGTGGGATGTTCGGGTCGAAGTGGTGTTCGGGCCGAAGTGGTGTTCGGGCTGAAGTTCGGTGTTCGGACCGAGGATGATGTTCGGGCCGAGGATGAAGTTCGGGCCGAGGTCGGAGTTCGGGCCGAGGTTGAAGTTCGGGCCGAGGTTGAAGTTCGGGCCGAAAATGAAGTTCGGGCCGGGAACAGTGAAGAGTTCGGGCCGAACTTGTTCTTGGCAGTGACGAACGAACCAGCTATTTTGGTTACTAGTGGGCGTGAAACGGACACCCGAGCTGAAAGTTATGAATGTTTTAGTATAGTACCTTTTGTCACACAATCTTGGATATTGAAGAGTTCGGGCCGAAGAGGGATGTTCGGGCCAAAGTGGTGTTCGGTCCGAAGTGGGATGTTCGGGTCGAAGTGGTGTTCGGGCCGAAGTGGTGTTCGGGCTGAAGTTCGGTGTTCGGGCCGAGGATGATGTTCGGGCCGAGGTTGAAGTTCGGGCCGAGGTCGGAGTTCGGGCCGAGGTTGAAGTTCGGGCCGAGGTTGAAGTTCGGGCCGAAAATGAAGTTCGGGCCGGGAACAGTGAAGCGTTCGGGCCGAACTTGTTCTTGGCAGTGACGAACGAACCAGCTATTTTGGTTACTCGTGGGCGTGAAACGGACACCTGAGCTGAATGTTATGAATGTTTTAGTTTAGCACCTTTTGTCACACAATGTTGCATATTGAAGAGTTCGGGCCGAAGAGGGATGTTAAGGCCGAAGTGGTGTTCGGGCCGAAGTGGGATGTTCGGGCCGAAGTGGTGGTCGGGCAGAAGTTCGGTGTTCGGGCCGAGGATGATTTTTGGGCCGTGGTTGAAGTTCGGGCCGAGGTCGGAGTTCGGGCCGAGGTTGAAGTTCGGGCCGAAAATGAAGTTCGGGCCGGGAACAGTGAAGATTTCGGGCTGAACTTGTTCTTGGCAGTGACGAACGTACCAGCTATTTTGGTTACTCGTGGGCGTGAAACGGACACCCGAGCTGAAAGTTATGAATGTTTTAGTATAGCACCTTTTGTCACACAATCTTGGATATTGAAGAGTTCGGGCCGAAGAGCGATGTTCGGACCGAAGAGCGATGTTCGGGCCGAAGTGGTGTTCGGGCCGAAATGGGATGTTCGGGCCGAAGTGGTGTTCGGGCCGAAGTGGTGTTCGGGCCGAAGTTCGGTGTTCGGCCCGAGGATGATGTTCGGGCCGAGGTTGAAGTTCGGGCCGAGGTCGGAGTTCGGGCCGAGGTTGAAGTTCGGGCCGAAAATGAAGTTCGGGCCGGGAATAGTGAAGCGTTCGGGCCGCACTTGTTCTTGGCAAAGACGAACGAACCAGCTATTTTGGTTACTCGTGGGCGTGAAAGGGACACCCGAGCTGAAAGTTATGAATGTTTTAGTATAGCACCTTTTGTCACACAATCTTGGATATTGAAGAGTTCGGGCCGAAGAGGGATGTTCGGGCCGAAGTGGTGTTCTGGCCGAAGTGGGATGTTCGGGCCGAAGTGGTGTTCGGGCAGAAGTTCGGTGTTCGGGCCGAGGATGATTTTCGGGCCGTGGTTGAAGTTCGGGCCGAGGTCGGAGTTCGGGCCGAGTTTGAAGTTCGGGCAGAAAATGAAGTTCGGGCCGGGAACAGTGAAGATTTCGGGCTGAACTTGTTCTTGGCAGTGACGAACGAACCAGCTATTTTGGTTACTCGTGGGCGTGAAACGGACACCCGAGCTGAAAGTTATGAATGTTTTAGTATACCACCTTTTGTCACACAATCTTGGATATTGAAGAGTTCGGGCCGAATAGCGATGTTCGGGCCGAAGTGGTGTTCGGGCCGAAATCGGATGTTCGGGCCGAAGTGGTGTTCGGGCCGAAGTTCGGTGTTCGGCCCGAGGATGATGTTCGGGCCGAGGATGAAGTTCGGGCCGAGGTCGGAGTTCGGGCCGAGGTTGAAGTTCGGGCCGAGGTTGAAGTTCGGGCCGAAAATGAAGTTCGGGCCGGGAATAGTGAAGCGTTCGGGCCGCACTTGTTCTTGGCAAAGACGAACGAACCAGCTATTTTGGTTACTCGTGGGCGTGAAAGGGACACCCGAGCTGAAAGTTATGAATGTTTTAGTATAGCACCTTTTGTCACACAATCTTGGATATTGAAGAGTTCGGGCCGAAGAGGGATGTTCGGGCCGAATTGGTGTTTTAGCCGAAGTGGGATGTTCGGGCCGAAGTGGTGTTCGGGCAGAAGTTCGGTTTTCGGGCCGAGGATGATTTTCGGGCCGAGGTTGAAGTTCGGGCCGAGGTCGGAGTTCGGGCCGAGGTTGAAGTTCGGGCCGAAAATGAAGTTCGGGCCGGGAACAGTGAAGATTTCGGGCTGAACTTGTTCTTGGCAGTGACGAACGAACCAGCTATTTTGGTTACTCGTGGGCGTGAAACGGACACCCGAGCTGAGAGTTATGAATGTTTTAGTATAGCACCTTTTGTCACACAATCTTGGATATTGAAGAGTTCGGGCCGAAGAGGGATGTTCGGGCCGAAGTGGTGTTCGGGCCGAAATGGGATGTTCGGGCCGAAGTGGTGTTCGGGCCGAAGTGGTGTTCGGGCCGAAGTTCGGTGTTCGGCCCAAGGATGATGTTCGGCCGAGGTTGAAGTTCGGGCCGAGGTCGGAGTTCGGGCTGAGGTTGAAGTTAGAGCCGAGGTTGAAGTTCGGGCCGAAAATGAAGTTCGGACCGGGAACAGTGAAGAGTTCGGGCCGAACTTGTTCTTGGCAGTGACGAACGAACCAGCTATTTTGGTTACTCGTGGGCGTGAAACGGACACCCGAGCTGAAAGTTATGAATGTTTTAGTATAGCACCTTTTGTCACACAATCTTGGATATTGAAGAGTTCGGGCCGAAGAGGGATGTTCGGGCCGAAGTGGTGTTCGGGTCGAAGTGGGATGTTCGGGCCGAAGTGGTGTTCGGGCCGAAGTGGTGTTCGGGCCGAAGTGGTGTTCGGGCCGAGGATGATGTTCGGGCCGAGGTTGAAGTTCGGGCCGAGGTCGGAGTTCGGGCCGAGGTTGAAGTTCGAGCCGAGGTTGAAGTTCGGGCCGAAAATGAAGTTCGGGCCGGGAACAGTGAAGAGTCGGGCCGAACTTGTTCTTGGCAGTGACGAACGAACCAGCAATTTTGGTTACTTGTGGGCGTGAAACGGACACCCGAGCTGAAAGTTATGAATGTTTTAGTATAGCACCTTTTGTCACACAATCTTGGATATTGAAGAGTTCGGGCCGAAGAGGGATGTTCGGGCCGAAGTGGTGTTCTAGCCGAAGTGGGATGTTCGGGCCGAAGTGGTGTTCGGGCAGAAGTTCGGTGTTCGGGCCGAGGATGATTTTCGGGCCGAGGTTGAAGTTCGGGCCGAGGTCGGAGTTCGGGCCGAGGTTGAAGTTCGGGCCGAAAATGAAGTTCGGGCCGGGAACAGTGAAGATTTCGGGCTGAACTTGTTCTTGGCAGTGACGAACGAACCAGCTATTTTGGTTACTCGTGGGCGTGAAACGGACACCCGAGCTGAGAGTTATGAATGTTTTAGTATAGCACCTTTTGTCACACAATCTTGGATATTGAAGAGTTCGGGCCGAAGAGGGATGTTCGGGCCGAAGTGGTGTTCGGGCCGAAATGGGATGTTCGGGCCGAAGTGGTGTTCGGGCCGAAGTGGTGTTCGGGCCGAAGTTCGGTGTTCGGCCCGAGGATGATGTTCGGGCCGAGGTTGAAGTTCGGGCTGAGGTCGGAGTTCGGGCCGAGGTTGAAGTTCGGGCCGAGGTTGAAGTTCGGGCCGAAAATGAAGTTCGGGCTGGGAATAGTGAAGCGTTCGGGCCGCACTTGTTCTTGGCAAAGACGAACGAACCAGCTATTTTGGTTACTCGTGGGCGTGAAAGGGACACCCGAGCTGAAAGTTATGAATGTTTTAGTATAGCACCTTTTGTCACACAATCTTGGATATTGAAGAGTTCGGGCCGAAGAGGGATGTTCGGGCCGAAGTGGTGTTCTGGCCGAAGTGGGATGTTCGGGCCGAAGTGGTGTTCGGGCAGAAGTTCGGTGTTCGGGCCGAGGATGATTTTTGGGCCGTGGTTGAAGTTCGGGCCGAGGTCGGAGTTCGGGCCGAGATTGAAGTTCGGGCAGAAAATGAAGTTCGGGCCGGGAACAGTGAAGATTTCGGGCTGAACTTGTTCTTGGCAGTGCCGAACGAACCAGCTATTTTGGTTACTCGTGGGCGTGAAACGGACACCTGAGCTGAAAATTATGAATGTTTTAGTATAGCACCTTTTGTCACACAATCTTGGATATTGAAGAGTTCGGGCCGAAGAGCGATGTTCGGGCCGAAGTGGTGTTCGGGCCGAAATGGGATGTTCGGGCCGAAGTGGTGTTCGGGCCGAAGTTCGGTGTTCGGCCCGAGGATGATGTTCGGGCCGAGGTTGAAGTTCGGGCCGAGGTCGGAGTTCGGGCCGAGGTTGAAGTTCGGGCCGAGGTTGAAGTTCGGGCCGAAAATGAAGTTCGGGCCGGGAATAGTGAAGCGTTCAGGCCGCACTTGTTCTTGGCAAAGACGAACGAACCAGCTATTTTGGTTACTCGTGGGCGTGAAAGGGACACCCGAGCTGAAAGTTATGAATGTTTTAGTATAGCACCTTTTGTCACACAATCTTGGATATTGAAGAGTTCGGGCCGAAGAGGGATGTTCGGGCCGAAGTGGTGTTCTAGCCGAAGTGGGATGTTCGGGCCGAAGTGGTGTTCGGGCAGAAGTTCGGTGTTCGGGCCGAGGATGATTTTCGGGCCGAGGTTGAAGTTCGGGCCGAGGTCGGAGTTCGGGCCGAGGTTGAAGTTCGGGCCGAAAATGAAGTTCGGGCCGGGAACAGTGAAGATTTCGGGCTGAACTTGTTCTTGGCAGTGACGAACGAACCAGCTATTTTGGTTACTCGTGGGCGTGAAACGGACACCCGAGCTGAGAGTTATGAATGTTTTAGTATAGCACCTTTTGTCACACAATCTTGGATATTGAAGAGTTCGGGCCGAAGAGGGATGTTCGGGCCGAAGTGGTGTTCGGGCCGAAATGGGATGTTCGGGCCGAAGTGGTATTCGGGCCGAAGTGGTGTTCGGGCCGAAGTGGTGTTCGGGCCGAAGTTCGGTGTTCGGCCCAAGGATGATGTTCGGCCGAGGTTGAAGTTCGGGCCGAGGTCGGAGTTCGGGCCGAGGTTGAAGTTCGAGCCGAGGTTGAAGTTCGGGCCGAAAATGAAGTTCGGGCCGGGAACAGTGAAGAGTTCGGGCCGAACTTGTTCTTTGCAGTGACGAACGAACCAGCTATTTTGGTTACTCGTGGGCGTGAAACGGACACCCGAGCTGAAAGTTATGAATGTTTTAGTATAGAAACTTTTGTCACACAATCTTGGATATTGAAGAGTTCGGGCCGAAGAGGGATGTTCGGGCCGAAGTGGTGTTCGGGTCGAAGTGGGATGTTCGGGCCGAAGTGGTGTTCGGGCCGAAGTGGTGTTCGGGCCGAGGATGATGTTCGGGCCGAGGTTGAAGTTCGGGCCGAGGTCGGAGTTCGGGCCGAGGTTGAAGTTCGAGCCGAGGTTGAAGTTCGGGCCGAAAATGAAGTTCGGGCCGGGAACAGTGAAGAGTCGGGCCGAACTTGTTCTTGGCAGTGACGAACGAACCAGCAATTTTGGTTACTTGTGGGCGTGAAACGGACACCCGAGCTGAAAGTTATGAATGTTTTAGTATAGCACCTTTCGTCACACAATCTTGGATATTGAAGAGTTCGGGCTGAAGAGGGATGTTCGGGCCGAAGTGGTGTTCGGGCCGAAGTGGGATGTTCGGGCCGAAGTGGTGTTCAGGACGAAGTTCGGTGTTCGGGCCGAGGATGATTTTCGGAACGAGGTTGAAGTTCGGGCCGAGGTCGGAGTTCGGGCCGAGGTTGAAGTTCGGGCCGGGTACAGTGAAGCGTTCGGGCCGAACTTGTTCTTGGCAGTGACGAACGAACCAGCCATTTTGGTTACTCGTGGGCGTGAAACGGACACCCGAGCTGAAAGTTATGAATGTTTTAGTATAGCACCTTTTGTCACACAATCTTGGATATTGAAGAGTTCGGGCGAAGAGGGATGTTCGGGCCGAAGTGGTGTTCGGGCCGAAATGGGATGTTCGGGCCGAAGTGGTGTTCGGGCCGAAGTGGTGTTCGGGCCGAAGTTCGGTGTTCGGGCCGAGGATGATGTTTGGGCCAAGGTTGAAGTTCGGGCCGAGGTCGGAGTTCGGGCCGAGGTTGAAGTTCGCGCCGAGGTTGAAGTTCAGGCCGAAAATGAAGTTCGGGCCGGGAACAGTGAAGAGTTCGGGCCGAACATGTTCTTGGTAGTGACGAACGAACCAACTATTTTGGTTACTCGTGGGCGTGAAACGGACACCCGAGCTGAAAGTTATGAATGTTTTAGTATAGAAACTTTTGTCACACAATCTTGGATATTGAAGAGTTCGGGCCGAAGAGGGATGTTCGGGCCGAAGTGGTGTTCGGGTCGAAGTGGGATGTTCGGGCCGAAGTGGTGTTCGGGCCGAAGTGGTGTTCGGGCCGAGGATGATGTTCGGGCCGAGGTTGAAGTTCGGGCCGAGGTCGGAGTTCGGGCCGAGGTTGAAGTTCGAGCCGAGGTTGAAGTTCGGGCCGAAAATGAAGTTCGGGCCGGGAACAGTGAAGAGTCGGGCCGAACTTGTTCTTGGCAGTGACGAACGAACCAGCAATTTTGGTTACTTGTGGGCGTGAAACGGACACCCGAGCTGAAAGTTATGAATGTTTTAGTATAGCACCTTTCGTCACACAATCTTGGATATTGAAGAGTTCGGGCTGAAGAGGGATGTTCGGGCCGAAGTGGTGTTCGGGCCGAAGTGGGATGTTCGGGCCGAAGTGGTGTTCAGGACGAAGTTCGGTGTTCGGGCCGAGGATGATTTTCGGAACGAGGTTGAAGTTCGGGCCGAGGTCGGAGTTCGGGCCGAGGTTGAAGTTCGGGCCGGGTACAGTGAAGCGTTCGGGCCGAACTTGTTCTTGGCAGTGACGAACGAACCAGCCATTTTGGTTACTCGTGGGCGTGAAACGGACACCCGAGCTGAAAGTTATGAATGTTTTAGTATAGCACCTTTTGTCACACAATCTTGGATATTGAAGAGTTCGGGCGAAGAGGGATGTTCGGGCCGAAGTGGTGTTCGGGCCGAAATGGGATGTTCGGGCCGAAGTGGTGTTCGGGCCGAAGTGGTGTTCGGGCCGAAGTTCGGTGTTCGGGCCGAGGATGATGTTTGGGCCAAGGTTGAAGTTCGGGCCGAGGTCGGAGTTCGGGCCGAGGTTGAAGTTCGCGCCGAGGTTGAAGTTCAGGCCGAAAATGAAGTTCGGGCCGGGAACAGTGAAGAGTTCGGGCCGAACATGTTCTTGGTAGTGACGAACGAACCAACTATTTTGGTTACTCGTGGGTGTGAAACGGACACCCGAGCTGAAAGTTATGAATGTTTTAGTATAGCACCTTTTGTCACACAATCTTGGATATTGAAGAGTTCGGGCCGAAGAGGGATGTTAGGGCCGAAGTGGTGTTCGGGCCGAAGTGGGATGTTCGGGCCGAAGTGGTGTTCGGGCAGAAGTTCGGTGTTCGTGCCGAGGATGATTTTCGGGCCGAGGTTGAAGTTCGGGCCGAGGTCGGAGTTCGGACTGAGGTTGAAGTTCGGGCCGAAAATGAAGTTCGGGCCGGGAACAGTGAAGATTTCGGGCTGAACATGTTCTTGGTAGTGACGAACGAACCAGCTATTTTGGTTACTTGTGGGCGTGAAACGGACACCCGAGCTGAAATGTTTTAGTATAGCACCTTTTGTCACACAATCTTGGATATTGAAGAATTCGGGCCGAAGAGCAATGTTCGGGCCGAAGTGGGATGTTCGGGCGGAAGTGGTTGTCGGGCCGAAGTGGTGTTCGGGCCGAGGATGATGTTCGGGCCGAGGTTGAAGTTCGGGCCGAGGTCGGAGTTCGGGCCGAGGTTGAAGTTCCAGCCGAGGTTGAAGTTCGGGCCGAAAATGAAGTTCGGGCCGGGAACAGTGAAGAGTTCGGGCCGAACTTGTTCTTGGCAGTGACGAACGAACCAGCTATTTTGGTTACTTGTGGGCGTGAAACGGACACCCGAGCTGAAAGTTATGAATGTTTTAGTATAGCACATTTTGTCACACAATCTTGGATATTGAAGAGTTCGGGACGAAGAGGGATGTTCGGGCCGAAGTGGTGTTCGGGCCGAAGTGGGATGTTCGGGCCGAAGTGGTGTTCGGGCCGAGGATGATTTTCGGGCGGAGGTTGAAGTTCGGGCCGAGGTCGGAGTTCGGGCCGAGGTTGAAGTTCGGGCAAGGAACAGTGAAGCGTTCGGGCCGAACTTGTTCTTGGCAGTGACGAACGAACCAGCTATTTTGGTTACTCGTGGGCGTGAAACGGACACCCGAGCTGAAAGTTATGAATGTTTTAGTATAGCACCTTTTGTCACACAATCTTGGATATTGAAGAGTTCGGGCCGAAGAGGGATGTTCGGGCCGAAGTGGTGTTCGGGCCGAAGTGGGATGTTCGGGCCGAAGTGGTGTTCGGGAAGAAGTTCGGTGTTCGGGCCGAGGATGATTTTCGGGCCGAGGTTGAAGTTCGGGCCGAGGTCGGAGTTCGGGCCGAGGTTGAAGTTCGGGCCGAAAATGAAGTTCGGGACAGGAACAGTGAAGATTTCGGGCTGAACTTGTTCTTGGCAATGACGAACGAACCAGCTATTTTGGTTACTCGTGGGCGTGAAACGGACACCCGAGCTGAAAGTTATGAATGTTTTAGTATAGCACCTTTTGTCACACAATCTTGGATATTGAAGAGTTCGGGCCGAAGAGGGATGTTCGGGCCGAAGTGGTGTTCGGGCCAAAATGGGATGTTCGGGCCGAAGTGGTGTTCGGGCCGAAGTGGTGTTCGGGCCGATGTTCGGTGTTCGGCCCAAGGATGATGTTCGGGCCGAGGTTGAAGTTCGGGCCGAGGTCGGAGTTCGGGCCGAGGTTGAAGTTCGAGCCGAGGTTGAAGTTCGGGCCGAAAATGAAGTTCGGGCCGGGAACAGTGAAGAGTTCGGGCCAAACTTGTTCTTGGGAGTGACGAACGAACCAGCTATTTTGGTTACTCGTGGGCTTGAAACGGACACCCGAGCTGAAAGTTATGAATGTTTTAGTATAGCACCTTTTGTCACACAATCTTGGATATTGAAGAGTTCGGGCCGAAGAGGGATGTTCGGGCCGAAGTGGTGTTCGGGCCGAAGTGGGATGTTCGGGCCGAAGTGGTGTTCGAGCCGAAGTGGTGTTCGGGCCGAAGTTCGGTGTTCGGGCCGAGGATGATGTTCGGGCCGAGGTTGAAGTTCGGGCCGAGGTCGGAGTTCGGGTCGAGGTTGAAGTTCGAGCCGAGGTTGAAGTTCGAGCCGAAAATGAAGTTCGGGCCGGGAACAGTGAAGAGTTCGGGCCGAACTTGTTCTTGGCAGTGACGAACGAACCAGCTATTTTGGTTACTCGTGGGCGTGAAACGGACACCCGAGCTGAAAGTTATGAATGTTTTAGTATAGTAGCTTTTGTCACACAATCTTGGATATTGAAGAGTTCGGGCCGAAGAGGGATGTTCGGGCCGAAGTGGGATGTTCGGGCCGAAGTGGTGTTCGGGCAGAAGTTCGGTGCTCGGGCCGAGGATGATTTTCGGGCCGAGGTTGAAGTTCGGGCCGAGGTCGGAGTTTGGGCCGAGGTTGAAGTTCGGGCCGAAAATGAAGTTCGGGCCGGGAACAGTGAAGATTTCGGGCTGAACTTGTTCTTGGCAATGACGAACGAACCAGCTATTTTGGTTACTCGTGGGCGTGAAACGGACACCCGAGCTGAAAGTTATGAATGTTTTAGTATAGCACCTTTTGTCACACAATCTTGGATATTGAAGAGTTCGGGCCGAAGAGGGATGTTCGGGCCGAAGTGGTGTTCGGGCCGAAATGGGATGTTCGGGCCGAAGTGGTGTTCGGGCCGAAGTTCGGTGTTCGGCCAAAGGATGATGTTCGGGCCGAGGTTGAAGTTCGGGCCGAGGTCGGAGTTCTGGCCGAGGTTGAAGTTCGAGCCGAGTTTGAAGTTCGGGCCGAAATGAAGTTCGGGCCGGGAACAGTGAAGAGTTCGGGCCGAACTTGTTCTTGCCAGTGACGAACAAACCAGCTATTTTGGTTACTCGTGGGCGTGAAACGGACACCCGAGCTGAAAATTATGAATGTTTTAGTATAGCACCTTTTGTCACACAATCTTGGATATTGAAGAATTCGGGCCGAAGTGGTGTTCGGGTCGAAGTGGGATGTTCGGGCCGAAGTGGTGTTCGGGCCGAAGTGGTGTTCGGGCCGAAGTTCGGTGTTCGGGCCGAGGATGATGTTCGGGCCGAGGTTGAAGTTCGGGCCGAGGTCGGAGTTCGGGCCGAGGTTGAAGTTCCAGCCGAGGTTGAAGTTCGGGCCGAAAATGAAGTTCGGGCCGGGAACAGTGAAGAGTTCGGGCCGAACTTGTTCTTGGCAGTGACGAACGAACCAGCTATTTTGGTTACTTGTGGGCGTGAAACGGACACCCGAGCTGAAAGTTATGAATGTTTTAGTATAGCACATTTTGTCACACAATCTTGGATATTGAAGAGTTCGGGACGAAGAGGGATGTTCGGGCCGAAGTGGTGTTCGGGCCGAAGTGGGATGTTCGGGCCGAAGTGGTGTTCGGGCCGAAGTGGTGTTCGGGCCGAAGTTCGGTGTTCGGGCCGAGGATGATGTTCGGGCCGAGGTTGAAGTTCGGGCCGAGGTCGGAGTTCGGGTCGAGGTTGAAGTTCGAGCCGAGGTTGAAGTTCGGGCCGAAAATGAAGTTCGGGCCGGGAACAGTGAAGAGTTCGGGCCGAACTTGTTCTTGGCAGTGACGAACGAACCAGCTATTTTGGTTACTCGTGGGCGTGAAACGGACACCCGAGCTGAAAGTTATGAATGTTTTAGTATAGTACCTTTTGTCACACAATCTTGGATATTGAAGAGTTCGGGCCGAAGAGGGATGTTCGGGCCGAAGTGGGATGTTCGGGCCGAAGTGGTGTTCGGGCAGAAGTTCGGTGTTCGGGCCGAGGATGATTTTCGGGCCGAGGTTGAAGTTCGGGCCGAGGTCGGAGTTCAGGCCGAGGTTGAAGTTCGGGCCGAAAATGAAGTTCGGGCGGAAAATGAAGTTCGGGCCAGGAACAGTGAAGATTTCGGGCTGAACTTGTTCTTGGCAATGACGAACGAACCAGCTATTTTGGTTACTCGTGGGCGTGAAACGGACACCCGAGCTGAAAGTTATGAATGTTTTAGTATAACACCTTTTGTCACACAATCTTGGATATTGAAGAGTTCGGGCCGAAGAGGGATGTTCGGGCCGAAGTGATGTTCGGGCCGAAATGGGATGTTCGGGCCGAAGTGGTGTTCGGGCCGAAGTTCGGTGTTCGGCCCAAGGATGATGTTCAGGCCGAGGTTGAAGTTCGGGTCGAGGTCGGAGTTCTGGCCGAGGTTGAAGTTCGAGCCGAGGTTGAAGTTCGGGCCGAAATGAAGTTCGGGCCGGGAACAGTGAAGAGTTCGGGCCGAACTTGTTCTTGGCAGTGATGAACAAACCAGCTATTTTGGTTACTCGTGGGCGTGAAACGGACACCCGAGCTGAAAGTTATGAATGTTTTAGTATAGCACCTTTTGTCACACAATCTTGGATATTGAAGAATTCGGGCCGAAGTGGTGTTCGGGTCGAAGTGGGATGTTCGGGCCGAAGTGGTGTTCGGGCCGAAGTGGTGTTCGGGCCGAAGTTCGGTGTTCGGGCCGAGGATGATGTTCGGGCCGAGGTTGAAGTTCGGGCCGAGGTCGGAGTTCGGGCCCAGGTTGAAGTTCCAGCCGAGGTTGAAGTTCAGACCGAAAATGAAGTTCGGGCCGGGAACAGTGAAGAGTTCGGGCCGAACTTGTTCTTGGCAGTGACGAACGAACCAGCTATTTTGGTTACTTGTGGGCGTGAAACGGACACCCGAGCTGAAAGTTATGAATGTTTTAGTATAGCACATTTTGTCACACAATCTTGGATATTGAAGAGTTCGGGACGAAGAGGGATGTTCGGGCCGAAGTGGTGTTCGGGCCGAAGTGGGATGTTCGGGCCGAAGTGGTGTTCGGGCCGAAGTTCGGTGTTCGGGCCGAGGATGATGTTCGGGCCGAGGTTGAAGTTCGGGCCGAGGTCGGAGTTCGGGTCGAGGTTGAAGTTCGAGCCGAGGTTGAAGTTCGGGCCGAAAATGAAGTTCGGGCCGGGAACAGTGAAGAGTTCGGGCCGAACTTGTTCTTGGCAGTGACGAACGAACCAGCTATTTTGGTTACTTGTGGGCGTGAAACGGACACCCGAGCTGAAAGTTATGAATGTTTTAGTATAGCACATTTTGTCACACAATCTTGGATATTGAAGAGTTCGGGACGAAGAGGGATGTTCGGGCCGAAGTGGTGTTCGGGCCGAAGTGGGATGTTCGGGCCGAAGTGGTGTTCGGGCCGAAGTGGTGTTCGGGCCGAAGTTCGGTGTTCGGGCCGAGGATGATGTTCGGGCCGAGGTTGAAGTTCGGGCCGAGGTCGGAGTTCGGGTCGAGGTTGAAGTTCGAGCCGAGGTTGAAGTTCGGGCCGAAAATGAAGTTCGGGCCGGGAACAGTGAAGAGTTCGGGCCGAACTTGTTCTTGGCAGTGACGAACGAACCAGCTATTTTGGTTACTCGTGGGCGTGAAACGGACACCCGAGCTGAAAGTTATGAATGTTTTAGTATAGTACCTTTTGTCACACAATCTTGGATATTGAAGAGTTCGGGCCGAAGAGGGATGTTCGGGCCGAAGTGGGATGTTCGGGCCGAAGTGGTGTTCGGGCAGAAGTTCGGTGTTCGGGCCGAGGATGATTTTCGGGCCGAGGTTGAAGTTCGGGCCGAGGTCGGAGTTCAGGCCGAGGTTGAAGTTCGGGCCGAAAATGAAGTTCGGGCGGAAAATGAAGTTCGGGCCAGGAACAGTGAAGATTTCGGGCTGAACTTGTTCTTGGCAATGACGAACGAACCAGCTATTTTGGTTACTCGTGGGCGTGAAACGGACACCCGAGCTGAAAGTTATGAATGTTTTAGTATAACACCTTTTGTCACACAATCTTGGATATTGAAGAGTTCGGGCCGAAGAGGGATGTTCGGGCCGAAGTGATGTTCGGGCCGAAATGGGATGTTCGGGCCGAAGTGGTGTTCGGGCCGAAGTTCGGTGTTCGGCCCAAGGATGATGTTCAGGCCGAGGTTGAAGTTCGGGTCGAGGTCGGAGTTCTGGCCGAGGTTGAAGTTCGAGCCGAGGTTGAAGTTCGGGCCGAAATGAAGTTCGGGCCGGGAACAGTGAAGAGTTCGGGCCGAACTTGTTCTTGGCAGTGATGAACAAACCAGCTATTTTGGTTACTCGTGGGCGTGAAACGGACACCCGAGCTGAAAGTTATGAATGTTTTAGTATAGCACCTTTTGTCACACAATCTTGGATATTGAAGAATTCGGGCCGAAGTGGTGTTCGGGTCGAAGTGGGATGTTCGGGCCGAAGTGGTGTTCGGGCCGAAGTGGTGTTCGGGCCGAAGTTCGGTGTTCGGGCCGAGGATGATGTTCGGGCCGAGGTTGAAGTTCGGGCCGAGGTCGGAGTTCGGGCCCAGGTTGAAGTTCCAGCCGAGGTTGAAGTTCGGACCGAAAATGAAGTTCGGGCCGGGAACAGTGAAGAGTTCGGGCCGAACTTGTTCTTGGCAGTGACGAACGAACCAGCTATTTTGGTTACTTGTGGGCGTGAAACGGACACCCGAGCTGAAAGTTATGAATGTTTTAGTATAGCACATTTTGTCACACAATCTTGGATATTGAAGAGTTCGGGACGAAGAGGGATGTTCGGGCCGAAGTGGTGTTCGGGCCGAAGTGGGATGTTCGGGCCGAAGTGGTGTTCGGGCCGAAGTTCGGTGTTCGGGCCGAGGATGATGTTCGGGCCGAGGTTGAAGTTCGGGCCGAGGTCGGAGTTCGGGTCGAGGTTGAAGTTCGAGCCGAGGTTGAAGTTCGGGCCGAAAATGAAGTTCGGGCCGGGAACAGTGAAGAGTTCGGGCCGAACTTGTTCTTGGCAGTGACGAACGAACCAGCTATTTTGGTTACTCGTGGGCGTGAAACGGACACCCGAGCTGAAAGTTATGAATGTTTTAGTATAGTACCTTTTGTCACACAATCTTGGATATTGAAGAGTTCGGGCCGAAGAGGGATGTTCGGGCCGAAGTGGGATGTTCGGGCCGAAGTGGTGTTCGGGCAGAAGTTCGGTGTTCGGGCCGAGGATGATTTTCGGGCCGAGGTTGAAGTTCGGGCCGAGGTCGGAGTTCGGGTCGAGGTTGAAGTTCGGGCCGAAAATGAAGTTCGGGCCGGGAACAGTGAAGATTTCGGGCTGAACTTGTTCTTGGCAATGACGAACGAACCAGCTATTTTGGTTACTCGTGGGCGTGAAACGGACACCCGAGCTGAAAGTTATGAATGTTTTAGTATAGCACCTTTTGTCACACAATCTTGGATATTGAAGAATTCGGGCCGAAGAGCAATGTTCGGGCCGAAGTGGGATGTTCGGGCCGAAGTGGTTGTCGGGCCGAAGTGGTGTTCGGGCCGAGGATGATGTTCGGGCCGAGGTTGAAGTTCGGGCCGAGGTCGGAGTTCGGGCCGAGGTTGAAGTTCCAGCCGAGGTTGAAGTTCGGGCCGAAAATGAAGTTCGGGCCGGGAACAGTGAAGAGTTCGGGCCGAACTTGTTCTTGGCAGTGATGAACGAACCAGCTATTTTGGTTACTTGTGGGCGTGAAACGGACACCCGAGCTGAAAGTTATGAATGTTTTAGTATAGCACATTTTGTCACACAATCTTGGATATTGAAGAGTTCGGGACGAAGAGGGATGTTCGGGCCGAAGTGGTGTTCGGGCCGAAGTGGGATGTTCGGGCCGAAGTGGTGTTCGGGCCGAAGTTCGGTGTTCGGGCCGAGGATGATTTTCGGGCGGAGGTTGAAGTTCGGGCCGAGGTCGGAGTTCGGGCCGAGGTTGAAGTTCGGGCAAGGAACAGTGAAGCGTTCGGGCCGAACTTGTTCTTGGCAGTGACGAACGAACCAGCTATTTTGGTTACTCGTGGGCGTGAAACGGACACCCGAGCTGAAAGTTATGAATGTTTTAGTATAGCACCTTTTGTCACACAATCTTGGATATTGAAGAGTTCGGGCCGAAGAGGGATGTTCGGGCCGAAGTGGTGTTCGGGCCGAAGTGGGATGTTCGGGCCGAAGTGGTGTTCGGGAAGAAGTTCGGTGTTCGGGCCGAGGATGATTTTCGGGCCGAGGTTGAAGTTCGGGCCGAGGTCGGAGTTCGGGCCGAGGTTGAAGTTCGGGCCGAAAATGAAGTTCGGGCCAGGAACAGTGAAGATTTCGGGCTGAACTTGTTCTTGGCAATGACGAACGAACCAGCTATTTTGGTTACTCGTGGGCGTGAAACGGACACCCGAGCTGAAAGTTATGAATGTTTTAGTATAGCACCTTTTGTCACACAATCTTGGATATTGAAGAGTTCGGGCCGAAGAGGGATGTTCGGGCCGAAGTGGTGTTCGGGCCAAAATGGGATGTTCGGGCCGAAGTGGTGTTCGGGCCGAAGTGGTGTTCGGGCCGATGTTCGGTGTTCGGCCCAAGGATGATGTTCGGGCCGAGGTTGAAGTTCGGGCCAAGGTCGGAGTTCGGGCCGAGGTTGAAGTTCGAGCCGAGGTTGAAGTTCGGGCCGAAAATGAAGTTCGGGCCGGGAACAGTGAAGAGTTCGGGCCAAACTTGTTCTTGGGAGTGACGAACGAACCAGCTATTTTGGTTACTCGTGGGCTTGAAACGGACACCCGAGCTGAAAGTTATGAATGTTTTAGTATAGCACCTTTTGTCACACAATCTTGGATATTGAAGAGTTCGGGCCGAAGAGGGATGTTCGGGCCGAAGTGGTGTTCGGGCCGAAGTGGGATGTTCGGGCCGAAGTGGTGTTCGAGCCGAAGTGGTGTTCGGGCCGAAGTTCGGTGTTCGGGCCGAGGATGATGTTCGGGCCGAGGTTGAAGTTCGGGCCGAGGTCGGAGTTCGGGTCGAGGTTGAAGTTCGAGCCGAGGTTGAAGTTCGGGCCGAAAATGAAGTTCGGGCCGGGAACAGTGAAGAGTTCGGGCCGAACTTGTTCTTGGCAGTGACGAACGAACCAGCTATTTTGGTTACTCGTGGGCGTGAAACGGACACCCGAGCTGAAAGTTATGAATGTTTTAGTATAGTACCTTTTGTCACACAATCTTGGATATTGAAGAGTTCGGGCCGAAGAGGGATGTTCGGGCCGAAGTGGGATGTTCGGGCCGAAGTGGTGTTCGGGCAGAAGTTCGGTGCTCGGGCCGAGGATGATTTTCGGGCCGAGGTTGAAGTTCGGGCCGAGGTCGGAGTTTGGGCCGAGGTTGAAGTTCGGGCCGAAAATGAAGTTCGGGCCGGGAACAGTGAAGATTTCGGGCTGAACTTGTTCTTGGCAATGACGAACGAACCAGCTATTTTGGTTACTCGTGGGCGTGAAACGGACACCCGAGCTGAAAGTTATGAATGTTTTAGTATAGCACCTTTTGTCACACAATCTTGGATATTGAAGAGTTCGGGCCGAAGAGGGATGTTTGGGCCGAAGTGGTGTTCGGGCCGAAATGGGATGTTCGGGCCGAAGTGGTGTTCGGGCCGAAGTTCGGTGTTCGGCCCAAGGATGATGTTCGGGCCGAGGTTGAAGTTCGGGCCGAGGTCGGAGTTCTGGCCGAGGTTGAAGTTCGAGCCGAGGTTGAAGTTCGGGCCGAAATGAAGTTCGGGCCGGGAACAATGAAGAGTTCGGGCCGAACTTGTTCTTGGCAGTGACGAACAAACCAGCTATTTTGGTTACTCGTGGGCGTGAAACGGACACCCGAGCTGAAAATTATGAATGTTTTAGTATAGCACCTTTTGTCACACAATCTTGGATATTGAAGAATTCGGGCCGAAGTGGTGTTCGGGTCGAAGTGGGATGTTCGGGCCGAAGTGGTGTTCGGGCCGAAGTGGTGTTCGGGCCGAAGTTCGGTGTTCGGGCCGAGGATGATGTTCGGGCCGAGGTTGAATTTCGGGCCGAGGTCGGAGTTCGGGCCGAGGTTGAAGTTCCAGCCGAGGTTGAAGTTCGGGCCGAAAATGAAGTTCGGGCCGGGAACAGTGAAGAGTTCGGGCCGAACTTGTTCTTGGCAGTGACGAACGAACCAGCTATTTTGGTTACTTGTGGGCGTGAAACGGACACCCGAGCTGAAAGTTATGAATGTTTTAGTATAGCACATTTTGTCACACAATCTTGGATATTGAAGAGTTCGGGACGAAGAGGGATGTTCGGGCCGAAGTGGTGTTCGGGCCGAAGTGGGATGTTCGGGCCGAAGTGGTGTTCGGGCCGAAGTGGTGTTCGGGCCGAAGTTCGGTGTTCGGGCCGAGGATGATGTTCGGGCCGAGGTTGAAGTTCGGGCCGAGGTCGGAGTTCGGGTCGGGGTTGAAGTTCGAGCCGAGGTTGAAGTTCGGGCCGAAAATGAAGTTCGGGCCGGGAACAGTGAAGAGTTCGGGCAGAACTTGTTCTTGGCAGTGACGAACGAACCAGCTATTTTGGTTACTCGTGGGCGTGAAACGGACACCCGAGCTGAAAGTTATGAATGTTTTAGTATAGTACCTTTTGTCACACAATCTTGGATATTGAAGAGTTCGGGCCGAAGAGGGATGTTCGGGCCGAAGTGGGATGTTCGGGCCGAAGTGGTGTTCGGGCAGAAGTTCGGTGTTCGGGCCGAGGATGATTTTCGGGCCGAGGTTGAAGTTCGGGCCGAGGTCGGAGTTCGGGCCGAGGTTGAAGTTCGGGCCGAAAATGAAGTTCGGGCCGGGAACAGTGAAGATTTCGGGCTGAACTTGTTCTTGGCAATGACGAACGAACCAGCTATTTTGGTTACTCGTGGGCGTGAAACGGACACCCGAGCTGAAAGTTATGAATGTTTTAGTATAGCACCTTTTGTCACACAATCTTGGATATTGAAGAGTTCGGGCCGAAGAGGGATGTTCGGGCCGAAGTGGTGTTCGGGCCGAAATGGGATGTTCGGGCCGAAGTGGTGTTCGGGCCGAAGTTCGGTGCTCATCCCAAGGATGATGTTCGGGCCGAGGTTGAAGTTCGGGCCGAGGTCGGAGTTCTGGCCGAGGTTGAAGTTCGAGCCGAGGTTGAAGTTCGGGCCGAAATGAAGTTCGGGCCGGGAACAGTGAAGAGTTCGGGCCGAACTTGTTCTTGGCAGTGACGAACAAACCAGCTATTTTGCTTACTCGTGGGCGTGAAACGGACACCCGAGCTGAAAGTTATGAATGTTTTAGTATAGCATCTTTTGTTACACAATCTTGGATATTGAAGAGTTCGGACCGAAGAGGGATGTTCGGGCCGAAGTGGTGTTCGGGCCGAAGTGGGGTGTTCGGGCCGAAGTGGTGTTCGGGCCGAAGTGGTGTTCGGGCCGAAGTTCGGTGTTCGGGCCGAGGATGATGTTCGGGCCGAGGTTGAATTTCGGGCCGAGGTCGGAGTTCGGGCCGAGGTTGAAGTTCCAGCCGAGGTTGAAGTTCGGGCCGAAAATGAAGTTCGGGCCGGGAACAGTGAAGAGTTCGGGCCGAACTTGTTCTTGGCAGTGACGAACGAACCAGCTATTTTGGTTACTTGTGGGCGTGAAACGGACACCCGAGCTGAAAGTTATGAATGTTTTAGTATAGCACATTTTGTCACACAATCTTGGATATTGAAGAGTTCGGGACGAAGAGGGATGTTCGGGCCGAAGTGGTGTTCGGGCCGAAGTGGGATGTTCGGGCCGAAGTGGTGTTCGGGCCGAAGTGGTGTTCGGGCCGAAGTTCGGTGTTCGGGCCGAGGATGATGTTCGGGCCGAGGTTGAAGTTCGGGCCGAGGTCGGAGTTCGGGTCGGGGTTGAAGTTCGAGCCGAGGTTGAAGTTCGGGCCGAAAATGAAGTTCGGGCCGGGAACAGTGAAGAGTTCGGGCAGAACTTGTTCTTGGCAGTGACGAACGAACCAGCTATTTTGGTTACTCGTGGGCGTGAAACGGACACCCGAGCTGAAAGTTATGAATGTTTTAGTATAGTACCTTTTGTCACACAATCTTGGATATTGAAGAGTTCGGGCCGAAGAGGGATGTTCGGGCCGAAGTGGGATGTTCGGGCCGAAGTGGTGTTCGGGCAGAAGTTCGGTGTTCGGGCCGAGGATGATTTTCGGGCCGAGGTTGAAGTTCGGGCCGAGGTCGGAGTTCGGGCCGAGGTTGAAGTTCGGGCCGAAAATGAAGTTCGGGCCGGGAACAGTGAAGATTTCGGGCTGAACTTGTTCTTGGCAATGACGAACGAACCAGCTATTTTGGTTACTCGTGGGCGTGAAACGGACACCCGAGCTGAAAGTTATGAATGTTTTAGTATAGCACCTTTTGTCACACAATCTTGGATATTGAAGAGTTCGGGCCGAAGAGGGATGTTCGGGCCGAAGTGGTGTTCGGGCCGAAATGGGATGTTCGGGCCGAAGTGGTGTTCGGGCCGAAGTTCGGTGCTCATCCCAAGGATGATGTTCGGGCCGAGGTTGAAGTTCGGGCCGAGGTCGGAGTTCTGGCCGAGGTTGAAGTTCGAGCCGAGGTTGAAGTTCGGGCCGAAATGAAGTTCGGGCCGGGAACAGTGAAGAGTTCGGGCCGAACTTGTTCTTGGCAGTGACGAACAAACCAGCTATTTTGGTTACTCGTGGGCGTGAAACGGACACCCGAGCTGAAAGTTATGAATGTTTTAGTATAGCATCTTTTGTTACACAATCTTGGATATTGAAGAGTTCGGACCGAAGAGGGATGTTCGGGCCGAAGTGGTGTTCGGGCCGAAGTGGGGTGTTCGGGCCGAAGTGGTGTTCGGGCCGAAGTGGTGTTCGGGCCGAAGTTCGGTGTTCGGGCCGAGGATGATGTTCGGGCCGAGGTTGAAGTTCGGGCCGAGGTCGGAGTTCGGGCCGAGGTTGAAGTTCGAGCCGAGGTTGAAGTTCGGGCCGAAAATGAAGTTCGGGCCGGGAACAGTGAAGAGTTCGGGCCGAACTTGTTCTTGGCAGTGACGAACGAACCAGCTATTTTGGTTACTCGTGGGCGTGAAACGGACACCCGAGCTGAAAGTTATGAATGTTTTAGTATATTACCTTTTGTCACACAATCTTGGATATTGAAGAGTTCGGGCCGAAAAGGGATGTTCGGGCCGAAGTGGTGTTCGGGCCGAAGTGGTATGTTCGGGCCGAAGTGGTGTTCGGACCGAAGTTCGGTGTTCGGGCCGAGGATGATGTTCGGGCCGAGGTTGAAGTTCGGGCCGAGGTCGGAGTTCGGGCCGAGGTTGAAGTTCGGGCCGAGGTTGAAGTTGGGGCCGAAAATGAAGTTCGGGCCGGGAACAGTGAAGAGTTCGGGCCGAACTTGTTCTTGGCAGTGACGAACGAACCAGGTATTTTTGTTACTCGTGGGCGTGAAACGGACACCCGAGCTGAAAGTTATGAATGTTTTAGTATAGCACCTTTTGTCACACAATCTTGAATATTGAAGAGTTCGGGCCGAAGTGGGATGTTCGGGCTGAAGTGGTGTTCGGGCCGAAGTGGGATGTTCGGGCCGAAGTGGTGTTCGGGCCGAAGTGGGATGTTCGGGCCGAAGTGGTGTATGGGCCGAAGTTCGGTGTTCGGGCCGAGGATGATGTTCGGGCCAAAGTTCGGTGTTCGGGCCGAGGATGATGTTCGGGCCGAGGTTGAAGTTCGGGCCGAGGTCGGAGTTCGGGCCGAGGTTGAAGTTCGGGCCGAGGTTGAAGTTCGGGCCGAAAATGAAGTTCGGGCCGGGAACAGTGAAGCGTTCCGGCCGAACTTGTTCTTGGCAGTGACGAACGAACCAGCTATTTGGGTTACTCGTGGGCGTGAAACGGACACCCGAGCTGAAAGTTATGAATGTTTTAGTATAGCACCTTTTGTCACACAATCTTGGATATTGAAGAGTTCGGGCCGAAGAGGGATGTTCGGGCCGAAATGCGATGTTCGGGCCGAAATGCGATGTTCGGGCCGAAGTGGTGTTCGGGCCAAAGTTCGGTGTTCGGGCCGAGGATGATGTTCGGGCCGAAGTTGAAGTTCGGGCCAAGGTCGGAGTTCGGGCCGAGGTTGAAGTGTGGGCCGAGGTTGAAGTTCGGGCCGAAAATGAAGTTCGGGCCGGGAACAGTGAAGAGTTCGGGCCGAACTTGTTCTTGGCAATGACGAACGAACCAGCTATTTTGGTTACTCGTGGGCGTGAAACGGACACCCGAGCTGAAAGTTATGAATGTTTTAGTATAGCACCTTTGGTCACACAATCTTGGATATTGAAGCGTTCGTGCCGAAGAGGGATGTTCGGGCCGAAGTGGTGTTCGGGCCGAAGTGGGATGTTCGGGCCGAAGTGGTGTTCGGGCCGAAGTTCGGTGTTCGGGCCGAGGATGATGTTCGGCCGAGGTTGAAGTTCGGGTCGAGGTCGGAGTTCGGGCCGAGGTTGAAGTTCGGGCCGAGGTTGAAATTCGGGCCGAAAATGAAGTTCGGGCCGGGAACAGTGAAGAGTTTGGGCCGAACTTGTTCTTGGCAGTGACGAACGAACCAGCTATTTTGGTTACTCGTGGGCGTGAAACGGACACCCAAGCTGAAAGTTATGAATGTTTTAGTATAACACCTTTTGTCACACAATCTTGGATATTGAAGAGTTCGGGCCGAAGAGGGATGTTCGGGCCGAAGTGGTGTTCGGGCCGAAGTCGGATGTTCGGGCCGAAGTGGTGTTCGGGCAGAAGTTCGGTGTTCGGGCCGAGGATGATTTTCGGGCCGAGGTTGAAGTTCGGGCTGAGGTCGGAGTTCGGGCCGAGGTTGAAGTTCGGGCCGAAAATGAAGTTCGGGCCGGGAACAGTGAAGATGTCGGGCTGAACTTGTTCTTGGCAGTGACGAACGAACCAGCTATTTTGGTTACTCGTGGGCGTGAAACGGACACCCGAGCTGAAAGTTATGAATGTTTTAGTATAGCACCTTTTGTCACACAATCTTGGATATTGAAGAGTTCGGGCCGAAGAGGGATGTTCGGGCCGAAGTGGTGTTCGGGCCGAAATGCGATGTTCGGGCCGAAGTGGTGTTCGGGCCGAAGTTCGGTGTTCGGGCCGAGGATGATGTTCGGGCCGAAGTTGAAGTTCGGGCCGAGGTCGGACTTCGGGCCGAGGTTGAAAAGTGGGCCGAGGTTGAAGTTCGGGCCGAAAATGAAGTTCGGGCCGGGAACAGTGAAGAGTTCGGGCCGAACTTGTTCTTGGCAGTGACGAACGAACCAGCTATTTTGGTTACTCGTGGGCGTGAAACGGACACCCGAGCTGAAAGTTATGAATGTTTTAGTATAGCACCTTTTGTCACACAATCTTGGATATTGAAGAGTTCGGGCCGAAGAGGGATGTTCGGGCCGAAGTGGTGTTCGGGCCGAAGTGGGATGTTCGGGCCGAAGTGGTGTTCGGGCCGAAGTGTTGTTCGGGCCGAAGTTCGGTGTTCGGGCCGAGGATGATGTTCGGGCCGAGGTTGAAGTTCGGGCCGAGGTCGGAGTTCGGGCCGAGGTTGAAGTTCGAGCCGAGGTTGAAGTTCGGGCCGAAAATGAAGTTCGGGCCGGGAACAGTGAAGAGTTCGGGCCGAACTTGTTCTTGGCAGTGACGAACGAACCAGCTATTTTGGTTACTCGTGGGCGTGAAACGGACACCCGAGCTGAAAGTTATGATTGTTTTAGTATAGTACCTTTTGTCACGCAATCTTGGATATTGAAGAGTTCGGGCCGAAAAGGGATGTTCGGGCCGAAGTGGTGTTCGGGCCGAAGTGGTATGTTCGGGCCGAAGTGGTGTTCGGGCCGAGGATGATGTTCGGGCCGAGGTTGAAGTTCAGGCCGAGGACGGAGTTCGGGCCGAGGTTGAAGTTCGGGCCGAGGTTGAAGTTGGGGCCGAAAATGAAGTTCGGGCCGGGAACAGTGAAGAGTTCGGGCCGAACTTGTTCTTGGCAGTGACGAACGAACCAGGTATTTTTGTTACTCGTGGGCGTGAAACGGACACCCGAGCTGAAAGTTATGAATGTTTTAGTATAGCACCTTTTGTCACACAATCTTGAATATTGAAGAGTTCGGGCCGAAGTGGGATGTTCGGGCCGAAGTGGGATGTTCGGGCCGAAGTGGTGTTCGGGCCGAAGTGGGATGTTCGGGCCGAAGTGGTGTATGGGCCGAAGTTCGGTGTTCGGGCCGAGGATGATGTTCGGGCCGAGGTTGAAGTTCGGGCCGAGGTCGGAGTTCGGGCCGAGGTTGAAGTTCGGGCCGAAAATGAAGTTCGGGCCGAGGTTGAAGTTCGGGCCGAAAATGAAGTTCGGGCCGGGAACAGTGAAGCGTTCCGGCCGAACTTGTTCTTGGCAGTGACGAACCAGCTATTTTGGTTACTCGTGGGCGTGAAACGGACACCCGAGCTGAAAGTTATGAATGTTTTAGTATAGCACCTTTTGTCACACAATCTTGGATATTGAAGAGTTCGGGCCGAAGAGGGATGTTCGGGCCGAAGTGGTGTTCGGGCCGAAGTGGGATGTTCGGGCCGAAGTGGTGTTCGGGCAGAAGTTCGGTGTTCGGGCCGAGGATGATTTTCTGGCCGAGGTTGAAGTTCGGGCCGAGGTCGGAGTTCGGGCCGAGGTTGAAGTTCGGGCCGAAAATGAAGTTCGGGCCGAAAATGAAGTTCGGGCCGGGAACAGTGAAGATTTCGGGCTGAACTTGTTCTTGGCAGTGACGAACGAACCAGCTATTTTGGTTACTCGTGGGCGTGAAACGGACACCCGAGCTGAAAGTTATGAATGTTTTAGTATAGCACCTTTTGTCACACAATCTTGGATATTGAAGAGTTCGGGCCGAAGAGGGATGTTCGGGCCGAAGTGGTGTTCGGGCCGAAATGCGATGTTCGGGCCGAAGTGGTGTTCGGGCCGAAGTTCGGTGTTCGGGCCGAGGATGATGTTCGGGCCGAAGTTGAAGTTCGGGCCGAGGTCGGAGTTCGGGCCGAGGTTGAAGTGTGGGCCGAGGTTGAAGTTCGGGCCGAAAATGAAGTTCGGGCCGGGAACAGTGAAGAGTTCGGGCCGAACTTGTTCTTGGCAGTGACGAACGAACCAGCTATTTTGGTTACTCGTGGGCGTGAAACGGACACCCGAGCTGAAAGTTATGAATGTTTTAGTATAGCACCTTTTGTCACACAATCTTGGATATTGAAGCGTTCGGGCCGAAGAGGGATGTTCGGGCCGAAGTGGTGTTCGGGCCGAAGTGGGATGTTCGGGCCGAAGTGGTGTTCGGGCCGAAGTACGGTGTTCGGGCCGAGGATGATGTTCGGCCGAGGTTGACGTTCGGGCCGAGGTCGGAGCTCGGGCCGAGGTTGAAGTTCGGGCCGAGGTTGAAATTCGGGCCGAAAATGAAGTTCGGGCCGGGAACAGTGAAGAGTTCGGGCCGAACTTGTTCTTGGCAGTGACGAACGAACCAGCTATTTTGGTTACTCGTGGGCGTGAAACGGACACCCAAGCTGAAAGTTATGAATGTTTTAGTATAGCACCTTTTGTCACACAATCTTGGATATTGAAGAGTTCGGGCCGAAGAGGGATGTTCGGGCCGAAGTGGTGTTCGGGCCGAAGTGGGATGTTCGGGCCGAAGTGGTGTTCGGGCCGAAGTGGTGTTCGGGCCGAAGTTCGGTGTTCGGGCCGAGGATGATGTTCGGGCCGAGGTTGAAGTTCGGGCCGAGGTCGGAGTTCGGGCCGAGGTTGAAGTTCGGGCCGAGGTTGAAATTCGGGCCAAAAATGAAGTTCGGGCCGGGAACAGTGAAGAGTTCGGGCCGGACTTGTTCTTGGCAGTGACGAACGAACCAGCTATTTGGGTTACTCGTGGGCGTGAAACGGACACCCGAGCTGAAAGTTATGAATGTTTTAGTATAGTACCTTTTGTCACACATTCTTGGATATTGAAGAGTTCGGGCCGAAGTGGTGTTCGGGCCGAAGTGGGATGTTCGGGCCGAAGTGGTGATCGGGCCGAAGTTCGGTGTTCGGGCCGAGGATGATGTTCGGGCCGAGGTTGAAGTTCGGGCAGAGGTCGGAGTTCGGGCCGAGGTTGAAGTTCGGGCCGAGGTTGAAGTTGGGGCCGAAAATGAAGTTCGGGCCGGGAACAGTGAAGAGTTCGGGCCGAACTTGTTCTTGGCAGTGACGAACGAACCAGGTATTTTTGTTACTCGTGGGCGTGAAACGGACACCCGAGCTGAAAGTTATGAATGTTTTAGTATAGCACCTTTTGTCACACAATCTTGAATATTGAAGAGTTCGGGCCGAAGTGGGATGTTCAGGCCGAAGTGGTGTTCGGGCCGAAGTGGGATGTTCGGGCCGAAGTGGTGTTCGGGCCGAAGTGGGATGTTCGGGCCGAAGTGGTGTTCGGGCCGAAGTTCGGTGTTCGGGCCGAGGATGATGTTCGGGCCAAAGTTCGGTGTTCGGGCCGAGGATGATGTTCGGGCCGAGGTTGAAGTTCGGGCCGAGGTCGGAGTTCGGGCCGAGGTTGAAGTTCGGGCCGAGGTTGAAGTTCGGGCCGAAAATGAAGTTCGGGCCGGGAACAGTGAAGCGTTCCGGCCGAACTTGTTCTTGGCAGTGACGAACGAACCAGCTATTTTGGTTACTCGTGGGCGTGAAACGGACAACCGAGCTGAAAGTTATGAATGTTCTAGTATAGCACCTTTTGTCACACAATCTTGGATATTGAAGAGTTCGGGCCGAAGAGGGATGTTCGGGCCGAAGTGGTGTTCGGGCCGAAGTGGGATGTTCGGGCCGAAGTGGTGTTCGGGCAGAAGTTCGGTGTTCGGGCCGAGGATGATTTCGGGCCGAGGTTGAAGTTCGGGCCGAGGTCGGAGTTCGGGCCGAGGTTGAAGTTCGGGCCGAAAATGAAGTTCGGGCCGGGAACAGTGAAGATTTCGGGCTGAACTTGTTCTTGGCAGTGACGAACGAACCAGCTATTTTGGTTACTCGTGGGCGTGAAACGGACACCCGAGCTGAAAGTTATGAATGTTTTAGTATAGCACCTTTTGTCACACAATCTTGGATATTGAAGAGTTCGGGCCGAAGAGGGATGTTCGGGCCGAAATGCGATGTTCGGGCCGAAATGCGATGTCCGGGCCGAAGTGGTGTTCGGGCCAAAGTTCGGTGTTCGGGCCGAGGATGATGTTCGGGCCGAAGTTGAAGTTCGGGCCGAGGTCGGAGTTCGGGCCGAGGTTGAAGTGTGGGCCGAGGTTGAAGTTCGGGCCGAAAATGAAGTTCGGGCCGGGAACAGTGAAGAGTTTGGGCCGAACTTGTTCTTGGCAGTGACGAACGAACCAGCTATTTTGGTTACTCGTGGGCGTGAAACGGACACCCGAGCTGAAATTTATGAATGTTTTAGTATAGTACCTTTTGTCACACAATCTTTGATATTGAAGAGTTCGGGCCGAAAAGGGATGTTCGGGCCGAAGTGGTGTTCGGGCCGAAGTGGGATGTTCGGGCCGAAGTGGTGTTCGGGCCGAAGTGGTGTTCGGGCCGAAGTTCGGTGTTCGGGCCGAGGATGATGTTCGGGCCGAGGTTGGAGTTCGGGCCGAGGTCGGAGTTCGGGCCGAGGTTGAAGTTCGGGCCGAGGTTGAAATTCGGGCCGAAAATGAGGTTCGGGCCGGTAACAGTGAAGAGTTCGGGCCGAACTTGTTCTTGGCAGTGACGAACGAACCAGCTATTTTGGTTACTCGTGGGCGTGAAACGGACACCCGAGCTGAAAGTTATGAATGTTTTAGTATAGTACCTTTTGTCACACAATCTTGGATATTGAAGAGTTCGGGCCGAAAAGGGATGTTCGGGCCGAAGTGGTGTTCGGGCCGAAGTGGGATGTTCGGGCCGAAGTGGTGTTCGGGCCGAAGTTCGGTGTTCGGGCCGAGGATGATGTTCGGGCCGAGGTTGAAGTTCGGGCAGAGGTCGGAGTTCGGGCCGAGGTTGAAGTTCGGGCCGAGGTTGAAGTTGGGGCCGAAAATGAAGTTCGGGCCGGGAACAGTGAAGAGTTCGGGCCGAACTTGTTCTTGGCAGTGACGAACGAACCAGGTATTTTTGTTACTCGTGGGCGTGAAACGGACACCCGAGCTGAAAGTTATGAATGTTTTAGTATATCACCTTTTGTCACACAATCTTGAATATTGAAGAGTTCGGGCCGAAGTGGGATGTTCGGGCCGAAGTGGTGTTCGGGCCGAAGTGGGATGTTCGGGCCGAAGTGGTGTTCGGGCCGAAGTGGGATGTTCGGGCCGAAGTGGTGTTCGGGCCGAAGTTCGGTGTTCGGGCCGAGGATGATGTTCGGGCCAAAGTTCGGTGTTCGGGCCGAGGATGATGTTCGGGCCGAGGTTGAAGTTCGGGCTGAGGTCGGAGTTCGGGTCGAGGTTGAAGTTCGGGCCGAGGTTGAAGTTCGGGCCGAAAATGAAGTTCGGGCCGGGAACAGTGAAGCGTTCCGGCCGAACTTGTTCTTGGCAGTGACGAACGAACCAGCTATTTTGGTTACTCGTGGGCGTGAAACGGACAACCGAGCTGAAAGTTATGAATGTTTTAGTATAGCACCTTTTGTCACACAATTTTGGATATTGAAGAGTTCGGGCCGAAGAGGGATGTTCGGGCCGAAGTGGTGTTCGGGCCGAAGTGGGATGTTCGGGCCGAAGTGGTGTTCGGGCAGAAGTTCGGTGTTCGGGCCGAGGATGATTTCGGGCCGAGGTTGAAGTTCGGGCCGAGGTCGGAGTTCGGGCCGAGGTTGAAGTTCGGGCCGAAAATGAAGTTCGGGCCGGGAACAGTGAAGATTTCGGGCTGAACTTGTTCTTGGCAGTGACGAACGAACCAGCTATTTTGGTTACTCGTGGGCGTGAAACGGACACCCGAGCTGAAAGTTATGAATGTTTTAGTATAGCACCTTTTGTCACACAATCTTGGATATTGAAGAGTTCGGGCCGAAGAGGGATGTTCGGGCCGAAATGCGATGTTCGGGCCGAAATGCGATGTTCGGGCCGAAGTGGTGTTCGGGCCAAAGTTCGGTGTTCGGGCCGAGGATGATGTTCGGGCCGAAGTTGAAGTTCGGGCCGAGGTCGGAGTTCGGGCCGAGGTTGAAGTGTGGGCCGAGGTTGAAGTTCGGGCCGAAAATGAAGTTCGGGCCGGGAACAGTGAAGATTTCGGGCTGAACTTGTTCTTGGCAGTGACGAACGAACCAGCTATTTTGGTTACTCGTGGGCGTGAAACGGACACCCGAGCTGAAAGTTATGAATGTTTTAGTATAGCACCTTTTGTCACACAATCTTGGATATTGAAGCGTTCGGGCCGAAGAGGGATGTTCGGGCCGAAGTGGTGTTCGGGCCGAAGTGGGATGTTCGGGCCGAAGTGGTGTTCGGGCCGAAGTTCGGTGTTCGGGCCGAGGAGGATGTTCGGCCGAGGTTGAAGTTCGGGTCGAGGTCGGAGTTCGGGCCGAGGTTGAAGTTCGGGCCGAGGTTGAAATTCGGGCCGAAAATGAAGTTCGGGCCGGGAACAGTGAAGAGTTCGGGCCGAACTTGTTCTTGGCAGTGACGAACGAACCAGCTATTTTGGTTACTCGTGGGCGTGAAACGGACACCCCAGCTGAAAGTTATGAATGTTTTAGTATAGCACCTTTTGTCACACAATCTTGGATATTGAAGAGTTCGGGCCGAAGAGGGATGTTCGGGCCGAAGTGGTGTTCGGGCCGAAGTGGGATGTTCGGGCCGAAGTGGTGTTCGGGCCGAAGTGGTGTTCGGGCCGAAGTTCGGTGTTCGGGCCGAGGATGATGTTCGGGCTGAGGTTGAAGTTCGGGCCGAGGTCGGAGTTCGGGCCGAGGTTGAAGTTCGGGCCGAAAATGAAGTTCGGGCCGGGAACAGTGAAGAGTTCGGGCCGAACTTGTTCTTGGCAGTGACGAACGAACCAGCTATTTTCGTTACTCGTGGGCGTGAAACGGACACCCGAGCTGAAAGTTATGAATGTTTTAGTATAGCACCTTTTGTCACACAATCTTGGATATTGAAGAGTTCGGGCCGAAGAGGGATGTTCGGGCCGAAGTGGTGTTCGGGCCGAAATGCGATGTTCGGGCCGAAGTGGTGTTCGGGCCGAAGTGGTGTTCGGGCCGAAGTGGTGTTCGGGCCGAAGTTCGGTGTTCGGGCCGAGGATGATGTTCGGGCCGAAGTTGAAGTTTGGGCCGAGGTCGGAGTTCGGGCTGAGGTTGAAGTGTGGGCCGAGGTTGAAGTTCGGGCCGAAAATGAAGTTCGGGCCGGGAACAGTGAAGAGTTCGGGCCGAACTTGTTCTTGGCAGTGACGAACGAACCAGCTATTTTGGTTACTCGTGGGCGTGAAACGGACACCCGAGCTGAAAGTTATGAATGTTTTAGTATAGCACCTTTTGTCACACAATCTTGGATATTGAAGCGTTCGGGCCGAAGAGGGATGTTCGGGCCGAAGTGGTGTTCGGGCCGAAGTGGGATGTTCGGGCCGAAGTGGTGTTCGGGCCGAAGTTCGGTGTTCGGGCCGAGGATGATGTTCGGCTGAGGTTGAAGTTCGGGCCGAGGTCGGAGTTCGGGCCGAGGTTGAAGTTCGGGCCGAGGTTGAAATTCGGGCCGAAAATGAAGTTCGGGCCGGGAACAGTGAAGAGTTCGGGCCGAACTTGTTCTTGGCAGTGACGAACGGACCAGCTATTTTGGTTACTCGTGGGCGTGAAACGGACACCCGAGCTGAAAGTTATGAATGTTTTAGTATAGCACCTTTTGTCACACAATCTTGGATATTGAAGAGTTCGGGCCGAAGAGGGATGTTCGGGCCGAAGTGGTGTTCGGGCCGAAGTGGTGTTCGGGACGAAGTGGGATGTTCGGGCCGAAGTGGTGTTCGGGCCGAAGTTCGGTGTTCGGGCCGAGGATGATGTTCGGGCTGAGGTTGAAGTTCGGGCCAAGGTCGGAGTTCGGGCCGAGGTTGAAGTTCGGGCCGAAAATGAAGTTCGGGCCGGGAACAGTGAAGATTTCGGGCCGAACTTGTTCTTGGTAGTGACGAACGAACCAACTATTTTGGTTACTCGTGGGCGTGAAACTGACACCCGAGCTGAAAGTTATGAATGTTTTAGTATAGCACCTTTTGTCACACAATATTGGATATTGAAGAGTTCGGGTCGAAGAATGATGTTCGGGCCGTAGTGGTGTTCGGGCCGAAGTGGGATGTTCGGGCCGAAGTGGTGTTCGGGCCGAAGTGGTGTTCGAGCCGAAGTTCGGTGTGCGGGCCGAGGATGATGTTCGGGCCGAGGTTGAAGTTCGAGCCGAGGTCGGAGTTCATGCCGAGGTTGAAGTTCGGGCCGAGGTTGAAGTTCGGGCCGAAAATGAAGTTCGGGTCGGGAACAGTGAAGAGTTCGGGCCGAACTTGTTCTTGGCAGTGACGAACGAACCAGCTATTTTGGTTACTCGTGGGCGTGAAACGGACACCCGAGCTGAAAGTTATGAATGTTTTAGTATAGCACCTTTTGTCACACAATCTTGGATATTGAAGAGTTCGGGCCGAAGAGGGATGTTCGGGCCGAAGTGGTGTTCGGGCCGAAGTGCGATGTTCGGGCCGAAGTGGTGTTCGGGCCGAAGTTCGGTGTTCGGGCCGAGGATGATGTTCGGGCCGAGGTTGAAGTTCGGGCCGAGGTCGGAGTTCGGGCCGAGGTTGAAGTTCGGGCCGAAAATGAAGTTCGGGCCGGGAACAGTGAAGAGTTCGGGCCGAACTTGCTCTTGGCAGTGACGAACGAACCAGCTATTTTGGTTATTCGTGGGCGTGAAACGGACACCCGAGCTGAAAGTTATGAATGTTTTATTATAACACCTTTTGTCACACAATATTGGATATTGAAGAGATCAGGCCGAAGAGGGATGTTCGGGCCGAAGTGGTGTTCGGGACTAAGTGGGATGTTCGGGCCGAACTGGTGTTCGGGCCAAAGTGGTGTTCGGGCTGAAGTTCGGTGTTCGGGCCGAGGATGATGTTCGGGCCGAGGTTGAAGTTCGGGCCGAGGTCGGAGTTCGGGCCGAGGTTGAAGTTCGAGCCGAGGTTGAAGTTGGGGCCGAAAATGAAGTTCGGGCCGGGAACAGTGAAGAGTTCGGGCCGAACTTGTTCTTGGCAGTGACGAACGAACCAGCTATTTTGGTTATTCGTGGGCGTGAAACGGACACCCGAGCTGAAAGTTATGAATGTTTTATTATAGCACATTTTGTCACACAATATTGGATATTGAAGAGTTCGGGCCGAAGAGGGATGTTCGGGCCGAAAAGGTGTTCGGGCCTAAGTGGGATGTTCGGGCCGAAGTGGTGTTCGGGCCAAAGTGGTGTTCGGGCCGAAGTTCGGTGTTCGGGCCGAGGATGACGTTCGGGCCGAGGTTGAAGTTCGGGCCGAGGTCGGAGTTCGGGCCGAGGTTGAAGTTCGAGCCGAGGTTGAAGTTGGGGCCGAAAATGAAGTTCGGGCCGGGAACAGTGAAGAGTTTGGGCCGAACTTGTTCTTGGAAGTGACGAACGAACCAGCTATTTTGGTTATTCGTGGGCGTGAAACGGACACCCGAGCTGAAAGTTATGAATGTTTTATTATAGCACCTTTTGTCACACAATATTGGATATTGAAGAGTTCGGGCCGAAGAGGGATGTTCGGGCCGAAGTGGTGTTCGGGCCTAAGTGGGATGTTCGGGCCGAAGTGTTGTTCGGGCCAAAGTGGTGTTCGGGCTGAAGTTCGGTGTTCGGGCCGAGGATGATGTTCGGGCCGAGGTCGGAGTTCGGGCCGAGGTTGAAGTTCGGGCCGAGGTTGAAGTTCGGGCCGAGGTTGAAGTTCGGGCCGAAAATGAAGATCGGGCCGGGAACAGTGTAAAGTTCGGGCCGAACTTGTTCTTGGCTGTGACGAACGAACCAGCTATTTTGGTTATTCGTGGGCGTGAAACGGACACCCGAGCTGAAAGTTATGAATGTTTTATTATAGCACCTTTTGTCACACAATATTGGATATTGAAGAGTTCGGGCCGAAGAGGGATGTTCGGGCCGAAGAGGGATGTTCGGGCAAAAGAGGATGATGTTCAGTCCGAGGTTGAAGTTCGGGCCGAGGTCGGAGTTCGGGCCGAGGTTGAAGTTCGGGCCGAAAATGAAGTTCGGGCCGGGAACAGTGAAGAGTTCGGGCCGAACTTGTTGTTGGCAGTGACGAACGAACCAGCTATTTTGGTTATTCGTGGGCGTGAAACGGACACCCGAGCTGAAAGTTATGAATGTTTTATTATAGCACCTTTTGTCACACAATATTGGATATTGAAGAGTTCGGGCCGAAGAGGGATGTTCGGGCCGAAGTGGTGTTCGGGCCTAAGTAGGATGTTCGGGCCGAAGTGGTGTTCGGGCCAAAGTGGTGTTCGGGCCGAAGTTCGGTGTTCGGGCCGAGGATGATGTTCGGGCCGAGGTTGAAGTTCGGGCCGAGGTCGGAGTTCGGGCCGAGGTTGAAGTTCGGGCCGAGGTTGAAGTTCGGGCCGAAAATGAAGTTCGGGCCGGGAACAGTGAAGAGTTCGGGCCGAACTTGTTCTTGGCAGTGACGAACGAACCAGCTATTTTGGTTACTCGTGGGCGTGAAACGGACACCCGAGCTGAAAGTTATGAATGTTTTAGTATAGCACCTTTTGTCACACAATCTTGGATATTGAAGAGTTCGGGCCGAAGAGGGATGTTCGGGCCGAAGTGGTGTTCGGGCCGAAGTGGTGTTCGGGACGAAGTGGGATGTTCGGGCCGAAGTGGTGTTCGGGCCGAAGTTCGGTGTTCGGGCCGAGGATGATGTTCGGGCTGAGGTTGAAGTTCGGGCCAAGGTCGGAGTTCGGGCCGAGGTTGAAGTTCGGGCCGAAAATGAAGTTCGGGCCGGGAACAGTGAAGATTTCGGGCCGAACTTGTTCTTGGTAGTGACGAACGAACCAACTATTTTGGTTACTCGTGGGCGTGAAACTGACACCCGAGCTGAAAGTTATGAATGTTTTAGTATAGCACCTTTTGTCACACAATATTGGATATTGAAGAGTTCGGGTCGAAGAGGGATGTTCGGGCCGTAGTGGTGTTCGGGCCGAAGTGGGATGTTCGGGCCGAAGTGGTGTTCGGGCCGAAGTGGTGTTCGAGCCGAAGTTCGGTGTGCGTGCCGAGGATGATGTTCGGGCCGAGGTTGAAGTTCGAGCCGAGGTCGGAGTTCAGGCCGAGGTTGAAGTTCGGGCCGAGGTTGAAGTTCGGGCCGAAAATGAAGTTCGGGTCGGGAACAGTGAAGAGTTCGGGCCGAACTTGTTCTTGGCAGTGACGAACGAACCAGCTATTTTGGTTACTCGTGGGCGTGAAACGGACACCCGAGCTGAAAGTTATGAATGTTTTAGTATAGCACCTTTTGTCACACAATCTTGGATATTGAAGAGTTCGGGCCGAAGAGGGATGTTCGGGCCGAAGTGGTGTTCGGGCCGAAGTGCGATGTTCGGGCCGAAGTGGTGTTCGGGCCGAAGTTCGGTGTTCGGGCCGAGGATGATGTTCGGGCCGAGGTTGAAGTTCGGGCCGAGGTCGGAGTTCGGGCCGAGGTTGAAGTTCGGGCCGAAAATGAAGTTCGGGCCGGGAACAGTGAAGAGTTCGGGCCGAACTTGTTCTTGGCAGTGACGAACGAACCAGCTAATTTGGTTATTCGTGGGCGTGAAACGGACACCCGAGCTGAAAGTTATGAATGTTTTATTATAGCACCTTTTGTCACACAATATTGGATATTGAAGAGTTCAGGCCGAAGAGGGATGTTCGGGCCGAAGTGGTGTTCGGGACTAAGTGGGATGTTCGGGCCGAACTGGTGTTCGGGCCAAAGTGGTGTTCGGGCCGAAGTTCGGTGTTCGGGCCGAGGATGATGTTCGGGCCGAGGTTGAAGTTCGGGCCGAGGTCGGAGTTCGGGCCGAGGTTGAAGTTCGAGCCGAGGTTGAAGTTGGGGCCGAAAATGAAGTTCGGGCCGGGAACAGTGAAGAGTTCGGGCCGAACTTGTTCTTGGCAGTGACGAACGAACCAGCTATTTTGGTTATTCGTGGGCGTGAAACGGACACCCGAGCTGAGAGTTATGAATGTTTTATTATAGCACATTTTGTCACACAATATTGGATATTGAAGAGTTCGGGCCGAAGAGGGATGTTCGGGCCGAAAAGGTGTTCGGGCCTAAGTGGGATGTTCGGGCCGAAGTGGTGTTCGGGCCGAAGTGGTGTTCGGGCCGAAGTTCGGTGTTCGGGCCGAGGATGACGTTCGGGCCGAGGTTGAAGTTCGGGCCGAGGTCGGAGTTCGGGCCGAGGTTGAAGTTCGAGCCGAGGTTGAAGTTGGGGCCGAAAATGAAGTTCGGGCCGGGAACAGTGAAGAGTTCGGGCCGAACTTGTTCTTGGCAGTGACGAACGAACCAGCTATTTTGGTTATTCGTGGGCGTGAAACGGACACCCGAGCTGAAAGTTATGAATGTTTTATTATAGCACCTTTTGTCACACAATATTGGATATTGAAGAGTTCGGGCCGAAGAGGGATGTTCGGGCCGAATTGGTGTTCGGGCCTAAGTGGGATGTTCGGGCCGAAGTGTTGTTCGGGCCAAAGTGGTGTTCAGGCTGAAGTTCGGTGTTCGGGCCGAGGATGATGTTCGGGCCGAGGTTGAAGTTCGGGCCGAGGTCGGAGTTCGGGCCGAGGTTGAAGTTCGGGCCGAGGTTGAAATTCGGGCCGAAAATGAAGTTCGGGCCGGGAACAGTGAAGAGTTCGGGCCGAACTTGTTCTTGGCAGTGACGAACGGACCAGCTATTTTGGTTACTCGTGGGCGTGAAACGGACACCCGAGCTGAAAGTTATGAATGTTTTAGTATAGCACCTTTTGTCACACAATCTTGGATATTGAAGAGTTCGGGCCGAAGAGGGATGTTCGGGCCGAAGTGGTGTTCGGGCCGAAGTGGTGTTCGGGACGAAGTGGGATGTTCGGGCCGAAGTGGTGTTCGGGCCGAAGTTCGGTGTTCGGGCCGAGGATGATGTTCGGGCTGAGGTTGAAGTTCGGGCCAAGGTCGGAGTTCGGGCCGAGGTTGAAGTTCGGGCCGAAAATGAAGTTCGGGCCGGGAACAGTGAAGATTTCGGGCCGAACTTGTTCTTGGTAGTGACGAACGAACCAACTATTTTGGTTACTCGTGGGCGTGAAACTGACACCCGAGCTGAAAGTTATGAATGTTTTAGTATAGCACCTTTTGTCACACAATATTGGATATTGAAGAGTTCGGGTCGAAGAATGATGTTCGGGCCGTAGTGGTGTTCGGGCCGAAGTGGGATGTTCGGGCCGAAGTGGTGTTCGGGCCGAAGTGGTGTTCGAGCCGAAGTTCGGTGTGCGGGCCGAGGATGATGTTCGGGCCGAGGTTGAAGTTCGAGCCGAGGTCGGAGTTCAGGCCGAGGTTGAAGTTCGGGCCGAGGTTGAAGTTCGGGCCGAAAATGAAGTTCGGGTCGGGAACAGTGAAGAGTTCGGGCCGAACTTGTTCTTGGCAGTGACGAACGAACCAGCTATTTTGGTTACTCGTGGGCGTGAAACGGACACCCGAGCTGAAAGTTATGAATGTTTTAGTATAGCACCTTTTGTCACACAATCTTGGATATTGAAGAGTTCGGGCCGAAGAGGGATGTTCGGGCCGAAGTGGTGTTCGGGCCGAAGTGCGATGTTCGGGCCGAAGTGGTGTTCGGGCCGAAGTTCGGTGTTCGGGCCGAGGATGATGTTCGGGCCGAGGTTGAAGTTCGGGCCGAGGTCGGAGTTCGGGCCGAGGTTGAAGTTCGGGCCGAAAATGAAGTTCGGGCCGGGAACAGTGAAGAGTTCGGGCCGAACTTGCTCTTGGCAGTGACGAACGAACCAGCTATTTTGGTTATTCGTGGGCGTGAAACGGACACCCGAGCTGAAAGTTATGAATGTTTTATTATAACACCTTTTGTCACACAATATTGGATATTGAAGAGTTCAGGCCGAAGAGGGATGTTCGGGCCGAAGTGGTGTTCGGGACTAAGTGGGATGTTCGGGCCGAACTGGTGTTCGGGCCAAAGTGGTGTTCGGGCCGAAGTTCGGTGTTCGGGCCGAGGATGATGTTCGGGCCGAGGTTGAAGTTCGGGCCGAGGTCGGAGTTCGGGCCGAGGTTGAAGTTCGAGCCGAGGTTGAAGTTGGGGCCGAAAATGAAGTTCGGGCCGGGAACAGTGAAGAGTTCGGGCCGAACTTGTTCTTGGCAGTGACGAACGAACCAGCTATTTTGGTTATTCGTGGGCGTGAAACGGACACCCGAGCTGAAAGTTATGAATGTTTTATTATAGCACATTTTGTCACACAATATTGGATATTGAAGAGTTCGGGCCGAAGAGGGATGTTCGGGCCGAAAAGGTGTTCGGGCCTAAGTGGGATGTTCGGGCCGAAGTGGTGTTCGGGCCAAAGTGGTGTTCGGGCCGAAGTTCGGTGTTCGGGCCGAGGATGACGTTCGGGCCGAGGTTGAAGTTCGGGCCGAGGTCGGAGTTCGGGCCGAGGTTGAAGTTCGAGCCGAGGTTGAAGTTGGGGCCGAAAATGAAGTTCGGGCCGGGAACAGTGAAGAGTTCGGGCCGAACTTGTTCTTGGCAGTGACGAACGAACCAGCTATTTTGGTTATTCGTGGGCGTGAAACGGACACCCGAGCTGAAAGTTATGAATGTTTTATTATAGCACCTTTTGTCACACAATATTGGATATTGAAGAGTTCGGGCCGAAGAGGGATGTTCGGGCCGAAGTGGTGTTCGGGCCTAAGTGGGATGTTCGGGCCGAAGTGTTGTTCGGGCCAAAGTGGTGTTCGGGCTGAAGTTCGGTGTTCGGGCCGAGGATGATGTTCGGGCCGAGGTCGGAGTTCGGGCCGAGGTTGAAGTTCGGGCCGAGGTTGAAGTTCGGGCCGAGGTTGAAGTTCGGGCCGAAAATGAAGATCGGGCCGGGAACAGTGTAAAGTTCGGGCCGAACTTGTTCTTGGCTGTGACGAACGAACCAGCTATTTTGGTTATTCGTGGGCGTGAAACGGACACCCGAGCTGAAAGTTATGAATGTTTTATTATAGCACCTTTTGTCACACAATATTGGATATTGAAGAGTTCGGGCCGAAGAGGGATGTTCGGGCCGAAGAGGGATGTTCGGGCAAAAGAGGATGATGTTCAGTCCGAGGTTGAAGTTCGGGCCGAGGTCGGAGTTCGGGCCGAGGTTGAAGTTCGGGCCGAAAATGAAGTTCGGGCCGGGAACAGTGAAGAGTTCGGGCCGAACTTGTTGTTGGCAGTGACGAACGAACCAGCTATTTTGGTTATTCGTGGGCGTGAAACGGACACCCGAGCTGAAAGTTATGAATGTTTTATTATAGCACCTTTTGTCACACAATATTGGATATTGAAGAGTTCGGGCCGAAGAGGGATGTTCGGGCCGAAGTGGTGTTCGGGCCTAAGTAGGATGTTCGGGCCGAAGTGGTGTTCGGGCCAAAGTGGTGTTCGGGCCGAAGTTCGGTGTTCGGGCCGAGGATGATGTTCGGGCCGAGGTTGAAGTTCGGGCCGAGGTCGGAGTTCGGGCCGAGGTTGAAGTTCGGGCCGAGGTTGAAGTTCGGGCCGAAAATGAAGTTCGGGCCGGGAACAGTGAAGAGTTCGGGCCGAACTTGTTCTTGGCAGTGACGAACGAACCAGCTATTTTGGTTACTCGTGGGCGTGAAACGGACACCCGAGCTGAAAGTTATGAATGTTTTAGTATAGCACCTTTTGTCACACAATCTTGGATATTGAAGAGTTCGGGCCGAAGAGGGATGTTCGGGCCGAAGTGGTGTTCGGGCCGAAGTGGTGTTCGGGACGAAGTGGGATGTTCGGGCCGAAGTGGTGTTCGGGCCGAAGTTCGGTGTTCGGGCCGAGGATGATGTTCGGGCTGAGGTTGAAGTTCGGGCCAAGGTCGGAGTTCGGGCCGAGGTTGAAGTTCGGGCCGAAAATGAAGTTCGGGCCGGGAACAGTGAAGATTTCGGGCCGAACTTGTTCTTGGTAGTGACGAACGAACCAACTATTTTGGTTACTCGTGGGCGTGAAACTGACACCCGAGCTGAAAGTTATGAATGTTTTAGTATAGCACCTTTTGTCACACAATATTGGATATTGAAGAGTTCGGGTCGAAGAGGGATGTTCGGGCCGTAGTGGTGTTCGGGCCGAAGTGGGATGTTCGGGCCGAAGTGGTGTTCGGGCCGAAGTGGTGTTCGAGCCGAAGTTCGGTGTGCGGGCCGAGGATGATGTTCGGGCCGAGGTTGAAGTTCGAGCCGAGGTCGGAGTTCAGGCCGAGGTTGAAGTTCGGGCCGAGGTTGAAGTTCGGGTCGGGAACAGTGAAGAGTTCGGGCCGAACTTGTTCTTGGCAGTGACGAACGAACCAGCTATTTTGGTTACTCGTGGGCGTGAAACGGACACCCGAGCTGAAAGTTATGAATGTTTTAGTATAGCACCTTTTGTCACACAATCTTGGATATTGAAGAGTTCGGGCCGAAGAGGGATGTTCGGGCCGAAGTGGTGTTCGGGCCGAAGTGCGATGTTCGGGCCGAAGTGGTGTTCGGGCCGAAGTTCGGTGTTCGGGCCGAGGATGATGTTCGGGCCGAGGTTGAAGTTCGGGCCGAGGTCGGAGTTCGGGCCGAGGTTGAAGTTCGGGCCGAAAATGAAGTTCGGGCCGGGAACAGTGAAGAGTTCGGGCCGAACTTGTTCTTGGCAGTGACGAACGAACCAGCTAATTTGGTTATTCGTGGGCGTGAAACGGACACCCGAGCTGAAAGTTATGAATGTTTTATTATAGCACCTTTTGTCACACAATATTGGATATTGAAGAGTTCAGGCCGAAGAGGGATGTTCGGGCCGAAGTGGTGTTCGGGACTAAGTGGGATGTTCGGGCCGAACTGGTGTTCGGGCCAAAGTGGTGTTCGGGCCGAAGTTCGGTGTTCGGGCCGAGGATGATGTTCGGGCCGAGGTTGAAGTTCGGGCCGAGGTCGGAGTTCGGGCCGAGGTTGAAGTTCGAGCCGAGGTTGAAGTTGGGGCCGAAAATGAAGTTCGGGCCGGGAACAGTGAAGAGTTCGGGCCGAACTTGTTCTTGGCAGTGACGAACGAACCAGCTATTTTGGTTATTCGTGGGCGTGAAACGGACACCCGAGCTGAAAGTTATGAATGTTTTATTATAGCACATTTTGTCACACAATATTGGATATTGAAGAGTTCGGGCCGAAGAGGGATGTTCGGGCCGAAAAGGTGTTCGGGCCTAAGTGGGATGTTCGGGCCGAAGTGGTGTTCGGGCCGAAGTGGTGTTCGGGCCGAAGTTCGGTGTTCGGGCCGAGGATGACGTTCGGGCCGAGGTTGAAGTTCGGGCCGAGGTCGGAGTTCGGGCCGAGGTTGAAGTTCGAGCCGAGGTTGAAGTTGGGGCCGAAAATGAAGTTCGGGCCGGGAACAGTGAAGAGTTCGGGCCGAACTTGTTCTTGGCAGTGACGAACGAACCAGCTATTTTGGTTATTCGTGGGCGTGAAACGGACACCCGAGCTGAAAGTTATGAATGTTTTATTATAGCACCTTTTGTCACACAATATTGGATATTGAAGAGTTCGGGCCGAAGAGGGATGTTCGGGCCGAATTGGTGTTCGGGCCTAAGTGGGATGTTCGGGCCGAAGTGTTGTTCGGGCCAAAGTGGTGTTCAGGCTGAAGTTCGGTGTTCGGGCCGAGGATGATGTTCGGGCCGAGGTTGAAGTTCGGGCCGAGGTCGGAGTTCGGGCCGAGGTTGAAGTTCGGGCCGAGGTTGAAATTCGGGCCGAAAATGAAGTTCGGGCCGGGAACAGTGAAGAGTTCGGGCCGAACTTGTTCTTGGCAGTGACGAACGGACCAGCTATTTTGGTTACTCGTGGGCGTGAAACGGACACCCGAGCTGAAAGTTATGAATGTTTTAGTATAGCACCTTTTGTCACACAATCTTGGATATTGAAGAGTTCGGGCCGAAGAGGGATGTTCGGGCCGAAGTGGTGTTCGGGCCGAAGTGGTGTTCGGGACGAAGTGGGATGTTCGGGCCGAAGTGGTGTTCGGGCCGAAGTTCGGTGTTCGGGCCGAGGATGATGTTCGGGCTGAGGTTGAAGTTCGGGCCAAGGTCGGAGTTCGGGCCGAGGTTGAAGTTCGGGCCGAAAATGAAGTTCGGGCCGGGAACAGTGAAGATTTCGGGCCGAACTTGTTCTTGGTAGTGACGAACGAACCAACTATTTTGGTTACTCGTGGGCGTGAAACTGACACCCGAGCTGAAAGTTATGAATGTTTTAGTATAGCACCTTTTGTCACACAATATTGGATATTGAAGAGTTCGGGTCGAAGAATGATGTTCGGGCCGTAGTGGTGTTCGGGCCGAAGTGGGATGTTCGGGCCGAAGTGGTGTTCGGGCCGAAGTGGTGTTCGAGCCGAAGTTCGGTGTGCGGGCCGAGGATGATGTTCGGGCCGAGGTTGAAGTTCGAGCCGAGGTCGGAGTTCAGGCCGAGGTTGAAGTTCGGGCCGAGGTTGAAGTTCGGGCCGAAAATGAAGTTCGGGTCGGGAACAGTGAAGAGTTCGGGCCGAACTTGCTCTTGGCAGTGACGAACGAACCAGCTATTTTGGTTACTCGTGGGCGTGAAACGGACACCCGAGCTGAAAGTTATGAATGTTTTAGTATAGCACCTTTTGTCACACAATCTTGGATATTGAAGAGTTCGGGCCGAAGAGGGATGTTCGGGCCGAAGTGGTGTTCGGGCCGAAGTGCGATGTTCGGGCCGAAGTGGTGTTCGGGCCGAAGTTCGGTGTTCGGGCCGAGGATGATGTTCGGGCCGAGGTTGAAGTTCGGGCCGAGGTCGGAGTTCGGGCCGAGGTTGAAGTTCGGGCCGAAAATGAAGTTCGGGCCGGGAACAGTGAAGAGTTCGGGCCGAACTTGCTCTTGGCAGTGACGAACGAACCAGCTATTTTGGTTATTCGTGGGCGTGAAACGGACACCCGAGCTGAAAGTTATGAATGTTTTATTATAACACCTTTTGTCACACAATATTGGATATTGAAGAGTTCAGGCCGAAGAGGGATGTTCGGGCCGAAGTGGTGTTCGGGACTAAGTGGGATGTTCGGGCCGAACTGGTGTTCGGGCCAAAGTGGTGTTCGGGCCGAAGTTCGGTGTTCGGGCCGAGGATGATGTTCGGGCCGAGGTTGAAGTTCGGGCCGAGGTCGGAGTTCGGGCCGAGGTTGAAGTTCGAGCCGAGGTTGAAGTTGGGGCCGAAAATGAAGTTCGGGCCGGGAACAGTGAAGAGTTCGGGCCGAACTTGTTCTTGGCAGTGACGAACGAACCAGCTATTTTGGTTATTCGTGGGCGTGAAACGGACACCCGAGCTGAAAGTTATGAATGTTTTATTATAGCACATTTTGTCACACAATATTGGATATTGAAGAGTTCGGGCCGAAGAGGGATGTTCGGGCCGAAAAGGTGTTCGGGCCTAAGTGGGATGTTCGGGCCGAAGTGGTGTTCGGGCCAAAGTGGTGTTCGGGCCGAAGTTCGGTGTTCGGGCCGAGGATGACGTTCGGGCCGAGGTTGAAGTTCGGGCCGAGGTCGGAGTTCGGGCCGAGGTTGAAGTTCGAGCCGAGGTTGAAGTTGGGGCCGAAAATGAAGTTCGGGCCGGGAACAGTGAAGAGTTCGGGCCGAACTTGTTCTTGGCAGTGACGAACGAACCAGCTATTTTGGTTATTCGTGGGCGTGAAACGGACACCCGAGCTGAAAGTTATGAATGTTTTATTATAGCACCTTTTGTCACACAATATTGGATATTGAAGAGTTCGGGCCGAAGAGGGATGTTCGGGCCGAAGTGGTGTTCGGGCCTAAGTGGGATGTTCGGGCCGAAGTGTTGTTCGGGCCAAAGTGGTGTTCGGGCTGAAGTTCGGTGTTCGGGCCGAGGATGATGTTCGGGCCGAGGTCGGAGTTCGGGCCGAGGTTGAAGTTCGGGCCGAGGTTGAAGTTCGGGCCGAGGTTGAAGTTCGGGCCGAAAATGAAGATCGGGCCGGGAACAGTGTAAAGTTCGGGCCGAACTTGTTCTTGGCTGTGACGAACGAACCAGCTATTTTGGTTATTCGTGGGCGTGAAACGGACACCCGAGCTGAAAGTTATGAATGTTTTATTATAGCACCTTTTGTCACACAATATTGGATATTGAAGAGTTCGGGCCGAAGAGGGATGTTCGGGCCGAAGAGGGATGTTCGGGCAAAAGAGGATGATGTTCAGTCCGAGGTTGAAGTTCGGGCCGAGGTCGGAGTTCGGGCCGAGGTTGAAGTTCGGGCCGAAAATGAAGTTCGGGCCGGGAACAGTGAAGAGTTCGGGCCGAACTTGTTGTTGGCAGTGACGAACGAACCAGCTATTTTGGTTATTCGTGGGCGTGAAACGGACACCCGAGCTGAAAGTTATGAATGTTTTATTATAGCACCTTTTGTCACACAATATTGGATATTGAAGAGTTCGGGCCGAAGAGGGATGTTCGGGCCGAAGTGGTGTTCGGGCCTAAGTAGGATGTTCGGGCCGAAGTGGTGTTCGGGCCAAAGTGGTGTTCGGGCCGAAGTTCGGTGTTCGGGCCGAGGATGATGTTCGGGCCGAGGTTGAAGTTCGGGCCGAGGTCGGAGTTCGGGCCGAGGTTGAAGTTCGGGCCGAGGTTGAAGTTCGGGCCGAAAATGAAGTTCGGGCCGGGAACAGTGAAGAGTTCGGGCCGAACTTGTTCTTGGCAGTGACGAACGAACCAGCTATTTTGGTTACTCGTGGGCGTGAAACGGACACCCGAGCTGAAAGTTATGAATGTTTTAGTATAGCACCTTTTGTCACACAATCTTGGATATTGAAGAGTTCGGGCCGAAGAGGGATGTTCGGGCCGAAGTGGTGTTCGGGCCGAAGTGGTGTTCGGGACGAAGTGGGATGTTCGGGCCGAAGTGGTGTTCGGGCCGAAGTTCGGTGTTCGGGCCGAGGATGATGTTCGGGCTGAGGTTGAAGTTCGGGCCAAGGTCGGAGTTCGGGCCGAGGTTGAAGTTCGGGCCGAAAATGAAGTTCGGGCCGGGAACAGTGAAGATTTCGGGCCGAACTTGTTCTTGGTAGTGACGAACGAACCAACTATTTTGGTTACTCGTGGGCGTGAAACTGACACCCGAGCTGAAAGTTATGAATGTTTTAGTATAGCACCTTTTGTCACACAATATTGGATATTGAAGAGTTCGGGTCGAAGAGGGATGTTCGGGCCGTAGTGGTGTTCGGGCCGAAGTGGGATGTTCGGGCCGAAGTGGTGTTCGGGCCGAAGTGGTGTTCGAGCCGAAGTTCGGTGTGCGGGCCGAGGATGATGTTCGGGCCGAGGTTGAAGTTCGAGCCGAGGTCGGAGTTCAGGCCGAGGTTGAAGTTCGGGCCGAGGTTGAAGTTCGGGCCGAAAATGAAGTTCGGGTCGGGAACAGTGAAGAGTTCGGGCCGAACTTGTTCTTGGCAGTGACGAACGAACCAGCTATTTTGGTTACTCGTGGGCGTGAAACGGACACCCGAGCTGAAAGTTATGAATGTTTTAGTATAGCACCTTTTGTCACACAATCTTGGATATTGAAGAGTTCGGGCCGAAGAGGGATGTTCGGGCCGAAGTGGTGTTCGGGCCGAAGTGCGATGTTCGGGCCGAAGTGGTGTTCGGGCCGAAGTTCGGTGTTCGGGCCGAGGATGATGTTCGGGCCGAGGTTGAAGTTCGGGCCGAGGTCGGAGTTCGGGCCGAGGTTGAAGTTCGGGCCGAAAATGAAGTTCGGGCCGGGAACAGTGAAGAGTTCGGGCCGAACTTGTTCTTGGCAGTGACGAACGAACCAGCTAATTTGGTTATTCGTGGGCGTGAAACGGACACCCAAGCTGAAAGTTATGAATGTTTTATTATAGCACCTTTTGTCACACAATATTGGATATTGAAGAGTTCAGGCCGAAGAGGGATGTTCGGGCCGAAGTGGTGTTCGGGACTAAGTGGGATGTTCGGGCCGAACTGGTGTTCGGGCCAAAGTGGTGTTCGGGCCGAAGTTCGGTGTTCGGGCCGAGGATGATGTTCGGGCCGAGGTTGAAGTTCGGGCCGAGGTCGGAGTTCGGGCCGAGGTTGAAGTTCGAGCCGAGGTTGAAGTTGGGGCCGAAAATGAAGTTCGGGCCGGGAACAGTGAAGAGTTCGGGCCGAACTTGTTCTTGGCAGTGACGAACGAACCAGCTATTTTGGTTATTCGTGGGCGTGAAACGGACACCCGAGCTGAAAGTTATGAATGTTTTATTATAGCACATTTTGTCACACAATATTGGATATTGAAGAGTTCGGGCCGAAGAGGGATGTTCGGGCCGAAAAGGTGTTCGGGCCTAAGTGGGATGTTCGGGCCGAAGTGGTGTTCGGGCCGAAGTGGTGTTCGGGCCGAAGTTCGGTGTTCGGGCCGAGGATGACGTTCGGGCCGAGGTTGAAGTTCGGGCCGAGGTCGGAGTTCGGGCCGAGGTTGAAGTTCGAGCCGAGGTTGAAGTTGGGGCCGAAAATGAAGTTCGGGCCGGGAACAGTGAAGAGTTCGGGCCGAACTTGTTCTTGGCAGTGACGAACGAACCAGCTATTTTGGTTATTCGTGGGCGTGAAACGGACACCCGAGCTGAAAGTTATGAATGTTTTATTATAGCACCTTTTGTCACACAATATTGGATATTGAAGAGTTCGGGCCGAAGAGGGATGTTCGGGCCGAATTGGTGTTCGGGCCTAAGTGGGATGTTCGGGCCGAAGTGTTGTTCGGGCCAAAGTGGTGTTCAGGCTGAAGTTCGGTGTTCGGGCCGAGGATGATGTTCGGGCCGAGGTTGAAGTTCGGGCCGAGGTCGGAGTTCGGGCCGAGGTTGAAGTTCGGGCCGAGGTTGAAGTTCGGGCCGAGGTTGAAGTTCGGGCCGAAAATGAAGATCGGGCCGGGAACAGTGTAGAGTTCGGGCCGAACTTGTTCTTGGCAGTGACGAACGAAACAGCTATTTTGGTTATTCGTGGGCGTGAAACGGACACCCGAGCTGAAAGTTATGAATGTTTTATTATAGCACCTTTTGTCACACAATATTGGATATTGAAGAGTTCGGGCCGAAGAGGGATGTTCGGGCCGAAGAGGGATGTTCGGGCAAAAGAGGATGATGTTCAGTCCGAGGTTGAAGTTCGGGCCGAGGTCGGAGTTCGGGCCGAGGTTGAAGTTCGGGCCGAGGTTGAAGTTCGGGCCGAAAATGAAGTTCGGGCCGGGAACAGTGAAGAGTTCGGGCCGAACTTGTTGTTGGCAGTGACGAACGAACCAGCTATTTTGGTTATTCGTGGGCGTGAAACGGACACCCGAGCTGAAAGTTATGAATGTTTTATTATAGCACCTTTTGTCACACAATATTGGATATTGAAGAGTTCGGGCCGAAGGGGGATGTTCGGGCCGAAGTGGTGTTCGGGCCTAAGTAGGATGTTCGGGCCGAAGTGGTGTTCGGGCCAAAGTGGTTTTCGGGCCGAAGTTCGGTGTTCGGGCCGAGGATGATGTTCGGGCCGAGGTTGAAGTTCGGGCCGAGGTCGGAGTTCGGGCCGAGGTTGAAGTTCGGGCCGAGGTTGAAGTTCGGGCCGAAAATGAAGTTCGGGCCGGGAACAGTGAAGAGTTCGGGCCGAACTTGTTCTTGGCAGTGACGAACGAACCAGCTATTTTGGTTACTCGTGGGCGTGAAACGGACACCCGAGCTGAAAGTTATGAATGTTTTAGTATAGCACCTTTTGTCACACAATCTTGGATATTGAAGAGTTCGGGCCGAAGAGGGATGTTCGGGCCGAAGTGGTGTTCGGGCCGAAGTGCGATGTTCGGGCCGAAGTGGTGTTCGGGCCGAAGTTCGGTGTTCGGGCCGAGGATGATGTTCGGGCCGAGGTTGAAGTTCGGGCCGAGGTCGGAGTTCGGGCCGAGGTTGAAGTTCGGGCCGAGGTTGAAGGTCGGGCCGAAAATGAAGTTCGGGCCGGGAACAGTGAAGAGTTTGGGCCGAACTTGTTCTTGGCAGTGACGAACGCACCAGCTATTTTTGTTACTCGTGGGCATGAAACGGACACCCGAGCTGAAAGTTATGAATGTTTTAGTATAGCACCTTTTGTCACACAATCTTGGATATTGTAGAGTTCGGGCCGAAGGGGGATTTTCGGGCCGAAGTGGTGTTCGGGCCGAAGTGCGATGTTCGGGCCGAAGTGGTGTTCGGGCCGAAGTGGTGTTCGGGCCGAAGTTCGGTGTTCGGGCCGAGGATGATGTTCGGGCCGAGGTTGAAGTTCGGGCCGAGGTCGGAGTTCGGGCCGAGGTTGAAGTTCGGGCCGAGGTTGAAGTTCGGGCCGAAAATGAAGTTCGGGCCGGGAACAGTGAAGAGTTCGGGCCGAACTTGTTCTTGGCAGTGACGAACGAACCAGCTATTTTGGTTACTCGTGGGCGTGAAACGGACACCCGAGCTGAAAGTTATGAATGTTTTAGTATAACACCTTTTGTCACACAATCTTGGATATTGAAGAGTTCGGGCCGAAGAGGGATGTTCGGGCCGAAGTGGTGTTCGGGCCGAAGTGCGATGTTCGGGCCGAAGTGGTGTTCGGGCCGAAGTTCGGTGTTCGGGCCGAGGATGATGTTCGGGCCGAGGTCGGAGTTCGGGCCGAGGTCGGAGTTCGGGCCGAGGTTGAAGTTCGGGCCGGGAACAGTGAAGAGTTCGGGCCGAACTTGTTCTTGGCAGTGACGAACGAACCAGCTATTTTGGTTACTCGTGGGCGTGAAACGGACACCCGAGCTGAAAGTTATGAATGTTTTAGTATAGTACCTTTTGTCACACAATCTTGGATATTGAAGAGTTCGGGCCGAAAAGGGATGTTCGGGCCGAAGTGGTGTTCGGGCCGAAGTGGGATGTTCGGGCCGAAGTGGTGTTCGGGCCGAAGTTCGGTGTTCGGGCCGAGGATGATGTTCGGGCCGAGGTTGAAGTTCGGGCAGAGGTCGGAGTTCGGGCCGAGGTTGAAGTTCGGGCCGAGGTTGAAATTGGGGCCGAAAATGAAGTTCGGGCCGGGAACAGTGAAGAGTTCGGGCCGAACTTGTTCTTGGCAGTGACGAACGAACCAGGTATTTTTGTTACTCCTGGGCGTGAAACGGACACCCGAGCTGAAAGTTATGAATGTTTTAGTATAGCACCTTTTGTCACACAATCTTGAATATTGAAGAGTTCGGGCCGAAGTGGGATGTTCGGGCCGAAGTGGTGTTCGGGCCGAAGTGGGATGTTCGGGCCGAAGTGGTGTTCAGGCCGAAGTGGGATGTTCGGGCCGAAGTGGTGTTCGGGCCGAAGTTCGGTGTTCGGGCCGAGGATGATGTTCGGGCCAAAGTTCGGTGTTCGGGCCGAGGATGATGTTCGGGCCGAGGTTGAAGTTCGGGCCGAGGTCGGAGTTCGGGCCGAGGTTGAAGTTCGGGCCGAGGTTGAAGTTCGTGCCGAAAATGAAGTTCGGGCCGGGAACAGTGAAGCGTTCCGGCCGAACTTGTTCTTGGCAGTGACGAACGAACCAGCTATTTTGGTTACTCGTGGGCGTGAAACGGACAACCGAGCTGAAAGTTATGAATGTTTTAGTATAGCACCTTTTGTCACACAATCTTGGATATTGAAGAGTTCGGGCCGAAGAGGGATGTTCTGGCCGAAGTGGTGTTCGGGCCGAAGTGGGATGTTCGGGCCGAAGTGGTGTTCGGGCAGAAGTTCGGTGTTCGGGCCGAGGATGATTTCGGGCCGAGGTTGAAGTTCAGGCCGAGGTCGGAGTTCGGGCCGAAAATGAAGTTCGGGCCGGGAACAGTGAAGATTTCGGGCTGAACTTGTTCTTGGCAGTGACGAACGAACCAGCTATTTTGGTTACTCGTGGGCGTGAAACGGACACCCGAGCTGAAAGTTATGAATGTTTTAGTATAGCACCTTTTGTCACACAATCTTGGATATTGAAGAGTTCGGGCCGAAGAGGGATGTTCGGGCCGAAATGCGATGTTCGGGCCGAAATGCGATGTTCGGGCCGAAGTGGTGTTCGGGCCAAAGTTCGGTGTTCGGGCCGAGGATGATGTTCGGGCCGAAGTTGAAGTTCGGGCCGAGGTCGGAGTTCGGGCCGAGGTTGAAGTGTGGGCCGAGGTTGAAGTTCGGGCCGAAAATGAAGTTCGGGCCGGGAACAGTGAAGAGTTCGGGCCGAACTTGTTCTTGGCAGTGACGAACGAACCAGCTATTTTGGTTATTCGTGGGCGTGAAACGGACACCTGAGCTGAAAGTTATGAATGTTTTAGTATAGCACCTTTTGTCACACAATCTTGGATATTGAAGCGTTCGGGCCGAAGAGGGATGTTCGGGCCGAAGTGGTGTTCGGGCCGAAGTGGGATGTTCGGGCCGAAGTGGTGTTCGGGCCGAAGTTCGGTGTTCGGGCCGAGGATGATGTTCGGCCGAGGTTGAAGTTCGGGTCGAGGTCGGAGTTCGGGCCGAGGTTGAAGTTCGGGCCGAGGTTGAAATTCGGGCCGAAAATGAAGTTCGGGCCGGGAACAGTGAAGAGTTCGGGCCGAACTTGTTCTTGGCAGTGACGAACGAACCAGCTATTTTGGTTACTCGTGGGCGTGAAACGGACACCCGAGCTGAAAGTTATGAATGTTTTATTATAGCACCTTTTGTCACACAATATTGGATATTGAACAGTTCGGGCCGAAGAGGGATGTTCGGGCCGAAGTGGTGTTCGGGCCTAAGTGGGATGTTCGGGCCGAAGTGTTGTTCGGGCCAAAGTGGTGTTCGGGCTGAAGTTCGGTGTTCGGGCCGAGGATGATGTTCGGGCCGAGGTTGAAGTTCGGGCCGAGGTCGGAGTTCGGGCCGAGGTTGAAGTTCGGGCCGAGGTTGAAGTTCGGGCCGAGGTTGAAGTTCGGGCCGAAAATGAAGATCGGGCCGGGAACAGTGTAGAGTTCGGGCCGAACTTGTTCTTGGCAGTGACGAACGAACCAGCTATTTTGGTTATTCGTGGGCGTGAAACGGACACCCGAGCTGAAAGTTATGAATGTTTTATTATAGCACCTTTTGTCACACAATATTGGATATTGAAGAGTTCGGGCCGAAGAGGGATGTTCGGGCCGAAGAGGGATGTTCGGGCAAAAGAGGATGATGTTCAGTCCGAGGTTGAAGTTCGGGCCGAGGTCGGAGTTCGGGCCGAGGTTGAAGTTCGGGCCGAGGTTGAAGTTCGGGCCGAAAATGAAGTTCGGGCCGGGAACAGTGAAGAGTTCGGGCCGAACTTGTTGTTGGCAGTGACGAACGAACCAGCTATTTTGGTTATTCGTGGGCGTGAAACGGACACCCGAGCTGAAAGTTATGAATGTTTTATTATAGCACCTTTTGTCACACAATATTGGATATTGAAGAGTTCGGGCCGAAGAGGGATGTTCGGGCCGAAGTGGTGTTCGGGCCTAAGTAGGATGTTCGGGCCGAAGTGGTGTTCGGGCCAAAGTGGTTTTCGGGCCGAAGTTCGGTGTTCGGGCCGAGGATGATGTTCGGGCCGAGGTTGAAGTTCGGGCCGAGGTCGGAGTTCGGGCCGAGGTTGAAGTTCGGGCCGAGGTTGAAGTTCGGGCCGAAAATGAAGTTCGGGCCGGGAACAGTGAAGAGTTCGGGCCGAACTTGTTCTTGGCAGTGACGAACGAACCAGCTATTTTGGTTACTCGTGGGCGTGAAACGGACACCCGAGCTGAAAGTTATGAATGTTTTAGTATAGCACCTTTTGTCACACAATCTTGGATATTGAAGAGTTCGGGCCGAAGAGGGATGTTCGGGCCGAAGTGGTGTTCGGGCCGAAGTGCGATGTTCGGGCCGAAGTGGTGTTCGGGCCGAAGTTCGGTGTTCGGGCCGAGGATGATGTTCGGGCCGAGGTTGAAGTTCGGGCCGAGGTCGGAGTTCGGGCCGAGGTTGAAGTTCGGGCCGAGGTTGAAGGTCGGGCCGAAAATGAAGTTCGGGCCGGGAACAGTGAAGAGTTTGGGCCGAACTTGTTCTTGGCAGTGACGAACGCACCAGCTATTTTTGTTACTCGTGGGCATGAAACGGACACCCGAGCTGAAAGTTATGAATGTTTTAGTATAGCACCTTTTGTCACACAATCTTGGATATTGAAGAGTTCGGGCCGAAGGGGGATTTTCGGGCCGAAGTGGTGTTCGGGCCGAAGTGCGATGTTCGGGCCGAAGTGGTGTTCGGGCCGAAGTGGTGTTCGGGCCGAAGTTCGGTGTTCGGGCCGAGGATGATGTTCGGGCCGAGGTTGAAGTTCGGGCCGAGGTCGGAGTTCGGGCCGAGGTTGAAGTTCGGGCCGAGGTTGAAGTTCGGGCCGAAAATGAAGTTCGGGCCGGGAACAGTGAAGAGTTCGGGCCGAACTTGTTCTTGGCAGTGACGAACGAACCAGCTATTTTGGTTACTCGTGGGCGTGAAACGGACACCCGAGCTGAAAGTTATGAATGTTTTAGTATAACACCTTTTGTCACACAATCTTGGATATTGAAGAGTTCGGGCCGAAGAGGGATGTTCGGGCCGAAGTGGTGTTCGGGCCGAAGTGCGATGTTCGGGCCGAAGTGGTGTTCGGGCCGAAGTTCGGTGTTCGGGCCGAGGATGATGTTCGGGCCGAGGTCGGAGTTCGGGCCGAGGTCGGAGTTCGGGCCGAGGTTGAAGTTCGGGCCGGGAACAGTGAAGAGTTCGGGCCGAACTTGTTCTTGGCAGTGACGAACGAACCAGCTATTTTGGTTACTCGTGGGCGTGAAACGGACACCCGAGCTGAAAGTTATGAATGTTTTAGTATAGTACCTTTTGTCACACAATCTTGGATATTGAAGAGTTCGGGCCGAAAAGGGATGTTCTGGCCGAAGTGGTGTTCGGGCCGAAGTGGGATGTTCGGGCCGAAGTGGTGTTCGGGCCGAAGTTCGGTGTTCGGGCCGAGGATGATGTTCGGGCCGAGGTTGAAGTTCGGGCAGAGGTCGGAGTTCGGGCCGAGGTTGAATTTCGGGCCGAGGTTGAAATTGGGGCCGAAAATGAAGTTCGGGCCGGGAACAGTGAAGAGTTCGGGCCGAACTTGTTCTTGGCAGTGACGAACGAACCAGGTATTTTTGTTACTCCTGGACGTGAAACGGACACCCGAGCTGAAAGTTATGAATGTTTTAGTATAGCACCTTTTGTCACACAATCTTGAATATTGAAGAGTTCGGGCCGAAGTGGGATGTTCGGGCCGAAGTGGTGTTCGGGCCGAAGTGGGATGTTCTGGCCGAAGTGGTGTTCAGGCCGAAGTGGGATGTTCGGGCCGAAGTGGTGTTCGGGCCGAAGTTCGGTGTTCGGGCCGAGGATGATGTTCGGGCCAAAGTTCGGTGTTCGGGCCGAGGATGATGTTCGGGCCGAGGTTGAAGTTCGGGCCGAGGTCGGAGTTCGGGCCGAGGTTGAAGTTCGGGCCGAGGTTGAAGTTCGTGCCGAAAATGAAGTTCGGGCCGGGAACAGTGAAGCGTTCCGGCCGAACTTGTTCTTGGCAGTGACGAACGAACCAGCTATTTTGGTTACTCGTGGGCGTGAAACGGACAACCGAGCTGAAAGTTATGAATGTTTTAGTATAGCACCTTTTGTCACACAATCTTGGATATTGAAGAGTTCGGGCCGAAGAGGGATGTTCGGGCCGAAGTGGTGTTCGGGCCGAAGTGGGATGTTCGGGCCGAAGTGGTGTTCGGGCAGAAGTTCGGTGTTCGGGCCGAGGTTGAAGTTCAGGCCGAGGTCGGAGTTCGGGCCGAAAATGAAGTTCGGGCCGGGAACAGTGAAGATTTCGGGCTGAACTTGTTCTTGGCAGTGACGAACGAACCAGCTATTTTGGTTACTCGTGGGCGTGAAACGGACACCCGAGCTGAAAGTTATGAATGTTTTAGTATAGCACCTTTTGTCACACAATCTTGGATATTGAAGAGTTCGGGCCGAAGAGGGATGTTCGGGCCGAAATGCGATGTTCGGGCCGAAATGCGATGTTCGGGCCGAAGTGGTGTTCGGGCCAAAGTACGGTGTTCGGGCCGAGGATGATGTTCGGGCCGAAGTTGAAGTTCGGGCCGAGGTCGGAGTTCGGGCCGAGGTTGAAGTGTGGGCCGAGGTTGAAGTTCGGGCCGAAAATGAAGTTCGGGCCGGGAACAATGAAGAGTTCGGGCCGAACTTGTTCTTGGCAGTGACGAACGAACCAGCTATTTTGGTTATTCGTGGGCGTGAAACGGACACCCGAGCTGAAAGTTATGAATGTTTTAGTATAGCACCTTTTGTCACACAATCTTGGATATTGAAGCGTTCGGGCCGAAGAGGGATGTTCGGGCCGAAGTGGTGTTCGGGCCGAAGTGGGATGTTCGGGCCGAAGTGGTGTTCGGGCCGAAGTTCGGTGTTCGGGCCGAGGATGATGTTCGGCCGAGGTTGAAGTTCGGGTCGAGGTCGGAGTTCGGGCCGAGGTTGAAGTTCGGGCCGAGGTTGAAATTCGGGCCGAAAATGAAGTTCGGGCCGGGAACAGTGAAGAGTTCGGGCCGAACTTGTTCTTGGCAGTGACGAACGAACCAGCTATTTTGGTTACTCGTGGGCGTGAAACGGACACCCAAGCTGAAAGTTATGAATGTTTTAGTATAGCACCTTTTGTCACACAATCTTGGATATTGAAGAGTTCGGGCCGAAGAGGGATGTTCGGGCCGAAGTGGTGTTCGGGCCGAAGTGGGATGTTCGGGCCGAAGTGGTGTTCGGGCCGAAGTGGTGTTCGGGCCGAAGTTCGGTGTTCGGGCCGAGGACGATGTTCGGGCTGAGGTTGAAGTTCGGGCCGAGGTCGGAGTTCGGGCCGAGGTTGAAGTTCGGGCCGAAAATGAAGTTCGGGCCGGGAACAGTGAAGAGTTCGGGCCGAACTTGTTCTTGGCAGTGACGAACGAACCAGCTATTTTCGTTACTCGTGGGCGTGAAACGGACACCCGAGCTGAAAGTTATGAATGTTCTAGTATAGCACCTTTTGTCACACAATCTTGGATATTGAAGAGTTCGGGCCGAAGAGGGATGTTCGGGCCGAAGTGGTGTTCGGGCCGAAATGCGATGTTCGGGCCGAAGTGGTGTTCGGGCCGAAGTGGTGTTCGGGCCGAAGTGGTGTTCGGGCCGAAGTTCGGTGTTCGGGCCGAGGATGATGTTCGGGCCGAAGTTGAAGTTCGGGCCGAGGTCGGAGTTCGGGCTGAGGTTGAAGTGTGGGCCGAGGTTGAAGTTCGGGCCGAAAATGAAGTTCGGGCCGGGAGCAGTGAAGAGTTCGGGCCGAACTTGTTCTTGGCAGTGACGAACGAACCAGCTATTTTGGTTACTCGTGGGCGTGAAACGGACACCCGAGCTGAAAGTTATGAATGTTTTAGTATAGCACCTTTTGTCACACAATCTTGGATATTGAAGCGTTCGGGCCGAAGAGGGATGTTCGGGCCGAAGTGGTGTTCGGGCCGAAGTGGGATGTTCGGGCCGAAGTGGTGTTCGGGCCGAAGTTCGGTGTTCGGGCCGAGGATGATGTTCGGCCGAGGTTGAAGTTCGGGCCGAGGTCGGAGTTCGGGCCGAGGTTGAAGTTCGGGCCGAGGTTGAAATTCGGGCCGAAAATGAAGTTCGGGCCGGGAACAGTGAAGAGTTCGGGCCGAACTTGTTCTTGGCAGTGACGAACGAACCAGCTATTTGGTTACTCGTGGGCGTGAAACGGACACCCGAGCTGAAAGTTATGAATGTTTTAGTATAGCACCTTTTGTCACACAATCTTGGATATTGAAGAGTTCGGGCCGAAGAGGGATGTTCGGGCCGAAGTGGTGTTCGGGCCGAAGTGGTGTTCGGGCCGAAGTGGTGTTCGGGCCGAAGTGGGATGTTCGGGCCGAAGTGGTGTTCGGGCCGAAGTTCGGTGTTCGGGCCGAGGATGATGTTCGGGCTGAGGTTGAAGTTCGGGCCAAGGTCGGAGTTCGGGCCGAGGTTGAAGTTCGGGCCGAAAATGAAGTTCGGGCCAGGAACAGTGAAGAGTTCGGGCCGAACTTGTTCTTGGTAGTGACGAACGAACCAACTATTTTGGTTACTCGTGGGCGTGAAACTGACACCCGAGCTGAAAGTTATGAATGTTTTAGTATAGCACCTTTTGTCACACAATATTGGATATTGAAGAGTTCGGGTCGAAGAGGGATGTTCGGGCCGTAGTGGTGTTCGGGCCGAAGTGGGATGTTCGGGCCGAAGTGGTGTTCGGGCCGAAGTGGTGTTCGGGCCGAAGTTCGGTGTGCGGGCCGAGGATGATGTTCGGGCCGAGGTTGAAGTTCGAGCCGAGGTCGGAGATCAGGCCGAGGTTGAAGTTCGGGCCGAGGTTGAAGTTCGGGCCGAAAATGAAGTTTGGGCCGGGAACAGTGAAGAGTTCGGGCCGAACTTGTTCTTGGCAGTGACGAACGAACCAGCTATTTTGGTTACTCGTGGGCGTGAAACGGACACCCGAGCTGAAAGTTATGAATGTTTTAGTATAGCACCTTTTGTCACACAATCTTGGATATTGAAGAGTTCGGGCCGAAGAGGGATGTTCGGGCCGAAGTGGTGTTCGGGCCGAAGTGCGATGTTCGGGCCGAAGTGGTGTTCGGGCCGAAGTTCGGTGTTCGGGCCGAAGTTCGGTGTTCGGGCCGAGGATGATGTTCGGGCCGAGGTTGAAGTTCGGGCCGAGGTCGGAGTTCGGGCCGAGGTTGAAGTTCGAGCCGAGGTTGAAGTTGGGGCCGAAAATGAAGTTCGGGCCGGGAACAGTGAAGAGTTCGGGCCGAACTTGTTCTTGGCAGTGACGAACGAACCAGCTATTTTGGTTATTCGTGGGCGTGAAACGGACACCCGAGCTGAAAGTTATGAATGTTTTATTATAGGACATTTTGTCACACAATATTGGATATTGAAGAGTTCGGGCCGAAGAGGGATGTTCGGGCCGAAAAGGTGTTCGGGCCTAAGTGGGATGTTCGGGCCGAAGTGGTGTTCGGCCCAAAGTGTTGTTCGGGCCGAAGTTCGGTGTTCGGGCCGAGGATGATGTTCGGGCCGAGGTTGAAGTTCGGGCCGAGGTCGGAGTTCGGGCCGAGGTTGAAGTTCGAGCCGAGGTTGAAGTTGGGGCCGAAAATGAAGTTCGGGCCGGGAACAGTGAAGAGTTCGGGCCGAACTTGTTCTTGGCAGTGACGAACGAACCAGCTATTTTGGTTATTCGTGGGCGTGAAACGGACACCCGAGCTGAAAGTTATGAATGTTTTATTATAGCACCTTTTGTCACACAATATTGGATATTGAAGAGTTCGGGCCGAAGAGGGATGTTCGGGCCGAAGTGGTGTTCGGGCCTAAGTGGGATGTTCGGGCGGAAGTGTTGTTCGGGCCAAAGTGGTGTTCGGGCTGAAGTTCGGTGTTCGGGCCGAGGATGATGTTCGGGCCGAGGTTGAAGTTCGGGCCGAGGTCGGAGTTCGGGCCGAGGTTGAAGTTCGGGCCGATGTTGAAGTTCGGGCCGAGGTTGAAGTTCGGGCCGAAAATGAAGATCGGGCCGGGAACAGTGTAGAGTTCGGGCCGAACTTGTTCTTGGCAGTGACGAACGAACCAGCTATTTTGGTTATTCGTGGGCGTGAAACGGACACCCGAGCTGAAAGTTATGAATGTTTTATTATAGCACCTTTTGTCACACAATATTGGATATTGAAGAGTTCGGGCCGAAGAGGGATGTTCGGGCCGAAGAGGGATGTTCGGGCCGAAGAGGATGATGTTCAGTCCGAGGTTGAAGTTCGGGCCGAGGTCGGAGTTCGGGCCGAGGTTGAAGTTCGGGCCGAGGTTGAAGTTCGGGCCGAAAATGAAGTTCGGGCCGGGAACAGTGAAGAGTTCGGGCCGAACTTGTTCTTGGCAGTGACGAACGAACCAGCTATTTTGGTTATTCGTGGGCGTGAAACGGACACCCGAGCTGAAAGTTATGAATGTTTTATTATAGCACCTTTTGTCACACAATATTGGATATTGAAGAGTTCGGGCCGAAGAGGGATGTTCGGGCCGAAGTGGTGTTCGGGCCTAAGTAGGATGTTCGGGCCGAAGTGGTGTTCGCGCCAAAGTGGTGTTCGGGCCGAAGTTCGGTGTTCGGGCCGAGGATGATGTTCGGGCCGAGGTTGAAGTTCGGCCGAGGTCGGAGTTCGGGCCGAGGTTGAAGTTCGGGCCGAGGTTGAAGTTCGGGCCGAAAATGAAGTTCGGGCCGGGAACAGTGAAGAGTTCGGACCGAACTTGTTCTTGGCAGTGACGAACGAACCAGCTATTTTGGTTACTCGTGGGCGTGAAACGGACACCCGAGCTGAAAGTTATGAATGTTTTAGTATAGCACCTTTTGTCACACAATCTTGGATATTGAAGAGTTCGGGCCGAAGAGGGATGTTCGGGCCGAAGTGGTGTTCGGGCCGAAGTGGGATGTTCGGGCCGAAGTGGTGTTCGGGCAGAAGTTCGGTGTTCGGGCCGAGGATGATTTCGGGCCGAGGTTGAAGTTCAGGCCGAGGTCGGAGTTCGGGCCGAAAATGAAGTTCGGGCCGGGAACAGTGAAGATTTCGGGCTGAACTTGTTCTTGGCAGTGACGAACGAACCAGCTATTTTGGTTACTCGTGGGCGTGAAACGGACACCCGAGCTGAAAGTTATGAATGTTTTAGTATAGCACCTTTTGTCACACAATCTTGGATATTGAAGAGTTCGGGCCGAAGAGGGATGTTCGGGCCGAAATGCGATGTTCGGGCCGAAATGCGATGTTCGGGCCGAAGTGGTGTTCGGGCCAAAGTTCGGTGTTCGGGCCGAGGATGATGTTCGGGCCGAAGTTGAAGTACGGGCCGAGGTCGGAGTTCGGGCCGAGGTTGAAGTGTGGGCCGAGGTTGAAGTTCGGGCCGAAAATGAAGTTCGGGCCGGGAACAGTGAAGAGTTCGGGCCGAACTTGTTCTTGGCAGTGACGAACGAACCAGCTATTTTGGTTATTCGTGGGCGTGAAACGGACACCCGAGCTGAAAGTTATGAATGTTTTAGTATAGCACCTTTTGTCACACAATCTTGGATATTGAAGCGTTCGGGCCGAAGAGGGATGTTCGGGCCGAAGTGGTGTTCGGGCCGAAGTGGTGTTCGGGCCGAAGTGGGATGTTCGGGCCGAAGTGGTGTTCGGGCAGAAGTTCGGTGTTCGGGCCGAGGATGATTTCGGGCCGAGGTTGAAGTTCAGGCCGAGGTCGGAGTTCGGGCCGAAAATGAAGTTCGGGCCGGGAACAGTGAAGATTTCGGGCTGAACTTGTTCTTGGCAGTGACGAACGAACCAGCTATTTTGGTTACTCGTGGGCGTGAAACGGACACCCGAGCTGAAAGTTATGAATGTTTTAGTATAGCACCTTTTGTCACACAATCTTGGATATTGAAGAGTTCGGGCCGAAGAGGGATGTTCGGGCCGAAATGCGATGTTCGGGCCGAAATGCGATGTTCGGGCCGAAGTGGTGTTCGGGCCGAGGATGATGTTCGGGCCGAAGTTGAAGTTCGGGCCGAGGTCGGAGTTCGGGCCGAGGTTGAAGTGTGGGCCGAGGTTGAAGTTCGGGCCGAAAATGAAGTTCGGGCCGGGAACAGTGAAGAGTTCGGGCCGAACTTGTTCTTGGCAGTGACGAACGAACCAGCTATTTTGGTTATTCGTGGGCGTGAAACGGACACCCGAGCTGAAAGTTATGAATGTTTTAGTATAGCACCTTTTGTCACACAATCTTGGATATTGAAGCGTTCGGGCCGAAGAGGGATGTTCGGGCCGAAGTGGTGTTCGGGCCGAAGTGGGATGTTCGGGCCGAAGTGGTGTTCGGGCCGAAGTTCGGTGTTCGGGCCGAGGATGATGTTCGGCCGAGGTTGAAGTTCGGGTCGAGGTCGGAGTTCGGGCCGAGGTTGAAGTTCGGGCCGAGGTTGAAATTCGGGCCGAAAATGAAGTTCGGGCCGGGAACAGTGAAGAGTTCGGGCCGAACTTGTTCTTGGCAGTGACGAACGAACCAGCTATTTTGGTTACTCGTGGGCGTGAAACGGACACCCAAGCTGAAAGTTATGAATGTTTTAGTATAGCACCTTTTGTCACACAATCTTGGATATTGAAGAGTTCGGGCCGAAGAGGGATGTTCGGGCCGAAGTGGTGTTCGGGCCGAAGTGGGATGTTCGGGCCGAAGTGGTGTTCGGGCCGAAGTGGTGTTCGGGCCGAAGTTCGGTGTTCGGGCTGAGGACGATGTTCGGGCTGAGGTTGAAGTTCGGGCCGAGGTCGGAGTTCGGGCCGAGGTTGAAGTTCGGGCCGAAAATGAAGTTCGGGCCGGGAACAGTGAAGAGTTCGGGCCGAACTTGTTCTTGGCAGTGACGAACGAACCAGCTATTTTCGTTACTCGTGGGCGTGAAACGGACACCCGAGCTGAAAGTTATGAATGTTCTAGTATAGCACCTTTTGTCACACAATCTTGGATATTGAAGAGTTCGGGCCGAAGAGGGATGTTCGGGCCGAAGTGGTGTTCGGGCCGAAATGCGATGTTCGGGCCGAAGTGGTGTTCGGGCCGAAGTGGTGTTCGGGACGAAGTGGTGTTCGGGCCGAAGTTCGGTGTTCGGGCCGAGGATGATGTTCGGGCCGAAGTTGAAGTTCGGGCCGAGGTCGGAGTTCGGGCTGAGGTTGAAGTGTGGGCCGAGGTTGAAGTTCGGGCCGAAAATGAAGTTCGGGCCGGGAGCAGTGAAGAGTTCGGGTCGAACTTGTTCTTGGCAGTGACGAACGAACCAGCTATTTTGGTTACTCGTGGGCGTGAAACGGACACCCGAGCTGAAAGTTATGAATGTTTTAGTATAGCACCTTTTGTCACACAATCTTGGATATTGAAGCGTTCGGGCCGAAGAGGGATGTTCGGGCCGAAGTGGTGTTCGGGCCGAAGTGGGATGTTCGGGCCGAAGTGGTGTTCGGGCCGAAGTTCGGTGTTTGGGCCGAGGATGATGTTCGGCCGAGGTTGAAGTTCGGGCCGAGGTCGGAGTTCGGGCCGAGGTTGAAGTTCGGGCCGAGGTTGACATTCGGGCCGAAAATGAAGTTCGGGCCGGGAACAGTGAAGAGTTCGGGCCGAACTTGTTCTTGGCAGTGACGAACGAACCAGCTATTTGGTTACTCGTGGGCGTGAAACGGACACCCGAGCTGAAAGTTATGAACGTTTTAGTATAGCACCTTTTGTCACACAATCTTGGATATTGAAGAGTTCGGGCCGAAGAGGGATGTTCGGGCCGAAGTGGTGTTCGGGCCGAAGTGGTGTTCGGGCCGAAGTGGTGTTCGGGCCGAAGTGGGATGTTCGGGCCGAAGTGGTGTTCGGGCCGAAGTTCGGTGTTCGGGCCGAGGATGATGTTCGGGCTGAGGTTGAAGTTCGGGCCAAGGTCGGAGTTCGGGCCGAGGTTGAAGTTCGGGCCGAAAATGAAGTTCGGGCAGGGAACAGTGAAGAGTTCGGGCCGAACTTGTTCTTGGTAGTGACGAACGAACCAACTATTTTGGTTACTCGTGGGCGTGAAACTGACACCCGAGCTGAAAGTTATGAATGTTTTAGTATAGCACCTTTTGTCACACAATATTGGATATTGAAGAGTTCGGGTCGAAGAGGGATGTTCGGGCCGTAGTGGTGTTCGGGCCGAAGTGGGATGTTCGGGCCGAAGTGGTGTTCGGGCCGAAGTGGTGTTCGGGCCGAAGTTCGGTGTGCGGGCCGAGGATGATGTTCGGGCCGAGGTTGAAGTTCGAGCCGAGGTCGGAGATCAGGCCGAGGTTGAAGTTCGGGCCGAGGTTGAAGTTCGGGCCGAAAATGAAGTTCGGGCCGGGAACAGTGAAGAGTTCGGGCCGAACTTGTTCTTGGCAGTGACGAACGAACCAGCTATTTTGGTTACTCGTGGGCGTGAAACGGACACCCGAGCTGAAAGTTATGAATGTTTTAGTATAGCACCTTTTGTCACACAATCTTGGATATTGAAGAGTTCGGGCCGAAGAGGGATGTTCGGGCCGAAGTGGTGTTCGGGCCGAAGTGCGATGTTCGGGCCGAAGTGGTGTTCGGGCCGAAGTTCGGTGTTCGGGCCGAAGTTCGGTGTTCGGGCCGAGGATGATGTTCGGGCCGAGGTTGAAGTTCGGGCCGAGGTCGGAGTTCGGGCCGAGGTTGAAGTTCGAGCCGAGGTTGAAGTTGGGGCCGAAAATGAAGTTCGGGCCGGGAACAGTGAAGAGTTCGGGCCGAACTTGTTCTTGGCAGTGACGAACGAACCAGCTATTTTGGTTATTCGTGGGCGTGAAACGGACACCCGAGCTGAAAGTTATGAATGTTTTATTATAGCACATTTTGTCACACAATATTGGATATTGAAGAGTTCGGGCCGAAGAGGGATGTTCGGGCCGAAGTGGTGTTCGGGCCTAAGTGGGATGTTCGGGCGGAAGTGTTGTTCGGGCCAAAGTGGTGTTCGGGCTGAAGTTCGGTGTTCGGGCCGAGGATGATGTTCGGGCCGAGGTTGAAGTTCGGGCCGAGGTCGGAGTTCGGGCCGAGGTTGAAGTTCGGGCCGAGGTTGAAGTTCGGGCCGAGGTCGGAGTTCGGGCCGAGGTTGAAGTTCGGGCCAAGGTTGAAGTTCGGGCCGAGGTTGAAGTTCGGGCCGAAAATGAAGATCGGGCCGGGAACAGTGTAGAGTTCGGGCCGAACTTGTTCTTGGCAGTGACGAACGAACCAGCTATTTTGGTTATTCGTGGGCGTGAAACGGACACCCGAGCTGAAAGTTATGAATGTTTTATTATAGCACCTTTTGTCACACAATATTGGATATTGAAGAGTTCGGGCCGAAGAGGGATGTTCGGGCCGAAGAGGGATGTTCGGGCCGAAGAGGATGATGTTCAGTCCGAGGTTGAAGTTCGGGCCGAGGTCGGAGTTCGGGCCGAGGTTGAAGTTCGGGCCGAGGTTGAAGTTCGGGCCGAAAATGAAGTTCGGGCCGGGAACAGTGAAGAGTTCGGGCCGAACTTGTTCTTGGTAGTGACGAACGAACCAGCTATTTTGGTTATTCGTGGGCGTGAAACGGACACCCGAGCTGAAAGTTATGAATGTTTTATTATAGCACCTTTTGTCACACAATATTGGATATTGAAGAGTTCGGGCCGAAGAGGGATGTTCGGGCCGAAGTGGTGTTCGGGCCTAAGTAGGATGTTCGGGCCGAAGTGGTGTTCGGGCCAAAGTGGTGTTCGGGCCGAAGTTCGGTGTTCGGGCCGAGGATGATGTTCGGGCCGAGGTTGAAGTTCGGGCCGAGGTCGGAGTTCGGGCCGAGGTTGAAGTTCGGGCCGAGGTTGAAGTTCGGGCCGAAAATGAAGTTCGGGCCGGGAACAGTGAAGAGTTCGGGCCGAACTTGTTCTTGGCAGTGACGAACGAACCAGCTATTTTGGTTACTCGTGGGCGTGAAACGGACACCCGAGCTGAAAGTTATGAATGTTTTAGTATAGCACCTTTTGTCACACAATATTGGATATTGAAGAGTTCGGGTCGAAGAGGGATGTTCGGGCCGTAGTGGTGTTCGGGCCGAAGTGGGATGTTCGGGCCGAAGTGGTGTTCGGGCCGAAGTGGTGTTCGGGCCGAAGTTCGGTGTGCGGGCCGAGGATGATGTTCGGGCCGAGGTTGAAGTTCGAGCCGAGGTCGGAGTTCAGGCCGAGGTTGAAGTTCGGGCCGAGGTTGAAGTTCGGGCCGAAAATGAAGTTCGGGCCGGGAACAGTGAAGAGTTCGGGCCGAACTTGTTCTTGGCAGTGACGAACGAACCAGCTATTTTGGTTACTCGTGGGCGTGAAACGGACACCCGAGCTGAAAGTTATGAATGTTTTAGTATAGCACCTTTTGTCACACAATCTTGGATATTGAAGAGTTCGGGCCGAAGAGGGATGTTCGGGCCGAAGTGGTGTTCGGGCCGAAGTGCGATGTTCGGGCCGAAGTGGTGTTCGGGCCGAAGTTCGGTGTTCGGGCCGAAGTTCGGTGTTCGGGCCGAGGATGATGTTCGGGCCGAGGTTGAAGTTCGGGCCGAGGTCGGAGTTCGGGCCGAGGTTGAAGTTCGAGCCGAGGTTGAAGTTGGGGCCGAAAATGAAGTTCGGGCCGGGAACAGTGAAGAGTTCGGGCCGAACTTGTTCTTGGCAGTGACGAACGAACCAGCTATTTTGGTTATTCGTGGGCGTGAAACGGACACCCGAGCTGAAAGTTATGAATGTTTTATTATAGCACATTTTGTCACACAATATTGGATATTGAAGAGTTCGGGCCGAAGAGGGATGTTCGGGCCGAAAAGGTGTTCGGGCCTAAGTGGGATGTTCGGGCCGAAGTGGTGTTCGGCCCAAAGTGTTGTTCGGGCCGAAGTTCGGTGTTCGGGCCGAGGATGATGTTCGGGCCGAGGTTGAAGTTCGGGCCGAGGTCGGAGTTCGGGCCGAGGTTGAAGTTCGAGCCGAGGTTGAAGTTGGGGCCGAAAATGAAGTTCGGGCCGGGAACAGTGAAGAGTTCGGGCCGAACTTGTTCTTGGCAGTGACGAACGAACCAGCTATTTTGGTTATTCGTGGGCGTGAAACGGACACCCGAGCTGAAAGTTATGAATGTTTTATTATAGCACCTTTTGTCACACAATATTGGATATTGAAGAGTTCGGGCCGAAGAGGGATGTTCGGGCCGAAGTGGTGTTCGGGCCTAAGTGGGATGTTCGGGCGGAAGTGTTGTTCGGGCCAAAGTGGTGTTCGGGCTGAAGTTCGGTGTTCGGGCCGAGGATGATGTTCGGGCCGAGGTTGAAGTTCGGGCCGAGGTCGGAGTTCGGGCCGAGGTTGAAGTTCGGGCCGAGGTTGAAGTTCGGGCCGAGGTTGAAGTTCGGGCCGAAAATGAAGATCGGGCCGGGAACAGTGTAGAGTTCGGGCCGAACTTGTTCTTGGCAGTGACGAACGAACCAGCTATTTTGGTTATTCGTGGGCGTGAAACGGACACCCGAGCTGAAAGTTATGAATGTTTTATTATAGCACCTTTTGTCACACAATATTGGATATTGAAGAGTTCGGGCCGAAGAGGGATGTTCGGGCCGAAGAGGGATGTTCGGGCCGAAGAGGATGATGTTCAGTCCGAGGTTGAAGTTCGGGCCGAGGTCGGAGTTCGGGCCGAGGTTGAAGTTCGGGCCGAGGTTGAAGTTCGGGCCGAAAATGAAGTTCGGGCCGGGAACAGTGAAGAGTTCGGGCCGAACTTGTTCTTGGCAGTGACGAACGAACCAGCTATTTTGGTTATTCGTGGGCGTGAAACGGACACCCGAGCTGAAAGTTATGAATGTTTTATTATAGCACCTTTTGTCACACAATATTGGATATTGAAGAGTTCGGGCCGAAGAGGGATGTTCGGGCCGAAGTGGTGTTCGGGCCTAAGTAGGATGTTCGGGCCGAAGTGGTGTTCGGGCCAAAGTGGTGTTCGGGCCGAAGTTCGGTGTTCGGGCCGAGGATGATGTTCGGGCCGAGGTTGAAGTTCGGGCCGAGGTCGGAGTTCGGGCCGAGGTTGAAGTTCGGGCCGAGGTTGAAGTTCGGGCCGAAAATGAAGTTCGGGCCGGGAACAGTGAAGAGTTCGGGCCGAACTTGTTCTTGGCAGTGACGAACGAACCAGCTATTTTGGTTACTCGTGGGCGTGAAACGGACACCCAAGCTGAAAGTTATGAATGTTTTAGTATAGCACCTTTTGTCACACAATCTTGGATATTGAAGAGTTCGGGCCGAAGAGGGATGTTCGGGCCGAAGTGGTGTTCGGGCCGAAGTGCGATGTTCGGGCCGAAGTGGTGTTCGGGCCGAAGTGGTGTTCGGGCCGAAGTTCGGTGTTCGGGCCGAGGATGATGTTCGGGCCTAGGTTGAAGTTCGGGCCGAGGTCGGAGTTCGGGCCGAGGTTGAAGTTCGGGCCGAGGTTGAAGTTCGGGCCGAAAATGAAGTTCGGGCCGGGAACAGTGAAGAGTTCGGGCCGAACTTGTTCTTGGCAGTGACGAACGAACCAGCTATTTTGGTTACTCGTGGGCGTGAAACGGACACCCGAGCTGAAAGTTATGAATGTTTTAGTATAGCACCTTTTGTCACACAATCTTGGATATTGAAGAGTTTGGGCCGAAGGGGGATGTTCGGGCCGAAGTGGTGTTCGGGCCGAAGTGCGATGTTCGGGCCGAAGTGGTGTTCGGGCCGAAGTGGTGTTCGGGCCGAAGTTCGGTGTTCGGGCCGAGGATGATGTCCGGGCCGAGGTTGAAGTTCGGGCCGAGGTCGGAGTTCGGGCCGAGGTTGAAGTTCGGGCCGAGGTTGAAGTTCGGGCCGAAAATGAAGTTCGGGCCGGGAACAGTGAAGAGTTCGGGCCGAACTTGTTCTTGGCAGTGACGAACGAACCAGCTATTTTGGTTACTCGTGGGCGTGAAACGGACACCCGAGCTGAAAGTTATGAATGTTTTAGTATAGCACCTTTTGTCACACAATCTTGGATATTGAAGAGTTCGGGCCGAAGGGGGATGTTCGGGCCGAAGTGGTGTTCGGGCCGAAGTGCGATGTTCGGGCCGAAGTGGTGTTCGGGCCGAAGTGGTGTTCGGGCCGAAGTTCGGTGTTCGGGCCGAGGATGATGTTCGGGCCGAGGTTGAAGTTCGGGCTGAGGTCGGAGTTCGGGCCGAGGTTGAAGTTCGGGCCGAGGTTGAAGTTCGGGCCGAAAATGAAGTTCGGGCCGGGAACAGTGAAGAGTTCGGGCCGAACTTGTTCTTGGCAGTGACGAACGAACCAGCTATTTTGGTTACTCGTGGGCGTGAAACGGACACCCGAGCTGAAAGTTATGAATGTTTTAGTATAGCACCTTTTGTCAGATATTGAAGAGTTCGGACCGAAGAGGGATGTTCGGGCCGAAGTGGTGTTCGGGCCGAAGTGGGATGTTCGGGCCGAAATGGTGTTCGGGCCGAAGTGGTGTTCGGGCCGAGGATGATGTTCGGGCCGAGGTTGAAGTTCGGGCCGAGGTCGGAGTTCGGGCCGAGGTTGAAGTTCGGGCCGAAAATGAAGTTCGGGGCGGGAACAGTGAAGAGTTCGGGCCGACCTTGTTCTTGGCAGTGACGAACGAACCAACTATTTTGGTTACTCGTGGGCGTGAAACGGACACCCGAGCTGAAAGTTATGAGTGTTTTAGTATAGCACCTTTTGTCACACAATATTTGATATTGAAGAGTTCGAGCCGAAGAGGGATGTTCGGGCCGAAGTGGGATGTTCGGGCCGAAGTGGTGTTCGGGCCGAAGTTCGGTTAGCGGGCCGAGGATGATGTTCGGGCCGAGGTTGAAGTTCGAGCCGAGGTCGGAGTTCGGGACGAGGTTGAAGTTCGGGCCGAAAATGAAGTTCGGGCCGGGAACAGTGAAGAGTTCGGGCCGAACTTGTTCTTGGCAGTGACGAACGAACCAGCTATTTTGGTTACTCGTGGGCGTGAAACGGACACCCGAGCTGAAAGTTATGAATGTTTTATTATAGCACCTTTTGTCACACAATATTGGATATTGAAGAGTTCGGGCCGAAGAGGGATGTTCGGGCCGAAGTGGTGTTCGGGCCGAAGTTCGGTGTTCGGGCCGAGGATGATGTTCGGGCCGAGGTTGAAGTTCGGGCCGAGGTCGGAGTTCGGGCCGAGGTTGAAGTTCGGGCCGAGGTTGAAGTTCGGACCGGGAACAGTGAAGAGTTCGGGCCGAACTTGTTCTTGGCAGTGACGAACGAACCAGCTATTTTGGTTACTCGTGGGCGTGAAACGGACACCCGAGCTGAAAGTTATGAATGTTTTAGTATAGCACCTTTTGTCACACAATATTGGATATTGAAGAGTTCGGGCCGAAGTGGTGTTCGGGCCGAAGTGGTGTTCGGGCCGAAGTGGGATGTTCGGGCCGAAGTGGTGTTCGGGCCGAAGTGGTGTTCGGGCCGAAGTTCGGTGTTCGGGCCGAGGATGATGTTCGGGCCGAGGTTGAAGTTCGGGCCGAGGTCGGAGTTCGGGCCGATGTTGAAGTTCGGGCCGAGGTTGAAGTTCGGGCCGAAAATGAAGTTCGGGCCGGGAACAGTGAATAGTTCGGGCCGAACTTGTTCTTGGCAGTGACGAACGAACCAGCTATTTTGGTTATTCGTGGGCGTGAAACGGACACCCGAGCTGAAAGTTATGAATGTTTTATTATAGCACCTTTTGTCACACAATATTGGATATTGAAGAGTCCGGGCCGAAGAGGGATGTTCGGGCCGAAGTGGTGTTCGGGCCTAAGTAGGATGTTCGGGCCGAAGTGGTGTTCGGGCCAAAGTGGTGTTCGGGCCGAAGTTCGGTGTTCGGGCCGAGGATGATGTTCGGGCCGAGGTTGAAGTTCGGGCCGAGGTCGGAGTTCGGGCCGAGGTTGAAGTTCGGGCCGAGGTTGAAGTTCGGGCCGAAAATGAAGTTCGGGCCGGGAACAGTGAAGAGTTCGGGCCGAACTTGTTCTTGGCAGTGACGAACGAACCAGCTATTTTGGTTACTCGTGGGCGTGAAACGGACACCCGAGCTGAAAGTTACGAATGTTTTAGTATAGCACCTTTTGTCACACAATCTTGGATATTGAAGAGTTCGGGCTGAAGAGGGATGTTCGGGCCGAAGTGGTGTTCGGGCCGAAGTGGGATGTTCGGGCCGAAGTGGTGTTCGGGCCGAAATTCGGTGTTCGGGCCGAGGATGATGTTCGGGCCGAGGTTGAAGTTCGGGCCGAGGTCGGAGTTCGGGCCGAGGTTGAAGTTCGGGCAGAGGTTGAAGTTCGGGCCGAAAATGAAGTTCGGGCCGGGAACAGTGAAGAGTTCGGGCCGAACTTGTTCTTGGCAGTGACGAACGAACCAGCTATTTTGGTTACTCGTGGGCGTGAAATGGACACCCGAGCTGAAAGTTATGAATGTTTTAGTATAGCACCTTTTATCACACAATCTTGGATATTGAAGAGTTCGAGCCGAAGAGGGATGTTCGGGCCGAAGTGGTGTTCGGGCCGAAGTGCGATGTTCGGGCCGAAGTGGTGTTCGGGCCGAAGTTCGGTGTTCGGGCCGAGGATGATGTTCGGGCCGAGGTTGAAGTTCGGGCCGAGGTCGGAGTTCGGGCCGAGGTTGAAGTTCGGGCCGAGGTTGAAGTTCGGGCCGGGAACAGTGAAGAGTTCGGGCCGAACTTGTTCTTGGCAGTGACGAACGAACCAGCTATTTTGGTTACTCGTGGGCGTGAAACGGACACCCGAGCTGAAAGTTATGAATGTTTTAGTATAGCACCTTTTGTCACACAATATTGGATATTGAAGAGTTCGGGCCGAAGAGGGATGTTCGGGCCGAAGTGGTGTTCGGGCCGAAGTGGGATGTTCGGGCCGAAGTGGTGTTCGGGCCGAAGTGGTGTTCGGGCCGAGGATGATGTTCGGGCCGAGGTTGAAGTTCGGGCCGAGGTCGGAGTTCGGGCCGAGGTTGAAGTTCGGGCCGAAAATGAAGTTCGGGCCGGGAACAGTGAAGAGTTCGGGCCGAACTTGTTCTTGGCAGTGACGAACGAACCAACTATTTTGGTTACTCGTGGGCGTGAAACGGACACCTGAGCTGAAAGTTATGAATGTTTTAGTATAGCACCTTTTGTCACACAATATTGGATATTGAAGAGTTCGGGCCGAAGAGGGATGTTCGGGCCGAAGTGGTGTTCGGGCCGAAGTGGGATGTTCGGGCCGAAGTGGTGTTCGGGCCGAAGTTCGGTTAGCGGGCCGAGGATGATGTTCGGGCCGAGGTTGAAGTTCGAGCCGAGGTCGGAGTTCGGACCGAGGTTGAAGTTCGTGCCGAAAATGAAGTTCGGGCCGGGAACAGTGAAGAGTTCGGGCCGAACTTGTTCTTGGCAGTGACGAACGAACCAGCTATTTTGGTTACTCGTGGGAGTGAAACGGACACCCGAGCTGAAAGTTATGAATGTTTTATTATAGCACCTTTTGTCACACAATATTGGATATTGAAGAGTTTGGGCCGAAGAGGGATGTTCGGGCCGAAGTGGTATTCGGGCCGAAGTGTGATGTTCGGGCCGAAGTGGTGTTCGGGCCGAAGTGGTGTTCGGGCCGAAGTTCGGTGTTCGGGCCGAGGATGATGTTCGGGCCGAGGTTGAAGTTCGGGCCGAGGTCGGAGTTCGGGCCGAGGTTGAAGTTCGGGCCGAGGTTGAAGTTCGGGCCGGGAACAGTGAAGAGTTCGGGCCGAACTTGTTCTTGGCAGTGACGAACGAACCAGCTATTTTGGTTACTCGTGGGCGTGAAACGGACACCCGAGCTGAAAGTTATGAATGTTTTAGTATAGCACCTTTTGTCACACAATATTGGATATTGAAGAGTTCGGGCCGAAGAGGGATGTTCGGGCCGAAGTGGTGTTCGGGCCGAAGTGGTGTTCGGGCCGAAGTGGTGTTCGGGCTGAAGTTCGGTGTTCGGGCCGAGGATGATGTTCGGGCCGAGGTTGAAGTTCGGGCCGAGGTCGGAGTTCGGGCCGATGTTGAAGTTCGGGCCGAGGTTGAAGTTCGGGCCGAAAATGAAGTTCGGGCCGGGAACAGTGAAGAGTTCGGGCCGAACTTGTTCTTGGCAGTGACAAACGAACCAGCTATTTTGGTTACTTGTGGGCGTGAAACGGACACCCGAGCTGAAAGTTATGAATGTTTTAGTATAGCACCTTTTGTCACACAATCTTGGATATTGAAGAGTTCGGGCCGAAGAGGGATGTTCGGGTCGAAGTGGTGATCGGGCCGAAGTGGGATGTTCGGGCCGAAGTGGTGTTCGGGCCGAAGTTCGGTGTTCGGGCCGAGGATGATGTTCGGCCGAGGTTGAAGTTCGGGCCGAGGTCGGAGTTCGGGCCGAGGTTGAAGTTCGGGCCGAGGTTGAAATTCGGGCCGACAATGAAGTTCGGGCCGGGAACAGTGAAGAGTTCGGGCCGAACTTGTTCTTGGCAGTGACGAACGAACCAGCTATTTTGGTTACTCGTGGGCGTGAAACGGACACCCGAGCTGAAAGTTACGAATGTTTTAGTATAGCACCTTTTGTCACACAATCTTGGATATTGAAGAGTTCGGGCCGAAGAGGGATGTTCGGGCCGAAGTGGTGTTCGGGCCGAAGTGGGATGTTCGGGCCGAAGTGGTGTTCGGGCCGAAGTTCGGTGTTCGGGCCGAGGATGATGTTTGGGCCGAGGTTGAAGTTCGGGCCGAGGTCAGAGTTCGGGCCGAGGTTGAAGTTCGGGCCGAAAATGAAGTTCGGGCCGGGAACAGTGAAGAGTTCGGGCCGAACTTGTTCTTGGCAGTGACGAACGAACCAACTATTTTGGTTACTCGTGGGCGTGAAACGGACACCCGAGCTGAAAGTTATGAATGTTTTAGTATAGCACCTTATGTCACACAATATTGGATATTGAAGAGTTCGGGCCGAAGAGGGATGTTCGGGCCGAAGTGGTGTTCGGGCCGAAGTGGGATGTTCGGGCCGAAGTGGTGTTCGGGCCGAAGTGGTGTTCGGGCTGAAGTTCGGTGTTCGGGCCGAGGATGATGTTCGGGCCGAGGTTGAAGTTCGGGCCGAGGTCGGAGTTCGGGCCGATGTTGAAGTTCGGGCCGAGGTTGAAGTTCGGGCCGAAAATGAAGTTCGGGCCGGGAACAGTGAAGAGTTCGGGCCGAACTTGTTCTTGGCAGTGACGAACGAACCAGCTATTTTGGTTACTTGTGGGCGTGAAACGGACACCCGAGCTGAAAGTTATGAATGTTTTAGTATAGCACCTTTTGTCACACAATCTTGGATATTGAAGAGTTCGGGCCGAAGAGGGATGTTCGGGTCGAAGTGGTGATCGGGCCGAAGTGGGATGTTCGGGCCGAAGTGGTGTTCGGGCCGAAGTTCGATGTTCGGGCCGAGGATGATGTTCGGCCGAGGTTGAAGTTCGGGCCGAGGTCGGAGTTCGGGCCGAGGTTGAAGTTCGGGCCGAGGTTGAAATTCGGGCCGACAATGAAGTTCGGGCCGGGAACAGTGAAGAGTTCGGGCCGAACTTGTTCTTGGCAGTGACGAACGAACCAGCTATTTTGGTTACTCGTGGGCGTGAAACGGACACCCGAGCTGAAAGTTACGAATGTTTTAGTATAGCACCTTTTGTCACACAATCTTGGATATTGAAGAGTTCGGGCCGAAGAGGGATGTTCGGGCCGAAGTGGTGTTCGGGCCGAAGTGGGATGTTCGGGCCGAAGTGGTGTTCGGGCCGAAGTTCGGTGTTCGGGCCGAGGATGATGTTTGGGCCGAGGTTGAAGTTCGGGCCGAGGTCAGAGTTCGGGCCGAGGTTGAAGTTCGGGCCGAAAATGAAGTTCGGGACGGGAACAGTGAAGAGTTCGGGCCGAACTTGTTCTTGGCAGTGACGAACGAACCAACTATTTTGGTTACTCGTGGGCGTGAAACGGACACCCGAGCTGAAAGTTATGAATGTTTTAGTATAGCACCTTATGTCACACAATATTGGATATTGAAGAGTTCGGGCCGAAGAGGGATGTTCGGGCCGAAGTGGTGTTCGGGCCGAAGTGGGATGTTCGGGCCGAAGTGGTGTTCGGGCCGAAGTGGTGTTCGGGCTGAAGTTCGGTGTGCGGGCCGAGGATGATGTTCGGGCCGAGGTTGAAGTTCGAGCCGAGGTCGGAGTTCGGGCCGAGGTTGAAGTTCGGGCCGAGGTTGAAGTTCGGGCCGAAAATGAAGTTCGGGCCGGGAACAGTGAAGAGTTCGGGCCGAACTTGTTCTTGGCAGTGACGAACGAACCAGCTATTTTGGTTACTCGTGGGCGTGAAACGGACACCCGAGCTGAAAGTTATGAATGTGTTAGTATAGCACCTTTTGTCACACAATCTTGGATATTGAAGAGTTCGGGCCGAAGAGGGATGTTCGGGCCGAAGTGGTGTTCGGGCCGAAGTGCGATGTTCGGGCCGAAGTGGTGTTCGGGCCGAAGTTCGGTGTTCGAGCCGAGGATGATGTTCGGGCCGAGGTTGAAGTTCGGGCCGAGGTCGGAGTTCGGGCCGAGGTTGAAGTTCTGGCCGAAAATGAAGTTCGGGCCGGGAACAGTGAAGAGTTCGGGCCGAACTTGTTCTTGGCAGTGACGAACGAACCAGCTATTTTGGTTATTCGTGGGCGTGAAACGGACACCCGAGCTAAAAGTTATGAATGTTTTAGTATAGCACCTTTTGTCACACAATATTGGATATTGAAGAGTTCGGGCCGAAGAGGGATGTTCGGGCCGAAGTGGTGTTCGGGCCGAAGTGGGATGTTCGGGCCGAAGTGGTGTTCGGGCCGAAGTCCGGTGTTCGGGCCGAGGATGATGTTCGGGCCGAGGTTGAAGTTCGGGCCGAGGTCGGAGTTCGGGCCGAGGTTGAAGTTCGGGCCGAAAATGAAGTTCGGGCCGGGAACAGTGAAGAGTTCGGGCCGAACTTGTTCTTGGCAGTGACGAACGAACCAACTATTTTGGTTACTCGTGGGCGTGAAACGGACACCAGAGCTGAAAGTTATGAATGTTTTAGTATAACACCTTTTGTCACACAATATTGGATATTGAAGAGTTCGGGCCGAAGAGGGATGTTCGGGCCGAAGTGGTGTTCGGGCCGAAGTGGGATGTTCGGGCCGAAGTGGTGTTCGGGCCGAAGTGGTGTTCGGGCTGAAGTTCGGTGTGCGGGCCGAGGATGATATTCGGGCCGAGGTTGAAGTTCGAGCCGAGGTCGGAGTTCGGGCCGAGGTTGAAGTTCGGGCCGAGGTTGAAGTTCGGGCCGAAAATGAAGTTCGGGCCGGGAACAGTGAAGAGTTCGGGCCGAACTTGTTCTTGGCAGTGACGAACGAACCAGCTATTTTGGTTACTCGTGGGCGTGAAACGGACACCCGAGCTGAAAGTTATGAATGTTTTAGTATAGCACCTTTTGTCACACAATATTGGATATTGAAGAGTTCGGGCCGAAGAGGGATGTTCGGGCCGAAGTGGTGTTCGGGCCGAAGTGGTGTTCGGGCCGAAGTGGGATGTTCGGGCCGAAGTGGTGTTCGGGCCGAAGTGGTGTTTGGGCCGAAGTTCGGTGTTCGGGCCGAGGATGATGTTCGGGCCGAGGTTGAAGTTCGGGCCGAGGTCGGAGTTCGGGCCGATGTTGATGTTCGGGCCGAGGTTGAAGTTCGGGCCGAAAATGAAGTTCGGGCCGGGAACAGTGAAGAGTTCGGGCCGAACTTGTTCTTGGCAGTGACGAACGAACCAGCTATTTTGGTTACTTGTGGGCGTGAAACGGACACCCGAGTTGAAAGTTATGAATGTTTTAGTATAGCACCTTTTGTCACACAATCTTGGATATTGAAGAGTTCGGGCCGAAGAGGGATGTTCGGGTCGAAGTGGTGTTCGGGCCGAAGTGGGATGTTCGGGCCGAAGTGGTGTTCGGGCCGAAGTTCGGTGTTCGGGCCGAGGATGATGTTCAGCCGAGGTTGAAGTTCGGGCCGAGGTCGGAGTTCGGGCCGAGGTTGAAGTTCGGGCCGAGGTTGAAATTCGGGCCGAAAATGAAGTTCGGGCCGGGAACAGTGAAGAGTTCAGGCCGAACTTGTTCTTGGCAATGACGAACGAACCAGCTATTTTGGTTACTCGTGGGCGTGAAACGGACACCCGAGCTGAAAGTTACGAATGTTTTAGTATAGCACCTTTTGTCACACAATCTTGGATATTGAAGAGTTCGGGCCGAAGAGGGATGTTCGGGCCGAAGTGGTGTTCGGGCCGAAGTGCGATGTTCGGGCCGAAGTGGTGTTCGGGCCGAAGTTCGGTGTTCGAGCCGAGGATGATGTTCGGGCCGAGGTTGAAGTCCGGGCCGAGGTCGGAGTTCGGGCCGAGGTTGAAGTTCGGGCCGAAAATGAAGTTCGGGCCGGGAACAGTGAAGAGTTCGGGCCGAACTTGTTCTTGGCAGTGACGAACGAACCAACTATTTTGGTTACTCGTGGGCGTGAAACGGACACCCGAGCTGAAAGTTATGAATGTTTTAGTATAGCACCTTATGTCACACAATATTGGATATTGAAGAGTTCGGGCCGAAGAGGGATGTTCGGGCCGAAGTGGTGTTCGGGCCGAAGTGGGATGTTCGGGCCGAAGTGGTGTTCGGGCCGAAGTGGTGTTCGGGCTGAAGTTCGGTGTGCGGGCCGAGGATGATGTTCGGGCCGAGGTTGAAGTTCGAGCCGAGGTCGGAGTTCGGGCCGAGGTTGAAGTTCGGGCCGAGGTTGAAGTTCGGGCCGAAAATGAAGTTCGGGCCGGGAACAGTGAAGAGTTCGGGCCGAACTTGTTCTTGGCAGTGACGAACGAACCAGCTATTTTGGTTACTCGTGGGCGTGAAACGGACACCCGAGCTGAAAGTTATGAATGTGTTAGTATAGCACCTTTTGTCACACAATCTTGGATATTGAAGAGTTCGGGCCGAAGAGGGATGTTCGGGCCGAAGTGGTGTTCGGGCCGAAGTGCGATGTTCGGGCCGAAGTGGTGTTCGGGCCGAAGTTCGGTGTTCGAGCCGAGGATGATGTTCGGGCCGAGGTTGAAGTTCGGGCCGAGGTCGGAGTTCGGGCCGAGGTTGAAGTTCGGGCCGAGGTTGAAATTCGGGCCGAAAATGAAGTTCGGGCCGGGAACAGTGAAGAGTTCGGGCCGAACTTGTTCTTGGCAGTGACGAACGAACCAGCTATTTTGGTTACTCGTGGGCGTGAAACGGACACCCGAGCTGAAAGTTACGAATGTTTTAGTATAGCACCTTTTGTCACACAATCTTGGATATTGAAGAGTTCGGGCCGAAGAGGGATGTTCGGGCCGAAGTGGTGTTCGGGCCGAAGTGGGATGTTCGGGCCGAAGTGGTGTTCGGGCCGAAGTTCGGTGTTCGGGCCGAGGATGATGTTCGGGCCGAGGTTGAAGTTCGGGCCGAGGTCGGAGTTCGGGCCGAGGTTGAAGTTCGGGCCGAAAATGAAGTTCGGGCCGGGAACAGTGAAGAGTTCGGGCCGAACTTGTTCTTGGCAGTGACGAACGAACCAACTATTTTGGTTACTCGTGGGCGTGAAACGGACACCCGAGCTGAAAGTTATGAATGTTTTAGTATAGCACCTTATGTCACACAATATTGGATATTGAAGGGTTCGGGCCGAAGAGGGATGTTCGGGCCGAAGTGGTGTTCGGGCCGAAGTGGGATGTTCGGGCCGAAGTGGTGTTCGGTCCGAAGTGGTATTCGGGCTGAAGTTCGGTGTGCGGGCCGAGGATGATGTTCGGGCCGAGGTTGAAGTTCGAGCCGAGGTCGGAGTTCGGGCCGAGGTTGAAGTTCGGGCCGAGGTTGAAGTTCGGGCCGAAAATGAAGTTCGGGCCGGGAACAGTGAAGAGTTCGGGCCGAACTTGTTCTTGGCAGTGACGAACGAACCAGCTATTTTGGTTACTCGTGGGCGTGAAACGGACACCCGAGCTGAAAGTTATGAATGTGTTAGTATAGCACCTTTTGTCACACAATCTTGGATATTGAAGAGTTCGGGCCGAAGAGGGATGTTCGGGCCGAAGTGGTGTTCGGGCCGAAGTGGGATGTTCGGGCCGAAGTGGTGTTTGGGCCGAAGTGGTGTTTGGGCCGAAGTTCGGTGTTCGGGCCGAGGATGATGTTCGGGCCGAGGTTGAAGTTCGGGCCGAGGTCGGAGTTCGGGCCGATGTTGAAGTTCGGGCCGAGGTTGAAGTTCGGGCCGAAAATGAAGTTCGGGCCGGGAACAATGAAGAGTTCGGGCCGAACTTGTTCTTGGCAGTGACGAACGAACCAGCTATTTTGGTTACTCGTGGGCGTGAAACGGACACCCGAGCTGAAAGTTACGAATGTTTTAGTATAGCACCTTTTGTCACACAATCTTGGATATTGAAGAGTTCGGGCCGAAGAGGGATGTTCGGGCCGAAGTGGTGTTCGGGCCGAAGTGCGATGTTCGGGCCGAAGTGGTGTTCGGGCCGAAGTTCGGTGTTCGAGCCGAGGATGATGTTCGGGCCGAGGTTGAAGTCCGGGCCGAGGTCGGAGTTCGGGCCGAGGTTGAAGTTCGGGCCGAAAATGAAGTTCGGGCCGGGAACAGTGAAGAGTTCGGGCCGAACTTGTTCTTGGCAGTGACGAACGAACCAGCTATTTTGGTTACTCGTGGGCGTGAAACGGACACCCGAGCTGAAAGTTATGAATGTTTTAGTATAGCACCTTTTGTCACACAATATTGGATATTGAAGAGTTCGGGCCGAAGAGGGATGTTCGGGCCGAAGTGGTGTTCGGGCCGAAGTGGTGTTCGGGCCGAAGTGGGATGTTCGGGCCGAAGTGGTGTTTGGGCCGAAGTTCGGTGTTCGGGCCGAGGATGATGTTCGGGCCGAGGTTGAAGTTCGGGCCGAGGTCGGAGTTCGGGCCGATGTTGAAGTTCGGGCCGAGGTTGAAGTTCGGGCCGAAAATGAAGTTCGGGCCGGGAACAGTGAAGAGTTCGGGCCGAACTTGTTCTTGGCAGTGACGAACGAACCAGCTATTTTGGTTACTTGTGGGCGTGAAACGGACACCCGAGTTGAAAGTTATGAATGTTTTAGTATAGCACCTTTTGTCACACAATCTTGGATATTGAAGAGTTCGGGCCGAAGAGGGATGTTCGGGTCGAAGTGGTGTTCGGGCCGAAGTGGGATGTTCGGGCCGAAGTGGTGTTCGGGCCGAAGTTCGGTGTTCGGGCCGAGGATGATGTTCGGCCGAGGTTGAAGTTCGGGCCGAGGTCGGAGTTCGGGCCGAGGTTGAAGTTCGGGCCGAGGTTGAAATTCGGGCCGAAAATGAAGTTCGGGCCGGGAACAGTGAAGAGTTCGGGCCGAACTTGTTCTTGGCAGTGACGAACGAACCAGCTATTTTGGTTACTCGTGGGCGTGAAACGGACACCCGAGATGAAAGTTACGAATGTTTTAGTATAGCACCTTTTGTCACACAATCTTGTATATTGAAGAGTTCGGGCCGAAGAGGGATGTTCGGGCCGAAGTGGTGTTCGGGCCGAAGTGGGATGTTCGGGCCGAAGTGGTGTTCGGGCAGAAGTTCGGTGTTCGGGCCGAGGATGATGTTCGGGCCGAGGTTGAAGTTCGGGCCGAGGTCGGAGTTCGGGCCGAGGTTGAAGTTCGGGCCGAAAATGAAGTTCGGGCCGGGAACAGTGAAGAGTTCGGGCCGAACTTGTTCTTGGCAGTGACGAACGAACCAACTATTTTGGTTACTCGTGGGCGTGAAACGGACACCCGAGCTGAAAGTTATGAATGTTTTAGTATAGCACCTAATGTCACACAATATTGGATATTGAAGGGTTCGGGCCGAAGAGGGATGTTCGGGCCGAAGTGGTGTTCGGGCCGAAGTGGGATGTTCGGGCCGAAGTGGTGTTCGGGCCGAAGTGGTATTCGGGCTGAAGTTCGGTGTGCGGGCCGAGGATGATGTTCGGGCCGAGGTTGAAGTTCGAGCCGAGGTCGGAGTTCGGGTCGAGGTTGAAGTTCGGGCCGAGGTTGAAGTTCGGGCCGAAAATGAAGTTCGGGCCGGGAACAGTGAAGAGTTCGGGCCGAACTTGTTCTTGGCAGTGACGAACGAACCAGCTATTTTGGTTACTCGTGGGCGTGAAACGGACACCCGAGCTGAAAGTTATGAATGTGTTAGTATAGCACCTTTTGTCACACAATCTTGGATATTGAAGAGTTCGGGCCGAAGAGGGATGTTCGGGCCGAAGTGGTGTTCGGGCCGAAGTGGTGTTCGGGCCGAAGTGGGATGTTCGGGCCGAAGTGGTGTTTGGGCCGAAGTGGTGTTTGGGCCGAAGTTCGGTGTTCGGGCCGAGGATGATGTTCGGGCCGAGGTTGAAGTTCGGGCCGAGGTCGGAGTTCGGGCCGATGTTGAAGTTCGGGCCGAGGTTGAAGTTCGGGCCGAAAATGAAGTTCGGGCCGGGAACAGTGAAGAGTTCGGGCCGAACTTGTTCTTGGCAGTGACGAACGAACCAGCTATTTTGGTTACTCGTGGGCGTGAAACGGACACCCGAGCTGAAAGTTACGAATGTTTTAGTATAGCACCTTTTGTCACACAATCTTGGATATTGAAGAGTTCGGGCCGAAGAGGGATGTTCGGGCCGAAGTGGTGTTCGGGCCGAAGTGCGATGTTCGGGCCGAAGTGGTGTTCGGGCCGAAGTTCGGTGTTCGAGCCGAGGATGATGTTCGGGCCGAGGTTGAAGTCCGGGCCGAGGTCGGAGTTCGGGCCGAGGTTGAAGTTCGGGCCGAAAATGAAGTTCGGGCCGGGAACAGTGAAGAGTTCGGGCCGAACTTGTTCTTGGCAGTGACGAACGAACCAACTATTTTGGTTACTCGTGGGCGTGAAACGGACACCCGAGCTGAAAGTTATGAATGTTTTAGTATAGCACCTTATGTCACACAATATTGGATATTGAAGAGTTCGGGCCGAAGAGGGATGTTCGGGCCGAAGTGGTGTTCGGGCCGAAGTGGGATGTTCGGGCCGAAGTGGTGTTCGGGCCGAAGTGGTGTTCGGGCTGAAGTTCGGTGTGCGGGCCGAGGATGATGTTCGGGCCGAGGTTGAAGTTCGAGCCGAGGTCGGAGTTCGGGCCGAGGTTGAAGTTCGGGCCGAGGTTGAAGTTCGGGCCGAAAATGAAGTTCGGGCCGGGAACAGTGAAGAGTTCGGGCCGAACTTGTTCTTGGCAGTGACGAACGAACCAGCTATTTTGGTTACTCGTGGGCGTGAAACGGACACCCGAGCTGAAAGTTATGAATGTGTTAGTATAGCACCTTTTGTCACACAATCTTGGATATTGAAGAGTTCGGGCCGAAGAGGGATGTTCGGGCCGAAGTGGTGTTCGGGCCGAAGTGCGATGTTCGGGCCGAAGTGGTGTTCGGGCCGAAGTTCGGTGTTCGAGCCGAGGATGATGTTCGGGCCGAGGTTGAAGTCCGGGCCGAGGTCGGAGTTCGGGCCGAGGTTGAAGTTCGGGCCGAAAATGAAGTTCGGGCCGGGAACAGTGAAGAGTTCGGGCCGAACTTGTTCTTGGCAGTGACGAACGAACCACCTATTTTGGTTACTCGTGGGCGTGAAACGGACACCCGAGCTGAAAGTTATGAATGTTTTAGTATAGCACCTTATGTCACACAATATTGGATATTGAAGAGTTCGGGCCGAAGAGGGATGTTCGGGCCGAAGTGGTGTTCGGGCCGAAGTGGGATGTTCGGGCCGAAGTGGTGTTCGGGCCGAAGTGGTGTTCGGGCTGAAGTTCGGTGTGCGGGCCGAGGATGATGTTCGGGCCGAGGTTGAAGTTCGAGCCGAGGTCGGAGTTCGGGCCGAGGTTGAAGTTCGGGCCGAGGTTGAAGTTCGGGCCGAAAATGAAGTTCGGGCCGGGAACAGTGAAGAGTTCGGGCCGAACTTGTTCTTGGCAGTGACGAACGAACCAGCTATTTTGGTTACTCGTGGGCGTGAAACGGACACCCGAGCTGAAAGTTATGAATGTGTTAGTATAGCACCTTTTGTCACACAATCTTGGATATTGAAGAGTTCGGGCCGAAAAGGGATGTTCGGGCCGAAGTGGTGTTCGGGCCGAAGTGCGATGTTCGGGCCGAAGTGGTGTTCGGGCCGAAGTTCGGTGTTCGAGCCGAGGATGATGTTCGGGCCGAGGTTGAAGTTCGGGCCGAGGTCGGAGTTCGGGCCGAGGTTGAAGTTCGGGCCGAAAATGAAGTTCGGGCCGGGAACAGTGAAGAGTTCGGGCCGAACTTGTTCTTGGCAGTGACGAACGAACCAGCTATTTTGGTTATTCGTGGGCGTGAAACGGACACCCGAGCTGAAAGTTATGAATGTTTTAGTATAGCACCTTTTGTCACACAATATTGGATATTGAAGAGTTCGGGCCGAAGAGGGATGTTCGGGCCGAAGTGGTGTTCGGGCCGAAGTGGGATGTTCGGGCCGAAGTGGTGTTCGGGCCGAAGTCCGGTGTTCGGGCCGAGGATGATGTTCGGGCCGAGGTTGAAGTTCGGGCCGAGGTCGGAGTTCGGGCCGAGGTTGAAGTTCGGGCCGAAAATGAAGTTCGGGCCGGGAACAGTGAAGAGTTCGGGCCGAACTTGTTCTTAGCAGTGACGAACGAACCAACTATTTTGGTTACTCGTGGGCGTGAAACGGACACCAGAGCTGAAAGTTATGAATGTTTTAGTATAACACCTTTTGTCACACAATATTGGATATTGAAGAGTTCGGGCCGAAGAGGGATGTTCGGGCCGAAGTGGTGTTCGGGCCGAAGTGGGATGTTCGGGCCGAAGTGGTGTTCGGGCCGAAGTGGTGTTCGGGCTGAAGTTCGGTGTGCGGGCCGAGGATGATGTTCGGGCCGAGGTTGAAGTTCGAGCCGAGGTCGGAGTTCGGGCCGAGGTTGAAGTTCGGGCCGAGGTTGAAGTTCGGGCCGAAAATGAAGTTCGGGCCGGGAACAGTGAAGAGTTCGGGCCGAACTTGTTCTTGGCAGTGACGAACGAACCAGCTATTTTGGTTACTCGTGGGCGTGAAACGGACACCCGAGCTGAAAGTTATGAATGTTTTAGTATAGCACCTTTTGTCACACAATATTGGATATTGAAGAGTTCGGGCCGAAGAGGGATGTTCGGGCCGAAGTGGTGTTCGGGCCGAAGTGGTGTTCGGGCCGAAGTGGGATGTTCGGGCCGAAGTGGTGTTTGGGCCGAAGTTCGGTGTTCGGGCCGAGGATGATGTTCGGGCCGAGGTTGAAGTTCGGGCCGAGGTCGGAGTTCGGGCCGATGTTGAAGTTCGGGCCGAGGTTGAAGTTCGGGCCGAAAATGAAGTTCGGGCCGGGAACAGTGAAGAGTTCGGGCCGAACTTGTTCTTGGCAGTGACGAACGAACCAGCTATTTTGGTTACTTGTGGGCGTGAAACGGACACCCGAGTTGAAAGTTATGAATGTTTTAGTATAGCACCTTTTGTCACACAATCTTGGATATTGAAGAGTTCGGGCCGAAGAGGGATGTTCGGGTCGAAGTGGTGTTCGGGCCGAAGTGGGATGTTCGGGCCGAAGTGGTGTTCGGGCCGAAGTTCGGTGTTCGGGCCGAGGATGATGTTCGGCCGAGGTTGAAGTTCGGGCCGAGGTCGGAGTTCGGGCCGAGGTTGAAGTTCGGGCCGAGGTTGAAATTCGGGCCGAAAATGAAGTTCGGGCCGGGAACAGTGAAGAGTTCGGGCCGAACTTGTTCTTGGCAGTGACGAACGAACCAGCTATTTTGGTTACTCGTGGGCGTGAAACGGACACCCGAGCTGAAAGTTACGAATGTTTTAGTATAGCACCTTTTGTGACACAATCTTGGATATTGAAGAGTTCGGGCCGAAGAGGGATGTTCGGGCCGAAGTGGTGTTCGGGCCGAAGTGGGATGTTCGGGCCGAAGTGGTGTTCGGGCCGAAGTTCGGTGTTCGGGCCGAGGATGATGTTCGGGCCGAGGTTGAAGTTCGGGCCGAGGTCGGAGTTCGGGCCGAGGTTGAAGTTCGGGCCGAAAATGAAGTTCGGGCCGGGAACAGTGAAGAGTTCGGGCCGAACTTGTTCTTGGCAGTGACGAACGAACCAACTATTTTGGTTACTCGTGGGCGTGAAACGGACACCCGAGCTGAAAGTTATGAATGTTTTAGTATAGCACCTTATGTCACACAATATTGGATATTGAAGGGTTCGGGCCGAAGAGGGATGTTCGGGCCGAAGTGGTGTTCGGGCCGAAGTGGGATGTTCGGGCCGAAGTGGTGTTCGGGCCGAAGTGGTATTCGGGCTGAAGTTCGGTGTGCGGGCCGAGGATGATGTTCGGGCCGAGGTTGAAGTTCGAGCCGAGGTCGGAGTTCGGGCCGAGGTTGAAGTTCGGGCCGAGGTTGAAGTTCGGGCCGAAAATGAAGTTCGGGCCGGGAACAGTGAAGAGTTCGGGCCGAACTTGTTCTTGGCAGTGACGAACGAACCAGCTATTTTGGTTACTCGTGGGCGTGAAACGGACACCCGAGCTGAAAGTTATGAATGTGTTAGTATAGCACCTTTTGTCACACAATCTTGGATATTGAAGAGTTCGGGCCGAAGAGGGATGTTCGGGCCGAAGTGGTGTTCGGGCCGAAGTGGTGTTCGGGCCGAAGTGGGATGTTCGGGCCGAAGTGGTGTTTGGGCCGAAGTGGTGTTTGGGCCGAAGTTCGGTGTTCGGGCCGAGGATGATGTTCGGGCCGAGGTTGAAGTTCGGGCCGAGGTCGGAGTTCGGGCCGATGTTTAAGTTCGGGCCGAGGTTGAAGTTCGGGCCGAAAATGAAGTTCGGGCCGGGAACAGTGAAGAGTTCGGGCCGAACTTGTTCTTGGCAGTGACGAACGAACCAGCTATTTTGGTTACTTGTGGGCGTGAAACGGACACCCGAGTTGAAAGTTATGAATGTTTTAGTATAGCACCTTTTGTCACACAATCTTGGATATTGAAGAGTTCGGGCCGAAGAGGGATGTTCGGGTCGAAGTGTTGTTCGGGCCGAAGTGGGATGTTCGGGCCGAAGTGGTGTTCGGGCCGAAGTTCGGTGTTCGGCCGAGGATGATGTTCGGCCGAGGTTGAAGTTCGGGCCGAGGTCGGAGTTCGGGCCGAGGTTGAAGTTCGGGCCGAGGTTGAAGTTCGGGCCGAAAATGAAGTTCGGGCCGGGAACAGTGAAGAGTTCGGGCCGAACTTGTTCTTGGCAGTGACGAACGAACCAGCTATTTTGGTTACTCGTGGGCGTGAAACGGACACCCGAGCTGAAAGTTACGAATGTTTTAGTATAGCACCTTTTGTCACACAATCTTGGATATTGAAGAGTTCGGGCCGAAGAGGGATGTTCGGGCCGAAGTGGTGTTCGGGCCGAAGTGCGATGTTCGGGCCGAAGTGGTGTTCGGGCCGAAGTTCGGTGTTCGAGCCGAGGATGATGTTCGGGCCGAGGTTGAAGTCCGGGCCGAGGTCGGAGTTCGGGCCGAGGTTGAAGTTCGGGCCGAAAATGAAGTTCGGGCCGGGAACAGTGAAGAGTTCGGGCCGAACTTGTTCTTGGCAGTGACGAACGAACCAGCTATTTTGGTTACTCGTGGGCGTGAAACGGACACCCGAGCTGAAAGTTATGAATGTTTTAGTATAGCACCTTTTGTCACACAATATTGGATATTGAAGAGTTCGGGCCGAAGAGGGATGTTCGGGCCGAAGTGGTGTTCGGGCCGAAGTGGTGTTCGGGCCGAAGTGGGATGTTCGGGCCGAAGTGGTGTTTGGGCCGAAGTTCGGTGTTCGGGCCGAGGATGATGTTCGGGCCGAGGTTGAAGTTCGGGCCGAGGTCGGAGTTCGGGCCGATGTTGAAGTTCGGGCCGAGGTTGAAGTTCGGGCCGAAAATGAAGTTCGGGCCGGGAACAGTGAAGAGTTCGGGCCGAACTTGTTCTTGGCAGTGACGAACGAACCAGCTATTTTGGTTACTTGTGGGCGTGAAACGGACACCCGAGTTGAAAGTTATGAATGTTTTAGTATAGCACCTTTTGTCACACAATCTTGGATATTGAAGAGTTCGGGCCGAAGAGGGATGTTCGGGTCGAAGTGGTGTTCGGGCCGAAGTGGGATGTTCGGGCCGAAGTGGTGTTCGGGCCGAAGTTCGGTGTTCGGGCCGAGGATGATGTTCGGCCGAGGTTGAAGTTCGGGCCGAGGTCGGAGTTCGGGCCGAGGTTGAAGTTCGGGCCGAGGTTGAAATTCGGGCCGAAAATGAAGTTCGGGCCGGGAACAGTGAAGAGTTCGGGCCGAACTTGTTCTTGGCAGTGACGAACGAACCAGCTATTTTGGTTACTCGTGGGCGTGAAACGGACACCCGAGCTGAAAGTTACGAATGTTTTAGTATAGCACCTTTTGTCACACAATCTTGGATATTGAAGAGTTCGGGCCGAAGAGGGATGTTCGGGCCGAAGTGGTGTTCGGGCCGAAGTGGGATGTTCGGGCCGAAGTGGTGTTCGGGCCGAAGTTCGGTGTTCGAGCCGAGGATGATGTTCGGGCCGAGGTTGAAGTTCGGGCCGAGGTCGGAGTTCGGGCCGAGGTTGAAGTTCGGGCCGAAAATGAAGTTCGGGCCGGGAACAGTGAAGAGTTCGGGCCGAACTTGTTCTTGGCAGTGACGAACGAACCAACTATTTTGGTTACTCGTGGGCGTGAAACGGACACCCGAGCTGAAAGTTATGAATGTTTTAGTATAGCACCTTATGTCACACAATATTGGATATTGAAGGGTTCGGGCCGAAGAGGGATGTTCGGGCCGAAGTGGTGTTCGGGCCGAAGTGGGATGTTCGGGCCGAAGTGGTGTTCGGGCCGAAGTGGTATTCGGGCTGAAGTTCGGTGTGCGGGCCGAGGATGATGTTCGGGCCGAGGTTGAAGTTCGAGCCGAGGTCGGAGTTCGGGTCGAGGTTGAAGTTCGGGCCGAGGTTGAAGTTCGGGCCGAAAATGAAGTTCGGGCCGGGAACAGTGAAGAGTTCGGGCCGAACTTGTTCTTGGCAGTGACGAACGAACCAGCTATTTTGGTTACTCGTGGGCGTGAAACGGACACCCGAGCTGAAAGTTATGAATGTGTTAGTATAGCACCTTTTGTCACACAATCTTGGATATTGAAGAGTTCGGGCCGAAGAGGGATGTTCGGGCCGAAGTGGTGTTCGGGCCGAAGTGGTGTTCGGGCCGAAGTGGGATGTTCGGGCCGAAGTGGTGTTTGGGCCGAAGTGGTGTTTGGGCCGAAGTTCGGTGTTCGGGCCGAGGATGATGTTCGGGCCGAGGTTGAAGTTCGGGCCGAGGTCGGAGTTCGGGCCGATGTTGAAGTTCGGGCCGAGGTTGAAGTTCGGGCCGAAAATGAAGTTCGGGCCGGGAACAGTGAAGAGTTCGGGCCGAACTTGTTCTTGGCAGTGACGAACGAACCAGCTATTTTGGTTACTCGTGGGCGTGAAACGGACACCCGAGCTGAAAGTTACGAATGTTTTAGTATAGCACCTTTTGTCACACAATCTTGGATATTGAAGAGTTCGGGCCGAAGAGGGATGTTCGGGCCGAAGTGGTGTTCGGGCCGAAGTGCGATGTTCGGGCCGAAGTGGTGTTCGGGCCGAAGTTCGGTGTTCGAGCCGAGGATGATGTTCGGGCCGAGGTTGAAGTCCGGGCCGAGGTCGGAGTTCGGGCCGAGGTTGAAGTTCGGGCCGAAAATGAAGTTCGGGCCGGGAACAGTGAAGAGTTCGGGCCGAACTTGTTCTTGGCAGTGACGAACGAACCAACTATTTTGGTTACTCGTGGGCGTGAAACGGACACCCGAGCTGAAAGTTATGAATGTTTTAGTATAGCACCTTATGTCACACAATATTGGATATTGAAGAGTTCGGGCCGAAGAGGGATGTTCGGGCCGAAGTGGTGTTCGGGCCGAAGTGGGATGTTCGGGCCGAAGTGGTGTTCGGGCCGAAGTGGTGTTCGGGCTGAAGTTCGGTGTGCGGGCCGAGGATGATGTTCGGGCCGAGGTTGAAGTTCGAGCCGAGGTCGGAGTTCGGGCCGAGGTTGAAGTTCGGGCCGAGGTTGAAGTTCGGGCCGAAAATGAAGTTCGGGCCGGGAACAGTGAAGAGTTCGGGCCGAACTTGTTCTTGGCAGTGACGAACGAACCAGCTATTTTGGTTACTCGTGGGCGTGAAACGGACACCCGAGCTGAAAGTTATGAATGTGTTAGTATAGCACCTTTTGTCACACAATCTTGGATATTGAAGAGTTCGGGCCGAAGAGGGATGTTCGGGCCGAAGTGGTGTTCGGGCCGAAGTGCGATGTTCGGGCCGAAGTGGTGTTCGGGCCGAAGTTCGGTGTTCGAGCCGAGGATGATGTTCGGGCCGAGGTTGAAGTTCGGGCCGAGGTCGGAGTTCGGGCCGAGGTTGAAGTTCGGGCCGAAAATGAAGTTCGGGCCGGGAACAGTGAAGAGTTCGGGCCGAACTTGTTCTTGGCAGTGACGAACGAACCAGCTATTTTGGTTATTCGTGGGCGTGAAACGGACACCCGAGCTGAAAGTTATGAATGTTTTAGTATAGCACCTTTTGTCACACAATCTTGGATATTGAAGAGTTCGGGCCGAAGAGGGATGTTCGGGCCGAAGTGGTGTTCGGGCCGAAGTGGGATGTTCGGGCCGAAGTGGTGTTCGGGCCGAAGTGGTGTTCGGGCTGAAGTTCGGTGTGCGGGCCGAGGATGATGTTCGGGCCGAGGTTGAAGTTCGAGCCGAGGTCGGAGTTCGGGCCGAGGTTGAAGTTCGGGCCGAGGTTGAAGTTCGGGCCGAAAATGAAGTTCGGGCCGGGAACAGTGAAGAGTTCGGGCCGAACTTGTTCTTGGCAGTGACGAGCGAACCAGCTATTTTGGTTACTCGTGGGCGTGAAACGGACACCCGAGCTGAAAGTTATGAATGTTTTAGTATAGCACCTTTTGTCACACAATATTGGATATTGAAGAGTTCGGGCCGAAGAGGGATGTTCGGGCCGAAGTGGTGTTCGGGCCGAAGTGGTGTTCGGGCCGAAGTGGGATGTTCGGGCCGAAGTGGTGTTTGGGCCGAAGTTCGGTGTTCGGGCCGAGGATGATGTTCGGGCCGAGGTTGAAGTTCGGGCCGAGGTCGGAGTTCGGGCCGATGTTGAAGTTCGGGCCGAGGTTGAAGTTCGGGCCGAAAATGAAGTTCGGGCCGGGAACAGTGAAGAGTTCGGGCCGAACTTGTTCTTGGCAGTGACGAACGAACCAGCTATTTTGGTTACTTGTGGGCGTGAAACGGACACCCGAGTTGAAAGTTATGAATGTTTTAGTATAGCACCTTTTGTCACACAATCTTGGATATTGAAGAGTTCGGGCCGAAGAGGGATGTTCGGGTCGAAGTGGTGTTCGGGCCGAAGTGGGATGTTCGGGCCGAAGTGGTGTTCGGGCCGAAGTTCGGTGTTCGGGCCGAGGATGATGTTCGGCCGAGGTTGAAGTTCGGGCCGAGGTCGGAGTTCGGGCCGAGGTTGAAGTTCGGGCCGAGGTTGAAATTCGGGCCGAAAATGAAGTTCGGGCCGGGAACAGTGAAGAGTTCGGGCCGAACTTGTTCTTGGCAGTGACGAACGAACCAGCTATTTTGGTTACTCGTGGGCGTGAAACGGACACCCGAGCTGAAAGTTACGAATGTTTTAGTATAGCACCTTTTGTCACACAATCTTGGATATTGAAGAGTTCGGGCCGAAGAGGGATGTTCGGGCCGAAGTGGTGTTCGGGCCGAAGTGGGATGTTCGGGCCGAAGTGGTGTTCGGGCCGAAGTTCGGTGTTCGGGCCGAGGATGATGTTCGGGCCGAGGTTGAAGTTCGGGCCGAGGTCGGAGTTCGGGCCGAGGTTGAAGTTCGGGCCGAAAATGAAGTTCAGGCCGGGAACAGTGAAGAGTTCGGGCCGAACTTGTTCTTGGCAGTGACGAACGAACCAACTATTTGGGTTACTCGTGGGCGTGAAACGGACACCCGAGCTGAAAGTTATGAATGTTTTAGTATAGCACCTTATGTCACACAATATTGGATATTGAAGAGTTCGGGTCGAAGAGGGATGTTCGGGCCGAAGTGGTGTTCGGGCCGAAGTGGGATGTTCGGGCCGAAGTGGTGTTCGGGCCGAAGTGGTATTCGGGCTGAAGTTCGGTGTGCGGGCCGAGGATGATGTTCGGGCCGAGGTTGAAGTTCGAGCCGAGGTCGGAGTTCGGGCCGAGGTTGAAGTTCGGGCCGAGGTTGAAGTTCGGGCCGAAAATGAAGTTCGGGCCGGGAACAGTGAAGAGTTCGGGCCGAACTTGTTCTTGGCAGTGACGAACGAACCAGCTATTTTGGTTACTCGTGGGCGTGAAACGGACACCCGAGCTGAAAGTTATGAATGTGTTAGTATAGCACCTTTTGTCACACAATCTTGGATATTGAAGAGTTCGGGCCGAAGAGGGATGTTCGGGCCGAAGTGGTGTTCGGGCCGAAGTGGTGTTCGGGCCGAAGTGGGATGTTCGGGCCGAAGTGGTGTTTGGGCCGAAGTGGTGTTTGGGCCGAAGTTCGGTGTTCGGGCCGAGGATGATGTTCGGGCCGAGGTTGAAGTTCGGGCCGAGGTCGGAGTTCGGGCCGATGTTGAAGTTCGGGCCGAGGTTGAAGTTCGGGCCGAAAATGAAGTTCGGGCCGGGAACAGTGAAGAGTTCGGGCCGAACTTGTTCTTGGCAGTGACGAACGAACCAGCTATTTTGGTTACTTGTGGGCGTGAAACGGACACCCGAGTTGAAAGTTATGAATGTTTTAGTATAGCACCTTTTGTCACACAATCTTGGATATTGAAGAGTTCGGGCCGAAGAGGGATGTTCGGGTCGAAGTGTTGTTCGGGCCGAAGTGGGATGTTCGGGCCGAAGTGGTGTTCGGGCCGAAGTTCGGTGTTCGGGCCGAGGATGATGTTCGGCCGAGGTTGAAGTTCGGGCCGAGGTCGGAGTTCGGGCCGAGGTTGAAGTTCGGGCCGAGGTTGAAATTCGGGCCGAAAATGAAGTTCGGGCCGGGAACAGTGAAGAGTTCGGGCCGAACTTGTTCTTGGCAGTGACGAACGAACCAGCTATTTTGGTTACTCGTGGGCGTGAAACGGACACCCGAGCTGAAAGTTACGAATGTTTTAGTATAGCACCTTTTGTCACACAATCTTGGATATTGAAGAGTTCGGGCCGAAGAGGGATGTTCGGGCCGAAGTGGTGTTCGGGCCGAAGTGGGATGTTCGGGCCGAAGTGGTGTTCGGGCCGAAGTTCGGTGTTCGGGCCGAGGATGATGTTCGGGCCGAGGTTGAAGTTCGGGCCGAGGTCGGAGTTCGGGCCGAGGTTGAAGTTCGGGCCGAAAATGAAGTTCGGGCCGGGAACAGTGAAGAGTTCGGGCCGAACTTGTTCTTGGCAGTGACGAACGAACCAACTATTTTGGTTACTCGTGGGCGTGAAAGGGACACCCGAGCTGAAAGTTATGAATGTTTTAGTATAGCACCTTATGTCACACAATATTGGAAATTGAAGGGTTCGGGCCGAAGAGGGATGTTCGGGCCGAAGTGGTGTTCGGGCCGAAGTGGGATGTTCGGGCCGAAGTGGTGTTCGGGCCGAAGTGGTATTCGGGCTGAAGTTCGGTGTGCGGGCCGAGGATGATGTTCGGGCCGAGGTTGAAGTTCGAGCCGAGGTCGGAGTTCGGGCCGAGGTTGAAGTTCGGGCCGAGGTTGAAGTTCGGGCCGAAAATGAAGTTCGGGCCGGGAACAGTGAAGAGTTCGGGCCGAACTTGTTCTTGGCAGTGACGAACGAACCAGCTATTTTGGTTACTCGTGGGCGTGAAACGGACACCCGAGCTGAAAGTTATGAATGTGTTAGTATAGCACCTTTTGTCACACAATCTTGGATATTGAAGAGTTCGGGCCGAAGAGGGATGTTCAGGCCGAAGTGGTGTTCGGGCCGAAGTGCGATGTTCGGGCCGAAGTGGTATTCGGGCCGAAGTTCGGTGTTCGAGCCGAGGATGATGTTCGGGCCGAGGTTGAAGTTCGGGCCGAGGTCGGAGTTCGGGCCGAGGTTGAAGTTCGGGCCGAAAATGAAGTTCGGGTCGGGAACAGTGAAGAGTTCGGGCCGAACTTGTTCTTGGCAATGACGAACGAACCAGCTATTTTGGTTATTCGTGGGCGTGAAACGGACACCCGAGCTGAAAGTTATGAATGTTTTAGTATAGCACCTTTTGTCACACAATATTGGATATTGAAGAGTTCGGGCCGAAGAGGGATGTTCGGGCCGAAGTGGTGTTCGGGCCGAAGTGGGATGTTCGGGCCGAAGTGGTGTTCGGGCCGAAGTTCGGTGTTCGGGCCGAGGATGATGTTCGGGCCGAGGTTGAAGTTCGGGCCGAGGTCGGAGTTCGGGCCGAGGTTGAAGTTCGGGCCGAAAATGAAGTTCGGGCCGGGAACAGTGAAGAGTTCGGGCCGAACTTGTTCTTGGCAGTGACGAACGAACCAACTATTTTGGTTACTCGTGGGCGTGAAATGGACACCAGAGCTGAAAGTTATGAATGTTTTAGTATAGCACCTTTTGTCACAAAATATTGGATATTGAAGAGTTCGGGCCGAAGAGGGATGTTCGGGCCGAAGTGGTGTTCGGGCCGAAGTGGGATGTTCGGGCCGAAGTGGTGTTCGGGCCGAAGTGGTGTTCGGGCTGAAGTTCGGTGTGCGGGTCGAGGATGATGTTCGGGCCGAGGTTGAAGTTCGAGCCGAGGTCGGAGTTCGGGCCGAGGTTGAAGTTCGGGCCGAGGTTGAAGTTCGGGCCGAAAATGAAGTTCGGGCCGGGAACAGTGAAGAGTTCGGGCCGAACTTGTTCTTGGCAGTGACGAACGAACCAGCTATTTTGGTTACTCGTGGGCGTGAAACGGACACCCGAGCTGAAAGTTATGAATGTGTTAGTATAGCACCTTTTGTCACACAATCTTGGATATTGAAGAGTTCGGGCCGAAGAGGGATGTTCGGGCCGAAGTGGTGTTCGGGCCGAAGTGCGATGTTCGGGCCAAAGTGGTGTTCGGGCCAAAGTTCGGTGTTCGGGCCGAGGATGATGTTCGGGCCGAGGTTGAAGTTCGGGCCGAGGTCGGAGTTCGGGCCGAGGTTGAAGTTCGGGCCAAAAATGAAGTTCGGGCCGGGAACAATGAAGAGTTCGGGCCGAACTTGTTCTTGGCAGTGACGAACGAACCAGCTATTTTGGTTATTCGTGGGCGTGAAACGGACACCCGAGCTGAAAGTTTTGAATGTTTTAGTATAGCACCTTTTGTCACACAATATTGGATATTGAAGAGTTCGGGCCGAAGAGGGATGTTCGGGCCAAAGTGGTGTTCGGGCCGAAGTGGGATGTTCGGGCCGAAGTGGTGTTCGGGCCGAAGTTCGGTGTTCGGGCCGAGGATGATGTTCGGGCCGAGGTTGAAGTTCGGGCCGAGGTCGGAGTTCGGGCCGAGGTTGAAGTTCGGGCCGGGAACAGTGAAGAGTTCGGGCCGAACTTGTTCTTGGAAGTGACGAACGAACCAGCTATTTTGGTTACTCGTGGGCGTGAAACGGACACCCGAGCTGAAAGTTATGAATGTTTTAGTATAGCACCTTATGTCACACAATATTGGATATTGAAGGGTTCGGGCCGAAGAGGGATGTTCGGGCCGAAGTGGTGTTCGGGCCGAAGTGGGATGTTCGGGCCGAAGTGGTGTTCGGGCCGAAGTGGTATTCGGGCTGAAGTTCGGTGTGCGGGCCGAGGATGATGTTCGGGCCGAGGTTGAAGTTCGAGCCGAGGTCGGAGTTCGGGCCGAGGTTGAAGTTCGGGCCGAGGTTGAAGTTCGGGCCGAAAATGAAGTTCGGGCCGGGAACAGTGAAGAGTTCGGGCCGAACTTGTTCTTGGCAGTGACGAACGAACCAGCTATTTTGGTTACTCGTGGGCGTGAAACGGACACCCGAGCTGAAAGTTATGAATGTGTTAGTATAGCACCTTTTGTCACACAATCTTGGATATTGAAGAGTTCGGGCCGAAGAGGGATGTTCAGGCCGAAGTGGTGTTCGGGCCGAAGTGCGATGTTCGGGCCGAAGTGGTATTCGGGCCGAAGTTCGGTGTTCGAGCCGAGGATGATGTTCGGGCCGAGGTTGAAGTTCGGGCCGAGGTCGGAGTTCGGGCCGAGGTTGAAGTTCGGGCCGAAAATGAAGTTCGGGTCGGGAACAGTGAAGAGTTCGGGCCGAACTTGTTCTTGGCAATGACGAACGAACCAGCTATTTTGGTTATTCGTGGGCGTGAAACGGACACCCGAGCTGAAAGTTATGAATGTTTTAGTATAGCACCTTTTGTCACACAATATTGGATATTGAAGAGTTCGGGCCGAAGAGGGATGTTCGGGCCGAAGTGGTGTTCGGGCCGAAGTGGGATGTTCGGGCCGAAGTGGTGTTCGGGCCGAAGTTCGGTGTTCGGGCCGAGGATGATGTTCGGGCCGAGGTTGAAGTTCGGGCCGAGGTCGGAGTTCGGGCCGAGGTTGAAGTTCGGGCCGAAAATGAAGTTCGGGCCGGGAACAGTGAAGAGTTCGGGCCGAACTTGTTCTTGGCAGTGACGAACGAACCAACTATTTTGGTTACTCGTGGGCGTGAAATGGACACCAGAGCTGAAAGTTATGAATGTTTTAGTATAGCACCTTTTGTCACAAAATATTGGATATTGAAGAGTTCGGGCCGAAGAGGGATGTTCGGGCCGAAGTGGTGTTCGGGCCGAAGTGGGATGTTCGGGCCGAAGTGGTGTTCGGGCCGAAGTGGTGTTCGGGCTGAAGTTCGGTGTGCGGGCCGAGGATGATGTTCGGGCCGAGGTTGAAGTTCGAGCCGAGGTCGGAGTTCGGGCCGAGGTTGAAGTTCGGGCCGAGGTTGAAGTTCGGGCCGAAAATGAAGTTCGGGCCGGGAACAGTGAAGAGTTCGGGCCGAACTTGTTCTTGGCAGTGACGAACGAACCAGCTATTTTGGTTACTCGTGGGCGTGAAACGGACACCCGAGCTGAAAGTTATGAATGTGTTAGTATAGCACCTTTTGTCACACAATCTTGGATATTGAAGAGTTCGGGCCGAAGAGGGATGTTCGGGCCGAAGTGGTGTTCGGGCCGAAGTGCGATGTTCGGGCCAAAGTGGTGTTCGGGCCAAAGTTCGGTGTTCGGGCCGAGGATGATGTTCGGGCCGAGGTTGAAGTTCGGGCCGAGGTCGGAGTTCGGGCCGAGGTTGAAGTTCGGGCCAAAAATGAAGTTCGGGCCGGGAACAGTGAAGAGTTCGGGCCGAACTTGTTCTTGGCAGTGACGAACGAACCAGCTATTTTGGTTATTCGTGGGCGTGAAACGGACACCCGAGCTGAAAGTTTTGAATGTTTTAGTATAGCACCTTTTGTCACACAATATCGGATATTGAAGAGTTCGGGCCGAAGAGGGATGTTCGGGCCAAAGTGGTGTTCGGGCCGAAGTGGGATGTTCGGGCCGAAGTGGTGTTCGGGCCGAAGTTCGGTGTTCGGGCCGAGGATGATGTTCGGGCCGAGGTTGAAGTTCGGGCCGAGGTCGGAGTTCGGGCCGAGGTTGAAGTTCGGGCCGGGAACAGTGAAGAGTTCGGGCCGAACTTGTTCTTGGAAGTGACGAACGAACCAGCTATTTTGGTTACTCGTGGGCGTGAAACGGACACCCGAGCTGAAAGTTATGAATGTTTTAGTATAGCACCTTTTGTCACACAATCTTGGATATTGAAGAGTTCGGGCCGAAGAGGGATGTTCGGGCCGAAGTGGTGTTCGGGCCGAAGTGCGATGTTCGGGCCGAAGTGGTGTTCGGGCCGAAGTTCGGTGTTCGGGCCGAGGATGATGTTCGGGCCGAGGTTGAAGTTCGGGCCGAGGTCGGAGTTCGGGCCGAGGTTGAAGTTCGGGCCGAGGTTGAAGTTCGGGCCGGGAACAGTGAAGAGTTCGGGCCGAACTTGTTCTTGGCAGTGACGAACGAACCAGCTATTTTGGTTACTCGTGGGCGTGAAACGGACACCCGAGCTGAAAGTTATGAATGTTTTAGTATAGCACCTTTTGTCACACAATATTGGATATTGAAGAGTTCGGGCCGAAGAGGGATGTTCGGGCCGAAGTGGTGTTCGGGCCGAAATGGGATGTTCGGGCCGAAGTGGTGTTCGGGCCGAAGTTCGGTGTTCGGGCCGAGGATGATGTTCGGCCGAGGTTGAAGTTCGGGCCGAGGTCGGAGTTCGGGCCGAGGTTGAAGTTCGGGCCGAGGTTGAAATTCGGGCCGAAAATGAAGTTCGGGCCGGGAACAGTGAAGAGTTCGGGCCGAACTTGTTCTTGGCAGTGACGAACGAACCAGCTATTTTGGTTACTCGTGGGCGTGAAACGGACACCCGATCTGAAAGTTATGAATGTTTTAGTATAGCACCTTTTGTCACACAATCTTGGATATTGAAGAGTTCGGGCCGAAGAGGGATGTTCGGGCCGAAGTGGTGTTCGGGCCGAAGTGGGATGTTCGGGCCGAAGTGGTGTTCGGGCCGAAGTGGTGTTCGGGCCGAGGGTGATGTTCGGGCCGAGGTTGTAGTTCGGGCCGAGGTCGGAGTTCGGGCCGAGGTTGAAGTTCGGGCCGAAAATGAAGTTCGGGCCGGGAACAGTGAAGAGTTCGGGCCGAACTTATTCTTGGCAGTGACGAACGAACCACCTATTTTGGTTACTCGTGGGCGTGAAACGGACACCCGAGCTGAAAGTTATGAATGTTTTAGTATAGCACCTTTTGTCACACAATATTGGATATTGAAGAGTTCGGGCCGAAGAGGGATGTTCGGGCCGTAGTGGTGTTCGGGCCGAAGTGGGATGTTCGGGCCAAAGTGGTGTTCGGGCCGAAGTTCGGTTAGCGGGCCGAGGATGATGTTCGGGCCGAGGTTGAAGTTCGAGCCGAGGTCGGAGTTCGGGCCGAGGTTGAAGTTCGGGCCGAAAATGAAGTTCGGGCCGGGGACAGTGAAGAGTTCGGGCCGAACTTGTTCTTGGCAGTGACGAACGAACCAGCTATTTTGGTTACTCGTGGGAGTGAAACGGACACCCGAGCTGAAAGTTATGAATGTTTTATTATAGCACCTTTTGTCACACAATATTGGATATTGAAGAGTTCGGGCCGAAGAGGGATGTTCGGGCCGAAGTGGTGTTCGGGCCGAAGTGTGATGTTCGGGACGAAGTGGTGTTCGGGCCGAAGTTCGGTGTTCGGGCCGAGGATGATGTTCGGCCAAGGTTGAAGTTCAGGCCGAGGTCGGAGTTCGGGCCGAGGTTGAAGTTCGGGCCGAGGTTGAAATTCGGGCCGAAAATGAAGTTCGGGCCGGGAACAGTGAAGAGTTCGGGCCGAATTTGTTCTTGGCAGTGACGAACGAACCAGCTATTTTGGTTACTCGTGGGAGTGAAACGGACACCCGAGCTGAAAGTTATGAATGTTTTATTATAGCACCTTTTGTCACACAATATTGGATATTGAAGAGTTTGGGCCGAAGAGGGATGTTCGGGCCGAAGTGGTGTTCGGGCCGAAGTGTGATGTTCGGGCCGAAGTGGTGTTCGGGCCGAAGTGGTGTTCGGGCCGAAGTTCGGTGTTCGGGCCGAGGATGATGTTCGGGCCGAGGTTGAAGTTCGGGCCGAGGTCGGAGTTCGGGCCGAGGTTGAAGTTCGGGCCGAGGTTGAAGTTCGGGCCGGGAACAGTGAAGAGTTCGGGCCGAACTTGTTCTTGGCAGTGACGAACGAACCAGCTATTTTGGTTACTCGTGGGCGTGAAACGGACACCCGAGCTGAAAGTTATGAATGTTTTAGTATAGCACCTTTTGTCACACAATGTTGGATATTGAAGAGTTCGGGCCGAAGAGGGATGTTCGGGCCGAAGTGGTGTTCGGGCCGAAGTGGTGTTCGGGCCGAAGTGGGATGTTCGGGCCGAAGTGGTGTTCGGGCCGAAGTTCGGTGTTCGGGCCGAGGATGATGTTCGGGCCGAGGTTGAAGTTCGGGCCGAAAATGAAGTTCGGGCCAGGAACAGTGAAGAGTTCGGGCCGAACTTGTTCTTGGCAGTGACGAACGAACCAGCTATTTTGGTTACTTGTGGGCGTGAAACGGACACCCGAGCTGAAAGTTATGACTGTTTTAGTATAACACCTTTTGTCACACAATCTTGGATATTGAAGAGTTTGGGCCGAAGAGGGATGTTCGGGTCGAAGTGGTGTTCGGGCCGAAGTGGTGTTCGGGCCGAAGTTCGGTGTTCGGGCCGAGGATGATGTTCGGCCGAGGTTGAATTTCGGGCCGAGGTCGGAGTTCGGGCCGAGGTTGAAGTTCGGGCCGAGGTTGAAATTCGGGCCGAAAATGAAGTTCGGGCCGGGAACAGTGAAGAGTTCGGACCGAACTTGTTCTTGGCAGTGACGAACGAACCAGCTATTTTGGTTACTCGTGGGCGTGAAACGGACACCCGAGCTGAAAGTTACGAATGTTTTAGTATAGCACCTTTTGTCACACAATCTTGGATATTGAAGAGTTCGGGCCGAAGAGGGATGTTCGGGCCGAAGTGGTGTTCGGGCCGAAGTGGGATGTTCGGGCCGAAGTGGTGTTCGGGCCGAAGTTCGGTGTTCGGGCCGAGGATGATGTTCGGGCCGAGGTTGAAGTTCGGGCCGAGGTCGGAGTTCGGGCCGAGGTTGAAGTTCGGGCCGAAAATGAAGTTCGGGCCGGGAACAGTAAAGAGTTCGGGCCGAACTTGTTCTTGGCAGTGACGAACGAACCAACTATTTGGGTTACTCGTGGGCGTGAAACGGACACCCGAGCTGAAAGTTATGAATGTTTTAGTATAGCACCTTATGTCACACAATATTGGATATTGAAGAGTTCGGGTCGAAGAGGGATGTTCGGGCCGAAGTGGTGTTCGGGCCGAAGTGGGATGTTCGGGCCGAAGTGGTGTTCGGGCCGAAGTGGTGTTCGGGCTGAAGTTCGGTGTGCGGGCCGAGGATGATGTTCGGGCCGAGGTTGAAGTTCGAGTCGAGGTCGGAGTTCGGGCCGAGGTTGAAGTTCGGGCCGAGGTTGAAGTTCGGGCCGAAAATGAAGTTCGGGCCGGGAACAGTGAAGAGTTCGGGCCGAACTTGTTCTTGGCAGTGACGAACGAACCAGCTATTTTGGTTACTCGTGGGCGTGAAACGGACACCCGAGCTGAAAGTTATGAATGTGTTAGTATAGCACCTTTTGTCACACAATCTTGGATATTGAAGAGTTCGGGCCGAAGAGGGATGTTCGGGCCGAAGTGGTGTTCGGGCCGAAGTGCGATGTTCGGGCCGAAGTGGTGTTCGGGCCGAAGTTCGGTGTTCGAGCCGAGGATGATGCTCGGGCCGAGGTTGAAGTTCGGGCCGAGGTCGGAGTTCGGGCCGAGGTTGAAGTTCGGGCCGAAAATGAAGTTCGGGCCGGGAACAGTGAAGAGTTTGGGCCGAACTTGTTCTTGGCAGTGACGAACGAACCAGCTATTTTGGTTATTCGTGGGCGTGAAACGGACACCCGAGCTGAAAGTTATGAATGTTTTAGTATAGCACCTTTTGTCACACAATATTGGATATTGAAGAGTTCAGGCCGAAGAGGGATGTTCGGGCCGAAGTGGTGTTCGGGCCGAAGTGGGATGTTCGGGCCGAAGTGGTGTTCGGGCCGAAGTTCGGTGTTCGGGCCGAGGATGATGTTCGGGCCGAGGTTGAAGTTCGGGCCGAGGTCGGAGTTCGGGCCGAGGTTGAAGTTCGGGCCGAAAATGAAGTTCGGGCCGGGAACAGTGAAGAGTTCGGGCCGAACTTGTTCTTGGCAGTGACGAACGAACCAACTATTTTGGTTACTCGTGGGCGTGAAACGGACACCAGAGCTGAAAGTTATGAATGTTTTAGTATAACACCTTTTGTGACACAATATTGGATATTGAAGAGTTCGGGCCGAAGAGGGATGTTCGGGCCGAAGTGGTGTTCGGGCCGAAGTGGGATGTTCGGGCCGAAGTGGTGTTCGGGCTGAAGTTCGGTGTGCGGGCCGAGGATGATGTTCGGGCCGAGGTTGAAGTTCGAGCCGAGGTCGGAGTTCTGGCCGAGGTTGAAGTTCGGGCCGAGGTTGAAGTTCGGGCCGAAAATGAAGTTCGGGCCGGGAACAGTGAAGAGTTCGGGCCGAACTTGTTCTTGGCAGTGACGAACGAACCAGCTATTTTGGTTACTCGTGGGCGTGAAACGGACACCCGAGCTGAAAGTTATGAATGTGTTAGTATAGCACCTTTTGTCACACAATCTTGGATATTGAAGAGTTCGGGCCGAAGAGGGATGTTCGGGCCGAAGTGGTGTTCGGGCCGAAGTGCGATGTTCGGGCCGAAGTGGTGTTCGGGCCAAAGTTCGGTGTTCGGGCCGAGGATGATGTTCGGGCCGAGGTTGAAGTTCGGGCCGAGGTCGGAGTTCGGGCCGAGGTTGAAGTTCGGGCAGAAAATGAAGTTCGGGCCGGGAACAGTGAAGAGTTCGGGCCGAACTTGTTCTTGGCAGTGACGAACGAAACAGCTATTTTGGTTACTCGTGGGCGTGAAACGGACACCCGAGCTGAAAGTTATGAATGTTTTAGTATAGCACCTTTTGTCACACAATGTTGGATATTGAAGAGTTCGGGCCGAAGAGGGATGTTCGGGCCGAAGTGGTGTTCGGGCCGAAGTGGTGTTCGGGCCGAAGTGGGATGTTCGGGCCGAAGTGGTGTTCGGGCCGAAGTTCGGTGTTCGGGCCGAGGATGATGTTCGGGCCGAGGTTGAAGTTCGGGCCGAAAATGAAGTTCGGGCCAGGAACAGTGAAGAGTTCGGGCCGAACTTGTTCTTGGCAGTGACGAACGAACCAGCTATTTTGGTTACTTGTGGGCGTGAAACGGACACCCGAGCTGAAAGTTATGACTGTTTTAGTATAACACCTTTTGTCACACAATCTTGGATATTGAAGAGTTTGGGCCGAAGAGGGATGTTCGGGTCGAAGTGGTGTTCGGGCCGAAGTGGTGTTCGGGCCGAAGTTCGGTGTTCGGGCCGAGGATGATGTTCGGCCGAGGTTGAATTTCGGGCCGAGGTCGGAGTTCGGGCCGAGGTTGAAGTTCGGGCCGAGGTTGAAATTCGGGCCGAAAATGAAGTTCGGGCCGGGAACAGTGAAGAGTTCGGGCCGAACTTGTTCTTGGCAGTGACGAACGAACCAGCTATTTTGGTTACTCGTGGGCGTGAAACGGACACCCGAGCTGAAAGTTACGAATGTTTTAGTATAGCACCTTTTGTCACACAATCTTGGATATTGAAGAGTTCGGGCCGAAGAGGGATGTTCGGGCCGAAGTGGTGTTCGGGCCGAAGTGGGATGTTCGGGCCGAAGTGGTGTTCGGGCCGAAGTTCGGTGTTCGGGCCGAGGATGATGTTCGGGCCGAGGTTGAAGTTCGGGCCGAGGTCGGAGTTCGGGCCGAGGTTGAAGTTCGGGCCGAAAATGAAGTTCGGGCCGGGAACAGTGAAGAGTTCGGGCCGAACTTGTTCTTGGCAGTGACGAACGAACCAACTATTTGGGTTACTCGTGGGCGTGAAACGGACACCCGAGCTGAAAGTTATGAATGTTTTAGTATAGCACCTTATGTCACACAATATTGGATATTGAAGAGTTCGGGTCGAAGAGGGATGTTCGGGCCGAAGTGGTGTTCGGGCCGAAGTGGGATGTTCGGGCCGAAGTGGTGTTCGGGCCGAAGTGGTGTTCGGGCTGAAGTTCGGTGTGCGGGCCGAGGATGATGTTCGGGCCGAGGTTGAAGTTCGAGTCGAGGTCGGAGTTCGGGCCGAGGTTGAAGTTCGGGCCGAGGTTGAAGTTCGGGCCGAAAATGAAGTTCGGGCCGGGAACAGTGAAGAGTTCGGGCCGAACTTGTTCTTGGCAGTGACGAACGAACCAGCTATTTTGGTTACTCGTGGGCGTGAAACGGACACCCGAGCTGAAAGTTATGAATGTGTTAGTATAGCACCTTTTGTCACACAATCTTGGATATTGAAGAGTTCGGGCCGAAGAGGGATGTTCGGGCCGAAGTGGTGTTCGGGCCGAAGTGCGATGTTCGGGCCGAAGTGGTGTTCGGGCCGAAGTTCGGTGTTCGAGCCGAGGATGATGCTCGGGCCGAGGTTGAAGTTCGGGCCGAGGTCGGAGTTCGGGCCGAGGTTGAAGTTCGGGCCGAAAATGAAGTTCGGGCCGGGAACAGTGAAGAGTTTGGGCCGAACTTGTTCTTGGCAGTGACGAACGAACCAGCTATTTTGGTTATTCGTGGGCGTGAAACGGACACCCGAGCTGAAAGTTATGAATGTTTTAGTATAGCACCTTTTGTCACACAATATTGGATATTGAAGAGTTCAGGCCGAAGAGGGATGTTCGGGCCGAAGTGGTGTTCGGGCCGAAGTGGGATGTTCGGGCCGAAGTGGTGTTCGGGCCGAAGTTCGGTGTTCGGGCCGAGGATGATGTTCGGGCCGAGGTTGAAGTTCGGGCCGAGGTCGGAGTTCGGGCCGAGGTTGAAGTTCGGGCCGAAAATGAAGTTCGGGCCGGGAACAGTGAAGAGTTCGGGCCGAACTTGTTCTTGGCAGTGACGAACGAACCAACTATTTTGGTTACTCGTGGGCGTGAAACGGACACAAGAGCTGAAAGTTATGAATGTTTTAGTATAACACCTTTTGTGACACAATATTGGATATTGAAGAGTTCGGGCCGAAGAGGGATGTTCGGGCCGAAGTGGTGTTCGGGCCGAAGTGGGATGTTCGGGCCGAAGTGGTGTTCGGGCTGAAGTTCGGTGTGCGGGCCGAGGATGATGTTCGGGCCGAGGTTCAAGTTCGAGCCGAGGTCGGAGTTCTGGCCGAGGTTGAAGTTCGGGCCGAGGTTGAAGTTCGGGCCGAAAATGAAGTTCGGGCCGGGAACAGTGAAGAGTTCGGGCCGAACTTGTTCTTGGCAGTGACGAACGAACCAGCTATTTTGGTTACTCGTGGGCGTGAAACGGACACCCGAGCTGAAAGTTATGAATGTGTTAGTATAGCACCTTTTGTCACACAATCTTGGATATTGAAGAGTTCGGGCCGAAGAGGGATGTTCGGGCCGAAGTGGTGTTCGGGCCGAAGTGCGATGTTCGGGCCGAAGTGGTGTTCGGGCCAAAGTTCGGTGTTCGGGCCGAGGATGATGTTCGGGCCGAGGTTGAAGTTCGGGCCGAGGTCGGAGTTCGGGCCGAGGTTGAAGTTCGGGCAGAAAATGAAGTTCGGGCCGGGAACAGTGAAGAGTTCGGGCCGAACTTGTTCTTGGCAGTGACGAACGAAACAGCTATTTTGGTTACTCGTGGGCGTGAAACGGACACCCGAGCTGAAAGTTATGAATGTTTTAGTATAGCACCTTTTGTCACACAATATTGGATATTGAAGAGTTCGGGCCGAAGAGGGATGTTCGGGCCAAAGTGGTGTTCGGGCCGAAGTGGGATGTTCGGGCCGAAGTGGTGTTCGGGCCGAAGTTCGGTGTTCGGGCCGAGGATGATGTTCGGGCCGAGGTTGAAGTTCGGGCCGAGGTCGGAGTTCGGGCCGAGGTTGAAGTTCGGGCCGAAAATGAAGTTCGGGCCGGGAACAGTGAAGAGTGCGGGCCAAACTTGTTCTTGGCAGTGACGAACGAACCAGCTATTTTGGTTACTCGTGGGCGTGAAACGGTCACCCGAGCTGAAAGTTATGAATGTTTTAGTATAGCACCTTTTGTCACACAATCTTGGATATTGAAGAGTTCGGGCCGAAGAGGGATGTTCGGGCCGAAGTGGTGTTCGGGCCGAAGTGCGATGTTCGGGCCGAAGTGGTGTTCGGGCCGAAGTTCGGTGTTCGGGCCGAGGATGATGTTCGGGCCGAGGTTGAAGTTCGGGCCGAGGTCGGAGTTCGGGCCGAGGTTGAAGTTCGGGCCGAGGTTGAAGTTCGGGCCGGGAACAGTGAAGAGTTCGGGCCGAACTTGTTCTTGGCAGTGACGAACGAACTACCTATTTTGGTTACTCGTGGGCGTGAAACGGACACCCGAGCTGAAAGTTATGAATGTTTTAGTATAGCACCTTTAGTCACACAATATTGGATATTGAAGAGTTCGGGCCGAAGAGGGATGTTCGGGCCGAAGTGGTGTTCGGGCCGAAGTGTGATGTTCGGGCCGAAGTGGTGTTCGGGCCGAAGTTCGGTGTTCGGGCCGAGGATGATGTTCGGCCAAGGTTGAAGTTCAGGCCGAGGTCGGAGTTCGGGCCGAGGTTGAAGTTCGGGCCGAGGTTGAAATTCGGGCCGAAAATGAAGTTCGGGCCGGGAACAGTGAAGAGTTCGGGCCGAATTTGTTCTTGGCAGTGACGAACGAACCAGCTATTTTGGTTACTCGTGGGAGTGAAACGGACACCCGAGCTGAAAGTTATGAATGTTTTATTATAGCACCTTTTGTCACACAATATTGGATATTGAAGAGTTTGGGCCGAAGAGGGATGTTCGGGCCGAAGTGGTGTTCGGGCCGAAGTGTGATGTTCGGGCCGAAGTGGTGTTCGGGCCGAAGTGGTGTTCGGGCCGAAGTTCGGTGTTCGGGCCGAGGATGATGTTCGGGCCGAGGTTGAAGTTCGGGCCGAGGTCGGAGTTCGGGCCGAGGTTGAAGTTCGGGCCGAGGTTGAAGTTCGGGCCGGGAACAGTGAAGAGTTCGGGCCGAACTTGTTCTTGGCAGTGACGAACGAACCAGCTATTTTGGTTACTCGTGGGCGTGAAACGGACACCCGAGCTGAAAGTTATGAATGTTTTAGTATAGCACCTTTTGTCACACAATGTTGGATATTGAAGAGTTCGGGCCGAAGAGGGATGTTCGGGCCGAAGTGGTGTTCGGGCCGAAGTGGTGTTCGGGCCGAAGTGGGATGTTCGGGCCGAAGTGGTGTTCGGGCCGAAGTGGTGTTCGGGCCGAAGTTCGGTGTTCGGGCCGAGGATGATGTTCGGGCCGAGGTTGAAGTTCGGGCCGAAAATGAAGTTCGGGCCAGGAACAGTGAAGAGTTCGGGCCGAACTTGTTCTTGGCAGTGACGAACGAACCAGCTATTTTGGTTACTTGTGGGCGTGAAACGGACACCCGAGCTGAAAGTTATGACTGTTTTAGTATAACACCTTTTGTCACACAATCTTGGATATTGAAGAGTTCGGGCCGAAGAGGGATGTTCGGGTCGAAGTGGTGTTCGGGCCGAAGTGGTGTTCGGGCCGAAGTTCGGTGTTCGGGCCGAGGATGATGTTCGGCCGAGGTTGAATTTCGGGCCGAGGTCGGAGTTCGGGCCGAGGTTGAAGTTCGGGCCGAGGTTGAAATTCGGGCCGAAAATGAAGTTCGGGCCGGGAACAGTGAAGAGTTCGGGCCGAACTTGTTCTTGGCAGTGACGAACGAACCAGCTATTTTGGTTACTCGTGGGCGTGAAACGGACACCCGAGCTGAAAGTTACGAATGTTTTAGTATAGCACCTTTTGTCACACAATCTTGGATATTGAAGAGTTCGGGCCGAAGAGGGATGTTCGGGCCGAAGTGGTGTTCGGGCCGAAGTGGGATGTTCGGGCCGAAGTGGTGTTCGGGCCGAAGTTCGGTGTTCGGGCCGAGGATGATGTTCGGGCCGAGGTTGAAGTTCGGGCCGAGGTCGGAGTTCGGGCCGAGGTTGAAGTTCGGGCCGAAAATGAAGTTCGGGCCGGGAACAGTGAAGAGTTCGGGCCGAACTTGTTCTTGGCAGTGACGAACGAACCAACTATTTTGGTTACTCGTGGGCGTGAAACGGACACCCGAGCTGAAAGTTATGAATGTTTTAGTATAGCACCTTATGTCACACAATATTGGATATTGAAGAGTTCGGGTCGAAGAGGGATGTTCGGGCCGAAGTGGTGTTCGGGCCGAAGTGGGATGTTCGGGCAGAAGTGGTGTTCGGGCCGAAGTGGTGTTCGGGCTGAAGTTCGGTGTGCGGGCCGAGGATGATGTTCGGGCCGAGGTTGAAGTTCGAGTCGAGGTCGGAGTTCGGGCCGAGGTTGAAGTTCGGGCCGAGGTTGAAGTTCGGGCCGAAAATGAAGTTCGGGCCGGGAACAGTGAAGAGTTCGGGCCGAACTTGTTCTTGGCAGTGACGAACGAACCAGCTATTTTGGTTACTCGTGGGCGTGAAACGGACACCCGAGCTGAAAGTTATGAATGTGTTAGTATAGCACCTTTTGTCACACAATCTTGGATATTGAAGAGTTCGGGCCGAAGAGGGATGTTCGGGCCGAAGTGGTGTTCGGGCCGAAGTGCGATGTTCGGGCCGAAGTGGTGTTCGGGCCGAAGTTCGGTGTTCGAGCCGAGGATGATGCTCGGGCCGAGGTTGAAGTTCGGGCCGAGGTCGGAGTTCGGGCCGAGGTTGAAGTTCGGGCCGAAAATGAAGTTCGGGCCGGGAACAGTGAAGAGTTCGGGCCGAACTTGTTCTTGGCAGTGACGAACGAACCAGCTATTTTGGTTATTCGTGGGCGTGAAACGGACACCCGAGCTGAAAGTTATGAATGTTTTAGTATAGCACCTTTTGTCACACAATATTGGATATTGAAGAGTTCAGGCCGAAGAGGGATGTTCGGGCCGAAGTGGTGTTCGGGCCGAAGTGGGATGTTCGGGCCGAAGTGGTGTTCGGGCCGAAGTTCGGTGTTCGGGCCGAGGATGATGTTCGGGCCGAGGTTGAAGTTCGGGCCGAGGTCGGAGTTCGGGCCGAGGTTGAAGTTCGGGCCGAAAATGAAGTTCGGGCCGGGAACAGTGAAGAGTTCGGGCCGAACTTGTTCTTGGCAGTGACGAACGAACCAACTATTTTGGTTACTCGTGGGCGTGAAACGGACACCAGAGCTGAAAGTTATGAATGTTTTAGTATAGCACCTTTTGTGACACAATATTGGATATTGAAGAGTTCGGGCCGAAGAGGGATGTTCGGGCCGAAGTGGTGTTCGGGCCGAAGTGGGATGTTCGGGCCGAAGTGGTGTTCGGGCTGAAGTTCGGTGTGCGGGCCGAGGATGATGTTCGGGCCGAGGTTGAAGTTCGAGCCGAGGTCGGAGTTCTGGCCGAGGTTGAAGTTCGGGCCGAGGTTGAAGTTCGGGCCGAAAATGAAGTTCGGGCCGGGAACAGTGAAGAGTTCGGGCCGAACTTGTTCTTGGCAGTGACGAACGAACCAGCTATTTTGGTTACTCGTGGGCGTGAAACGGACACCCGAGCTGAAAGTTATGAATGTGTTAGTATAGCACCTTTTGTCACACAATCTTGGATATTGAAGAGTTCGGGCCGAAGAGGGATGTTCGGGCCGAAGTGGTGTTCGGGCGAAGTGCGATGTTCGGGCCGAAGTGGTGTTCGGGCCAAAGTTCGGTGTTCGGGCCGAGGATGATGTTCGGGCCGAGGTTGAAGTTCGGGCCGAGGTCGGAGTTCGGGCCGAGGTTGAAGTTCGGGCCGAAAATGAAGTTCGGGCCGGGAACAGTGAAGAGTTCGGGCCGAACTTGTTCTTGGCAGTGACGAACGAAACAACTATTTTGTTTACTCGTGGGCGTGAAACGGACACCCGAGCTGAAAGTTATGAATGTTTTAGTATAGCACCTTTTGTCACACAATATTGGATATTGAAGAGTTCGGGCCGAAGAGGGATGTTCGGGCCAAAGTGGTGTTCGGGCCGAAGTGGGATGTTCGGGCCGAAGTGGTGTTCGGGCCGAAGTTCGGTGTTCGGGCCGAGGATGATGTTCGGGCCGAGGTTGAAGTTCGGGCCGAGGTCGGAGTTCGGGCCGAGGTTGAAGTTCGGGCCGAAAATGAAGTTCGGGCCGGGAACAGTGAAGAGTGCGGGCCAAACTTGTTCTTGGCAGTGACGAACGAACCAGCTATTTTGGTTACTCGTGGGCGTGAAACGGTCACCCGAGCTGAAAGTTATGAATGTTTTAGTATAGCACCTTTTGTCACACAATCTTGGATATTGAAGAGTTCGGGCCGAAGAGGGATGTTCGGGCCGAAGTGGTGTTCGGGCCGAAGTGCGATGTTCGGGCCGAAGTGGTGTTCGGGCCGAAGTTCGGTGTTCGGGCCGAGGATGATGTTCGGGCCGAGGTTGAAGTTCGGGCCGAGGTCGGAGTTCGGGCCGAGGTTGAAGTTCGGGCCGAGGTTGAAGTTCGGGCCGGGAACAGTGAAGAGTTCGGGCCGAACTTGTTCTTGGCAGTGACGAACGAACCACCTATTTTGGTTACTCGTGGGCGTGAAACGGACACCCGAGCTGAAAGTTATGAATGTTTTAGTATAGCACCTTTAGTCACACAATATTGGATATTGAAGAGTTCGGGCCGAAGTGGGATGTTCGGGCCGAAGTGGTGTTCGGGCCGAAGTGGGATGTTCGGGCCGAAGTGGTGTTCGGGCCGAAGTTCGGTGTTCGGGCCGAGGATGATGTTCGGCCGAGGTTGAAGATCGGGCCGAGGTCGGAGTTCGGGCCGAGGTTGAAGTTCGGGCCGAGGTTGAAATTCGGTCCGAAAATGAAGTTCGGGCCGGGAACAGTGAAGAGTTCGGGCCGAACTTGTTCTTGGCAGTGACGAACGAACCAGCTATTTTGGTTACTCGTGGGTGTGAAACGGACACCCGATCTGAAAGTTATGAATGTTTTAGTATAGCACCTTTTGTCACACAATCTTGGATATTGAAGAGTTCGGGCCGAAGAGGGATGTTCGGGCCGAAGTGGTGTTCGGGCCGAAGTGGGAGGTTAGGGCCGAAGTGGTGTTCGGGCCGAAGTGGTGTTCGGGCCGAGGATGATGTTCGGGCCGAGGTTGAAGTTCGGGCCGAAATGAAGTTCGGGCCGGGAACAGTGAAGAGTGCGGGCCGAGGTTGAAGTTCGGGCCGAAAATGAAGTTCGGGCCGGGAACAGTGAAGAGTTCGGGCCAAACTTGTTCTTGGCAGTGACGAACGAACCAGCTATTTTGGTTACTCGTGGGCGTGAAACGGACACCCGAGCTGAAAGTTATGAATGTTTTAGTATAGCACCTTTAGTCACACAATATTGGATATTGAAGAGTTCGGGCCGAAGTGGGATGTTCGGGCCGAAGTGGTGTTCGGGCCGAAGTGGGATGTTCGGGCCGAAGTGGTGTTCGGGCCGAAGTTCGGTGTTCGGGCCGAGGATGATGTTCGGCCGAGGTTGAAGTTCGGGCCGAGGTCGGAGTTCGGGCCGAGGTTGAAGTTCGGGCCGAGGTTGAAATTCGGGCCGAAAATGAAGTTCGGGCCGGGAACAGTGAAGAGTTCGGGCCGAACTTGTTCTTGGCAGTGACGAACGAACCAGCTATTTTGGTTACTAGTGGGCGTGAAACGGACACCCGATCTGAAAGTTATGAATGTTTTAGTATAGCACCTTTTGTCACACAATCTTGGATATTGAAGAGTTCGGGCCGAAGAGGGATGTTCGGGCCGAAGTGGTGTTCGGGCCGAAGTGGGATGTTCGGGCCGAAGTGGTGTTCGGGCCGAAGTGGTGTTCGGGCCGAGGATGATGTTCGGGCCGAGGTTGAAGTTCGGACCGAGGTCGGAGTTCGGGCCGAGGTTGAAGTTCGGGCCGAAAATGAAGTTCGGGCCGGGAACAGTGAAGCGTTCGGGCCGAACTTGTTCTTGGCAGTGACGAACGAACCACCTATTTTGGTTACTCGTGGGCGTGAAACGGACACCCGAGCTGAAAGTTATGAATGTTTTAGTATAGCACCTTTTGTCACACAATATTGGATATTGAAGAGTTCGGGCCGAAGAGGGATGTTCGGGCCGTAGTGGTGTTCGGGCCGAAGTGGGATGTTCGGGCCGAAGTGGTGTTCGGGCCGAAGTTCGGTTAGCGGGCCGAGGATGATGTTCGGGCCGAGGTTGAAGTTCGAGCCGAGGTCGGAGTTCGGGCCGAGGTTGAAGTTCGGGCCGAAAATGAAGTTCGGGCCGGGAACAGTGAAGAGTTCGGGCCGAACTTGTTCTTGGCAGTGACGAACGAACCAGCTATTTTGGTTACTCGTGGGAGTGAAACGGACACCCGAGCTGAAAGTTATGAATGTTTTATTATAGCACCTTTTGTCACACAATATTGGATATTGAAGAGTTCGGGCCGAAGAGGGATGTTCGGGCCGAAGTGGTGTTCGGGCCGAAGTGTGATGTTCGGGCCGAAGTGGTGTTCGGGCCGAAGTTCGGTGTTCGGGCCGAGGATGATGTTCGGCCAAGGTTGAAGTTCGGGCCGAGGTCGGAGTTCGGGCCGAGGTTGAAGTTCGGGCCGAGGTTGAAATTCGGGCCGAAAATGAAGTTCGGGCCGGGAACAGTGAAGAGTTCGGGCCGAACTTGTTCTTGGCAGTGACGAACGAACCAGCTATTTTGGTTACTCGTGGGCGTGAAACGGACACCCGAGCTGAAAGTTACGAATGTTTTAGTATAGCACCTTTTGTCACACAATCTTGGATATTGAAGAGTTCGGGCCGAAGAGGGATGTTCGGGCCGAAGTGGTGTTCGGGCCGAAGTGGGATGTTCGGGCCGAAGTGGTGTTCGGGCCGAAGTTCGGTGTTCGGGCCGAGGATGATGTTCGGGCCGAGGTTGAAATTCGGGCCGAGGTCGGAGTTCGGGCCGAGGTTGAAGTTCGGGCCGAAAATGAAGTTCGGGCCGGGAACAGTGAAGAGTTCGGGCCGAACTTGTTCTTGGCAGTGACGAACGAACCAACTATTTTGGTTACTCGTGGGCGTGAAACGGACACCCGAGCTGAAAGTTATGAAGGTTTTAGTATAGCACCTTTTGTCACACAATATTAGATATTGAAGAGTTCGGGCCGAAGAGGGATGTTCGGGCCGAAGTGGTGTTCGGGCCGAAGTGGGATGTTCGGGCCGAAGTGGTGTTCGGGCCGAAGTGGTGTTCGGGCTGAAGTTCGGTGTGCGGGCCGAGGATGATGTTCGGGCCGAGGTTGAAGTTCGAGCCGAGGTCGGAGTTCGGGCCGAGGTTGAAGTTCGGGCCGAGGTTGAAGTTCGGGCCGAAAATGAAGTTCGGGCCGGGAACAGTGAAGAGTTCGGGCCGAACTTGTTCTTGGCAGTGACGAACGAACCAGCTATTTTGGTTACTCGTGGGCGTGAAACGGACACCCGAGCTGAAAGTTATGAATGTGTTAGTATAGCACCTTTTGTCACACAATCTTGGATATTGAAGAGTTCGGGCCGAAGAGGGATGTTCGGGCCGAAGTGGTGTTCGGGCCGAAGTGCGATGTTCGGGCCGAAGTGGTGTTCGGGCCGAAGTTCGGTGTTCGAGCCGAGGATGATGTTCGGGCCGAGGTTGATGTTCGGGCCGAGGTCGGAGTTCGGGCCGAGGTTGAAGTTCGGGCCGAAAATGAAGTTCGGGCCGGGAACAGTGAAGAGTTCGGGCCGAACTTGTTCTTGGCAGTGACGAACGAACCAGCTATTTTGGTTATTCGTGGGCGTGAAACGGACACCCGAGCTGAAAGTTATGAATGTTTTAGTATAGCACCTTTTGTCACACAATATTGGATATTGAAGAGTTCGGGCCGAAGAGGGATGTTCGGGCCGAAGTGGTGTTCGGGCCGAAGTGGGATGTTCGGGCCGAAGTGGTGTTCGGGCCGAAGTTCGGTGTTCGGGCCGAGGATGATGTTCGGGCCGAGGTTGAAGTTCGGGCCGAGGTCGGAGTTCGGGCCGAGGTTGAAGTTCGGGCCGAAAATGAAGTTCGGGCCGGGAACAGTGAAGAGTTCGGGCCGAACTTGTTCTTGGCAGTGATGAACGAACCAACTATTTTGGTTACTCGTGGGCGTGAAACGGACACCAGAGCTGAAAGTTATGAATGTTTTAGTATAGCACCTTTTGTCACACAATATTGGATATTGAAGAGTTCGGGCCGAAGAGGGATGTTCGGGCCGAAGTGGTGTTCGGGCCGAAGTGGGATGTTCGGGCCGAAGTGGTGTTCGGGCCGAAGTGGTGTTCGGGCTGAAGTTCGGTGTGCGGGCCGAGGATGATGTTCGGGCCGAGGTTGAAGTTCGAGCCGAGGTCGGAGTTCGGGCCGAGGTTGAAGTTAGGGCCGAGGTTGAAGTTCGGGCCGAAAATGAAGTTCGGGCCGGGAACAGTGAAGAGTTCGGGCCGAACTTGTTCTTGGCAGTGACGAACGAACCAGCTATTTTGGTTACTCGTGGGCGTGAAACGGACACCCGAGCTGAAAGTTATGAATGTGTTAGTATAGCACCTTTTGTCACACAATCTTGGATATTGAAGAGTTCGGGCCGAAGAGGGATGTTCGGGCCGAAGTGGTGTTCGGGCCGAAGTGCGATGTTCGGGCCGAAGTGGTGTTCGGGCCGAAGTTCGGTGTTCGGGCCGAGGATGATGTTCGGGCCGAGGTTGAAGTTCGGGCCGAGGTCGGAGTTCGGGCCGAGGTTGAAGTTCGGGCCGAAAATGAAGTTCGGGCCGGGAACAGTGAAGAGTTCGGGCCGAACTTGTTCTTGGCAGTGACGAACGAACCAGCTATTTTGGTTATTCGTGGGCGTGAAACGGACACCCGAGCTGAAAGTTATGAATGTTTTAGTATAGCACCTTTTGTCACACAATATTGGATATTGAAGAGTTCGGGCCGAAGAGGGATGTTCGGGCCGAAGTGGTGTTCGGGCCGAAGTGGGATGTTCGGGCCGAAGTGGTGTTCGGGCCGAAGTTCGGTGTTCGGGCCGAGGATGATGTTCGGGCCGAGGTTGAAGTTCGGGCCGAGGTCGGAGTTCGGGCCGAGGTTGAAGTTCGGGCCGAAAATGAAGTTCGGGCCGGGAACAGTGAAGAGTTCGGGCCGAACTTGTTCTTGGCAGTGACGAACGAACCAACTATTTTGGTTACTCGTGGGCGTGAAACGGACACCCGAGCTGAAAGTTATGAATGTTTTAGTATAGCACCTTTTGTCACACAATATTGGATATTGAAGAGTTCGGGCCGAAGAGGGATGTTCGGGCCGAAGTGGTGTTCGGGCCGAAGTGGGATGTTCGGGCCGAAGTGGTGTTCGAGCCGAAGTGGTGTTCGGGCTGAAGTTCGGTGTGCGGGCCGAGGATGATGTTCGGGCCGAGGTTGAAGTTCGAGCCGAGGTCGGAGTTCGGGCCGAGGTTGAAGTTAGGGCCGAGGTTGAAGTTCGGGCCGAAAATGAAGTTCGGGCCGGGAACAGTGAAGAGTTCGGGCCGAACTTGTTCTTGGCAGTGACGAACGAACCAGCTATTTTGGTTACTCGTGGGCGTGAAACGGACACCCGAGCTGAAAGTTATGAATGTGTTAGTATAGCACCTTTTGTCACACAATATTGGATATTGAAGAGTTCGGGCCGAAGAGGGATGTTCGAGCCGAAGTGGTGTTCGGGCCTAAGTGGGATGTTCTGGCCGAAGTGGTGTTCGGGCCAAAGTGGTGTTCGGGCTGAAGTTCGGTGTTCGGGCCGAGGATGATGTTCGGGCCGAGGTTGAAGTTCGGGCCGAGGTCAGAGTTCGGGCCGAGGTTGAAGTTCGGGCCGAGGTTGAAGTTCGGGCCGAAAATGAAGTTCGGGCCGGGAACAGTGAAGAGTTCGGGCCGAACTTGTTCTTGGCAGTGACGAACGAACCAACTATTTTGGTTACTCGTGGGCGTGAAACGGACACCCGAGCTGAAAGTTATGAAGGTTTTAGTATAGCACCTTTTGTCACACAATATTAGATATTGAAGAGTTCGGGCCGAAGAGGGATGTTCGGGCCGAAGTGGTGTTCGGGCCGAAGTGGGATGTTCGGGCCGAAGTGGTGTTCGGGCCGAAGTGGTGTTCGGGCTGAAGTTCGGTGTGCGGGCCGAGGATGATGTTCGGGCCGAGGTTGAAGTTCGAGCCGAGGTCGGAGTTCGGGCCGAGGTTGAAGTTCGGGCCGAGGTTGAAGTTCGGGCCGAAAATGAAGTTCGGGCCGGGAACAGTGAAGAGTTCGGGCCGAACTTGTTCTTGGCAGTGACGAACGAACCAGCTATTTTGGTTACTCGTGGGCGTGAAACGGACACCCGAGCTGAAAGTTATGAATGTGTTAGTATAGCACCTTTTGTCACACAATCTTGGATATTGAAGAGTTCGGGCCGAAGAGGGATGTTCGGGCCGAAGTGGTGTTCGGGCCGAAGTGCGATGTTCGGGCCGAAGTGGTGTTCGGGCCGAAGTTCGGTGTTCGAGCCGAGGATGATGTTCGGGCCGAGGTTGATGTTCGGGCCGAGGTCGGAGTTCGGGCCGAGGTTGAAGTTCGGGCCGAAAATGAAGTTCGGGCCGGGAACAGTGAAGAGTTCGGGCCGAACTTGTTCTTGGCAGTGACGAACGAACCAGCTATTTTGGTTATTCGTGGGCGTGAAACGGACACCCGAGCTGAAAGTTATGAATGTTTTAGTATAGCACCTTTTGTCACACAATATTGGATATTGAAGAGTTCGGGCCGAAGAGGGATGTTCGGGCCGAAGTGGTGTTCGGGCCGAAGTGGGATGTTCGGGCCGAAGTGGTGTTCGGGCCGAAGTTCGGTGTTCGGGCCGAGGATGATGTTCGGGCCGAGGTTGAAGTTCGGGCCGAGGTCGGAGTTCGGGCCGAGGTTGAAGTTCGGGCCGAAAATGAAGTTCGGGCCGGGAACAGTGAAGAGTTCGGGCCGAACTTGTTCTTGGCAGTGATGAACGAACCAACTATTTTGGTTACTCGTGGGCGTGAAACGGACACCAGAGCTGAAAGTTATGAATGTTTTAGTATAGCACCTTTTGTCACACAATATTGGATATTGAAGAGTTCGGGCCGAAGAGGGATGTTCGGGCCGAAGTGGTGTTCGGGCCGAAGTGGGATGTTCGGGCCGAAGTGGTGTTCGGGCCGAAGTGGTGTTCGGGCTGAAGTTCGGTGTGCGGGCCGAGGATGATGTTCGGGCCGAGGTTGAAGTTCGAGCCGAGGTCGGAGTTCGGGCCGAGGTTGAAGTTAGGGCCGAGGTTGAAGTTCGGGCCGAAAATGAAGTTCGGGCCGGGAACAGTGAAGAGTTCGGGCCGAACTTGTTCTTGGCAGTGACGAACGAACCAGCTATTTTGGTTACTCGTGGGCGTGAAACGGACACCCGAGCTGAAAGTTATGAATGTGTTAGTATAGCACCTTTTGTCACACAATCTTGGATATTGAAGAGTTCGGGCCGAAGAGGGATGTTCGGGCCGAAGTGGTGTTCGGGCCGAAGTGCGATGTTCGGGCCGAAGTGGTGTTCGGGCCGAAGTTCGGTGTTCGGGCCGAGGATGATGTTCGGGCCGAGGTTGAAGTTCGGGCCGAGGTCGGAGTTCGGGCCGAGGTTGAAGTTCGGGCCGAAAATGAAGTTCGGGCCGGGAACAGTGAAGAGTTCGGGCCGAACTTGTTCTTGGCAGTGACGAACGAACCAGCTATTTTGGTTATTCGTGGGCGTGAAACGGACACCCGAGCTGAAAGTTATGAATGTTTTAGTATAGCACCTTTTGTCACACAATATTGGATATTGAAGAGTTCGGGCCGAAGAGGGATGTTCGGGCCGAAGTGGTGTTCGGGCCGAAGTGGGATGTTCGGGCCGAAGTGGTGTTCGGGCCGAAGTTCGGTGTTCGGGCCGAGGATGATGTTCGGGCCGAGGTTGAAGTTCGGGCCGAGGTCGGAGTTCGGGCCGAGGTTGAAGTTCGGGCCGAAAATGAAGTTCGGGCCGGGAACAGTGAAGAGTTCGGGCCGAACTTGTTCTTGGCAGTGACGAACGAACCAACTATTTTGGTTACTCGTGGGCGTGAAACGGACACCCGAGCTGAAAGTTATGAATGTTTTAGTATAGCACCTTTTGTCACACAATATTGGATATTGAAGAGTTCGGGCCGAAGAGGGATGTTCGGGCCGAAGTGGTGTTCGGGCCGAAGTGGGATGTTCGGGCCGAAGTGGTGTTCGAGCCGAAGTGGTGTTCGGGCTGAAGTTCGGTGTGCGGGCCGAGGATGATGTTCGGGCCGAGGTTGAAGTTCGAGCCGAGGTCGGAGTTCGGGCCGAGGTTGAAGTTAGGGCCGAGGTTGAAGTTCGGGCCGAAAATGAAGTTCGGGCCGGGAACAGTGAAGAGTTCGGGCCGAACTTGTTCTTGGCAGTGACGAACGAACCAGCTATTTTGGTTACTCGTGGGCGTGAAACGGACACCCGAGCTGAAAGTTATGAATGTGTTAGTATAGCACCTTTTGTCACACAATCTTGGATATTGAAGAGTTCGGGCCGAAGAGGGATGTTCGGGCCGAAGTGGTGTTCGGGCCGAAGTGCGATGTTCGGGCCGAAGTGGTGTTCGGGCCGAAGTTCGGTGTTCGAGCCGAGGATGATGTTCGGGCCGAGGTTGATGTTCGGGCCGAGGTCGGAGTTCGGGCCGAGGTTGAAGTTCGGGCCGAAAATGAAGTTCGGGCCGGGAACAGTGAAGAGTTCGGGCCGAACTTGTTCTTGGCAGTGACGAACGAACCAGCTATTTTGGTTATTCGTGGGCGTGAAACGGACACCCGAGCTGAAAGTTATGAATGTTTTAGTATAGCACCTTTTGTCACACAATATTGGATATTGAAGAGTTCGGGCCGAAGAGGGATGTTCGGGCCGAAGTGGTGTTCGGGCCGAAGTGGGATGTTCGGGCCGAAGTGGTGTTCGGGCCGAAGTTCGGTGTTCGGGCCGAGGATGATGTTCGGGCCGAGGTTGAAGTTCGAGCCGAGGTCGGAGTTCGGGCCGAGGTTGAAGTTCGGGCCGAAAATGAAGTTCGGGCCGGGAACAGTGAAGAGTTCGGGCCGAACTTGTTCTTGGCAGTGATGAACGAACCAACTATTTTGGTTACTCGTGGGCGTGAAACGGACACCAGAGCTGAAAGTTATGAATGTTTTAGTATAGCACCTTTTGTCACACAATATTGGATATTGAAGAGTTCGGGCCGAAGAGGGATGTTCGGGCCGAAGTGGTGTTCGGGCCGAAGTGGGATGTTCGGGCCGAAGTGGTGTTCGGGCCGAAGTGGTGTTCGGGCTGAAGTTCGGTGTGCGGGCCGAGGATGATGTTCGGGCCGAGGTTGAAGTTCCAGCCGAGGTCGGAGTTCGGGCCGAGGTTGAAGTTAGGGCCGAGGTTGAAGTTCGGGCCGAAAATGAAGTTCGGGCCGGGAACAGTGAAGAGTTCGGGCCGAACTTGTTCTTGGCAGTGACGAACGAACCAGCTATTTTGGTTACTCGTGGGCGTGAAACGGACACCCGAGCTGAAAGTTATGAATGTGTTAGTATAGCACCTTTTGTCACACAATCTTGGATATTGAAGAGTTCGGGCCGAAGAGGGATGTTCGGGCCGAAGTGGTGTTCGGGCCGAAGTGCGATGTTCGGGCCGAAGTGGTGTTCGGGCCGAAGTTCGGTGTTCGGGCCGAGGATGATGTTCGGGCCGAGGTTGAAGTTCGGGCCGAGGTCGGAGTTCGGGCCGAGGTTGAAGTTCGGGCCGAAAATGAAGTTCGGGCCGGGAACAGTGAAGAGTTCGGGCCGAACTTGTTCTTGGCAGTGACGAACGAACCAACTATTTTGGTTATTCGTGGGCGTGAAACGGACACCCGAGCTGAAAGTTATGAATGTTTTAGTATAGCACCTTTTGTCACACAATATTGGATATTGAAGAGTTCGGGCCGAAGAGGGATGTTCGGGCCGAAGTGGTGTTCGGGCCGAAGTGGGATGTTCGGGCCGAAGTGGTGTTCGGGCCGAAGTTCGGTGTTCGGGCCGAGGATGATGTTCGGGCCGAGGTTGAAGTTCGGGCCGAGGTCGGAGTTCGGGCCGAGGTTGAAGTTCGGGCCGAAAATGAAGTTCGGGCCGGGAACAGTGAAGAGTTCGGGCCGAACTTGTTCTTGGCAGTGACGAACGAACCAACTATTTTGGTTACTCGTGGGCGTGAAACGGACACCCGAGCTGAAAGTTATGAATGTTTTAGTATAGCACCTTTTGTCACACAATATTGGATATTGAAGAGTTCGGGCCGAAGAGGGATGTTCGGGCCGAAGTGGTGTTCGGGCCGAAGTGGGATGTTCGGGCCGAAGTGGTGTTCGAGCCGAAGTGGTGTTCGGGCTGAAGTTCGGTGTGCGGGCCGAGGATGATGTTCGGGCCGAGGTTGAAGTTCGAGCCGAGGTCGGAGTTCGGGCCGAGGTTGAAGTTAGGGCCGAGGTTGAAGTTCGGGCCGAAAATGAAGTTCGGGCCGGGAACAGTGAAGAGTTCGGGCCGAACTTGTTCTTGGCAGTGACGAACGAACCAGCTATTTTGGTTACTCGTGGGCGTGAAACGGACACCCGAGCTGAAAGTTATGAATGTGTTAGTATAGCACCTTTTGTCACACAATATTGGATATTGAAGAGTTCGGGCCGAAGAGGGATGTTCGAGCCGAAGTGGTGTTCGGGCCTAAGTGGGATGTTCTGGCCGAAGTGGTGTTCGGGCCAAAGTGGTGTTCGGGCTGAAGTTCGGTGTTCGGGCCGAGGATGATGTTCGGGCCGAGGTTGAAGTTCGGGCCGAGGTCAGAGTTCGGGCCGAGGTTGAAGTTCGGGCCGAGGTTGAAGTTCGGGCCGAAAATGAAGTTCGGGCCGGGAACAGTGAAGAGATCGGGCCGAACTTGTTCTTGGCAGTGACGAACGAACCAGCTATTTTGGTTATTCGTGGGCGTGAAACGGACACCCGAGCTGAAAGTTATGAATGTTTTATTATAGCACCTTTTGTCACACAATATTGGATATTGAAGAGTTCGGGCCGAAGAGGGATGTTCGGGCCGAAGTGGTGTTCGGGCCGAAGTGGGATGTTCGGGCCGAAGTGGTGTTCGGGCCGAAGTGGTGTTCGGGCTGAAGTTCGGTGTGCGGGCCGAGGATGATGTTCGGGCCGAGGTTGAAGTTCGAGCCGAGGTCGGAGTTCGGGCCGAGGTTGAAGTTAGGGCCGAGGTTGAAGTTCGGGCCGAAAATGAAGTTCGGGCCGGGAACAGTGAAGAGTTCGGGCCGAACTTGTTCTTGGCAGTGACGAACGAACCAGCTATTTTGGTTACTCGTGGGCGTGAAACGGACACCCGAGCTGAAAGTTATGAATGTGTTAGTATAGCACCTTTTGTCACACAATCTTGGATATTGAAGAGTTCGGGCCGAAGAGGGATGTTCGGGCCGAAGTGGTGTTCGGGCCGAAGTGCGATGTTTGGGCCGAAGTGGTGTTCGGGCCGAAGTTCGGTGTTCGGGCCGAGGATGATGTTCGGGCCGAGGTTGAAGTTCGGGCCGAGGTCGGAGTTCGGGCCGAGGTTGAAGTTCGGGCCGGGAACAGTGAAGAGTTCGGGCCGAACTTGTTCTTGGCAGTGACGAACGAACCAGCTATTTTGGTTATTCGTGGGCGTGAAACGGACACCTGAGCTGAAAGTTATGAATGTTTTAGTATAGCACATTTTATCACACAATATTGGATATTGAAGAGTTCGGGCCGAAGAGGGATGTTCGGGCCGAAGTGGTGTTCGGGCCGAAGTGGGATGTTCGGGCCGAAGTGGTGTTCGGGCCGAAGTTCGGTGTTCGGGCCGAGGATGATGTTCGGGCCGAGGTTGAAGTTCGGGCCGAGGTCGGAGTTCGGGCCGAGGTTGAAGTTCGGGCCGAAAATGAAGTTCGGGCCGGGAACAGTGAAGAGTTCGGGCCGAACTTGTTCTTGGCAGTGACGAACGAACCAACTATTTTGGATACTCGTGGGCGTGAAACGGACACCCGAGCTGAAAGTTATGAATGTTTTAGTATAGCACCTTTTGTCACACAATATTGGATATTGAAGAGTTCGGGCCGAAGAGGGATGTTCGGGCCGAAGTGGTGTTCGGGCCGAAGTGGGATGTTCGGGCCGAAGTGGTGTTCGGGCCGAAGTGGTGTTCGGGCTGAAGTTCGGTGTGCGGGCCGAGGATGATGTTCGGGCCGAGGTTGAAGTTCGAGACGAGGTCGGAGTTCGGGCCGAGGTTGAAGTTCGGGCCGAAGTTGAAGTTCGGGCCGAAAATGAAGTTCGGGCCGGGAACAGTGAAGAGTTCGGGCCGAACTTGTTCTTGGTAGTGACGAACGAACCAGCTATTTTGGTTACTCGTGGGCGTGAAACGGACACCCGAGCTGAAAGTTATGAATGTGTTAGTATAGCACCTTTTGTCACACAATCTTGGATATTGAAGAGTTCGGGCCGAAGAGGGATGTTCGGGCCGAAGTGGTGTTCGGGCCGAAGTGCGATGTTCGGGCCGAAGTGGTGTTCCGGCCGAAGTTCGGTGTTCGGGCCGAGGATGATGTTCGGGCCGAGGTTGAAGTTCGAGCCGAGGTCGGAGTTCGGGCCGAGGTTGAAGTTCGGGCCGAAAATGAAGTTCGGGCCGGGAACAGTGAAGAGTTCGGGCCGAACTTGTTCTTGGCAGTGACGAACGAACCAGCTATTTTGGTTATTCGTGGGCGTGAAACGGACACCCGAGCTGAAAGTTATGAATGTTTTATTATAGCACCTTTTGTCACACAATATTGGATATTGAAGAGTTCGGGCCGAAGAGGGATGTTCGGGCCGAAGTGGTGTTCGGGACTAAGTGGGATGTTCGGGCCGAAGTGGTGTTCGGGCCAAAGTGGTGTTCGGGCCGAAGTTCGGTGTTCGGGCCGAGGATGATGTTCGGGCCGAGGTTGAAGTTCGGGCCGAGGTCGGAGTTCGGGTCGAGGTTGAAGTTCGAGCCGAGGTTGAAGTTAGGGCCGAAAATGAAGTTCGGGCCGGGAACAGTGAAGAGATCGGGCCGAACTTGTTCTTGGCAGTGACGAACGAACCAGCTATTTTGGTTATTCGTGGGCGTGAAACGGACACCCGAGCTGAAAGTTATGAATGTTTTATTATAGCACCTTTTGTCACACAATATTGGATATTGAAGAGTTCGGGCCGAAGAGGGATGTTCGAGCCGAAGTGGTGTTCGGGCCTAAGTGGGATGTTCTGGCCGAAGTGGTGTTCGGGCCAAAGTGGTGTTCGGGCTGAAGTTCGGTGTTCGGGCCGAGGATGATGTTCGGGCCGAGGTTGAAGTTCGGGCCGAGGTCGGAGTTCGGGCCGAGGTTGAAGTTCGGGCCGAGGTTGAAGTTCGGGCCGAAAATGAAGTTCGGGCCGGGAACAGTGAAGAGATCGGGCCGAACTTGTTCTTGGCAGTGACGAACGAACCAGCTATTTTGGTTATTCGTGGGCGTGAAACGGACACCCGAGCTGAAAGTTATGAATGTTTTATTATAGCACCTTTTGTCACACAATATTGGATATTGAAGAGTTCGGGCCGAAGAGGGATGTTCGAGCCGAAGTGGTGTTCGGGCCTAAGTGGGATGTTCTGGCCGAAGTGGTGTTCGGGCCAAAGTGGTGTTCGGGCTGAAGTTCGGTGTTCGGGCCGAGGATGATGTTCGGGCCGAGGTTGAAGTTCGGGCCGAGGTCGGAGTTCGGGCCGAGGTTGAAGTTCGGGCCGAGGTTGAAGTTCGGGCCGAAAATGAAGTTCGGGCCGGGAACAGTGAAGAGTTCGGGCCGAACTTGTTCTTGGCAGCGACGAACGAACCAGCTATTTTGGTTATTCGTGGGCGTGAAACGGACACCCGAGCTGAAAGTTATGAATGTTTTATTATAGCACCTTTTGTCACACAATATTGGATATTGAAGAGTTCGGGCCGAAGAGGGATGTTCGAGCCGAAGTGGTGTTCGGGCCTAAGTGGGATGTTCTGGCCGAAGTGGTGTTCGGGCCAAAGTGGTGTTCGGGCTGAAGTTCGGTGTTCGGGCCGAGGATGATGTTCGGGCCGAGGTTGAAGTTCGGGCCGAGGTCGGAGTTCGGGCCGAGGTTGAAGTTCGGGCCGAGGTTGAAGTTCGGGCCGAAAATGAAGTTCGGGCCGGGAACAGTGAAGAGTTCGGGCCGAACTTGTTCTTGGCAGTGACGAACGAACCAGCTATTTTGGTTATTCGTGGGCGTGAAACGGACACCCGAGCTGAAAGTTATGAATGTTTTATTATAGCACCTTTTGTCACACAATATTGGATATTGAAGAGTTCGGGCCGAAGAGGGATGTTCGGGCCGAAGTGGTGTTCGGGCCTAAGTGGGATGTTCGGGCCGAAGTGGTGTTCGGGCAAAAGTGGTGTTCGGGCCGAAGTTCGGTGTTCGGGCCGAGGATGATGTTCGGGCCGAGGTTGAAGTTCGGGCCGAGGTCGGAGTTCGGGCCGAGGTTGAAGATCGGGCCGAAAATGAAGTTCGGGCCGGGAACAGTGAAGAGTTCGGGCCGAACTTGTTCTTGGCAGTGACGAACGAACCAGCTATTTTGGTTACTCATGGGCGTGAAACGGACACCCGAGCTGAAAGTTATGAATGTTTTAGTATAGCACCTTTTGTCACACAATCTTAGATATTGAAGAGTTCGGGCCGAAGAGGGATGTTCGGGCCGAAGTGGTGTTCGGGCCGAAGTGCGATGTTCGGGCCGAAGTGGTGTTCGGGCCGAAGTGGTGTTCGGGCCGAAGTTCGGTGTTCGGGCCGAGGATGATGTTCGGGCCGAGGTTGAAGTTCGGGCCGAGGTCGGAGTTCGGGCCGAGGTTGAAGTTCGGGCGGAGGTTGAAGTTCGGGCCGAAAATGAAGTTCGGGCCGGGAATAGTGAAGAGTTCGGGCCGAACTTGTTCTTGGCAGTGACGAACGAACCAGCTATTTTGGTTACTCGTGGGCGTGAAACGGACACCCGAGCTGAAAGTTATGAATGTTTTAGTATAGCACCTTTTGTCACACAATCTTGGATATTGAAGAGTTCGGGCCGAAGAGGGATGTTCGGGCCGAAGTGGTGTTCGGGCCGAAGTGTGATGTTCGGGCCGAAGTGGTGTTCGGGCCGAAGTGGTGTTTGGGCCGAAGTTCGGTGTTCGGGCCGAGGATGATGTTCGGGCCGAGGCCGAAGTTCGGGCCGAGGTCGGAGTTCAGGCCGAGGTTGAAGTTCGGGCCGAGGTCGAAGTTCGGGCCGGGAATAGTGAAGAGTTCGGGCGGAACTTGTTCTTGGCAGTGACGAACGAACCAGCTATTTTGGTTACTCGTGGGCGTGAAACGGACACCCGAGCTGAAAGTTATGAATGTTTTAGTATAGCACCTTATGTCACACAATATTGGATATTGAAGAGTTCGGGCCGAAGAGGGATGTTCGGGCCGAAGTAGTGTTCGGGCCGAAGTGGGATGTTCGGGCCGAAGTGGTGTTCGGGCCGAAGTGGTGTTTGGGCCGAAGTTCGGTGTGCGGGCCGAGGATGATGTTCGGGCCGAGGTTGAAGTTCGCGCCGAGGTCGGAGTTCGGGCCGAGGTTAAAGTTCGGACCGAGGTTGAAGTTCGGGCCGAAAATGAAGTTCGGGCCGAAAATGAAGTTCGGGCCGGGAACAGTGAAGAGTTCGGGCCGAACTTGTTCTTGGCAGTGACGAACGAACCAGCTATTTTGGTTACTCGTGGGCGTGAAACGGACACCCGAGCTGAAAGTTATGAATGTTTTATTATAGCACCTTTTGTCACACAATATTGGATATTGAAGAGTTCGGGCCGAAGAGGGATGTTCGGGCCGAGGATGATGTTCGGGCCGAGGTTGAAGTTCGGGCCGAGGTCGGAGTTCGGGCCGAGGTTGAAGTTCGGGCCAAAAATGAAGTTCGGGCCGGGAACAGTGAAGAGTTCGGGCCGAACTTGTTCTTGGCAGTGACGAACGAACCAGCTATTTTGGTTATTCGTGGGCGTGAAACGGACACCCGAGCTGAAAGTTATGAATGTTTTATTATAGCACCTTTTGTCACACAATATTGGATATTGAAGAGTTCGGGCCGAAGAGGGATGTTCGGGCCGAAGTGGTGTTCGGGCCTAAGTGGGATGTTCGGGCCGAAGTGGTGTTCGGGCAAAAGTGGTGTTCGGACCGAAGTTCGGTGTTCGGGCCGAGGATGATGTTCGGGCCGAGGTTGAAGTTCGGGCCGAGGTCGGAGTTCGGGCCGAGGTTGAAGTTCGGGCCGAAAATGAAGTTCGGGCCGGGAACAGTGAAGAGTTCGGGCCGAACTTGTTCTTGGCAGTGACGAACGAACCAGCTATTTTGGTTACTCATGGGCGTGAAACGGACACCCGAGCTGAAAGTTATGAATGTTTTAGTATAGCACCTTTTGTCACACAATCTTAGATATTGAAGAGTTCGGGCCGAAGAGGGATGTTCGGGCCGAAGTGGTGTTCGGGCCGAAGTGCGATGTTCGGGCCGAAGTGGTGTTCGGGCCGAAGTGGTGTTCGGGCCGAAGTTCGGTGTTCGGGCCGAGGATGATGTTCGGGCCGAGGTTGAAGTTCGGGCCGAGGTCGGAGTTCGGGCCGAGGTTGAAGTTCGGGCGGAGGTTGAAGTTCGGGCCGAAAATGAAGTTCGGGCCGGGAATAGTGAAGAGTTCGGGCCGAACTTGTTCTTGGCAGTGACGAACGAACCAGCTATTTTGGTTACTCGTGGGCGTGAAACGGACACCCGAGCTGAAAGTTATGAATGTTTTAGTATAGCACCTTTTGTCACACAATCTTGGATATTGAAGAGTTCGGGCCGAAGTGGTGTTCGGGCCGAAGTGTGATGTTCGGGCCGAAGTGGTGTTCGGGCCGAAGTGGTGTTTGGGCTGAAGTTCGGTGTTCGGGCCGAGGATGATGTTCGGGCCGAGGCCGAAGTTCGGGCCGAGGTCGGAGTTCAGGCCGAGGTTGAAGTTCGGGTCGAGGTCGAAGTTCGGGCCGGGAATAGTGAAGAGTTCGGGCGGAACTTGTTCTTGGCAGTGACGAACGAACCAGCTATTTTGGTTACTCGTGGGCGTGAAACGGACACCCGAGCTGAAAGTTATGAATGTTTTAGTATAGCACCTTATGTCACACAATATTGGATATTGAAGAGTTCGGGCCGAAGAGGGATGTTCGGGCCGAAGTAGTGTTCGGGCCGAAGTGGGATGTTCGGGCCGAAGTGGTGTTCGGGCCGAAGTGGTGTTTGGGCCGAAGTTCGGTGTGCGGGCCGAGGATGATGTTCGGGCCGAGGTTGAAGTTCGCGCCGAGGTCGGAGTTCGGGCCGAGGTTAAAGTTCGGGCCGAGGTTGAAGTTCGGGCCGAAAATGAAGTTCGGGCCGAAAATGAAGTTCGGGCCGGGAACAGTGAAGAGTTCGGGCCGAACTTGTTCTTGGCAGTGACGAACGAACCAGCTATTTTGGTTACTCGTGGGCGTGAAACGGACACCCGAGCTGAAAGTTATGAATGTTTTATTATAGCACCTTTTGTCACACAATATTGGATATTGATGAGTTCGGGCCGAAGAGGGATGTTCGGGCCGAGGATGATGTTCGGGCCGAGGTTGAAGTTCGGGCCGAGGTCGGAGTTCGGGCCGAGGTTGAAGTTCGGGCCAAAAATGAAGTTCGGGCCGGGAACAGTGAAGAGTTCGGGCCGAACTTGTTCTTGGCAGTGACGAACGAACCAGCTATTTTGGTTATTCGTGGGCGTGAAACGGACACCCGAGCTGAAAGTTATGAATGTTTTATTATAGCACCTTTTGTCACACAATATTGGATATTGAAGAGTTCGGGCCGAAGAGGGATGTTCGGGCCGAAGTGGTGTTCGGGACTAAGTGGGATGTTCGGGCCGAAGTGGTGTTCGGGCCAAAGTGGTGTTCGGACCGAAGTTCGGTGTTCGGGCCGAGGATGATGTTCGGGCCGAGGTTGAAGTTCGGGCCGAGGTCGGAGTTCGGGCCGAGGTTGAAGTTCGAGCCGAGGTTGAAGTTGGGGCCAAAAATGAAGTTCGGGCCGGGAACAGTGAAGAGTTCGGGCCGAACTTGTTCTTGGCAGTGACGAACGAACCAGCTATTTTGGTTATTCGTGGCCGTGAAACGGACACCCGAGCTGAAAGTTATGAATGCTTTATTATAGCACCTTTTGTCACACAATATTGGATATTGAAGAGTTCGGGCCGAAGAGGGATGTTCGGGCCGAAGTGGTGTTCGGGCCTAAGTGTGATGTTCGGGCCGAAGTTCAGTGTTCGGGCCGAGGATGATGTTCGGGCCGAGGTTGAAGTTCGGGCCGAGGTCGGAGTTCGGGCCGAGGTTGAAGTTCGGGCCGAGGTTTAAGTTCGGGCCGAAAATGAAGTTCGGGCCGGGAACAGTGAAGAGTTCGGGCCGAACTTGTTCTTGGCAGTGACGAACGAACCAGCTATTTTGGTTATTCGTGGGCGTGAAACGGACACCCGAGCTGAAAGTTATGAATGTTTTATTATAGCACCTTTTGTCACACAATATTGGATATTGAAGAGTTCGGGCCGAAGAGGGATGTTCGGGCCGAAGTGGTGTTCGGGCCGAAGTGGTGTTCGGGCCGAAGTTCGGTGTTCGGGCCGAGGATGATGTTCGGGCCGAGGTTGAATTTCGGGCCGAGGTCGGAGTTCGGGCCGAGGTTGAAGTTCGGGCCGGGAATAGTGAAGAGTTCGGGCCGAACTTGTTCTTGGCAGTGACGAACGAACCAGCTATTTTGGTTACTCGTGGGCGTGAAACGGACACCCGAGCTGAAAGTTATGAATGTTTTAGTATAGCACCTTTTGTCACACAATATTGGATATTGAAGAGTTCGGGCCGAAGAGGGATGTTCGGGCCGAAGTGGTGTTCGGGCCGAAGTGGGATGTTCGGGCCGAAGTGGTGTTCGGGCCGAAGTTCGGTGTGCGGGCCGAGGATGATGTTCGGGCCGAGGTTGAAGTTCGAGCCGAGGTCGGAGTTCGGGCCGAGGTTGAAGTTCGGGCCGAGGTTGAAGTACGGGCCGAAAATGAAGTTCGGGCCGGGAACAGTGAAGAGTTCGGGCCGAACTTGTTCTTGGCAGTGACGAACGAACCAGCTATTTTGGTTACTCGTGGGCGTGAAACGAACACCCGAGCTGAAAGTTATGAATGTTTTAGTATAGCACCTTTTGTCACACAATCTTGGATATTGAAGAGTTCGGGCCGAAGAGGGATGTTCGGGCCGAAGTGGTGTTCGGGCCGAAATGCGATGTTCGGGCCGAAGTTGTGTTCGGGCCAAAGTTCGGTGTTCGGGCCGAGGATGATGTTCGGGCCGAGGTTGAAGTTCGGGCCGAGGTCGGAGTTCGGGCCGAGGTTGAAGTTCGGGCCAAAAATGAAGTTCGGGCCGGGAACAGTGAAGAGTTCGGGCCGAACTTGTTCTTGGCAGTGACGAACGAACCAGCTATTTTGGTTACTCGTGGGCGTGAAACGGACACCCGAGCTGAAAGTTATGAATGTTTTAGTATAGCACCTTTTGTCACACAATATTGAATATTGAAGAGTTCGGGCCGAAGAGGGATGTTCGGGCCGAAGTGGTGTTCGGGCCGAAGTGGTGTTCGGGCCGAAGTTCGGTGTGCGGGCCGAGGATGATGTTCGGGTCGAGGTTGAAGTTCGAGCCGAGGTCGGAGTTCGGGCCGAGGTTGAAGTTCGGGCCGAGGTTGAAGTTCGGGCCGAAAATGAAGTTCGGGCCGAAAATGAAGTTCGGGCCAGGAACAGTGAAGAGTTCAGGCCGAACTTGTTCTTGGCAGTGACGAACGAACCAGCTATTTTGGTTACTCGTGGGCGTGAAACGGACACCCGAGCTGAAAGTTATGAATGTTTTAGTATATCACCGTTTGTCACACAATCTTGGATATTGAAGAGTTCGGGCCGAAGAGGGATGTTCGGGCCGAAGTGGTGTTCGGGCCGAAGTGCGATGTTCGGGCCGAAGTGGTGTTCGGGCCATAGTTCGGTGTTCGGGCCGAGGATGATGTTCGGGCCGAGGTTGAAGTTCGGGCCGAGGTCGGAGTTCGGGCCGAGGTTGAAGTTCGGGCCAAAAATGAAGTTCGGGCCGGGAACAGTGAAGAGTTCGGGCCGAACTTGTTCTTGGCAGTGACGAACGAACCAGCTATTTTGGTTATTCGTGGGCGTGAAACGGACACCCGAGCTGAAAGTTATGAATGTTTTATTATAGCACCTTTTGTCACACAATATTGGATATTGAAGAGTTCGGGCCGAAGAGGGATGTTCGGGCCGAAGTGGTGTTCGGGACTAAGTGGGATGTTCGGGCCGAAGTGGTGTTCGGGCCAAAGTGGTGTTCGGGCCGAAGTTCGGTGTTCGGGCCGAGGATGATGTTCGGGCCGAGGTTGAAGTTCGGGCCGAGGTCAGAGTTCGGGCCGAGGTTGAAGTTCGAGCCGAGGTTGAAGTTGGGGCCGAAAATGAAGTTCGGGCCGGGAACAGTGAAGAGTTCGGGCGAACTTGTTCTTGGCAGTGACGAACGAACCAGCTATTTTGGTTATTCGTGGGCGTGAAACGGACACCCGAGCTGAAAGTTATGAATGTTTTATTATAGCACCTTTTGTCACACAATATTGGATATTGAAGAGTTCGGGCCGAAGAGGGATGTTCGGGCCGAAGTGGTGTTCGGGCCTAAGTGGGATGTTCTGGCCGAAGTTCGGTGTTCGGGCCGAGGATGATGTTCGGGCCGAGGTTGAAGTTCGGGCCGAGGTCGGAGTTCGGGCCGAGGTTGAAGTTCGGGCCGAGGTTGAAGTTCGGGCCGAAAATGAAGTTCGGGCCGGGAACAGTGAAGAGTTCGGGCCGAACTTGTTCTTGGCAGTGACGAACGAACCAGCTATTTTGGTTATTCGTGGGCGTGAAACGGACACCCGAGCTGAAAGTTATGAATGTTTTATTATAGCACCTTTTGTCACACAATATTGGATATTGAAGAGTTCGGGCCGAAGAGGGATGTTCGGGCCGAAGTGGTGTCCGGGCCTAAGTGGGATGTTCGGGCCGAAGTGGTGTTCGGGCCAAAGTGGTGTTCGGGCCGAAGTTCGGTGTTCGGGCCGAGGATGATGTTCGGGCCGAGGTTGAAGTTCGGGCCGAGGTCGGAGTTCGGGCCGAGGTTGAAGTTCGGGCCGAAAATGATGTTCGGGCCGGGAACAGTGAAGAGTTCGGGCCGAACTTGTTCTTGGCAGTGACGAACGAACCAGCTATTTTGGTTACTCGTGGGCGTGAAACAGACACCCGAGCTGAAAGTTATGAATGTTTTAGTATAGCACCTTTTGTCACACAATCTTGGATATTGAAGAGTTCGGGCCGAAGAGGGATGTTCGGGCCGAAGTGGTGTTCGGGCCGAAGTGCGATGTTCGGGCCGAAGTGGTGTTCGGGCCGAAGTGGTGTTCGGGCCGAAGTTCGGTGTTCGGGCCAAGGATGATGTTCGGGCCGAGGTTGAAGTTCGGGCCGTGGTCGGAGTTCGGGCCGAGGTTGAAGTTCGGGCCGAGGTTGAAGTTCGGGCCGAGGTTGAAGTTCGGGCCGAAAATGAAGTTCGGGCCGGGAATAGTGAAGAGTTCGGGCCGAACTTGTTCTTGGCAGTGACGAACGAACCAGCTATTTTGGTTACTCGTGGGCGTGAAACGGACACCCGAGCTGAAAGTTATGAATGTTTTAGTATAGCACCTTTTGTCACACAATCTTGGATATTGAAGAGTTCGGGCCAAAGAGGGATGTTCGGGCCGAAGTGGTGTTCGGGCCGAAGTGCGATGTTCGGGCCGAAGTGGTGTTCGAGCCGAAGTGCGATGTTCGGGCCGAAGTGGTGTTCGAGCCGAAGTAGTGTTCGGGCCGAGGATGATGTTCGGGCCGAGGTTGAAGTTCGGGCCGAGGTCGGAGTTCGGGCCGAGGTTGAAGTTCGGGCCGAGGTTGAAGTTCGGGCCGGGAACAGTGAAGAGTTCGGGCCGAACTTGTTCTATGCAGTGACGAACGAACCAGCTATGTTGGTTACTCGTGGGCGTGAAACGGACACCCAAGCTGAAAGTTATGAATGTTTTTGTATAGCACCTTTTGTCACACAATATTGGATATTGAATAGTTCGGGCCGAAGAGGGATGTTCGGGCCGAAGTGGTGTTCGGGCCGAAGTGGTGTTCGGGCTGAAGTGGGATGTTCGGGCCGAAGTGGTGTTCGGGCCAAAGTGGTGTTCGGGCCGAAGTTCGGTGTTCGGGCCGAGGATGATGTTCGGGCCGAGGTTGAAGTTCGGGCCGAGGTCGGAGTTCGGGCCGAGGTTGAAGTTCGGGCCGAGGTTGATGTTCGGGCCGAAAATGAAGTTCGGGCCGGGAACAGTGAAGAGTTCGGGCCGAACTTGTTCTTGGCAGTGACGAACGAACCAGCTATTTTGGTTACTCATGGGCGTGAAACGGACACCCGAGCTGAATGTTATGAATGTTTTAGTATAGCACCTTTTGTCACACAATCTTGGATATTGAAGAGTTCGGGCCGAAGAGGGATGTTCGGGCCGAAGTGGTGTTCGGGCCGAAGTGCGATGTTCGGGCCGAAGTGGTGTTCGGGCCGAAGTGGTGTTCGGGCCGAAGTTCGGTGTTCGGGCCGAGGATGATGTTCGGGCCGAGGTCGGAGTTCGGGCCGAGGTTGAGGTTCGGGCCGAGGTTGAAGTTCGGGCTGAAAATGAAGTTTGGGCCGGAAACAGTGAAGAGTTCGGGCCGAACTTGTTCTTGGCAGTGACGAACGAACCAGCTATTTTTGTTACTCGTGGGCGTGAAACGGACACCCGAGCTGAAAGTTATGAATGTTTTAGTGTAGCACCTTTTGTCACACAATCTTGGATATTGAAGAGTTCGGGCCGAAGAGGGATGTTCGGGCCGAAGTGGTGTTCGGGCCGAAGTGGGATGTTCGGGCCGAAGTGGTGTTCGGGCCGAAGTGGTGTTCGGGCCGAAGTGGTGTTCGTGCCGAAGTTCGGTGTTCGGGCCGAGGATGATGTTCGGGCCGAGGTTGAAGTTCGGGCCGAGGTCGGAGTTCGGGCCGAGGTTGAAGTTCGGGCCGAAAATGAAGTTCGGGCCGGGAACAGTGAAGAGTTCGGGTCGAACTTGTTCTTGGCAGTGACGAACGAACCAGTTATTTTGGTTACTCGTGGGCGTGAAACGGACACCCGAGCTGAAAGTTATGAATGTTTTAGTATAGCACCTTTTGTCACACAATATTGGATATTGAAGAGTTCGGGCCGAAGAGGGATGTTCGGGCCAAAGTGGTGCTCGGGCCGAAGTGGGATGTTCGGGCCGAAGTGGTGTTCGGGCCGAAGTTCGGTGTTCGGGCCGAGGATGATGTTCGGGACGAGGTTGAAGTTCGGGCCGAGGTCGGAGTTCGGGCCGAGGATGAAGTTCGGGCCGAAAATGAAGTTCGGGCCGGGAACAGTGAAGAGTTCGGGCCGAACTTGTTCTTGGCAGTGACGAATGAACCAGTTATTTTGGTTACTCGTGGGCGTGAAACGGACACCCGAGCTGAAAGTTATGAATGTTTTAGTATAGCACCTTTTGTCACTCAATATTGGATATTGAAGAGTTCGGGCCGAAGAGGGATGTTCGGGCCGAAGTGGGATGTTCGGGCCGAAGTGGTGTTCGGGCCGAAGTGGTGTTCGGGCCGAGGATGATGTTCGAGCCGAGGTTGAAGTTCGGGCCGAGGTCGGAGTTCGGGCCGAGGTTGAAGTTCGGGCCGAGGTTGAAGTTCGGGCCGAGGTTGAAGTTCGGGCCGAAAATGAAGTTCGGGGCGGAAACAGTGAAGAGTTCGGGCCGAACTTATTCTTGGCAGTGACGAACGAACCAGCTATTTTGGTTACTCGTGGGCGTGAAACGGACACCCGAGCAGAAAGTTATGAATGTTTTAGTATAGCACCTTTTGTCACACAATCTTGGATATTGAAGAGTTCGGGCCGAAGAGGGATGTTCGGGCCGAAGTGGTGTTCGGGCCGAAGTGCGATGTTCGGGCCGAAGTGGTGTTCGGGCCGAAGTTCGGTGTTCGGGCCGAGGATGATGTTCGGGCCGAGGTTGAAGTTCGGGCCGAGGTCGGAGTTCGTGCCGAGGTTGAAGTTCGGGCCGAGGTTGAAGTTCGGGCCGGGAACAGTGAAGAGTTCAGGCCGAACTTGTTCTTGGCAGTGACGAACGAACCAGCTATTTTGGTTACTCGTGGGCGTGAAACGGACACCCGAGCTGAAAGTTATGAATGTTTTAGTATAGCACCTTTTGTCACACAATATTGGATATTGAAGAGTTCGGGCCGAAGAGGGATGTTCGGGCCGAAGTGGTGTTCGGGCCGAAGTGGTGTTCGGGCCGAAGTGGGATGTTCGGGCCGAAGTGGTGTTCGGGCCGAAGTTCGGTGTTCGGGCCGAGGATGATGTTCGGGCCGAGGTTGAAGTTCGGGCCGAGGTCGGAGTTCGGGCCGAGGTTGAAGTTCGGGCCGAGGTTGAAGTTCGGGCCGAAAATGAAGTTCGGGCCGGGAACAGTGAAGAGTTCGGGCCGAACTTGTTCTTGGCAGTGACGAACGAACCAGCTATTTTGGTTACTCGTGGGCGTGAAACGGACACCCGAGCTGAAAGTTATTAATGTTTTAGTATAGCACCTTTTGTCACACAATCTTGGATATTGAAGAGTTCGGGCCGAAGAGGGATGTTCGGGCCGAAGTGGTGTTCGGGCTGAAGTGCGATGTTCGGGCCGAAGTGGTGTTCGGGCGGAAGTGGTGTTCGGGCCGAAGTTCGGTGTTCGGGCCTAGGATGAAGTTCGGGCCGAGGTCGGAGTTCGAGCCGAGGTTGAGGTTCGGGCCGAGGTTGAAGTTCGGGCTGAAAATGAAGTTCGGGCCGGGAACAGTGAAGAGTTCGGGCCGAACTTGTTCTTGGCAGTGACGAACGAACCAGCTATTTTGGTTACTCGTGGGCGTGAAACGGACACCCGAGCTGAAAGTTATGAATGTTTTAGTATAGCACCTTTTGTCACACAATCTTGGATATTGAAGAGTTCGGGCCGAAGAGGGATGTTCGGGCCGAAGTGGTGTTCGGGCCGAAGTGGAGTTCGGGCCGAAGTGGTGTTCGGGCCGAAGTTCGGTGTTCCGCCCGAGGATGATGTTCGGGCCGAGGTTGAAGTTCGGGCCGAGGTCGGAGTTCGGGCCGAGGTTGAAGTTCGGGCCGAAAATGAAGTTCGGGCCGGGAACAGTGAAGAGTTCGGGCCGAACTTGTTCTTGGCAGTGACGAACGAACCAGCTATTTTGGTTACTCGTGGGCGTGAAACGGACACCCGAGCTGAAAGTTATGAATGTTTTAGTATAGCACCTTTTGTCACACAATATTGGATATTGAAGAGTTCGGGCCGAAGAGGGATGTTCGGGCCGAAGTGGTGTTCGGGCCGAAGTGGGATGTTCGGGCCGAAGTGGTGTTCGGGCCGAAGTGGTGTTCGGGCCGAAGTGGTGTTCGGGCCGAAGTTCGGTGTTCGGGCCGAGGATGATGTTCGGGCCGAGGTTGAAGTTCGGGCCGAGGTCGGAGTTTGGGCCGAGGTTGAAGGTCGGGCCGAGGTTGAAGTTCGGGCCGGGAACAGTGAAGAGTTCGGGCCGAACTTGTTCTTGGCAGTGACGAACGAACCAGCTATTTTGGTTACTCGTGGGCGTGAAACGGACACCCGAGCTGAAAGTTATGAATGTTTTAGTATAGCACCTTTTGTCACACAATCTTGGATATTGAAGAGTTCGGGCCGAAGAGGGATGTTCGGGCCGAAGTGGTGTTCGGGCCGAAGTGCGATGTTCGGGCCGAAGTGGTGTTCGGGCCAAAGTGGTGTTCGGGCCGTAGTTCGGTGCTCGGGCCGAGGATGATGTTCGGGCCGAGGTTGAAGTTCGGGCCGAGGTCGGAGTTCGGGCTGAGGTTGAAGTTCGGGCCGAGGTTGATGTTCGGGCCGAGGTTGAAGTTCGGGCCGGGAACAGTGAAGAGTTCGGGCCGAACTTGTTCTTGGCAGTGACGAACGAACCAGCTATTTTGGTTACTCGTGGGCGTGAAACGGACACCCGAGCTGAAAGTTATGAATGTTTTAGTATAGCACCTTTTGTCGCACAATCTTGGATATTGAAGAGTTCGGGCCGAAGAGGGATGTTCGGGCCGAAGTGGTGTTCGGGCCGAAGTGGGATGTTCGGGCCGAAGTGGTATTCGGGCCGAAGTGGTGTTCGGGCCGAAGTTCGGTGTTCGGGCCGAGGATGATGTTCGGGCCGAGGTTGAAGTTCGGGCCGAGGTCGGAGTTCGGGCCGAGGTTGAAGTTCGGGCCGAGGTTGATGGTCGGGCCGAAAATGAAGTTCGGGCCGGGAACAGTGAAGAGTTCGGGCCGAACTTATTCTTGGCAGTGACGAACGAACCAGCTATTTTGGTTACTCGTGGGCGTGAAACGGACACCCGAGCTGAAAGTTATGAATGTTTTAGTATAGCAACTTTTGTCACACAATCTTGGATATTGAAGAGTTCGGGCCGAAGAGGGATGTTCGGGCCGAAGTGGTGTTCGGGCCAAAGTGGGATGTTCGGGCCGAAGTGGTGTTCGGGCCAAAGTGGTGTTCGGGCCGAACTTCGGTGTTCGGGCCGAGGATGAAGTTCGGGCCGAGGTCGGAGTTCGGGCCGAGGTTGAAGTTCGGGCCGAGGTTGATGTTCGGGCCGAAAATGAAGTTCGGGCCGGGAACAGTGAAGAGTTCGGGCCGAACTTATTCTTGGCAGTGACGAACGAACCAGCTATTTTGGTTACTCGTGGGCGTGAAACGGACACCCGAGCTGAAAGTTATGAATGTTTTAGTATAGCACCTTTTGTCACACAATCTTGGATATTGAAGAGTTCGGGCCGAAGAGGGATGTTCGGGCCTAAGTGGTGTTCGGGCTGAAGTGCGATGTTCGGGCCGAAGTGGTGTTCGGGCGGAAGTGGTGTTCGGGCCGAAGTTCGGTGTTCGGGCCTAGGATGAAGTTCGGGCCGAGGTCGGAGTTCGAGCCGAGGTTGAGGTTCGGGCCGAGGTTGAAGTTCGGGCTGAAAATGAAGTTCGGGCCGGGAACAGTGAAGAGTTCGGGCCGAACTTGTTCTTGGCAGTGACGAACGAACCAGCTATTTTGGTTACTCGTGGGCGTGAAACGGACACCCGAGCTGAAAGTTATGAATGTTTTAGTATAGCACCTTTTGTCACACAATCTTGGATATTGAAGAGTTCGGGCCGAAGAGGGATGTTCGGGCCGAAGTGGTGTTCGGGCCGAAGTGGAGTTCGGGCCGAAGTGGTGTTCGGGCCGAAGTTCGGTGTTCCGCCCGAGGATGATGTTCGGGCCGAGGTTGAAGTTCGGGCCGAGGTCGGAGTTCGGGCCGAGGTTGAAGTTCGGGCCGAAAATGAAGTTCGGGCCGGGAACAGTGAAGAGTTCGGGCCGAACTTGTTCTTGGCAGTGACGAACGAACCAGCTATTTTGGTTACTCGTGGGCGTGAAACGGACACCCGAGCTGAAAGTTATGAATGTTTTAGTATAGCACCTTTTGTCACACAATATTGGATATTGAAGAGTTCGGGCCGAAGAGGGATGTTCGGGCCGAAGTGGTGTTCGGGCCGAAGTGGGATGTTCGGGCCGAAGTGGTGTTCGGGCCGAAGTGGTGTTCGGGCCGAAGTGGTGTTCGGGCCGAAGTTCGGTGTTCGGGCCGAGGATGATGTTCGGGCCGAGGTTGAAGTTCGGGCCGAGGTCGGAGTTTGGGCCGAGGTTGAAGGTCGGGTCGAGGTTGAAGTTCGGGCCGGGAACAGTGAAGAGTTCGGGCCGAACTTGTTCTTGGCAGTGACGAACGAACCAGCTATTTTGGTTACTCGTGGGCGTGAAACGGACACCCGAGCTGAAAGTTATGAATGTTTTAGTATAGCACCTTTTGTCACACAATCTTGGATATTGAAGAGTTCGGGCCGAAGAGGGATGTTCGGGCCGAAGTGGTGTTCGGGCCGAAGTGCGATGTTCGGGCCGAAGTGGTGTTCGGGCCAAAGTGGTGTTCGGGCCGTAGTTCGGTGCTCGGGCCGAGGATGATGTTCGGGCCGAGGTTGAAGTTCGGGCCGAGGTCGGAGTTCGGGCCGAGGTTGAAGTTCGGGCCGAGGTTGATGTTCGGGCCGAGGTTGAAGTTCGGGCCGGGAACAGTGAAGAGTTCGGGCCGAACTTGTTCTTGGCAGTGACGAACGAACCAGCTATTTTGGTTACTCGTGGGCGTGAAACGGACACCCGAGCTGAAAGTTATGAATGTTTTAGTATAGCACCTTTTGTCGCACAATCTTGGATATTGAAGAGTTCGGGCCGAAGAGGGATGTTCGGGCCGAAGTGGTGTTCGGGCCGAAGTGGGATGTTCGGGCCGAAGTGGTATTCGGGCCGAAGTGGTGTTCGGGCCGAAGTTCGGTGTTCGGGCCGAGGATGATGTTCGGGCCGAGGTTGAAGTTCGGGCCGAGGTCGGAGTTCGGGCCGAGGTTGAAGTTCGGGCCGAGGTTGATGTTCGGGCCGAAAATGAAGTTCGGGCCGGGAACAGTGAAGAGTTCGGGCCGAACTTATTCTTGGCAGTGACGAACGAACCAGCTATTTTGGTTACTCGTGGGCGTGAAACGGACACCCGAGCTGAAAGTTATGAATGTTTTAGTATAGCAACTTTTGTCACACAATCTTGGATATTGAAGAGTTCGGGCCGAAGAGGGATGTTCGGGCCGAAGTGGTGTTCGGGCCAAAGTGGGATGTTCGGGCCGAAGTGGTGTTCGGGCCAAAGTGGTGTTCGGGCCGAACTTCGGTGTTCGGGCCGAGGATGAAGTTCGGGCCGAGGTCGGAGTTCGGGCCGAGGTTGAAGTTCGGGCCGAGGTTGATGTTCGGGCCGAAAATGAAGTTCGGGCCGGGAACAGTGAAGAGTTCGGGCCGAACTTATTCTTGGCAGTGACGAACGAACCAGCTATTTTGGTTACTCGTGGGCGTGAAACGGACACCCGAGCTGAAAGTTATGAATGTTTTAGTATAGCACCTTTTGTCACACAATCTTGGATATTGAAGAGTTCGGGCCGAAGAGGGATGTTCGGGCCGAAGTGGTGTTCGGGCCGAAGTGGGATGTTCGGGCCGAAGTGGTGTTCGGGCCGAAGTGGTGTTCGGGCCGAAGTGGTGTTCGGGCCGAAGTTCGGTGTTCGGGCCGAGGATGATGTTCGGGCCGAGGTTGAAGTTCGGGCCGAGGTCGGAGTTTGGGCCGAGGTTGAAGGTCGGGCCGAGGTTGAAGTTCGGGCCGGGAACAGTGAAGAGTTCGGGCCGAACTTGTTCTTGGCAGTGACGAACGAACCAGCTATTTTGGTTACTCGTGGGCGTGAAACGGACACCCGAGCTGAAAGTTATGAATGTTTTAGTATAGCACCTTTTGTCACACAATCTTGGATATTGAAGAGTTCGGGCCGAAGAGGGATGTTCGGGCCGAAGTGGTGTTCGGGCCGAAGTGCGATGTTCGGGCCGAAGTGGTGTTCGGGCCAAAGTGGTGTTCGGGCCGTAGTTCGGTGCTCGGGCCGAGGATGATGTTCGGGCCGAGGTTGAAGTTCGGGCCGAGGTCGGAGTTCGGGCCGAGGTTGAAGTTCGGGCCGAGGTTGATGTTCGGGCCGAGGTTGAAGTTCGGGCCGGGAACAGTGAAGAGTTCGGGCCGAACTTGTTCTTGGCAGTGACGAACGAACCAGCTATTTTGGTTACTCGTGGGCGTGAAGCGGACACCCGAGCTGAAAGTTATGAATGTTTTAGTATAGCACCTTTTGTCGCTCAATCTTGGATATTGAAGAGTTCGGGCCGAAGAGGGATGTTCGGGCCGAAGTGGTGTTCGGGCCGAAGTGGGATGTTCGGGCCGAAGTGGTATTCGGGCCGAAGTGGTGTTCGGGCCGAAGTTCGGTGTTCGGACCGAGGATGATGTTCGGGCCGAGGTTGAAGTTCGGGCCGAGGTCGGAGTTCGGGCCGAGGTTGAAGTTCGGGCCGAGGTTGATGTTCGGGCCGAAAATGAAGTTCGGGCCGGGAACAGTGAAGAGTTCGGGCCGAACTTATTCTTGGCAGTGACGAACGAACCAGCTATTTTGGTTACTCGTGGGCGTGAAACGGACACCCGAGCTGAAAGTTATGAATGTTTTAGTATAGCAACTTTTGTCACACAATCTTGGATATTGAAGAGTTCGGGCCGAAGAGGGATGTTCGGGCCGAAGTGGTGTTCGGGCCAAAGTGGGATGTTCGGGCCGAAGTGGTGTTCGGGCCAAAGTGGTGTTCGGGCCGAACTTCGGTGTTCGGGCCGAGGATGAAGTTCGGGCCGAGGTCGGAGTTCGGGCCGAGGTTGAAGTTCGGGCCGAGGTTGATGTTCGGGCCGAAAATGAAGTTCGGGCCGGGAACAGTGAAGAGTTCGGGCCGAACTTATTCTTGGCAGTGACGAACGAACCAGCTATTTTGGTTACTCGTGGGCGTGAAACGGACACCCGAGCTGAAAGTTATGAATGTTTTAGTATAGCACCTTTTGTCACACAATCTTGGATATTGAAGAGTTCGGGCCGAAGAGGGATGTTCGGGCCGAAGTGGTGTTCGGGCCGAAGTGGGATGTTCGGGCCGAAGTGGTGTTCGGGCCGAAGTGGTGTTCGGGCCGAAGTGGTGTTCGGGCCGAAGTTCGGTGTTCGGGCCGAGGATGATGTTCGGGCCGAGGTTGAAGTTCGGGCCGAGGTCGGAGTTTGGGCCGAGGTTGAAGTTCGGGCCGAGGTTGAAGTTCGGGCCGGGAACAGTGAAGAGTTCGGGCCGAACTTGTTCTTGGCAGTGACGAACGAACCAGCTATTTTGGTTACTCGTGGGCGTGAAACGGACACCCGAGCTGAAAGTTATGAATGTTTTAGTATAGCACCTTTTGTCACACAATCTTGGATATTGAAGAGTTCGGGCCGAAGAGGGATGTTCGGGCCGAAGTGGTGTTCGGGCCGAAGTGCGATGTTCGGGCCGAAGTGGTGTTCGGGCCAAAGTGGTGTTCGGGCCGAAGTTCGGTGCTCGGGCCGAGGATGATGTTCGGGCCGAGGTTGAAGTTCGGGCCGAGGTCGGAGTTCGGGCCGAGGTTGAAGTTCGGGCCGAGGTTGATGTTCGGGCCGAGGTTGAAGTTCGGGCCGGGAACAGTGAAGAGTTCGGGCCGAACTTGTTCTTGGCAGTGACGAACGAACCAGCTATTTTGGTTACTCGTGGGCGTGAAACGGACACCCGAGCTGAAAGTTATGAATGTTTTAGTATAGCACCTTTTGTCGCACAATCTTGGATATTGAAGAGTTCGGGCCGAAGAGGGATGTTCGGGCCGAAGTGGTGTTCGGGCCGAAGTGGGATGTTCGGGCCGAAGTGGTGTTCGGGCCGAAGTGGTGTTCGGGCCGAAGTTCGGTGTTCGGGCCGAGGATGATGTTTGGGCCGAGGTTGAAGTTCGGGCCGAGGTCGGAGTTCGGGCCGAGGTTGAAGTTCGGGCCGAGGTTGATGTTCGGGCCGAAAATGAAGTTCGGGCCGGGAACAGTGAAGAGTTCGGGCCGAACTTATTCTTGGCAGTGACGAACGAACCAGCTATTTTGGTTACTCGTGGGCGTGAAACGGACACCCGAGCTGAAAGTTATGAATGTTTTAGTATAGCACCTTTTGTCACACAATCTTGGATATTGAAGAGTTCGGGCCGAAGAGGGATGTTCGGGCCGAAGTGGTGTTCGGGCTGAAGTGCGATGTTCGGGCCGAAGTGGTGTTCGGGCGGAAGTGGTGTTCGGGCCGAAGTTCGGTGTTCGGGCCTAGGATGATGTTCGGGCCGAGGTCGGAGTTCGAGCCGAGGTTGAGGTTCGGGCCGAGGTTGAAGTTCGGGCTGAAAATGAAGTTCGGGCCGGGAACAGTGAAGAGTTCGGGCCGAACTTGTTCTTGGCAGTGACGAACGAACCAGCTATTTTGGTTACTCGTGGGCGTGAAACGGACACCCGAGCTGAAAGTTATGAATGTTTTAGTATAGCACCTTTTGTCACACAATCTTGGATATTGAAGAGTTCGGGCCGAAGAGGGATGTTCGGGCCGAAGTGGTGTTCGGGCCGAAGTGGAGTTCGGGCCGAAGTGGTGTTCGGGCCGAAGTTCGGTGTTCCGCCCGAGGATGATGTTCGGGCCGAGGTTGAAGTTCGGGCCGAGGTCGGAGTTCGGGCCGAGGTTGAAGTTCGGGCCGAAAATGAAGTTCGGGCCGGGAACAGTGAAGAGTTCGGGCCGAACTTGTTCTTGGCAGTGACGAACGAACCAGCTATTTTGGTTACTCGTGGGCGTGAAACGGACACCCGAGCTGAAAGTTATGAATGTTTTAGTATAGCACCTTTTGTCACACAATATTGGATATTGAAGAGTTCGGGCCGAAGAGGGATGTTCGGGCCGAAGTGGTGTTCGGGCCGAAGTGGGATGTTCGGGCCGAAGTGGTGTTCGGGCCGAAGTGGTGTTCGGGCCGAAGTGGTGTTCGGGCCGAAGTTCGGTGTTCGGGCCGAGGATGATGTTCGGGCCGAGGTTGAAGTTCGGGCCGAGGTCGGAGTTTGGGCCGAGGTTGAAGGTCGGGCCGAGGTTGAAGTTCGGGCCGGGAACAGTGAAGAGTTCGGGCCGAACTTGTTCTTGGCAGTGACGAACGAACCAGCTATTTTGGTTACTCGTGGGCGTGAAACGGACACCCGAGCTGAAAGTTATGAATGTTTTAGTATAGCACCTTTTGTCACACAATCTTGGATATTGAAGAGTTCGGGCCGAAGAGGGATGTTCGGGCCGAAGTGGTGTTCGGGCCGAAGTGCGATGTTCGGGCCGAAGTGGTGTTCGGGCCAAAGTGGTGTTCGGGCCGTAGTTCGGTGCTCGGGCCGAGGATGATGTTCGGGCCGAGGTTGAAGTTCGGGCCGAGGTCGGAGTTCGGGCCGAGGTTGAAGTTCGGGCCGAGGTTGATGTTCGGGCCGAGGTTGAAGTTCGGGCCGGGAACAGTGAAGAGTTCGGGCCGAACTTGTTCTTGGCAGTGACGAACGAACCAGCTATTTTGGTTACTCGTGGGCGTGAAACGGACACCCGAGCTGAAAGTTATGAATGTTTTAGTATAGCACCTTTTGTCGCACAATCTTGGATATTGAAGAGTTCGGGCCGAAGAGGGATGTTCGGGCCGAAGTGGTGTTCGGGCCGAAGTGGGATGTTCGGGCCGAAGTGGTATTCGGGCCGAAGTGGTGTTCGGGCCGAAGTTCGGTGTTCGGGCCGAGGATGATGTTCGGGCCGAGGTTGAAGTTCGGGCCGAGGTCGGAGTTCGGGCCGAGGTTGAAGTTCGGGCCGAGGTTGATGTTCGGGCCGAAAATGAAGTTCGGGCCGGGATCAGTGAAGAGTTCGGGCCGAACTTATTCTTGGCAGTGACGAACGAACCAGCTATTTTGGTTACTCGTGGGCGTGAAACGGACACCCGAGCTGAAAGTTATGAATGTTTTAGTATAGCAACTTTTGTCACACAATCTTGGATATTGAAGAGTTCGGGCCGAAGAGGGATGTTCGGGCCGAAGTGGTGTTCGGGCCAAAGTGGGATGTTCGGGCCGAAGTGGTGTTCGGGCCAAAGTGGTGTTCGGGCCGAACTTCGGTGTTCGGGCCGAGGATGAAGTTCGGGCCGAGGTCGGAGTTCGGGCCGAGGTTGAAGTTCGGGCCGAGGTTGATGTTCGGGCCGAAAATGAAGTTCGGGCCGGGAACAGTGAAGAGTTCGGGCCGAACTTATTCTTGGCAGTGACGAACGAACCAGCTATTTTGGTTACTCGTGGGCGTGAAACGGACACCCGAGCTGAAAGTTATGAATGTTTTAGTATAGCACCTTTTGTCACACAATCTTGGATATTGAAGAGTTCGGGCCGAAGAGGGATGTTCGGGCCGAAGTGGTGTTCGGGCCGAAGTGGGATGTTCGGGCCGAAGTGGTGTTCGGGCCGAAGTGGTGTTCGGGCCGAAGTGGTGTTCGGGCCGAAGTTCGGTGTTCGGGCCGAGGATGATGTTCGGGCCGAGGTTGAAGTTCGGGCCGAGGTCGGAGTTTGGGCCGAGGTTGAAGTTCGGGCCGAGGTTGAAGTTCGGGCCGGGAACAGTGAAGAGTTCGGGCCGAACTTGTTCTTGGCAGTGACGAACGAACCAGCTATTTTGGTTACTCGTGGGCGTGAAACGGACACCCGAGCTGAAAGTTATGAATGTTTTAGTATAGCACCTTTTGTCACACAATCTTGGATATTGAAGAGTTCGGGCCGAAGAGGGATGTTCGGGCCGAAGTGGTGTTCGGGCCGAAGTGCGATGTTCGGGCCGAAGTGGTGTTCGGGCCAAAGTGGTGTTCGGGCCGAAGTTCGGTGCTCGGGCCGAGGATGATGTTCGGGCCGAGGTTGAAGTTCGGGCCGAGGTCGGAGTTCGGGCCGAGGTTGAAGTTCGGGCCGAGGTTGATGTTCGGGCCGAGGTTGAAGTTCGGGCCGGGAACAGTGAAGAGTTCGGGCCGAACTTGTTCTTGGCAGTGACGAACGAACCAGCTATTTTGGTTACTCGTGGGCGTGAAACGGACACCCGAGCTGAAAGTTATGAATGTTTTAGTATAGCACCTTTTGTCGCACAATCTTGGATATTGAAGAGTTCGGGCCGAAGAGGGATGTTCGGGCCGAAGTGGTGTTCGGGCCGAAGTGGGATGTTCGGGCCGAAGTGGTGTTCGGGCCGAAGTGGTGTTCGGGCCGAAGTTCGGTGTTCGGGCCGAGGATGATGTTCGGGCCGAGGTTGAAGTTCGGGCCGAGGTCGGAGTTCGGGCCGAGGTTGAAGTTCGGGCCGAGGTTGATGTTCGGGCCGAAAATGAAGTTCGGGCCGGGAACAGTGAAGAGTTCGGGCCGAACTTATTCTTGGCAGTGACGAACGAACCAGCTATTTTGGTTACTCGTGGGCGTGAAACGGACACCCGAGCTGAAAGTTATGAATGTTTTAGTATAGCAACTTTTGTCACACAATCTTGGATATTGAAGAGTTCGGGCCGAAGAGGGATGTTCGGGCCGAAGTGGTGTTCGGGCCAAAGTGGGATGTTCGGGCCGAAGTGGTGTTCGGGCCAAAGTGGTGTTCGGGCCGAACTTCGGTGTTCGGGCCGAGGATGAAGTTCGGGCCGAGGTCGGAGTTCGGGCCGAGGTTGAAGTTCGGGCCGAGGATGATGTTCGGGCCGAAAATGAAGTTCGGGCCGGGAACAGTGAAGAGTTCGGGCCGAACTTATTCTTGGCAGTGACGAACGAACCAGCTATTTTGGTTACTCGTGGGCGTGAAACGGACACCCGAGCTGAAAGTTATGAATGTTTTAGTATAGCACCTTTTGTCACACAATCTTGGATATTGAAGAGTTCGGGCCGAAGAGGGATGTTCGGGCCGAAGTGGTGTTCGGGCCGAAGTGCGATGTTCGGGCCGAAGTGGTGTTCGGGCCGAAGTGGTGTTCGGGCCGAAGTTCGGTGTTCGGGCCGAGGATGATGTTCTGGCCGAGGTTGAAGTTCGGGCCGAGGTCGGAGTTCGGGCCGATGTTGAAGTTCAGGCCGAGGTTGAAGTTCGGGCCGAAAATGAAGTTCGTGCCGGGAACAGTGAAGAGTTCGGGCCGAACTTGTTCTTGGCAGTGACGAACGAACCAGCTATTTTGGTTACTCGTGGGCGTGAAACGGACACCCGAGCTGAAAGTTATGAATGTTTTAGTATAACACCTTTTGTCACACAATCTTGGATATTGAAGAGTTCGGGCCGAAGAGGGATGTTCGGGCTGAAGTGGTGTTCGGGCCTAAGTGGGATGTTCGGGCCGAAGTGGTGTTCGGGCCAAAGTGGTGTTCGGGCCGAAGTTCGGTGTTCGGGCCGAGGATGAAGTTCGGGCCGAGGTCGGAGTTTGGGACGAGGTTGAAGTTCGGGCCGAGGTTGATGTTCGGGCTGAAAATGAAGTTCGGGCCGGGAACAGTGAAGAGTTCGGGCCAAACTTATTCTTGGCAGTGACGAACGAACCAGCTATTTTGGTTACTCGTGGGCGTGAAACGGACACCCGAGCTGAAAGTTATGAATGTTTTAGTATAGCACCTTTTGTCACACAATCTTGGATATTGAAGAGTTCGGGCCGAAGAGGGATGTTCGGGCCGAAGTGGTGTTCGGGCCGAAGTGGGATGTTCGGGCCGAAGTGTTGTTCGGGCCGAAGTGGTGTTCGGGCCGAAGTTCGGTGTTCGGGCCGAGGATGATGTTCGGGCCGAGGTTGAAGTTCGGGCCGAGGTCGGAGTTCGGGCCGAGGTTGAAGTTCGGGCCGAGGTTGAAGTTCGGGCCGAAAATGAAGTTCGGGCCGGGAACAGTGAAGATTTTGGGCCGAACTTGTTCTTGGCAGTGACGAACGAACCAGCTATTTTGGTTACTCGTGGGCGTGAAACGGACTCCCGAGCTGAAAGTTATGAATGTTTTAGTATAACACCTTTTGTCACACAATCTTGGATATTGAAGAGTTCGGGCCGAAGAGGGATGTTCGGGCTGAAGTGGTGTTCGGGCCTAAGTGGGATGTTCGGGCCGAAGTGGTGTTCGGGCCAAAGTGGTGTTCGGGCCGAAGTTCGGTGTTCGGGCCGAGGATGAAGTTCGGGCCGAGGTCGGAGTTCGGGACGAGGTTGAAGTTCGGGCCGAGGTTGATGTTCGGGCTGAAAATGAAGTTCGGGCCGGGAACAGTGAAGAGTTCGGGCCAAACTTATTCTTGGCAGTGACGAACGAACCAGCTATTTTGGTTACTCGTGGGCGTGAAACGGACACCCGAGCTGAAAGTTATGAATGTTTTAGTATAGCACCTTTTGTCACACAATCTTGGATATTGAAGAGTTCGGGCCGAAGAGGGATGTTCGGGCCGAAGTGGTGTTCAGGCCGAAGTGCGATGTTCGGGCCGAAGTGGTGTTCGGGCCGAAGTGGTGTTCGGGCCGAAGTTCGGTGTTCGGGCCGAGGATGATGTTCTGGCCGAGGTTGAAGTTCGGGCCGAGGTCGGAGTTCGGGCCGATGTTGAAGTTCAGGCCGAGGTTGAAGTTCGGGCCGAAAATGAAGTTCGTGCCGGGAACAGTGAAGAGTTCGGGCCGAACTTGTTCTTGGCAGTGACGAACGAACCAGCTATTTTGGTTACTCGTGGGCGTGAAACGGACACCCGAGCTGAAAGTTATGAATGTTTTAGTATAACACCTTTTGTCACACAATCTTGGATATTGAAGAGTTCGGGCGAAGAGGGATGTTCGGGCCGAAGTGGTGTTCGGGCCGAAGTGGGATGTTCGGGCCGAAGTGGTGTTCGGGCCGAAGTGGGATGTTCGGGCCGAAGTGTTGTTCGGGCCGAAGTGGTGTTCGGGCCGAAGTTCGGTGTTCGGGCCGAGGATGATGTTCGGGCCGAGGTTGAAGTTCGGGCCGAGGTCGGAGTTCGGGCCGAGGTTGAAGTTCGGGCCGAGGTTGAAGTTCGGGCCGAAAATGAAGTTCGGGCCGGGAACAGTGAAGAGTTCGGGCCGAACTTGTTCTAGGCAGTGACGAACGAACCAGCTATTTTGGTAACTCGTGGGCGTGAAACGGACACCCGAGCTGAAAGTTATGAATATTTTAGTATAGCACCTTTTGTCACACAATCTTGGATATTGAAGAGTTCGGGCCGAAGAGGGATGTTCGGGCCGAATTGGTGTTCGGGCCGAAGTTCGGTGTTCGGGCCGAGGATGATGTTCGGGCCGAGGTTGAAGTTCGGGCCGAGGTCGGAGTTCAGGCCGAGGTTGAAGTTCGGGCCGAAAATGAAGTTCGGGCCGGGAACAGTGAAGAGTTCGGGCCGAACTTGTTCTTGGCAGTGACGAACGAACCAGCTAATTTGGTTACTCGTGGGCGTGAAACGGACACCCGAGCTGAAAGTTATGAATGTTTTAGTATAGCACCTTTTGTCACACAATATTGGATATTGAAGAATTCGGCCCGAAGAGGGATGTTCGGGCCGAAGTGGTGTTCGGGCCTAAGTGGGATGTCCGGGCAGAAGTGGTGTTCGGGCCAAAGTGGTGTTCGGGCCGAAGTTCGGTGTTCGGGCCGAGGATGATGTTCGGGCCGAAGTGCGATGTTCGGGCCGAAGTGGTGTTCGGGCCAAAGTGGTGTTCGGGCCGAAGTTCGGTGTTCGGGCCGAGGATGATGTTCGGGCCGAGGTTGAAGTTCGGGCCGAGGTCGGAGTTCGGGCCGAGGTTGAAGTTCGGGCCGAGGTTGATGTTCGGGCCGAGGTTGAAGTTCGGGCCGGGAACAGTGAAGAGTTCGGGCCGAACTTGTTCTTGGCAGTGACGAACGAACCAGCTATTTTGGTTACTCGTGGGCGTGAAACGGACACCCGAGCTGAAAGTTATGAATGTTTTAGTATAGCACCTTTTGTCACACAATCTTGGATATTGAAGAGTTCGGGCCGAAGAGGGATGTTCGGGCCGAAGTGGTGTTCGGGCCGAAGTGGGATGTTCGGGCCGAAGTGGTGTTCGGGCCGAAGTGGTGTTCGGGCCGAAGTTCGGTGTTCGGGCCGAGGATGATGTTCGGGCCGAGGTTGAAGTTCGGGCCGAGGTCGGAGTTCGGGCCGAGGTTGAAGTTCAGGCCGAGGTTGATGTTCGGGCCGAAAATGAAGTTCGGGCCGGGAACAGTGAAGAGTTCGGGCCGAACTTATTCTTGGCAGTGACGAACGAACCAGCTATTTTGGTTACTCGTGGGCGTGAAACGGACACCCGAGCTGAAAGTTATGAATGTTTTAGTATAGCAACTTTTGTCACACAATCTTGGATATTGAAGAGTTCGGGCCGAAGAGGGATGTTCGGGCCGAAGTGGTGTTCGGGCCAAAGTGGGATGTTCGGGCCGAAGTGGTGTTCGGGCCAAAGTGGTGTTCGGGCCGAACTTCGGTGTTCGGGCCGAGGATGAAGTTCGGGCCGAGGTCGGAGTTCGGGCCGAGGTTGAAGTTCGGGCCGAGGTTGATGTTCGGGCCGAAAATGAAGTTCGGGCCGGGAACAGTGAAGAGTTCGGGCCGAACTTATTCTTGGCAGTGACGAACGAACCAGCTATTTTGGTTACTCGTGGGCGTGAAACGGACACCCGAGCTGAAAGTTATGAATGTTTTAGTATAGCACCTTTTGTCACACAATCTTGGATATTGAAGAGTTCGGGCCGAAGAGGGATGTTCGGGCCGAAGTGGTGTTCGGGCCGAAGTGCGATGTTCGGGCCGAAGTGGTGTTCGGGCCGAAGTTCGGTGTTCGGCCCGAGGATGATGTTCTGTCCGAAGTTGAAGTTCGGGCCGAGGTCGGAGTTCGGGCCGATGTTGAAGTTCAGGCCGAGGTTGAAGTTCGGGCCGAAAATGAAGTTCGGGCCGGGAACAGTGAAGAGTTCGGGCCGAACTTGTTCTTGGAAGTGACGAACGAACCAGCTATTTTGGTTACTCGTGGGCGTGAAACGGACACCCGAGCTGAAAGTTATGAATGTTTTAGTATAGCACCTTTTGTCACACAATATTGGATATTGAAGAGTTCGGGCCGAAGAGGGATGTTCGGGCCGAAGTGGTGTTCGGGCCGAAGTGGGATGTTCGGGCCGAAGTGTTGTTCGGGCCGAAGTGGTGTTCGGGCCGAAGTTCGGTGTTCGGGCCGAGGATGATGTTCGGGCCGAGGTTGAAGTTCGGACCGAAGTCGGAGTTCGGGCCGAGGTTGAAGTTCGGGCCGAGGTTGAAGTTCGGGCCGAAAATGAAGTTCGGGCCGGGAACAGTGAAGAGTTCGGGCCGAACTTGTTCTTGGCAGTGACGAACGAACCAGCTATTTTGGTTACTCGTGGGCGTGAAACGGACACCCGAGCTGAAAGTTATGAATGTTTTAGTATAACACCTTTTGTCACACAATCTTGGATATTGAAGAGTTCGGGCAGAAGAGGGATGTTCGGGCTGAAGTGGTGTTCGGGCCTAAGTGGGTTGTTCGGGCCGAAGTGGTGTTCGGGCCAAAGTGGTGTTCGGGCCGAAGTTCGGTGTTCGGGCCGAGGATGAAGTTCGGGCCGAGGTCGGAGTTCGGGCCGAGGTTGAAGTTCGGGCCGAGGTTGATGTTCGGGCTGAAAATGAAGTTCGGGCCGGGAACAGTGAAGAGTTCGGGCCAAACTTATTCTTGGCAGTGACGAACGAACCAGCAATTTTGGTTACTCGTGGGCGTGAAACGGACACCCGAGCTGAAAGTTATGAATGTTTTAGTATAGCACCTTTTGTCACACAATCTTGGATATTGAAGAGTTCGGGCCGTAGAGGGATGTTCGGGCCGAAGTGGTGTTCACGCCGAAGTGCGATGTTCGGGCCGAAGTGGTGTTCGGGCCGAAGTGGTGTTCGGGCCGAAGTTCGGTGTTCGGGCCGAGGATGATGTTCTGGCCGAGGTTGAAGTTCGGGCCGAGGTCGGAGTTCGGGCCGATGTTGAAGTTCAGGCCGAGGTTGAAGTTCGGGCCGAAAATGAAGTTCGTGCCGGGAACAGTGAAGAGTTCGGGCCGAACTTGTTCTTGGCAGTGACGAACGAACCAGCTATTTTGGTTACTCGTGGGCGTGAAACGGACACCCGAGCTGAAAGTTATGAATGTTTTAGTATAACACCTTTTGTCACACAATCTTGGATATTGAAGAGTTCGGGCGAAGAGGGATGTTCGGGCCGAAGTGAAGTTCGGGCCGAAGTGGGATGTTCGGGCCGAAGTGGTGTTCGGGCCGAAGTGGGATGTTCGGGCCGAAGTGTTGTTCGGGCCGAAGTGGTGTTCGGGCCGAAGTTCGGTGTTCGGGCCGAGGATGATGTTCGGGCCGAGGTTGAAGTTCGGGCCGAGGTCGGAGTTCGGGCCGAGGTTGAAGTACGGGCCGAGGTTGAAGTTCGGGCCGAAAATGGAGTTCGGGCCGGGAACAGTGAAGAGTTCGGGCCGAACTTGTTCTAGGCAGTGACGAACGAACCAGCTATTTTGGTAACTCGTGGGCGTGAAACGGACACCCGAGCTGAAAGTTATGAATGTTTTAGTATAGCACCTTTTGTCACACAATCTTGGATATTGAAGAGTTCGGGCCGAAGAGGGATGTTCGGGCCGAAGTGGTGTTCGGGCCGAAGTGGTGTTCGGGCCGAAGTTCGGTGTTCGGGCCGAGGATGATGTTCGGGCCGAGGTTGAAGTTCGGGCCGAGGTCGGAGTTCAGGCCGAGGTTGAAGTTCGGGCCGAAAATGAAGTTCGGGCCGGGAACAGTGAAGAGTTCGGGCCGAACTTGTTCTTGGCAGTGACGAACGAACCAGCTAATTTGGTTACTCGTGGGCGTGAAACGGACACCCGAGCTGAAAGTTATGAATGTTTTAGTATAGCACCTTTTGTCACACAATATTGGATATTGAAGAGTTCGGCCCGAAGAGGGATGTTCGGGCCGAAGTGGTGTTCGGGCCTAAGTGGGATGTCCGGGCCAAAGTGGTGTTCGGGCCGAAGTTCGGTGTTCGGGCCGAGGATGATGTTCGGGCCGAGGTTGAAGTTCGGGCCGAGGTCGGAGTTCGGGCCGAGGTTGAAGTTCGGGCCGAGGTTGATGTTCGGGCCGAAAATGAAGTTCGGGCCGGGAACAGTGAAGAGTTCGGGCCGAACTTATTCTTGGCAGTGACGAACGAACCAGCTATTTTGGTTACTCGTGGGCGTGAAACGGACACCCGAGCTGAAAGTTATGAATGTTTTAGTATAGAACCTTTTGTCACACAATCTTGGATATTGAAGAGTTCGGGCCGAAGAGGGATGTTCGGGCCGAAGTGGTGTTCGGGCCGAAGTTCGGTGTTCGGGCCGAGGATGATGTTCGGGCCGAGGTTGAAGTTCGGGCCGAGGTCGGAGTTCGGGCCGAGGTTGAAGGTCCGGCCGAAAATGAAGTTCGAGTCGGGAACAGTGAAGAGTTCGGGCCGAACTTGTTCTTGGCAGTGATGAACGAACCAGCTATTTTGGTTACTCGTGGGCGTGAAATGGACACCCGAGCTGAAAGTTATGAATGTTTTAGTATAGCACCTTTTGTCACACAATCTTGGATATTGAAGAGTTCGGGCCGAAGAGGGATGTTCGGGCCGAAGTGGTGTTCGGGCCGAAGTTCGGTGTTCGGGCCGAGGATGATGTTCGGGCCGAGGTTGAAGTTCGGGCCGAGGTCAGAGTTCGGGCCGAGGTTGAAGTTCCGGCCGAAAATGAAGTTCGAGCCGGGAACAGTGAAGAGTTCGGGCCGAACTTGTTCTTGGCAGTGACGAACGAACCAGCTATTTTGGTTACTCGTGGGCGTGAAATGGACACCCGAGCTGAAAGTTATGAATGTTTTAGTATAGCACCTTTTGTCACACAATCTTGGATATTGAATAGTTCGGGCCGAAAAGGGATGTTCGGGCCGAAGTGGTGTTCGGGCCGAAGTGCGATGTTCGGGCCGAAGTGGTGTTCGGGCCGAAGTGGTGTTCGGGCCGAAGTTCGGTGTTCGGGCCGAGGATGATGTTCGGGCCGAGGTTGAAGTTCGGGCCGAGGTCGGAGTTCGGGCCGAGGTTGAAGTTCGGGCCGACAATGAAGTTCGGGCCAAAAATGAAGTTCGGGCCGGGAACAGTGAAGAGTTCGGGCCGAACATGTTCTTGGCAGTGACGAACGAACCAGCTCTTTTGGTTACTCGTGGGCGTGAAACGGACACCCGAGCGGAAAGTTATGAATGTTTTAGTATAGCACCTTTTGTCACACAATCTTGGATATTGAAGAGTTCGGGCCGAAGAGGGATGTTCGGGCCGAAGAGGGATGTTCGGGCCGAAGTGGTGTTCGGGCCGAAGTGGGATGTTCGGGCCCAAGTGGTGTTCGGGCCGAAGTGGTGTTCGGGCCGAAGTTCGGTGTTCGGGCCGAGGATGATGTTCGGGACGAGGTTGGAGTTCGGGCCGAGGTTGGAGTTCGAGCCGAGGTTGGAGTTCGGGCCGAGGTTGAAGTTCGGGCCGAAAATGAAGTTCGGGCCGGGAACAGTGAAGAGTTCGGGCCGAACTTGTTCTTGGCAGTGACGAACGAACCAGCTATTTTGGTTACTCGTGGGCGTGAAACGGACACCCGAGCTGAAAGTTATGAATGTTTTAGTATAGCACCTTTTGTCACACAATCTTGGATATTGAAGAGTTCGGGCCGAAGAGGGATGTTCGGGCCGAAGTGGTGTTCGGGCCGAAGTGCGATGTTCGGGCCGAAGTGGTGTTCGGGCCGAAGTGGTGTTCGGGCCGAAGTTCGGTGTTCGGGCCGAGGATGATGTTCGGGCCGAGGTTGGAGTTCGGGCCGAGGTCGGAGTTCGGGCCGAGGTTGCAGTTCGGGCCGAAAATGAAGTTCGGGCCGGGAACAGTGAAGAGTTCGGGCCGAACTTGTTCTTGGCAGTGACGAACGAACCAGCTATTTTGGTTACTCGTGGGCGTGAAACGGACACCCGAGCTGAAAGTTATGAATGTTTTAGTATAGCACCTTTTGTCACACAATCTTGGATATTGAAGTGTTCGGGCCGAAGAGGGATGTTCAGGTCGAATTGGTGTTCGGGCCGAAGTGGTGTTCGGGCCGAAGTTCGGTGTTCGGGCCGAGGATGATGTTCGGGCCGAGGTTGAAGTTCGGACCGAGGTCGGAGTTCGGGCCGAGGTTGATGTTCGGGCCGAGGTTGAAGTTCGGGCCGAAAATGAAGTTCGGGCCGGGAACAGTGAAGAGTTCGGACCGAACTTGTTCTTGGCAGTGACGAACGAACCAACTATTTTGGTTACTCGTGGACGTGAAACGGACACCCGAGCTGAAAGTTATGAATGTTTTAGTATAGAACCTTTTGTCACACAATCTTGGATATTGAAGAGTTCGGGCCGAAGTGGGATGTGCGGGCCGAAGTGGTGTTCGGGCCGAAGTGGGATGTTCGGGCCGAAGTGGTGTTCGGGCCGAAGTTCGGTGTTTGGGCCGAGGATGATGTTCGGGCCAAGGTTGAAAATCAGGCCGAGGTGGTGTTCGGGCTGAAGTGGTGTTCGGGCCGAAGTTCGGTGTTCGGGCCGAGGATGATGTTCGGGCCGAGGTTGAAACTCGGGCTGAGGTCGGAGTTCGGGCCGAGGTTGAAGTTCGGGCCGAGGTTGAAGTTCGGGCCGAAAATGAATTTCGGGCCGGGAACAGTGAAGAGTTCGGGCCGAACTTGTTCTTGGCAGTGACGAACGAACCAGCTATTTTGGTTACTCGTGGGCGTGAAATGGACACCCGAGCTGAAAGTTATAAATGTTTTAGTATAGCACCTTTTGTCACACAATCTTGGATATTGAAGAGTTCGGGCTGAAGAGGGATGTTCGGGCCGAAGTGGTGTTCGGGCCGAAGTTCGGTGTTCGGGCCGAGGATGATGTTCGGGCCGAGGTTGAAGTTCGGGCCGAGGTCGGAGTTCGGGCCTAGGTTGAAGGTCCGGCCGAAAATGAAGTTCGAGCCGGGAACAGTGAAGAGTTCGGGCCGAACTTGTTCTTGGCAGTGATGAACGAACCAGCTATTTTGGTTACTCGTGGGCGTGAAATGGACACCCGAGCTGAAAGTTATGAATGTTTTAGTATAGCACCTTTTGTCACACAATCTTGGATATTGAAGAGTTCGGGCCGAAGAGGGATGTTCGGGCCGAAGTGGTGTTCGGGCCGAAGTTCGGTGTTCGGGCTGAGGATGATGTTCGGGCCGAGGTTGAAGTTCGGGCCGAGGTCAGAGTTCGGGCCGAGGTTGAAGTTCCGGCCGAAAATGAAGTTCGAGCTGGGAACAGTGAAGAGTTCGGGCCGAACTTGTTCTTGGCAGTGACGAACGAACCAGCTATTTTGGTTACTCGTGGGCGTGAAATGGACACCCGAGCTGAAAGTTATGAATGTTTTAGTATATCACCTTTTGTCACACAATCTTGGATATTGAAGAGTTCGGGCCGAAGAGGGATGTTCGGGCCGAAGTGGTGTTCGGGCCGAAGTGCGATGTTCGGGCCGAAGTGGTGTTCGGGCCGAAGTTCGGTGTTCCGGCCGAGGATGATGTTCGGGCCGAGGTTGAAGTTCGGGCCGAGGTCGGAGTTCGGGCCGAGGTTGAAGTTCGGGCCGAGGTTGAAGTTCGGGCCGACAATGAAGTTCGGGCCGAAAATGAAGTTCGGGCCGGGAACAGTGAAGAGTTCGGGCCGAACTTGTTCTTGGCAGTGACGAATGAACCAGCTCTTTTGGTTACTCGTGGGCGTGAAACGGACACCCGAGCTGAAAGTTATGAATGTTTTAGTATAGCACCTTTTGTCACACAATCTTGGATATTGAAGAGTTCGGGCCGAAGAGGGATGTTCGGGCCGAAGAGGGATGTTCGGGCCGAAGTGGTGTTCGGGCCGAAGTGGGATGTTCGGGACAAAGTGGTGTTCGGGCCGAAGTGGTGTTCGGGCCGAAGTGGTGTTCGGGCCGAAGTGGTGTTCGGGCCGAAGTTCGGTGTTCGGGCCGAGGATGATGTTCGGGACGAGGTTGGAGTTCGGGCCGAGGTTGGAGTTCGAGCCGAGGTTGGAGTTCGGGCCGAGGTTGGAGTTCGGGCCGAAAATGAAGTTCGGGCCGGGAACAGTGAAGAGTTCGGGCCGAACTTGTTCTTGGCAGTGACGAACGAACCAGCTATTTTGGTTACTCGTGGGCGTGAAACGGACACCCGAGCTGAAAGTTATGAATGTTTTAGTATAGCACCTTTTGTCACACAATCTTGGATATTGAAGAGTTCGGGCCGAAGAGGGATGTTCTGGCCGAAGTGGTGTTCGGGCCGAAGTGGTGTTCGGGCCGAAGTTCGGTGTTCGGGCCGAGGATGATGTTCGGGTCGGGGTTGGAGTTCGGGCCGAGCTCGGAGTTCGGGCCGAGGTTGCAGTTCGGGCCGAAAATGAAGTTCGGGCCGGGAACAGTGAAGAGTTCGGGCCGAACTTGTTCTTGGCAGTGACGAACGAACCAGCTATTTTGGTTACTCGTGGGCGTGAAACGGACACCCGAGCTGAAAGTTATGAATGTTTTAGTATAGCACCTTTTGTCACACAATCTTGGATATTGAAGTGTTCGGGCCGAAGAGGGATGTTCATGCCGAAGTGGTGTTCGGGCCGAAGTGGGATATTCAGGCCGAAGTGGTGTTCGGGCCGAAGTGGTGTTCGGGCCGAAGTGGTGTTCGGGCCGAAGTTCGGTGTTCGGTCCAAGGATGATGTTCGGGCCGAGGTTGAAGTTCGGGCGGAGGTCGGAGTTCGGGCCGAGGTTGATGTTCGGGCCGAGGTTGAAGTTCGGGCCGAAAATGAAGTTCGGGCCGGGAACAGTGAAGAGTTCGGGCCGAACTTGTTCTTGGCAGTGACGAACGAACCAACTATTTTGGTTACTCGTGGACGTGAAGCGGACACCCGAGCTGAAAGTTATGAATGTTTTAGTATAGCACTTTTTGTCACACAATCTTGGATATTGAAGAGTTCAGGCCGAAGAGGGATGTGCGGGCCGAAGTGGTGTTCGGGCCGAAGTGGGATGTTCGGGCCGAAGTGGTGTTCGGGCCGAAGTTCGGTGTTCGGGCCGAGGATGATGTTCGGGCCGAGGTTGAAACTCGGGCCGAGGTCGGAGTTCGGGCCGAGGTTGAAGTTCGGGCCGAGGTTGAAGTTCGGGCCGAAAATGAAGTTCGGGCCGGGAACAGTGAAGAGTTCGGGCCGAACTAGTTCTTGGCAGTGACGAACGAACCAGCTATTTTGGTTACTCATGGGCGTGAAATGGACACCCTAGCTGAAAGTTATGAATGTTTTAGTATAGCACCTTTTGTCACACAATCTTGGATATTGAAGAGTTCGGGCCGAAGAGGGATGTTCCGGCCGAAGTGGTGTTCGGGCCGAAGTTCGGTGTTCGGGCCGAGGATGATGTTCGGGCCGAGGTTGAAGTTCGGGCCGAGGTCGGAGTTCGGGCCGAGGTTGAAGTTCCGGCCGAAAATGAAGTTCGTGCCGGGAACAATGAAGAGTTCGGGCCGAACTTGTTCTTGGCAGTGACGAACGAACCAGTTATTTTGGTTACTCGTGGGCGTGAAATGGACACCCGAGCTGAAAGTTATGAATGTTTTAGTATAGCACCTTTTGTCACACAATCTTGGATATTGAAGAGTTCGGGCCGAAGAGGGATGTTCGGGCCGAAGTGGTGTTCCGGCCGAAGTTCGGTGTTCGGGCCGAGGATGATGTTCGGGCCGAGGTTGAAGTTCGGGCCGAGGTCGGAGTTCGGGCCGAGGTTGAAGTTCCGGCCGAAAATGAAGTTCGAGCCGGGAACAGTGAAGAGTTCGGGCCGAACTTGTTTTTGGCAGTGACGAACGAACCAACTATTTTGGTTACTCGTGGGCGTGAAACGGACACCCGAGCTGAAAGTTATGAATGTTTTAGGATAGCACCTTTTGTCACACAATCTTGGATATTGAAGAATTCGGGCCGAAGAGGGATGTTCGGGCCGAAGTGGTGTTCGAGCCGAAGCGGGATGTTCGGGCCGAAGTGGTGTTCGGGCCGAAGTTCGGTGTTTGGGCCGAGGATGATGTTCTGGCCGAGGTTGGAGTTCGGGCCGAGGTTGGAGTTCGGGCCGAGGTTGGAGTTCGGGCCGAGGTTGAAGTTCGGGCCGAGGTTGAGGTTCGGGCCGAAAATGAAGTTCGGGCCGGGAACAGTGAAGAGTTCGGGCCGAACTTGTTCTGGGCAGTGACGAACGAACCAGCTATTTTGGTTACTCGTGGGCGTGAAACGGACACCCGAGCTGAAAGTTATGGATGTTTTAGTAAAGCACCTTTTGTCACACAATCTTGGATATTGAAGAGTTCGGGCCGAAGAGGGATGTTCGGGCCGAAGTGGTGTTCGGGCCGAAGTGGTGTTCGGGCCGAAGTTCGGTGTTCGGGCCGAGGATGATGTTCGGGCCGAGGTTGAAGTTCGGGCCGAGGTCGGAGTTCGGGACGAGGTCGAAGTTCGGGCCGAGGTTGAAGTTCGGGCCGGGAACAGTGAAGAGTTCGGGTCGAAGTTGTTCTTGGTAGTGACGAACGAACCAGCTATTTTGGTTACTCGTGGGCGTGAGACGGACACCCGAGCTGAAAGTTATGAATGTTTTAGTATAGCACATTTTGTCACACAATCTTGGATATTGAAGAGTTCGGGTCGAAGAGGGATATTCGGGCCGAAGTGGTGTTCGGGCCGAAGTGGGATGTTCGGGCCGAAGTGGTGTTCGGGCCGAAGTGGTGTTCGGGCCGAAGTTCGGTGTTCGGGCCGAGGATGATGTTCGTGCCGAGGTTGGAGTTCGGGCCGAGGTTGGAGTTCGGGCCGAGGTCGGAGTTCGGGCCGAGGTTGAAGTTCGGGCTGAAAATGAAGTTCGGGCCGGGAACAGTGAAGAGTTCGGGCCGAACTTGTTCTTGGCAGTGACGAAGGAACCAGCTATTTTGGTTACTCGTGGGCGTAAAACGGACACCCGAGCTGAAAGTTATGAATGTTTTAGTATAGCACCTTTTGTCACACAATCTTGGATATTTAAGAGTTCGGGCCGAAGAGGGATGTTCGGGCCGAAGTGGTGTTCGGGCCGAAGTGGGATGTTCGGGCCGAAGTGGTGTTCGGGCCGAAGTGGTGTTCGGGCCGAAGTTCGGTGTTCGGGCCGAGGATGATGTTCGGACCGAGGTCGGAGTTCGGGACGAGGTCGAAGTTCGGGCCGAGGTTGAAGTTCGGGCAGAAAATGAAGTTCGGGCCGGGAACAATGAAGAGTTCGGGCCGAACTTGTTCTTGGCAGTGACGAACGAACCAGATATTTTGGTTACTCGTGGGCGTGAAACGGACACCCGAGCTGAAAGTTATGAATGTTTTAGTATAGCACCTTTTGTCACACAATCTTGGATATTGAAGAATTCGGGCCGAAGAGGGATGTTCGGGCCGAAGTGGTGTTCGGGCCGAAGCAGGATGTTCGGGCCGAAGTGGTGTTCGGGTCGAAGTTTGGTGTTTGGGCCGAGGATGATGTTCTGGCCGAGGTTGGAGTTCGGGCCGAGGTTGGAGTTCGGGCCGAGGTTGAATTTCGGGCCGAGGTTGAAGTTCGGGCCGAAAATGAAGTTCGGGCCGGGAACAGTGAAGAGTTCGGGCCGAACTTGTTCTTGGCAGTGCCGAACGAACCAGCTATTTTGGTTACTCGTGGGCGTGAAATGGACACCCGAGCTGAAAGTTATGAATGTTTTAGTATAGCACCTTTTGTCACACAATCTTGGATATTGAAGAGTTCGGGCCGAAGAGGGATGTTCGGGCCGAAGTGGTGTTCGGGCCGAAGTTTGGTGTTCGGGCCGAGGATGATGTTCGGGCCGAGGTTGAAGTTCGGGCCGAGGTCGGAGTTCGGGCCGAGGTTGAAGTTCCGGCCGAAAATGAAAGTTCGAGCCGGGAACAGTGAAGAGTTCGAGCCGAACTTGTTCTTGGCAGTGACGAACGAACCAGCTATTTTGGTTACCCGTGGGCGTGAAATGGACACCCGAGCTGAAAGTTATGAATGTTTTAGTATAGCACCTTTTGTCACACAATCTTGGATATTGAAGAGTTCGGGCCGAAGAGGGATGTTCGGGCCGAAGTGGTGTTCGGGCCGAAGTTCGGTGTTCGGGCCGAGGATGATGTTCGGGCTGAGGTTGAAGTTCGGGCCGAGGTCGGAGTTCGGGCCGAGGTTGAAATTCCGGCCGAAAATGAAGTTCGAGCCGGGAACAGTGAAGAGTTCGGGCCGAACTTGTTCTTGGCAGTGACGAACGAACCAGCTATTTTGGTTACTCGTGGGCGTGAAACGGACACCCGAGCTGAAAGTTATGAATGTTTTAGTATAGCACCTTTTGTCACACAATCTTTGATATTGAAGAGTTCGGGCCGAAGAGGGATATTCGGGCCGAAGTGGTGTTCGGGCCGAAGTGGGATGTTCGGGCCGAAGTGGTGTGCGGGCCGAAGTGGTGTTCGGGCCGAAGTTCGGTGTTCGGGCCGAGGATGATGTTCGGGTCGAGGTTGGAGTTCGGGCCGAGGTTGGAGTTCGGGCCGAGGTTGGAGTTCGGGCCGAGGTTGCACTACAAGAAAAAACTCAAATAGCTACGGACAAATTCCGTAGCAAAAACCTGATTTTCCATAGCTAAACGTGAATAGCTACGGAAAATGCCACGAACCCATTCCGTAGCAAAATTCTTCCTAGCAAATGACATTTCGTAGCTAATTCCGTAGCTATATTAATGCGTAGCAAATTCCGTAGCTATATTTTGCCGTAGCAAATTCCGTAGCCATATTGTCGTAGCAAATTTCGTAGCAGTTTCACCGTAGCAAATTCCGTAGCTGGTTTGGCGTAGCAAATTCCGTAGCTGGTTTGGCGTAGCAAATTCCGTAGCCATTTTGGCGTAGCAAATTCCGTAGCCATTTTGACGTAGCAAATTCCGTAGCCCTTTTGGCGTAGCAAATTCCGTTGCCTAATTGGCGTAGCATATTCCGTAGCCACATTGGCGTAGCAAATTCCGTAGCCACATTGGCGTAGCAAATTCCGTAGCCACATTGGTGTAGCAAATTCCGTAGCACTTTTGACGTAGCAAATTCCGTAGCACTTTTGGCGTAGCAAATCCCGTAGCCATATGGCCGTAGCAAAATCCGTAGCACTTTTGTCGTAGCAAATTCCGTAGCCATTTTGGTGTAGCAAATTCCGTTGCCAATATGCCGTGGAAAATTCCGTTGCCATATTGTCGTAGCAAACTCCGTTGCCATATTGTCGTAGCAAATTCCATAATAATTTTGTCGTAGCAAAACGTTTTCATTTTATCATAGCAAATATCGTAGTAATATTGTCGCAACATTATAATAAATCGCATTTACTAAAATTTCAAAACCAAATTAAAACAAACAATCTTTGTTACATAAAAAAAAATCTAATTCATTAAACAAAAGTGAAATTAAAATAAATCAATACTTAACAAATAATGATTATCCGGTTTTTGCAAGCGTATTGACTTGTTCTTTAAAAGCATTAATAACTGTCATTGCTTGTGCAAGTTGCTCTTCAAGTTTCACATTCTTCGCGTCGGCCTCCTCACTTTGCGTCTTCATTTTCTCCTTCATATCTTTAATCTCACTTTGCGTTTCGGCAAGCTTTTTATGGACATCATCATCCGGGACATAACACGAGTCAATTGATTCCTTAGTTGAAGGAATTGTCTTTCCATAGTTTCCTAATCCATACACTCTTCTTTTCCGATCATGTCCTCCAACAACATCGTAAAACAATTGGTCTTCATCAACATCCTCTCCTATTGCTTCCAATTGTTCACATCGGTCTATATAATCATCCTACAAATTTGTTTTAATGTTATAAGGATATTTAACTTATAAAGAACTAAAAACATCATAGTTTAAAACTTTTGTGAAATGAGTCTTACATTGATTTTTTTATCCTTCTCATTTGTAAAAGATGTCATATCATGATTCTTAGTGTGTGTGTACAAGAACAAATGACTTCGTGATGGAGCATGTCCCAAACTCTTCTTCTGCAAAAATACCACAAAAAAATGATTAGCAAAAACTCCAATATATTCACGAGCACATTAGCCCCACTAACACTATTTTTTTCGTGTTATTATTTCATATGATTAAAGTTCATTCTTTTAGCTTTCCAGAGACATATTAAACATGGTCATACGATTCTTCTACTATTTGTTATGATTTTTAGAGACTAACATGTCCAAACATTCCATTACGGACCTACCTGTAAAGACTGTACTTTTCACGATAGTTAACACAATTTTCAGGTTTCGGTCCCCTTTTTCGAAATATACCCAACTCAAATACGGAACTTTTGGCACTGGTCTGAACGTCATACAATTTTTATAGAATTAGTTATGATTTTTCTAAGAATAGGACATAATAGTGCATTTTACATAAAATGATAACTTTGTGTTTAAGTTTATGTTTTCTATTAAAATTAATTCAATACGACATAAAACATCAGAATGAAAAAGTAACAATATATTTACTTACCAAATCAGCAGCAATCTTCAAATGAGATGCTGATCCACCCGTATGAGTACCAAAGGCTTGTCCATCAACAACACCTCGACGCCTATTTTTCTTGTTTTGGTCTCCTTTCTTTTTGAAGTCTTCAGAAATCCATTTAGCATTCCATGATGCCCACACCTCTGATGATATATGAGCAGGCTTTTTTCCGGTAGGATTTCTTTTTGATGAACGCATATTGTAGGTATATTGACTATACCTTTCCCTCGCCTTAGTTTTCCAAGCAGCCCTCACTTTTGAGGTAATTGCGTCATCCCAGCAACACTTTTTCTAAAATAAAAAAGAAATACATGAGTTTAAATATAAAGTATACAAAATAGTTAGAGATAACATATAATTACCGTAAACTCGTCCCAATAGAATAATTGTGCCTCGTCACTTAAATTTGCCCAATTATACCCATTTAGATCCACTCTTTCACTAAAGGATGAGCTAATGATGGTGGAGCAACGACTAGCAGGTGATAACCTACAAAATACATATATTATCAATATAGGTTTATGACTAACTTCAATGTAAATAAAATGTAACAGTTGTAACTTACTCGTTTTTCCACACTCCGATACATAAGCGGCCATCCGGTGCGGTTGATCCTTGTTGAATGACAACACTTTGCTCATCATGTCCATTTTGATTTGTCGTGGATGGATTACGTGATGGGGAAGATGGTGTCGGCACAGATGGTGACGGTGTTGGTGTAGACGATGATGGTGTCGTTGCAGATGATGTGGTAGGTCTAGTCGCAACCGAATTCGAGGGGTGGGTATCTTCATCCGTATGTGTGTTCAAAAAACGTACATATGTACGTTGATTGCGGTTCGACTCAAATTGGGACATCTTTCCTGAAAATAATAAATTATATAGAACATAATTTACAATTTATACAAAATTATATCGTTTGAATAAAGAATCTATACAATATCACCACATACGCAATTTAGTTGTACCACAATCAAATAAACATGAAAGTCAGTAAACGATTAGTCAAACGATGTCCTATTATCATCTTTAGAAAAGGCATTTATCATCAAATGATTCGTTCATATGTTAGACAACTTAACTAAAACTAGAAAGCAAAAAAAAATGTTTAAGTTTGTAAGAAATGGAGTTCATTTGAAGTTTTAATTTAACTGTTCTTAGTTTTTACCTCTGCTTACATTCCACCACATCGAACCATTGAAAAATTATCATCCTAGCTAATTTTAACTAACTAATTTTACATTAACATCCTAACTAATTTAACATCATGATGATGTGTAATTAACTTCCTCTGTACGTTGATCTCAATGAAAAAATTAATATTAACATTCAGTTGTACTCAACCACAATGCACAGATAACTAATTCTACATTCATTTCAATTGACTATTTACATAGATGAATTATACTCAACCAAAATACATATATAACTGTTAAGGAGATGATTAAAACCTGGTGGGCTAGAATAATGGTAGATCGATATATTGGAATTGCTTTGTAAAGCAGAGAGCAAAGTGGAGATTGGAGAAAGACTTGATCGGAATATTTGGAGCGTCTTGTACAACAGAGAGCGAAGTGGAGATTGGAGGAAAACATGATCGATATATTGGGAGGAAGGAGGAACCGTCCATGATGGGCTACAGTACGTGGAGAGATGATTGAGGAGGTTAAGGGATATGGTTATCTTTTAAATAAAATTTGATATCGGTAGTTTGTTTGAAAGTAAGATTAAATTAAATATTGGTTATTTGCAATTTTAAAGAACGGTTCAATTTTAAACAACCTTTCCGATTTAAATAAAAGAATTCGTGACTCCATTTTGACAATTACTTACATTTAATTATATAAGGTGGTCTTTGCATAGGTTTCTTTCTCAGTTTCATCCGTTTGATAATAACCCTATATAAAGATTAAAAAAACGACGGCAATAAACCATATATTTGGTACAAGCCTTAATTAATATTGTAGTTAACAAAAGAGCCATTAATTTTTTAAAATAAAGAGAGTAAATTCCGTAAAGTGTTCATGTCGTTTGTATAAAATTTTAGATTTTGTCATTTGACAATTTTCTTATAGGAATAGTCACTAATTTTGAAAAGTGTAACAAATGTATTAAAATCCGGATTTTGAAATGAGCCGGTCGATGCTCTAAAAACGGTCGGACCGGTTCAACCGGACCAACCGGTTGAACTGGATTATGATACTATTGAGTATATATATTTGGGTACTTCTAACATGTGCCTGCTAGGCACATATTTTAGGGGCATTAAATTCACTCAAGATTTTTTAATAAGATCATTCACCCAATAAAGTTTAACGTTCCATTTTTATTCTAAAATCTTTGTCTTTGTTTAAGACAATTCTAAATTATCAAACTTAAATTTCAGTCAAAATATTTGTTATTTTTGAAAAAGAATTGACAATCTAATGGTTCAAACCTGCAACCTTCAGGTCATTAGCAACAGTTCTAACCAACTAAGTTACTAGGGCATATACTATTTACTTAATTGCAATTATTTATATATCATATTATCTTTATTTAAATTTAAACATATATAGCAGGGTACTCGCGCGATACGGCGACGGGCAGTGGCGGATCCAGGAAAAAGTTTGAGGCGTTGCACAAAAAGACATACAAAAAAACTAGAAAATACAATTTCATTACATATATCAAACAAAATAATTCATTGCACCCCTAGGCACAAGGCATCCTCGTACCGGGCTTGGACCATGTCTCCCGAACAATCTCAGTACATATGGCGCACACCAACTCTTTATCTTAAGTGAACTAAGAACCTCTTATTATCTTCGTTCTTTCATTTTCTGAAAATGATTGATTACACTTTTAATTGTAACATCTAAAAACTCTTTTTTCTACTTCACAAATGAACGATTGATTAAAAAAATAATCTCTCATTTTATTACGCAAATAAGTCTTTAAAAGCTTCATTACAGAAAATGATCTTTTAACTGTTGCAGTTGAAGCCGGCAAACCAAAACCAACTTTAATAACCTATATAGCAAAGGGAAAAAACGATGTTTTCCTATTTCAGTATCAGGAAATAATAGAAACTTAATAAATAATTTATTTTCTACTACATAAGAATATTCGTTGCATTTTTTTATTAGGGGTGTCAACTAAATTAAAAAGAAAAAAACTAACATTAATTCTAAAAATTTGAGGGGTTGTCCGGGCAACCCCGTATACCATACTAGGTCCTCCCCTAACGACGGGTACCCTGTTTAACTATATTTTATAGCGTGAAAGATTCTAAATACATTATAGATACTAGATATCAGTTATAATTTTGAATACATTTCAATGCACTAAAAGTCTACTAGCAGGGTAAATAATAGTCATGGCACAATGATCTAACACAATTTTCATAAAAAAAAGGTTCACAACTTTGATAAGTCAACGCTCAACATGTTTCTACTCCAAAAGAATGACACCATCCTTTGTATTTCCTCATATGACTTTTCTTGACCATTGTCATCGGCACCATGTGATGCATCTCCAATTGCAAAACCAGTTGTAGTCCTACTGACTTGAACAACAAAACCTCATTTCAAGCAAAACAAAAACATTATAAAAAATAGATAAATCAGCAATATGACAATACAACTTTGTATTCATCTTTAAAACATTCTTGTCAAACTCATGAACTATTAAATTGTTAAAAATACAAACATAAAATGAATCAAATAACCCGAACAAATTATTATTCAGCTCCTGTAGCTCTAGCTTCATCTGCAGCTGCTCCATTAGCAAACACAGCCAATGGAAGAGCCTGCACATTACAAATTAAATAACTTAATCTAACTACATTAGTAGCATCAGTACTTACAAAACAAAGTATCACCATAAGATAAGTAAACTCAAATGGAACAAGGGCAACCTCAGGATTTCAAAGTTTCAGAACCTGGCCCTTTTCCAGCAAATACCGAAATTACAACATTTTTCTAATTTTAATTT